>OX465283.1:50587077-52052961 GCA_949987705.1 Thereva unica
GTTCTAAAAAGTGGTCAGAGCATATTTTCGCGGTACGAACATTTAAATCAGTTTTATTCCCACATGCTCGGATCCACATATCACATACATTTTCATCGTTCGGAAATTTAAAATATTTCAACTTCACTACACAATGTTTTTTGTTTTCATAGTTCTTACAATTAACAACCGCACATTTCACCATTTTATTCCTATTTTAATACTGCTTTTA
The DNA here is from genome assembly GCA_949987705.1 of Thereva unica. Classification (NCBI taxonomy): domain Eukaryota; kingdom Metazoa; phylum Arthropoda; class Insecta; order Diptera; family Therevidae; genus Thereva; species Thereva unica. The sequence continues at coordinate 50,587,289 of OX465283.1, forward strand.
TTCAATAATCACCACTTTTCACTATTACAAAACTCGCAAAAAAAATTATAATTTCTTTAAACCCCGAACGATTCCACTGACGTCACAATCGAAATGACAGCTCAGTGTTTACACTCGGATTACATTACCTTATTATATGTATACCGTGCGTATACGTTGCGGGGACGTCCCGCTCGGACCGCCAGCTAACGGATCAAAGAAGAAGTGTATGTGTGTTCGTTTTCACGCTTTCGTTAAATTCATTCACTCCCTTCGCTCTCTTATCAATAAACACGGTTTTACGGACCATAACCATGCAAAGTGTGCGGAAGCCTATTGCGCCATGAAGCTGGTCGCAAACAGGTTTTTCTTTCGTTATTTAGGCCCTCCGCACACGAGTCGACTGATTAGCAATCCCAGTTTGCAACTGGTTTTACAATAGTGACGTTTGCAACCAGTTTGCAACCAAAGCGAGACTCTTGTCCACACACGAGCGCAACCGATTTTTGATCAATTGGTGTTCATATGTAAAGTTGTTCAGTAATTCAATATGTCGAGTAGCTCAAATTCAATATTAAGTTTTTGCTCGCACATTTTATTTCCGAACTCTTTATAAACACTTTATAAACTTTATGAACTTTGAATCTATCCTATAAAATTTGACAGCTACAAGTGCAACCACGCAACTGAAATCGCTTTCGACCGGCAAGCCCAGTCGCCCAAGACCAGTTGCAAACTAGTTTCAAATCAGTCTTGTTTCTGTCGACCCGTGTGTGGATTCCCATTTGCGTACACAGGCAAGGTCACTAAACAGTTGCGTATGCAATTGGGATTGCTAATCAGTCGACCCGTGTGCGGAGGGCCTTAGAGCTACTCGAGGTGATCGACTTGGAAGAGGGTTTCTGTAACAGATACAGAAATCTGCATTTATGTTAGTTTTCACCCAGGCAATTTTTTGGTGAAAAAATTCTCCAAATTCAAATTCTCTCTCCTTAAACTTTCGTCATGTGCGTCACGGGCTATACATGGATAAACCAGTTCTTAGTAGCGAAGAGAATCTAAAGCAGGGCTGGCCAACCCGCGGTACCTTCGCGGGACGCAACGCGAGGTTCAACAAGTTTTAAAAAAAATATTTTGTACTAGTAGCTCCAACATGTGAAAAAGAAAAAAAGGGCCAGCTATGAGCAATGATTTAACTTCACACCCTGCTATAGAGAATCAGCTCTCGAGTGACGAGAATAAAAATCCAAGCAATTGGTTTTCTCGGTAAAAATTGAGATTAAGACCGCAACAAAATTGAATGTCATGGAGATAGCAGATAGGAATTCGGAGTTGGTGGGGAGCACTCGAGGGTAGAATCGGAAGGAAATTACTCAATGAGTACTTTTTAGTCATTCCAAAATATACTCGATTCCTTCAAAATCGACATTTTTTGACATTTCTGCGCACTACCTGAGCGTATACATTACTCCAATTTCAACTGCGATATATTACAAATACTTACAATGTATGTAACATCCATCCCGGGTAAAAATAGTTTAAATGGTTAATTTTTTGAAATGCATGTACGTGCCCGCAACTACCACGCATCGTGAACAAATGCTCCTGCCACACGGATATGCTTGATTCCACTACAGGCATGAAAATCCATAAATTGGCCCGCCAGAGATAAGCACGCTTTTTGTTGCAGAATATTGTATTCGTAATTGGCCATTCCAGATGCGAGCGTCGCCTTACTAAGTGGTCCCCCGACTATGTACTAACCACGTCCAACGCTGCTTGACCTGAGCATACGAACGAGCACAAGGCCGTATTCTTTATTGCAATATTGTTAAACGAAACAATTTTCGAGTAAAAATTTGACAAAATTGTTACATTTTGAAGTAAAATTGAAGCCAATATTGTAATAGAGAAAACGGTTTCGCCAGTTTCGTGGCAAAATGTAACAATATTGTAATAAAGAATAAGGCCACAGGTCTACTGAGTTTACTTAATGGCTCGCTTTATGATCACCAAGATAATTGCACGTCTAATCTGGGCGTACCGTGCCTGTGGAGAATACACATAAATTCAAACCTATAAAAGCCCGTTTACACAAATTGGAGCACTTTATTCCACGAAAATTTGTATTTATTTCTCTTTATCTGGAATCCTCTATCGTTCAAGCAAGAGAAAATCACGCAAATTGTGTCCTATAAAAGTGCTCCAATTTGCGTTTCTACGAAAAATGAATATCGCGCCCTTATCTGACGAAAACTTGCACCACCAATTATATTACATTTCGCCTGGTCTTTTAAGAATGCTCATACCTGGACTTTTGCCTTTTTAAACTCACATTTTAAACTCCTGCCTCACGGTACAAAAGTTATCCTCAACTTGGAAACATAACCATTCTAAAGTGCCCTTCTCCTACCAGTGCCTCTAATTTTGGGCGTATCAGTATTCTTCCATTTCTGGCTGATGGCTACTCAAATAATTTCGTATTGTGAGTGTCAAACTTAAAAATTATATGGTAATCTGGTTTTCGTAAACATCATAGCCTTCAATCACGCTGTTCTTTCTGCTCTTAAACTTTTGCAAGGTTTGTTATCTAACCGATAAAGTTCCTAAAGTGCCCTACTCCACTCTGAAGGCCCCCAAGGCTCTATTCTTGGGCCATTTTTACTCAGCATTTTTATATATGATATTCTAAGATTCATATGTATGCAGATGATGTGCAGCTTTATTTCTTTGCCCCAAGAGATCAAATACATATGTATGTGGAGAAGCTTTCTGTTGACTTACGTCATGTATAATACTGGTCGGCATTAAATTTAATGCAGGTAAACCCTTCGAAATCCCAGTGTATTTCTATTTTTCTCACTCTGCTATTGTTCGTCTTGACTCTTCTGCTCTATCTTGTTTGCGTTAATAAAGCAAAATATCTTAAGGGGTGGTACTGAAGAGCAGCATGACCTGTTGCGATCACATTAGTTTCATTGTTAATAAAGCCTACGGACACCTTTCCGTGGCTTGCTGAAAAGGGCTGCACGTATGAATTTGCTCAAAGCCTTACTACTATTTCAGCGAATACATGGCCTTTCGATCTTTGCCTCCTCTTTCGATTGTTCTTACGCCTATGTATAAAGGAGGATGCCAAAAAATGTATGAAATTTTGTATCACCTCCAATAGCTGTGTGTAATATGTGTTGTATAGGTATTTTTGAGCTGAAGATAAGTAACTATGAAGCCTAGTTCAAAATCTTTGGCCGTTTTAAGAAATACGGTCAGGACTGTACAAAAATAGAATTTTACATATCACCTTGTATTTTGTAACACTATAACCTATTTTCATGAGTAAGGTACCAATGAACGCGTATAATTGATGGTTCTATCTTCCCAGCTTTAGGAGTTATAAGTCGTCAAAGTCTAACATTAAGGTTTTTTTTACAAAAATATCAACTTTATCTACATATTTTTTTGGAGAAAGAGATAGATTAATCGATAAATCTAAGGGCGTCCATATACCAAAGCTTCACATGCTTATTAGCGACATTTCGCATTTTTTTATATGGAAGAAATCGTCACTTGGCGCTTTGTTACATTTATCTTCATACAAAAGTGACGAAAACCTGCATGGGCAGCTTTGGTATAAGGCCCGGCGCCATTGATCGCTACTTCGCCTTTTAAGCTCCATTTACACTGACGCTGGCTGTGCCACTTGCTCCCCCTGTCGCTAGCGATATCGCATTGGAATGATGATTTCTCTTTGACACTTCTACAACTGTATCTACTTTGATGCTACAAGCTCTGTGGCGCTCTTCTTCTTACTGGTTTCGTGCAAAGGTCGGTGTGGTTTAATGTATGGCAAACAATATTTCGTCGTGGTTTACTTGTTTTGGCCAAAAGATTTTTGTAGCACTGTTTTCTTCTGAAAACGCCAGTTGCAGCCTATCGACTGAAATGCTGCTATTCTGTACTTTTATCCGTAATAGGAAATATTTGGAATTTCACAATCCTAAAGCTGGAGACAGATACATGCGTGCGTGCGACGATAGATTTTATAGAAATGCCTACATTTAAATGCAATCTGACATACAGGTGCGTCAACGAAACACACTCAAAGCAAAAGTTGGTCTAGTTTCAACTTTTTCCGCATTGCCCAAAGCCTTCTATATTTACAAGCCATGCTGCATGTGTGTGTTTGTGGTTGTATGAAGTCCCAACCAAAATTCGTGAAGTGTCAAAATCCCATTAAAATCAAAGGGAAAGAAGTTTTCGTGCCGCGGAAAGTGCTGTTGCGAGTGTGGTTTTGTGAAAAATAAAAGTTATTTCATCAAAATCAAAAACGTGAAACAGTGCAAAAATTAAAATAAAATGTGTTTCTTACGTTAATAATTTAAATATAAATGTTAAAAATAGGATTTGCGGGTTTTATGTTGGTTATGGTGGAATAACATGTCAAAATCCCGAGGAAAACAAGTGATTCGCGCCGCGGAAAGTCTTTTATTAATGAAAGCGCCGTGATTTTTTGTTAAAAATAAGTTTTTTTTTTATAAAAATAACACGTACATAATATTAGTTTGGCGCGATTTTTGTAGTTAAGCGAATTGTTACTTGTAATTGTTCTTTGGGGCCATGGTGTCACATGACGGATCAGCCAGTTTTCGTTGCAGCCAGTTCCAGTTTTAGAGGAATATAAGCAAATGAAGATAAGTTGAAACGAATAGTTTGCTAAATATTGCCAAATATTTATATAAATTTATTTTTAGCGGTAGTTTCCTCCACTTACGGCTTTTGCTTGGTGTGACGGCTTGACGGCATGATATTTGAAATAATATCCATTAAGGAAGAAAGTCAGGGATGCAATTATACTTATTTTTTACATTATTAACGCAACTTTGTAATATGTAGTAAATAAATGTTGCAATTAATGACCATAATTTTTGTTTTTAATTGGTTAAAGAAGATTCATTGATTCCCAATAAACCAACATAACCGCACTCCACACAGTTTGACAGCTAAATTGAAGTCCTATAGACCAAGAGCCAGCGACGTTTTTCGGGTTGTCATTTCATTAGTCATGAAAATTTTCACACTGAATCTTATACACCTGCTGAACAATAAAAGCCAATTCTGGCAGCCCCCAGTGGCCGGAATGTAGTACCCTAAAATTACAAAGGGGGTAGGAAATAAAGTTCAATTTTGTTATAGTATTAGTCATGAATTTTCAGGAGATTGTTTTTGATGGTATTCTCTATTTATAAAAATTATTGCCAGAACATTTCCCCTTCACCAAAGTGCCGCCAGAACGCTGTAAATATTCATTTAATAAAACGCTATTTTTGTTATTTCATTATAGTTGAGTCGTCAGAGTCAGACTAAATGTTAACTGACGAAACTTTTTCTAAAAATATAGTTTTTCGTGAGTAGAATATGTTAAAAATAGTTTCGGAAAATTGGTTGTACGCTACCCCTAAAAAACCCCCTAAAAACAGAAAATTTTGTTTTTGGCTAATATCTCTTAAACGGTAAGTCCTATCCTAAAATATTGTTTACAAAGTTTGTAGATCATGCAATTATCTCCAAAAAATGATATTATACATTTTCCCGTGCGAATCGCCGTTCATGAGATATCGCCGTTTTAAAGATTTAAAACACTCATCCCCTAATTCGCAACTTGTATAGGTCGCCAGACGTTCAATAAATCCTCTGTTGCACTACGTGGCTAATATTTTCAGGGATGATTCCAGGGTGGTTTTGGAGAGAAAAATTGTTCTACAGAGGGGGCTATCCCCACTATCCACTACGATACAGGGTGTTTACGAAAGAAAAAAATGTATTTTTTTAATATTTACTTAAAGTTGAATAACTCCTAGACGAATTATCGCAGAGCAATGTAATGCGGATAAATGCAAACACCATTGAACGGACTGCGCTGAATAACCGTGACGTGGAACTGGTCGATAAATTCTGCTACCTCGGTAGTTTTATTACCGAAAATGGCGGTGCAGAAGAATATGTCAGTTCCTGAATAAATAAAGCACGAGGCGCATATGCATGCCTGTTCCGCATATGGAGATCAACGGAGATCTCAACTAACACCAAATTGCGGCTGTTCAACTCCAACGTTAAGGCAGTACTTTTATACGGTTGCGAAACATGGAAAGTCACCCAATTCATCACAGGGCGCCTACAAGTCTTCATCAACAGATGCCTTCGTCGAATCCTAAAAATCCGCTGGCAGGATAGAATTTCAAACAAAGAACTATGGCGCCGTGCCGGCCAAGAAAGGATAGACGACCAAATAAGACGAAGGAAATGGAATTGGGTTGGCCACACCTTGCGACGCCAAAACGAAAATCTATCCAAACAGGCCCTCGACTGGAATCCGCCAGGATCCCGTCGAGTCGGAAGACCTAGAACAACGTGGGGGAGAACCCTACTAGCAGAAGCCGCAACAACTGCGAGATCCTGGTCGGAGCTGAGAGCTGTCGCGCAAAACAGAGTCCGCTGGAGGGCAACTGTTTCCGCCCTATGTCCCATGAGGGATTAAAGGAGCGCAATGATGAATGTAATTAGGTTCATCTTTTAGGTAAATGTGTATTATTTTATATGATATTTAGAAAAGGAACTTGAGTGACTCCGTTCACAAGTTATGTAGGTTCAAAATATGACCAAAATGCTAAAATATTGGAATTTTTCTGAAAAAACGAAGAATTTTGGGATTTAGATCACACTTTTTAATTCCCCCTCTGTAGAACAATTTTTCTCTCCAAAACCATCCTGGAATCACCTCTGAAAATATTAGCCACGTAGTGCAACAGAGGATTTATTGAACGTCTGGCGACCTATACAAGTTGCGAATTTATTGGATGAGTATTTTAAATCTTTAAAACGGCGATATCTCATGAACGGCGATTCGCACGGGAAAATGTATAATATCATTTTTTGTAGATAATTGCATGATCTACAAACTTTGTAAACAATATTTTAGGATAGCACTTACCGTTTAAGAGATATTAGCCAAAAACGAAATTTTCTGTTTTTAGGGGGTTTTTTAGGGGTAGCGTACAACCAATTTTCCGAAACTCTTTTTAACATATTCTACTCACGAAAAACTATATTTTTAGAAAAAGTTTCGTCAGTTAACATTTAGTCTGACTCTGACGACTCAACTATAATGAAATAACAAAAATAGCGTTTTATTAAATGAATATTTACAGCGTTCTGGCGGCACTTTGGTGAAGGGGAAATGTTCTGGCAATAATTTTTATAAATAGAGAATACCATCAAAAACAATCTCCTGAAAATTCATGACTAATACTATAACAAAATTGAACTTTATTTCCTACCCCCTTTGTAATTTTAGGGTACTACATTCCGGCCACTGGGGGCTGCCAGAATTGGCTTTTATTGTTCAGCAGGTGTATAAGATTCAGTGTGGAAATTTTCATGACTAATGAAATGACAACCCAAAATATGTCGCTGGCTCTTCCTCTACTATTATGCTTTCATTGTGAGTGTGAGATTTCTTTGTGCATGGCTTGTAAATATAGAAGGCTTTGGCATTGCCACATTCGATATAGCCTGAAACACCCAAACACAAACATCACACACCACAAACGTATGCACTCGTCGCTTTTTTTGTTTAATGTGAAAGATGAGACAGAACGCAAGTACGCATATTGTAGATCGGCCGCACGTACCAATATGTATCTGTTTCCAGCTTAACAGTATTAAGACTAACTCCGCCGTCGTCTGCTCCCAAGTCCAGGGTGTGAAAGGAATAGGGTGGTCAACCTGCCGAATTGATCAGAATCGGAAAACCGAAGAAACTATGCAAGAAACTTCACTTTTTAAAGCGCACCGACAGCAGCGTGTCCGTTGAGGAAACGTCCCGCTTGGACCGCCAGCTAACGGATCAAAGAACAAAGAAAGAAGAATGGCAAGACTAAATACCAGTTTTTTGTTTGGTAGCAGCAGCGAGCAATAATAACAAGAGTGATTAGGTGGAGCTCAAGGACAAGTAAGAGAGTTAAACATATGAAAGAAGAGATTAGAACTACCACTTTTTTTTTTTTTTTGTGGTAAGATGAAGCTTAGGAGTCACAAAGTCCAAAAAAATATTAACAAATGCGCGATAGATATACATTTTATACCGAAAACACAAGAGTATGAATGAAACAGAACATGTTGCTTGCTTCCCCTATTGGAATGTTTACATTCAAATGGAAGTCGAATTGGAACAGAGCACATGTAGCCGACTCTAATATGTTTATATATATGCGTGGGCAAATTCTTGTTGGTACCAGTTGGTACACATTGCGACTCTAAAACTTGGATTTGTATTGTACATTAAAAACGCGGGAGTTTTGCAATTCTTCCAGTGTAACGTTTAATGGTATTTTTTGTATTGTTGCATAAAAATTACTGATAAATGTCCAGGCGCACGCCGGTGGTAACAAATTGAATGTTTATCAATGATAAACATTCAATTTGTTACCACCGCCTTTTTCGCCCAGACATTTACCAATAATTTTTAGGCAAAATACAAGAAATACCATTAAGCGTTTATAAAATAATGAATGACAAATTTCAACTTCAAATAATAAATTCAAATTTCTAGTTTGAATTCTGCACATAGAAAACTCTAAAAAAATAACTCATGAACTAGCACTTGTAGAGAAATTGTTGCACTGAAAATTTTAAGTAACTTAACCGAACTAAAATTCTATAATTGGGACTTTGTAACTCATTAGCCGGAATAATTAAGAATTAATATATCCAGGTCCCACTTAACCAGGTTTCAGTGTATATCATAACAATGCACTACACAGAGCCGGTCTCTGTCGAGCACTCCCACTTGATCGGCCAAAACTCTTTTTATTAACTGAATATTAATTAGATAATTAACGCAGCGCACGCGTAAATTGATATTTTTACAAATCCGAACGCGTTTATTTTTTAAATAAAAACCGCAATGGCTTTCAAAGTCCAACTTTGATACCATTAAATTGAGAACTGTCAAAATTTTTCCAATGCACATTCCAGCCACTTCCCCTTCATTTTTTATCTTTCTTTCACATACGCTGCGTTTAGTGGCTAAGTAATTCTGCCTTCTTTTATCATAGATATTACTTCTTTGTTCATTTTGACTTTTTCACTCCTATTGAAATTTTTATCAGCTGATTTCAAGGGCAATGAAACATTTTTAAAAATTTGTTCTAGCTCACCACTCTTGTTATTAGTGCTCGCGGGTAGCAGTGTATTTTTTATGACTAATGTCATAATGTCATATGTTTTGTCTTCACTGATGTCGCTGTAAACTGACTTGCAACGGGCTATTTGGGAACAGCAACCTCCTTAAGCAGCAAGGACGAGCTTTCTTCCGGGTCTCGCGGAACAAATATCCTAAACCGTTGTAATTTTATTGGGCCTTTGCAAATTTCTTTAAATCCATTTTCTCTGTTATTACGTTTATTTTCTCAATTCTGGATAATAGATCTGTTATGTCAATGTACCGTATGTTCGTTGAGAACTAGACGATGAAGTCTAGCTGTTGAAGTTTGAAGGTGTGGTGATGCTTTATCCTGATGTTTGTTTAAAAGCGAAGGTAAGCTATTTGGGAATATACTAAATTCTAGTCATTCCAAAAGATGACTGAAGTGTTTCACTCTTTGACGCATCGACAGAATTTCAGTGGTTGTGTGAGCATCCGAGGAAAAAAACTGAAAGGTTTTGTAAATTCATCAACAGCAGTACTCGATCGCGACACATTTCTGTGATAAAAAGTAGATCTTATGTATACAAAAGTTGGCCGCCACTACCCTAGGCAATCAAAGTATGCCGAGGTAGGACTTTACGCAGCGGTATATACTATGCCTTTTATACTTCTAAAACACAGTTAATATTCTTGCTCTTCTGTCTTCCCTCTTTATTGGAATTTTCAACCTCCACCACCTGTCACCACTTATAAGCATAATAAGCGAAAAGGCATTTTGTCATCAGTAACTGAACTCAGCGGTCTGCCGCAGTAATAATAAATGAGAGCGGCTGGATTAAGCCTTGGAAACTTTTGCACTCTTCTCTTTAATAGCTTTTCTACTTGAGTTTGCCGTTCGAAATTGCAATCAATGATAGAGCCCACGCTATAAAAAAGGGAATTTCAAAATCGCTTCAAAATCCATTCAAAGAAAAAGTCTCAAGTCCCTCAAGCCAACAACGTTACTCTGTTTATTTAAAAATGTAAACAACCGGCTAATTTATATTCACAATCACAATTCCATATACGCGCGAATATATATCCCTTCTTTTATGGCGCGGCCTCTAGAGCCAATAGCAGGCTTACTTCTGAGTCAAATATCTAAGTCAACTGTTCGTAAGACCCCTTGGATTTAAAATGTCCTGTTTCCATTCTAAAAACAAACGCTTAAACGATGCATTCATCTATTCTATTGTACATAGCAGTAACTGTTCATATGACGCCACCACAAAGCTGCACCTACGCATCAATATAATCAGAACCCCTTGGGTATATGAAATCTATACTTTCACAATGACTTTAACACACAGCAAATGTTCAGACCTATATTCAAAGTTCAAAGTTCACAGAAACCTGTTATCATAAAAAAATCGGAATCAGAAATTCATTACTAAAGCAAAAAGAAATATATTCAGTGAAGCAACAAAAGTTATTTGCAGGTGTTTCCGAAACATCATCAATGACACCTGGCTGTATCTATTATATTATCATTATTTACGTCTTTTTCTACGATTATTAAAAATCTCAACTGCTGGTGCTGACACAGAAGGTGTCTGATAACAGGGAGCAAAGGCTCTGCGCTAAATCACAGTCGTATCACCCTCGACGAAATCCCTAAATCAAGACATCAACAAAATCAAGCTGAAGACGGAGCATTCTTACGAGAGGATAAAGCGTCTTTCAATTAATGTCATAAAGGCCATCCCCAGCCGAAGATATGGCAGATTTTCGTAGCTCACGTTTTGCTGGCTATAAATGGAATTGTTCAATAAGACGCATTCTTGCAGAAAATATACGCTGACAGGAGTGATTCCCAGAGAAGTGGCGTATCAGTCACTGAACGTAATTTAACTTGGAGAATAGAAGGCTTAGACTTGCTCAACATAAGGATCCTATCAAGCTTAACATGTCACCACGTTTCACCGATACATAATGTTTGCCAAGTTATTTCCCAGCCCTCATCAGAAGGCGGCCAGGCCCACCCAGCCACCTACTGTTCCATAAAGTAAGCGGTTAATCTATAAACCTCAGGCTCTTTGGCTAAGACTAGAAATAATCTCACGTTTTTTCAGTTCAGTCACGTATGCAGCTGGTGGGTGTCTGCCCAAGTTATCTAGATACACAATGATATTGGCGAGGAAACTTATTATGAATTCCTTGTCATAGGTGCGATATGTACATTTTTCCATGTTGGGCTCACTTCCGTGCTGCATTATATCAGAAGAGTTTCATTACACTGCGATGCTGGAATTGAGGTAGAAATTCTTTATGATAGACGAAATGTAGTTGGGTTCGCACAAGTTCGCAACTAAGCAACCCACTTAGATGCAGAAAGAAACACCTGGGATATGAAGTAAATAAATCAATTTTTTTGTATGTACCTTCAAAAGACGTACATACGTATAGGGTAACGCATGCACGTTTTTTGGGGGAATTTATTTGAAATTCAAATATCGAGGACAAAAATGAGTTGAACAGTCTTTGAGTCGTTTTGGAGGTTGTTGTCAGTTACAACCCTATTTTTATTTACATACTAGCAAAAACCCGCGTGCGTCGCAACGCCTTTTAATAAAACAAAATTATGTGTGCATAGTCCGGAATAAGAAAAAGGTATAATGAAACAAAGAACAAATCTGAAAAGCATCATTTTGTGGACATAAAAAACTTTAGAGTTGACTATAAAAATATGTTACCTACAACTTATTTTAAAATTCGAGGTTAATCATCGGAAAACTTTTATACTACATGCACAACAGATTCCTAGCCAATTTTATTCAGAATATGTCTTGTGCGCGTAGATTTTGACGTTCTCAGATAATTGGCACCCTGAACTTGCCCCATGGCGAACATGGCTTGAGACGAAGATTGCCAACATTTTAAGACGATACTACTGATTTGATCGTAAAAAGGACAGTTGCTGCTTCCCGTTTTCGTGTTTCGTCGTTTCCGGTCATACCGCCCGCACGGCACTGGTTAACAATCCACTGTAACGCTTGTTTATAAACGATGTTAGATGTTTCACTTGTAAGTATTACAATGTTTGTGGCATTACTGAGTTGAGTCGATTGAGTTGAGTTGATATTTTCGAAATCGTCATAAATGTCGCTCATCAAAATTTCCTCATCTATTACGAACTTTTAAACAACATCCAGCAGCTCACTGTCATCATTCTCATTAATCTCAGAACATTTTCTATTGCATATCCTATGTTGAGGAGAATAGTACTGAATTCTGAGTTTTCCGATTGCGTTCTCATCTTTTGCTTTAAATGACGTTTTCCAATATGTCCCTAAATGAGTGATCATTTCAGACATGCATCAATATCATCGGCCCACATATTTGTCCGGACAGCCGGCAACATTTTCTCGGAATCTATGCCAATAAAATAGTTTCTCCCCAAAATAATTGGTTTTTACATCTTAAATCTCGCGATGTTCTGTTAATAGATACTTTATTTGCCATTCTCAGGCAGCCATCATGCAGTTTTGTAAAACTTTAGATTTTTTCCACGCAGGTTTTTAGATTTGTTCCATGCATTTTCCATATGATCTTCTTCGATCGGTATCTTAAGCATAGAATGAGCTGTTTTTCCTGATGTGAGTAAAGTTGCCGAAATCTCTGCTACTGTCCTGATCTCATATTGACCAAATAACCGACCTTTCGAAATGTTAAAAAGCGTGGGACTTTACCTATATTCTTATTTTATTATAACTGCAATTTTTCGCTAGCGCCCCATATATCATATATACTGCTTGAGCAAAAAAGTTTTCTTTCAACATAATTTTTTACATTTTAGTCCATTTCTAAACAAAAGCATATTATTAAGTTTTTTAAACTATATTTTTAGTTTTCTACCTTTTAGTTTATTAAATGTCTTCCGCTATTTTGTGGTGACCGATATTTAAAATGAGGTTACCCAGCTTACTGTACTCTACTCATCATGCACTTTTATTTGGTATCCATACCGATAGCGTTGTAAGAAAAGGTAGTCCGCCATTTTGTGTCGGCTGCCATTTTGAATTTGGAATTACGCCACCCAGGTAATAGTATTCTAATTGTCATATCCTTTCATTTGATACCCATACCGATCGTGATGAAAATAAAAAAGTAATCCGCCATCTGTGTTGGCCACCATTTTGTTCCGGCCGCCATTTTGAATTTGGAATAGCAACGAATAGGTAATTATAATATACTTATCATTCCGGTTCATTTGATACCCGTGTCGGCGGTCAGCGAGCACCATTGCGAAATTCGGCCGCCATCTTGAAACGGCCATCTTGATTTTTTTATAAAATGGTCAGACAATGCACTTGAACTGTACATGTGTGCAAAATTTGAAGCTGATCGGTTATATGGAAGTGGGTCAAAAACAATTTTCAAGATTTGTCTATATACATACATCCATACATACATACAGGTACAGCTAATATATAGTGCATATAAATAGCCTAAAACATGCCCGCCAAAATACTGAATCTTCCAGTGAAAGTCCCATCCCAATCGGATTAGCCGTTTCCGAGATTAGCCCGAACAAACAGACAGACAGACAGACAAAAATTTTAAAAATGCGTGATTTCGTGATTTCGTGATTTCGAGTTCACTACTGGTGGGAAGTGTGGAAGTCGCAATTTTTATCTGAAATCACCCCAATTTTTTTTTTCACATTAGCAACATGTTTTCTAGGGATATGAACTAAACTTTTAACCAAAAAAATTTAAAATTGCATGTTTTTGAAGTGTTGGAACAAAATGTTATGTTTTTATACCGTGTTTTTTCACCTTTTTTCCATCTAAAAACAAGTTTAAGATAATAATATCATCCCAGAGTTTAGTTCATATAGATTGTAATTGAATAAAGAATGTTCACTAAAATTTTCAAAACGATTGAGCAATAAATTTTCACGCTAGGATTCCCACCAGTTGAAAAAAAGTCGTTTCGAGAAAAACCCATTTGGAAAAGTCATTTCTCAGTTTATAGTACCGTCTGCCAAGGAGGGTGGTCATTTTAGAGCTCATAACATCCGAACAAAGCGGAATTTTGATTTGAAACTTTGGCAACATATTCTTGAATAGTTTTACTAACAATTTATGAAATAAAAAAAAATCGATTTTTTCAATCGTCTAAACTGGTTTCCCCCCTTAAAATCATGTAAATAACCATATAAAATTAAAAAAAAAACAATAATTTTGAAATCACAGACAGACACTCCAATTATATTTATATATATGTAGATTCTCGTTGTTGATACGTAGCAGGACAATCCATCATACAGCATAAAATAATATGGTGGACAGAGTAGTTAGCGATGAAGAAGAATAAAAAAATAAAGAAGCATTCAATCATGAAAATAATAGATCACAAAAAAAAAATAGACCAATAAGAGCAAAACAACTACATACTAACAATGACGTATTGACTCAATAATATACTGTACCACTGGATGGGGAATGGCATATGGGCAGTTTTATTATGTTGTATTGAAACTTTATTTCATCCCAGCTTTCGATGCCGACATCTTGAGAAAATAATGGGAAAACTTCCTCCATGAGAAACTATGATTTAACAGGAAGGATTCTGTGAATGCTCCAAATCATCGGTTGTAGGCAGCTGGACTTTTTTTCTTGGATGTACATATGTACCTTTAAAATCACTACAGTCTGCCTGATTCAGCCTATATCATCAATGCTGTTGGTGTCGCTTTAAAAAATGCGGTTTCTTACCTAGTTTCAGTTTCCCGATTTTGGTCATTTCGGCAGGTCGACCATACTCCTCCTTTCACACCCTGGACTTAGGATCAGACGACGGCAGAGTGAAATCATCGTTTAATGACAGATTAGGAGGTAATACACAGTCTGTATTTCCGTCCTCCCACAACATACAACAGTTCCAAAACAGGGTTTATCGTCATCTCCTTAAACACTCCCCTGCCCCTCGTGACTTGAAACCCCTTTTATGCTTCGAACTAAGCATACTAATAGACATGCACTATGGCGTTACCAACGACATGACGGACCGGTAGTACAAAAAGTTATTCCACAGCTTAGAACTGTCATAATTGAAAATAAGATAGTACTACATTATGGGGGTATTGAATTCGAAATGATTCAGGCGGACACAAACGAGGATGAGTTCAATAGTGTGAGTAGCCCAGAGTATTGATTGACATAGCTGGTGGTCTAATGTATAAAGGCATGCATTGAATGCACCAATGCTGGGACTTCAAAGACGTATCTGCCAGTGCTAAATGAAACTTGATCGACAAATTAATCCTATGTTTCAATTGCTTTAAACCGTTCCACACTAAAATGGACCCTAGCAGTAGCAAAGGTTTTTAGTCTGGCAAACATCATTCTTGTTACATGAAGGAAATGTTAAGGATAAATGCAGTAACGCACCAAACAAGAGGTATACATCTGGAACCAAGCGAGAAAGATACAGCGTGAAGAGTTTTGTTTTGGACAGAGTCCAGAAAATTGAAAATAACTGAGCCTGCGTTCTTCAAAGGTAGTTATAAATAAAGCAATATTGTTCAATCGTGTCGTTTCGTGAGTTTAACTCAAGTACAATATGTATAATGTAAAAAAACGAAAAATTATTTTTGCAGTCGGGGTACAGTTTTAGTTACTTATTCTCGAAACATTTGTACCACGACTGCAAAAATACAGATTATACATATACGTAGTGTTTCTGTCTTACATTAGTACTTAAAACTTGTTTTTGGTTTTTTTTTTAATTAATCCAGCCTATGTTATTCGTACTTATTAAACGATTCTAACGGGTTCCACAGCCATCTAAATCCGTTGAGGCTTTAAATTTGAAAACCTCTCAATTTTACCTCTCGGTTGATACCCATATTGACCCAATCAAAAAAAAAAAAATAAATAAACTGACTGTAATGTAAATTGCATCTGACGGCCGCCATATTGTTTTTAAAAAAAAATTAACCTAGCCTATGTTATTCAGACTCATTAAACATATCTAACGGTACCCCAGCCATCTAAATCCGTTCAAGCGTTTAGAAGTCATGATGGGACAAAGAAACGTACATTTGTAACGAACCACGATTCGTTATTAATAATTCCTCTCCCAAAAAGCTTTAGGAAAATAAATATTCACCCAGCAGGCAGGGTGATGATTCTCGTTTGAAAGCTTCACTTCGAAGCTTTAAAGCCTCCTACCCCGACGAGCTTTCCAGCTATAAAATAAACCGCTTCACCAGCCCAAAAGCATTCTTTCACTAGCCTCGTTTCGGAGAGGTCACCTTCATCGGTCCTATATGATATGATGCGGCACGATAAAAAATACATACCGAAAACACCTGGGGGATGTTGCCCAGGCCTTGTCGAGGTGTATGATCCGACAATGATACTGGCAGCGTTTCTTATACCGTGTCGAGATGGATGATCCGGCACGGTAAAACTAGCCGTAACACAGATTTGGAGGAAACTAAAAAGTAGGTTACCGATACCAACATGAATTCAGAGATAACGATTAGGTAGTCGCTTGGTCATGCTGGTAGACACATGTATCCAGAAATAATAAGTAGTTACTTAAAGTTAAGGTTTTAAATTTATTAGTATATAAGGATTTTTGGATAAAAACCATTACATATACACATATGAAACCTGAACACACTGCACTCCTTTTTTTGGAGCAGTCGTGTAAAAAGAAGTTGTGAAATATAGAATTTTCTCTCAAAAAAAATGTCCGAGGTGGTTTTGTGTAATTTGAACTTCTGAAATTTATACAAACCATAATATAACTTGAAAAATTCAACCCTCTGACAAAATTAAACAGAATTTAGTTTTGTCGAGTTTTTATTTACGGCAACACAAACTTTTATTATTGTCTCAGATACTCCAGAAACATGTTTTTCAAGAAATGATAGGAAAAGGAACAGGAGTCGCCCTCACAAAGTTTTTAAGAAGAGTCCAAATATGATAATCTGAAGATGGCAGAATAATATTATCTCTTTTAACGAGTATAATAAATTTGATAGTGTCTTAGTAAACTCAATCACTATTTAATAATAATAATAATAACATTTTTTGGTCGAGTACAAAGATTAAACATCTTAACTGTACATAAAAGAGAGGAAATAAAAAAAATTGGTTGTCTGTAAAGAGGGTTTACGGACGATAGTTTAACGTGACAACGTCATGAGAAAGCATTGATGAAATGATTGCATACTTTTATGAATAAAATTGAATCATTTATATTAAATTATCATTATTTTGTATGGATACAAAAAGGAGTGAAATGAAATATTCATTTTGATTGATAAATTAGCTTCTACATCAACATCCACGGCCAAAGTTCTCCACGTTGAATTGTCGGACACAACTCGTCTCATCAGAAACACAGGCGACGTCTGCTTGGCTGAAATTACATGCTTCACTGCTGATACAACGTTTAAAATTGTACTTGGCGCAGTGTATATTCATCCTGGAGCAAGTGTCTCAAACATTAGTGTATTGCTGCACCAAGCACTTTTTCCGTACGCGCATAACAGGCAGTATGTGCATCCGATCATGCAAGTTGATACCAATGTACCAATTCTTCTTTGTGGCGACTTCAACACTAACGTGAAAAATGATGATACATTCCTCAAATTCATGAAAGATATGTGCAATCTCGAATGCACATCAGATGTTACTAAGTCAACAACGCTCGATTTGACTTTTTCAAGGCACATTACACTTGAAACACTCCCATTCATTTCATACTTTTCCTATCATCGACCTATCCTTAACAGAATAACACAGATTGCAAGAAGTTAAATATCAGACATGTATAAAAGCTGTAAATGAATTTGTTACTACACATTGTTACTTGTAAATAATCTGTTCATTAAAGTAATAAACATATTTGAATTCATTAGTGCAAATAAAAGCTAATTTATCAATCAAAATGAATATTTACTTTCACTCCTTTTTCTATCCATACAAAATAATGATAATTTAATAAAAATGATTCAATTTTATTCATAAAAGTATGCAATCATTTCATTAATGTTTTCTCATAATAACGGGACATAACGGGACAATGAGTCATCATTTTTCGTGCATGCAGCCGGCGTTCATCGTTTTAATAGACGTTGTCACGTCAAAATATTTGAACAATTGATAAAAGAAAAAAGAGTGAGAGAAGAAGATAAGAGAGAAAGAAAGAGAAAGAGTGGAAAGAAAGAAAAGAAAGAAAGAAAGAATCAGCTATAGTGAGTGGTCTTTTAAAAGCTTGCTGAAAGTTCGGCTAGATGTCGCACTCCGAATACCCCAGGGCAAGGCATTCCATTTACGTGCAACTTGGACAAAGTAAGAACGATCACCAAGTGACAAGTTACACCTAGGAATCAATAATGTTACCTGCCTATTGGATTGTAAGAAACGTAGTTTCTCAAACAAATAACGTGGACACATTTTATTCATAAGCTTAAAGATAAATTTTAATTCTTGGTACGAGCGATAATTTGCAAAAGTAAGACCCAATAAGCTGGATGCATATGGTGTAATATGATCATGCCGTCTTAGCCTATAGACGAAACGAAGACAATCGTTAAATGCAACTTCCATTTTTCTCATACACACTGAATCAAGTTTCGGGAAAATTAGACTACTATACCTCAGGTGAGGAATAATTAGAGCAATCACAAGCCTTTTACGCATATCAGGTGTGAGAAGGCTAGAGCTTACCCATAGTTGACGTAAGCATCCATAGGCTTTTTGAAGAACTCTGCTCGTATGACTACAACAACTAAATTTAGAATTAAACACAACACCTAGGTTTCTGACTGAGTCAACATAAGGCAAAATGACATCATTTATTATAATTGGTGCGAGTGTGCTTAATACAAAGGGAGTCTTACTAATCACCAGGCATGAAGATTTCTTAGGATTTAGGGGCAGTTTATTAGTAACAGTCCAATCATAAATACTCCTCAAATCATCGTTAAGTCTACGAATACACTCAACGGTTGAATCTATGGGCATACTTATGTAGATTTGCACATCATCAGCATATAAGTGTATAGATGTGCTTTTAAATACAAGAGGAAGGTCATTAATGTAAATGCTAAATAGCAAGGGACCTAGAATAGAGCCTTGTGGCACTCCACAGCGTAGAAGTATGGGCTCGGAAAATTTATCCTGAGTTTTAACTATTTGAGAACGACCAGGCAAGTAGCTTTGAATCAATTTCACAGCAGTAGTACCAAGACCGAAATTACTACCTAATTTCGGTAAGAGCTTTACAAGATCAACCGAATCAAATGCCAAATGAAGTCGAGTAAAGTCAAGAAAGTTACTTTACGGTTGTCCAAAGCATCATAGATATCAGAAGAGACTTTTAGAAGTGTAGTTTCACAACTATGTCCCGTTCTAAAGCCAGATTGCCATTCAGAAAGAAGACAGTTTTCTTCAATATACGAAATAAGTTGCTTAAAAATTACTTTTTCAAATACTTTCGACAAAAAACATAGAAGACTAATTGGACGGAAAACAGAGGGTTGCAAAGGGGAAATTGTTTTTGGAATAGGTACCACCAACGCTAGCTTCCATTGTGTTGGAAATTGGGAACACGTAAGACAGTAGCTGAAGATATGAGTGAGCACATTTGATAAAAATGGTGCGATGATTTTTAAAAACTTAGGTGGAAAATCATCAGAGCCAACCGCCTCAGATTTTATTGAGTATAGTGTAGAAAGAAGTTCATCCTCGCCAATGCTTCTTCTTTCTTCTTTGATCCGTTAGCTGGCGGTCCGAGTGGGACGTCCCCGCAACGGATACGCTGCTGTCGGTGCCGCTGGGTCCCGAACTCTATTCACGATTCGCTTCCATTCTTCTCGGTTTTTGGCGGTGTCTCGAGCCTCGGTAACTGATAATCGTTGATTCTTTAAGTCACCCTCGATATTCTTCAACCAGGTTTTCTTCGGTGCCGATCGCTGTATTCTCCAGTCTGCAGGACGGTCTCGCCAGAGAAGTTTACGTGGCAAGCGGTTATCATCCATTCGGCAAACATGTCCAAACCACCGTAGTCGACGTTTTTGCATTTCTTCTTCGATCAGTGTTTGCTGATCGCATCTTTGTCTGACAACCTCGTTTCGAAGGCGATCACGGAGTGAGACACGCCAATGCAGCGAAATACAAAGCCATCCGAAGTATAATTTAAGTTGAAAGAAGGTAAATTACAAACTGCATCGGAGGTGGAAGAAAAGAATGTATTCAGGACATCAGGATCGAACTTTGTTTTTAGGTAATTTTGACCAACAGCTCCAAGATTACGGAGATTACTCCATAACCTCTTGGGAGGCAAACTTGTATCCAGTAGGTTACTAAAAGTACTAGGAGATAGGATTTGTGTTCTATTTACATGTTACTAATATTTTATGTTTGCATGTCTCAGCTGAGCCACGGCAGTGGTAAATATTTCTCAGCCCTGCTGGGAAGTGTGCCTTCTGTGTTAGAAGGGAAACTCTATATATGTATATATATATATATGTGTATATATATATATGTATGTATGTGTATGCATATATAGATTTTCATGCTTAGCTGAAAAGTGCGCCTTCTGTGCTAGAAGGGTTAACTCTTGCTGATAAAATAGGAGCGTTTAGCTGAACGAATTAACGATACTGTCCTATTGCGTGCTCGTTTTGTACAACCTGCGCACATCCTCATTGCATTTTGTAGGACAAAAGAAGAAAGTCATGATCAAAATTACTAGGTGGGCTAATTTGGTTATGAAACAAGATTTTCTGAATGTCATCGACCAGAAAATAATCCAATTGTGATGGAACCATTGCATTGAAGTACGTGGGTGGGTAAGCTATTGACGATTCCCAAATTAAGCAGTTGGCGTTAAAATTGCTTAGAGAGGTACTTGGTTTTAAAGCATCAATATTAAAATCACCACAGGTAATGACATGGCGGTACTTTCTGGTGAGCGTTGAAAGGGCGATATTGAGCTCATTAACGTTATCAAGGCTAAAAATACTAGGTGGACGGTAAATACCAATTACAACTGCCTTTTCTACACCAGTATTTAATTCGACAGCCAAGAATTGGGCATCTTGACAACACGTGCCAGAGATTATAACTGAAGATCTTATGCTATGATGAACGTAAATTGCAACGCCACCACCTGTACGCCCTACACGATCATTCCTAAATATGTTATAGCCAGGAATAGTTACAAGCTTAGAGTTGATACTGTCATTGAGCCAGGTTTCACAGATAACAATAACATGGACACAAGTATTGCAAAATAAGTCATGCAACATATCACTCTTGCTTCTAAGGCTTCTTGCATTTATACAGACAATATTAAGACTATCTGCACGCGAAGTAAATATCTTAAAGATCGTTCTTATCTTGTCCAGTGGGGAGACACTAGCCACCATCATAGACGAAGAGCAAGCATCCACACCGAACGACCAGCAAGCTCAACGAATAAATAAAATAGAGAAAAAATAGCCTTAAGCGAAAGAAAAGAAGAGAGACGAAAAGCCATCATAAAATTCCTATAACCTGTAAAATTCCAGCACACAAGTCCTCGAAGTTTCAACTTGGGCTTTTGAGACAAAATTCCCAGAAACATTATTATTCAATGTTGCCAAAATTCCATTTGGAACGCTAAAAGAATTAATCCTTCATCATACTCACTCAAAAGGATAACATTTCCCCTTGCATCAGAATGACATTAAAATCTTTCTCATTTTCATCAAGGATTATTCTCCATTTTCTTATTTTATAAATGCCACCATCAAGTGCCTTGAGCGCTATCAACATAAAATCTCATAAGCTTGACGGATAAAAGGCACACACCAGCAGACCCGCATGGAATATGAGTCCTCCCATAAGCGTTATTTTTCGAAACAGTTGCGAGTAACGCTGCAAACAATTACACAAGCAAGGAAAAAAGGATCGTCTATCTAATGCTGAAGCAGCTAAACAGGCTAATATGCATTTTTATGGGAAAACTGTCGCCCTAATGAAAAAAGTTGGATGAAATTGCTACGCTTTTTTGCATGCAGAAGCTTTAACAGTTTTACAAGTTTACAGTGTTCCGCTAAGCTCCATAAGAAAATTAACCAGACGAGGAGGACTGGTTGAGAAATTGCATTTCGGGTGAGTTATGAAATATCTTTGAAATATTTCACAAAACAAGAGACAATTTTATAGTGTATAAAATTTGGGAAATGCAATTTTGCACAAAGTTTTTAGATACTGCAAGTAGGAAACTACATAGCTCAAGACATCACATCGCAAATTCCAGCTAAAGGATGACATAATTCAGCCCAGGCAACCGTACGAGTTCATAAAATAAAACAAGACCTGCAAGGATAGGGATTCCGTCTTCATCCCGGCTATGGCCACAAAAATAAATGCAACTGAATCATTCAAGATTGCAAGACCTGGCAAGAAATTTCGCTTAAGCTAAAGAGAACGAAGCAAGGATTGAAATTTGAAAGAGGTCTTAATAATTTCTTTGGTGAACTGATTTAGATCAATAAAAGGTTACCCAGTCACCAACTAAGTGCACAGCTTCTTCGTACAGAGGGGTGAGCCATAAATACTGGGAATGACGTGGCCTTTCAGAAGGTGTACAATAGTACGTAATCTGACTTTAATCTTCTTTGGGTTGAAATAATTTTTCATAGCCACGATTCATTGCTCTGTTTTCTAGACAGAAGTCTACCCCGGAGCGTGAAGTCTTTGCTTCAACCGTCATAGTGTAAATTACCTTGAAGTAGAGTAATAACATAACAGATCAAATATATAAGACCCTGTGATAACATACGAGTATGGACTAAGTGCGCATTCCTGTAGAAAGATGGCAGCGTACGTAAGGAAAATATTATGCAAACTTTTTGGTGGCATACAGGAAAACAATGGAAGATAAGGACAAGTCAATAAATCTCCCTGCTCTATAATGAAATTGACATCATGGCGTATATAAGATGTGCCAGGCTGAGGTGGATTGCACAATTAATTCGTCTGGACGCAAGTAGAATATCAATGAGGATCTTAGATACCGTACTGTAGATAACCGCCCCGTAGGACGTCCAAAAATAAGCTGGTGGAACAACTAGAAAGAAACTAGAGACGTCGTAACGAACTCCGCGTACACCACCGAATGCTTCACGCATAATTGAGTCGATCGCAGCGTTGATGAGAAGTGGCGAAGTGACGTCTCCTTGTCGGTCACCTGTATGAATCGAGAATATCACGGATATAAGTCGCTTCGAATACGAACGCTGCTGGTTGCGCCACGGTGCAATGCTTGGAGAAGTTGGATGATTTTCAATGGCACTTTTTCGGTTTGCACGGCTCTTCACAAGCTGTTCCAAACGATACAGTCAAAAGAGGATTTGAAATCGTAACCGCAACGCAATTCTTTCTTCCATTAGCTGACGGAGAGTGAATATTTGATTAAAGCATCCTCGACGTGGTCTAAATCCCGCTTGTTCTTTCCGGCTCGTTTGCTCTCTATGTTTCTTTCGGTAGCCTCGATTGTATGATTTTCGTAAATACTTTGCCGACGCGACGATCGAAAGGAGGCTCATACCGCGATAATTCTTTCATTCCCGACTGTCGCTTTTCTTCAAGATTGCCCCAACGATCGCTTTCTTCCAAGTCTACGGGACACGATCCGCACGCTATATGTGTGTTATGAGGACGTGAAATTGTTGCGATAAAATATAACTTCGGCTTTGATCCTCTCAGCGGTTATTTGATATATTCCTTGATCTATACCACCTACCGTCGGAATATCCAGTACAGCGTCCGGCACTCGTGCCTCGACCCCGCTTCTTCCATGTCTGGCCGCAACGTTATGCCAGCACGCTTCTGGTTCCGATTTCATTTTCTGTCGAACTTCTTTGTTCAATCTTCGGTCCTTCTCAAAATGTACGTGTTTCCTTCGTTTCTTTTGATCAACGAAGTCCAGACTCTATTCCACACCCCACAATTGACAGTGGCGGATTTACCAGGAAGCAAAGGAAGCAATTGCTTGGGGCCTCGCTTGGACAGGGGCCTCAACACATTCGGAAATTTAAAAAAAAAAATGCAAAATGCAAAATGAAAAAATCCATGTAAACAATATCGATTATTCATTGTCCCCAAACGATTTTAAATTAGTTCAAAACTGTATTTCGCGCGTACTTGCACACGGCCCGATTAAAAATGAAATTCGCCCGCAGCTAGCACGCAGCTGGCATGCACTAGCCCGCACGGCGCCCGCAGCTAGCATGCACGCCTGAGTGAAAATAACACTAGCCCGCAGCTAGCATGCAGCAGGTACGCACGAAACTCAAATTTAAAATGAAAGAAAAAAATTTTTTTTTCCTAGAATAAAAATTCTACGCCTCTTAAAAAAGATGGAGAAGAGTATTATATATGTATGTAAAGTCGTCATCAGGCACATTTTGAGATTTTCGTGCGTGTGGCGGGAGAGTGGATACCTGTGGCGGGGGAGTGCATCCCTCTAGCGAACAAATTTTTAGATTTTCGTGCCAGTGGCGGGAGCGTGTATCCCTGTGGCGGGAGCGTGCGTGCCTGTGGCGGGAGAGTACGTACTTTTGTGGCGTGCCTGTTTGCTCGCTATGCGTGCTAGCTGCGGGCGCGTGCGTGCTAGTAAGGAAATTAACCATGAAATTATTTTTAATCGGGGGGCAATGTTTATTGTTTTGTTTGTCTGTTGTTTTATCCAGGCACCACGCGCTTTAGTGGTGACGAGTTTTCAGACTGGCGAAATTGTAACGACGTGCAAAGTCGTGAGGGTAATCAAAAACATTGTGATGCCTAGTTGACGGATTTAGTTAGGCAACGACAGCTTAATGTTTCATGTGATCTTACCGAACAAATCGACAAGGATCGGGAATACTGGATAGAAGTACTTAAGCGTGTTATTGCAGTCGTTCGAACGATATCGCAACAAGGCATAGTCTTCAGAGGGCCGAGAATCATATTGTGGCCATTTTATTAGTTTATTAGAACTGGTGGCTCAATTCGATCCGTTTTTGGAAAACGATATTGATATGAAGGGCAATTGCGGTAGTGGTAATCGTATTTATCTAAAACAACTTGCGATGAATTGATCCACCTAATGGCAAACAAAGTTCGGAAATCTATTTTTGAAGATGTAATTGCTGCAGGGTACTTTAGTGTTTCAGTCGACTTCACGCCAGATGTATCTCATATTGATCAATTAACTGTCATCGTTCGTTATGTATGTTCTACAACTAGGTAAAGGCTTTTGGCCTTTCTTGAGATAGAAAGTCATACTGGAAGGTACTTAGCAAAAACTACTTTAGAGTATTTAGTTAACGGCGGGCTTAATTTCGATTTGTGTAGAGGACAGTCGTACGATAATGCGTCCAATATGTCCGGAGGAAAATCCTTTTGCGTGTTTTTTTTTTATATGAAAAAACCAAGCTTAGGAGTAACCCTTTATACTACCAGTCCGTCATGTCGTTCAGTTCATGGTGCAATATCTGGTAGTAAGCTTGATTTGAAGAATAGAGGAGAATAGGAAAGGTTAGAGGGGGTCTGGAGGGTGTAGAAGAAAATTAAGATGAACGTTTGAACTCTAAGGTGTTGTACGAGTTCGGAAATACTGACTGCGAGAGTTTATTCCACAGTCGGGTTGTTCTATTCATAAACGAACTTCTAAACCGTATTGTGCGTGAACGGGGAGGCTGTAGGGTATGGGGGTGAGCCGAGCGGGCTAGTCTTGTGTTGCGGGAAAAGTATTGCCGTGCAGGCAGGAGGTCCTGAATTTCAGTGGAACAGTCGCCATGGTAATAGAGATAAAGAATGGAGAGGGCTGCTATATTCCTACGGTGGCTTAAGGTGTCTATGGAGGCGCGAAAGGGGCCATCACCAATGAGTTTGAGGGCACGATTTTGCACCTTGTCGAGACAAGCCAAGGTTTTTGGGGCGCCTGCCCAGATATGCGAGTTGTATTCGAGGCGTGGCCGAATGTAGGATTTGTATATTGTAGCCAATGCGGCTGGCTGGAGGAGGAACTTGCATCTCTTGAGAAATCCAAGGCATTGGGAGGCTTGTTTGGCGATTTGGAATATGTGATCATTCCATCGCAGATGCTCCGTTAAAGTTACCCCTAGGATGTTGAGAGTTGAGTCAGCCGTTAGATTCTTTTTATCCACTGAGATAGGAGGAAGGTCGGTACAATTTTTGTTGGAGATCAGACAGTGCTTCGTTTTTGTGGCATTGAATTCGACGCGGTTCATTTCGCCCCAATGAAGAATCGATTCGACATCCCGGTTGATCGAAGTGGACTTCAGTTGACGGTGGTAAAGGCAAGGTCTGGCACGTGTTTGTCTTATATTGTCGAAGGAGTAAGAGAAATTCAGAGTACCGTCATCAGCGAAGCAGTGAAGTGTTAAATAACGTGTTCTGCTCACTCATTGAATTTAGTTGGACAATCTTCTGTAGCGCCGTGCATAGAAGCAGTGAATTTTTTTGGTATAATTCAAGCTATTTATGGGCTCGTCTTGATGCATGTTTAGGTCCAAACGCTCCAACGGTAAAGCAATTGCCAACAACTCCCTGGAATGCGCAAGCAAAGGCTATGTCAGCTGTTTCGACGAACTATGATAAAATAGATGATGCTTTCAAAAGATCGCAGATGATCGTGATCTCGACGGTGATACTCGAAGCCAAGCATCAAGTTTAGTAAAGAGTATGGAGAATCTTGAATTCGTTTTCATGTTGAATTTTTGGGGATCAGTCCTTCACGAATTTGAAAAAGTATCAGCTACTTTACAAAATCCGTCGATGTCATGTGCGAACTTGTACACTGCGCTAATTACGTTAGTCGAGAATTATCGTGATGACTTTTCGGATATCGAAGCCAAAGCGAAGGAGCTTGTTCCTGGCTCTGATTATAAAGCGAACACGCAAAGAACAAGACGCAGGAAGACACAATGTAACGACTGGCCTGTTCCAGATGCGCTTTAAAATTTGTATCCGCGTGATAGTTTTCGGATAAAAGCGTTTCTTCCGATGATCGAATCTTTGACAACCAACTTGCGACAACGTGCTACGGCATACACTGATATCGCGGCTAAATTCTCCTTTCTTGTCAATTTAAATGTGTCGAAGGAGGAAATCACAGAAAGTTTAGAAAGACTGATAGAAGACTATCCAAATGATGTTAACATGAACATTATGCCTGAAATCCGGCACTGACAATTGACTCCGATAATTGCTTTCTTTTACATCGGTATCGGCCGGTATTGCGAGCGCTGCGAAGTTTTTGGATAATGCTATTTGAAACTCTCGCCCGATGTCCGGGTCTCGTAGACACACCCAATTCTTCTTGCCTGGTGGTAATCGCATCAGTAATTTCGCTCAAAATAAGGTTCCGATCCGCAATCGGGCACACGTATTGCACGTAATGTCTTTAAGCGTCGATCGGAATTTTGCGTTGATCAAAACGTAGTCTAACATCGCCGAGTGTTTGCCGGATGGATTTCGCCAGGTGAGTTGGTGTTTGAGTGGATGGCGGAAAATGCAGTTGCCAACGAACAAGTTGTTTGGCGCTGCGAATTAAAGCAGACGTAAGCCATTGTTGTTAATTATTCCGTGTCCGAATTTCTCCATTGTTCCTTCCCGTTCGGTTCGATCTGCTCCTGAATGTGCATTGAAGTCCCCTGCGAGTATTATTAATTCGGTTCGAGTTATCATATCCAGCGTATGTTGAAGCTGATCGTAAAATTCGTTCTTGTTCGTGTCTGTCGCATAAACGGATACGATGTGGGTCTTGATCGTTCTACCGATGGTTATAACCCTCAAACGCTTGGATATCGCATAGATATTGCTTGGATATCAATTGGAATGAAAAACTAAATCAATACAAAGCAAAAAAAAAATCTTTAAAATTAAAAATAAATTACCACATTAGTGTTATTCAACTGCATAACATAGGATTATTAAACCACTCAAGGAAACAAGTACAAGTTGGCATAAGAACGGATAAGTGTCTGCACAAGTATTACTATAGTTATCATGGAAAGGTTATCTAGGATAGGCAACTTGCAATGACAATTTACTTCGATAAAATCTTTGATAATCTCTCCTTTTTTTATTCAATTATCAAATATTTACTTAGGAAATTTTTAAATGAAAGTAAAATGTAAATTCAAAGTATTTTTAGCAATCCAAGATAATTCAACTGCCATCGATGACCTTGAAACAAATTTCATCGAAAATCTCCTCATAGACCGTTATTAACTCATCGGTTTAATGGCATCCCCTATACCCATTCAGATTCTTGACCTTTTCATCAAAGGTTCGTTTTGATTTTAAATACTTGTATCTTCCATGATAATTTAAACTTTCTGAAAAGGTCCGAAGGTCGTCGAAAAGGGGTTTCCCAATTGGTGTACTTTTTGGAAAAT
This sequence comes from Thereva unica, assembly GCA_949987705.1. NCBI lineage: Eukaryota > Metazoa > Arthropoda > Insecta > Diptera > Therevidae > Thereva > Thereva unica. The sequence continues at coordinate 50,615,935 of OX465283.1, forward strand.
CATATTGACATTTGGTTTAAGTGTTCATAAGGGACTCGTTTCAGGCATAGAATCTGGGATTATGTACGAATGATATCATATAAGTATGTGGTGCTGTTCAATGATGGTCAATTATTTCTATCATTTTGAGTCGATAAAATTTTGGAATGAATAATTTATGTGAAGCTTTAAAGATTTCTAGTATCTTTAGGAAACAATAACAAGGATTCAAGAAGATTTTAGCGAAATGCTTTATGAATTTTTAAAGGTACATATAATATGCAAATAAAATTATGTGGGCTCTTTCTGGAAATTTCTGGGAACTTTTAAGAAAAAAGGTTAAACCCACTCAAGTGTTTTTTCGTAAAAATTCCTCTCTACTTAACTAAGGCAATATTTTTAATTAAGGTAAAATTTTTAATTTTTTACTTAAAATGTTTCTTAATTTTAAATTAAAGCTCATTGACTTTTGGTTACATTTTTTATATTTATTTCAAGGGGATATAATATTATCCATTAGATATGAAATATAATGCAGAAAAATTCCAGTATTGCAGAATCCATTATACATTATATGAATCCCACATTTAGTTCCAAAAAACTTTGTTGATCAATTCTGAACCGATTGCTTAGAGAGGTTCAATGTTCAATGTTCTTCTATTTGGAGCTAGAGCGTGAAAAGTTTGCAGATTCCCCAACAATCTAACACGGTTTCCTAATATCGAGACTCAAAAATTTCCGTTGGCTGTACGTTATAAAAATCGAGGGTTTATCGGGTAAATAAGGCTGCAACTTTATTTGTTTTCCTTTTTTCCAACATGGGTCGGTGTTCTTCGAGTTCTTGGGCAATTGGACAATTTTGGAATTTAATCGGAATCGGAAAACAATTGACAAACATAGAACATTTTACTTACGTATGGCCATAGAAATGAATTAAATTATGTACAAGTTTCACGAAATCGTGTTAATTGTTGATTATTTGCCAGCTTCGTGGGTGAAGTGTCCCATTAGCAGATGTAGCGAGTCCTTAGCTGAGACATGCTTTTTAGCCTTTCTGTTTTTCCTTTCAAGAGTCACTTAAAATGAGAACAGTACAAATATTAAAGCAATCACCAGACAAAGCTTTATACCCTGGACAGACAGCGCTTTTAAACTCATAATTAACGTTTATCTTCGTTAACTGGCATGTACACATGTCGCCCTGATCATCAAACTTCAACCCAATCGATTTAATAGCCGAAATAAAAACTTAAATAAAAACACTTTCATATAGTGAAAAGGAAGAAATTAGAAATAAACATTAAATCTGTCATAACCGAAATAAAGAAAAAAGAAACCACAATAAAAAATTGCATAACATTATTAAAGATTTGTCAGCAACACCATCTACTCAACACAACAAACAAACACCATTGACACCATCCGCACACAAGACCCTCTCAACAACTCCACGTCCTCATAACCCACATATGGCATGCGGATCGTGTCCTGTAGGCTTGGAAGAAAGTGATCGTTGTACCAATCTTGAAGAAAGGCGATAGTCGGGAATGAAAGAATTATCGCGGTATGAGCCTCCTTTCGATCGTCGCGTCGGCAAAGTATTTACGAAAATCATACGAGCCGGAAAGAACAAGCGGGATTTAGCCACGTCGAGGATGCTTTGATCAAATATTCACTCTCCGTCAGCTAATGGAAGAAAGAATTCGTTGCGGTTACGATTTCAAATCCTCTTTTGACTGTATCGTTTGGAACAGCTTGTGAGGAGCCTTGCAAACCGAAAAAGTGCCATTGAAAATCATCCAACTTCTCCAAGCGTTGCAAGATGGCTCAACCAGCAGCGTTCGTATTCGAAGCGACTTATCCGAGGAATTCTCGATTCATACAGGTGTCCGACGAGGAGACGTCACTTCGTCCGACAAGGAGACGTCATTATGCGTGAAGCATTCGGTGGAGGACGCGAAGTTCGATACGACGACAACAACTTCATAACCGACGATAGCGCAGTCTTCGCCGACGCGGATGTCGAAGCAACGAACATCTTATAAGATATTTCCCGCATCCTCCGGTGATAATAAATGCAGAAATGACCAAAGCACTCACAACGGACGGATCGAAAGCCAGTGTTCACCTCGATGGAACCAGAATCGTATAGATTCCGATGTTCAAATATTTAGGATCATTGGTTGAAGAAGCGAAAGTGGCAAAGATGGCCGACGTTCACAGACGCATGGGCCAGTCAACGGCAACAGTCGACTCGCTCAAGTGGTGCATATGGAGACGAACAAATATTACCATCAAAACGAAAGTGCGTCTTTACCGAACGTTGATCCTTCTAATTCTTCGTTATGGATCTGAAACGTGGACACTGCTCAAACCGGACGTTAAGAAGCTCGAGGTCTTCCAAATGCGATGCTTGAGGCAGATCCTCGGTGTCCCACTCCGCAATCGCTTTCGAAACGAGACAGTTAGACAAACATGCGATCAACAGACACTGATCGAAGAGGAAATGCAAAAACGTCGACTGCGCTGGTTTGGGGATGTTTTCCGAATGGGTAATAACCGCTCGCCACGTAAACTTCTCAGGCGAGACCGTCTGGCAGACTGGAACAAGAAAACTGGGCTTAAAAATATCGAGGGAATATCTTAAAGAATCAAGATTATCAGTTATTGAGGTTCGAGACGTGTCGTCGCCAAAAATCGTCAATAATGAAAACGAATCGCGAATGGAGTTCGAGACCCAGCGGTATTGACCGCATCGTTCCGTTGCATGGGTGAGGCTAGTCATAAATCTAGATACTAGATGTAAAGATTTAACTCCTAAAAACTTCCTGTGTTGTGCTTGGGACCAGCAAGATGTGCAGCCGGAAGCCTTGAATAAAATTACAGCTTAAATAGCCATTTTAACAATTTATTCTTCTTCTTATATTAACTTTCCTTCTTATTTGTTAGAACAATATGTACTAGTTGGGATGCCCGTTACCGAAATTCGGTCACAAAAACAATAAATATATAAAATTCACGATTTGTTCGAATTTAAATTCAATTTAAATATTTTTATTTCAAAAAAAAAAAAATTATTCGCAATGGCGAATTTTTAATTACTATGAAACATTTCCATTGTCGCTCCAGAGCATCTAAAATTTCCCAGGATTTTCTTAATCGCATCCATGACGTCTTGCTTGGCTATGTGGTAAAAATATAAATGCCATTTACAGTGTCATTTGACAAATTACACTCAGAGCTAATCATTGCAAAGGCAGCATTATACGAACGAATATTTGCAAAAAAAATTTTAGAACGATTTTTAATACCACTTTCATTTGAAGTTAAACCTTCAAAAAAATTATTGAAAAAGTAATTTTGAGAAAGTTGAGGTAGATTAACTTTGCCTTTATGACAACACAAAGAAAATGCCTCAGTATTACGTAAAGTTACTTCAGTCAGAAAATGTTTGGCACGACAAAAATGACAACTCATATTAAAAGAACCACACGAAAACGAATCAAAATTAACCGGAATAACATTCAAAGCACATTTAAAAGAATCAGTCAAAATTTCTAAAGGTGCAACACCATCAACAAACATTTCATTATGAAATGCATCAACATTCATTTCATTCACACCACTATTCAATTCATTATTTGCCACATTCATTTCATTAGCACTACGTAAATTTCTAACGCGACTTCTAGTATTTTCGCGAAGCGAACTAAAATCGACATTCGAGCGTCCCCGTCGTTGCCTTGGCATTTCGAAAAGAAAACGCGGAAAAAAAAACGTAAGTACTCACCGATAAATGGCACTCAAAATTCGCAGTTAACTGTTTGGAATGACAAAAATACAACTCAGATTCCGAGAACCATACGAAAACGAATAAAAATTACGCAGAATAACATTCAAAACACACTTAAATGAATCAATTAAAATTTCTAAAGGCATTCTCCAAAAAACGAACGGCAGCGCCTTACACAATACAACTCAATAATACTATACACAAAAGAGTATAAGTAGGGAGAGGGGGGCACATTTGAACACTTTTTAAATAAAATATTATATTTCTCGTCTGGTATTACAAATCATGATTTATTTTATTTTAGTGTTAGATATGGGTTTTATACTACGAACAAAAATTTATATTTATTTATTTTGAATTGGTAAAGTAACACAATTGAGCATTTTTGTTAAGCTCAATTTTGTTCAAATGTGCCCCATCCGCGGGGCACATTTGAAACCCATAGGGGCAGTTTTGAAAAACCAGAATTAAATGGAAACCATGTAACTTAGAATATAATCAACAGTATATTTATGTTATTTTTATCTAATATTATTAATTATTTTTTTTACTTATTTTTATAAACGAAATCAAATTAAAAATTGCACAACAATATTAAAAAGTAATAACATTCATAAAGTATTCTCTCCCTTGTAAATACGTAAGGCCATAATTCATTTTAGAGATTTTTAGAAAGCAACCTTCCAGCATACACTCCTCAGCGTTTGTGAATACTTGATGCACAGTGTGTTTGCTGCTGTAGTTTTCTATTTTTGGAGTTCTATTCTCTTTATATTTTTTGACCCTATACAATCTCATGTCCATTTCAATCAACAGGGACATCGAACGAATTCTTGAATGGGGCCGCAAGAACCGTGTCGAATTCAATGCATCAAAAACGAAGTTCTGTCTCATCTCAAATAAAACCTGCACCGACCCTCCTTATATTTCAGTGGACAATAAAAACCTAACGGCAGAACTGTCTTTAAACATCCTAAGCATAACACCATATATTCCAAATCGCTAAACAAGCATCGCAATGTCTGGGATTCCTTAAAAGATGCAAATTCCTCCTTCAGCCGTCGGCCAGTGCTACAATCTACAAGTCCTACATTCGTCCCCGCCTCGAATACAACTCGTATTTCTGGGCAGGGGCCCCGAGAACCACCTTAGCCTGGCTGGACAAGGTGCAAAGTCGCGCTCTCAAACTTATTGGCGATAGCGCCATTTGCTCCTCAATTGACTCATTAAGCCACCGTAGGAATGTAGCAGCCCTTGCAAAATTTTACCGATTTTACCACAACGATTGCTCTACTGAAATAAGTAACCTCATGCCTCCACGGCAACTTTTCTCCCGCAACACTAGACTTGCCCGCTCGGCTCATCGTTATAGTCTACAGCCCTTATCTTCGCGCAAACTCTGATTTAGAAATTCGTTTATAACAAGAACAACGCGACTGTAGAACAACTTACCTCAGTCAATATTCCCAAACTCATACAACACCCAAGAATTCAAGCGCAAGGTTCACCACCATCTCCTCCAACACCCACCCGACTCCCCCTAATCTATCCTATCTTTCTCTCTATCCTTCAAGCTAAGCTTATTACTAGACATTGCACCATGACGTGTACGACATGACGGACTAGTAGTACAAAGGATGACACCTAAGCTTAGACTATCATATATATATAAAAAAAAAACATGCAAAACAGCTCGTTTGGCATCTTCTTCGTTCACGTCCTTTTCTTTTTTCTTTTTATAATTTCTTACCATTGTGGCTGAAAAGATAATAAACAAAAAATGAAATCACTTACCTACCTATATTTTCATAAAATAAGTACACATATCTTATTTATGTGTGTGGGGCATTTTTGAACGTTATTCAAAAGTGCCCCAGTGATATTGTTCAAATCTGCCCCAATAGCAACCTTCACAAATAAAATTTTCTACACGAAAAACTAACTCATGTTTAATGATGCTATATTTGTAAATACTGAGTTTATAATACATGCAACACCATAAAATTATCACAGCTTGAAAGTCATACTAACTTTTTCGGTAATTTGCTTGCAAGCAAAAAAATATTTATTTACTTTCGCCTCCGTAAAGTAACCGGCACAATTTTTGTAAAATGACACAGATATTGACGTTATTTGGGAATTGCCAGATGTGTAGTTCGGTATCACCAGTATTAAAAGGGTTATGGAGGTTGGGAAAGATGAAGGATGCGTTCATAAATCGAATAATTCAAAACTGCCTCTGTTCTAAACTGCCCCCCTCTGCACGCACAAAGTGACCGAGTTTTTTTATGTCAGTTATGCCGCCAAAAATCCACACAAACGCTTGTTTTTCTCTGTTTCTCATTCGCTTCACTGAAACGGCATTTGTGTCAATCGTAGGCTACTCAGCTCTACGTTGATGCTCACAAAAAATTCAAATTTTCCAACGGCTTTTTAAAATCCGAAAAATTAAAATCGCTATAACTTTTTTATTCGTGAATCGATTTCGTTGAAATTCCTTATTACAAAACTATGCCATAAAAAGAACATTTTCTGAAAATTTAAACGAAATCGGTCCACGAACAAAAAAGCCTTAGCGCGTACAAACTTTTTGTTTGCCTATTAATATATAAGATTTGTATTTTTTATTTGTTATAGCTGATTAAGGATGACTAATAAAACATAAAATTAATTTAAAACTCTTAAATTTTTGATTTAAAATTACTTTGAAAAACCGGTATTATTAAGAACCATTATCAATAGCGAAAATCGAACAAAAGATATTTCCTCCTATTAATTTACACCTATTTCTACAACACTCTCGAAAAATTTCAGTGTAACATCTCTTTATTACATCACCTTGATTTTGCAACTATATCACTAATTGCTCCTCCAAGTGTATTCGAGCTGCATAACGAGCATATTGTAGTGGTTATGATTATATAAGATAGATTCTGGAAACTTGGTGATGGCAGCAAATTATGATAAAATAAGGATTATAAACATAAACTCATTAACTACTAAAAAATAAAGGACATTTATCCTGGGGGAGATTATCAAAGGATATTGATCTTACTTTATGACAAGGTAATCAAGAAATTCTGCAGAAATATTTGAATATCCCACCCGATAGGAATATCTATTGATTACGGATTGTTATCAGTTTTTTTTTATTTACTTCAAACAAATTCAGCAAGTTATTGAAATACATTTTTAGTTGTTGGCAGACAAAGCCAAGAAGGCAAAATTGCAAAATTAAAGGCAAGCAATTCCTTGATCATAAAAAAGATCCTGGTAATATAATGTTGAAAAATAAATATTTGGCGTATAAGAACAAACTAAAGGATGAAATTCACGTAGCAAAAATTGTGTACAACGACCGACTTATAAATAATATTTCTAATGATAATAGGAAACTCTGGGGTTTTGTAAATTCGAAAATTAAAGGTAAAAAATCCGATCGTTTTGAGAGAGAAAAAATTCAAATTAATGAAACAAATTATGTAGAAAATAAAAAAGATATTGCGAATGAATTTAACCGATTTTTCCCCTCGGTGGGTCCGGAAATGGCTAAGAAATTTGATGACGTCTCCACTCAACCTTTTGATAGCGAACAAATTACAATTCAAGACTCTATATTCTTAAATCCTGCCACTGAATCAGAAATTTTGAAAATCATCTCACAATTGAACAGTAATAAAGCGTCTGGTATTGATGGCATACGAGCAAAAACTCTAAAGTCAGTTTCTTATTTGATATGTAAGCCTTTAACATTTATTATGAATCGATGTTTAGAACTTGGAATTTTTCCTGATAAAATTAAGAAAGCAGAAATTGTACCGATATTCAAATCGGGTGATAAAGATAAAGCAACAAATTACCGTCCAATTTCACTTATATCTAACTTGGCGAAAATATTTGAAAAATTGTTGAAAACAAGAATAAATAATTACATAGATAAGCATAAAATTATTAGTCCAAATCAATACGGTTTCCAGACTCGAATAAGTACTGACGATGCACTTGTTAAGGTATTTGATGAAGTTCATGATGCAATAAGTAAAACAACACCTTGTGTAGCAATATTTCTAGACCTTGCAAAAGCGTTCGATACAGTAAACCATAACTTTTTATTGCAAAAACTTTATAAACTAGGACTTAGAGGTATAGCGCATGATCTCCTACGCAGTTACCTAACGAATAGAACTCAAATTGTTAAAATAGATGATGTACTATATAGTAATGAGATGCGTGTACGCTGCGGTGTCCCGCAAGGCACGATATTAGGTCCCATATTATTCATACTGTATATCAACAGTATGCTTATGATGGACTTAGGTTGCGAAATTGTATCTTTTGCAGATGACACAGTATTAATTGTCAAAGGAGAGACGTGGGAACAAGCGTTAACAACTGCCAATGTAATGATATAAAGTAAAGAAATGGTTATCTCACAACCACCTCTCTCTTAATGTAGAAAAAACTGTATATATGACTTTTGGCAGTTATAGAAATAGTTTACCGCTCAATACAAACATCACAATACATGCTATGAATTGTTATCCGCGTTCTTGTGATTGTTCGCAGATAAAACGAGTATCACATACTAAGTATTTAGGTGTAATAGTGGATTCGAATTTAAACTGGACAGAACACGTCAAAAAAGTAGTCCAGAAATCTCGATTTATGATTTACCTCGTTTACAAATTAAAACCGATTCTTACGAGCATACAATTGTTAACGATTTATTATGGTTTATTCTGGTCGATTGTAACGTATGGCATTGCTGTTTGGGGAGGCACGCATGATGTGTCAATGAGGCCACTTCTTACTATTCAAAAAAAAAAAACTAGTCAAACTCATTTTCAATAAACCTCTATTCTACTCCTCGGAGGATGTGTACAAAGAGCAATCTATTATAAGTGTAAGAAAATATTTCATTGAGTAATCGATCTTTCGAAATTTTAATTTACTACAATCCGCATACGAGCAGTTGAAAGAAAGTTCATCCAGACGTCGAATTGTTCCAGCACCTAAAGTGTTAAAACAAATTGATAGGCGAAATCTATATAAATAAAGCAGAGCCCGCTGTCATTCCGTCTGTTTGTCCGGGATAAACGCAAAAAGTCCTGCACTGATTATATTAATTTTCTCCAAATATATCAAAAATAACCTAACTTAGATTATAGGCTATTTAAATTTCTAATATTTAGTCCCTAAAAGAAATTATTAATAACTTTTACTTCGTAGGCGAGGGGGTTGGTGGAGGAATATTTTTGTTTACATATGAAAAGTCGGTTGTGAGATTAGGTTTCATATTTTACCCAAGTCTCTATAGTAACCAAAAAGTTGCTCATTATTTTAACCAATAACCAAAAATTGCTCAAATTTCTCTAAAGAAGAACAAGAATATGTTATTATTCATGAAAACTTTTAACAAATAAATAATAATAGAATAGTGAAAAAGGCATAAATTAAGGCTATTTAAATTTCTAATGTTAAGTCCCCAAAAGAAACTATTAATATCTTTTATTGCGTGGGCGAGGGGGTTGGTGGAGGAATATTTTTGTTTACATATGAAAAGTCGGTTGTGAGATTAGGTGCATATTTTACCCAAGTCTCTATAGTAACCAAAAAATTACTCATTATTTTAACCAATGGCCTCGATTCCCAGATCCGACGGGAGGGAAGTGAGTTGCGGATTTGACACTTTGCGATTCTCAGATCCGCAACCCCGAATTTCTTTTTGACATTTTCCGCGCTGTAAAAGTGTGATCCGCAACAAATTTTCTGCGGATTTGAACGACAAATGCGCCTGAGATAATCCGACATCATATATTTCATTATCGCGTGAGTCTTCACTCCGAATTTTCGATTTAAACCAATCCGGGACTGCGGATTTGAGAATCGCAGTGTCAAATCCTCACTCACTTCCCTCCCGTCGGATCTGGGAATCGAGGCCAATAACTAAAAATTGCTGAATTTTCTCTAAAGAAGAACAAGAATATGTTATTATTCATGAAAACTTTTAACAAATAAATAAAAATAGAATAGTGAAAAAGGCATAAATTAAAATAAATTATAATTCACTTTAGAATTTGGAAGATGCGACAAATTCGAAATAGAAGTTTGATGGCTAATTTTACCTCAAATAGAGGGCCATCTTTCGATCGGTAGATTATTAAAAAAGCTTCAATAACATTTCCAATGGGATTTTCTCTAGACTATGTGAAGTGAAAAAGAAGATAAAGCGGAAAAACGAAAACTTAAATGTTTAAAAAAAATAGTGAAGATTTACAAAAATTGATAGTTTTGTTGTTTTAAAGAAAAAAGAAAAAAGTGAAAAGATTTAAATTGATCAAAAGGAAGTTTTGATGGTTAAGAGTGAAAAGTGGAAAAAAGATAAGTGAAGTGGATTTAAAAAAACTTACGAAAAGGGCGAAAACCCAAGTTTTGTTCCTTTTTTGCATAATTTTCAGTACGTAATAAGTACATATACGGTTAAAAGTGAAAAGTGGAAAAAAGGAGCAGAAACAAGTGAAGCGGATTTATAAAAACCTATGAAAAGGGCGAAATCGCAAGTTTTGTTTTTTTTTGCATAATTTGGTGAGGGAAAATTTCCTGAAATAAACAATAATCATGAAATCGTATTACCGCCTACTCTTTGTGAAGTCCTTACGCATACCGAAACATTGATTAAAGAAATCTATGAAGATGTAAAAGACATTAACTCAAAAGAAGATTCGTGGTTCTGCGAAAGGGCCATTCTGGCTCCTAAAATTGAAGAAGTAGCCCTCCTTAACAAAATAATTTTAGACAAAATTCCTGGTGCTCTAACTACATATAGCTCAATAGACTCGATCTGTGTACTGGACGATGCAGTACATTATCCTGTGGAGTTTTTAAATAGTATAACAGTCCCTGGTCTTCCTGCACATTAAATACATCTTAAAGTGAATGTACCCGATCTTTTACTCCGTAATTTAAATCCACCAAAATTGTGCAATGGTATTAGATTGATAATTGTCGCATTACACACGAATTTAATTGAAGCTACAATTTTAACGGGTTGTGGGAAAGGCGAAAATGTGCTTATACCTAGGATACCTAAAATTCCGAGAAATTATCCCTTTAAATTCAAACGCTTACACTTCCCTGTTACCTTATGTTTCGCGATGACGATTAATAAGTCTCAGGGCCAAACATTAGGAAAAGTGGGAATTGATTTAAGTAAAAATTGCTTTACTCATGGACAACTATACGTTGCATGCTCTCGAGTCAGCAACTCAACAAACTTAATAATTTATGCCCCAAACAATATAACGCAGAACATTGTCTATAGAGAGGCATTAAAATAAAAGTGTTGTTATAAGAGCAATTTTGAAAAATTATAAAAAAATAATTTCGGTTAAGTCCGGTCCATGCCGGCTAATTTCAGTTTGATATGCTTGCCCAGTTGTCTATTGTACGTCTTTCGATAGGAGTCGCTTAACATCAAATTTTAAAAAAAGTATTTTAATAGGTACCTATTCAAAATAAATTTTTGAAGATTTGTTCTTTTACCTTTTTATACTTTTTTCCTACCGTGGACTGTGCACACATAGTCTTTTTTTATTTAAAGGCGTTGCAACGCACGCGGGTTTTTTGCTAGTCATAAATATATTGCAACCAAAACTTTTAATTTAGGTAGGTACGTCGACCCTAATTAACGGCAAATTGATAGGGAAATGGATTATTGACCTATCACCTCCAACTATTAAACGTTTATTTCATCCAGATCTGTAATATCATAGTAGCTTGAAATTTTATTGTACTAGAATTGAACTGTTTTCTTTTCTTCAATTTTTTTTTGTGTATAATTTTCATATGATATATGTAGATTTGTTTTATATATACTAATTGAGAGAATTTTGTGATATTAAAACCAAATAGACAAACCAAGCAGGTCCGCGCACGGGCAAATTGCCTTCTGCGGAGATATTATTATTTGTATTGTGTTTATCGAGAAACAGGTTGCCCTTTATCCTGGCCGTAGAGCCTGCGGACTGATCAACCCGGTCTTACGACCAAGGTATAAGGGTAGCTATGTTATTTTGTGATCATGCTTTAACTTTGTGAATAATATTTGTAAATTTTAATTACACCTGTTAATAAATAAATAAATATATATGTGGTTGAACAAGACCGGACTTGCAAGGACTCAAAAGCTCTCTGATAAACGTTATTCTTCTAAGTGCCTGCGTAGACGCTTCGCTCTCAGGAGCCTTCCTCACGAGCTTTGTGGATGATAGAAGAATTGGGGGTACCTTTCATCATTTCCACTTGCCCTAAATCAACAAAGTTTGTGAGCAACATTCCTGGAAGCGAACCGTATAAACAGGGCCTAAGAGAGATCAGAGCAGTACATTCACAGATAATATGTGTGGAAGTCTCATCGCCGTCCCTGCGAAGTCAGCAGTCTGGCTTCTGATGCAGTTCTAGCTTTTGGAGGTGATACTGCAGCCCCGCATGGTCATACCTCGCCAACAGCCTAAGGTCTGCCCTGATAAGTCTGAGAACGCCCCTTAAGGCAAAGGGTTTTATTAGTTCTTCAGACTGTCTAAGACCTGGGACTGATTCCTAATAGACTACGCTCAATCCCTTAATCCAAACCGCTTGCGCTCTAAACCAATAACTCACTCCCGCGAGTTCTCTGCAGCCACTTTACCCACGATATTCCAGTGTCGCGTGGAATTACTTTTCCTGGCCAAACTCAAAGCACACAGCAACAATTTTGGTAGGAAAACTTCCACAATAACAGTGTGTACTATCCGAAAAATGTTCTAGTCTTGGCGCCCCTCAAACCCTTCTCAAGGCAAATCAAAATTAAGCTCGAGGCATAACTCGAATGGTTCTTAAACAAAACTTCGAAACTCTCGCTACATAACAAATGATTAGTACCTACACAAAACAAATGTCAAGAAGCAAAACAAACATCGACATAATTCAACCAAAATAGCTCATAATTCAACCATAGTTGTACAGTCAAAAATATTCCGGACGATTGTGAATGTACTTTGGGAAATTTTCAATGAGGATATACCAGTGAGGACGAGGGACGAAGTGGAGAGAAAAGGTCCAAAATCTCGCCAAAGCAAGGAAGTAATTAATCCACTCCACCAAAAAGCCACCACAAGAAGAAGACTCAAAAGGCGCGGACCAGTGGATATCCAATGAATGACCACTTCCGCTGTATCTCCTCCCCGGAGCTATACGTTCTCTTTTATGGTGCCTTGTCATGAATGAATTCCTAGGACTAATCGGTACCAAAAACTTCTTTCTCAAGGTTTCACAAATAACGTTGTCATGTTAAGGGAGCATGCAACAAACACTTGACCTGAAGCTCATTTCTGTCACTCGCAAATAGAGGAGTTCTCTACTTGAGTTCTCCATTACACTTAATTTTGACTTCATTGTCCATCACTGTGTCCCCCCACACACCATTCGCAACTGCACTGTGAGCATGACGTCTTGGGATAAAGATTTTAGTCCAAACAACTTACAGAAACGAGGTACCATTCTCCCGCTGGTGCGCCACTTAGTGTCAACCCTTACAAAACGGTTCTGCTACTAAATTCCCAGCAATTGCGATAAAATTTTAAGCTCCACCAGACACTTAGAGGTGAGACTAGATGCCAAACTATGTTGGTACCAGCACATGTACAACCTTACGAGCGGGCTCCGCAGATTTCTGTAGGCTAGTAATGACTTGGTTTTGCTTTGGTCTTGCTAGATGTGCAAGACCTGGAAAAACTGCAGGACCAGTCTTGCTTTTCACTACTGTGGGCTTGCCGCAGATGTTGTGCGTCCAGAGGAGGTCTTCAACGCACTAAATATACACTACCATCATAAGCAGCATTCGTTTAGTAGCATAGATCCAGGAATTATAGCAAGATTAATCAAGGCACAAAGAATGGCCCCGTTCCATCACCATTTGCCATGACCATTTGCACATTGCTGAGGGTATTCCTGGAAACTCGCTTCAATTTGGTTTCACTGCATAAGTAGAGAAATCCGCTTGAAATCGAATTTCCGATGGTCTCAAACGAAGGTCGAATGGCCAGCGTTTAAAAAAGATCCCAGAAGTAGGAATTCATACTGTATGACCGCTTAGATCACAAAGTTTAAATCTCCTTTGTTTGTACGAGAGAGTTTATCTGGGGATACCATAAGGGGGGCTCGTAAGGAACAAGGAGTGGAGGCTTTTGGGAGTGAAAACCTCAAAACTACTGTCCTTCAAGCAGATATTTACGCTATTTTGAAGAACAAATTGATGTGCCTTTAATGAGCTAAGTACTATAACTCGGATCAGCCTTATGTGGGTCCCGGTTAAAGACTAAACTTCGCAGATATAGTACCCAGCGGTGCCGCAATAGACTGTTCCGTAACGATGAGAACAGTGCCAGAGTCTCGTCTGGCCAGGACGTCCGCCATATCATTGTCTTCAAACCCCTTGTGACCGAATAAAACTGATCCGATTTAGAATTCCAACTAACTAGTTTACATTTGGCCTTACGACACTTTATCGCTCTAATAGAGAGAACAAATCCACTTGTTAGCGTGGGTTTTTTGAAATGTTAACTTCTTTAGGCGCGTTTGGCACTTTTTCGCTGAGGCTAAAACAAAGAATTCGCTACACGCGCACTTTGTTGCGCACCCGTTTCTGGACGCTTGCTGCAATAATGGTGACACGCGCACTTTGTTGCACACCCGTTTCTGGGCACTTGTGCCTATGCAGCTGTGTAGAGCATGGAAACTTTTGGTTGAGCTCCACCTACAAACAGCAAGGTATAATTCTATGTGTGCGAGGAAAAATAGCCCGCGCTTGGTGGGAGGGATTGGGTTTGAATATTGCAATGCAGAAGCTGCTCACAGCATTCATTTCATATTCTCGCAATGCAGACGCCGCTCTCAAAATTCATGTCATATTCTCGCACCCATTCATTTCATATTTTCGCAATGCATACGCCGCTCTTAGAATTCATTTCATCCTCTCGCACACATTGGCTGCTGTCTGTTGCTGGGGCACTTTTAGTCGAGGTCCAGCAACAGACAGCAGCGATGATGATTTAAGACAAATATGTAGTTCAGTTTCCAAAACATTGCACACATTTTGGAGTGAGTAAGTAACAATTAAATAAACTTTAACAGAATATTCATAAATAAAATATATTAATCTTTATCGTCCTGTATTAAGATTGATTTGGAAATTTAGACTAGCCATAGAAGTTAACACTTCTAAAGGGTGGTCCTACGCACACTCGTTTTTTTAATATCTCCAGCGGCCTATACTAGTGTAGTGTACAACTCTGCGGATAATATAGCCAGGGTACATAATCTGAACGCTCTTCTAAATTGCGGGCTTTTACGCTGCAACTATCGATCTCTGTCTTTGAACCGCCAGTGTACCATACCCAGTACAACCACAAAGAAACTACTAGTACCGCGCTATTTTTTTTTAATTTTTGGATCAGAAAGTTAAAAAGTACTTTTTTTTTCTTATAAACTGAACATCAACAACTTCCAAGTAGCCCTCATGTACCTTCCGCAATTTAAGTTAAAAGCAAAGTTATTTAAAAGTTGAAAATATTTCATTTCCACTTTCTTTTTCACTCATCAACACAGCATTTTGTGCTTTCTCCTTATTCTGTCCTCTCCATCATCTTTTTTAAATTTCCAAGGTGTGCCGCATTCTAAATTGTAGCATATTCTTGAGCGTTTAAGTGCCTTTCTCAAGGATACGAGAATCGTTGACATTTTGAGAGGCCCCCACATAATAACATGTATGGCATAATAACACAAAGCACTCTCCGTGAATATTCTAAATACGCGCTTTTCATAACTTAAATTCAGTGATAAAAAGGAAGGGTGGCGGGAGTGTATACTTTACAGTGTTTCCCTGCTGCTGATAAGTGTTGATGTTGAGTGTGACAAGTATACAAAAAAGGACCTTTGGGAAATTTATACTGGAAAAGTTTCAAGTGAGATTTTCAGTATTCTGTCGAAAAGTTTTGTACAAAGGAACTTTGCTATTAGAATTTTTAATGCGTGGCACCTAACTGACTCTCATTTATGAAGGATTGGAATGATTTTTATATGAATTCGCTTAATTGTTATTTGTATTTATAGTAATATAGATGTAACAGTACAAGGATATACTGGGGTCGAGCTGCAAGATCGTGACCTATTAAGTTTGTTACTGTAGTAAGGAATTTTAACACTGCATTTCTTAGCCTACCACATTTACAACTTGTGATTTTCTACAAGGCTGCTCGAAGGTGAAGAAATGAATTCGTGTCTACTGTTAATCCAAAGTTTATATTGGCTTACTGATCCAGAGCTGGCAGAAAAATTCACTAAAATATCTAAAATATTTCGTGTTCAACCCAGCGGCAGAAACTAAATCATGTTCCTTAGTACCAGAATGTGAGCCAGATGTGTCAACAATAAGTTGAGTTTTAAGCAATTTTGATGTTAAAATTGCCCTATTTTGGTGCTTTTCGTCATAAGGTTAAGTAAAAAAGTACCAAATAAGGCCAATTTTAACATCAAAATTGCTTATAACTTCAAAATTAAAGGCCGTAGCATAAAACTTGTCCCGACATTTTTCATGGAACTATTCTGCGTACACTACTTATTCATGAAAATGGGTTCTAGGCTGACAAAAATACAGGATGATTATGTAAAACTCTATCAAAAAATTTCAAACATCCTAGCGTCTAAACCATTAAACTTAAATGGCTTGACCGAATGATATGAAATTTTTTCAAAGTACATTTTCGTTAATATGCTTCGATCGGCACCTCAACGACGTCGTTATCTTTTTTGGTTTGTGCGAAATCGTGCAGGTGCAAAAATCACATACATCGTTTAAACAAAAAAAAACGGCTCGGCCGAATTTTATGAAAATCTTTTCAGAACACGCTTTCGTGTTAGTTTGCTTCGAATGGAATCGAATATCATTTGTCACCCTCAGAGCAAAAGCGGGTTATATTTGATGTTGCAGCAAAAGAGGAATAAAAATATTTCAGCGCAAAAATGGTTCAACTATTATTCAGAGCAAGAACGGAACGGCAAAAGTCTTAGAGCAAAAGCGGACTAACTCTCTAAACCGTTTTTGCCCTCTACGAAAACTTAAACCGCTTTTGCCCTCAGGTTTTATTTATACCTCCGTCGCTACATTATTACTTCGAAATCTATTTTTAGACCACATTTTCTTCACTTTCCTAGAAATACAATGCAACTCTATTCATAATATTGGAATTTTCGGAATTTTCGCGTTTGTAAGATTTGACTTTGAATGTGTAAAGTCTTTGTAATTGTTTATGATAAGTTTTATGTTTTTGCCATTTTCTCATTTTGACTACATATTTGGGGATTTTTACATTTCTGACATAAATTTTTCACATTTTTATCTTTTATCTTTATTACTAACTTTAATTTTTATAATGTTTGCAATTTATGATTTTTTTCAATTTACGTTTTTTACTTAGTAATTTTTGTATTTTGTAAAAAAAAATTAAATTTGTTCAAAAATTCAGAATTGCAAACATAAAACTGAAGAATTGGAGATATTATTGTCAAAAAAGAAACTTAATAATATTAAAATGAAAAGAGCACTCATTTTGAAACTGAAATTGTGAAATCCAAATATTAAATAAAATTGAATTTTTTTAATAATTAAATGCCAATATCTAACTACACAATAAAGACATGACTGAACGGAAAATAATTATTATTAGATAAAAAAAAACTTTTTAATATAGCACGTTTTTATAACGAGCTAAAAAGAATAAAATAATTTCTCCAAGCCCCATACAGATTTAGAACCTCAAACATATTCCTAACCCCATACAGATAGTCCTGAAAATTTGTGATTGTGATTTTGTAATAGCTTTGAAAATATTTGTAAGATTTTAAACGAAAAAACGTGGGGCGCATACATGATAGATGCGAATGACTTCTCAACCCAGCTACTCTACACTCCTACTATTGTCTATAGCATGACCCCCGCGTTTTTTCGTTTAAAATAACATCTATAAATTATATTTCATTATCTGAAACTTTTATCTTTCATTTTACTTTAAATAATTTACCGTATTAATTTCCATTATGTAACTGGTGTGCATATTAAATTTTGAATTATGTCACATAGCTTATTTTGTTCTACATGGCATGTCCTTTCATTTGATTCCCATTTCGAGGTTTTTGTAAAGTTAGGCAATCCACCAGTTTTGTTAGCCGCCAAGTTAAATTTATAATGACGCCATAGAGCTTATTGTATTCTACTTATTACACCTTTTCCTGTAGTACCCACGTCGCGGTTGTTGTGAAGAAAATGTTAATCCGCCCTCTTGAGATGGCCGCCATGGACCAAACGCAATATTGAGTATACTATATTGCTTATGATATTCTACTTGTCATACCCATGTCGAGGGGGTTGTGAAGAAAATGTTAAACCGCCCTCTTGAGATGGCCGCCATGGACCAAACGATATATTGAGTATACTATATTACTAATAGTCTCTTCTACTTATCATACGCTTTCATTTGGTACCCATGCCGAAAGAATTCTGAAGAGAATGTTAACCCACCCCCCTGAGGAGGCCGCCGCGGATCTAAAGACATAGCATATTGCATTCGACTTATGATGCCCTTTCATGTAATACCCATGTCGAGGGGGTTGTGAAGAAAATGTTAATCCGCCCTCTTGAGATGGCCGCCATGGACTAAACGATATATTGAGTATACTATATTGCTTATGGTGTTCTATTTATCATACTCTTTCATTTGATACCCATGTCGAAGGGGTTGTGAAGAAAATGGTAATCCGCTCTCTTGAGATGGCCGCCATGGACCAAGCGATAAATTGAGTACCCTTTATTGCTTATGGTGTTTTACTTATTACACCATTTTATGTGAATGCCATGTTCCGGGTGTTGTGAACAAAATGGTAATCCTGTTGAGATGGTCGCCATGGACCAAACAATATATTGAGCATACTATATCATACGCTTTCATTTGATATCCATGTCGAAAGGGTTCTGAAGAGAATCGTAACCGGAATTCCTGAGGAGACCGCCATGGATCTAAAGACATAGCTCATTGCATTCGACTTATGATGCCCTTTCATTTGATACCCATGTCGAGGGGGTTGTGAAGAAAATGTTAATCCGCCCTCTTGAGATGGCCGCAAGGGACCAAACGAAATATTAAGTATACTATATTGCTTATGGTATTCTACTTATGATACTCTTTCATTTGATACCCATGTCGAAGGGGTTGTGAAGAAAATGGTAATTCGCCCTCTTGAGATGGCCGCGATGGACCAAACGATAAATTGAGTATACTATATTTCTTATGGTGTTCTACTTACCATACCATTTCATTTGATACCCATGTTTCGGGGGCAGTGAAGAAAATGGTAATCCGCCCTCTTGAGATGGCCGCCATGGACCAAACGATATATTGAGCATACTATATTGGTTATGGTGTTATACTTGTCATATCCTTTCATTTGATACCCATGTCGAAGGGGTTGTGAAGAATATTTCAACCCGCCCTCCTGAGACGGCCTCCATGGATCTAAAGGTGTATATCATATTGCATTGTCTTCGGAGCTAAAGCTGTGTGCAAAATTTCAGAATGATAGGATATCCGGAAGTATTTGAAAAATCGATTGCAAAATTTGTTCCGTGAAGAAAACAGTAAGCCGTCCTCTGGAGACCTCCGCCATGGATCTAACGGTATGATGAGTATACCATATTGCATTGTCATCGGAGCTGAAGCTGTGTGCAAAATTTAAAGGTGATCGGGTAACCGGAGGTATTCAAAAACGAAAATTTCAAAAATAGCAAAAATGTGTTAATATAGTTAAAATTAACCGAAACCTTTGAGATGAACTCAGGAGTACGACAAGGATGTTTACTTTCGCCGTTACTCTTTCTTATAGTAATAAACTATATCCTTGTCTGCGCTTTAGATAGTAAAACAGGTGGGTTTCAATAGGAATACATAGTTAGTTGGCGTGAAAGGGCGAGCATCTTCTTCCACAGTATTTTCGGTCCGAGCGGGACGTCCCAGCAATGGATACGCTGCTGTCGGTGCCGCTTCGAAAAATACGGTCTCTTGCCCTGTTTCTTCAGTTTCCCGATTCTGGTCAATTCAGCAGATCGAGTACCCGCCTCCTTTCACACCCTGGGTTTGGGACCCACGACGGCGAACTTTCTATATTACGTTACAAGGGAGAAAAAGCAGAATTCAAAAAATAAAATCTAAAGCAGCGTTTTCAACCCTAGTGTGATGAAAACAAATTTGACGCGTTTATTGAGAGCAAAAGCGATTTAAATTTTTGTTCAGCGCAAAAGCGGTATAAGTTTTCATTAAGAGCAAAAGCGGAGTAAAAAGTTAACCCGCTTTTGCTCTCGGTTTTTTGATACACCGTTTTTGCGCTGAAGTATAGTTATACCATTTTTACTCTAAGAATACGAAGATATTCCTCTTTTGCGCTAAAAAAAAACCCCGAACCGTTTTCGCTCTCTTTGTTATTTTAGCCCGCTTTTGCTCTGAGGGTGTCATTTTTAGTTCCCATGATATCGAAAATCACGTATGTCGTTTAAACAAAAAAACGGCTCAACCGAATTTTATGAAATTTTTTTCTTAATAGGTACGCTTCGATCGGTACCTCAACGAAGATGATGTCTTTTTTGGTTCCTGCGCTATCGTCCGCTATCATCGCTATTAATGATATAAGAAATCAAAATATATCGCCCATCGTTCAAAGGTTCATACCCAATACATTAAATATGATGGATGCTCGTTTTCAAATAATGTTTTTATATTGTTATCTCAATTTATTTATTCCAAACTTAATAAAAATAATTAATACTTTAATCTTTACTGATAGTAGTTCATTTATTACTTCAAATTGTTTGTTCCCAATCTGAAATTGTTTATTTTCAATTTGAAATTGTTTAGTCCCAATTTGAAATTGTTTATTCCCAATTTGAAATTGTTTAGTCCCAATTTGAAATTGTTTGGTCCCAATTTGAAGTTGTTTAGTCCCAATTCGGAATTGTTTAGTCCCAATTTGAAGTTGAAAAGGTATAGATAAGCCGAATAGAAACCAAAGCAAAGCCAAATTAACCAACTGCGATAATATCATAAGATTAGGTCTTCCATTTTTTTTAGAGGCTTAGGGAAAGTCCCTTTGTACTGTCGACAATCTATTTTTTCCATATACACTGTCGAACAGCAGCTCTAGCCGGAAGATAGAGAGAAGAGGGGAAGGAACTGTCACAACCTAGCCGCGATATTTTTATTCCACCTAGTCGCAACCATTTCGCGACTCTGACATCGGGGCATCGAGAACAACTCGCTAGGTGGGAGTATTCTGCGTACACTGATACGTTATTCATGAAAATATGTTATGGCGTTACAAAAATACAGGGTTAATTAGTCATTTCGCCCGAATAAAAAGAAATAGCATTATTAACACCTTAGCCACAGTTACGGGATATAACAACTATACAGAAATCCAATACTCATTATAGCCGATAATCTGAAATACTTTTCTTTTGCGCCGGACCCGGGGTAATTTTGTATGGGCTGTGACTCGCCTCCTTTGAATCTTTGCTTGGACATTGTGGTGTGGGACAATTCTCCAGATTACCGAGTGTCAAACAAAATTTCAACCGACAAATGGTTAATTTTCATAGCCGCCGATAAAATGATTATTCCAATGTAAACTTCAAGTTCTTCTATTGTCATGAAACTATAAGTCTTTTTGTCCTTCAACTCATATGCCTTTCGCTACTTATCTATTTTTTTATTAGTACAATTCAGTATTTTATCAATTAAGTTATCGGTGAAAAGAAGGCGAAAACATTCCAAAGGAAAACACGTATTTCTGGCTGGAGCGGTGGGGCCAGGTTGAATATGCACTATATTTCTGCTGGGTGCTTTGCCAAATGCTGAATAGATAGGATTAGTTTTCCAAATGAATTAATATGTTTTTCCCTTCCCCTTCATTTTGTCCCCGAACAGTGCAATAATTTAATATTGCCCTCCACACAATCTTCTTGTGTGTTGTCTGATTTATCTTCATCGCTGGAAGTAGTCACCAGCTAGCAAAATTAACCTCGGTTACACTATCACTAGTATCAAGTAAATTATCTTCAATTTATTCTTTATTTAATTTCGCCATTTTAAAAACCTAATACAAAAACAATAAATAATGAAAATTAGAAAACAGTAAATGAATGCAACTATAAAGAAGAAAAAAATACAGTAAGGGTAACAAGGAGTAAGTTTTACCCACTTTCACTTTCAAAAATCTTGATATTTACGTAGGTTATATTGTACTTCTAAGGTTAAATTTCTCCAAGAACAAGAGCATATGACCAAGAATAATGATCCATTGGTTTCAACAATACGACATGGAATCACCAGTAGTTAGTACGAAACTCTTGGAATTATATTTCAGTTACTACCATAAGCCGCTCATAACTGATGTTCCAGTTCAGTCATTATTAGAAGTAGGTACACAGAGAAAAATTTGGGAGTAATATTCTAAGTCCCGTTCTGGATTAAAATTAATTTTAATATATTTCGGTGTTAAATTTTACTCTTTTGAAAAGATTGCAACAATTTTAATAAAAACTAGGATTAATATTTGATGCATACAGACGTAAATGCATTACTTTAATGCTCTTAAGGAGTAAAAAGTATTCCACTTAAGTATTAAAATCGTGTTTTACTCTCACCTTTTATTAATATGTAATCGTAGAGAAGATTAAATTTACAATTTACTCCAGCCTAAGATTAAAATCTATTCCAAATAAGCGGTAGAGTCGTTGACAAATGCGCATTTTCGTTATTTCGTCATTCTGAGTGAGTCTTGGTCAGTGATAGGACGCATGTGCAGTGAAGTAATTAGTGCAGTGGTTTTAAAAGTTATGTGCAAAACTAAGTTTTCTAACATGACAACATATTTTGCCAGGATTGCAGCAAGAAATGAAAAGAAATATATTCTTGTAAAAGGGGAGCAAGCTGGATTAACTTACTCCAATTTTGTTGAAGCAGGTAATTATAATAGGAGGTGAGGTGGTAAAGGCCATTTTTCGCCCATCAACACCTCCTTTATTGAGCCAGTGTCCAGTTAAGTACTCAAATATTGTGAATCTTAGCTATGACAGCATTCAATTTCGATTTGAATGAGTTTTCACACTTTGAGGACCAAGACGGTTATTGCATTCCAGAAGAGATTTTTTTAGATGTGTTGAGTACTTTTACTTCAAATCAATTTGGACTGAAAGCAGTTCTTAAGACTGGTACGATAGCAGATTAATATTTTTCTAAATTAATGTTATACTCCTGTCATACTGCGACGAAATTCAGAATATCGAGTATTCTCAATTTCAGAAATATATCACCTTTGAATTTCTTAAAAAAAATTTAGAGGAATATTCCATTAAAAGGAGATTTTGACATAAATTCGACTTTAATTTCAAAGCAATATAATCATATTATGGAATTTTACATTAAAAATTACATTTTTCTTATAATTATGTATATCTAAGATCGAGCAATGAATATCCTATGCAAGTCCGATCATCCTGGTGTGCCTTTGAGAATGAATGCTTGTATGGGACCATCTTTAGTTGCCACTAGTTCTGTAATTTAATTAACAACACATACTAATTTATCATAAATTAAGTTAACTTTTATCATAGGCTCTTAAATCATTCATTATTAAAAATAATTCATCTTATATACTAAGCGAATATGAAAATAATTCAGCTTTAACAGATAAAGCAAGGAGAAAGTTTGTTAGCCTTGCGGTAGCTTTTATGGAGGAAAATTTTGGACTCTATCCTAATAAAGAAGAAAAAACTGCTGTAGCCCATGCATGTATAAAACTTTTTCCAGCTTATAAAACAAAGGATAGCAAATTGGGTGGAATTGTAGGTATTAATTTAAAAATTTTAGCCGCCAGGCCTGAGTTTTAGAAACGATAGTCAACTAGAACTCTATTTTAATATTTTTTTTTCATTAATATAATATATATATTACACCTAATTCTTTTTTTACACGGTAGATAAGTTCCTTAGAAAACCTTAGAAATGTTTAGTTTAGCTCGGCGTGCATTTTACCTTCGCCTAATTCCAAGTTTTAAACATTCATAATATTTACCAAAATTTCAATTAATAGGACCTTATTATTTGATTACTAAATTAAAAAACGAGCAGTCAAAAAGGAGAGCAATTGAAAAAGAGGAGGGGACGTATAAAAAACAGAAGTTGTCTTGTTCAAGTGACGCAGAAGGAGACTCTTTCGGAAGCGAAGAAGACGATTTGATTTTTCTAAAATATGCGGTGGCACCTGCTCAAAATGACAGAATAAAGCAAAAATTAATTTCAACCCTTGATATCAGGAGGAACTTGCTTTTAAAACCTAGTGTAGATTTACAAGAAACATTTCCCTTTTTCTTTGTGGATCCCACATTGGTAAATTATTTGTATATCAACTGCAGTACTTAAATTCATAGAGCTTTTGGTTATTTACAGATTCTTTTTGAATACGATCTACGCTGGCCGAATACTGAACAATTTTCTCATGAATTGAATACCTTTTTTGAAACCCTTTATAACAACATATTTGATGTCGCAAAGTCTTTCGGCTACAAGGAAACTGATTTAATATTGGCGGAACCAAACTGGGCAAGATCAATATTAACATTTTTTTGTTTATTGAAACTTTTGCCAGAAACTCCATCGGGAAAATTATCCAATAGCAATAGAGCAATTCTACATTGTTGTCCAGGGTAAACTAATAAACATACCTACAAATTTTACTTTTAAGGAAATTTTTGATTTGTTTTATAAAATCCACTACGTTTTTGACTTGCATTATAGCAAATCCCTTAAACACTTCTTAATATTTTTCGAAATTTTTGTTTATAAAAATAACATAAATAAACCATCTAAACGATCTCAAGAAATTTACCACAGATTAACTTCAAATACTACAGGTTAATATCAATCAGAATTCAAATATGCAGAATTTTAAATGTTATTTATGTAAAAGTACTTACTTAAAATTCTCAAACATAATATATCTGTTCAGCTCACATATAAAAAAAATCTTTAATTAACTTAAGGCACACAGCGGAAGTCACACATGACGAAATTATTTTAGCTGCATTAAATCAATGCACTTCACCTGAAAGTGCATTAACATTAAATAATAGTCTAATCAGCAGTTTATTCACCTGAACATAATCAGGTGAATAAACTTAAATGCGTCATGTGTGGCGACCGGCAATAAATTTTTGTAATGTTATTATTTGTCCACTCATCACTTTGAATAAGGGTCAATATGTATGTTGTTTTTATTGAATAAAATCGAAGATAATGTTTATATATGCACTTTTGGGTGCTATAAATTTGGCTAGCTCATAAGAAGTTGGGGGAGTTTTAATAAACGAGTCAACGGTTAAAGATATAAAAATTCAGTTGTTTTGTTTCCTCAACGTTTAACATTTTTACAATCAGTTGTTTTGTTTCCTCATCGTTTAACATTTGGTCCTTCGAGCGAAGTTTTAAATAAATTAAATCAACCTCTAGAACAAGGTGTCTTGAGGCTCTGAAAATATAAAAAAAAATAATAATAATTTTATCCCTATAAACCAACCTCTAGAACACAGTGTCCAGAGGCTCTGAAATATCCCCAAATTACCATTAAATTAACCTATCCAAACCGCGACATAAAACGTTGAAGTTGTGCGGTCTTCAACAAATTATCCTCCTCACCTAATTCCAAATTTATTCAGTGACAGAAAATCATCAACATGGATCCACTGGTGAAGCAGCAAAGTCTTCTGGTAAAAACAATCCAGAAGGTGGCAACGCAATTACGCAAGGATTCTTCAGCAAGGAAAACAAAGGAATATGGCGAGGCGCGATTACAAACAATAAACCATACCTGGGAACAAATCGAACTGCTCAACTCCCAGATAGAAGCTATGAAAGATCAGCACCCCGACCATAAGTACTTCACTGAGAGCTACTATGGTCAAATCGAATCTCTATACGAGCAAACAAGAGATCAAGCAGAAACAATCATTCGAGAAGCAATCGATAGAAAAAAGAACTCGGATGAAATTGCAGTTCAACTACGTCTAATAAAAAAGCAAACAGGGATAATTGAAACACTGAATCGCAACATACAAACTATTCAAGAGGGACTCGGACTACCACAATCATCTATTCACTATAAACAAAAAATAAAACTCCTAAATGATTACTGGGAAATGATACTTCATAACCATGCAGAAATAATAAGCTCAGGGAAATTTAAGGATGACTATTTTGAGAAAGATATGTTTGCTACAACAGAGGACGTGTATCAGACCACCATCATCAACCTCCAAGAAAAGATGGAAGAGGTGTCACTGTCAACCGCACAGCCAGTTTCAGGACAACCACAGACAAGTAGTACAGCGATAATAATGGATAACAATTCAGCAGTTAAGCTACCTCGTATTGATATCCCAAATTTTAGTGGTGATTACCTCAAATGGCCATCATTCAGAAGCCTATTCATGGAACTAATTCACAAGAACGGGCGAATTACAAAGGCTGAGAAATTGTTTTATTTAAAGGCAAACGTAAAAGCCGAACCTGGAGAGCTAATTCAACATTTGAGTATAACAAATGAGAACTACGACACAGCATGGGAAATCCTAGACCGAAGATACAATAATAAAAGAACCCTGGTATCAGCACAACTGCGAACGCTCTGTAATCAACCAGAGCTTTCCAAGGAGTCAGCCATTAATCTAAAGGGGCTCCATGACACAACACTAGAATGCCTAGAGGCAATTAAAAATCTGGACATTGACATTAAAACCTGGGATCCATTGCTAATACATCTGTTGGTCCAGAAACTTGATAAAGAAACACGAAGAATCTACGAGCAATCATTGAAAAATCCTAGGGAGCTGCAGGATCTGAAACAATTTCTAGAGTTCCTCGAAAACCGATTCCAAGGGTTGGAGTCGATTGAACCTATGAAACCTAACCTCACAGCCAAACAGTCAGAAAAAAAGAATGAGGTGAAGGTGCATCACGGTGCAGTAGGCAAACTAAGCTGCACCTATTGTCAAGCAGACCATAAAATTTACTCGTGCGATAAATTTGCTAACCTTAATACCCTCCAAAGAAATGCGGCAATTCGAAAAGCTAAACTATGCACTAATTGCCTGGTAAAGGGCCATGCAGTAAACAAGTGTAAAAGCTGGAGAACTTGTAAATTGTGTAGTAAAAAACATCATACATTACTACATCTTGACCATGTAAACCCTCAAGGCAGGATAAATGGGCAATCATTGGACCCGAGATCATCAGAAGTATCGTCGCACGTAGCAGAGAGCCTAGTTCATCACCCCGTTCTACTGGCTACAGCAGAAGTAACAGCAGTTGGAAAAAATGGAAAATTGGTAGTGCTTCGAGCTCTTGTTGATCAAGGGGCTCAAGCAAGCTTCATAACAGAAAATGCCGTTCAGCGCTTACAATTACCAAGGAGGCGCATCTCCGCAAGAGTAACTGGCGTAGGCGGATCAACGTTAGAAACCATCAAGGCATGCATAAAGCTGACGATTAAACCGAGATTTACATCAGAGTATTCGACAACAACTACGGCACTAGTGTTAAAAAATCTTACAAGATTGCTGCCATCTGAAAGGATCTTTCCAAAAACAACGTGGACACATACCAAGAACCTTACCCTAGCAGACCCTAAATATGATGTCCCTGGTAAAATCGATATTATAATCGGAGCAGAAGTATTTGGAAGAATCTTACTGGGGAATGTATTACGCGGACCACCGGGATCTCCCATAGCACAGGAAACAGAATTGGGGTGGATTCTATCAGGCGAAGTTGAGCAAGAGTCATCAAACACAAACCTACAATGTTATATCAGTGAAGTTGGCCTAAACGAAGAAATACGCAGATTCTGGGAATTAGAAGAACTAACCACTAATGCAGTTCTAACAACTGAGGACATAATATGCGAGACTCACTATAGAACAACATATAAAAGAGCAGCTAACGGTCAGTACATTGTAAGGCTTCCATTCAAAAAGAACCCTGAAGATTCCAATTTGGGAGGATCCAAGGAACTCGCTTTAGCACGATTACTCCAAATGGAAAAAAAGTTTAAAACAAACAAATCATTCGAAATCATGTATAAGGAGTTTATGAAAGAATACCTGCAGCTCGGACACATGATTCCAGTAACTGATCACATAGATACAGCCTATTACTTACCTCATCATGCAGTAATGAAGGAGGACAGCACAACGACGAAACTAAGAGTCGTATTTGATGGTACCGCCAAACGTCAAAATCACGAAAGCTTAAACGAGATTCTATTAACTGGCCCACAGATACAACAAACGTTAGTCTCAATTTTAATCAGATGGAGAAAACATAAAGTAGTATTTACATCAGACATTGAAAAAATGTACCGTCAAATAAAGGTTGACGTCAGAGATCAAAATTATCAGCGTGTTCTGTGGCGAAATTCTCCAGACGAACCCATCAAGGAATTCAATTTAACGACTGTTACCTATGGGACTGCAAGCGCACCATTCCTGGCAATTCGAACACTTCAACAATTAGCTAAGGATACATCAACAGATTTTCCGTTAGCAGAAAGAGTTATAATGCGAGATACTTACGTGGACGATATTGTATCAGGAGGAGACTCCGTAGAAGAAGCAATTGAAATAAGTTCTCAATTAATCACCTCGCTCAAAAAAGGGGGATTAATTTGAGAAAATGGAATAGTAACTGCAGGGAATTGCTACAGAAGCTACCATGGCAGCTGAGAGAGGTTGCCCCAGAGTTCGACTTTGACCAAGAAAGATCGATAAAGGCACTTGGAGTGCATTGGAGTCCATCTACTGACCTCTTCAAAATAAAGGTCAACACGAAAGACAATAAACCACCCCTAAGTAAGCGTGAATTATTGTCACAAGCTGCCAAAATCTTCGACCCAATAGGACTACTAGCACCAATTACTATAAGTATTAAACTAATGTTCCAAGAACTATGGACAGAAGGCCTAGATTGGGACGAACCACTACCCCAAGAAGTCAGTCTAAAATGGGAAAAAATTCAGGCAGAACTTCCCTGCTTAATGCAAATCCTCGTACCACGATGGATTGGATACTCTCGAGAAGCACACCATTACGAATTGCACGGATTTTCAGACGCATCAGAAAAAGCATATAGTGCTGCAATTTACTTCAGAACGATATGTGGAGAAAAAACAACAGTATCGTTGCTAACGGCTAAAACAAAGGTTGCTCCCCTAAAATCAAAATTATCCCTACCACGTCTAGAATTGTGTGGAGCAACTCTTCTTGCCAAATTATTACGGGAAACCATAGACAGCTTAGAAATTCCAGATGTGCCATATTACGCCTGGACAGATTCAAAGATTGTACTATCGTGGATTTGCCAGGACCCACATAAATGGAAAAACCTTTGTCGGCAACCGAGTGTCAGAGATTCAATCAGCAACTAGTAAGGAATTATGGCGTCATATAAGATCAGCTGAAAACCCAGCTGACATAGCGTCAAGAGGGTTATCTCCTTCGAAATTAAAGGCAAACACGTTGTGGTGGGAAGGTCCACAGTGGCTCAAAAACGATCAAGTTATATATCCAGCAAGTGAAATAGAGGAAACAGACTTAGAACAGAGAAAAGCTGTAATCAACACGGCAACATTGGAAGTCAACGAAAATAGGATTGAATCCTTGCTGCAAAATTATTCATCATTGAGAAAGCTACTGCGGATCATAGCATATTGTAAACGATTTATAACCAATTGCATGAAGACTAGTAACAAACGAATTACTGGTCCTCTCACGGTTGAAGAAATTGAAAACGCATTACCCCCAATA
This sequence comes from Thereva unica, assembly GCA_949987705.1. Taxonomy (NCBI): domain Eukaryota; kingdom Metazoa; phylum Arthropoda; class Insecta; order Diptera; family Therevidae; genus Thereva; species Thereva unica. Next base: position 50,645,699 of record OX465283.1, read on the forward strand.
ATCCAAATAACTCAAAAAGAACATTTTAAAGAGGAACTGGAGAAGCTAAAAAAGGGACAAGAATTATCAAAGTCAAGCCGACTGATTACACTAAACCCCTTTCTGGACGTAAACGGACTCATACGTGTTGGTGGAAGGTTAATCAAGTCAACCTTAGACTATGCCCAAAAACATCCCATTATAATTCCTCACAAGGGTGAAATAACCTCACTCATCATAGACGAAGCTCATCAGAAGACACTCCACGGAGGAAACACCTTAACTCTGGAAATAATCCGTCAACGCTATTGGATATTGAATGGACTAAAGGCAGTGAAGGGCCACATTCACAAATGTATCAAATGTCATCGATACAAAAAGCAGATGTCACAGCAATTAATGGGTATGCTGCCGAAAGCTAGAGTTACTCCCAGTCGACCATTTACGCATACTGGCGTGGACTATGCCGGTCCCTTTGATCTACTGGCCACCACGGGCAGAGGTAGTCGAACCCACAAGGGATATATCGCAATTTTCGTATGCCTCACTACCAAGGCCATGCACATTGAAGTAGTAACGGACCTCACATCTAAGGCATTCATTGCAGCATTTAAAAGGCTAGTCAACCGTAGAGGGCCTGTTGCACACGTATATAGTGACAATGCTACAAACTTCGTTGGCGCTAGTCGAATAATTAGCGATCTTCACCGACAACATTCCTATAGAGCAGAAGTCAGTGAAGCCTTAAGAGAAGATGGAACACAGTGGCACTTCATCCCACCATCATCCCCACACTTCGGAGGATTGTGGGAGGCAGGAGTGAAATCAACCAAGCATCATATGCGCAGAGCTATTGGAGAAACAAGATTAACTTATGAGGAGATGGCTACATTAATGACACAAATAGAAGCATGTCTGAATTCCCGCCCCCTATGTCCGTTATCGGAAGATCCAGACAATCTAGAAGTATTAACTCCTGGACATTTTTTGACAGGCGCACCTATTTTGTCGCTACCAGATCGAAACCATTTAGAAATCAATCCGAATCTACTAAAGCGATGGGATCGACTGGACAGAATGTATCAGGAATTCTGGAAAAAATGGTCCATGGAATATATTGGGAGGCTACAATGCCGACCTAAGTGGAACCAGAAACAGGACAATTTGAAAATAGGTAACCTTGTCTTAATCAAGGACGATAACCTACCACCTGCTAGATGGGCTCTTGGAAGAGTAGTTGCAACACACCCAGGGGCTGATGGACTGGTCAGAGTTGTAACATTACAAACCAAAACGGGAATGTTAAAGAGACCGGTAGTAAAATTATCTCTACTACCAGTAGTCAGTAGCAACAGCGACGAAGATCCAGGCACATTAACAAACATCATGGGTGAAGAGATGAAAGACTGTGGAGAGGAACTATCGTCAACACAACCGAAAGCAAATGCCCGAAACCCTAAGAACCGCAAAAGGGCCGCTCATCACATAAGTCAATCAAAAGAGGCAAAGATAAGCAAGCAAGAACGGAAACCATGTCCTCAGCGCACATATCGACCAAATCTGTTGAGCTGTTTATTCATCATTACTACCTTCATCGTTATAATATCGGCTGAGAATCTGGTTACACCGTATAAAGTGTCCACACTTAAGAATAGAGAAGGTATTTACTTTGACGACATCGCAGAAGTGCAATTATATTTTAGCGAGTGGAATCTCCTAGTATATCACAACCTATCAACATACTGGAAGGAATATTACGGCATTAAAAAATCCATTAGAAGATTAAGCATTCTGTGCGAGGAAGAAAACCGGCTATCAAGAAATTTATGTATTGCTACCTCTCAACAATTTAAGCAACAATTAATAGACGCTGAGAACATCAATCAACTCCTCTATCAACAAAATGAGGACACACACATCCGTAGCAAGAGAGCACCTTTTGAATTTGTGGGAACCATTGCCAACAAACTATTCGGCATCCTTGACCAGGAATTTGCAGATCAATATGAACAACAAATACAGGAAATCAAGGACAATGAGAATCTCAAAAGGCAACTGTTGAAAAATCAGACTTCAATAATCGAGAGCACAGTAAATATAATGAAGAAAAATCACGATAGTGTTCAACATCAAATTATAATGATTGAGAATCAGATCCAAGAAATTACGACGCAACTCAATCATTCACAATATGAAGTCAGGGCTCACCAAACATTCAATTCAGCAGCGCTTTTAATAACACTAAGCTTAATGACACTACAAAATATTCAAAGGGAAATATTATCAGTCGTAATGGACGTGAAACGTGGGAAAATCAACACGCTATTATTAACACCGACTCAACTTAGCGATCAACTAAAAATAATTCGGGAACATCTACCACCCAATGCCCAGCTACCTGGATCTGGAGGTTCAAGGAACCTACTAAACTTATACAGTACCATGCACGTAAGAACAAGAATCACTGAAAACAATATTTTATTCGACATCCGTATTCCACTTCTGAACACAGAATCCTATAGATTGTATGAGCTCATACCGATACCTGCCACTGTTAACGACAAATACATCTATGTGAATCCATCCAGCAAATACCTAGCCGTGAACCATCGAAAAGACAGATTCACTCCTATACGGGAGGAAGATATTAGAAACTGTGAATCTTTGTCACCTGAAAAACTGATGTGCAATCTGAAGCATCCCTTATACACATTGAGATCAAATCAAAGCCACTGCGAAATGGAGCTGCTTAACAATGAAAATAAAATATCGCCATTTTGCAAATTACAAACTACCCAGGCAGAAAATCAGTGGAAACGGCTACATAATTCAAATGCATGGTTATTTACATTAAGGGAAGAGTTACAGGTTGAAGTTACTTGCGGGCATACACTGCATACAATCTCATTAATAGAAAATGGAATAATTACTATATTTGGTGAATGCGTCATCAATCACCAAACCCTATATATCAGGTCAAATAAAGGACAAAATAAAATGCAGGCATCGTTAATCCCAGAAAATGCGGCTCTAATGAATCACATCCAGTTGAGCGCAAATCTCCACAACAATTCGGCAATTTCCATGATTCCCCAGCTTGTTCAAGAAGCTAACAGCGCCGACGTAGCAGGACTAGAAAATGCACTTAAACAGCAGCAACGAGTATTAGATAACCTTCCAACTATCAACATCCATGACCTACACCACTACGGCAGCACATATATCGTCGTATTCATCATTATCGGAATCATCATTTTTGCACGTTGCAAACAACACGGCGGCGTCAAGTTCTCAAGAGCCTCCACAAGGCCAACACCAGCACCCAGGCTACGTCCCCGAAGGTCGTGGCCTAGTTTCGAGCTACCGCAAATTAATTTGGAGGCGGGAGAATGTTCAGCTCACATATAAAAAAAATCTTTAATTAACTTAAGGCACACAGCGGAAGTCACACATGACGAAATTATTTTAGCTGCATTAAATCAATGCACTTCACCTGAAAGTGCATTAACATTAAATAATAGTCTAATCAGCAGTTTATTCACCTGAACATAATCAGGTGAATAAACTTAAATGCGTCATGTGTGGCGACCGGCAATAAATTTTTGTAATGTTATTATTTGTCCACTCATCACTTTGAATAAGGGTCAATATGTATGTTGTTTTTATTGAATAAAATCGAAGATAATGTTTATATATGCACTTTTGGGTGCTATAAATTTGGCTAGCTCATAAGAAGTTGGGGGAGTTTTAATAAACGAGTCAACGGTTAAAGATATAAAAATTCAGTTGTTTTGTTTCCTCAACGTTTAACATTTTTACAATCAGTTGTTTTGTTTCCTCATCGTTTAACAATATCATTTGAGAAAAATTCATAAGTTGCAGGAAGGTGCTATGTTAACTTTAAAATGTGTCAATTCAAAATTTTGCACACATACATTTGCTACTTTTAGTGGCTTAAGAAGGCATGCATTAAAATGTAAATTTAAGAAATCTGAAACGATAGAAAATGAAGAGGAGAAAAATAATATTATTAATACGGACATCGAGAATTCACAGTTAGAGGAGGAAAGTAGTGAAACTATTAATAATAATTCTTCAAATGAAAATTTTTCAAAATTTGATGCAACTAGAATTTCAACAGATTTTTCAAATCACAATAATAAAAATACAAGTTTAGGAAACAGTGATCTCTCTGAAAACTTCTATTCGAAATTGCTGAAATCACTAAATAATTTTAACTTAACACATAAAAATGTCAACAACATTTGTGAATTATTTATAGAATTTATATCCGAATACGAAAATACTTTAAATAACAATTTAAACCAATGCATTACTGACAAAAATCAAAGAAAACTTTTTACAGAAATAATTTCTTTGTCTCATATACACACTGAAAATAAAATAAAAAAAATTACTTCGAAATACAAACGGGAGAAAATTCTTAAAAATATGCCAAACTATGTTACTCCTTTAGAAATGTGTATTGGTACACGCTTTGAACAAAAATATAATAATGTGAATCATTTTTCTGTTCAGTCAAAAATATCATCAACTTTCCAGTATGTGCCCGTAAAAGACATAATAAAATCGATGTTTTCTAATCAAAATTTCAGAGATAAATATTTTAATCAAATAAAACATAATTGCATTGAAGGAAAATTAGAAAACTACTGTTGTGCAAATAATTTTAAAAATAATGAACTTTTCATAAACTGCGAAAATGTGCTTTGGCTTCAATTTTTCTTTGATGAATTTGAAATTTGTAACCCATTGGGAAGTAAAGCAGGCGTCCACAAAATTGGGGCAATTTACTTTCGAATAATGAACATTCCAACTGAATATATTTCAAAGCTAGACAACATATAATCTTGTAGTACTCTTTCATTCTGAAGACTTAAAATCTTGTTCATTTAACAAAATTTTAACGCCACTTGTAAATGAATTAAAAGCTCTTGAAGTAGAGGGTATTAAAATTTGTACCGGGGATACAGTAAAAGGATGTGTCATATCGTTTATTGGCGATAATTTAGGAATGAATCAAATCTTTGGCTTTGTAAGTTCTTTTTCCGCCACATTCTTCTGCAGATTTTGTGAGATATCTAAAGAAGAGGTTCAAACTACAACCAAAGAAATTCCAGAAAAACTGCGTAACATTAATAGTTACAACAATACTGTTAGTTATTTGAATTCGCATTGCTTCCAGGCAGTCGATCATATTGCTAGTAAAGGAATAAAGAATTACTGTATATTAAATGACTTGACTTATTTTAACATTTTTAAAGATGCCGCTGTTGATACCATGCATGATATTTTAGAGGGGTTAATTCCATTTCTGTTGAAATTAACGTTCGAATACCTTATTAAAAACACTACTTTAAAACTAGAAGATATTAATAACCGAATATTTTTCTATAACTTTGGCTTACTTGAAACAAGTAATAGACCATCAACGATAAATTTAAATAGAGCCAATCTTGGGCAAAACGCATCTCAGCTGAATTGTTTGATGACACATATGCCTTTTATATTTGGAGACATTTTCTCCAGTAATCATTCTGATATATGGTCGTGCTTTGAAACACTTCTCAAAATAATGACTATAGTTTTCTCTTATACAATTACTTTCAAGGATGTGGAAAACTTGGAAGATTTAATTGAAAAACACTTGTTGTGTTTAAAAACATGTTTTCAATGCCATTTAATTCCTAAACATCACATCTTAACGCATTACCCATCTATAATAAAAAAACTTGGTCCACCACGCCTTTATAATTGCATACGTTATGAAGCCAAGCACAAAGTTTTCACTACGTTGCAAAACATTAGCAGATAAACATCAACAAAATATTTCGGCAAATTTAACAGTTCTAAATTTTCCGGTATTAAAGGGGAAAAAAAAAGTTTGTTCTGAAATTGATTTAAAAAAATATACATTAACTATTGACAAGAAAGAATGCACAATATATATTGTTAAATGGATAGAATACATATTTTTATATAAACCAAATTTTTTTATTTTTTACAATGGGCATTTTTTTGAAATAGAAACTATTTTGGAAGTATCTGAAGATATTTTTTTTTTATTAAAGATGTATGAACATACATTTGATGACTTTCATAACTCTTACGAATTACAGCCAACAACAACTTACTCGTGTATTAATTTGTATGATCCAAAAATTAAAAATAATTTTGAAAAAAAATTATCAAGAAAAAACGATAAACTATATATTATAAAAGACAAATGTTTTTGTGAATTTCAAACATCTCATAAATAAACCGTTTACGCACTTATCTTGTCTTTAATTTCTTGCATGTAAAATTTATTTTCAGCTGTATTTTTTCACCCATCTGGATCAGGATCTGGATCAGAAAGATTTTGTACTGAGCCGTACTATCAATAAATCATCAAAACTTTAACCGAAAATCTGGTTTAGTTTTAGCATTTTCTATTACTACGTTTATAAGCGGAGTTTCCCTCCGGATGGAAGTTTCGATCCGGAGTGAAACACCGCTTATAAACCGGGAGTGAAAATCCAGAACTTGGATTTTCGCTCCCGAAGAAAAAGCTGGAGTGAAACTTCGATCCCGGTTTATGTTGTGCTTATAAACGCTGACTGGGAGTGAGAATTTTTTCCGAAGGGGAAAAACTTTGTAAAGAAGAAGCTGGGTGTTTTATTTTGCTACAATAGTTTTTTTCTTTGTTTATTGATATTTTTAAATAAATTAAATTAAACATTGGGTTTATATATGTCTTTGCTATGATTTTGAATTTGAGCTTGGAGCTGTCATCTCAAACCAGAAAGTATTTTGGATTTACACTCCCATTGCTTATAAACGCATCGGGAGTTTTACTTTGGATTGAAGATCCGGGAGTGAAACTCCGCTTATAAACGTAGTATATGTGTGCAACTCATTGAAATTTGATAAATTTTGGAGCTAATGCAGCTAATATACCTAGGGATAAAATTTAAGTTATATTCACATTAGAATGAACACTTTTTAAGCTTAGAATATACTCCCAAATTTCGACTAAAATGTATTATTTTAAAATATTAAATTCTAATTCTTCGGATGCTTAAACTGCAAATCTAATCTTTGGGCAAACTTAAAATGTAATAAAAAAAAGATTCGGTCATATATGTAATACCATTTTTATTAAAAATTAACCCAAAATTTTTCTGTGTGTAGGAGAGTGATTTAGCAGTGCTGCTTATATCAGGAAAAGAGGTGGAAAGATTCTACCCAGGGTCGATGGACCCATAGGCTCACAACCGATGTTTCTTTGTATATTTGAACCCGCCCAGCGGCAAGAGCCATCTTGGAGCGCACCAAAAGGAGCATAGAGTGCTCCCGTTGCCATAGCCGTTCTATATTATTTTATGCTCCCAAAAAGGCGTTGTTGGAGCATTATAAAAAAGCTTTTTAAAAAAGAAATATTCATGGGCGCCTGTGGGTATGTGATCCGGTATCGAAAAGCTTTTATTTTGTTTATCTTTTGCAATTGCCTTTTTCTTTCCAAGCCCGAGAGTGGCTTTACCAAAGCAGTCCCCCAACTAAACTCTATCCACTTCTAAAGCTGCTTGTCCTCCGTATCGAACGAGAGCCGGGCTATTGAGTATGCTAATGTGACATTTTATGGGCATGAAGATAATTGCCTGTTTTCTTTTTTTATATAAAACTTATGAAAACTCCAGGAAAGCTCCCTTGAAAGTGCTCCAAGTGCACTCCCCTGTGCAGCGCTCCCAATTTTTCCCACTGGGCGTTTCAAAGGCTCTGAACGGCAAACACAACTTCGCAATAAGCTAATGATATTTTAACTCGGTCACACTACAATAATCTCTCTTTTTTTTACTTTTTATCCACTATGAGCCCCAAAAACCCAGGAAAGGACATAAATAAACTCGAGAAGATCTCTTAACTTCTTAACAAATAAATCGGACTAAAAAAACAAACCCAAATAATCCAATTCGAAAACCATAACAAAACGAGAGTAATTATAATTTTCCCTTCCAACAAAATTAAAGTTGGTTTTTTTTTTTCATTTCTGTTGTTTTAACTTGACCCATGGCCGAAGTATACTAACAGGGCTAAGGAAAAAGGGCTACAAACTGAAGGGCGTTTTAATGAGTGGACCCCTCTTAAAATAACAAAAAAAGGCCGCTCAAAAAATAATTACAAAATATTTGCTAGAAAGCTTAAAGATTACGCGAAAAGGACGAAAAAGGATATAAATTTCCGAAACATTATTATTGCCTTCTGGAATACAAGTTATGGAACGAACCGAGAGGAAAAGGGTTAACAAAATATTTTTCAACAGATCCGAAATAATTGCAAAACTTATTTGTGCGGTTTTATCCATCAATCAAAAAGGGTCTTAAGGTTGGGCCCCTCAAAAATAAATTGATTTTGGCGTCTCGTGAAATTCCATTGATGGCGTTTTCGTTTCTTAACAATTGTTAGGATTTCAACAATTCACAGCGAAGTAGCGAGGATTAAAGCTCTCTTCGAGGATAATCGCTGGACAAGTGATAAAACAGGGTTATCTCAATCAACAATGTTGGGGTGCGATTAATAATATTATGAGGAGGAAACTGAATTGGATTTTAATGAGGGACTGATACAGGGAGGGGAGTTCAAATTGTGTTTTTAAGTGGTTGCAAAATATTGTATCACAAATACTTTGTTCTATATGTACATCTTGTTAGCTCAACATTATTCAGGGTTTATTTATTTATTTATTTAATTTGGTTGACATTGGAATTTCAAAGCACAATTCTCAGTTTTGTATAATTTTGTCGAACTTGTGACCTTATTTTAAAGAAGCTTAAGTCTTAAAACCAACACAAGTAACCAAAATTCAGTAACTTCAAACACTTAGACTACTAGTAATCAGTTTTTTTTTATGTGGCAGACTAGAGGCTTAGGGAAAGTCCCTTTGTACTGTCGACAATCTATTTTTTCCGTATACACCGTCGAACAGCAGCTCTAGCCGGAAGATAGAGAGAAAGAAGAGAGGAAGGAACTGTCACAACCTGGCCGCGATATTTTTATTCCACCTACTCTCAACCATTTCGCGACTCTGACATCGGGGCATCGAGAACAACTCGCTGGAGTGTTATGCCTCCTGAAACGAGTTGAATCTCATCAACCAACCGATGGCATGCGCTAGGTGGAGCCGGGAAGGACTAGGGAAGGCTATGACAGAAGGAATGTAAAGAGTGAAGAAGAGAGAAGGTAATTTATGTTAGGTGGGAAAGTGGAAAAGGCAAAGGACCCTGGGGCTGGCCGGGATTCGAACCCGGGACCTCTGGGACAGCAGTCAGGCGCCTTACCCCTAGACTACCGAGATAAAGCGTGTTATGTTGTTTCATTTTATACATCACGGTATTTACATGTATCCGCATCAACTTTATCCGTGATCTTCAGGCAAATTAGCCTATCATCCATTTTATTGAAGACTCTACAAAGGCTAGTTGAAATATATCTGAGGCAGACCATACCAACCTCGAACTCTCTGGCGCGCAGCACGCCTATACAAAGGACGGATCCACGGATACTCCCATTGACTCATTGGTTTTAACCATAGAAAAGTCACTCGAATGTACGGCGGAGCTATTCAGCGATTGTCCGTCCAATACGCCTATAGTATGGTGGCCAACCTTGAATAAGTCCACTGTGCTAAACAAACTATGCAAAGATGTGCAGACAGGGACACTTCGCTCCGCACCTACAGATGCCGTGAACGTTATGTTATACCTCCCTCCTTTGAACCTTGTTGCAAGTGACTAGTACAAACGCAGATCTCTTAGCGAGATGGCTCAGCAGTTTAGGACCCTCCTCATATGGGTATCTGGTCACCGAAATATAAAGGGAAACTGTAAAGCTGACGTATTGGCTAGGAAAGGCACGACCGCCACTCTTATTTCTGGAAAGGAAAGGGTTGGTATGCCTTAGACCACCTTTAAACTCGGATGCAAACAGCACACAAAGCAGAGAAACATTGGAGAGATCTTAACAAATACACCTTGGCCAAAATGACTTGGCCCTCCTACGATCTCAGGCGAACAACTTCGCTGCTGAGCCTCGATAGACGAGATCTCTCAGTTACAGTGGAAGTGCTGACCGGACACTTCTGATAGGAACGCATGCGGCCTGCTTACGTCTGCAGAAACTATAAGAATCTAAACGTGCAAAACACCTTCTCTGTCACTGCCCAGCCCAAAGCAAAAGGAGACTTACCACTTTTGGTGAATCCTTACTAAGTACGCTTGCGGAAATCCCGAAGTTTGTGATCCCGCAACTAAGAAGATTAATTATGTCCTCGAGGTAGGTTAGCGAAGAAAGGACACTTTAAAATCGGATCATTGTGGCATCACTACTACCTACTAGCAGAGGCTGCATCAACTGGGAGATCCTGGTCGGAGCTGAGAGTACGGCAGCTCTGTAGGGCAACTATTTCCGCTCTATGTCCCATGAGGGATTAAAGGAGCATAAAGAAGAAGAAAGAAGAATGTAATGACTTCGGTTGAAGTACCTACTTCGAATTTCAATTTCAATTTTCCATTTCCAATATCCAACAATTGCTTCGAAAGCACGTCTGCAGTTTGGTAATTTGCAACTGGAATCGCATGTTTGAAGTCAGTTTAAATGTTTTAACGCAAACACGTGTTAAGTTCGTCGCCAATATCAATGCAGTACCAAGGTTTTGCTTTCCACGTAGATCTTGCAGTGTTCGATCCAGGGTTTCCAGTGATCTTTTATGCTCCTTCATTGACGACTGTCATAATTGAGTCGTAAATATAACTCTATTGCTGGTTCATTTTTGCGCATTTTTGTTTAATTCATCACTCTTGTATTGTTGTTCACATTGCAGCTCTTGCTTGAATATGGCGTTCATTGGACGATCGGGCGAAATTATACCCAATTTTGTTAATAATAATTTGTTCGTCATTATAAGCCACATGTTCTCTTCAGCACCAGCGCTTTATTATGGACTGTATTATTCATTTGTGTATCCAACTTTAGGAGTTGTTTTTTTTTAACAAAAAGATCAATTTTAAAAACATCAACTTTTTGGAGAAAGGTAACTGAAGTTGACATTTTTGTTAAAAAACCAACAGTTAGACTTTGACGGCTCATAACTCCTAAAATTCCATCAATGTTACCATCATAGATAGGTGAAGGAATTCTGCGCTCATTGGTACTTTACTCATGGAAATTGGTTATATGGTTATAAAAATATAGGGTGATATGTAAAACTCTACCTTTGTACTATTCTGACCGTAATACTCAAAACTGACAAAGATTTCGAACTAGGCGCCATAGTAACTAATATTCAGCTCAAAAATATCTATCCAATGCCATTTTAAACATAGCTTTTGGAGGTGGGCACGAAAATTTGCATTCTCCTTTGCCGGCATTCATACAATTTGTATTATTCGAAGACCTCCAAAATCAAATTATGCTCGCTAGTATTTATTTGTTGCCATTTTTTAACATTAACGGATTTTGTTAGAACTACAGATATTTTAGATTTTTGCAGATGATGCGTTGAAAAAACTCATTGTTGAAAAAACTTTGGCAGCCGAAAACTGTACACCAAAAACATGGTCTCTGTCGGAAGTCCTACAGGTCACAGAAATTATTATCTGGCACAGCCAACCAAGAGATTTCCTGTAACGAATAAATATCATCCTGAAAAAATTGGTCGAAATTAATTTGAGCCTCACCCAAAGCCTCCATGACTATGTTTCTGTGCTACAGCGAAAGGGGGAATTTCAATATAGCTACGTTTCTGTGAGTTGTGAATGGCATAGTAAAAAAAACACAACTGTGCCCAGCCGGGTAACATGTATTTATACTTGTCGTTGACGGAACACCCTGTGTGACACGCTGTGTCTCGCTGTGCTGTAAATGAATTCTGTATCTCTATCTTTTCCCACAACGGAGAAATGCATGCCAATGTAAATGCATTTCATTTTCATTGCATTTTTAGTGTGAAAATGATTTAGGCTCAGTGGAACTGAAATCACGTTAATGTAATTTGTTTCCGACATATCATTGAATTATAATTTAAAAGTGCGATATATGAATTTATAAAATGTTAAACTTGAAATATTTGTTAGGGCTTTTGAAGATGTCAAAGGAAAAAAGACTTTAACTGGTGGAAAAGCCCAATCAAAGATTGTAATTAGCCGAAAACTTCTTCTGATAAGAAAGGGTAAAAACCGGATGGTTGGCAATACTGTTGGTGTGAGCCCCCTTTCAAATGCTCTAGCTCATCCCAGTTTCTCAGAATTAGAAACCTTATACTTGAGCGATATGGTAAAGTAGAAGAACAAAGGGTAGCTCCTGAGCTTAATCTTTCAATTAAAAATTATCGAACGTTCCGAAGCTATGAATTAGATTGGTCATTTATAAAGAATATGAAAAAAGCGGGTGGGTGATAATATACAGCCCTCGGGGACGTCAGTCGAGATGGTGTATAGGCGCCATCAAATATATACTATCTTGATTGAACGCCCCCCAGAAGGAAAACTCAATCCAGTTCTTTGTTACTAACTGCCCAACGTTTCCAAAATGGCGGCCAAATGAGAGGGGCGGACTTCGAAAACTCAAATTTAAACTTACACCGACCCCCCTACACTTATAGCCGGCCGGGGGTATAATTCTCGCGCATGCCGCATCGTTAAATATGGTACTCTATGCGCAACGCGCGCGAAGGACGCTTAAGCTGGATACAGAAGAAGTGCGTGCATGCAAGCTGACATATAGTGAGGCAAACGGACCGGATGCAACGCAAGAGTTGGTCTACTTCCAACGCAACTTTTTCGCATTGCCATTTTGCTATAGTCTCAAATACCCAAACATACAGCACACACAGCAGATACATGCACTCGTCGCTTAGATTTTTTGGTGATTTTTAAACGACTATAAGCGGAATCCAAGCACGCAAGTAATTGTCAGCGAAAATTCGTCGCATACACCGCACGCATGTATCTTTTTCAATCGGGATGCGGGCCTTAATTTTCTGGTGTTAGCCCTCTTGCTGTATGCTGCTGGCCACGCTGGCACTGCGTAAAGCTAAACTCAGCCAGTAAGAGGCGACGGATCGATTGAAACCCCCATTTCTGAAAGTATTCTTGGAAATGCTGCACAAATAGCAGAAGATTTATCCGCCATGCCCTTCAAGTGTGTTATAAAATTAAGTCTCTGCTTGTTCATCACTACCAGGTGATCTGTTCCATATCTTGATTCTTACGGATACTTACTTTCCCAGGTTTATGACCAGCACGGTTACAGTTTTGGGTTCAGCAAACGGCAGGCCAGCGCTTTCAGGGCGCCCTTTAATATCTTAGCTAGTTTCGTTCGCAAATAGTTCGATCTCATCGAGGCGCTAAACATTACACATTATGATTCGCAGGAGAATCCCAGAAAACCACAAGTTGTTCTGTACACCATCGAAACCCGATTCACAATGAAGTGACCAGCCTTCCTTTGCCTTTTTAGTAAAAATTTTTAACATATCCAAACAGTTTCGAAGGAGGGGATATGTTTGTCTAACGACCGCCCTGCCTACACTACACAAAAATATAAACTTGTCCAGCATTTTTGCAATGTTAAAGTACTATTTCCATAGACTAATTGATTTACTACGTATTTGCCATTTCCATGGACTAAACATTTTTTTTTTACAAAATTAGAAAGCTTGGATAATTTGGCTAAATCGTAAAAATGAAAAACTTCGGAAAATCCTCAACTGAAATATTCTGCGACACCTTAAAAAATATTGAAAAGACGTCTTCTTCAAATTTCAGAAAACCCCGAAAGCTAAAAATGTCGAAATTCTGGGAAAACGTCAAAAAAGTTGAAAATTTGTAAAAGGTAGACAAAATTCTGAGAAACTGGGATGAACTAGAGCATTGAAAGGACTCTCACGCACAAGGCGTTTAAATGTAGTTGTATGCTGAGTTTTACTGGCCGCATCCATTTCGCGACTCTGGCATCGGGGCATTTGAAAAGAAACAACTCGCTGGAGTGTTATGCCTCCTGAAACGAGTTGAATCTCATCAGCCAACCGATGACATGCGCTTGGTGGAGCGGGAAAGGACTATCGAAGGCTATGACAGGAGGAATCAGGAATGTAAAGAGGGAAGAAGAAAGAAGGGAAGTTATGTGGGTGGGAAAGTGGAAAAGGCGAAGGACCGTGCGGCTGGCCGAGATTCGAACCCGGGACCTGTGGGATAGTAGTCAGGCGCCTTACCTCTAGACCACCGAGGCCCCCCAGCAGCAGTTCTCCAGTTCCGAATGTTGAGCATTGTCTCTGCGTCAGCCGTCACAGAGTCCTGGTCTCCTGGGTATACCTACTGGTCTATTTCCCGATATTTCTGCCACCATGAGCCGTTTTGGATACGGTTATCGTCCATCCTGACTACGTAGCCGGTTAGTCTTAGTCTGTTGATTTTTATAAACGTTGAGAGTTGTGGTTCGTCAAAAATTTCATACGTTGCTGTATCTCCTTCGCCGTATTCCATCCTCTCTAGTTGGGCCTATTATACACCAGAGAACTTTTCTCTCAAACCTGCTGACTCGTTCCTCTATGTCCTGGGTTATAGTCCAAGTCTCGCTGCCATAGCACAGTACTGGTCGTATTACTGTTTTATTGAGTGAAAGTTTCGTTTTTCTGTGCACAAATCATGAGTGCAGTATTTGTTTTGAGCATAAAAGGCTCTATTAGCCAGTAATATTCGTTTGGTTACTTTTTTCTTTTAATCGTTTCTTTTTACAATTGTGGACCCAAGGCAGACGGTTTTATCGACTACTTCTAATTATAAATTGTGTTCGTCGATAGTTATATATTTCTTCCCATTCAAAATCTTCCAGCTCTGGATTGTTGCATCAATTTTGTTTTCTCTTCGTTGATGTATGTCCTTTGCGGCATCTCTTAATTCGACATAGACTTCTTTTGCTGTCACGTCATCCGCATATCCAAGTAGTTGCACAGACGGCGTTGCTATGGATGCACTTCTCTGTACTGACGTTTTCCTTATCACCCACTCTAGGTTCAGGTTGCAAAGCAGGGGGGCTAGTCCATCTCCTTGTCTAAGAGAAGGCTTAGTACACCAACTATAAATCTTAAAACGAAAATCTGTTGCACAAGAAAAACCGCCACCGGGTAACACCTACTACATGTTTTACAATTCCCTTCTTAGGCGCCCTTGAATTTCTAAATAAATCCTTTTAAATAAAAATTTTAATCGTAAAATAAATTTTAATCCAAATTAATTCAGCCAGTCAGTAGTTAGGCGCGGACCAAAATATAATACAAACAAGTGCTCAGGTCGTAACAGCGAATTTTCTCACATTTTTGGAGTCGGTTAAAAAACAAATGGCGAACATTAAGGATATTTATCTCCTTTCACAAGGGCGAATAATTTTGTGGTTAATCCCTTCCGTCAAGCTTAACGGATTTTATCGCACAGAAAATTAGATGTGCCAAGATACCCGCAATTTGATGGAGCACTTATCTCACTTTCATGCTTGTGTAATTCCCCCAGTCCCATGGCAAATTGCGCAAACAGAAATCCGATTCTGTTTGGATACAAAATAGTTGTTTAACAAGATTGAAGGACTTGACATGCCAATACAGGAAAACTTATTGTAGTGTTGATATTATGGATCCTTTCCTTAAGTGCATTTGATTTCGGTAAGTTTGCTTTAGATGCCGTACTTAAATACACATCGGATGATTTCATTTCAATATCAGCTTGATGCTGCTATCTTGATAAATTAGGACCAGACCGAATTCAGTTCGGATAGTGAACGACAAGACGTCTGTTATCGCACTAAGTGGAACATTCTCAGTTGCCTTCTCTATCTAGATGGGTTTTTGGTTAATTTCTGTGTTCGGCGAGTTTTGATATGTGGCTGCTCCAAATTCCCATGGCTTTATGTAGTATTGGTCGTTAAATATATTGAGATTTTCATGTCACATTTAAGATAAGCGGCTTAGAAACTCGCTTCTGGAACATCTTAGACGACCCCATTAAGATATATGTACTCCAAAAGGATTTAGAGGTAAGATATCTTATAGCATTTAAACTGGTAGGCTTAGAAAAAGCAATTTTGACATTAAAATAGAAAATAGTTGCAAGCAATTAATTATTAAGTATTAAGTATTAACGCAGCTTAAAGAGCAGGGCATGTCCCTATTCTACGGCTTCGGACGAATTAGAGTCAAGGAGATTGGCTCAAAAAAGGAGACTCCTGCTGGCTCACAGCAGCGGGAACAGCCTCAGGATGCGGGTGGTACAGTGCAACCTGCAACACAGTAGGGCTGCCTCGGCAGTCCTTTGCAGGGTGCTGGCCACCCAAGCTATCGACGTGGCTCTTGTACAGGAGCCATGGGTAAATAACGGTGCTATACAGGGCTTGCGGGCAACCGGCTACAGCATTGCATGCAGTGATGTGGACGGCGACCCTCGGACCTGTGTAGTTTACAATAAAAACACTAACTGCTTTCCTCTCACAGATAAATCGTCGAGAGACCTGGCAGTGGTGATGATACAGATTAAAAGGGGGGCAGCAAGAGCATGATTACCTTATGTTCGGCATACCTCCCCTATGACTCCAGAGACCCACCACCGTCCAAAGAACTGAAGGATATCGTGGGTCACTCTAACAGGAGCGGTCTGCAGATCATCGTAGGATGTGATGCGAACGCCCATCATGATGCCTGGGGTAGCAGTGGAGTGAACAAGAGGGGTGAATACCTTTTTGATTACCTTTTAACTACTAACCTCGACATATTAAATCGCGGCACGGATGCTACCTTCGACAACGGTAGGAGACGGGAGGTTATAGACATCACGCTAGCTACTCAACAAGTTGCCACTTACGTGAGTGACTGGCGGGTCTCAGATGAGCCATCGTGCTCAGACCATAGACACATTTACTTTATGGTGGGTGAGTCTTTGGAAAATGTGAGTACATACAGGAATCCTAGATATACGAACTGGACAGACTTTCGGGCCGAACTCAGTAGCATATTCAAGGGTTCCATGCACTCAATCAAATCTACGATGGATGTAGAACTATCCGCGGACTTCTTTACGGAGGCGGTTACTGCTGCTTACAGCAATAACTGCCCTGTTCTGATGAGGACGCGTAATAGGAAAACTCCATGGTGGAATAACGAGCTCTCCAAGTTAAGATCCGCTACGAGGAAACTGTTCAACGCAGCTAAGAAGAGCGGCAACTGGGAGAGTTATAAAAGCTCGGTAACCAGCTATAACAGAGCGATCAGACGAGCAAAAAGAAATAGCTGGAGGAATTTCTGCAAGAGTGGCGAAGACATTCGAGACTCAGCAAAAATCTATAAAGCTTTATCAAAGGGCTTGTCGGTAGATCTTGGATCCATCAGGAGAACCGATGGCTCTTTCACACAGTCTAGGGAAGAAACCTTGATAATATTGCTCCAGGCACAACCATTTACTCAAAAGAGAACACAACTTCTGCTGGGCAGCGAACAGGCCAACTTTCTAAAGTGTCCAAAGCCGCCTGGACAGAAGCAAATACCTTGTTCAACCATGAAGCTATTAGGGAGGCGATTAGATCGTTCAAACCATATACAAGTCCCCTGGAGCAGACGGAATCTATCCCATTCTGCTACAGGAGGGCTGCGACCTAGTCACTCCCTTATTATGCAAATTATTTAGGGCTTCCTTCGCACATGGCTACATCCCATCCGTCTGGAGGAACGTCAACATAACATTTACACCTAAGCCAGGGCGTTCGGATTACACCTTGACTAAATCTTTCAGGCCGATAAGTCTCTCGTCTTTTGCCTTGAAGACAATGGAGAAAATTGTCGACCGGGCGATAAGGGAAACTTATCTTCAAAGCCAACCACTAAGCTTCTATCAGCATGCGTACCAGGCGGGCAAGTCTACTGAGACAGCACTGCACAATCTGGTGCTCAGGCTTGAACATGCAGCTCTAAACAAAGGAGTTGCGCTGACGGCCTTCCTCGATATCGAGGGAGCCTTTGACAACACATCCTTTAATACTATAGCTAGGGCTCTAAGTAGACACAGTCTAAGTAGCACTTTCTGCAACTGGATTGACTCTATGCTGAGAACTCGCAAACTAATTGTTTCTCATGTTGAGGGGTCTCTGGAGGGCACTATAGCAAGAGGCTGCCCGCAGGGAGGAGTTTTATCTCCACTTCTCTGGTGCCTTGTTGTAGATGAACTACTCGAGCTGCTCAACGGTCGAAACATTTTCGCCCAAGGTTACGCTGACGATGTCGTCATAGTAATTACAGGTGAATCTGAAGGCGCCATGTCAAGGCGCCTGCAGCAGGCACTATATCTGGTCTCTAGGTGGTGCGAGAGCGTAGGTCTAAAAGTCAATCCCGACAAAACGATTCTAGTTCCTTTCACCAGGAAACGATCACTACCGGGAATTTGGGAACCTACATTCGCGGGCAGAACTATAGGCTTTTCACAACAAGCCAAATATTTAGGAGTGACGCTAGATGCCAAGCTCAACTGGAAACAGCATATGGACACTCTGATGTGTAGAACGCGCAGATCCCTGTAGGCTTGCCGCAGAGCTTGTGGTTCCACCTGGGGTTTGCAACCGAAAACCATGTATTGGATATACACCACCATCATAAGACCCATGGTAACTTATGGAGCTTTAGTTTGGTGGCACAGAACGAAGCTTAAGGGTTCCATAACCAGCAAAATTCAGAGAATGGCTTGCCTCTCCATCACTGGGGCCATCCGCACTTCCCCAACGGCAGCGCTGGAGACTCTCCTCAATTTGGTACCCCTACACCTTGAGGTAGAGAAGTCCGCCGTAAACGCGGCGCTGCGGCTGAAAGCGAATGGTTACTTGGGCGCTGGTCTTGGGCGAGGACATTCTATAATAATCAACATCACAGAAGAGATTCCGGAAGCGGAGATGCTATCGGACGGCATGCCCTATAAAATCTCAAAATTTAAGCAACCTTCTGTACATATACAGGAAAGGCTTACCTGGACTTTTCCTAAAGTTTTGCCGGGCGGGCTAGTATGGTACACGGATGGCTCTAAAACGGAGACAGGTGTAGGCGCCGGAATCTGGAGTGAAAGTCCCAGATTCAGCAAGGCTATAAGTCTAGGCACTCTGACAACTGTCTTTCAAGCAGAGGTGTTCGCTATTCTGGCATGCACTCATGAGAACTTAAGAAGGGCCTTCCAAAATAAACGGATTTTTATCTTCTCTGATAGCCAAGCGGCAATTAGAGCGATAGCCAAGCGGCAATTAGAGTCGAAATTATTATAGTTGGGCGTTCTCAATCAAATTACACTTGTCTGGGTCCCGGGTCACCGGGGCTTCGAAGGCAATGAAAGTGCGGATGCTCTGGCTAAACAGGGCTCTGATTTAGAATTCATTGGTCCAGAGCCGGCTATTGGGGCACCGTCCAGCTTGCTGCAAAGGGCCCTGGCCGATCGGACTTTGATGAAACATATTGAACGCTGGAGGTCCGCGCCTGGACTGGCCAACTCTAAGCGGTTCCTTCCAGTGCCGTCCCCTAAGACGGCCAAGGAATTATTACCGCGCAGTAGGAGTGATGTTAGGACACTTGTTGGCTTAATTACCGGACACTGTGCCCTAAATTACCACTTATGGAAGATAGGATGGGCGGAGGACCCTACATGTAGGCTTTGCCTAGAAGAGGATGAGTCTGTCCTCCATGTTCTCTGTGAGTGCCCTGCAATAGCGAGGAGCAGGGTCTCTTTGTTCGAGAAGTCCCTGCTCGAACACTCAAGTCTAAGCGACAAACCACTAGGCAGACTGCTGAACTTGTTCAGGCGGTCTGGCCTACAAATATGAGGTGTAGGGGTTGTAGTACAATAGGCCAACTTAATGGCCGCAGTACCTTTGGACCTAATACCTCACACAGGAAAAAAAAAGTATTAAAATAAATACTGATAACATATAATAATGATGTCGAAAGGTAGCTTTAACCAACCCTAATAATTTTATATATGAGAGGATTAATTTTTTTAAAATAAATCTTGCATTGGCCAGAGCTTAAGACCAATTAATTCTAATTCACAATACTAAAGATAAAGATACTATACACTCTGTTTCAAAGCTATAAACGCATTTGAAACTGTGTTTTCTCAAGAATACACCGTAATGTAAACCATTTTCAGATCCTACCTTTTTACAGGTGATCTTTTCTGATGAAAAAAAGTTCAACCTGGATGGTCCAAATGGTTTAAACGAATACTGGCGGGATTGAAGAAAGGAGCCGCGTAAACGCAATTTCGGTGGTAGATCGTTGATTGTATGGGGAGGATGGAATGCGCGTTACCTTAAAACTCGCGTTAACATCCACTGGATGAACCGTTTAGACTACCAAAAAATACTGGGAAACTCTCTGCTACCATTTGTCCCCAGTTATCCTGAAGAAATCTTCTACGCCAGCAGGACAATGCTAGAATCCACGTTTCTCGATCAACATAAGAATGGTTTTCCGCTTATAGCATTAATGTTATAGACTGACCTACTTGCTCTCCGGATCTATATCCAATGGAAAACATCTGGAGTTGGCTTGTTCGACGGTATACTCTGATAACAGAAAATTCAATACCATCAATGAGCTGAAATACGCCATCAAAGAGTCCTCGAGTCTTCTAACACCAGAAATCCTTGCACCATATTGGGAATCATTGTCCAAAAGGCTGAGCGAAGTGTTGCCGCATAGCGGGGCACCATAAAATACTAAACATAATTGTTATTTTTATTTCTGTTATTGTTTCTTGAAGTACATTTATGTTCGTTCGTTCGAACAACGTTTTTGGCCAACTTTTCAGAATTTCCTTAACAGTGCTGAAGTACCACTATATCCGGCCAATGTCCCTAGTGCGTTAATGCCACCTCGTCTGTAACTTCATATTGTTAAAATTTTACATTACGGTGTACAACCGTTCTCGAGAAAACTCAAAATTTCAAATTCGTTTATAGCTTTGAAACAGAGTGTATTATATTATATAATAATAGACTACTTAAACCAAATCTAGACTCCATACACGGGCGATCCATCCAACCAAATGCTACGGGGCCACAACAAAACTTTACCGTATGTCGCGTGTGCGGGAAATGGGATGAACTTGTGGTCTAGAGTTATATGATTTATGTATACATTCACTCACAGGGAAAGCTGAAAGCTGCTAATTTTAAAGCCGCCACTATCACCCTAATAGAGAGTTATTTAAAGCAGTTTTCTAATGAATTCCAAGGTAATTAGTGTTGGGTAGGACACGATTTTAAAATGAGTTTGTAAGAGGTGCCTCTTTTCTCTTTTGAGCCAGTACAATGTCATACTTCAAATGAGGCGAGGTGCTATTGTAATGCCAAAATGACAAAAATAAGTAAATGAAAAAAAAATCAATGAAGAGCTTTTTTACAAGGTTAATTATAATATGCATTAAACGGCCTATGAGTATGTAGGTGTAGGGACATCGTCCCACTATTGTCATATTACTTGAGTAGACAAAAAACAGCCGACTTGCATTAAGTTATTGAAAAATCTTACTTAATTAATTTGACTCTTGATTCCTTGAATTTAAAAAAAACTAATAATATTGATCCGTAATAATTAAAAAAGTTTCTACTAAAAAATAAATAAATAGAGATTATTAGTCCCACAGTGTTCTAAATTAGTTTCATGCAATAAAGATAGTACTCCACGTTACATAAGTGAAATCTATTTAATAAAAGGCTAAGGGAACATTAAAATGTATTTAACATAACGAAAAATTATTTTAATTAAACAAGTTCAAATTCTTACTCAATACAAGAAATCTACGACTCCACTATTACCTAGTTTATAGCTACTCCAAAAATAATTCGAATTATGGATCATCCAAAAATTTTTACCCTATAAACGAGGTAATTCGAATTATGGCTTAAACCGAAATATTTCGGCTTAAGCCATAGTTATAAGAATGTATTTAATACCCGTTTATACGCTAATTCGAAATTTGGATGTAACTTGGAGCTAAATCGATTTAATTTTTCTGCTATAAACTAGGTAAATGTTATTTTGCAATCCCACCTCGCCTAATTTCAAGTTGGATATTTTGCTGCCGCAAAAGAAGTAAAAAATGTCTCTCCAATACAAAATTTCCCTACCTCAAAAAATGTAAGAAATATCTCTTCATTACAAAATTTCACTCCCTCGAAAAATGTAAGAAATGTCTCTTCAGTACAAAATTGCCCTCCCTCGAAAAATGTAAGAAATGGCTCTTCAGTACAAAATTGTCCTCCCTCGAAAAATGTAAGAAATGGCTCTCCAGAACAAAATTTTCCTCCCTCAAAAAATGTAAGAAATGCCTCTACTACAGGACAAAATTTCACTCCCTCAGAAAATGTAAGAAATGTCTCTTCAGTACAAAATTGTCCTCCCTCGAAAAATGTAAGAAACGTCTCTCCAGCTCGTATTTACAATCTCACCTCATCAATTGGATATTTTGCTACCGTAAAAGAAGTAAGAAATGTCTCTCCAATTCGTGTTTACAATCTCACCTCGCCCAATCTCAAGTTGGTTATTTTACTGCCGCAAAAAAAAGTAAGAAATGTCTCTCCTCTCCAGTTCCAGTTTACAATCTCACCTCGTTTTATAATTGGATATTTTAGTTGTCGGTTGTCGCCAAAAAGTCAGAAATGTCTCTCCTGTTATGCTTACAATCTCACCTCCCCGCGGTTCAAATGGGAAATTTTACTGAAGCAAAAAGTCAGAAATGTCTCTCTTGCTCCTGCTTACAATCTCACCTCGTCGCACTTCAAATTGGATTTTTACTGCCGCAAAAAAATTATGAAATGTGTCTCCACTACGTAATTTCCAATCACGCCTCGCTTTATTTATCTTGATACACGCTCATATACCAATAGGACATTATTTTTGAACCGGGACATTTAAAAAAATTGAGGCCTCGTACAATTTACCATCGTGTAAGGGACAAATCGCACCCTTAGAATGAAAGTGACCTAACTCAAAAATTGCATTTTGTGGGAAATGAGCAAGAAAGTTTTGAAATAAGTGCGGTGTTGAGTAAATTTAAAAGTATCTGTCCCGTGTTTCATTGAAAATGATTCATTTTTTGCGTATTTACATATTGATCTTTTATGTACAGATTGGTAACATTATATTAAATTTAAATGTATTTTAAATATATTTTGACAATTTTAATAAGAAATGGTTTCAAATTAAGTCACTCTATGTCAAAAATATTTCTGTATTTCTGCGACTTTTTATGAGTTAAGCCTATTTAAGACTCAAGATGCACCAAATGCTGATAGCACAATATGGTTTCAGTTATTATTTTACCATAAAATTCTATAGATGTAAGGGCGTATATTGAAATCCGTCGATTTTATACACGTCCACTTGCGAGAACCTCTGACGCAATACTGATTCGGTCTCTTTCACATAACATGCATAGGTGAATTGTGCGATCAACAAAAATGACCGATGTATACGTTTCACTTTTTTACTCTTAATTCGGGCTCTTTTTCGCCATAGGGTTTTAGAGTAGGCTTTTTAAGGTCAGTTTATAGCAAAATCAGAATTTACAGGAATTTTGAGTTAGGTCACTTTCATTCTAAGGGTGCGAAATGTACTGCCTCGTGTAAGTCCGGCTCAACTCTAAAGGTAATAGCTCACGTCTGGGGAGCGAACGGCAAAAAAACCAACAACACTGGATCTAGGATATAACCTGGCAAAAAATAAAACACAGGAGCGCCCTAAAAAAATAGCGTGAACTTGACAAGTCATCAACGTGAAGAGGCAGATAAACGAGCTCGCAGGAAAAGAGGAAAATGCCGCAAACACAGGCAAGAGTAAGGTGCTATACCAAATCACTAAACAGCACTCTACTAAAAGCATGCCGTAAGTGCGGATGGAAGACTGCTGTGCAGCGACAAGGAGCAAATCCAAGGATGGAGAGATTACGCCTTCACCGCCTTGAATTGGTCATTTGAACAAGAACCTCAAGAATGCAGCAATAAATGCACAGCCAATAATAATCACCACACACGCACCATCCAAGGCAAAAATACTAACCGTAATTCATACAATGGGTAAAAGTAAAGCAGCTGGAAAAGATGGCATCCCGCCAGTGTTGTTGAAAGCCGACTCACAGGCAATACTGGAAAAGGCATGGTAAACCTGTAGATTTCCGCAGGATGGGAGAGAAGGTACCATAGTTAAAATACCAAAAAAGGGGGACCTAACAATATGCGACAACTGGAGAGGCATCTGTCTATTATCTACTGTGGGTAAAATCTTGTCCCACATTATATTATCAAGGATAAGAGAGGCAGTAGACCGAACGCTTAGAAGACAGCAGGCTGGATTCAGAAAGCCGCTCCTACATAGACCATATTAACACCTTCCGAATCATAGTGGAGCAGTCTACTGAATAACGATCCCCCCTACCTATAGGAGCTGCCTGATAAAATAATTGAATTGATAAAAGCCCTATACATCAATTCTAACTGCAGAGTTTCCCATAATGGAAAATTATGCGAAAGCTTTGAAGTGAGTTCAGGAGCACGACAAGGATGCCTACTTTCGCCTTTACTAATTCTTATAGTAATAAACGACATCCTTGTCAGCGCTCTAGATAGTACAACAGGCGACATACAATGGGGTTTGTTAGATCGCATTAAGGATCTCGACTCTATCGATATCGGATGATATCTGTTTGCTGGCCCACAGACATCAGGACCTGAAAAACATGTTAAGCAATTTGGCAACAGAAAGTAGTCCAGCAGGCTTAAGGCTAAATCCGACCCAAACTAAAGAAATGCAAACATCATTGAACGGACATCGCTGAATAACCGTTGACGTGGAACTGGTAGATAAATTATGCTACCTCGGTAGTATAATTACCAAAAATGGCAATGCAGAAGAAGATGTTAGTTCCAGAATAAATAAAGCACGAGGGGCATATGCATGCCTGTTCCGCAGATTTCAACTCACACCAAATTGCAGCTGTTCAACTCCAACGTTAAGGCGGTTCTTTTGTACGGTTGCGAAACATCGAACGTCACCCAATTCATCACAAGTCTTCATCAACAGATGGCTGGGTTGTATCCTAAAAATCCGCTGGCAAAATGGAATTTCCAAAGAAGAACTGTGGCGCCGTGCCGGCCAAGAAAGGATAGACGACCAAATCAGGCGAAGGAAATGGAATTGGGTTGGCCACACCTTGCCACGCGAAAACGAAAATCTAAAACAACGTGGAGGAGAACCCTACAAGCAGAGGCCGCAACATCTGGAAGACCCTGGTCGGAGCTGAGAGCTGTCGCACAAGACAGAGTCGGCGGGAGGGCACTGTTTCCGTTCTATGTTCCATGAAGGATTAAAGAGGAATAAGAAGAAAACACATTTTAGGCATTGCGCATGAATTACGTAAGAGGTAGCATGTATACGCATCCACTAGATTCAAACTTTGACGAAAGAATTAAAATCAATAACTTGTGTATTGTTTGTAAGAACTAATCAAGCTTACAACGAATGCATTAGAAACTATCCTTTTTTTATAAACAAAAACTCGCCAAGTTATATAATTTTATAGTAGTAAGATCTTCACTTTCTAATTAATTTTTCAAAATATAGAAATATCAGAATTTCTGAGATATAAAAACATTTCCCTTTTCGAATAGGCTATTTCATGCCATGGTTACAAAAAAAAAATAAAATATGTTCCTGTTATTTTTTGTCATGTTTGTTTCTTGGTGATTATCTAAAAATAAATAATTTTCCGACATCTCACGTACAATATAGCACATTTTGAATACATAAAAACTCTTACCACGTATTTGGCTTTTCTGGTGATGCGATGAAGTGAAGAAGCCGAACTCTTCAAAGCATTATTCCTGTATAATCCCAATACTTTACAAGAATTTTCAATTAAGCTAAAAACTCTCTAAAAGCATCTCAAATCAGAATATTTTCCTCGCAAGAAAAAAGGAGGAAAGATTCCAACGTAGTCCTGAGAGCCTCGTGAAGCATTACACACTCGCAACTCTGACAAAGCGACAAACCAAAAAATTTATTCTACAACGTCTTTAAAATAAGCACAAATAAACAACGCGAATAATTACCCCAGACGCCTCTCGTAAAAAAGCTTCGCCCAATCTCTACATACAATTTTCTGGGGCTGGATATGAAGAAGTATTTACTCACGCCCCCCCGTTTAAGGGTGGAAAAAAAATAATAGGGGCTTCCGCGCCAATTTCACGGAACGCATACATCTGCACGTGCTGTAAGAGGGCCCCCTATATCTGCATGGGGCGTTCGTATAGGGAACACAAGCGTGACAGCGACTGAGAAAGAGGGATTGTCGCGCTCGATTTAATCTTTAAACTTTGAATAATTCATGAGAATTTATGTGCTTTCACTCGTTCGGCGAAAATATTTAGGCAGAGCCCATAATATGAAGCGAAAGTCCTTTCTTTTCCCAAATACCGAAATTATTTCTTTATGAAAAAGACTGTAAATCACTGATAAGAAAGTAAAAGGATTCTTTACGGCAGGAGCGGGGGTGCCCAAACGCTTCCAGGGATAACAGATTAATCGCGATTAGCAGCGTTATTAGCTCTCATCGCTGTCGAAAGTCCTTGTTATGTTGTTCAAAACAAAAAACCAACACACACACACATACAAATTGTTCCCTTATGATACGGAATTCTGCACGTTAGGATATAATTGCGTTACCTGTCGTCGACGGCAGAAATACCAAATTATTTACTCAGCTATGAAAGTTAATATGGAGCTATTGACATAACGCCTTTAGTTATGTTCTAATTAATTAGGCTCGCTTTATGCTGCGTTTTACACGTATAAATAAAAGGATACCGTATCACAATTGGCTTAATTTATAGTGACAAAATGACAAATCAATTTATTTATTGAACGGGTTGTCTTTTAATAATGGGTTCGACATTGGCAGAAACAAATAGTGGAAAAAATCTAGTTCTTTGTGATATCAAAAAAGCAATAACTTGGTTGTGTCACCTTTAGCGCTTCCATAGACTCTTTAATAGTCCATTCAAAACGCGCGTTAGGGTGTTCCAAAATAACACCGTTAAGAAAATCGAACCCTAAACGTTTTTGGGGTCGCTGATCACGAAAATCGAGGTCCCGCGGTCCTAAAACATGGGCGTCACCCTTAAAAATGCAAAAAACACCCCTTTTTAGGGGGTTTTCGCGATTATTTCAATGATAATGAAAACGAATGCGATGAAATGCACTTTTTTTAATATTTATTTGCGAAGGTGGTTGATTTGTACTAAATTAAGGCGAACTTTATGATATGGGATAGTCCTAAAGGGTATAAACTACCCCTAAATCGGCTAAAAATAGAAAAAATTGTAATTTTTTTTTTCAAGTTTATGCTTCAAATTCGATTGTGGGTGTACTTTCAAGCAAAAATAAATTATTTTCAACCCTTAAGGGGTTAAAACTACCCCTACTATATAGTCCATTCAAAACGAGGGGGGGATATTTCTCAATATATTTTTTATTTTTTTTTATTTTTAGGGGTGGTTTAACCTCTGTACGAAGGGGTTTATAGTGAAATTTTCCAAATGTTTTAATGATTAAAAATGGAAAATAAAATTTAAATGCAAAACAATAAATTTTAATTTGTTTCAATTACAATTTGAATATAGGGGTAGTTTTACCCCCTTAAGGGTTGAAAAATATATTTTTTTTGTTGATATATATACCTATTGAACCAAATTTCAAACAAAAAGCAAAAAAAAATTTTGCAATTCTTTTTATATAAAGTTGATTTTTATTATTGTAGGGGTAGTTTTAACCCCTTATGGTTTGAACATTATTTATTTTTGCCTGACAGCACGCCCACAATCGAATTTGAAGCATAAACTTGAAAAAAAAAAATTTACAATTTCTTCCATTTTTGGCCGATTTAGGGGTAGTTTTAACCCTTTAGGACTACCCCTTATCATAAAGTTCGCCTTAATTTAGTACAAATCTTCGCAAATAAATACACTGGTCAACACAAGTCTTGTTTCCTTTATTTTTTTTCTGTTATTGGGTATTTCTATGGCCCTGACTATGAAAAAAATACTGGGAGATGGCTAACAGCTTTACTTTTTGAAATATACAGTTTTATTATAATGGCAAAAAAATACAGAAAATTAATACATTATGTTAACAAAATTTCTATTGAACACTATCAAATGATCTTTTATAAGATTTCCTTGAATGAACGACTTTAGGTAGATCTCGTTGCAAACTCCAGCAGTAGTCTGCCATCATATATGAGTCCCACCGCCCCTGATAACGCTCTTCCATTGTCCGAAGATCCTGATGAAATCTTTCACCCTGCTCCTCACTAAAATCACCCAGATTTTGTGGAAATCGGTCTAAATGCGAGTACAGGAAGTGGATTTGTATGCTCATGTTGCACCCTAGCTCTTGCAGGTTCGATAGCATGGACTCAACAAGCTCGACGTGGTCGTCAGATTTCTTTTTGCCTAGGAAATTACTCATAACCAAAACAAATGAATTCCAAGCTTTGGATTCGACTTCAGTCATTGATTTGACAAAATTATGATCTTTTACGAGTTGCCTAATCTGTGACCCATCAAAAATACCAGCTTTCAATTTTTCTGTACTTAATCTGGAACAGCCCCCCCCCCCCCTCCGCGTTTTGAATGGACTATTAAGCCACCATAGGAATATAAAAGCGCTCTTTATACTTTGCTTCATTTAGTAACAATTCTCAAATAGATATTTCTGTCTTATCTCTTAGTCCGATCATGTTTTTTATGGAGATCATATGATTTATAATCTCTTACTAAAAAGTTGTGCTATAAATCTGGCTCTCTCTTTATGATGATTTTTAATCAGTCTCTAACCCAATAGTCCAGTAAAATAGTGCAAAAAAGGCCATCTGACCACATCAAATTATTCGTAAGAAAATGCTCTACAAATAAGCTTTTTTTATGTAAAATCAATAATAAAAGAGTTATAAGCGCTCTAAAGATCATCACCCCCAATAATTCGATAATTTTTGTCCATATCTTTTTTTATTATTAATATTACGGCAAAACATTATTTACGAGATATTTGATTATCTAAAAAAATATTTATTCTAAAATACTGTAGAGTTCCCAAGATTTAATAAAAACCATTTTCCACCACTCAAAACAAGATGGCGGCTGAACGTCAGGACTGAGGGTCCTGAAAACTCGGTTTTATACTCCCAACTAGGGAACCCAATCCCGCATCAAAATCTCATCCTGAAAGCTTGCGGGATCTAGGTCAGCTCGCGGATCCGTAGTTTTGTAATTGGCCTGAATACTTTGTTTGACCGACTTCGTAGTTTGTTTGACATACAATACAATTAGCCGCGAAGGTAATCCCTTTACACTTCATGTATGTTGGGAATCCCCTGTCGTAGGCGTAGGGTAATTTGACGTTTGTGTTTCCACGAGCCGGGGTAGAGTATTCGTTGAGTTTACAGAACGCCTCAAGTTAATTCTTAATTCTTCTTTCCTTCTTTCAAGTTAAATCGATGCCGTTTGCCATGACGGTTCTGTGTTGAAGTGACAGATAAGTAGGCAATTTTACGTCGGCACTCCGTTGATATATGTGCAGTAAACGCACCTAAACAAACAAATATGCAAACCCCGGCTTAATCCGCCGTGTTTCGTGGAGTTTTCTTGGATTTACCGAAACTTAACTCAACCCGCGTCTCCATGTACCGAGGTTCCATGGGAGCCGAGTTGAGTTGTGGTTGAGTTGAAATGACACTTTAACTCAACGACTTAGCTCTATGCGTTTCCAATTCTGAGTTTTCAGTCTGTGTACAATAAATTTTATTTCTCTTTAAAAGTATTTATTAAATATAAAGTTTCTTCTGACGTCCAAGCGAGGTGCGACATTTTCTCTTTTTGTACCTTTGCCAGTCTACCGTTTTTAGTTATGTGTGTGAACTCTATTCAACCTACTTATTTTCGTTGAGTTGAGCAGAGTTGAAAATCTTGAACGAAAACTCTTGACTGTGTCTGTTTCCATAACGTATAACTCGGGTACAACTCGCGTTGAAATCTCATGGAAACTCAGTAATGAGTCTATACTCTGAGTTAACGCAGGGTAAACTCTGCATGAAAACTCAGTAATTGATCACGTTCGGACATACGAACATAAATATACTTAGACGTTATTACTCTATTGCTTAGTAGGCAGATATCTTCAACTAACGAATTTATATATTTTATGGAGTGTAAGGCGATCTCCGCAAACGAATCGACTGATTTGCAATCCCAAATAATCAAGCCAACAACCAGTTTGCAAACAAAATAAAACCTTTGTCCACACATGAGCACAATTGATTTTGGATCAATCGGTGTTCTGTGCCCAGATAGTTATTAGTCACGAAGTTTTTTTCAAAATGTCAAGTAGCTCAGATGAAATAGAACCACACCAGTTCAAACCAGTTTCAAATCGGTCTCGTCTCTGTCGACCAGTGTATGGATTCCCACTTCCGTATACGGGCAATATCACGAAACTGTTGCGGGAGCAGCTGGCATTGCAAATCAGTCGACTCGTGTTCGGAGGACCTAACACTATTCTTATTAATACTTTGCATTATTGTTAGTATTTCTCTTTTAAGTCCCGATGGGATTCCCTACTCCTAACCAACCCCCCTTCATATTCAAATAAAAAAAATCCGAGCCGCGATAAAAAAATTGCTGTTTTCATAAATGAGAAAGTACCATTTGACTGGACTACAAGGCAAATTCTTCGATTGTGGGAAACACTCCTTCATCAAACCAATGCATAAATCCTGGGCTTGGGACAATGTTTGTAGCTATTGAGGCATGGCCAAACTTTTACATGTCCCTAATCTATTTGAATCAATTGCAAAGAATAATCATTACTTAAGTGTTAAGCATGTTGTTAATGATATACGGGATGGTTTTATTTGTGGTAAACCTACGATCACAAACTTGGTTTTATTTAAAAATCATACTATGAATTCTATATAGAATTGTAAACAGGCCGTTTTAATCCAGTCTACTGTCTCTTCATATTACGAGCCGCCTTCTAGGGTTCCCAAAGAAGTCAGTTGGGGCCGCTTTTAATTTATCCTATTTGTAAATTCTGTTTCAAGTCTTTTTAAGGATGATTCAGTATTTCTTTATGAGGACGATAAGGCCTGCTTCAGGATTTAGTTAATGCATTTCATTAATATCAAAAGGCTCAAACGGCTCAAAAGATCCTATAATCTACCTTTACTTATCAATTGCTGCATACTTGCTCGCCCGGCCGCCACACCTTACGACGCGAAAAAGAAAATCCAGACAAACAGGTCCTTGACTGGAATCCGCAAGGAACGCGTCGATTCGGAGACCTAGAACAAAGTGGAGGAGGACCCTATTAGCAGAGGCCGCAACAACTGGGAGATCCTAATCAGAGTTGAAAGCTGTCGCGCAAAACAGAGTCCGCTGAAAGACAACTATTTCCGCCCTATGTCCCATGAGGGATTAAACGATCGTAAAGAAAGAATCACGGACTTCTGGGATGTCAGAACTGCGCCTTAGATCCTATGATCTCGAAGCTCTCACAATTTAATACAGAAGTTGTTTAAAATTAGAAGACCTTATATTGTATGTATGTATATATGCTGGTTCACGTGGCTTTTCACTAAGGTATATCTTGGAGCTCCAGAAATTGATCAAAGGCTGCATCAGGTGGAGTATAGATTTTACTTAAATATAATTGTAAAAGACAGAATACTATAAACAAAATGCACATGCAGACCACTTATGTTAGAAAAATATATATCAATTTCAGAAATTAATAAAACCGGGTATCTTAAAATTAATTGATATGCCTTCCTGCAAAAAGTCAAGTGTAGTATAGGTGCAATTTTATTTTGTTTTAATTGTAGCTGCACATTTATCAATCTTAAACAAGTAAACCGATGTGGTCTGAAAAAAATGTAAATAGAGATGACAGGGTATCAGATTTACACGAATAATGTCTGATCAGATTTACACGAATAATGTCTGCAAAAGTTTTTATATTTTAAAGAAATAATTATGAATAAAAATAAGCAAATATATTTATCACTTACCTATCTACTGAAATTGCCATTAAAGTAAATACAGATGCACATATACTAAGAATAGCAACAAACTGCGATATTTTACAATAAAGTGTCCCAAATGGCCAATCTGCATTCAGCATATAAATGTAGTTGAAAGTCACGTTTAATGTTGAAACCATTGCGTCTGCAACTGATAGATTCACTGTAATGAAAAACCACAATACCACTTTAGCCCCATCATAAATATTTAACATTTAGCTTTTAGTTAAATCAATATTTAAAATCCTATGAAAACATGAAAAGGCAGCAAAAGAATTATTTATCTGCCAGTTTTTTTTATCGCCCTACCCTTTTCCAAAATCGCATTAGGTGTAACCTTAAACTTCTTGGATTAGAAGAAGGGTCGTTGGGAAAAAGAAATAAAAAAGGGGTTTCGACAACAAACAAAGGAGCATTTCATATCAAATCCTGCAAAAGGATTGTATGCAGGAAGGATGCCAGCCGAGATTAATTGGTTATTAGTGATTTGACAGAATTTCAAGCGGAATTTTCTGGGATTTTTCATCATCGTAAAAAAAAATTTAGAATGCATATTTGCATTTTGTTGCAAATTTGATTGGGTTCAGTTTTTGTGGCATTTGCTATGTTCAATTGATTACGACGAGGCAAGTGAGTTCTTGTACCAGGCAGCAATAGTTTACATTTTGTTACAAGTGAAATAAAAAAATAATTGACCTCTATATTTGGAATTTATTACAGTGTCATATTTTAAGGCCTAGATGTGTTATATATAATTATTTTCTTAAAAACGAATATCTCATCGCCATCTAGATCGAAGTGGTAATAGAGAGTGTTGCCGATAATCCAAATGTGTCGTATCGCCGCCGATCTCAGGAGTTAAACGTAAGTGAACGACTCTAAAAGGATTATGAAGCAAGATCTTTATCTCTTCCCATACAAAGTGCAACTTTCTCAATGATTGTTGCCAACGGACAAGCCGCGTCGCTTGCAATTTGGAAATGCCGATGCAAGAATGATCGATGTCGAACCAGTTTTTTGGACAAAATTTTGATGACGGACGAAGGTCATTTTATACTCTCTGGCGGAGTCAATAAACAAAACTGCCGAATTTGGGGAACATAGAATCCTTACGTCTTTCACGAAACACCACTGCATGACGAGAAAGTCACTGTTTGTTGAATGCACCTTGCCACACCGCAGCCACTATGATGAAGTTCTTGCAAAAGTAAAGCTTATGTCAGTAAGCAGAAGATCATTGACGATCTCAAAGCTAACATACGAGCCGAAAACAGCAACCTTTTGCCTATTCGATGGAGGTCATTTAATCGACATTGTATTCAAAAATTGATTTGAAATAAATGGTAGAGAATATTCTCATTTGTATCGTGCTCATTTGTCAAAATCGGCTAAATACTGTCGGAGTTATTCAATTTTGAAATACCGAAGGTGTAGATGGTGTCCCCCACCTAGTATACAAATTTACATATTTTATTGGGCGGAGAGGGGGCTAAGGATTTTTATGTAACAGGAGGGCTGCAGTTTCATAAAGTTTGGAAACCACTGGTCTAGAATTCTCTGTTTTTTTTTCATGTTTAGGATCTTGAGTTTTAAAATTTACATTCGTTTTGTGCCAATTTTACTAACGGTTCAGAATTGAATGACATGGTCAACTGCCCCCTGACACCTGAGCAAATGGCACAGTTGGAGGAGACGATTATTGATGTCGTAATTGAAAAAGCGGCCGGCGGAGTCAAGCCGTCTTTCGAGGGGAGCTTCACAAGAATAGGCTGGCTGCTGTTAGAGGTTGCGCCAAAAGAGTTGATGCCGGAGCGCGCAGCTGGGGAAATTAAAGCTGCACACAAATAAAAATTGCGCACATATTGATAAGAAATGCGCTTATGTATTTTCAAATTTCCCCTTCGAAATTTGTTGCGACTAGGCTAAGGGACGGGAACGGCATGCACTTTCTCGGCATCAACTCTTTTGGCGGAACCTCTAGTCTGCTTAAACCCCAACACAGCAGGATGGGTGAGGAGTAACGCCTCCTTCATTAAGAGCAAGAGTGCTCTTGATATTACTCTGGTGGAAGAGCGTAATTTCCCTTAGACTCATGTCATACGAGGCTACTTCACCAGAGTGCTACCTTAAGCAACGAGAAAGTTCTGGCGACTATCGCCGCACAAAACTCGGTTACCGATGACAAGTGGAAAGTGGTCCAGAGGCGATCATAGCACCATAACGTCCATAGGATCTCCCAACGCATCTGTTGGCACCTTCCAATACTGCGGTTCCAAAGGAAATTCAGGGCGATTATCCCGGATCGTTCTGAGTAGGAGGAACGTATTCTTACTGGGGATCCAAAACATCTCCACTGGCTTACCGACGCGACGGATCAAAGATGGAACATGGCGCAGGGGTTGCTGTCGCAGGGCCCAACTCCAAGGTCTCTGTTTTCTAGACTGAAATACATGCCATTGCGACCTGCGCTAAGCAACCTTCGCAACCTGGAAAAAGGTCTGAAAATCTTTTCTTGTTAGCGAAGCTGCCATCAAGGCATTCTCAACGTGGAAGTTTTCTTCCAAAATAGTTGCAGGGTGTTTTGACGTACTCCGGAGCCTGACTAGAAGAAATGAGGTCTTAATCTGCTGGGTCCTCGGACACTAGGGTATCGAGGGGAATGAGGCTGCAGACAGCCTCACGAGTGCAGACAGCCTCACCCTTTTGTGGCATCTCTTGGTCCACCTCGATATCCTTGGTTGAGAAGTGGATTAAGGGACTAAACCTAGCCTATTGGGAGTCAGTCCCAGGTCTTAGACAGGCTAAAGATCTTATAAGACCCTTTGCCTTAAGGGGCACTATCACTTTAAACAGAGAGGACCTAAGGCTGCTGGTGGGTTATCCGACAGGCTATGTAGGACTGCGGTATCACCTCCACAAGCTAGGACTGTCTCAAGAGACATGGGAGGCGACGAATCTTCCACACATATTCTTTGTGAATGTCCTGCTCTGGCTTAGAATAAGAACGTTTAACAGAGAGTTTTTGATTCCTGCGCAAGTCCGGTCTTCGTAAATTAAAGACCTTCTTGCCTTCATTCGGGAGACAGATAGTCTGTTCCGCTAGTGGGGTATGTACACAATAAGCCTAACTTTGCCGCAGTGTTCACCATGTGGGTTGCCACCTCACTCCTTAAAAAAATGGTCAGGCAATTTAAAGGTGTACATTTTCTATTTCAAAATTTCGATTTTCTAAGAACTTGCGTTGCCTTGCTTCTCACAGCTTCTCAATGAATTTGTTTTAATTTTATATTGACCAATTTCCAGTATAATAGAAACCCAATAATTTCGACAACGATAATTTCGAGTTTTTCAGCGTGATCGGGCTAACCTTTCGCCTTTTCACAAAATAGCAAATATCATCGGAAAATAATTTTAAAAATTATGAATGAAAAGATTTGATTTGAATGAAAATTCCCTGACTTTTAAATTATCCTTAAATTCCCTCACTTTTGCAGGTTTTCGAGATCTTTCAGTAAGTAGCCAGTCTGTTAAATCAGCCTGATGTAGAACAACCTAGCCCAATCATCAGCATTTTCTTTCTTTCTGTTAGAACCATTGCTTATTGTTTCAACAACTTATATGTATATTACTCCCCCTACTCCGCGGATGGCTAACCATGAGCATTTGGATATTGTGTGTTTGGAATAACCTTAAACAGTTCTCACCTTCAGCACTTAATAAATTAAAAAAAAGCGTTCAGTTGCATCAACACAATCTAGATTACGATTGATGATTATCCAATTTCAATTTGGAATCTAATCACGGCACTTATCTATCCGCCTATTCAAGCTGAATCTAAAAATACAACTGAAACGATGTTATTGTGTAAAAATTATTGTCTGTTTGGAAATGAAAATTAATCGTTTCTGCCGAGGTTACCATGGTCAAGCTCGAGTATTTTTCGTTAATGGAATATCGGAAGCGATTGGATTTACATGTATTGAGCTAGAATCACCTGCGGATTACTGCAGGTTCGAACAAAGAAGCGAGCTAATTACGCAATTACACGGCCAACAGCAAGATTATCTGAGGTAGTTGCTGAGAATAGATTGAGACATAAAAAAAATTAACGAGGATTCTTTTCCAATTTTATTACAATTGAACTCTGAGATTGTGTTGGCAGAAAACAATTCGGAATCTTAAACTACTGCGCTGTTGTTCAATTGCGTGATTGTTTTTGCTACAATAAATATTGTCGAAAGTGAGTTTTTGGTGGAAATACTTTAAATAATATTCTATAGGCTTAGAACTGTTTTCTTGTAGCATTACTGTTTAGAATAAATGGTTCTTTGTGCCGTTTTTCTCCTTTCGGAAGTCTATTCAGGAGCGGAAAATTAACTCCGAAATTTTCTTTTGTATTTCACGATATTGTTACAGGATTACCTTAGTACGGATTTTAGTCGTGATAGCAAATCTTGCTTGTCATCATTGCCAGTTAAAGTTTGCATTCATCTGAAATAATGTTCGCAATTGTTTAGAAAACTATAAAAAAAAAATTTTGATTGAAATCATTTCTAAACAATAAGTGTTCCTTTAATGTTTAAATAATATGGTAGGTCAGTTAGAAAAGTTCATGACGTTAATTGCAAACAATTCATGAATAATTGGTCGAAGCGCTATAATTAACACCACTTGTTTTAAAAGGTGAAAGTTCCAATATTATTTTGAGTTGATAAACATCGAAATTGCAGCAGAGGAAACTGGAAAAATAATGAAATTTGCATTATTACAATATTACTACGTTTAAGAGCACGCTGAACAGGCTTGTGGAGTTACATACATTTGTGCTGTACACAGTGAAAGCGTTTTATCAAAAAATGCTACTTGGAAATGTTTGGCTAGCTTTCGTTCTGGTAAATTTGAAGTGAAAGATGAGTCACGTTCTTGTCGTCCAATCACTAAAAAACAGGATGAGATTCCTGAAAAGCTCAGAAAATACGCTCGTTAGCAGTGTCGATATTGGTAATGACCGCAGGTTAGACATTGACCACAAAATTGTTTTGAATCTTTTACAAAAAGTGGAAAAGTGGACAAGGGATGATGCAGTAGAGAAAAGTTTTGCCAACCATATGCTCTTTCTCCACGCAATGAGTGGTTGTCACTCTATGTCCGCAGTATTCAGCCAAGGCGACGTTAAATTGTACACTCGGTGCCATGAGCATTATGGAATCAATTCCCAACTAGTTACAAAGGGTCTCTCCGCTTATGCTGCTCATGTAAGATGGCTACATGTATCCCAGTTGCAAAAAACCATGATTAGATGAACAAGTATTACTGCCCTTAACTAGTTACTTCCATAACGGCCGATCCCACCCAGGCTCTTCTCCCGAAACTTAACCCACCCGAGTTTGTAAGAATCTTTTTCCACAATTGTAGTTGTACGAGAACCAAACTTAATAATCTCTTCATTGACTTCAAATCGTATCGCTATAATGTTCTTGTACTGACCGAAACATGGTGAAAATGGTACATTCCTAAATGAAGAGATCTTGGACAGCAGCTGGACAGTCAATCCACAGGTGCGATAGAGACTACAGTTTTACTGGACTCACAAGGGGTGGGGGAGGGGGGGTGTGGAGCCCTTATAGCTGTCAAACTCTTTAAACAGTGAATTGATCACGACCAATCATTCAAAATCACTTGAGCACGTCTTCAAAAGAATCAAATCTGACCTGAAGTATATATTCATCGGTTCGTTTTATATCCCCAATTGCGACGAATCCAATTATGACGGTTTATGGAATATAGTGGAAGAAGTCGAGGATAAACTCTCTCAATTATGACATTAATACCATCGATATAAAACTTACCGACATTTTTTACGGCAACGACTTACACCAAATTATCGGGCAACCAAATTCTTATAGTAAATGGCTAGACCTGATCTTCACTAATTTTCCTATGAGGAAACCTATTTATTAATTCTATCCACCACTCCGTATGGATCCTCGAGTTTAATTGATCAATCCCCAAGCATTGTATATTAGTCCAGTTGTTAGTCAAATTAAGACTGAAAATCACAAAAAGTGAAAACTCTACCTACGCCAAACCGCGAAATACAAATATTCAAACGAGGCGTTCAAAGAAAAGCTCCCAACTAATAAACTCTCCAGAGCAAAACTCTTGCAAATTGTGAAATTATCTCATAAGACTCTCTTAACACACTTCGATAGTCTCAAGAACATAACTCTTGTAATAAGATTTAAATTAAGTCTCATAGTCATCACACCTAGTATTATTATGAGATAATAAGACTACTAATGACTGTGCGGGCCTGTCTTCTTCATTATTATATGTGCGGCTGTTTTTAGTATAATTAAAATGGCGTTTATTTGAAGGCGACTCATGTATCGCTTTTTCTGATCAGCTGACTGTTTTAATTTCATTTTATATCACCTTAGGATTCCATTTTACTTTCATTTCACCCTCAGTGCAAACGTGTCATAGGACAATATTTTTGGCACAGTTTATGAAAATACGAAATATGTCACTTTTATGAAAATCACAAACTTAATCCTCGTTCCGTTTGTTCCTCCTATCATAAAAACGACTAGACACAAAGCGAAACGTGTAAACAGGCCTCCTTACACGGTCAAATTGGATGTACATCAATTTTTTCAACAAACCTATTACGATAAGAAATTTTAACATCGACACAAAGTCATCAAATTGACGACAGTCACAATAGGTAGCTGAAGGGACAGAAGGTATTAATTCATGTATTATTTTCCTGCATCTTTACTAATTAATTTTTCTTACTCTATAACAATTTTTTCACTTGAAGAACAACAACAGCCTTGACCTTGTTCATCTGGACCTTCCCTTTTGAGTGTCACGTACCTAATGTGTTGTAAATATAATTTGTTTATGTTTTCGTCAAATATGTTTCACCATCGATTCATTTAAAAAAACCTCTTTTAAGTCTAATACATCGGTGGGGTAGGTGTTTTGGGTTTTGGGTCCAGAAGGCATATTTCGTAAGGCAAAGTAAACTTTGAACTGGATGAAGAATTTAAAATTTTGTGCGGATAAAATTCATCCTTATTCATCATCAAACACTCTGTTACGATTATGTTTAAAAGAATAAATTTTCATCCTTCTACCAGTTAAGGATAATGTAAAAATAAGAAATAAAATCGAACACGTAAGACTCTAAACTCTAGAGCCATTTAAATTTATTACACTTACATGTCGACAATTTTATTTATAGCAAATTGCCATCATAAATACAATTCCCCCTCCATTTAACTGGGACATGTTGCTGAATGCTAATCTGTACATCACATCACCACTAAACAATAGAAGAAAACTTAGAGAAGTTATCCTTAATGTTAAAACTTTCAGTTTAATCTTAGCAAAGAAATACATGATCCTGTGTAGAGCTCCTTTCTAGTCTGTTGTTGCCGTCTTAACGTAAGTACATATACATATATATATGAGACACACATGTATATAATCTTAAGATAACAAACATTGGGTTTCTAACCTCAAACTATATCCACAACGGTTTTGAGTACATGGCTTTATTGGTGTCTGAGTTGTTTTACGTGAAATTACTTTTAAAGCGTAAGGTGAACAATTTTAGTCCTGGGGACGCGTGTAAATTTTGGAAGGAGCTTATTTATTATCCCTTAAATATTCATTAAATATTTTAGAAGAGTTGACGAACTATGTTGAATGATTTTTTAATATTAAGTATAATGTTTACAGTTAAATATTTCCAAAAAAACCCCACTTCATTATTAATTTGAACATCACATTGTCACATCAAGTTCGTACACGATATCATTGTCTTAGCAGTGTCAAAACGTTT
This sequence comes from Thereva unica, assembly GCA_949987705.1. Classification (NCBI taxonomy): domain Eukaryota; kingdom Metazoa; phylum Arthropoda; class Insecta; order Diptera; family Therevidae; genus Thereva; species Thereva unica. Next base: position 50,685,731 of record OX465283.1, read on the forward strand.
CATGCCATTCAGTACGTTCCACAGCTAGACATACCATTTCATTTTGCAGCATAGTACGACGCAATTTCAGTTTAACCTTTTCAAAGAAGTTGCTAAGTTCATAGACGAATATGAACTATGGCTTACTATTATTATGCAAATGGTTCTATCAGTAACGTAAACTGGCTTTAATGGTAAAAAACAATCTAACTCACTCGAGTGAAGATTTGCTCTTCGCCTACTAGGAATTCGCATGGCACTCAAAACTAGTAAATCGTATTTGTTTTCAAGTACAGAACCTCAAGGCAGCGAATTCTATGCAACACGCTCAAAAGGATGTTTACAACAGTGGAGGATGCGTATTATGTTTTCGTGCGAAAATTTTTGTACAAATGCAAATCAAATGACAGGAATAACCTAGTGTTCTCTTTTCTTATATGTGAAAACCTCGAGTTAAGAGGCAACTGACTTTATGTAGAGGGCGTTCAACGATTTTATGTAGAGGGCAATGTCGAGAAGTAGGCTCAAGTCAGAAGAGTGATGTAACTGCCAACTCTAATGCGCGGTTTTGTTTCCCTTCTCTTCCAATAATAACATGGCAAAACATCGACTTTGATCATCGAAAATCAGATAGCGTCCTCGGTTATTATGTTTATAAGCGATAGCAAGAGAATTGAAGAGCGTCCAGGGGTTTGACTAAAGGAAAAGAAAGGCGCTGAAACAAAGGCGGCCACAATTCGAGGAACTTCTTGTGGAAAGCAGTGATAGGAGAGGTCTAAAAATGCCACCCAGAAGAGTAAAACGGATATGTATATGAGAACGAAACGGAACTAGTTCTAATCAGCAAGCGGAAAAAGGTGGAAAAGGGTGAAAGTAGGTGGCCAGATCATTCGCTTTCACTCGGCACTTAAGTATTTGGGAGTAATGATTGACCGAAGGCATGTTACAAAACACAATTCGTTACTCACCCTCTCCTAACAAAGCTTTAGGAAAATAAATATTCATCCAGCAGGCTGGGTGATTCTCTTTTGAAAGCTTCAATTTGAAGCTTTAAAGCATTCTACACCGACAAGATTTCTAGCTAGAAAAACCGCTTAACCAGGCCAAAATTAATCTTTCACCAGGCTCGTTCCGGAGTGGTCACCTTCCCCGATCCTATACCGTGTCGTGGTGTATGATCTGACAATGTGCCGAAGTAGCGATACCTAGACCGTGTCGAGGTGTATGATCCGGCACGGTTAGGCCACATACAAAACACATACCGACCGACGCTGTTCCCGGCAACATTTCCTATGCCAGTGACGCGGTATGACCAGACACAAGACCGACCGCATTATACACATATCCTCCTAGACCGCACCAATAATACAACTCGCCGCAGCTTTCGCACATGTAGAGAATAGTAATGAGTATACAGCTGCTTAGCAATACATCAATAAGAAGCATATCTAGAGATAACCCGTAGTTAATAACTTAGATATATCTACAAGGCATGTAAACATGTATCCAGAGATTATAAGAATTTACTTAGATTTAAGAGACCGAAATTGTTAGTGTATGAGGAGTTTTTTTCAATGAATAAAGAAATGTTATTTTGTATGAGGAGGGGCGTGGCACATACCACAGTAAGTCGATGAAGTAACTTGCGTTATAGCAGGAATGATCCCTATTCATATTCTGGCAGCGGAGGGCAAAAGGTTGTACGACCCAAAATATGAAAGAAGGAGTCCAAGGAGGTACGAGGGAATATGGCGCGGGATGTCCATCGCAGGATGACAAAGGAGGTGGGACTAGCCGGCAGACTCAGACTCAAATAAAATATGAAGAAGTGGGTTATGAGGGAACATGAGAAGTGAGTTACTATCTCATTCAGTTCCTGAGTCATCTTGGACGACACCTATTCTACCCAGAATGCTTGGGCACTAACGGCTTCAGGGAAATTTTCTTGTGCCGGTACACCAAAGAATTAATTCCGGAGTAACGCCATCTGCGTTCTAAGGTCTACACAATCTAAGATCTTCCGATATGCTACCGAATCCTACCTCAACTTCCACGAAGATGTTGACTTTACATCGAGTGCCCCTGGATGCTCTTGTCTATGCAAGAGTAACAGACGGTGTAGGGTGAAAGGCGAGTGTTTCGCGCCTCAAAACAAAGCAAATACCGGACTGGTCCTCTAGGTTTGGGTTGGGCGGCAGGTCGACAACCTTCAACAGGACTCGGAGAGGACCGAAAGAAATGGTCTAGAGGAGGCCAAGGCACTATTTGGGCTGAACCGCCATTGAATGGATGTATAGAGTTTGTATGGATCCGAGGAGCTACTTGGTAGAACGCTGTCCACTTTTCGACCAGACTATGACCACTATGGCATCACAATCATCAGTGGGATCACTATGGCATCACAATGGGCCTATCCTTCTGGCCTAAGTGTGTGGGCTTGAACCAAAAGCTCAGCCATATCTAACCTAACCTAACCTATGACCACTTACATAAGTGTGTGTTCATATTATGAGCGAATAAGACGCGAATTCCTGTGCTCCGTGCAAAACACCGACTTTTTCTTACACCACAGGTTTATTCACTATTTAAAACTTTCGATATTCTCGCACAGTGTTTCTCCGGTTAATTGTTAATTATTCTTAACATAAATAATATTAAAATGGCCGATAAAACCAAAACTGTGACCGGGAAAGTGCAATCGAGGAAACAAACACCCTTATGTAACCCGTCGCCTGTAATGACTAGGGGTTCTGTACGAGCGACCTCGGAAAGTTGTCAAGGAGAAAAATCCGTTGAAGAATTACTTGTGGACTTGGAATCGCGCTTTTCGAAAAAGATCGATGAACTTTCTGCGACTTTCCGCAATGCAGAGGCCCAAATTAATGAATTCTGCAGTTCCATCAAAACCTTCAGTGATCATCTCGACTCGATCGAAGTTCGCCTAACGGAAGGGTTAAAGTCCATTGCAGAAGAAAATAAAAATCAGCTGACAGAGATCAACAACACCATCATGACTCTGCAGGCAAGGGTCTCTGACCTAGAACAGAAGTCCAAAACAACGGATGATTCAGAAGACCTTCAAATACATGTAATCAGTTCCCAGCTAGCTGATAACGCACGAAAGCTGGATGATATGCGGCGGGTCCAAAGACTGAGTGACGTGATCATTCGGGGTATCCCTGTTAAACCCGATGATTCACCACAGAGGATCGTCGCTGAACTGGCGTCAATGGTCAAGCATCAACTCTCACCCTACACTGATGCTTTTCGGCTGCGATCTGGCATGCGCAAAAGGAGTGGGCCCATAATTGTGAAATTCTCTGGACAGCGTGAAGCGAAGGCGTTTTTGCAGGCTTTAAAGGTAAATCGGAAGCAAAGATTCATGCTTTGTGAGCTGGGTGGTTTCTCTGCCGATACCCCAGTTTATGTAAATGAGAGCCTTTCACCTACCAACAGCAATTTATTGCGGGAGGCCTTAAATTTACGAAAGCTGGGATTGGTATATTCCGTCTCCACTAGGGATGACCTGGTGCGTGTTAAAAGGAAGCAAGAGGAGCGCTTTTTTGTAGTACGAGACGTCTCCCAATTGCAATGCCCGTCGGTGGAAGCTCTGGAGTCACTCTCTATAAGCGTTTAACGATATTTTTGTTTTTAGTTTTGATTTATTTTTGCATTTATTTCTCTCAATTTTTATCTATTTTTGTTTTATTTTATATTAATTATTTCTATTTTATTTTATATTAATTATTTCTATTTTATCTTATATTAATTATTTCTATTTATTTTATTTATTGTTATATATTGTACACATCTTCTTTTTGAAACTATAATGATTCCTTTCTTTTCAGTTAGTATTCATGCTTTAGCTGTGCTCTTTATTTTCCTCCTCTTTTCTCAATCTGCTTTCGCTTCTTGGCAGTGCTCATGGATCGAGCTCCTTATTTTCTTATATGTCACATAGTCTTAGCTGCGAAGACCGGGTGAGAACGCTTGTCAAAATCCTTAGTTCGCTGCACAAAGGTTTCAACACCTGCATGCTTAATGCGCGAAGTATTCGTCCTAAAATAAGTGAGTTAAATGAAACATTTATTAATTCTGGGGTTCAGGCTTTATTTATTTGTGAAAGTTGGCTCAACGATTCCATTCCTTCCTCCATTGTATCGATTGATGGATACAAATTACTCCGCAATGATCGACAAGGTCGTGTTGGTGGGGGTGTTGCAATTTATGTGCGTGAATATTTAAATTCTAAAATCGTTGGTTTTTCTAAACTGCCGGGAATCGAATTTATCTGCGTGGAAATTTCTTCAAATATTGACAAACTTCTTCTTGTCTGTGTGTACTCACCGCCTGGCAAGTTTAACCTCGATAACGCTAAAGAACTTAGCGATACTCTTGAGCGCCTATCCAGTGTGTATAAGAATATTTTGGTCGGTGGGGACTTTAACGTTAATCTATTAAACAAGTCTACCCTACAAAACTCATTTTTATTTATGATGAATTCTCTCGGTTTGAATGTTGTTAATGTCCTTCCCACACACTTTAAATGTAGGTCACCCTCCTTGCTCGACGTGTTTCTAACCAATGATATTAACGCTGTTTTATTTCAAAACCAAATCTCTCCTCCCAGTTATCTGGATCATGATATTTTGTTCATATGTCATAGTTTTAATGTTGATCCTCCACCTACTACCACCCGTACTTATCGGGATTTCTCTAATATTGATCAAACACGTCTCATTCATAGGTGTGATTGTCTACCATGGTCTAACATCTTCAATATGACTGACGTCGATGAAAAAATTTCCGAATTTAATAGGTTATTTCATGATCTCTATGAGGAATTTGTTCCTCTGAGAAGCAAAACTATTCCAGCTAAATCTAAACCGTGGTTTACTGCAGAAATTAAATCGCTCATAGTTGAAAGGGAGTTTCTTTACCATTGGTTTCTTAAAGTGAAAAGTGAAGCTGCTAAAAGATCCTTTAAACGCATAAGAAATTTAGTTGTCGCAAAAATCAAGGAAGCCAAACGAAATTTCTACGCTCGTAAATTGGACCCCTCTCTTCCTTTAAAAACAGTCTGGAACAATTTGCGGCAACTGGGTGTTCATTCTAAGAATGAATCTGTGGCGCACAACATCTGTCCTGACACCCTTAATCGATTTTTTATATCTAACCAAATTGCGGACCAGGCTAATACCTCTTTTACAGCTTCTTCCGATGGCTTCTGCTTTCGTTGCGTTGACTACCTCGAAGTAATCACTGCTCTGAAGTCAATCAAATCAAATGCGACTGGTAGCGATTACATTTCGCCTAGATTCCTAAAAATGCTTCTACCTCGTCTATTGCCTACTTTAACTCACATTTTTAACTCCTGCCTCACTGTATCGAAGTTTCCTTCGACTTGGAAGCATGCCTTAATCATACCCATTCCCAAGTGCCCTTCTCCTACCAGTCCCTCTGATTTTCGGCCTATCAGTATTCTTCCATTTCTGGCAAAGGTCCTTGAAAAGCTAATAGCCACGCAAATAACAGCGTATTGTGAGCGTCTCAAACTTATAAATACATGGCAATCTGGCTTTCGAAAACACCACAGCTGTGAAACTGCGCTTCTTAAAGTCACTACAGATATACGCAACTCCCTTGACGAACGTAATATCTGTTGTTTATTGTTGCTTGACTTCTCAAAAGCTTTTGATAGCGTCAATCACGACCTGCTCCTGCGAAAACTGGCGTCACAAGCACATTTTTCTCTTTCTGCACTTAAACTTTTGCAAAGTTTCTTATCTAACCGCTCTCAAAAGGTTAAACTAGGTGGCTCTTGTTCCTCAAGTGCCCTTCTTCACGCTGGAGTCCCTCAAGGCTCCATTCTTGGACCTCTTTTATTCAGTATTTTTATTAACGACCTTCCCTTAGTAGTAAAATATTCTAAGATTCATATGTATGCAGACGATGTGCAGCTTTATCTCCCAGCCCCAAAAGATCAAATACATTTATGTGTGGAGAAGCTTGCTGCTGACTTGCGTCATGTATCCTACTGGTCGACATTAAATTTACTGCAGCTAAATCCTTCGAAGTCCCAGTGTATTTTTTTCTCTCACTCCGCTACTGTTCGTCCTGACCTCTCCGCTATCGCATTAAACTCGGTTCCTCTTGTTGGCGTTGATAAAGCAAGAAATCTTGGGGTGGTACTGAATAGCAGCATGACCTGCTGCGATCACATTAGTTTTATTGTTGGTAAAACCTATGGACTCCTGTCAAGACTTCGTTACCATTGTGGCTTGCTAAAGAGGTCTGTACGTATGAATCTGCTTAAAGCCCTAATACTACCTCTTCTAATGCATGGTCTTTCCATCTTTCCCTCACTCGATTCTTCTTGCGCCCGTAAACTTGAAGTAGCGTTTAACGATTGTGTACGTTTTGTTTATAAGTTACGCCGTTTCGACCACATTTCACCCTTCACGAACACAGTTTTGGGCTGCTCCCTAAATGAATATCGTGAGTTTAGGCTTCTACGACTGTTTCACGATATCCTTCATGAGCGTAAACCTGCATACCTCAAGCAGTTTGTGCAGCTTTCGCAATCCCTCAGAAATAATAATTTAATAATTCCTCAATTTCGCACGTTAATTGGCCAGCGTTCTTTCTTTTTCTTCGTAGCTCAACTTTGGAACTCTCTCCCTGCTAATTTACAACGCATCGATTCATTGGGCATTTTTAAGAAGCAACTTTTTGAATTTATTTTAAATAGAGCGAATTAGAGCATGAATATACAACTATTTTGTTCTTATTTTTACTTTTTTTATTTTTTTATTTTATTTCCTGTTTTATTTTCTTTCTGTTTTTGTATTTTACCAATTCTTTTTTTTTTTTTCTTTCTTTTTCTTTCTTTTTTTTTCCTTTAATTTTATTTCTTGCTTTATTTATTTATTTTATCTTATTTCTTGTTCTTTTTAAGTTATTTTTTTTTTTTTTTATTTTTATATTATTTTTTTTAAGTTTTTTTCTTTTTTTTTATATTGTGTTTTTAAGCTTGTTATATCCAATTTGTTAATTAATGTACTAATTTATAAGATTTGAATCTTTGTACATGATTTTTCTAAATAAACAAATAATAATAATAATAAAATAATAAGTGCTCAGTGAATTGGATGGAAGCAGAAACGATAAGTCGCTGATCCTCCCCAATGTTCTGGGTCTGGTGTGTACCATCGGGGGACCCATTTTAAGGTTCATGATCGCAGTTCGAAGTAATGCCTTTACGGGTCGTACTAGGCAAGACTCAAACGCCATGCAAAAGGGTTAATGAGATCACCCTGTAGAATTCTCACGTGACCGTTTGGATGTGGACTCCCAACAGGATCTCCTGCCTAAGCCATGGGTCTTAGACAGAAGAAATCGCACACATTCCCTGCTGCTAGACTGATGTAACATTTTCAGAGTTTCTTCGTAAAAGAAGCGATGGCAGGAGAAAGAGCATATTATTTATATAACATAATGGAAAGAATCGAATCACAAACGTGTGGGGCGATAGTGAAACCACTAGGCCACCAAGGTCTTCTTGTGACTGTAATCATATCACAGATCACAGCTTAAACGATTTGTAAGGATCCAGTGATCATTACGCTAACTGAGGAGCAGTATATGAAAAACTCCCTTGACTCCTTTCATTTAGTCTTTTCTGTGTTCGAACTATCCGAAGCTGTTAAATGAAGCACACAATAAAATTCATGTATGAAAACTTATTTTGTCATCTTCCAGGTAAACCCCATCTAGTATAATAAAATAATACTAGCAGGTGCTCCTGTTGCACCCTCCATACATTTTCGTAGGTTAATTGAATGAGATATACATAGCTTTCAGTTCTTTGAGCGAATTTTCGTTATGGCCTCGATACCCTGTTCATCAAGACCCCTGAATGCCCCGATGGTTCGATTTTTTTATCAAAATCTTTAATAACATCTAGTTTTCCATGTGGTCATAATGAATGATTAATGAAATACTTCTTGGTTTTAATTACAGCTAATTACCATACGATTTCTTAGCCTTGTCAGAAAGTTAACCTTTCAGAAACAGAGCAGAAAGCCTCCTTTGTTCCAAAAATAGTAGGAATATGGAAATGGTGTTCAGACATCATTTACATATTTACTTTATTTTTAGAATTACTCAAGAAAACAATGGATCCAATCAATCAAATAAGGGCTTCACCTGAAACAACACGATGTCGGAAGTGTATTATGATGAGGTATTCTTTATCGCGTGATCGCAGCATAAATGTGACACGTTAAGTGCATTCGCAATTGTAGCAAATATTGACACAATCTTATGTAATATGTCTTACGTGTTTTTTTAATGATTGTGTAAAATTTACACATTATAACGCATCGTATTATTTGCATCTGGCCAAAAATTTCGACTGAAACCACTGTCTATGAGCTATGATGACCTTTTCCAAAATGGTACTGCTACTGCATTTTGCTCAGGTGTGTGTGGTACTGTGGTCTGATTAGGATGATGAAAAACTTGTTATTTGTAGACTTTGGGATTTTTTTTTATTTGATAGACTAGAGACTTAGGGAAAGCCCCTTTGTACTGTTCGACAATCTATTTTTTTTTATATGATCGTCCGTCTTTAAACGGACGACCTCGCTTGCGAAGCCAGCTTAATATGACACGGTAAGGTGGGGACTGACCGATAAAATTGTACGTGTTTACTTTCTCTCCGTGTTTCTTCCGACACACAGTCGTCACGGGGTGCAGATATGTGTGTCCCGCCTTTAGCCGTGTTAAAGCAGAAAGTACTTCGGAGACCCTACTATGTGAGGAAGCACTATTCCAGACATGACGAGAAAAAATTAAAGCTCGCTGGTCTTCGGTGAGCAGAAATCTTGGGGATGCGACAGCCAGGGGGATCAAACCTCCATTGAAACGATGGCGTGGACCAGGATGCCTAGAGCTTAAGGATGCCAAATTGAACTACATCGGATCAGAATCTTCTTCTTCTTTTCTTCTTTGATTCGTTAGCTGGCGGGCCGAGTGGACGCCCCCGCAAAGAATACGCCGCTGTCAGTGTCGCTGGGTTTCGAACTCTATTCACGATTCGTTTCCATTCTTGCCGGTTTTTGGCGACGTCTCGCGCATCGGTAACTGATAACCGTTGATTCTTTAGGTCACCCTCGATATTCTTTAGCCACGTTTTCTTCGGCGGCGATCGCTGGATTCTCCAGTCTTCGGGACGGTCTCGCCAGAGACGTGTACTTGGCAAACGGTCATCATCCATTCGGCAAACATTTCCAAACTACCGTAGTCGACGTTTTTGAATTTCTTCTTCGATCAGTGTGTGCTGATCGCATCTTTGTCTAACTGTCTCGTTTTGAAGGCGATCGCGGAGTGAGACACCGAGGATCTGCCTCAAACATCGCATTTGGAAGACCTCGAGCTTCGTATCGTCCGGTTTGAGCAGTGTGCACGTTTCAGATCCATAAAGAAGTATCGGAAGAATCAACGTTCGGTAAAGGCATACTTCTGTTTTTAATGGAAATATTTGTTTGTTTCCATATGCACAACTTGAGCGAGGCGAATGTTGCTGTTGATTGGCCGATGCGGCTGGAAATGTCGGCCGTCGATACCACTTTCGTTTCTTCAACCAATGATCCCAAATATTTAAACTTCGGAACCTATTCGATTTGGGTTCCTTAGAGGTTAAAACTGCCCTCGATCCGTTCGTTGTGAGCACTTTGGTTTTTTCCACATTGATTTTTAACCCGCGTATGACTGGGCGATGCGGGAAATGTCATTTAAGATGTCCGTTGCTTAGGAATCCGTGTCGGCGAAGACAACGCTATCGTCGGCAAACATTATGTTGGTCAGGAAGTTGATTTCGTCATATCGAACTCCGAGCCGTCCATCGAATGCTTCACACATAATCCCGGCGATCACAACGTTGAAGAGAAGTGGCGAAGTGACGTCTCCCTGTCGGACACCTGTTTGACTCGGGAACTTCTTGGATAAAGAGTTAACCCTTCTAGCACAGAAGGCGCACTTTTCAGCTAAGCATGAAAATCTATATATACATACACATACATACATATATATATACATATATATATATATATATATATATATATATATATATATATATATATATATATATATATATATATCTATATCTATAAAAATCTCGTGTCACAGTGTTTGTTACCGTACTCCTCCGAAACGGGTTGACCAATTTGCATGAAATTTTTTGTGTATATTTGGTAGGTCTGAGAATAGGTCGTAGGCTATTTTTTATACCTTTAACCAAAAAAACAGCTGCAAAATCCAAACAAAAATGGTAATTTTAGGAATTTTCACTTCATTTTAGTTTCAATAGCTTCATGGCCTACCTATTGTTTGACAAATGTAAAATTGTCATTAAATTGAATCATTACATTTAATGAAAATTTCAAATTTACGCAGCTGTCAAACAATAGGTAGGCCATGACGCTATTGAAACTAAAATGATCCATGGCGGTCGTCTCAAGAGGGCGGTGTACCACTTTCTTCACAACCACCTCGACATGGGTATCAAATGAAAGGGTATGATAAGTAGAATACAATAAGCAATGTAGTATACAAAATATATCTTTAGATCCATGGCGGCCGTCTCAAGAGGGCGGGGTACCACTTTCTTCACAACCACCTCGACATGGGTATCAAATGAAAGGGTATGATAAGTAGAATACAATAAGCAATGTAGTATACAAAATATATCTTTAGATCCATGGCGGCCGTCTAAAGAGGCCGGATTACCACTTTCTTCACAATCCCCTCAACATGGGTATCAAATGAAAGGGTATGATAAGTAGAATACAATAAGCAATGTAGTAGACTCAATATACCGATTCATGGCGGCCGACGCAAGACCCATGTTCTTTGAGGCATTTCATCTGTGTAAAATTCATATCTCGAAAAATATTAAGTCAATGGATGGTTTTTATTGTTTACTATTGACTTATGGGTGCAGCGTAGGCGCACCGGGTCCCAGCTAGTATATATATATATATATATATATACATATATAGAGTTTCCCTTCTAACACAGAAGGCACACTTCCCAGCAGGGCTGAGAAATATTTACCACTGCCGTGGCTCAGCTGAGACATGCAAACATAAAATATTAGTAACATAAAAATTAGTGACTAAAAACACAAATCCTATCTCTAAAAAGAGATTGAACATAAATTAAAATAAAAAGTAAGGGCATCCAACATGTAACCCACCAAACAACATAAAATGTAAGCAATCACGTGAGATTAAAAAGATTCCTTTTAAGGACATCTTTACCAATACTCACGTTAACTCCGCCGTCGCCTGGTCCCAAGTCCAGGGTGTGAAAGGAGGAGGGTTGTCGACCTGCCGAATTGATCGTAAAAACTAGGCAAGAAACCGCATTTTTCAAAGCGGCACCGACAGCAGCGTATCCGTTGCGGGGCCGTCCCGCTCGGACCGCCAGCTAACGGATCAAAGAAGAAGAAGAAGAAGAAGAATACTCACGTTAAACACATTAATATTGTTGTTCACGTTAATGAACATGCGATTGACAGGTTCGAATCTGCCGTAGTTCGTATTAGAAGAGTTGATTTGTAAGAGAGGTGGTCCTCTTAGATTGTAACGACTCACTCTAAACGATGCATGGTGATCTAGAAAACCTGAGTCAACCTTTCCATTAAGGAGCTGATGAACAAAAACAACATCGGCCACCTCACGGCGCTTGTGAAGAGAGCTTAAGTTAAGTAACTTAAGCCGAGATTCATAAGATGGAAGACCTAATGGGTTTTCCCAAGGAAGATGATTCAGTGCGAATCGAACGAACCTTCGTTGGACCGATTCAATAGTTCTAACATGCACAGAGTAGTGAGGAGACCAAACCTGGGACGCATATTCGAGTAATGGTCTGACAAGAGAAATATAAAGGTGTTTAGTAATCAAGGGGTTGTTAAATTCTTTGGACCACCTTTTTATAAAACCCAGAACTAAACTACCCCTAGAAGAGATATAGTTGATGTGAGTGGAAAAATCCAGCTTACTATCAAATCTAATCCCGAGATCTTTAACAAAGTTTACACGAGGGACACCTTCATTAAGAAAGGTGTAGTTAAAAATTATAGGATCACGTCTCCTACTAAAAGTCATGACTTCACATTTACTAATATTAAGAACCAGGTTGTTATACGTACACCAAGAGTAAAAGGTGTCAAGATCAGCTTGCAAAAGTTTGCAATCCTCAATACTCTTAATGTGACAGTATAACTTGATGTCATCAGCGTAAATCAATATTCTACAGTGTCTTAGCAAGGAAACAATGTCATCAATTGATAAAATGAAGAGAAGAGGGCCCAGATGACTTCCTTGAGGGACACCGGATGATGCTTCAATGGGTACTGATTTGGATCCTCGAAAAAGAACTTGGTAGGTCCGGTCAGCTAAGTAAGACTGGAACCACACCAGAAGTGCTTGCGGAAAGCCAAGCCTTCTTAATTTGAAAATTATAATAGAATGGGAGAGCTTGTCAAATGCCTTGCTAAAATCAGTGTAAACGCAATCAGTTTGACAACCAGAAACGAAGCCCTCGACAGCATGAGAAGTGAACTCAAGAAGATTGGTGGTAGTGGAACGACCTGCAAGAAAACCATGTTGATTCGTTGAGACAAGCCTCTTGCAGATCGGAGCGATCGCAGAATAGATAATTGATTCGAAAAGCTTCGGTATAACAGACAACTTCGCAATTGGTCTATAATTCGATATTTCGTTTTTGCTACCACTTTTGTGAATAGGAATTATAAACGAATTCTTCCAAAGCGTAGGGAAGCACCCTTTATCCAGGGATTTCTGAAACAGGGTTTTCAGTGGAGACTGGAGAACCTCCACACAGGACTTCAGGACAGCAGGTGGAATACCGTCAGGGCCCGAAGTATACGCTCGTCGCTTCAAATACGAACGCTGCTGGTTGAGCCATCATACGACGCTTGGAGAGGTTGGATGATTCTTAACGTATTCGGTTTCCGAAGAACTCCACAAGCTGTTCCAGTCAATGCAATCGAAAGCGGATTTGAAATCGATGAAAACGACGACAGTTCTTTTGCCGCAACAATGTGGTCTAAATCCCGCTTGTTCTTTGTGGCTCGTTTGCTCTCGATGTTTCCTTCTGTAGTCTTGGTTGTATGATTTTCGTAAACACTTTGCGGGCGATCGAAAGGAGGCTAATACCGCGATAATTCTTGCATCCCCGACTGTCGCTTTTTTTCACAATTGGGACGACGATTGCTTTCTTCCATGCCGATGGGACACTATCCGAATGCCATATGTGTGTTATTAGGACATGAAGTCGTTGTGATAAGACATCACCTCCGGCTTTGATCATCTCGGCGGTTACTTGGTATATTACCGGAGCTTTTCCATTTTTCAGCGGTATCGAGACACTGATTCGTCGGCTGTTCGATATTCGGCGGTTCTGGTCTGAACCTTGTGGGGGATCGTGGTTGTACAGCTGGTGGAAGAATTCTCTCCACCGCTGCAGGCGCTCATGGGGAGAAGTCACGAAAGTTCCATCCGATTTTTTGATGTTGTCTTTTGTTGATGTTGTTCTGTCGACTAACCGTCGAATTGTCTGGTACAACGTCCGGTACTCGTGCGTCGACGCCGATTCTTCCATGCTGGTCGCAACGTTATTCCAGTATGCTTCTCGTTTCGACTTCATTTTCTGTCGAACTTCTTTGTTCAATCGTCCGTATTGCTCAAAGTCGACGTGTTTCATTAGCTTCCACTAATCAACAAGGTCCAGACAGCTGTCCGAGATCCATGGCTGTGTCCGTTTACGGATAGGTGGACACAACTCCATTGCACATTCCACAATAGACTCCGACTTTTCTTCTACATCGATATCGTCCGGTGTTACGAGACGCCATTGCCGGTTTCCAGCTGTAGAGCCGTTAAAGAAGAAAGAACATGATAATTACTTTTTTATCAGCGGCTCCAAGGACCTCAAAGGAACCACCCACAATACTAATATTTATAAATTTATTAGTCAGATATGTAATTTGATTATATTAATAACATGGTTTCAATACAAAACGCATTTAACCATAAAACATTTAATGACTCCAAATAATTAGTATGCATTGATTGCAATTTGTTTGCATGCAGAAATTGCATTGAATATTATAAATTTGCATATCCATTAACACCAATATGAAATTAATTAAACTATTAAATGGGAATAATTACAGTGTTGATTAATTCCAATGTTATTCAAACATTTGTTTATTAATATTTGTTACCAGGGAGTATTGGAACATTTGCAATAAACGTAAATTAAATTTGTACGAGTTGTGCATGTTTTGGCTATTTGAATCACGGACCTGCGAGGATGGTAGTAGTGTACATTAATCCCTAGCCTAGACCATTTCGTACGTATTATTAATTCATAAAATACCCTTCCTTAATTTCTAGCTTTTATTTAAAAAAAAAATATTTCGTACCTACTTAATCTTAATTCAACAAAACCATCAATCCTGTAGAAGTTATGACTATAAAATTATAATTCCATTTTTAGATTTTTTTTAATCGAAAAGCGTAAAATTTTTGTTTCCTTTTAAATTCTAAAGCCCCAAGGGAAAGTCTCATCCTTGCTCAAAGATATTTTTTTTCGGTCTACAGAAGAAGAGAAAAAATCCCCTATTTTAGGTTATAATGAGGCCGTAATTACGAATTTCTCAAATTCAACAGGAAAAGGACATTTAAGTTAAAGTAGATCGTTTGCTTTTATAGCATTAAATTCACGAGAAACAGTTTCGTTTTATGTTGACGATATTTTGAGATTTAATTACTCTTCAGATTATATCGTTTGAAAAAGTTTTAATTTTTATATTTCTCTGCTTATTCTATGAGGGTGTGATTGGATATCTTTGAAAGTTTGATTTGTTTCTTGTTGTGTAGATGTGAATTCGAATTTTAGAAATAATAGACAATATGGGAATTCTGATTTCTTATGAAATCTACGATGATAATGGAATAATGCTGTTGAGTCTCTGTGTATAAGATATTCTGCACGTTGCTCCAAGGTAATCGTACCTCCATACGATAGAAACATTATAGACCAATACCTTGTGTGACTTTATTACAAGGAATTACGTCGAGTCTCAAAACTCAATCCAGAAACTTTTCATAGACTTTAAAACCGCCTATATTGTCGGAGCAGAACTCTATATAAATGAAAAATGAACTAATAGGGGTGACAGACATATAGTATTGATACCATGATATTCAAATACTACCTAGTATACTACATGTCTGTCAGCTAATGCCACGAAAAATTCGTGGTATTCACATGGTATGAAAATGACATGTCGTGGTATTTAAATCCAGAAAATTTTCGTAGTTCATTCACAATTATCGTAGTGTTCTAGTTCTTTATTAGCATCAGCTCCTCTGATGAGTAGAAAAATATTAAATATTTGACAAATATTTATGAATGTCATTTTTTTGCTCTGCGAAAAAGTGTTTGCTATAATTTTTAGTGCAACAAATCCATTAAAATTTTCTAATACTTTTTCATCAGAAGGGGGATATACATTCACGTGGCTTTTATAAATTTTCCAAATTTCTCTGCAAATTTCTAAGAGGATTTCTCCCACACCAAATAAACTTGCAATAGTTCTGTACTCCGCGGATGATCCGAGGGTATAAAGAGCTATTGCAAGCCGTTTTGTTTGTAAATGAAACGAACCAATAATATCAGAAACGTCAATGAATTTCGGAAACGTCAAGGAATTCTATACTACGCAGTCTGTGAAGGGTAAATTTCTTGGTAGTGTTGCAAATACCATAGTATCAATACCACATGTCTGTCACCCCTATAAGCCTCCCTAATAGACTCCCCCGATCATGTAGGTTGGTGATGGTGATATCTCAAGTAAACATAAGCGGACTAATCTATATATACATTAGGGTGGCCCTTATTTTCAAAAAGTCGGAAATTTACACATGCTAACCCCTAGAATGGTGCTCTATACCGAAAAAAAAATCCTCTAAAAATTTCAGCTGAATTGGTTAAGTCTTACCCGTGCCGAAAACGGGGTAAAGTTTGGTAGTTTATATGGAAATTTTTATTAATCAACATTTTTGATTTGCTTCAAATTTTTTTTATGCAGTCCTTATACAAAATAAGCGGACCCGTATTTTTTCTTTTTTAATTTTGGTCAGTATTTTAAAAAATAAGGGGGGGTTAAGTTTACGTCATTCGCCTATTATGCCCTTTTCCAAATTGTTATTGCTCCGGTTCTATTCATCGTATCGAGTTAAATGAGATATCATTTTAAAGGTAATGAAGAGGTCTTTATTTATATATTTATAGTTGTGAAAAAATTTTCAACTTAGTATTTGTTATTAACAATTAAAAATTTTAAAAATCGTCTACTATGCGTTCGCGTTTTTTTTTAAATTTAAAAAAATACTATCGTATTCCCCGGAAAATTTCCTATAAAAACATATTTTTCCAGAGTGATAGGTCAACTTAGTATTTGTTATTAACAAATAATATTGTATTTATTATTAACAAATAATATAGTATTTTTTATTAGCAAATACTATCATATTCCCCTAGAGAGGCCCTTATTTGTACTAGCGATTTTTTTGTAACATTTTTGGCGGTGCTAACCCCTAGAATGGTGGTGAAAAAAAATCGTGTAGAAATTTAGAAACCTATAGAAATTTCAGCTGAAATGATACAGTTTTACCCGTGCCGCGGAATTTTTTTTTTGGTAAGGATGGTGAAACCATCGAAAGGCACTGCGAACAAAAGCGAGCTTTTGCACACAGTAGTGTGGGACTTTAACCCACTAAAACACCAACCCTGTTTTAAGTAATTAGAACTGGCCAGAAGGACCAACTATAGTATTAATTTTATGATTTAAAAAAAGGAAAAATAACATGAAAAGTAATTATAATAATAATGTTAGATTAGAAAAGACAAAAAAATAAAAAAGATAGAAGTATTGTACGTATACATAACTATCTGATCTATAGATTCGAAGAAGTACTAGCACACGTACAATCTTCAGGTAATACCACCAGTGTGGATTTTTTCCAGTCGGGGTACTTTTTCCGGTAATCGGATACAACTTTAACGATGAACTGTTTCTGTTCATCATTGGACTTAACTTATCGTTGTATTCTTCTATCAACCTCACTCCTCTTTCCGCTATATCATTTGTAACTCTAATTTTTTCTACAATTCCCTTCGCGTGTCGATAGTCTTCATCTGCATCCCACTCGGAAGGAGTCTTCTCGAGAAAAGATGATGGTATACAAAACCGAGTGAAAAATGTTTTCGTTTTAGGGGAAGTAAATTTGTCCAGTTCTCCAATTTCTTCAAGCTTTGAAGGTAATTTTTTTTGTTATAACGTCCACCTTTTCCGCGGTTTCGAAATCCTCTAAACATTCCGGTTCCTTCATTTTTTGACACATCTTTTGTTTTACCAGAAACAACAAAAGTTTTTGTTTTACCAAAAACAGATACTGACTTGATGGTTCTCCCCCTCCACACGGCACAAGGATTTTTCTACCTGTACTTTTTGTGGTCGTAAAGAAGCCATAAAAAGTACGGAGTAAAACATGCTTGTGCCGTGTAGGCGGGTCATCAAGTCAGTAACTATTTTCAGTAAGACGAATAAGGTTACATATTAAGTCGGACGTTCCTAGTAAGCTGAACAAGCTAGTAAAAGAGTTATGTTTTGTTATTACCTGCTATGGCTTCAAAAGAAGACCTAAAAGGACCTAAAAGAAGATTATTTAATTGGGAATTACTGTCGGCGAGTGAATTTATCAGTCGCAATTGATGTATTTCATATAGAATATATTTAGTTACCTACCACTCTGGAAAAATTTCTTTTTTATAGGAAATTTTCCGGGGAATACGATAGTATTTTTTTAAATTTAAAAAAAAACGCGAACGCATAGTAGACGGTTTTTAAAATTTTTAATTGTTAATAACAAATACTAAGTTGAAAATTTTTTCACACCTATAAACATATAAATAAAGACCTCTTCATTACCTTTAAAATGATATCTCATTTAACTCGATACGATGAATAGAACCGGAGCAATAACGATTTGGAAAAGGGCATAATCGGCGAATGACGTAAACTTAACCCCCCCTTATTTTTTAAAATACTGACCAAAATTAAAAAAGAAAAAATACGGGTCCGCTTATTTTGTATAGGGACTGCATAAAAAAAATTTGAAGCAAATCAAAAATGTTGATTAATAAAAATTTCCATATAAACTACCAAACTTTACCCCGTTTTCGGCACGGGTAAGACTTAACCAATTCAGCTGAAATTTTTAGAGGATTTTTTTTTCGGTATAGAGCACCATTCTAGGGGTTAGCATGTGTAAATTTCCGACTTTTTGAAAATAAGGGCCACTCTAATATACATATATCTATAACTGCTTTCGACAAGAACATGGGTATATCAGTAAGATGCACAACTCTTCACAAGACCACGCAAATACTGGTTACGCAATCTGTATAAACATAATTCGTAGAACAATAAAAGCTGCTCAATATCCTCCAGATTTATTAGCCGTTATTAACCCATTAACGCCCAAATTAATTTTTTTCTTGGATTTTCATATAACTTTGATTCTAGGCACAATTCTGTGTGTAAAATTAATTTAAAAAAAATTTTTTTTTAAGTCTTGCCATACTGATAAAAACAGCTGTCGTATAAATAGGACGTTGGAATGATGAAAGTTAAAACTTAAAACTTCAAAATAGCAAATGCAAAATAGTTGTATCTGAATATATATTTTTTGTAGTTATAAATCTATAGTGCAGGCGCTGAAGGTAGTTGAGTATGCATATATGAAGACCGCATTCTGTTAACAGAGATCAGTTGAGAATAGCTCAAAGAGAAATAATATGGATGTTGCCGGTCAATTTTTGAGTCCAATTTTTTTCACCCCATCTTTTTTTGTTGGGACCTCTAGGGCTCCCAGGGGCTTCTGTTTGACGATGGATTATGATGAAGCACAGCAAAATAAGTCGAAAATGTGAAATAAAATTTTTCGATATCACGCTTAGTTTTCGAGATATTGACACTTGAAGCTGACGTTTTGAGGTATTTCGCCAAGGTTTGTAGTTATATTAAAGCTACGATATCCATGGTGCTGATATTTTAATTATGAACTTCATTGAAACACCCCTAAATAAAAAGAAAATGTAAAATAATTTTTTTCAATAGCTCGCTTCGTTTTTGAGATATCGATACTTAAATTTTAGGTAGGACATGCACAGTGGCGCCCTAGACGGTGTAGTACCAGCCGCCCCTTTTTCAGCTGCTATCATAGGGTATGTTTCCACCGAAGTCGAGTCAGAACTCTGGTATTTCTTTATAAGTGATACATGAATGGATAATATAACTCGTCTTGACTCCGGTGGAAGCACGTAGATTGTAGCTACGCCAGCTGGCTGAAGGAGGAACTTGGAATCGACCGAGGAATTGATACGCTTGTTTGGCGATTTGGAATATGTGACTATTCCATTGCATATCATGGGATAGTGTCACGCCCAGGATGTTAAGAGATGGATCAAATGTTAGGTTATCCTCGCCCATTGAAATAGGAGGAAGGTTGGTACAGGTTTTGGTGGAGATAAGGCAGTACTTTGTTTTTGATGTGTTAAATTCAACATGATTCTTGTGGCAAAAGTCAAGAATGAGTTTGATGTCCGCGTTAAGAGAGCTGTATATGAGTTCACGGTCTAAGAGACAAGATCTGGAACTTGCTTTTCTAATGTTGGCGTAAGAGT
This sequence comes from Thereva unica, assembly GCA_949987705.1. Lineage (NCBI taxonomy): Eukaryota > Metazoa > Arthropoda > Insecta > Diptera > Therevidae > Thereva > Thereva unica. The sequence continues at coordinate 50,705,558 of OX465283.1, forward strand.
AACGCAGAGTACTGTCATCGGCAGGAGTGGGATGGAGGGGATTTAGAGCAGATCGTTAATGAATATTAGAAAGAGAGCAGATGAGAGGATCGGTCATTGGGGAATGGCGGCCGAGATGGAGTGTGGGTTGGATTCAACGCCATCTAAAACTACCTTGATTGAACGGCCAAAAAGAAAACGCTCAATCCAGTTCATAAGAACTGAGTCGATACCAATTACTTGGAGCTTAGACAACAGAGCGGGATGCCTCTCTCTGTCAAAAGCCTTAGAAATATATAGAGCAACCAGACCAGACTAACCGGAGCCAAAGTCGAGGTGATTTTTCATATCAACAGAAGATCTTTAAACACTACACTTGTCTCGGCTACGCGATCAATTATGCCGTGCACGTTAATACTTTCCAAAATATCTGTTTCTATAGCCATCAACGATTGAGTAATCGGTAGCAGCATATGGTGCATTCTTGGCACCAAAACATGCTTCTCTTTTGACTTCTTTGGCTCCGACGGCTCTTGATTGCACTTCAGTCGTCGTTCCGTGTACGAGAATTTGTTCGGTTCTGCGCAGAAAGATATATAGTCCCCTACAAATCATGGACACAATCGGCCATCTTGGGATCTTGGAAAAAATATCGTTATAGATATACTATCGATATGGATTGTGGTGCCCACCCTGCTTTTCATGGATGCTCTTGTAAACAAAATTATACATTAAATTTTATGTACTTTGAGAGAAATTAGCATGTTGCACGCCGTGCGCCTATTGCATGGGCCGGCCCCTGGTCCATAGGAAATATAAATTTTCAACCAAATACTGCACAGTTCGTGTAACAATCGCACTGCACCCACTGTGCGTCTAAATCACTGTCTGTGCAGTATTTTCTCGAGTCTATGCTAATTTCGCATGGACCCTGGACCGGCCTATTCAATAGGCGCATGGCGCACACCGTGCTAATTTCTCCTTTACCTTTTCGCTCGATTTAGGGCTAGCTCTGCGAAATACTTCTCTCAGGCCGCGAGGGCGGTCGGCTGAAGGCGAGATCAAGGCGGGGAAGAGAGGCGAGGATTCTGATCGCTCAACCGCCAGTCCTTTGAGCATTTGCCTATAGCCAATCTGGCTGCTGCTTAACTCCGCATTTTGTTTTGTACACCGTCGGCCCATCTTACGATTCAGAACGAAGGTTCTGCCCGAACTCCGAGTCTTAAAAGTTACTTTCAGATTTCACCTGAACATCATAGATAGACCAACAGGAGTAAATATTGTAAGGTAGATACAGAAACCACAGAACACGCCCTTTTCAAGTTAGTTGCACTTTACAGACTTCGATTTCGTAACACAGAAAAAGTGCAATTGTGGAACATTAATCCAAGAGCCAGCTTAAATCAGTGGCATAAGTCCAGCTCATGAATAGACAACGTTGGGGTATGCACAAAATATCTATTGCAGGTCCTAATTTACAATTGGTGCTGCTTGCCATACTTACATCTTCGAAATACAAATATAAATACACACGGAAAAGGATAAGTCTTCACCTTCCTTGCGTACTAGGAAAATATTGCAACACCGATCCGACAGTTAAAGGAATACTCGTCTGTGCCTCCTCAATGATAAAAACGTCAGCAGTACAAATTATTGTACATAAGCTGAAACAAAGTACTTACTTCTAGCAAGTCTTAAAAGTGCACATCCCTAAAATTTTATCTATGAAGCAGTCGAACGATCTAGTGAAAATTAATTTTAAAGATCTTAAGTAAACATAAATTAATTGCAATTCTAAGAGAAGAATGCGCTCCAGAACACACAGAATGTACCTACTGATAGCCAAGTACCTATGCACATAAACCATGGCTCTGGAGATAAGCAGGTGTAAATGTATATAAAATCATTTTCAACTATAAAAGCACACAAATGAGAATCTGCCCGGCATTTACAAAAAAGTTCACATACTTGGTTTCAGATTATTTCCCTGATGGCACACTAAACATTAGAGGCAAGATTTAAGTAGACCTGCATCCTTCATCACCTTCACCATCTACTTCAAAAATTCTATATATTTGACGACATACCAAAAACTCGTTCCCAGACGAATGAACTTCAGCTAAGCGCAGCTATTTTATGTTGGCAAAAATCAGAACAAAACTGCACCACAGATTCAACAAACCTCAAGAATCCTGCTTCTATATGTTTACAAGGCAGTCTGTTTACCCATGAAGAATGTCAACAAAGTTCGTCGTCCTGTATGAAAGTTTCTACCAGTAAAGGGTTTGCTGGAGTTTTCCAATTTATTATGCATTAAAACTTTGCTTGTGGACTCAGTAAAACTAGCCCATTTGTATCCTTTATTCTATTCCACAAGCACACAGCTTTTTCTATGGAGTCCAGTCGCAAAAAATGAAAACAATAAATGCAAAAGATTAAGAAAATTTGAGTTGCTAAAGAAATCCGAACACCTGCCTGTGATTAGCTTTCTCGTTTCGCTCTTCAGATTTGTTCACGGGCATTGTAAGAGCTAGGATGTAATGTAGGTCCAAGAAAATCAAATTCATTTTATTTATTTACAATACATACTCGGAAACTCTTCACCATATTGTGAATTTCGACGCGAATATTTTATTACGAACAAAATCCACAGGGATGGTTCTTTCACAGCTTGAAAATGTGAATTTGCGGCCAAGATCGCACGATCTGACGTCGATTGTTTATTTTCATTGTGGCTATATGAAACATTTTGGAAAATTTGTTTTCAAAAACGACATTCGATGTTTAATTAAATGAGATTGGGTGGTTTCAGACGTTGAGTCATTTAGCTGTTGTTACAACGTTCCACCGTTTCACACGGTTCCTGTTGCAATGGGAACATTTTTTCTATCTTTACAAGGGGTTGTTGATGTGTGTGTATTCCTGTCGATATTCTTCTTCTTTACTATTTTAAATTCTCCGAGCTGCTTTTAGACATTTAAATCTATTAGATCTATAAACAACGAGTTTGCTGTCGTGTCCAATTGTTTGCCATTTTTATTTCAAATTAATAACAGATACCGCTTTTTTTTAAAATTAACGAATGACATTTCATTGGGAAAAATGAAGAAGAAGATAAAAATGGTCATGTGCAAGTGTTAGTGTTCAAAAGTTTTCAACCAAAAATTTTTGTGGGAAAAGGTTACAACACCTCCTTCCCTTTCTTTCACCTCTCTCTCCTAAAAAATCGGTTTTACAACGTTGTTACCACATCAGGTCTGAAACCCCCCATTGAATCTCAGGTATATTGTATTTTTAGAATTAGACGCTTCAATATCAATCGTGCGAGCTACTTGTTCAAATAAAGTGTTTTATGAATTTCACGATTCGTTGTTTAGTCAAGGTTAGGTTAGGTTGAAACATATTTAGTAAACATTTGCAATGAAGACAAAGACGCGCTATTGTACTCACTTTGTCGGAATCGGGTATTACCATATGCCATAATTACGGATACAGAAGCATTTTCATTCTTGATAATACTAAACTAGTGGGATGTTGTGCCTAGAGACTAGCCACTAATTACGCTTTTTCATGGTATTCTTTTTGTTGAATAACACTTCAGACTGGATGACAATATACATATTAAGTGGAGATTGTGAAGATTCACGAAAACAATCCAACAACTACAACACATACAAATACAACTACATATAATATTGTTAAAAATTCGGCTTAACGCACCTTTTGTTAACCGACTTCAAAAAACGAGGTGGTTACTCAATTCGACGTGTAGGTAGGTATTTTGTAGTCCTGTACACGCATAACTTTGTAACCCAATGACTTTTTTGCCATTTTTTTGGTTCATTTGAAGGGGGAGTTTCCCACGGTGGTCCCGTTAAATTTTTTCGAAATTCTGATAAAGGAGTTCGAAGTTAGGCTTAAAAAACTGTTAAAATTAGTTTAACCTAAACATTTCATAGGCATCGAACAAATTACTTTATTGTTGTAAATCCGGCAGCAGGCCGATGGTGGAGTGGGTAGAGCGTCGGATCCTCGGTTCAGCGGCGTGTAGCGTTGATGGTTCGGGCCTGGTCGGGCAGCATTTTTGTTTTCTTTTTCTCTTTTTCTTCTTTCTCAAATGATTTATTAGCATATTAGTCAACCACCGGTAGTGTCTGCCATGGCGCAAGGGCTACGGAAAAGTCCTTCGTCTGTGGGGCTGCGGGTTCGATTCTTCGGCTCGCGGTGCTTTGTTTTCGTCATAATAATTTATTTTTTATAATTTCCTTCGGGGAATTTTGTTTCATTTTTTTTATGGCATATAGTGTAGTATAGTATAAACTATTGTATATTAATTAAAGAAATACACCATGACGTGGGCGAAGAATCAAAAAATTTTATTGTTTACATTTGATTTCTCCGATATCAATGGCAATTAAGCTTATATTTCCTAGATTTGTATGTGTGTGCAGTGTAAACAAATCTTGCAACTTGATTTTGACCCACTTCCATATAAGCGATCAGCTGCAAATTTTACACATGCGTATAATGACGAGTATAGTACAGTAGATAAGCAATTTCTTTTAATTTTCCCCAGAGAATTTTGTTTCATATTAAATAAGTTTTTTTTTTAAATTTGTCCGAAAATATGCAAAGACTTTACTGCAAAAACTATTAAGCTGCTGTTTCGATTTTTTCAATGGCGCAGCGTCGGTTATACTTCTCAGAATGGATTTAAAAAGAAGAATCATTCTCGCAATACGTACGCTGCGTCGTCGATTAAACGATACTACGGCAGCGTGTTATACTTATCGTAAAGCTAGGTTTATACGCAACGATTTAGTTTTATTGTCTGGCGCAAGTCGAATTGTGTAAATAAGCTGAGTGCAAAAGACGAGTGAAAATTGCCTCCATTAGTTATTGCTCATTATATTTATACTTATCTACGCGTTATATTATGTTACATTGATTGTGATAAGGTCGGAGGAGCAAGTGGTCGAACATCACCGAGATACATATATTTGGTACAATCCAAACATTTTAAATTGTCCAAGCCCAACAGTTGAGTTCACACACAACGATCTATTTGTGCCGTGTAGACCTACATACCTTAATAATTTTTTTTATATTGCCCCCGAAAAAAATGAATGGACTAAAAAGTAGGTACGAAATGAAAAAAAAATTTAAAAACCGCCTTCAGAAAAAAAACCAATCCCGCGATGCACAAAAAAGGATGAAATAATTAACAACATTAATCCAATCAGAATGGATCTAGAAAGAAGAATCACTTTTGAAGACGGTGCCAGGTAGTAGTTGACTTTGATTGCACTGACTCTTGCTTGGGGAATTCTTTTCATTTCTTTGTTAGGCTTATGCCCTTAATACATCACTCACAGATGTTAGCACCGTCTTCCAAAGTGATTCTTCTTTTTAAATCCATTCTGAGAAGTATAACACGCCGCCGCGCCATTGAAAAAAATCGAAGCAGCAGCTAAATAGTAAAGTCTTTGCATATTTTCGGACAAAAACTTATTTAATATGAAACAAAATTCTCCGGGGAAAATTAAAAGAAATAGCTTATCTACTGTACTATACTCGTCATTATGCGCATGTGTAAAATTTGCAGCTGATCGCGTATATGGAAGTGGGTCAAAATCAAGTTGCAAGATTTGTTTACACTGCACACACATACAAATCTAGGAAATATAAGCTTAATTGCCATTGATATCGGAGAAATCAAATGTAAACAATAAAATTTTTTGATTCTTCGCCCACGTCATGGTGTATTTCTTTATTTAATATAAACAATAGTTTATACTATACTTCACTAGCCGTGTTTTTTTAATGAACTATATAGTTCTTTCCCATACAAATATGAAAACCCAGGTTTTATCGGGGTTTCTATCGAGGTTTTGGGAAATTTCTTAATTTTCTTATTGCATACGTTCGGGTGTTGGCATGTTGTTTCGGGGATTGGCATTTTACACACTGGGTCAAATTGACCCCACGGTTTGTTCGAGACGATTTTTCTCGAACAAACCGTTAAATTAGGGCCTGTAGCGTCACTGGCATTTAGGGGAAGTTTCAAACTAAAGGCGCATGCGGAGAAAGTTACTCAGTTGTGTTTTTTTTGATAATTTTTTTTGTTAATTAAACAATAACAATTGACGTTAACAACCATGCAGTACTCTTCAGAAAGGTTCAAAATATATGTGTAATTTTTTACAACCCGTTATGTAAACAAATACAGAAGTTACTAACATTTTTCTCGTTGGGGTCAAATTGACCCAGTGTGTAAAGTACGTAATTTTTTGATAGTGTGTAACACAAGGGTTAAAAATAAAAACAACAGGAAAGTGATGAGAGCAAATTTATAATAAATAATTAATTTTTTAGAAGCAGATTTATTATTTTCTAGCGAGGAGTTCGTGTAACAGTGCAAAAAATAACACTTAACTTCCATTTTATTTTGAAATTTTTAAGCATCGAAGTAGGCGCTACATGAAATTTCCCTTGTCGTTTTAGCTTTTTTTTTAATGAACTCGATGAAAGAACCATATAGTTCATTAAAAAAACACGGCTACTATATGCCATAAAAAAATGAAACAAAATTCCCCGAAGGAAATTATAAAAAATAAATTATTATGACGAAAAAAAAGCACCGCGAGCCGAAGAATCGAACCCGCAGCCCCACAGACGAAGGACTTTTCCGTAGCCCTTGCGCCGTGGCAGACACTACCGGTGGTCGACTAATATGCTAATAAATCATTTGAGAAAGAAGAAAAAGAGAAAAAGAAAACAAAAATGCTGCCCGACCAGGCCCGAACCTTCAACGCTACACGCCGCTGAACCGAGGATCCGACGCTCTACCCACTCCACCATCGGCCTGCTGCCAGATTTACAACAATAAAGTAATTTGTTCGGTGCCTATTAAATGTTATCAAGAAAATGATATTTTTGCACTTTTAATTAAGTAAATGTTTATGTTCTCCTGAGCTTCATTATTAAATAATATAATTTAGTGAGAAATAGAATCAAAACATGTTACACCGAAGTAAAAAAAAATTGTATTTCACCATTTTGCGGCCGAGGATTGAACTTGGTTCTCCTGGGATAGGACTACAGCGCCTTACCTCTAGGCTACCGATATATGGACTTTAGTAGAAATCTCTTTTTTGTTGTTAAATATACTTCTGGTTGAAATTTCCAGACCATTTTCTCAGTTTTTGGTCTTTTGACCAAGAGCTACATTTTGAGATATTTTCCAAGTCTGTAGCTGCAGTACTTTCAGAGATGAAAGTAGGCTTCAGACGGACAGACGGACAGAGCCTCTGTATAAGCTTTTTTTTTTTGAAAAAGCTAAAACTATTTTGAAAATTTATTTCATTCCATTGTCTGATTCTGATTCAATTTCAATGTCAACGCATTTTTTTCCTAAATAAACAACACATGGCGAATGTAAAAAATTGATCACCTTAACAATTAACACAATTACTAGTTTTTTTATTTTTTTAATTAAATCACTAAAGAACTAATCACTCATAATCCATGTGCAGTTTAAAGTTATAAAATGCGATGTTTTTCATCATCTTCATCATTACGCTCCTTTAATTCCTCATGGGACATAGGGCTCTGTTTTGCGCGACAGCTCTCAGCTCCGACCAGGATCTTCCAGTTGTTGCGGCTTCTGCTAATAGGGTCCTCCTCCACGTTGTTCTAGGTCTTCCGACTCGACGGGATCCTTGCGGATTCCAGTCAAGGGCATGTTTGGCTAGATTCTCGTTTTCGCGTCGCAAGGTGTGGCCAACCCAATTCCATTTCCTTCGTCTGATTTGGTCGTCTATCCTTTCTTGGCCGGCACGGCGCCATAGTTCTTCGTTTGAAATTCTATCTTGCCAGCGGCTTTTTAGGATACGACGCGATGCAGGCATCTGTTGATGAAGACTTGTAGGCGTGTGATGAATTGGGTGACTTTCCATGTTCCGCAGCCGAAATTTGGTGTTAGGTAAGATATGGGTTGATCTCAATATGCGGAACAGGCATGCGTATGCACTTCGTGCTTTATTTATTCTGGAGCTGACATCTTTTTCTGCCCCGCCGTTTTCGGAAATAATGCTACCGAGGTAGCAGAATTTATTTACCATTTCCACGTCACGGTTTTTCAGCGCAGTTAGTTCAATGGTGTTTGCATATATCCGTATTTCTATAGTTTTAGTCGGATTTAGCCTTAAGTAGTGATGTGGGCAGGGTAAATATCCAGTGGGAAGGTAAATATAATTTGGGTTTTTACCCAAAACGAAGGTATTTTCAGTAAAATAAAGATGTATGCCAGCCGCCAGAAAGCATGTGGATTGGCAAACCTGCTGATCTCAGCCTACCCAGAAGTCAAACTGACACTGCTTTTCCCTCCATTTTCAGATTAAATCGTCTTTGTATTTGATTTATGATATCATTTTATTAACTTCCCAGTATAGGAAGTTATTGTAATCGGTCCGAAAATCGAAATCGAAATTTTCGACGTATTTTCATCTTTCAAGGTCCCAGGAGCATTTTAAGCAAAAATTGGGAGGAAGTATGTGTTTGTGTGTGTGTATGTGCGTACGGATGTGGTCATTTTTTCCTGCACGATATCGCGCGAACCAAAAAAGATATCGATTTCGTTGAGGTGTCGTTCGAAGCGTATTAACCGAAATATGATCTAAAAAGATTTTCATAAAATTCGGTCGAGCCGTTTTTTTGTTTAAGCGGCGTAAGTGATTTTTGTACCTGTACGATATTGACCAAACCACGAAAGATATTGACTTACATGAGGTGCCGTTTGAAGTGTATTAGCGACAATATAATCTGAAAAGATTTTTATAATATTCGGTCCAGCGGTTTTTTGGTTTAAATGACATAAGTGATTTTTGTACCTTCACGATATCGCGCGAACTATAAAAGATATCGACTTAGTTGACGTGCCGTTCGAAGAGTATTAACCAAAATATGATCTGAAAAGATTTTCATAAAATTCGGTCGAACCGTTTTTTTTTTTGTTTAAACGACGTTTATGATTTTTGTACCTGCACGATACCGCGCAAACTAAAAATTATATCGACTTCATTGAGGTGCCGAAAAAAGAATATTAACGAAGAAAAGCCCTGAAAAAAATTTCATTACATTCGGTCGGTCGGGCCTTTTTTGTTTAAATAGAAAAACTTCGGCTAATTGTCAGAAAGACCTTAAATTGACAAGTTTTGCTAATATCTAATAAACTCGATGGAATGAGACCCGTTCTAAACGAAGTGATCTTTTTTGGGTTCTGCACAGCGATAGCCTTCGAACAAAACATCACTTGTCAAAATCCGACAACCTTTCAAAATCGTGCAAAAATTTCGTTACCCTTTACAAACAGCGCGAATTTTTCAAACCTTGGATTAGCACTTTTTGACAGGGAATTGTTTTCTACGCGTGATACAGTTTCAGGAATTTGCGGTTTATCCCGGAATTTCCAGTAGTTACCGCAAAATTTGTTCTTTTTGGTCAAGTCTGACAAGTACCTAACAGTTACAGTTTTGCTAATATCTCCGGAAAGCTTTGGAATTTCCAAATGAAGTCATTCGCTTCTCAGTTTGTCAACGGCTCTTCAGCACGCTCAATACGAATATGAACACTCGCTTTAGTGCAGCGAACGAAATACGGAGGACATGTTTGTTTGCTAACGTTTAGGAAAAACAAATTCTTTAGAAAAATCTTGGGGGCAAACCCACATCCCAACTAGTTTTGATTTTGACATCAAAAGATGTGGTAATGTAAGTCTTATATTGTAATTTTGCATTTAACCTTCACCCCCATCTAGCTTTTTGCCCTTTTCAATTAAGTTCAATTAATTATTACCCAGGTTGTCATTGCTCTATTAATGTTGTTCACGATCAATAAAGATTATTTCACTATGTATGTCCACTTCTCAAGCATTTTCTTTTTAATTTTTCAGGTTAGACCTGTTTGATTTTATTTCCTTATCTTTCAACCGACGTGCTAAGTTCCAATTCTAATTTTTGTTAATTTTAATAACTTTCTAATGTTGTAACAACTCAGAAAAATTAGTTTGCGAACATTTCCCAAGGTTTAACTTACTCCGAACAGATTTTTATTTAAATTTGAAAATACTCGGGTATTTAGGAACATTGGGTATTTACCCGGGTATTTACCCTGGGCATTTACCCTGATTCATAAATGCCTGGGTATTTTACATCGCTAGCCTTAAGCCTGCTGGACTACTTTCGGTTGTCAAATTGTTCAACATGTTTTTAGGTCCTGATATCTGTGGGACAGGAAACAGATATCATCCGCGTAGTCGAGATCCTTAAGTCGGTCTAGCAAACCCCATAGTATGCCGCCTGTTCCATTATCTAGAGCGCTGACAAGGATGCGTAGTTTATTACTATAAGAAATAATAAAGGCGAAAGTAGGCATCTTTGTCGTACTCCTGGTCTCATTATGGAGAACTCTACTTTTGGAATTGTTATATAGGGCTTTTATGAATTATATTATTTTATCAGGTAGTCCACGTTGCCTTAGTGCCTGCCATATAAAGCTCCTATTGACCGAGTCGAACGCTTTCTCGTAGAATATGAAAGACAGGTACAGAGGGCATTGTAATTCAGTAGACTGTTCCACTATGATTCGCAAGGTGTTAATATGGTCTCTGCAGGAGCGGTCCTTTCTGAATCCAGCCCGCTGTCTTCTAAGCGTTCGGTCTACTGCCTCTATTATCCTTGATAATATAATGTGGGACAAGATTTTACCCACAGTAGATAATAGACAGAAGCCTCTCTAATTGTCACATACTGTTAGGTCCTCCATTTTTGGTATTTTGACTATGATACCTTCCGTCCAATCTTCCGGAAAGGTACAGGTACATGCTTTTTCCAGGATTGGCTGTAGCGCTTCTGTTATGAGGCTTGAGTCGGCTTTAAACAATTCTGGCTGGATGCCATCTTTCGCAGCTGCTTTACCATTGAATTGCGGTTACTATTTCCGTCTTGGATGGGGCCCGTGATTCTTATCGTCTGTGGATTGCTGCTGTTTGCCTGAGGTTTCTGTGCAAGTGAACCATTCAGGGCGGCGAAGAAGTAATCTCTTCATCTTTGAAGTTGTTGCTGTCACTGCACAGCAGCCTTCCATCCGCACTCTTTACGGCATGCTTTTAGTAGAGTGCTTTTCCGAGAGCTGTTTAGTGATTTGGTCTAGCACCTTACTGTTGCCTATGTTTTGCGCGTTTTCCGCTTTTTCTGCGAGCTCGTTTATCTGCTGCCTTTATCACGCCGGACGCTTCTTTTTACGTCCCGGTTTAATTGGGAGTATTCCCGTTCAAGTTGATGCGCATGTAGAAAAAGCGGCAAACAGCAAAAATAACAAAAAAGCATATCTTAACACCACAGCATGAATTTCTAAGGCTTAAATTTGCGGAAAATGTAATGTCGTGGGACAAGGAATGGCAATGTATTATTATTATTTTTTTTTTTTTTGACAAATCAAAATGAAATCTGGATGGCCCAGATGGCTGCTAATACTTTTGGCATGATCTCAAGAAAAAACCTAAAGTTCGTCGAAATTTTGGAAGAGGCACAGTAATGATTTGAGCCGCTTTTTCTGCTCGAGCAAAGAGTCCAATTTGTTGGATAAGTAGCCGAATGTGTTCTGCACACTAGATTTCACTTTTGGACGATGTTTTAGTGTCCTTTGGAAAGAAAGCACTTGGCGATAATTGGACCTTTCAATAGGATAGTGCACCTATTCATAAAGAAAGAGCTACTATAAAGTGGTTTGAGGAGCAGAGGTATCCCGTTTCGGATTGGCTGGCACACTCTACGAGTCCAAATCTGGTAGAAGATTTATGGAGAATTGTAGTCAGAAAGGTGTATGCTCATGAAAAGCGGTTTGAAAATATAGAATCACTCAAAATAACCATTTAACTTGGTTGTTCAATGACGGAAGAAATGCTACCCACATTAGTTGCGAGCATGAGAAAAAGAATTTTTCCAATAACAAAAACAATGGAGGATGGATCAATTACTAAATAAAGTTAATTAATAAAAATAAGAACACTTTTTTCTTTATATTTTCTTACTGAACTTAAATCAATTTCGCACTAAAAATGCTTCAAATTTAAATGTTTTTATATCTGGTACGGATTTTACCGTTATTAAAAGAGCTAGCGATATAATTTTTTTGCCACTTATTTGCAATCCCTAGAAAGGCAATTATGTTAAAATTCATGTTTCTACAACAAAATGGGGCCGAGGAAAACGCTCTGAAACATAGAAGTTTTGGGTGAACTTAAATCAATTTCAGGCACTGTATAACAAAAAAGACACAATAAAATTTAAATAGAAATTTAAACAAGAGTCAAAAAAGTCAAAAGGATAAAATCATCCGCCGAAGCTTGCTAATCATTTTCAAATTTACTGTTCTCTTTCTCATCTTTCTCACATAGTCTAATGCTTGTGTGTACATACTTCAAAAACCTAAAAAAAACGAATACTATTTTCACATTTAATTTAACATTAATTTCTGGTAAAGGTCCTTCTTCACTTAAAATCCATCGCATTCGACTCTTAAAATCAATGTAGACCATTCTCTTGTTAATCGTATTGAATACGCTCCAATAATTCTTCCCATAAGTTTACTGGATGATTGCGGACACGTACATCTTCTGGCAAAAGTCCTTAAAGATAAAAGTCAAGCGGAGCAACATCTGATGACTTTGAGTGCCATGGGAAAAGTAAGCCCATTATTACCAATCCATCGAACAGAATATTTTTAATTTATAAATTTCTTGTTACTTTTCTCGACATATTGACGAACTGAGTTTTTTTAGGAATGGGAGTCATAAATTTTTACTGTTATAGGAAAAATCTAAAAAGGCATCTTTTATTTTTTCCTAATTTTATTTAATTTTAGAGACGTTGACCTTTGCGATTGGTATTTTATGGAGTAGACTTAATATGGAAGTTCTTCCATACTGAATTAAAGTCAGGTATTCGTAAATCCATAAGGTGTCATCTATGTGCTTATTCATGACGGTGGTGCTTGAAACTTCGTAGGTTCGTATTCCACCTTGCCAATTATTATTTGTTTCGCTATTTTAATTGCTAGGTTCACTGTTGGACCTTGCTTTTTTTGACAGATCACTTTAAGCAAGTTTTTACGCTTTTTTAAATCTGCAGTGACTTCGTTTTGCATGGTTATTGCACCGTCGTGTTTTGTTTAGCTTTTTTTAGAGGAGAAATCTTTGGTTCTCCCATTTTAATCTGGTTGCAGCACAACTCTTCTGTAGCCATGTAAGGCTAGCGACATACGATTAGGCTTTTCCGGGACCGGGGTCTTTCGTGCCAGGTTAGCTTCGACATACGATAAAGTTAAAACCGAATCGGCTTCAGAACCAAAAAGCATGTAATCACGGCGATAGGAAAATCATGGACGGTTAGAAGTACGGAAAAAACCTAATCGTATGTCGCTAACCTAAAGCTTCCGAAATGATTGCCCATAAAGTGCCATGCACCATGCTTTAGCACGTTAAGTGCTGTTCGATATATGTTTTCTACGTAATACTGCTAGAAGAGTAAAGAAAAGAAAAATTTTCAGAATTTTTTTTAAACTGAGATTGGGCACTTGCATTAGTGCCGGAGAGAGCCTGTGTATTTAACACTGCCTATAGTTATAATAGCAAATTGATTAGTTATAGTAGCACATTAGTAGTATAGCAGCAAAACCTTTGTTCTTGGCTGGCTAGTTGTTTTTACAAAGTGTTAATCTGTATTCCATTCGATGAGCTGATGCACGACGACTTTTCTTTGAAATTTTCCATATCGTCGGTGTCAGACTAATATCTGCTATGTGCACTTTTTGAAGATGTGACATGTTGACCATTAGGACTAGTTTAGGTACTACGCGAATTTTCGTGTAAAAGGTATCTATGTGACTCTAACCATTATATGGTGAACTGTGGTTACTAAAAAAATTATATGTTACATGAGGTTACAGGAGAACGTTTATTTTTTCAATAACTCAGAGTTATGCTTTTTGCACATTCACACAGATTGACGACGATTATATGCTTTCACGAGGTCTGCTGAGAACAATAAGCTATGTTCTCTCCGTCGGTTGAAATAGGCCAGGTTGTGCTCAGTTTCTTGTAACAGGGACAGTGTGCTCCTTCCAAATCTGTATCTCCGAACCCATCTGAAACTCTTCACTGTAGGACCCAACATAGTTTACACCTTAGGATGGTGGATTGGTTTGGTCGCTTTTGGTAGGAGGGATATCGTTCTGATTTTGGTCGGGGGAAGATATGGCGAATCTCTGCGAATTGCTAAGCATCAAACAATTTGATCGTTGGCAACAGCATCTTCCGCCATCCACTCAAACACCAACTAACCTCGCGAACTCCATCCGGAAACGACTCGGCGATGTTAGACTACGTTTTGACAAACGCAAGATTCCGATTGACGCTCAAAGACGTATATGTGCAATGTGATGTCCCGATTGCGGATCGGACCATTATCTTGTTCGAACGAAATTACAAATGCCATTACAAAGAGTAAAGAGAACCGTGCCACCACCAGCCAAGAAGAATTGAGTGTGCTTACGATAGTTTCAAATACTGGACGATATCAATGTAGAAGGAAGGCAATTATCGGACTTCATTGTGGAAGCTACAATGGAGTTGTGTCCACCTATCCGAAAGCGGAATCTCGGACAGCCATCTGGAACTCATCGATCAGTGGAAACGAATGAAGCTCTTTGATTTCGACAATATTAAATAGGAACGAGATGGAAGAAGTGGCATCGAAGACCCAGGACAGGACGCTGTACCAGACAATCCGTAGGTTAGGCGGCAAAACAAAATCAACAAACGACAACATCAAAATATCGGATGGAACTTTCGGGATCTCTCCCCATGGATGAGGTGGAGAGAATTCTTCCACCAGCTGTAGTCAAGCATCGTACGATGGCTCAATCAGCAGGGTTCGTATTCGTAGCGACTTATCCAAAGAATTCCCGATTCAAACAGGTGTCCGACAAGGACAAGGGCTTCGCAACTTCTCTTTAACGTTGTGATCGACGAGATTATGCGTGAAGCATTCGATGGTCGACTTGGAGTTCGATACGACGACAACAACTTCGCAACCTCCTTGCCGAAGCAACGGACATCTTATACGACATTTCCCGCATCTCCCAGTCATACGGGTTAAAAATCAATGCGGAAAAAACCAAAGTGCTTACAACGGACGAATTGAGGGTCAGTGTTCACCTCGATGGAAGCCAAATCGAACAGGTTCGGAGGTTCAAATATTTGAGATCATTGGTTGGGGAAACGAAAGTGGTATCGACTGCCAACGTTCACAGCCTCATCGGCCAGGCAACAGCAATATCTGCCTCGCTCAAGTGGTGCATATGGAAACAAACAAATATTACCATCAAAACAAATGTACGCCTTTACCGATTCTTCTTTATGGATCTGAAACGTGGACACTGTTCAAACCGGGCGTTAAGAAGCTCGAGGTCTTCCAAATGCGATGCTTGAGGCAGATCCTCGGTGTGTCACTCCGCGATAGCCTTCAAAATGAGACATTCAGACAACGATGCGATCAAAAAATACTGATCGAAGAAGAAATACAAAAACGTCGACCACGGTGGGTTGGACATGTTTCCGGATGGACCATAACCGCTTGCCACATAAACTTCTCTGGCGAGACCGTCCCGTCCAGCGATCTGCACCGAAGAAAACGTGTCTTAAGAATACCGAGGGTGATCTAAAGAACAATAATCACTTACCGAGGCTCGAGATGTCGCCAAAAACCGTCAAGAAGGAAAACGAATCGTGAATAGAGTTCGAAATCCAACGACACCGACACCCAGCGTATCCGTTGCAGGGACGTCCCGCTCGGACCGCCAGCTAACGGATCAAAGAAGAAGGCCGGTTATTGGGGCGCCCACCAGCTTGATGCAAAGAGCCCTGGTCCGCGTCTGGACAATTATAGCCGGTTATTTCCTGAGCCTTCTCATAACGTAGCTAAAGAATTTTCGAGGCGCAGTAGAAACTTGTTAGCTTGATTACCAGACACCGCACCGTAAATTATCACTTATGGAGGATAGGAAGGGCAGAGGACTCTACCTATAAGCTTTGCCTTGAGGAGGATGAATCCACCCTCCACTTTCGCTGTGAGTGTCCCGTGTGTTCCGTGATAAAACGCTGTATTAGAAATATTATCATGCAACGTTTAGACGCTTCGTTCTCAGAAGCGTTCCACACGAACTTTGTGGGTAAGGGGAGAAATGGGACGGTACTTCTCATCATCCCCATTTGCTCCTTGATCGAAAATGCTGGTAAGGAGGAGTTCGTGACAGATTGACAAAGTTGACAGATATTTCTTTCCCTCAGAGCCGGTAACGAAAAGTCAAAAAAATTTATGACGAATTATTAGATGACTTTCAATTCAAGGAGCCCATGGAACAAGTTCGCATTATTGTATTCAACGCGTCCTTGGATATATGTAGATAGGTCTAATCAACAAGAGTTAGAGAGTATGCGGACGATTAAAAAAAATTTCAATTTAATAATTGAATCCTTTGAAATTGATCAACTCAAGCGAACAAGAAATTAAAAAGTCTGTTTAGAAATTATGTGATAGGAACTTGATTTGCCCATTTTTTTTCTTGATGAACTCGGCCAGACTGTTCCGGCTCTGGTAAGCACCTTTAAGGTAATGCCTTGACGGCTCGTCAGCGCTTCAACGTCATCTAAAAAAGGGTCGTCTGTCATGGCATGGAAGCTGTAGAAAGGCCGTCGCAAACATTCTAGACCGATTTAAGATTCTCATCACTTCATTTGTAAAAAAATCGTATTAACTCTTCGTTTTATCAATTAAAAACGTTTTTGAGCGACATTTTTTCGCAAAATTTAGGGATAAGGATTAAAACGGCTGCATAATGGCAGGGCGCTTTCAGAAATCTACGGAGGCGCACAATTTTTAGTTACGCTACTGTCTCTAGTTTAAGACATTAAATTTTAGACTAATGACCTTAAATGACAATGAAACCCCAATGGTGTGCAGTAAAATTGCAGTAAAAGGAAAAATAGTAAACTAATTCAACCTCCAGTTTGTCATTTTGTTTTTTGGGCGGGCACTGGAAATCTTGAAAATCACTTTTCGATCTAATGATGGTAATTTTCCATACTAATTTATGTATCAAATAACATACGAAGTAAATAAACAGCGTCATTTATAGAGGATATTCCGAACATTAAGGATAACTTTTATACAATAGAAATCAATAGCGTAATTACCTGAGTGTGATATCCTAGATTAGAAAAGGGTCATTTGTCAATTAATGACAAGTTTTTGTTGGATTGGTAAACACACTCCAGAATTATAAAGCACTTTGTAAAATTAGATAATTTCTAATATGAAATGAATATGGTGTTTCACAAATTAATCTGTTTTATAATTTTTTGTCATCTTTTACGTCTCAATCGGAAAAAGTTATATAGTCCAGTCAATGCACGGGAAAAACGGCCAAACCTGGAAATCCTGCCAAACAGCACCAATTTGCATCAAAATTTGGATTTGGGTTCTACTTACCCTCTACTTCAAAGTTGCCAATGGGCCTAGGGTTGCTTTTTATTTTGTGGAGGTGTAAGCTACCCCTATTCGAAAATAATTGTAGAATTGTAGATTCAAGCGTTTAATCGATAGAAATTATCATTGCATCATGAATTATTAGTTGCAACCCTTATGAAAACAACTCATATAAAAACAACCCCTATAAAAACAGCCCCTACTGATTAAAATTTTATTTAAATAATAGGAAAAGTCAAAATTTTATATATTATGGATCTTACTTTAGAAAAACAAAAAAAAAACATAATTAAAAATCATTTTCTTCTTCATTTTCACTCCTTTCTAAGTCTGCCTTATGCTTCCTCCTCGTTTTCCTCTTGATCCATAATTGGGGCACTATTCGGACAATTGTCTCCGCTGCTTAAACAAGTTGAATTGTAGAAGAGTCCTACTCTTTGCCAAACTAGTGATGAGCAAACGCAAGAACAAGACAAGATTGATCTAGTCTTGTTCTTGTTCAGTCTGCTTGTTCTTGTTCTTGCAAGCATAACTAAGTCTTGTTCTTGTTCTTGGTCTTGCAAAATGTGCAAGAACAAGACAAGACCATTTTTGCTCATCACTACGCCAACCACAGGTTGAACCACAACCCTTTTTGCACCTGCAAAAAATCATTTTTGTGTGTGCGCATGCGTGTGTGTCTCACAATGTGTGAAAATATGAAGAAATCTTCTAAAATACACGTGTTTTGATAACTGTAAAAATTGAATTGGTATTTTACCATAACTCGCTTAGTTTTTGAGCTATCAAGTTCAACAAAAAACCATTTTGTAGGTTTTTTCAAGAGCCACAAGGTGATGTAAATAATTTTTTTTTTGAAGCTCTTATTTTTTAAATGGTTGGAGCTCAAACAGCTTGAAAACGTTACTATTTGCGAACAAAGAAAACTTGAGCCAGCCATATCTTATTCAATTTTTATCGTACAGAAACAGTTTTAGAAAAGACCCTACAATTTTTTTCACTCTACCAAATTTTGCTTATCTTTCATAGTTTTCGAGTAATTGTAAAAGAAAGACAATTTTTTGCAAACTAGCAAAAAAGCTCTCTTCACTTCAAGCTCAAATTTTTCAAAAACTAAGCACAGTAAACCGGCCAAACTTATAGAGTATATTACAAGTGTACAAATAAAGTAAATTGTAAAGTGATAACAATCATTTTCAATTGGGGTGGTAATTAGGCGGTGATTTTCACATTTTTTTGCCGCCAAAAAAAAAAAATAAGAACCAATTTTGTTTTTGTCATAACTCGCTTAATTTCGATACTAGGAACTTCCATAAAAACAAAATTAAGGTTTTTCTAAGCACTTCAAAAAAGTTCACGATGAAACTTGATGATATTTCACGTTGAAACTTACGACTTTGGCGTTTGCCGAAGAAGAACCAACCTTTAACAAGCTACTACTCCGTTAGTATTGGGTCTAGTGATATTTTGAACCCAGTATTCTTTTTTGTTTTTTGTAAGCTACATTTCTACTTCGAATGATTTTTTCATAAAATACTTATTTTCAGAGTTATTCATGAAAAAATGTCTGAAAACGGTTTTTTTTTTGTTAAAAAATTGACATTTCCATTCTCGAATAAGTCGAAAACTATTGACTTTCAGTAAAAACTTTATATAATAAAAGTTGCTCAGAATTAGGCAATCTATCCATTCTCATACTTATTTTTAATAAAACAAATTTCACCACCGAGAAGGGGGGGCGTCGAACCCCAGGGTAAAAGCAACCCCCGGCATATTGACAACTTTGAAGAAGAGGATAAGTAGAACCTACAGCCAAATTTTGGTCCAAATCGGTGCTGTTTGGTAGAATTTCCAGCGAAATTATGCATTGACACATAATAATGGACTAATATGTTTTTATGCTTTTATTTGGCATCTCTAGGACTATTATCAGTATAGTTTGCAATGCTGTACTCTTTTGCAGTAGTTCTACTCAATCAAAAGGCTTTTATTAATTTTTCAATATCTGAAGTCTGAAACAGGAGCAAAAACCAACGTTGTGGTGCCATCATTGATAATTCTCCGAATTTAACTAAATTCAAAAGTTAGTTCCTGTACGAGGTTAAGATTTTACATTTTCTGTAATCTCTGAACTGAAAACTGATGCGGTCAAAGAGTCAATAAATTATAGTTTCATAAATGCATTTAAGGTAGTTCTTTGACTAGACGTTGCATCTACACTATTCCGAAAATCTGCATATTCATCAGAATCATTTGCTTTTGAAATCGCTATGACCAAGGTTTTTGATGTGATAATAAGAGTAGATGAATTTGTACTTGCACAAAATTTATGTTAATTGGCAATAACCTGATTGATTGGGAGGTGGAGTTTGTAAATTAAGTTCGCCCGTTATTACTTTTTTTTTTGTTGAAAATAAGAATATTCAAATATTTTTAAAACTTTTCAAAATCAATCAAATTTTTAATTACTTAAGAATGAACTTCATAAATAAAAATTTTCACAAGTTTTTAAATTATTTAATTAATTACATACCTATAAAATAATTAGTTACAGTTCGCATCCTTTTATGGGCCAGCACAATCCAAATCACAATGAGGTTACCACCAGTAGCAACGATAACCATTCCAGCAAAAAGGATACTCCATAGAAGTTGCCTCCACCATGGCAGAATGAACATGTTTGTCTCATCTCCGCTGTAATTAATGGTCACATAAAAATAAGAACATTTTCAATTTCAATATATAAAAGGAAATGATTAATTAATAAAGTATTTCATTCATTCTTAAAGAAAGCCTTTCTCTTAATTAAAAGACATTTTCTAGGGCTTTTGTTTTGAGCATAATAAAGGTAAAGCTTGCCTGGAAGTATCGATAAAAAGACTCAAGGTAATCCTTGACTTATTATAAATAAATTGTATCATAGTAGTTGTAATAATGTATCAGATCATGTGTACAAATATTAAGTCGCTGACGCTGACGTTCGTGATTTTTGTACCTGCACGATACCGCGCAAACCAAAAACTGTATCTACTTCTTTGAGGTGTTGAAAGAAGAATATTAACGAAAAAATGCTCTGAAAAAAATTTCATATCATTCGGTCTGGCCTTTTTTTGTTTAAATAAAAAACTTCAGCTAAGTGTCAGAAATCAGGCTACCATCTGAAGCCTCGCATGAGCCTGCTCCGGGAAAGGTAGAGGTAAGCTCCAATGTGAGGATGGTGACCACTGCATTCTCTGGGCTGGTGGTTGGGTGGCTTCTAACAAGGTAATGAATTCCTTCACCATCTAAGTACTGCAGGTGGCTGGGGCATCGACTAATGCCCCACCATCCGACACAAACAACCATATAGCCTCCAGAGAGCCTGGTGCTGTTGGCGGAATTGCTGGGGGAGGAACTTTGGAAATAAAGCCTTCCTCTATTGCCGCTACAGGCGGGCTGGACCCCTAAAACCAAGGAAATGAGTACTGAGTAATACGAAGCTTGTCATCACGCCAAGGATGCTTCTGCAATACTTGATAAAAGGGTTATCTCGGGAAATTTAGATGTGGCTCTAATCCAAGAGCCATGGGTGTACCGAGGAAGAATATGTGGCCTCGGTACTAATGCTGGCAGACTGATCTACTCTACCGAGCATGATTGTCCTAGAGCAGCACTGTTCTTGGGGAAGATATTAACCTGCCTTCCTCTTTCGCAGTTCGTATCCAGAGATCTGGTTGCGGCTGAGGTAGTGCTTCCTGGAGACGTAGAAATACCCAGGTTTGTCATAGCTTCAACCAACTTCCCTGGAGAAGAGCCTGCCCCACCGTCGTCAGATGTCAGGAGGACTGCACTAGGAGGAATAATCAGTTAGTGATTGGTTGCGACGCCAAAGCGTACCACTTTGCATGAGGAAGCACCAATATTAAACTATTTAATGGGGTTAAGGTCTCGGTTCTCGGCACCTCTACAAGAAAGCCCCTGCGAAGAAATAGACAAGCTCCCAGCCTCCAAAAAAAGTTCTGTCTAAGGATCACTCGAATGGCAATGGTGTAGAACACCAGGAATACCACGGAGTTATTAATGAACACTCATTTGCCGGATTCTCAGGTAACTGACCCTAGATTGGCCTTAGAAGCTAACATTGAATAGGAGGTAGTACTTGCCCACCGGTCCTGCAATAGGAACAAAGGTCTGGCAAACAGTCTTCTACTGCGCGTAAGATTGAGTGGGCCATTGGCACCTTCAATCCTTTCAAGGCTGCTAGAAAGGACCATATCTTCGTAGCTCCCCTTCAGAGAGGCTTGGAGAGATCTTACCAATATTGCTACTACTATTTCGGGGTAGCTTTGCGCTGACCCATATTCCGAAGTGTTGGAGAGAGGCTAGGGTAGTCCTTATACCTAAATCGAGGAAAAAATCAAATATGGAAGCAAAATCCTATCGACCCATCAGCCCCTCCTTCTTTGAAAAAAACGATGGATGACGATGGACAGGCATATTAGAGAGGGAGAAACCCATTTTACTGCCTGCAATTTGCCTACCGGCCGGGCAGATACATATTTAGAAGTCCCTCAAGGCCAAGGATATCTCTCTCTGCGCCTTTGCAGATATTGAGGGTAGGTTTGTCAACGTCACCTTCGACGGGATCAATGAAGCAGCAGTAAAAAAAGGCATTCATCCCCATTGCGGGATGGATCACGTCGTTTCTCAACAGCAGATTGATAATTGCTTAGATGAATGGTGAATCGATTACGGTAATGCCTGTTAAAGACTGTCCTCAAGGGGGCGTTCTATCATTCCTCTTATGGTCAATCGTGATCGACGAACTTCTTGCCGACCAGAATAGCCGGGGATTTAAAGCAAATGCCAATTCAGAAGATATCGTTATAACGATTAGCGGCGGTCATGATAGCTAGTTTCAGACCTCATGCAAGCCGCTCTGTCATATGTGCATAGTTGGTGCCGCAGCAAGAACTCGGGTATTAACCCACAAAAAACTGTCATCGTACCATTTACTAATAGAAGGAAGCTAAATTTAAAAGCTCCCTCTGTGGATGGTTTTTTCAAAGGAGGCTAAATATAAGGCATAATCCTGGATCAAAAGTTCTCCTGAGAACCTCAAATTGAGAGAGTAGCTGCCACGACAATGACATCTACATATTACATATCTGTCACCAATTTGAAGGAAAAACATGGGGGCTTCAAACCTAAGCTAATGTTTTGACTATATACGACGGTCGTAAGACCCATGGTCACGTATGCATCCATCGCAAGGTGGGTCAAGACCAAACAAAAGGGTGCTTTGATTAAGCTGTGCAGGGTGCAAAGACTGGCCTGTCTTAGTATAACAGGGGCTTAAAGCACCTGTCTAACTGTGGCTATAGAGGTCCTACTGAACCTCACTCCGCTTCACCTAGCAGTGAAAAGGAAGCTATGGCGGGGGCGTTGCGTCTTCGGGAGCTATTCTCCTTTAAGAGAGGAGATCTTCTGAACCATTTATCGATCCTCAACGAGCTAAACCTGAAGCCAATGATATCATTGTTCGATACCATTCCTGCCACTCTTGATTTTCACAAACCGTTTGTGACAATAATTCGAAGTAGGTCAGAATGCCAGAATGTCAGAATGTTTCCTCTTTAGAGGAAACACGACCTATTGGTAAACGGACGGTTCCAAAACCGATAAAGGGGTACGCCTGGGCGTATATGGCCCAAGCAGCAAAATATCCATGGATCTCTGGGCACTATCCGCACTGGTTTTCAGGCTGAGGTACTCGCCATCAAGGTGTGTGCTCAGACTTGTATTAATAGAGCTCCAAATAGCTCTAACATTGCTATTTTCTTGGACAGTAAACCTACACTGCTGGCCATTAAATCCCGCAGGGTGTCATCAAAAACTGTCCTGGATTGTCTCCAATCTCTGAAATCCCTCAGCAGGAACAACGGTGTCACGCTGATGTGGATCCAGGGCCACGAAGGTCACATTGATAATGAAATTGCCGACAGCCTGACTAGAGTAGGGGCAAACTATCACCTATTGGTAAGGAACCTTTCTGTAGCTTAGCTGCTTTTTCATAGCTGGACAAGGACACAAGGTGCACGACAAGCAAACAAATTCATTCAAAACGATAAAACTAAAACGAGCAAACTTTTAAATCTCAGGAGGTGGGAGCTAAAAATAATAACAGAGCTCCTGATGAGCCACTGTTCGTTTAACTATCATCTAAAGAAAATGGGACTGTTAGCCAATTGTATCTGTCAGTTCTGTGAGGCAGATCCCGAAACTGCGAAGCACTTGCTGTGCGACTGTGAGGCTACCTACAGCGAGGAAGAGATTGAGCCTCCTCCATCGCGACTTCCCTACTCCCATGGAGATTTAAGACAGGAACACTAAATCAGTTTTAAGTTATTCAATTAGCCTTCACCTTAGTGCTTTTTAAAGACGGGAATGACACAGTAGACCAAACAAAATAGGTCGCAGTGCCCGCCAAGGCGCCCCTTAACAAGAAATAGAAAAAGTGTCAGAAAGACCTTAAATTGATAAGTTTTGCTTATATCTAATAAACTCGATTGAATGAAACGTGTTCCAAACGAAGGGTTTTTTGGATTCTGCACAGCGATAGCTTTCCAACAAATCATCACTTGTCAAAATCCGATACTCTTTAAAAATCGTGCAAAAATTACGTTACTCTTTACGCTGACGTTATATTCGTTCATCGGCTGATGAATGGCAAGGTGGACTCAGGTTCGGTCCTCTTGGAGTTAGGCTAACTTACTATTGGAGGCCGTAAAAACTCACCAGTTAAGAAACATATAATTTATATTTGGAAACTTCTCAAATACTAGCATCTATATATTCTTTACATACTTTACATGCATAAAAGCTTCACTTCTTTCGGCAGTCCCGTGACACCTCTACTATTTTTTCACTATACCTTTTTTCCTATCGTTGATTGCACAAGTGTATACAAGGGGTTGCTTTAATAACGTTGATAAATAACAAACGAGCCTATCTTTTTGGTGATACATAATTACCCTTTCCTAAATCTAAATGCCACCCCATAAACTACCCTCCTAAAAGGGCATAATGATTTTTTTATGAACGATTATGATAATATTCGAGTATAATTATGATTATGATAACAGACTTAGTTTAATAATAAAACCGCTATTTCACAGAGATTTAAGACGTAGTATATTATAAGATTAGCATTTTTATAGGCTGTTTCATTTCTACTTCCAGACAATAAGCCAACAACTTGGGATCCCTTAAATCTTTCTATCTTAATTTCTTATGTTTATCGGCCCACTTACAAGCCATTATCACTAAATATATTATGTAGTCGGCGCCATAATGTAAATCTGTAAGTACTTACCCCGATGAACTGCTGTTTGTGACATTTGTATTGTTATACCACGGATATGCGGTGCTGGTGAATCCGATTGTAGATGAGACTTCATGTTCAAAAATACCTTCAGCTATTGTCGAAATAGTTGAATTCATTGTTTTAGAATAAGTTTATCTAAATGTTTTATTATTGTGCAGTTTAACTGGCTTCATTATGTCATAAATGTGGGTGTGTTGAGATCCTGAAATGATAAAAATAACGAACTATTACAATGACGCAATTTTAATTTCTTGAATATGTTAAATATTTAAAATTTCCTTTTTCTTTTCTTCTTTTTCAAAATTTAATGAATATTTACCTCCACGCATAGAATTCGGTCTGAACTTGAAATTCACCAAAGGCCTTTCGCGGAAATTCCATAGAGTGATAAACAACAGCTCCTTAACAACAAGCCTAAATCAACATTTGGCCCGCCGACATCAATAATCAATCAACATAGAGGTCCACAGACGTTGTTCATTATCAAAGAGCATATGTACTATACAGACGACCTGTGTGGCGTCAGTCTTTCCGCGATGCGGTGCTCAAATATTTATTTGATACCATGGAAAGTTTACTTAGTCACAAAACTTTGAACCTTCATCGCGACATTCACACAGAGCGATGTAGGAGCGCCCTTCACTTTCACAGCTCCAAGTTAGATTCGTTCCCTGATTGCGTTCGTTAAGCAAACTAGACCTATTCCCTGCCAACAATGGCCCCATGTTTGCTACAGTTATCTAGACCTGCCGTTTCGTAGCTATTGTATGTGTACACTTACACCCTTTGCGTATTAGGCCATTGTTTGGTAACAGGCCGTCTACCGCCGACCCTTAATAACCAGCCAACTTCTTCGTCCCGATCCATAGCCCTTGAAGGAGATGATGGTTTCTGTGGCAGGAGGAGGTCGGAATATTGGCAGCGGTCCAATTAGACTTTTGCAACCCTGAATAGCTTCCTAAGCTGTAGATGGGGGTGCTTTCCGCTCCTTCGGATGGAACGACAGGCATAAATTCCTCTAGATGAAAGAAAGCCACCGCAACGTACAAATTATTAATGAGCAAACTATTGAGTGGGCAAGTGGAATATTTTTAGCCTCATCGCATTGAGGAAAGTTTCGTAAACAATTTTCAGGGGTAAGTTAATTGGAAATCGCATTGATTATGCTTGTGTTTATAAACGCGGCCATTAAAACGGATAAATGGGAAATTAATTGTAACATCCCGATGAAATTTCAGATAATTGCCACTAATCATCAGATCTCCACTCCGGCTGGAGCTATTTTTGTGGATTTCAAATAGGCATGCAATGGTGTTGACCGGCTTAGCAAGTGTGCCTATAAAACTAATTAATTTTTGTTGCATATCAATGGGTAGAAACAAGATATAATCGAAAATGTGTTTTACCCCTGTAATGTGTGTCGATTAGCTATAAGCTATCTTTCGCAGTGAGTATCTCCGAGCTCCTACAACATCCAAGAGCTTAAAAAACCAGGATTCATCGCCATCTCCTTCAACACCCTCCCGAATTGCAGATATTGCACCATGACGTCACCAACGACATGACAGACTACCAGTACACTACGATGGTGATTCGTAAGTTTAGAATTACAATCATTAGATACGCAATACAAGTCATTTTAGCAAATGATAATGTCCACCCGCAGTACAGACAATTCGTCCCTTTTTTTGGATTTTAGGTACATATTCGTTGACGGTTTTAAAAATACAGTAATTTATATTTATTTGTTAAAGAAATTATTTCTTACTTTTAGTACGGTTTTTTGTAGTTAATTACCCAGGTGAAAATATAACACTGAAAATAGACTGAAAGGTAACTGAACTAGTTGGGATTTGGATTTGACCCCTTCGGTCCACCACGATCAGCTTCCCAGTATGATGACCGTAGACGGAATAAACTATTTGCTTCAAAATAGTAATACGTTTAACACTAGTGGGAAATTGAATAGTATCAGAACTGGTGACAAAGTAATCCTGAGAGAAGCTAGTTCAAATAACTATAATAGTGGTTAATGTAAAAGATTTTTCTAGAGAATTTGTTTTTCCCGAACGTTAGCAAGCAAACATTTCCTTCGTACTTCGTTCGCTACACCAAAGCGGGTGTTCAAATTCGTATTGAGCGGGCTGAAGCGCCATTGACGATCTGTGAAGGGAATGACTTCATTTGAAAACTCCAAAGCTTCCCGGAGATAGTACTTGTCAGACTTAACCAAAAAGAACAAATTTTTCGGTAACTACTGGAAAGATTTGAAAAGTTCGTGGGTAACGAAATTTTAGCACTATTTTAAAAGAGAGTCGAATTTGGAAAAGTGATGGTTTGTTGCAAAGCTATCGTTGTGCAGAATCCAAAAAAATATCACTTCTTTTAGAACGGGTCTCATTCCATCGAGTTTATTAGATATTCAAAAGTTATCAATTTAAGTTTTCTCTGACACTTTTCCAAAGTTTTTCCATTTAAACAAAAAAAAGGCCCGACCAAATGTTATGAAATTTTTTTCAGGGCATTTTTCTTTAATACTCTTCTTTCGGCACCTTAAAGAAGTCGATATAGTTTTTGGTTCACGCGGTATTTTATGATAATCTTTTCAGATCATATTTTCGTTAATATTCTTCCAACGGCAGCTCAACTAAGCCGATATCTTCTATGGCTCGCGCGATATCGTACGGGTACAAAAATCATTTATGTCGTTTAAACCAAAAAACGACTCGACCGAATATTATAAAAATCTTTTCGGATTATATTTTCGTTAATACGCTTCGAACGGCACCTCAACTACGTCGATATTCGGGATGTCAATATTTTCATCGTCATTTGACCAGGTTTCTCATAAAAACAGAATATTGCTTGAATTAATTGCGGGATCGCTCAAGTCCGACACGTGTTTTCTGAGACTTTGGCAATTGAAAGTAACCATGGACAACTTTTTTCTGTCATTCATGAAATCAAGGATCGTTCTACCTATTGTTGACAATGTGTTCAACGATAATCGGCGAAATTCATCTTGTAAAGGTATGATCGATGTATCATTTTTTCGTCCATGATAAAATCTATTATCATTGTCTTTTGGTACTATGTAGAGTCCGTCAATACTGGTAACTCGTGATAGAGCAACATATGGTAATGATAGAGAATGAGTCCTTTGATATTCATAAACAACTTCACCTTGAGATTTATGAATTGTCATGGCACATCCTGATACTAAAGGAAAATGATTTCGTTTTGCATTTATTGTTTTGTTATTATTCATGGCAATGGTAGATGTTCTGCGTTCTATTGGGACGGCATGTTTATCAATATTATGTGTCGCAACGTAAGCGGAAGCTTTTCGTCGAAGTTTTAAACTAACTTTTCGTGAATTCTCAAAAGTTAACCATACTCGTGTAACTTCATTTTGTTCGTTTTGTATGTGTACCAATTTACAATGTGCGCGCGCACTGCTCTCTTTTGCTCCTACACTGTGATACAGACAATAGGCCAGCAGTGTGCTTAGATATACGGAACGTATTTGGCTATGAGAGGAAGAGAGAAAGAAAAAGAAAATGTGCGCGCGCACTGCTGTCTCTTGCTTATATCCCCCACTCAACTTCCGTTCGCCTTGCCCGATCACACTTTGCGTAACGCTTGCGTCACGCGTTCGCCAGCTTACTCCCCAAGTCAAGCGTGCGTAAAGAAGTTTCATTTCAAAATATGCTACGTTTTGTCTTTCAATATCTCAAAATTATACTTTTTGCACATAGCAGATATTCATTTGACAACGACGAAATGCTGAATAGAAATGGTTCGAGCATGAAACCTTGAGGGACTCTCGAGCAAAGTAGGGCAATCTAGGAACCCAGTTTAACTTGCTGAGAGCGGTGCATTAAGAAGCTATGCAGCAGAGCTGCACAAAGTACTGACCAAAAGTACTTGAAGTAGTAAGTACTAAGTAATTGATAAATGTATTTGAAGTACCAAGTACTATGAGTCATTAATATTTAAAGTACTTGAATTATCAATTACTTCCAAAATGTACTTGAAATATTTACTTCAAGTACATAGAAAAACTTCAAGTAATTGCAAGTAATTGAAGTACATTGATATTTTAAGTATTTGAAATATCTAAGTATTTCAATTACTTGAAGTTTTCCTATGTAGTTGAAGTAAATATTTCAAATATTTCAATACAAATATTTCAAGAAAAATACGAATAGTCCAGTGCAATTAATCGAAAAAAGGGCATGAAATTGCATTTCATGATGTACGTAATTTTTTTTTTGGAATTTGTTTGGGTACATCTGACAATGTTAAAACCAAGTTTGTGGGGTCGCAGTGTGTTGGGAAAAGTCGCCATCTTGAAAAAGTGGTAGAGGTCATTTATACCAAATAACCAGTTTCTATGCAGTGATAGCTGAAAATGATCACTGGCAAGGTATTGAAGAATAAAATTATCTACAAAATCAGCTCTCAACGAGGTCTGTAAATTGATTTGGCTCAAAGTTATGGCCGCTCAAAGTTCAACCTTGATCATGTGGCTGGGGTTGAATGCATTTTTTTGCGATTAACTCGTAAGATATTAATTTGTGTGGGTTAATGCCGATTACCAAACTTAAAGTAATAGTAATTACCTTTAGAATAAGCCCTTAGTCGTCGTTCTCGCTTGTACAGTTTGTGAGTAATCCAACGCCAAAGTTCGTACTGCACGTGCCTGAAATAACTGATAACGCCATTTTTTTTAATATCTACTTAACGGTTGCTCATATGATAATGTAGTAAGAAGCAGAAATACGGGTATTAAAATATCTTTCAAATGGGCTATTGGCCAAAACTCTATGTCGTTTCATGTCCGCGACATAACCGGTGAAAAGTCAACCGCGAAGGTTGTGACACTTCTCGAGGAATAACTCGCTTCCAGCCAGTTTCGCGTGTCGAATGAATTAGAATTTTATGTAACGCCTTGAATTATCTATATTTTGGGTTATTTAACTACTTTGGAAAATTATAATAATGGGAAATAGCAGCTAAGAATCATAATTTTCGAGGTTCTAAAAGTAAAGTTAAGGTAAAACTTTCTGACAAGACTGTCTTTGGAATCCGGGAAACATAACGTGTGCAAAGAAGCCTAAATGAAAGTCAAGTGAAAGCTGTTTAAGCAAACGTGGTGCAAGCGATTCGTAACCCGAAAAACGGAAAACGGACAAAGAGAATAAAAGACAGCAATTATTATAAGTACTTGAACTATTTATTAGTACTTCAAGTATTTATTAGTACTTTATGTTTTTATTAGTACTTCAAGTTTTTATTAGTACTTCTAGTTTTTCATAGTACTTCAAGTTTTTATTAGTACTTCAAGTTTCTATTAGTACTTCAAGTTTTTATAAGTACTTGAAGTAACTAAAAATATCAAAACCAATTACCAAGTACAAGTATTTGAGTAAAGTACTTGCAACATCAATTACTTTCGTTGGTTTAGAAAAGTAATTGAAGTAAAATACTTCAAGTTATATAAAGTAATTCAAGTACTTTTTCAAGTACTTTACTTCAAGTATTGTGCAGCTCTGCTATGCAGAAGCTTAAGAGCAGTTTGAAAAATGTGGACTTTCGAAGAAAATTTTTGCAGAAGCAAAGTGTGATTAACGCTACCGAAGGCTTTTGAGAAATCAAGCAACAATAGACAGAGAACTACGAATATCATTCGTAACTTTAGGGAGAACAGTTTCGCAGCTGTGGTATATGCGGAAACCAGATTTCTATACGTTTACAAAATGAAGTCGGTCACCATATTCAAGAAGTTTTGCTAAGAATGGGAGTATACTAATGGGTCGATACTTAGCGGGTCTAACAGAAAAGGGACACTTGGGAATGGGTGTAACTAAAGCGTGTTTCTTAGGAAACTTTCTAGGAAACAGGAATTGAATATGTGAGCTAGAATAAACAGCAGGCAAGGTAGTAGAATTTTTAGAAACATAGGTGAAATTATATCGCTACCTGCTGCTTTAGATTTGGTCGAAGTAAGGGCAGTGACTTCAAGGGAATCAACACAATGAAAGCTGAAGCCTCCAGAAGAAGCTGTAACAGGGATATTAGTATGTTCCACCGTTTGGTTAGATATAAAGTGCTGATTAAGAGTTTCAAGACTGAGATTGTGAACAGTGGGCTCATTCTTAGTAGTATGTATACCCAACTTGCGCAATTTTGTAGATGCAGTTTTATATTGAGAAAGAGGGTCCAACTTACGGCTAAAAAAATTTACGTATAGCTTCCTTAATATTATCGACAACAAGATTATTAAGAGGTTTAAAAGCACAGATAGAATTGCCCACAGTATAAATGAGCTTAGCCTGAGTTCTAGCTTTTGATATGAAAAGTTCAAGTTTCTTTTGTTTTGGTGATTCCAAATCTATTCGACGGAAGTTGGAATTGATTTCAATTTGTTATTTTATTACTAGGTTCTTATTTGGAAATTTAAAATATTCCAACTACAAAAATTTAATAGCATTTCCGATTGAAAACGCGATTTAACATAAGCAATCACTGTCGAAAAATAAACTCTTACGAGGATTAATTAGACTGCAGCAGCTAAAATGCTTAAAAAAGAATTATAAATATAAAAAAGCTCCAAGTAATAATTCGAAACCAATTTATTTTCTCCTATGCAGTTGTGGTCACTTCTACGGCTCGACAAAGAAGAGACCGATACAGTTTTTAATATTTCGGTGATGACATTGAAATTTCCAAACAATTAAATTAACATTTAGTTGTAGGGGTATTCTATGGTTATTACATAAATGGAATTAGTGTTGGGAGGTTCCTTTTTTGAGTAATATGTTTTGGTTGTTGTTTTGATTAATATATAGGTATATTTTGCATTTAATTTTCTACATCCTCCGGGCGGGCGAGTAAAGTAGACGGCTCCTCGTGCCGAAATTCCAATGGATAAAGGTGCTGAGTTGATCTCCTTAATAAAGATCCGTCTGCTAACCGTACCTCACATGCTCGAACTCTTCCGTCTCTTCCAGGATAAACTCGTTCAATGCTGGCTAATCTCCATAGCAGTCTGGGCGCATTCTGCTCATACATTAGTACAACATCTCCTACATTCAAATCTCGTCCAAAACATCTTTTCTTCGTCTGATGTAAAGTTCGTAGTTGCTGCACATATTCCGTTCGCCATCTTTTCCAAAAAGGATTCACCAATTTGAAACGTGTCTTCCATAATTCCCTTATTTGAGTAGTGGAAGCCGGCCTAATGAGATCTGGTCCTATAACTAGAGCTGAAGGATTAGAATTTTGTAAAAAATGTGAAGGGGTCAAAGGACTTAAGTCTTTAGGGTCGTCGTTCACATACGTTAAAGGTCGACTATTGATCGCGGACTCGACTTCTACCAAAACTGTCTGCATTTCTTCAAACGTCAGTGTTGCTCTGCCAATCACCAATTTTAAAGCGTTCTTTACAGAACGCACCAACCGCTCCCAAAAACCTCCCCACCAAGGCGCTCGCTCAACTATAAACTCCCATGATATCTTATTAGTTGCCAAGTAATCTTGAAATTCTTTCGTATGTAAACTTGAATTTAGCTCCTTTAATTCTTTTGCTGCACGCTTAAATGTCCGAGCATTGTCAGACATAATCAAATTAGGAAGGCCTCTTCGTGCAATAAAACGCCTTAAACCTAATATACAACTCTCGACGCCAAGATTGGGTACCAACTCAAGGTGAACCGCTCGTACAGTTGCGCAAGTTAAAAGCATGATGTAAGATTTTACAGTTGTTGTGTCAGATTTCGACCATTTAACAAAAAGCGGCCCAGCAAAATCTACGCCGACCGTCTCAAAAGGTTTTGTTGACATTAGCCTGCTTCGCGGTAGAGGTGCAAAAGGTTGACTCACTGGTTTGCTGAAAAGACGTCGACATACTCTGCAGCTTTTCAATACAGTTTTAATTTTTTGACGAGCACGGGGAATCCAAAATTTCTCCCTGAGACGCGTTAATACAGCATTTACACCACTGTGCAGTAATCGTTGATGCGTATCATTTATTAACAGCTTGACTAAATGACTTGACGGAGGTAATATTGCAGGAAAGGTACTTTCATAACACATATCCATGAATTGTAGGCGTGTGCCTACACGTATTACTCCTTCTGTATCCAAAACTGGATTCAACGTTAATATAACAGAATTAGCAGGAATCGGCCTATCGGCTTTAAGCGCCTCCATTTCAGTTTTATAATATTCTTCTTGAATGAATTTCACCCAAAACAATTCGGCCAACTGGATTTCTTTACCTACAAGGAACTTGTTAGTCGTTATTGGTGCATTTCGAGCGTGTGCTACAAATCTGCGGATATAAGCAGTCACCCGTAGTAATCTCGTATAAGAACTGTAGTCTGCCAAATTTAAAAGAACTGTTCTTTTGCTTACATTAGTATCTTCAGCCTGTTGTAAAGAAATTAAGCTTAATTCATCACTGGTGACATGTTTGACGATTTGTGGCCATTGGTCTTCATCTTTAGATAGCCAAAGGGGTCCAGCTAACCATGAACTTGAATTAGTCACATTTTTTCCAAATACATCTCGAGTTAAAAAATCTGCTGGATTGACTTCGCCTGGACAATGCTTCCAGTTTTCACATAAAGTGCATTGTCGAATCTCTCTCACTCTATTTGTTACATAAACAGTCCATCTTTTTATATCTCCGTTAATCCAATGTAACACAATTCTGGAGTCCGTCCAGAGATATACCTTCGATATTGATATATTCAAATTATCTAATAAGTATTTACAAAGGCGAGCGGCAACAAGAGCCGCAGTAAGCTCCAATTTCGGAAGTGTTAGCTGCTTATTTTGTTTCAAAATTGGTGCTAGGCGATTTTTCGAACAAACAAATTTTGTTATGATGTCATCGGTTAGTTCCGTCCTTAGAAAGGCCACAGCCCCATACGCTAATGGGCTGGCATCTGCGAATATATGCAATTGAATGGAACTTACTTCTTTTACATTTGTCATACATCGAGGTAAAAAAATTTCTTCTAAATTTTCGAATTCTTGACGACACTTATTCCAAGTTTTCAAAAGCTCCGCCGGAACATTTTCATCCCAAGACATCTTCAATCGCCATAACTTCTGAAAAAACATTTTTAATTTTACAGTAAATGGAGCAAGAATACCTATGGGATCAAAAACTCGTGCTAACAATTGCAGTACGCTCCTTTTAGTAACACCTTCATTCGCTATATGTAGCAAAAACTCTCGAGCAGGTCGCAAATCTATGGAAATCTCATCTGTCAAGCAGCTCCAAACCATTCCTAACACCTTTTGCCTAATTGGTAATTCGTTTTCTTTAGCTAAAGTTGTTCTAAGAGAAGCATCGTTGGTGTTCCATTTTCGGATGTTCATACTAGCCCGTTTCATGATACAGCACGCCTCTGAATACACTTTGAAAGCAAATTTCGGTTCGTTGACACTTATTACCAGATCATCCATATAAAATGATTTCCTTAGGAGCGAGCAAACATCTGGAAAATTCGAAGCTTCTGTTTCCAAATGCTTATGAATCACGGCTTCAAGCAGGAACGGACTACACTTCACGCCAAAGGTTACTCTGGTCATGCGATATTCTTGAACAGCTGGCAAGTTGGTAATACTTTCAATAGGCTCTTTAAACCAAAAAAACCTATGGACATCTTTGTCATCTCGGCACAATCTGATCTGCAAAAAAGCTTTCTCAATATCGGCGACTAATGCTACCATACCTATCCGAAAATTTAATAAAGTTGATAGAATATCAGGCAGTAAATTCGGGCCAGAATCTAAATTATCATTCAATGAAGCACCATCAGGTAATCGTGCGGAAGCATCAAAAACAATTCGCAGTTTTGTTGTCGTCTTATCCTCGCGATATACCGGGCGGTGGGGCATATAATATACTGGACGTTTTCTGGTTTCCTCCTGATCGATAACTGGCTCAGCAACTCCTGACTTAATTAATTCGAACATGGCAGTATCGTAGTCTTGCAGCGCTTGAGGATCTCTAGACAGTTTTCGCAGCAGTCCACGGAATCTTTTAAAGGCACTGTCATGATAGCTATGTAGACTACAATGTGATTTTAACCATAAAAGGGATACTTCGTAATAGTTCTCCTTCCGCTTCACATATCGGTCTAATTCAATAATAGTATCTCTTGCATCAGGAGGTTTTATACCTAAAAGTTCAAGGTCCCACATTTGGCTGAGATCATCTAATGACGAACACTTTTCAAGCGTGGACGATGCACACATTGCCACTGACTCACATTCTGGTATATAATTGCTACACAACGGTCCTTGAATTGTCCAACCTAGTTTTGTGTGCACTGCTGTCAATTCATTTTCAATCCGTTCAAATTTTCCAGTGATGAATCGCCAATAAAAATCAGATCCGATAAGTACAGAAATTCCATCTTGAGGTTTTCCTAAGAAAGGAGCATCCGCTAGAGTAAACTTAGAAAATCTGGAATCGTTTATGTCCGGAACTGGTAAGGTGTCAATACAAATTTCCGGTACTACTATCGCCGTCATACACGTTATAGAATTGTCATATTGACTTCGAAGACTTATCCTCACTCGACTGCAAAGTTGGATTGGTGTTTTCTTTGATGAACCAAATGGTAGGATTCTAATTTTAACTTGATCTACAACTGGCAAATCCAGCTTTTCAGCTATACTTTGAGTGATATACGATCGCTGACTACCGCTGTCGAAAACTATTCTTACTAAAAACGCCATAGCAGCGTTATTAGGCGTAGAAACAAAAGCGCGTGCTGTTTGTAGGTGCACGTTGGATGAAAATGAGTTTGCTGAACATAAATTAGTCGTGGAAGCATCAGCAGCACTAAATGATTCCTTCAATTCCTTTTCGTTTTTAGGATCACTACATTTGAGACGTACATTCCCACATAAAGCCAGAACGTGGCGGCCACTACACTTACGACAATATAATTTCACTTTGCAGTCTCTGGATGTATGCCCTCTTCTAGTGCATTTAAAGCATCTTCCTTCCTTACTAAGTACAGCTCTTTTTTCCTCGAGCTTCAGAGGGGCTTCGCAGACATCTGAAAAATGATTAGTGCCCTTACAAAATATGCAAACCTTTTTGCCCTGAGTTGGAGATAATAATCCAGCAGCTGTCTTGATAGCTTTTGTGTTGAATGTCGAACTTGATGCACTAGATTTCCTATCAGAAACACCAGCCCGTTCCAGAGCTTCTATCTCCCGCTTCAAAAAACTTAAAAGAAATTTAACACTTTTATCAATGGTAATGGACAACGTATTCGAATTTGGCGCGGAGCTGACAGATTGTGCATCATCATCCTTTGCTTCCTCTTGAACATCATCCCGGCTGTCATATACACGGTGGTACTCCACACGCAAATCTTGCGGTATACATCTCAATAACACTGCTTTCAATATAACATAATAATTGCTGGATGAGACCCCTAGAGACGACAACGAACGCGTATTAGAAACTACGGCATTGTATAGCCGCCTTAAACCGGCTACATCGTGCCTAGAAGAGACGGAATTTAAAGACATTATTTGCTGAATGAGCTTGTCAACCAGCTTTTCTGTGTCACCATATTCTTCACGCAGGAGTGAAATTGCGGCATCATAACAAGCCGCTGTGGGCGAAAAGCCGGCAATGGTGGTAGCTGCCCTACCATACAAAACCGCCTGCAAATATGAAAATTTGTCACTAGCACTCAACGAGTTATTTTCATGCACTAATGTGTTGAACTGTTCCCAAAAAGGTAACCAATCATTATGTTCTCCTGAAAATTTCTTCAAGTCGATTTTAGGCAACTTTATTGTAGGCTTTCTTTCATGAGTTTGTTCGCGCGTAGAAAATGATGCATTTGACGGGAAAAGAGTCTGATCGCGAACAGATTTTATTCTTTCCAAACGAACATTTATTCGCGAGACTGCACTTATAACTTTATCCTCATAGTCTACAATGGCTTCTCGTTCCCTTTCATATTCTTCCGCTTTTAAATTCGCCAAAATATTACTATCCGCACTACGAAGATTTTCACTAGCATTCTTTAATCTTGACAACTGCACTGAAAGTTCTTCTATGATCTCATCAAACCGTTCACTATTGTCCGGTGTTGATCTTGATTCCGACAACTTTAAATAGTCATTAATTGATTTTGTTATCAAGGTTATCTGACGACGGTAAACTCCTCTTGTTACACTGTCCATTGTTAATATTCCTTTTTTTTCAAGCGATCACGTATTAAAAAACTACCTGGAGATCGTAATTCTATTTTTCCATAAAGACCCAGTAAAACTTCCCGGGTTTCGGCACCAATTTCGAAAAATAAACTCTTACGAGGATTAATTAGACTGCAGCAGCTAAAATGCTTAAAAAAGAATTATAAATATAAAAAAGCTCCAAGTAATAATTCGAAACCAATTTATTTTCTCCTATGCAGTTGTGGTCACTTCTACGGCTCGACAAAGAAGAGACCGATACAGTTTTTAATATTTCGGTGATGACATTGAAATTTCCAAACAATTAAATTAACATTTAGTTGTAGGGGTATTCTATGGTTATTACATAAATGGAATTAGTGTTGGGAGGTTCCTTTTTTGAGTAATATGTTTTGGTTGTTGTTTTGATTAATATATAGGTATATTTTGCATTTAATTTTCTACAATCACTTTTAAAGGTATTGGATCAGAAAAAATTTGGGTGGTTGGAAATTTTCAGTAACTTTATACATAGCGCTTTAATTTAAGTAAATATTTTCGAGAAACTCTTCCCTGGGGCCTTTATTTAAACTAAGAAGTTATTTCACTCTTCTAATTTTTACGCACCATTACTCTCCATTTGCAATTACTTCCCCTAAATTTAAATTTAATAACCAAAGCTTTTGGCATTGCAAATACTCTGTCTTATGTTGACATTTTCATAGCGATTCCATCCTATTACTCTGCAGCAGCTGTAATTTAGCAAAGGACAGAAAAGCAATAAACTATCCACTTAGTGTCTGTATGCATCAACCTAAGACACTATTCTTTATTGCGCTGCAATCAAAATGCAAGCGGAAAATGGGAACATATAACCAAACAAGGATGTTCCATAGAGAAATATTATAAAATACCACACAATTCTAGCTAGCCACAGATCCATCACCACAATTTCTCATGTCACTTTTATCGTAGACAACAATGTCCATTTAAGCATCATGATCCACCTGCACACCATTTGTTAGGTTGATGCTTTATATTTTCTTTTTTTTTATATTTTTATTATAATGAAACTTTTCCACAACATACACTCGTAGAACGCCAAGACAATTTTGTTGAGGAAGATCCTTCGTAAAGTAAATTTCTTTCGTTCTTAAACACTTAAAAAAATTTATGAGAAATTGTTTCAGGGGAGAATTTTATTCCTTGTGCAAATTGTACATGAAGTGGAAACGTGGCTAATGAATCATTTTACCCATCAAATTTATTTTAATGGCTGGGCTCTGCACGTGTACGAGTATCTCTGCTGTTGGTTTCCAGGACATTGATTAAGACAGGAACTTCCTTCATTTTTATACGTTTAAAGTCAATAATGGAACGAGCAAAAAATGTATTCTCTAGCCTGTTATTTCGGTCTTTGTTATCCTAGCGTTATTCGAGATTTATCAACCGAAATCCTGAGAAGATTATTGTTTTCCCTGGATGTGAATTTAAGTCATGTCGAATGTAGTCGAAGGATTCGGAATGTTTTTCTTGCTTACAGAACATCCTCAGTTGATATAGTATACTAAAAAACGGAGCATGTAAGTCTATTTATGTGTTGGTTTTTAGGACCTAGGAGTATATTTAATTTCCGTGGAGTATGTTTTTAAATGGAGTGTTTGCACAATTTGTTGTACTTCTGAAACTCCGCCGGAACTTTCGTTCCTCTTGTTTTGCAGTCATATCCTGCTCAGGATAAACTTTAATAGGCCAAGTATATCTAAGCCATTTCTGAAAGCGTATTTTTTGTAGCAGTAGTAATTGTGCAAGGAAATATCACTTTTTATTCATTTAATTTTCTTTTTATGAATTTTTTATCATGGTACTGGCAAGGACTCAGGACACAAGATTTCGATCTCATTTTAGTCAGTGAAGCGTTGAAAATGGAAAACATGGCTTTCAAATTGTTTTCAATCCTGAATATAGATAACAATCGTTGAGTGTCTTCTTCTTTTTTCTTCTTTGATCCGTTAGCTGGCGATCCGAGCGGGACGTCCCCGCAACGGATACGCTGCTGTCGGTGCCGCTGGGTCCCGAACTCTATTCACGATTCGCTTCCATTCTTCTCGGTTTTTGGCGGTGTCTCGAGCCTCGCTAACTGATAATCGTTGATTCTTTAAGTCACCCTCGATATTCTTCAACCAGGTTTTCTTCGGTGCCGATCGCTGTATTCTCCAGTCTGCAGGACGGTCTCGCCAGAGAAGTTTACGTGGCAAGCGGTCATCATCCATTCGGCAAACATGTCCAAACTACCGTAGTCGACGTTTTTGCATTTCTTCTTCGATCAGTGTTTGCTGATCGCATCTTTGTCTGACAACCTCGTTTCGAAGGCGATCACGGAGTGAGACACGGAGGATCTGCCTCAAACATCGCATTTGGAAGACCTCGAGCTTCTTAACGTCCGGTTTGAGCAGTGTCCACGTTTCAGATCCATAAAGAAGAATCGGAAGAATCAACGTTCGGTAAAGACGTAGTTTTGTTTTGATGGAGATGTTTGCTCGTTTCCATATGCACCACTTGAGCGAGGCGAATGTTGCTGTTGCCTGGCCGATACGGCTGTGAACGTCGGCCGTCGATGCTACTTTCGTTTCCTCAACCAATGATCCCAAATATTTGAACCTTGGAACCTGTTCGATTTGGGTTCCATCGAGGTGAACACTGGCTCTTGATCCATCCGTTGTGAGCACTTTGGTCTTTTCCGCATTGATTTTTAACCCGTATGATTGGGCGATGCGGGAAATATCGTATAAGATGTGGACGTTTTTATGTTGTAGCAGTGGCCAAATATGCAGTTTCCTAGAATATATAGTTATGAACGGGGCGAACGGCTAACAAAGACCTCGGAAAGTGGTGGCGCCCGATTTGTCACTTCTGTCAAGACCCGAGAAAAGTCACTGCAGACGAACACCTAGCAGACCTGTTAGCAAGTCCTACTCCCACCTCCGCGCGGTGCCCCCTGGGGTACTTCTTCGGAAGGAGCTAACAGGAGACGGGCGAGCTCTCTGCGCCATAAAACAGAGTTTTAAGTCGGTTGGGCTGAGGGTTAGCAACCCGCTCCCATAAAAACACCATTGCTACGAATCGGCAAACAATGCCTCGGAACCGGATGGTCAACATTTGGAGCTAAGAGCTGTCGCGCAAAACAGAGTCCGCTGGAGGGCAACTGTTTCCGCCCTATGTCCCATGAGGGATTAAAGGAGTTTAAAGAAGAAGAAGAATAGTTATGAACTTGTCTATTATATGAAATAAAAAAATTTAGTATTTCAAAATACTAAATCAAATTTTTAGGTAGGTTAAGAGAGTATAAAATAGAAAAGTTTTGTGGTTTGTTCAACTTTTCAAAACTTCTTCTTCTTCATTTACAGGGGGCTCGTTTGTAGGTGTGTGAACCTTTTAGCTGGCCAGTCCCTGCAAAACATTTTATCGACTCGTCCCTTTAACGATTCGTTTACAAGTCGAAAATCGCTCGATAAAAACTTGGTTTTCGACCTGTATATTTAATCGTTGATTTATTTAAAGAAAAGCCGGAAATATATTATAAAGGCCATGAACTGATGATAAGTGTCTCGAGGTATTTCAATATTCATCCTTGTCCCAAACATTGTCGCAAACATTTCAAGATATTTTTGCTTCATAATTGCAAATGTTGTTGCATGAAGCCCAAGCTTATCTCTGTTGTTACATCGGCGTAATCCACCACCGCCACTTCAACCCCTGATTTTTCGATTAACCTTCTTAACTTCGGCTGGATCACTGCACTGTGTTCACTTCCCATATTTAATACTTTAATTAAGAGGAGGTTCTCATCTAGAATTTTGAAATTTTCGATTTTTTTTGCATTTTCTAAAAGTTTAGCATGTCTAGAATGTTGTGTTAAAATTATTAGTTGATCCGATGAGTAGAACGTGTTCTACAGTCCGTTTATTGTTGCGGTGTCATGATCGCAGCGGGACGCTCGTTGCCATAAGATGAATTTAGTTCCCTTAAATGTATATAGGTAGCAGCAGTTAAAAAACACTAAAAAATTGTAAATTCGAAAAAATATAGGTCAAAATTGATGAAAAATAGATTTTTGATCCGCCATATTGGATCTGTTATGAAAATCCGCTTCTGATGCAAGTATTGTCAGTTCAAATGTAGAAAACTTTAAACTCTCGATTTCTCCGTTCCTTTTTTTTCAAAATTGTCGGGGACATAACTCGAAAACGGTTCAACCGATATCCTTCTAGTTAGTTTAATTTTAAAGAAAACAATTTTTATTGGAGGATGAACCATTAAAATTTTAGTATTTTTTACGTTAACTATTTTATTTTGAGTAATAAACTGTAAAAAAAAAGTCAAAAAACCGCACTCAAATTTCAAAGTCGCGCCATTTTGTTAATTTTCATAATTTTTTGGAAAATTTCGGTTCATCCTCCAATTTTATTCTAGTTATGGCTCCATCAAGATTTTTTTGATTTCAGATTGATTTGCGACCTGTGGACACCCGGCAGTGTAGCAAATTTTCGAAAATATGCCCTAGGAAAAGCTAAATAACGGACGCCATTTTGTTTTTTTTTTCTATCCAAAAAATTTCAATGTGTGAATAAAAGTACATTTTATCAAACTGCCAAATATCGTCTGATATGTTTTATTGTTTCCTTTTAAAAAATCCCCAAAGTTTACCTAATTTTCGGTGTTCTAGATGAGAACCTCCCCTTAAAATGTGTAAAAATAAAACAAAATTGTGAAATCAGCTGACTGACTAAACATCTCGCATCGTTTACATTGTAAATTGAATAGCGAGTTCATCACGAGAGCGAGTGTCACTCAATTCTCGAACGAGATCTCGTCGCGTTTCCTCGTTGCATTGTAAATGGGCCTTCATAAGCGAGCGTACCGAGCAAGTTGATTAAAATTAACACGAGCTGGAAAACTAACTTTTCTTACCGCGTTGAACAGGCTTGTTTTTTCAGGAATCGAATAGAAATACATATGTACGTACATTGAAAATCAAAAATAATTGTAAAGAAATAATAATTGGTTAAAGTATGCCATTTTCAATTAATCGCACTGTAATGAAGGTTTTTTTTTTGTGATACGATGAAGCTTAGGAGTCACCCTTTGTACTACTAGTCCGTCATGTCGTTCGAGTCATGGTGCAATGTATAGTAGTAAGCTTGATCTGAAGGATAGAATAGAAAGGATAGGTTAGGGGTCTGGAGGGTGCATGGGTAGGTGTTGATGAACCTTGCGTTTGAACTCAGAGATGTTATATGAGCTCGGAAACACCGACTGCGGAAGAGAGTTCCACAACCGAGTTGTTCTATTTATAAACGAACAGCTAAACCGTAGTGTGCGTGAAGGGGAGGGCTGCAGGGTGAAGGGGTGAGCCGAGTTGGCTAGTCTTGTGTTGCTGTAATAATAGCGATAAAACTTGCTGAGTGCATATATATATATTCCTACGGTAGGGTCGATGGAGGAGCAAAGAGTGCTATCACCAATGAGTTTGATGGCGCGATTTTGCACCTTGTCCAGCCAAGCCAATGTGGTTTTAGGAGCGCCCGCCCAGATATACGAGTTGTATTCAAGGTGGGGTCGAATGTAGGACTTGTAGATTGTGGCTAGAGCAGCTGGCTGAAGGAGGAACTTGCATCTCTTAAGGAATCCGAGGCATTGATACACTTGTTTGGCAATTTGGAATTTGTGGCCATTCCATTGCATATCATTAGATAGAGTCATTCCCAGGATGTTAAGAGATGGGTCAGATGTTAGGTTATCCTTGCCCACTAAAATAGAGGGAAAGTCGGTACAGGTTTTGGTGGAGATAAGGCAGTACTTTGTTTTTGATGCGTTAAATTCGACCCGATTCTTGCGGCCCCAGTCAAGAATGAGCTCGATGTCCGCGTTAAGAGAGCTGGACATGAGTTCGCGGTCTAAGAGACAAGGTCTGGCACT
The DNA here is from genome assembly GCA_949987705.1 of Thereva unica. Taxonomy (NCBI): domain Eukaryota; kingdom Metazoa; phylum Arthropoda; class Insecta; order Diptera; family Therevidae; genus Thereva; species Thereva unica. Next base: position 50,748,716 of record OX465283.1, read on the forward strand.
TGCTTGTCTAGCGTTGGCGTAAGAGTAACGCAGAGTACTGTCGTCGGCGAAACTGTGGAGTGGGTTGGAGGGGATTGAGAGCAGATCGTTAATAAATATTAGAAAGAGAGCAAGTGAGAGGATTGATCCTTGGGGAAGGTTATATCTAAAATCGTTAAGAAAAGTGTTGCTAACGAGAAAAGTCTCACTTTTCTTAACGATTTTTGATTGATCAATGTATGTCATTTCTATGCGATTCCCGAAAATAAAAATGTAATATATGGTATCCTTTATAAACACTTGTTTGTTTATATTTTTTTTAAATTTCTTCCCGCCCATCAAAGAAAATTAATAAGGAGCCCTTCGATGCAAAGTCGCTACTAGGAATCGTTACCGGTTTGTCAAAGCGATTTGATATGGCATTCCGTTTTCGGCGTTAACAAATCGATTGCGTTTCGATATCGACTCTCACCTCGAACTCTTCTCGAAGATTTCGCGACTCGTTTTCGATTCGATCACGACTCATAATGTTTGCAGGGGTAGGGAAAATCGCGAGTACTTACTCTGGGAAGTAGATTTGGAAGTGTTTTCTTAAATACCAAATAAGTAGGTACTTCTGTAATGACTTACTAGAAATGAAGAGAAGAATGGGTTTGCAAGCGCTCGCAAATTCAAACGTGTTGATAAGGCGTTGGACTTGGCTTGTGTAAGCTTGGCAACGTGTTACGTGCTAATTTGCACGCACGGCTCGGCAAAACTCAGCGTTGGGCGCGGGTTATAGAAAAATAAAATTATGGGCGCCACGTAGTTTTGAGGACTACGATCCTGTGATCTGAGGTGGGGCTTGAACCCACGCCAAAAAAAAAATGAATAAAAATATAACACTCAAATAAAGGGAATAAAATTCTTAAGGTTCTGTGTTTCTTTATTCCAACACTAATATTCGAATTAAACCAAAAACACTAATAAAAATATTAAAATGGATTTTATAATAATTCAAAAAAACTTAATAATAGAAATAAAAAAAAAGGATAATAATAATAAAAAAAGAAAAAAAAACACTAGTTGAATAAATGAAATACAAGAAAACGACTTAACTTTTATCGCTGTACGGTCCGCAATCCTGACTTTTTACAAATCCTCGGTTGTAACGGTCACCTACTAGTACAACAAAAACTGTCCACTCGTTCTTACGCACGCACTCACTTCTAGATCACTACTGTTCAAGAGAGAGTATTCATCAAGGGCCCGACTTTTTATATGGAAAAACCCACTATTCCGCGAGTTCCTATTATTTCTCACCATTTTCCAGCCGTCCCACCGCACCGGGTGGGCTCGATTGAATCGGTAGAAATCGGGCTAACTTCCATCAACGGACAAAAAGATTCATATTTGAAATTAGAAATATGGTGTTAATTATTTTCTAGGCAAAATATTGCTACACCTCGGGAAATTCAGCGCCACGCATATTCTCGCAATCGGCGAAGGAGCTTGAGCCGGACAGCTCAAGATATGCTAGCGGATTTCCCGGGTAGCTGGAGTTTTTCCTTTTATCTTTCCCAATATAGAGCGCTCCCTGACGTACTCTCTTATTCTTGATCTGAGTGTGGAGCCTTAGAACTGGGAGTCTTCGGAGCTCCAGATTATTTTCTTTGAGTGGAGAGGATATAATTGACTCGACGGATTGCGGGTCGTTCACAACATCAATACTGCTCGTAGGTAAGTTAATAGTGATAAACGTGTAATAATAATAATAATACTAATACTAATAATGATGATATATGCTCAGTATCTTCCTTCCAGGTTGCGCCGGTTGCCGCCGATTCCTCTTCCCGTCATAACCACCTTGGCCGCTAGAAATTTAGAGCTCCATTGCGCCGAATACCTCCACTAATTCGCGTCCTTCGGCCATAATCTGTAAGAAAGATTCATCAGCAATATGCTGTTCGTGCGGACGGCACATACATAAATAAGACAGATAAGTACACACAAATTAATTCTAAAATATTTTATAAACTGTTCTCATTTTAGGAACATAACAAACGCTTGTGGTCGATCCGGTCGAGTGTAGGTTTTTTGACACAAATCAAAGAAAATTTGCGGCAAGCGTTTGCGACGCGTCTCTTGCGACAGAACTCAATCAGTTCTTGAACCTCCTAAGGTGGCACTATTGCTTCATCCCGGGAAAGTAGGCGGACGCAAGAACGAGATCGGCACTATATCTCTAGAAATAAAGTAGGTAATAGAGCGAAGAGAGACGCAATTGTCAATTTAAAGAGCAGCGCGAGGCGCCCCGCATCTCTAATCATATACAACTTAAGCCGGTGGTAAGTCCTCTGACTTTGCACAGGGTAGAGGCATTCAAGCAATGTAGCTGGCTACAGCATGACCGAAAGTGTTTAACCAAGCAAAATATTTAAATGTTGCAGCCATGTAGCTGGCTAGAGCATAGCAACTTTTGGTCGAGCTCCAGCAACCGACAGCAACGTAAAATTCTACCGTGTGCGAGAATATGACATGAATTGCAGCATTGAAACGCAGCCCCTCACATCCCTAGGAACTATATTGCTTCGCTTCTGTCTGTTGCTGGAGCTCGACCAAAAGTTGCCATGCTCAAGCCAGCTACATGGCTGCAACATTTAAATATTTTGCTTGGTTAAACACTTTCGGCCATGCTCTAGCCAGCTACATGGCTACAAGTGCCAAGAAAAGGGTGCGCAACAAAAGTGCGCGTGACGCGAGTTTCTATGTTTTAGCCCAGGCCCAAAAGTGCCAGTCGTGCCTAAAGAAGTTATCAGTTCAAAGAAACTTAAAAAATTGTTAAGTTTTAGTGATTTGGTTATAATTTCGGATTTTTTCAGTGAACCTTCATGGATTTTTCAGAAATTATACTTTATAAAGTGAACAATAACTGGCTGAAGTTTCAAGCCAAAATATCATAAACAAGTCCCAAAAATTTACTTCAAATTTGAAAATTGATTTGCCAATAATTTTTGTGCATTGCATCGTCTGAGGTTCTCTCTTTTCTTGAAATGTAGGTTCTTTTATGAACTTTATGATAGTGAACAAAAAAAAGTTTTCGAGAAATTAGATCAGCATATGTATGTCAAAAATGAATTAATAATATAATAAAAAAAGAGCTTTGCCAAACAAAGGTCAAATTTTTCGAAAAAAGTGACAAAAAAATGAAAAAAAATTTTCAAGTTTTAAAATTTGCCTACAATGAATGGTAACTACTATTAAAAATAATCTAGTTTTACATAGAAAGCAAAGCTTTTGACATAACAGTTACTTACTTTATATTTAAATCCTTGAAATAGTTAGTGTTTCAAGATTTTTCCAAGAAAATTTGCGATTTTAAACAACAAATTCTTTCCCGGAAAATTGAGTTTTTTTCCCCGGGAATTTGGAAGTACATTTTCTTTCAATTTCCCGGGATTTCCGGGGAAGGACTCTCTAGCTATAGCTCTGGGTTTTCCAATAAATAATGGAATCACACTGTAAGTGTGGATGTATAAGGCTGAATTACTTTTGATGTATTTTGAAAATTTGGCGTTCGATGACACAAAATCAATAGACATATCACTTTTTAAATAATATTAATGTTGTTGATGTACTTGGATTTGGAGTTTCCCAAGTACATATGAAATTGTTACCCCCAAACAATCTTCTTACACAAAAAATAATAATATAAAGAATTGTGTCCAACAATCCCTTATTAGATTAGCCCCCAACCAATATGACTATTATTGAGCAAATTTAGCTCACCTTCAGCACACCCAACGCTTATCCAAGTATAATAAATTTAAATAGACAAATATATCTTACAAACATCGATTTTTTCCTACTATATAGCAAACAACACCTAGACTAAACTCCCATATGCAAGCAGGTACGCTAGAAATACCTCACACACGTTTCATCCATGGTTTTCGTAAATGCTAAAGCTAACATGTTTGATAAAGTCAACACAACGAACTACCCTTAAAACGTCTGAACTGTTAGTATAAAGGGTGTGCATTGTCCAGCCATAGATAATTACACAAAAAGAAGTAAAAAGATCGTGTCGTCTGTTGGTAAATTTTATCAGTTAAATTGCTATAATTAAGACACATACAATTGTGGGTTTATTATTATTTATGTTGAGGAAAGGTGAAGTACAAAGGTACTGAGCCGAAAGTGTAGGAATAAATCCAATGTTGGTAAATAATACTTTCTAAACATTTCATTACAATTACACGCTCTCCTCGCGCTCAATCCACTCAGTTACAAAACTACTTTATTAATTATTTCCGTGGAGAAGTTAGTTGAGGTAAAAGTATTTACCTTAATTGGAAAACATTCAGTGGTTTTGAACATCAAATACTAATACTGTTCCGGTGGTTGCTTTCATCATATTTCCGTTTTGGTTCATGGCGGGTTTTAATTTATTGCTGGAATATTTTGTAGTTTGCTCTCACAAATTATTACCAACTGTTGACCTGTATAGTAGCGTTCAAAGGCTTCGCTTACCTGCTGTAAATATATCTATTGAGGGACGGACCAACATTAAATAGCCGAAAAGTTATAAACTACCGTGAGAGTAAACTAATTGAAATACGAGTAATTTTAAATATAATTTCTATTTAAAATTTGGAGCATAATTTTTTTTAGTCTTTTACGAATGTGCTTAAATGAAATATGAGTGTGAACTTAGTTTTTTAAATAGAATACTATCTTTTATTTATGCAAAAACATAAATTCTGCCCGATCGCCACTAACGGCCGAAAACAGCATCAAGGAATACCTTTAACCGAGAGTCAACCTTCACCCACAATCGATAGTATGTCGGAAATTAAAAATACTAGCACTGTGTTTGTGTTTGGTTCGGTGGCAATGAAGTCAGTGTTTTCAAATCAAAGAATCTATTCATAACCCAGCAAGAAATTGTGCTGCGATATCAAACTTGGAATGTCCTCAAAAAGCTCTTTTTCCCACCACAGCTTCGCAGAGGGAGCACTGGTTTTAATTCTCCTTCAGAAGCGTTTTTGAAGCAGTAAAAGAAAAGGTTTTTAATAAAGAATTAACATGACGGCCTGTGAATATACTCCGGAGGATTGCCCTTTCGTCCTTTCAATCGCGAGCGTCGTTTTTCTCAGTTGTCACCCCCGACAAAGTACTGATAATGGTGTTTCCCCCCGTAATCGAATGAGAACCGCTCTAGTGAGTATCCTAAAACAGCGGAGAAAATTCGGAGCTAAACTAAGAGAGCAAATGTGTGCTTTGTAAATAAGCTCCCAAGGGAACAGAAATGAAGCCTTAAGAAATTTTCTTCTTCTTCTTTAACAGCTCTACAACCGGGTTCCGGCCCTGTCCTATCGCAACACTCCACAGATCTGAGCCAATGTCCAGTTGCCATCTAGTTCGGCATCCCTAAGCTCTGAGTTGGGTCGGTTGGATCTCCCTCGCTGTCGCACCCCATAGATGTTACCACAGAAAACTTTCCGAGCAGACTCATCTTCACTCATACGAGCTAGATGCCCTACTCACCGAACCCTACCGAGATTTATTTTCTTCATAACATCTAGGTCGCGATAGCGCTCGTAGATCTCGTCATTGTAGAGTCTGGTCCCAAGCCGCCATCGTCTGGTCGCAAGCCCAAAGTGTGAAAGGAGGAGGGTGGTCGACCTGCCGAATTGACTAGAATCGAAAAACCCGAAGAAACTAGGCAAGAAACCGCATAGATACACAAACTAACTATTCACTACTGCATCCGGGTAGTAGATGCCCCAGAACTGGGGACGAGGGATTTAGACCACATGTAGGATGTATTGATCAAATATTCGCACTCCGTCAGCTAACGGAAGAAAGAATTCGTTTCCGCAAACGAACTGTCGTCGTTTTCATCGATTTCAAACCCGCTTTCGATTGCATCGATTGGAACAGCTTGTGGAGAGCTTTGCAAATAGAACACGCGGCATTTATAATCATCCGACTTCTCCAAGGGTCGTAATCAGCAGCGTTCGTATTCGAAACATTATCCGAGGAGTTCTCGATTCAAACGAGTGTCCGACAGGGAGACATTGCTTCGCCCCTTTTCTTCAACGTCGTAATCGACTTGATTATGCGTGAAGCATTCGATGGACGACTCGGAGTGCGATACGGCGACAATAACTTCGTAACCGACTTAATGTTCGCTGACGATAGCGCCGTCTTCGCCGACATGGATGCCGAAGCAACGGATATCTTATACGACATTTCCCGCATCGCTCAGTGATACGGCCTAAAAACCAATGTGCAAAAGACCAAAGTGGTCACAACGGACGGATCGAGGGCCAGTATTCACCTCGATGGAGCCTAAATCGAACAGGCTCCGATGCTCAAATATTTGGGATCATTGGTTGAGGAAATGAATGTGGCATCAGCGTCCGACGTTCACAGCCGCATCGGCCAGGCAACAGCAGCCTTCGCCTCGCTCAAGTGGTGCATATGGAAACGAACAAATACTTCCATTAAAACAAAAGTACGCCTAAATCGAACGTTGATCCTTCCGATTCTTCTTTATGGACCTGAAATGTGGACACTGCTCAAACCGGACGTTAAGAAGCTATAAGTCTTCCAAATGCGATGCTTGAGGCAGATCCTCGGTGTCTCACTCCACGATCGCCTTCGAAACAATTAGACAAAGATGTAATCATCAGACACTGATCGAAGAAGAAATGCAAAAACGTCGACTAAGGTGGTTTGGATATGTTTGCCATGGATGATAACCGCTTGCCACGTAAACTTCTCTGGCGAGACCGTCCCGCAGGCTGGAGAATCCACCGAAGGCATTGGCACCGAAGAAAACCTGGCTAAAGAATATCAAGGGTGACCTAAATAATCAACGACTGTCAGTTACGGAGGCTCGAGACATCGCCAAAAACCGGCAAGAATGGAAACGAATCGTGAAAGAGTTCGAGACCCAGCGGCATCGACAGCAGCGTAACCGTTGCGGGGACGTCCGGCTCGGACCGCCAGCTAACGGATCAAACAAGGAAGAACATAGGGTTAGGAAAAAGGACTCAGGGTTACAAAAATACAGGGTGATATTCAAAACACAAAAAACTCCTAACGTTCGGATTTCCCTCCCCTCACCCATACGATTTTTTGTTCGTTTATCCAAACCCTATTCACAGCCGGCCGCTTTGTAACTTTATACAATACACACTGTATAAAGTACTTACAATACGAACTTAATCGGAAATACAAAAACTCTCCACCATATCAAAGCAAATTCTATTAAATTCTGTAGCAAAAAAAAAAACTATTTGCACGATAATAAACTGCCAATAGTGAATTATTAAAAGCATGAAAAGTTTAATGACACCATTACTTGACTGTTAGCACCAAATCCATCGATCTATTAATTTCCGTTCGTCAACTTTGCCAACTCATGTAGGGGGATGTGCTCCAGTAGTGCCCCAGAAGCCAGAGGAGCTAAGTGCTTGCTAAGCCATAAAATGCAACCGACTAGGGACTAGAGAGGGTCCAATCCATGTGAAATGAGATCAATTATGATATTAATGAATTTCGACACGCAGGAGCCCTGTACTGAGGGTGAATGAAAATGTCTGCAGAGGGGGCTGATATCGCCCAACCACCCCCAATACCGGAGTCTCCAGCAATTTAGGCCATAGAGCGCCGATTCCTTGCTCTCTCCTCCTTTCTATTTTTTTAAGGCAATCTATCGTGATTGACACTGATTAAGAGGTTCCCTGATAAATTCCATATTGTGTGCGGGCATTAATTAGAATCCATTATTCTTGCGGTAGACCAGGTAACGACAAAAGAACACCGTCATAAGAGCTCCGTAAAACTAATTTTGTTAATGACGCTACAGAAACGTTACATAGTGAAGTTCCTATCTGATGCCCATCCGTTAGCGGATGTTAATGTCATTTCTCCTAATGCATTATAAGTAGGTGCATTAGGAGCTTCGGTGATAGGCGCTAATTCATTAATTTGAAAGCTTTCTCGTAATTGGGTACTCCTTCCTTTTATATATGCTTGAGGCCTGTCCGGCAGGACTCACACATTTTTGTCCACTAAAGGATACTGGGATTTTACGCATAGAATTGGACTTTTTCAGAGTTCTCAATTTTGTTGATGGGGCATTTATATCATAAATGCTTGCTTGATCCTTAGATAGTCCTTAAAGAAAATGGGTGACGACGACAGGGGCCTTGGTGTAGCAGCAATGATATAGAGAGAATGTCGAGACTAACTTTGTGCGTGTTACTTGTATTTTCTTTTTGGATAGGGATGTTGGACTCATTAAAGGAAATGACTTTTGCTCCCCCACCCCCGCAAAAACAAAATATAATTTTATATACTTTTACTTTTCCTAATGTTTGAAACGTGATAAGACCAAGACAAAAATTTTCATAGGATGGCCTTAGAGAGTTTTCGGGCTTAATACTAAAGACAGATATTTTATGAGCTCTTTTTTTGGCATTAAAGATTTTGATATAAAGTGTGAAATATGAATACAGGAGTTCTGGTTGTGTGAAAGTATTTCATGTAGGATTTTAACTGCTTTCAAATGAGGGGTTCTAATTATAGCCTTGTGGTTTAAACATACAATAAAACAAATCACGAATAAGATTCTGCTTCTCAAGATTACTTTTTTTTAATGTTAAAAGGACTCGTATTTTGGACTAGGAAATAAAAAATGATACTGAAAGCTAGGCCTAGGCTTATAATGCGATTTTATGGTTTCCTGGCAGTAGTAGATTGCACTAAAATCCTGCGTAATGAGAGTTTTATGACCCTGAATATTGCCCTGAAAAGGAAAATTTCCGTGTCTATTACGAACTTTCAAAGAGCAGCCAGTAGCTCAATGTCATGATAATCATTAATCTCAGAACATTTACTATATCTTATTTTGAGGAGAATAGTACTGTATTCTGAGTTTTCTGATTGCGCTCGCATATTTTGTTTTAAATGACGTTTTTCAATCTTTGAAAAAGTTGTTTTGTCCCTAAATGAGTGATCATATTAGACGTGCATTAATTTCAACGGCCCGCTGTCTGTCTGTCGGGACAAGTGGCAACGTTTGCCCGAAATCTATGCCAATAAAACAGTTGCTCCCCAAAATAATTGGTGTTTACTTCTGAAATCTTGCATTGCTCTGTTAACGCCTACAATAGGTACTTTATGTGCCATGGTACATTCATCCCAGGACCAGACAACCCTCATATAGTCTTGTAAAACTTGAGCTTTGTTCGAGCGGTATCTTAGAATGAGCTTTTTCTCCTCATGTCAGTAAAGTTGCCTTTTTATCTGCACGCATTTTGAGTTTTGAAGTCATGACAGTGCCTCCTGGTGGACGATGTAAAAAACGTGACACTCTTTACCTATATTCTTGTTTTATTAACACTGGAACTTTTGGCTAGCGCCCCATATACTGGCTGACGCAATTAAAACTTTACATTTAAAATTATTTTTTACTTTTTAGTTCATTTTAAACTAAAAGTATATATTTTTTATTTTCTGCTTTTTAGTTTATTATATGTCTTCCGCGATTTTGTAGTGACCACCATATTATATCTAAAATTACGTCACATAGCTTACTATAGTATACTCGTCATACACTTTCTTTTGGTACCTATACCGAAAGCGTTGAAAAGAAAAAGGTAAATCACAATTTTGTGTTTGCCGCCATTTTGAATTTGGAATGACGCACACAGCTAATAGCATTCTAGTTGTTATATCTTTCCATACCGAGTGGGTTGTAAAGAAAAAGGTAGTCAATTTATGAACTTATAAAAACACAATTATATTTTGAAATCCCAGCCAGGCACGTTTTATATTTATATAGATAGATTGGAATGATGCCAATCAGGTAACAGTATTCTACTTGTCATATTCTTTCGTTTGATACCTCTATCGAGTGGGTTGTAATGAAAAAGTTAATCCGCCATATTGTGTTGGTCGCCATTTTGAATTTGGAATGACACCAAATAGGTAATTGTACTGTACTTATCATCCCCTTTCATTTGACACCCATCTCGGGGTTCGGAAGGTGGAATTGCGAAATTCGGCCGCCATCTTGGAACCGCCATCTTGATTTTTTCACAAAATGGCCAGATTGCATTGTCATACGAACTATACATATGAGCAAAATTTCAAGTTGATTGGTTATATGGAAGTGGGTCAAAGTCGTTTTGCAAGATTTGTCTAAATACATACATACATGCATACATACAGATGAAGCTAATACAAAGGATATACAAACAGCCTCAAACATGCTCGCAAAAATATTGAATCTTCCCGTGAAAGTCCCATGGCAATCGGATTAGCCGTTTCCGAGATTATCCCGGTCATACAGACATACAGACATGCAGACAGACAAAAATTTAAAAAATGCGTGATTTTGTTTTAATATGATGTAAATAACCATATGAACTTAGAAACACACAATTATTTTGAAATCACAGACAGACACTTCAATTATCTACATCTATCTTCTTCTATACATATAAAAATTTCGTGTCACAGTGTTTGTCACCGAACTCCTCCGAAACGGGTTGTCCGATTTTAATGAAATTTTTTGTGTATATTTTGTAGGTCTGAGAATAGGTCGTAGGCTATTTTTTATACCTTTAACCAAAAGAAACAGCTGAAAAATCTAAAAAATTGGTAATTTTAAGAATTTTCACTTCATTTTAGTTTCAATAGCTTCATGGCTTACCTATTGTTCGACAGATTCGTAAATGTAAAATTGTAAATTGAATCATTCCATTTATTGAAAATTTCAAATTTACGCAACTATCAAACAATAGGTAGGCCATGACGCTATTGAAACTAAACTGAAATACAATAACAATACTCAATATACGTGGTGACCGTCTCAAAAGGACGAAATACCACTTTCTTCATAACCCCCTCAACATGGGTATTAAATAAAAGGGTATGATAAGTAGAATACAATAAACAATGTAGTATACTAAACATAGCGCTAGATCCATGGCGGCCGTCTCTTCGTCTTACCACTTTCTTCACAAAAACCCCGACATGGGTATCAAATGAAAAGGTATGATAAGCAGAATACAATAAGTAATATAGTATACTCAATTTACCGTTAGATCCATGGCGGCTATCTCCAGATGGCGGATTACCACTTTCTTCACAATTCCCTCGACATGGGTATCAAGTGAAAGAGTATGATAAGTAGAATCCAATAAGCAATATAGTATACTCAATAGACGGGTTTAGATTCATAATTTGAACCGATACCTAAACAGCTGGACTGATTTTTACAAGCTTATGAACTTCGTCCCTGTGAGAAATCTTGCGATCGATTTTTCGACTTCTTCCCGATATCCGGTGATGCTCAAATTAGGCACACAAATTTGGTTCTAAAGGCAATACAATAATTTTATTCAATTTTATGGTACATCCAATATGGCGGCCACTATATAATGGCGGATTACCTTTTTCTTTACAATCTCCCGACATTGGTTTCAAATGAAAGAGTGTGACGAGTAGAATTCAGTAAGCTATGTGGCGTCATTTTAAATCCAATATGGCGGCTCCACAAAATGGCGCATTACCTTTTTCTGTACCTCCTCGATATAGGTGTCATTATTTTCAGTTGAACGTCGCAGCATGATAAATACCGAATCATGCTGCGAAACATCAATCTACCAAGACTTTGCAATGGCACCAGATTGTCTGTGAAAAAGCTAATGAACAATGTGATCGAAGCTACCATTATCAAGGGAAAGTACCAAGGCGAAGATGTTTTTATTCTGAGAATTTCAATGAGTATGAATGATTGGACCCACAAGCCGTGTCGGCTGCAACGTAGAAATGCCGTCGCCAGAATGATCGATACTGACCCGAAATTTCGATGACGGATTAAGCTCATTTTACACTCTCTGCGGGTGTCAATAACCAAAACTGTGAAATTTCGGAAACAGAGAAACACGTCAATCACGAAAAACCACTGCACGACAAGGAAGTCACTGCCTGGGCCGGAGTGGGCTCAAAAACCACCATCGGACCATTTTTCTTCAAAGTTCGAGAAATCACGGGGCGTCGTCGCACGCTATCGTTGGGTGTTAGTGCACTTTGTGCGTCCGAAAACACGTAAAAAAGGTCAGGCGTATCTATTTTCAGCAACACGGCGCCAATTTACATATTTTATTGGGGAAGTTTTTGTGACAATGGGGCCGCAGTATCATGAAATTTGGAAACCACTGACCCATGCAAAAGACGGCAAAACTAAAAACGGCACTGCAATGAACTCAAAACAATTCAAAAATTTAATTCATAATGCTATTACAATTACCATTGAACTGTAAATAACTGAAATTAATAATTTTGATCCAAATTGATATCTCCTTTGTTGTTTTGTTGTATTTTTCGGTCAGTTAATTAATTTCAGGCAGAACTAAGTCTGCCGGGTCAACTAGTATTTATATAGATGTAGTAGATCACTAAGATAAATTCAATGTCAATTCCGCGGTAATCATTCAATCGTTCGAGTTTCTACAAAGTTGCCGTAGTTACGTACTGGTTCTATTTAACCGTTAGAAAATTCACCATGTTTAAATTAAAGGTTTTCTGTACTAAGTCAAATAATTACAATATATAGTGTCTGAACAGTGAGTCTTGTGACCCAAAATATTGCCCTGAAAAAGAAAAATACCTTCGGAAAGTTCACGAATTTTATGCAAATTAATTGTTTCCCTAATTGTATTATAATAAGATTTTATAAATTTATTCATTTATTCAGTTTATAACAATTAATGGTCGACTGTAGAAAGTATAATTTTTTGATATCAACGCCACTTATATTTACCGCTTTAAATTAATACCAAATTAATCTCATTTTATTTACGTTTAATAAGATCTTCGGATACACCTGGCCTTGAAACAATTTATGAGCAGACAACACGGCGGATTTGTGTAATTTACAAGTTCAGCGCCGAATAAAGTTATTCTAATTAAATCAACGATGATTTTCTGAGTAAATAAATAGGGGGCCTCGGTAGTCTGGGGTTAAGGCGCCTGACTGCTATCCCAGAGGTCCCGGGTTCGAATCCCGGCCAGCCCCACGGTGGTCCTTCGCCTTTTCCACTTTCCTACCTACACAATTTTTCTTTCTCTCTTCTTCCCTTTTTATATTCCTGATTCCTCCTGTCATAGCCTTCCCTAGTCCTTTCCCGTTCCACCAAGCGCATGCCATCGGTTGGTTGATGAGATTCAACTCGTTTCAGGAGGCATAACACTCCAGCGAGTTGTTCTCGATGCCCCAAAGTCAGAGTCGCGAAATGGTTGCGAGTAGGTGGAATAAAAATACATATATCGCGACTAGGTTATGATAGTACCTTCCGCCTCTTCTCTCTCTATCTTCCGACTAGAGCTGCTGCTCGACAATGTATACTAAAAAAATAGATTGTCGACAGTACAAAGGGACTTTCCCTAAGCCTCTAGACTGTCACAAAAAAAATAGACTTAATTTGGGAGTGTTTCTTCACCTCGCTGAGTTAAAAGTTTACCTGGATTAATGAGATTATAAGTTTATCATCCGAAATGTATAATAATTGTAAAAGGTGCGACATTATTAGGTTTTTTTATACTGTGAAAATTAGTTCATATAAACCAAATACATATTCCAATTCCAATAGGGGGTCCCAAGCTCGTTTGAGAAAGGAGGGGAAAATGTGCCGAACGTCTGAATGTCCATTAACACCATGTGCAAGAGAAAGAGAACATATAATGGGAACAGAATTTATAGTTGGAAATAAGTGTACAGCATTTTGAAACTATTAATGCGAGGATCTACTACCTACGGCTTAAAAGGAATTTTTTAACTGAAGTGTTATCAACGTATGCACTGAGGAGAAATAAGAGGTGGAGAAAGACGAATTCTGCTAAAACTAAGAAACAATTTATCTGAACTGTCCACGAAACTGTAAACTTATATAAGATCTTCGCAGATTTTAAACAGGCATATGACTCAATATCCAGGGAAAACTCGTCGTCAATGAGTGAAAATGAAATGAAAATGCCTACAACAGACCAAATATTCTGCCTAAAACATTTTTTCGAGAAGTGTTAGGAGAAAAATGTAAACGTATATCAGATTTTCATAAATTTTAAACAGCCGTATGATTCAGAATCTTGGGAAAGACATATTGGCAATCTTATAGACCTTAGAAATATTAGTGAGACTAATAAAAGTAACCTTAACAGACACAATAGCTCAGGTAATGGTTCAAAACTCCTTAACTGAAGGCTTACACGTTAAACCAGGACTCAAACTGGGAGATAGTCTAGCACCGATGTTATTCAACCTAACCCTAGAGCAGCCTCAACCTTATTCAACCTAGCATCAGAACAGCTTTAGACAGGAATGGAGTATTAATTAACAAGTCCGTGCAAATATGGGGTTACATTGAAGATCTGAACATAGTAAGTAGATCACTATTAGGAGCAAAGGAGTGCTATATAGATCTAGATAACGCCGCTAAAAACATGGGTTTAACAATTAATCAAGACAAAACTAAAGCATTGTTGCAGACTAGATAAGAAAAGACACGTCTAAGGATCAACTTCAAGATAGTTAGCTACAATATAGGAGGTAGCGAAGAACTTTAAATATCATGTCCTGTCCATCGTAGTATATTTAAAGCTGTTGATTGAAATACTTTACGCAGGGAATAGAAGCTTTGATTGCCCTGTTGTATTCTGCCTTTAACTAACTCCAGCTCTAGAGAGCTCTAGGAAAACAGAGCAGTAAAGAAAATATATAAGGGAATCATAAGTAATCGGGGACAGGCCAGCAGGACGATCGAGGAAAAGATGGTTTGAAGCCGTAGAAGCAGGCGCTGCACACTTGTTGGGCGAAATTGAAGGACTCTAGCCAATAAGCGAGAATGTTGAAGGAAAAACTTAAGGAGGCCAAGGCTCGAATTAGGCTGTAGTGTCAATGAACTGCACTGTCCACGAAACTACACTAAAATAATCTTAGGTGATTTAAATGTTTAGATTGGAAACAGGCAGGGTTTAAATTGCTGCAGCAATTTTAATACCGTTACTGTTGACATGAAGACCACAGAAATTTACTTTGCTTTGCTTTACAGCAATCATATTTGCAATTATTTTGCTGCAGGCTGTGAAATTTATGTATTAAAAGTGCAATTACTATAAAAGAATCAAGATGGAAAAACATACAAAATTAATAATTTATTAAATGAAAATGAGTTATTAATAATAAGTCGACAAACTTAAAATTTTTATTAATACATATCTAAAAATAATTGAGAAGGAATTAGAAAATAATTGGGGCATAAAAACCACATCAGATCCTTCAACCACACGTAAGAAAAAAATCAGGATCATAATGGTTTCACACATTTATTTTTATAGTGTTTAGTATCCTCTAAAAACAGCACACCTTCTTGCGCACTTTAGTTTTTCTGAAGTTAAAATATTCTAAGCCATTCTAATAATATACAGGGAACTGTTGGCTGAGGATGGAAAATTGCAATTAAATTTTCTTGTTAGCCTCGCAACTTCCTTGTGCAGGACTAAATTGTTTTTATAAATTTATCCTTGGACGGAGAATAGAGACCAAACAGCTTCCTTAGGAAACTCAAACTAAGTAAATAAAGAAACTAAAACTGGGATTTAATTGTATTTTGGAAAAACGACAGAATGAATTTTTTGTTTGGGATTCGAATATGAATTTGGTGTTGAGTTTGAATGTACACTTGAAGTGACAACTAAAAAGGACGAAATTTGGTATGTGTCAACTGCAACATCTTATCGTGTAAAGTTGTGTACTTTTTTTAAATTAAGTTTTGTGGGGTGCTTTATTCCTTGATAATTCGTATTTTTTAATTTCTTATATTAACCCTATCGATTTTCATTCATTCATTACAAAGGTAGTTTGTAGTCTCCCTTTACAATGCAATTTTATGGGAAATCGCCACGTTGTGCAATTTTTCGTTAATCTTAGATTATCTAGTGGTTTTGTTTTCGTAAGTTTATTTTCAAAGTGTTGCACAGCGGGAAGTAGATAATATACTTATCTAGAACATGCTTAATCCTTTGTACGACGAAATGCACGATACAAGCACGTGCTGTTATTTATGTTAGCTGTGTTGAAGATGAATAAAATTAATTGATTGCAAACAAAAAATAATTAAAAACTTAAGTAAAAAATTAATTTCATAGAACCTTCGCAGTCTTACTCGTACATATACCTTGCGTTTCCTTTGTTGGTCTACCCCGCAAAATCTTTACTGCTTTTCACTGCAGTTTACTCTTAAATTCATTTTTTTTGGTGTCTTATAGTGTGCAACCTCGTTTGTTTTCTCATATACCTATAGGATAGGATAGGCAGTTACTCGAAATTTTGTTGGCTATACATTGGTTTCCTCGATTTCTCGGTGGAATGTTTCAATGAAGTAGCAATGTGCCCACAAAAAACAACTATTACTGAAATCTCTACAAAATGCAATTTCGTAGAGAATCGGAGTTAGTTTGCACATGTGCGAGATGTATTACGTCGAAGTGAAATTAAGTTTCAAGATGATTGTAATGAGTAAGTATGTCCAGAGTGTACTTACGGTAAACAACAAAGGGTATAAATAACATCCTTTAAATCCTAAAACATCAACAAGGCAACTTGATTTTAATACATGTAGATTTATGCGAGATGAATATTTACTCTTTAGGAGGAACAAAGTATTTTCCACTGTTCATAGTCGACTATTCACATTTCTGGACCGTGTTCTTCTTAAGACACAAAAGTGAGACGACTGCAACACTAGAAGATTTTTGAGGTTAGTTGAAAATCAGTTCGACAGAATAGTTAAGGTACCATGATCAGACATCGGCACTGAAATAAAAAAACGTGACTCACAGTGAATCTTGAAGTTTTTCATAGCAATTTCAGTGCCTACACACCACGTGTGTAAGTGTAGTTATACATGCTCGAAATATGGATGACAGTTTGTTGGGCGAAGCGATCAATTACGTCAGGCTCAAGATTAATCACACTGGCATTACTTTGCACAGTAAAAGGTAAAAGTGCAGCTGATCTGTGGCTTGGAAGGAAAACAGACATTAATAAATTAAATTCCTTTGGATGCGACTGCTACCTTGGACTGAAAAACAGTTAACTAAAGGCTCATTTGTTGACGACGACATAGATTTTTCAGGCTTCAGAGTCTTTATCAAGAAAATGAACAATGTTGTAAGCTCCAGTAATGTAGTATTTGATGATAATGAGCTACACATGTCCCCGTCTGAAACGAATGCTGAAACACTAGGGCCAGTTTTACACGAGCCAACAGCCAACCAACAAAAATCGACTGAAGACGAAGGGGTGGGCAGATTTGACTGGATTTCCGATTCCGAGTCAACTTTTTGACAGCTGTAGCTGTGTAGTTGTTGTTGTTTTTTTCTCTCTGGAAGAAAAGAGAGAGAAATAGTAGAAAAGAGAATTACGACTAAAAACAACAACAATAAGCAGTCTGACGTACTTGGTTGGGAAATTTGGCTGTGTGAAAGCCCATGCGATTTTTCATCGAACTTCAAAAGGGAATGAACGATGACAGCATATTTTTGTTGGTTGGCTGTTGAGTCGTGTGAAACTGGTCTAGGCCATGGTACAATAATACAAGGTAGGCTCGCAAGGAAAAGCTCTGTTTCCATCTTGAAAAGCTTCAACCATTTTTACATTAGAAAAGATCTGAGTGACGTCACGAGAAAGCTTTTTTCCTTTGTGAACTAAGATCCGAGTGACGTCGCGGGGCCCTTATGAGCTTACCTTGTAATTATTGTACCATGGTCTAGGCAATGAAAAATCAAACACGAACTCTGAGTATGAAAGCTTTAACCCTGAAGAATCTGAAGATGAAATTTACCCTCTAAGACTAGAAAATGAAAATCAGTCCGATCGTCAGTCCAATCGCAGTCAGCTATAGATTCAACAACTTCAACGACCCTGGGTAAAGGCTCCAACTTACAAAGCTCAGGCGGAAAAATACTATAAAATGGCGAACTAAACTCTCCAATATTTCAGATTCTATCGAAATAATGGCTAAATTTCTTAGTCTTTGTTGATGCATAGTTGAAGATAAATTATTCTTTATAATTTTTAACTAAGAAAAAGATCTTTTTCCAGATGCAACCGTAACTGGTATAGTAAGAAATATTCATAATACTAAGTATTGATGTGCATGGAAAAGATAACATCATATCAGTGTTGCCAGATGATCGAGAGTGGTTCCCCCTCACTCGAGAAACCGCTAAAATTAAAAAAAAAACGCTAAAATTGAGAAAAAACTTTGTTTTATTAAAAACCCTGGTATGTATTACAGTTTCATATGCCCCAGCCCTTGTTTTCAACATAAACTAAATGTTTATAAATCTAGGAACTGAAAATAAAGAGCTGTTATTGGTCGATAGATATACCAGATATTTGTCGACTTTCAACAGGCATATGACTCGATAAACAGAGAGAGGCTGTACAGGATCCTATTGGAATTAGGAGTCCCCTCAAAGCTGGTACGACTGATAAAATGCGCAACGAATAGCTCCCTGGCGAAAGTAAGGATTCAAAATGCAATAACAGAAGAGTTCGAAGTGCGACAAGGTCTTAGACAAGGAGATGGACTAGCCCCCATGCTTTTCAACCTGGCCCTAGAATGGGTGATAAGAAAAACATCAGTACGGAGAAATGCGTCCATAGCAACGCAGTCTGTACAATTATTTGGATATGCGGATGACGTGAACATCGTGGGAAGGTCCTTCTTGGCAGCAAAAGAAGTCTATGTCGAATTAAAAGAGGCGGCCAAGGACATAGGGCTGAACATCAATGAAGAAAAAACGAAGGTGATGCAACAATCCAGAGCTGGAAGATTTAGAATGGGAAGAAATATAACTATCGACGAACATAATCTAGAAGTAGTCGATAAAACAGTCTACCTTGGGTCTACAATTACAAAAAGAAACGATGAAAAGGAAGAAGTAACTAGACGAATACTACTGGCTAATAGAGCTTTTTATGCCCAAAAACAAATATTGCACTCAAGATTTGTGGACAGAAAAACGAAACTCTCACTCTACAAAACAGTAATACGACCAGTACTGTGCTATGGCAGCGAGACTTGGACTATGACCCAGGACATAGAGGAACAAGTCAACAGGTTTGAGAGGAAAATTCTCAGATGCATAATAAGCCCAACGAAAGAGGATAGGATATGGCGAAGGAGATACAACAACGAGTTGTATGAAATTTTTGACGACCCAGAACTCTCAACGTTTATAAAAATCAACAGACTAAGACTAGCCGGCCACGTAATCAGGATGAATGATAACCGTATCCCAAAACGGCTTATGGTGGCCGAAATTCCAGGAAACAGACCAGTAGGTAGACCCAGGAGAAGATGGATGGACTCTGTGACGGCTGACGCAGAGACAATGCTGAACATTCGGAACTGGAGAACTGCTGCAAGGAACCGTCAGACTTGGAGAAATGCCCTAGAGGAGGCCAAGGCTCGATTTGGGCTGTAGCGCCATTGGATGGATGGATTGGTCGATAGAAGTCTGCTTCGATCGTCTGATGCCTCGTCTTCCTTGACATCATCAATGTACGAGAGTATCGAATTGAATTCAAGTACCGAAATTCATTGTAAGTTTAACTTTTTTTCTCATCTTGTTGTGTTTTTTATTGTTTATTATCAGTTAATACAGTTTAAAATTTATTAGGGAATGACGAGCGCCAGTGCTTTTATGACAGGAAGGGGGAATAACATTTTTTGTATTAAACTGTAAATAAAAATGTAAAATCTAACAAAAAAAGCAATTTTCAAAAAAAAAAAAAACACTAAAAAAACGCTAACAAGTTTTCCCCGCTAAAAACGCTGCCCCGCTCCCGCTGCCACAACCTACCAGAGATATTTTTAGTCCACCTACTCCCAACCATTACTATCGCGACTTTGACATCGGGGCATCGAGAAACAATTCGCTGGGGTGTTATGCCTCCTGAAACGAGTTGAATCTCATTAACCGACCGAGGATATACGCTTTGGTGGAGCGGGGAATAGCTATAAGGAAGGCTATGACAAGAGGAATCACGAATGTAAAGAAGGAAGAAGAAAAAAGGGAATGTAGGTTGAAAGTGGAAAAGGCGAAGGACCGTGGGGTTGCCAGGTTTCGAACTCGCCAGACGCCTTACTACTCCCTAAGCTACCGAGGTTCCCAAATATGGAGATCAACGGAGATCTCAACTTAACACCAAATTGCGACTGTTCAACTCCAACGTTCAGGCGGTTCTTTGTACGGTTGCGAAACATGGAAAGTCACCCAATTCATCACAGGACGCCTACAAGTATTCATCAACAGATGCCTACCTCGTATCCTAAAAATCCGTTGGTAAGATAGAATTTTAAATGAAGTGTCGGCTTCGTGCCGACCAAGAAAGGATAGACGACCAAATCAGGTGAAGGAAATGGAATTGGGTTGGCCACACCTTGCGATCCGAAAACAAGAATCTAGTTAAACCGGCCCTTGACTGGAATCCTCAAGGATCCCCTCGAGTTGAAACACCTAGAGCAACGTGGAAGAGAACCATACTAGCAGAGGCAGCAGCAACTGGGAGATCCTGGTCAGCAATTGTTTCCGCCCGATGTCCCATGAGGGATTAAGGGAGCATAAAGAGAGAAGAAAGCTCGATAAATGAGTTATACTCGAGGCGGCGTCGAATATAGGATTTGTAGATTGTAGCCCTGACTGCTGGTGGAAGAAGAAATTTGCATCCCTTAAGATATCCTAGGCATTGAGATGCTTTTATGTCATGCAATATTTGTATTATACTCGTCGATTGGTTTTTTTATTAATTTCTGATGGAATAATAAATAATTTTTTGTATTGAAACAAAATTTGAATTTTTTCCGTAGTCGAACTTGGAGTCGGAGTCAGTTTTAAAATTTAAAAATGTCGAGAAATCGCAAATTTTGTGACCCGACTCCGCAGCCGTGATTAAAACTACGAGAATAAAACATCAAAAACACGAAATATTATTTCTTCACACCTCAATCCTACAAAGCACAAGCCCGAAATATCATCCCACCTAATACTACAATTTAAAAAGTATATTAGGGGGTTACGCACCTTAACCGTATGTTAAAACAAAAATCAATCATTCAAAAATGCACAAAATAATCTTAATCAAACCGCACTGAAAACCAGCTTAAAATTTACAAAAAATCTGGGTCCAATATTGTAATATGAACAAAAGCAGAAATAAGTATGTCATTGTTCTATTATTATTGAATTAAATTTAATTAAAATTAATTTTCCAAATGAATAATAATGAACAAAAAAAACAGATCATTTCACTGAAATATTAATAAAGTACCACCCCACACATAATTACGCTATTAATTCAGCCGAATAAATAGAATATATCCGTCAACAAGTGTATAGCAATAAATTGCATGGAATTTAATATTTTCAATAAATAATTGAGTCAATCAATTACATTTTTTTTTGTTTTGGTGTAAATCTTTCAATTTTAAATCCAAAATTACGATGCAGATTATTATTATACGAAAATTGGGCAAGCATTGGGCGTACTGTGGCAAATAAACCAAAAATTCAATATTTAATAGAGATAATAACTAACCTAATAATCTGTTAATGTAATAATTTAATATTTAAATTAGTTTTTAATGGAGTTCATTTTATGAAAATGTAATTTATATTTTTTTTTTATTACAACTTACTCTTATAAATCATACTTTCCAGCTTTCACATTTTTGTTAGTGTGGAACATCACTTATTTTCTATGAATATTATTTATGGCAATTTTTTTTTCTTCGCTCAGATATTTTAAAACATTTTACACTAATCTTAACTTTTTGGCGTAATTATACACATATCAACACTCAATTTGCGTTAAGTAAACAAAATTGATTTTGAATTTTTTTTTTGGTGTGGTTATATTTTTGGGATTAAGGTGTACAAAAATCGCAAGTGATAAGCACACAGACTAGAGGACTAAGTTGATTTAAGTTTAATTAAGATTTTCTTTTTCGCTTAAAGATTTCGCGATGATTTTCACACTCTTTACAAATTCTTTTATCACTTTCTTCAGAACTGGAAGATTGCTTTTTTAATCGGAAATTATCAATCAATGTGGGACTTATCTATCAACAAACTTATATATCACAGTTAGGTTAAAAAACAATTTCGTACTTCTTTCGAATTTCTATCGAAACATTTCTTTACAAAAACAAAAAAAAAAAACAATTTTAAACTTTCTCAAATATTATCTTTCATCCTGACAAAAACACTTTGGCGGCTTAAAAATATAATTCAAGAAGGAAAACATTCATCAATTTTGTGCGTAATTTATCTCTCGCCCGTACACAAAAAAACTTCGGACTTAAATCGCCATTGATTATTTTCTTTTCTTTAAATTTTAGTTATTTTTAAACTAACTAATTCCTCTGCTCCTTTTCACTCCGGCACGCAACATGAGACGCGACTTGCCGCGAAAAAGTTAAGTGAAACACTAAAATTAAGGTCGAATATTTTTTGAACTTTAACTTGGATAAAACTGTGGAACGTAACATCCTGTGTGGAATGCGTTCGAATGAAGGGGTATACCACGACCGGATTGGGCGCGCAAGCGTTTTTATGCTCGGCTAGAGTTGGATGGATGGATTGCAGCCACGTGCTTGAACTGTGGGGCCAAACTGGTGGGTCCAGAACGGAGACTGTGTGTGAAATCGTGATACACCGGAGCGCTTGTATAAATTAAGTGAAAACTTTTCAATCGACGGCACCGGGGCCGGCTTTTATTAATGAGCTTTTGTTTGAGTTTATTGTAATTAGGGATTAATTATGCGGTTTTGTATGCCCTTTGTGCCATTTTATTTGACGAGGCTACTTCTACCCTTCAAAGATGGTTATGCGTTTGGGGTTTTTTTCTACAAAATTTCCTTTAAAAGGTATTTTTGGTGTTTTTTTGGCATAAGCAACAAAAGGTGCTCCTTACTTTCGTGAGTTACAATTACAGGAATAACTCATAACAAAAGAAATAAAAAGAATAGAAAACTCAAAAAAATCTATGCTTATTAACTTTTACGTGATATTTTATACAATCGGACCGCCTTACTAAAAATAAAGTCATGTTGTTAGTCAGAATGAAAACAAAACCGTCTGCGCAATTAACACGATGATATACAGGGTGTATCAGTTCTTCTTCTTTGATCCGTTAGTTGGCGGTCCGAGCGGGACGTCCCCGCAACGGATACGCTGTTGTAGGTGCCGCTGGGTCTCGAGCTCTATTCACGATTCGTTTCCATCCTTGCCGGTCCTTGGCGACCACTGACATATAGAATGGACAGCTCATGAGGAATTTTTCATGGCACCAATTTGTTCCATAGGCTACAAACCTTTTTTCACTCCATGTAAACACCGGAATCACTTTTGAAATTTACATTTTTTTAAATACGTACTTAAAACATTAAAACAACACAAATATTTTGTTTAAAAAAATTAATAAACACTATTTTGACTTTTTCACCTTTTAAAATGCCTTTTTTTCATTAATTTCCAAATTTTATGTGTATCTGATTTAAGTTCTTAACGCCTGCTTTAACAACTGACATTCTGTATGTCAAAATCCGGGGGTCTATGGGGAAAAGAGCAAAAGATATAAACATCACTAGTGCAAAAGGGAAAATATAAAATCAGGTCTGAGTGCTTCTGTCAGTTTGGGGGTCTATGGATGAGTGCGACAACTATACTTTTGGGTGCCATCGATTTGTATGGAATAATTTCAGATGAGCAGTCCATTATTATATGTCAGTGTTGGCGACGTATCGAGTCTCGGTAACTGATAATCGTTGATTCTTTCGGTCACCCTCGAAATTCTTTAGCCAGGCTTTCTTCGGTGCCGATCGCTGGATACTCCAGCCTGCGGACGGTCTCGCCAGAGAAGTTTACGTGGCAAGCGGTTATCATCCATTCGCAGACATGTCCAAACCACCGTAGTCGACGATTTTGAATTTCTTCTTCGATCAGCGTTTTCTGATCGCATCTTCGTCTGAATGTTTCGTTTCGAAGGCGACCGCGTAGTGAGACACCGAGGATCTGCCTCAAGCATCGAATTTGGAAGACTTATAGCTTCTTAACGTCCAGTTTGAGCAGTGTCCACGTTTCAGATCCATAAAGAAGAATCGGAAGTATCAACGTTCGGTAAAGGCCTACCTTTCTTTTGATGGAAATATTTGTTCGTTTCCAAATGCACCACTTGATCGAAGCGAATGTTGCCTGGCCGATGCGGCTGTGAACTTCGGCCGTCGATGCTACTTTCGTTTCCTCAACCAATGATCCCAAATATTTGAACCTCGGAACCTGTTCGATTTGGGTTCCATCGAGGTGAACACTTTCCCTCGATCCGTCCCTTGTGAGCACTTTGGTCTTTTCCGCATTGATTTTTAACCCCTATGACTGCGCGATGCGGGAAATGTTGTATAAGATGTCCGTTGCTTCGGCATCCGTGTCATATCAGTTGAAATGTCGAAACGTTTGGCTGTGGATAAACGAACAAAAAATCGTATTGGTGTGTGGGGGGGGGATTGTAACGGTTTAGCCGCTAAGATGTTTTGAAATTTTTTTGGTATATATTTAAATATTACCCTGTATTTTTGTAACCCTATTAGATATTTTCATGAATAATGCTCCCACCTATCTCAAACTGTAAAAGTCAAGATTTCAACCTACCAACGTCCAGAGTTATGATTCGTTTTTTTTTTTTCACTAAAATTTTAACTTCAACCACCTTTTTCTCCAAAAAATACGTAATTAACCAATACTTTTTTTTACAAAAGAAAAGCTAGGAAAACTTGGACAATTTCCTATGAATAATGTATAACAACTGTTATGCTACAGCCTCTAGTTTTGAAGTGATAAGCAATTTTAAAGTTAAAATTAGCTCTATTTCGTCCTTTTTTAATACTTTTCCACCTGAGTTTTGTTGAAAAGTACCAAATAAGCACCAAATAAGGCCAATTTTAACATTAAAATTGCTTATAACATTGGCAGAAATGATAAATGAGGCTTAGTCAAAG
This sequence comes from Thereva unica, assembly GCA_949987705.1. Classification (NCBI taxonomy): domain Eukaryota; kingdom Metazoa; phylum Arthropoda; class Insecta; order Diptera; family Therevidae; genus Thereva; species Thereva unica. The sequence continues at coordinate 50,773,825 of OX465283.1, forward strand.
TAAGAATACCCATTACACTACACTACAAGAACTAAGATGGGCCGGTCACATAGTTTTAGAACGAGTGCTTATATATTCTACGATACTGAGGAAGAAACTTTAACTAGGTTTCTGTGTACTTAAGTTTCTATTCAAAATACTTCACCCCGCTTTGTGATCAATCACCACCCTAAGAATTAAATCCAGATACCATAGTATAACTTTCATCACGGTGCACGGTGCCTACAGAAGAAAAACGAGAACTAGAAAAGAATGACTTATATGAAACTCTTAGAGTGACTTATGACCAAGACCCTTCTTTCGACATGAAATTGGTATTTGGCGACTTAACGCTAAAGTGCGTAAGGAACCATATTTTACCACGGTGGCAAATTCTCACTACACAAAAAATCAAACGATTACGGGACCAGAAAGGGTAAATTCGCTATCGCAAGTAGTGTGACAATAGCTAGCACCATAAGAATACACACAAAATGACATGGACGTCACCAGATGGGAGACACCAAAAACAAATTGACCATATTGTAGTTAACACGAAGCATGGAAGTAGCATACTGGATGTAAGGAGTTTCCGCGGAACGAATGTAGACACCGATCACTACCCAGTTGTTGGGAAAATGAGGGCAAAAATACTCGAGACTTTAAGTCAGACAAGCAAAGTGAAACATAGAAAAATTAAAAAATGAAGAAACAAAACAAGAGTATGAAACAATGTTAATCCTAATGTGGAACTCGATAAAAGGAAAAAATTATAGTAACAAACAACAGTGTATTTAGGCACCCAAAATCACCAAGAATAAGTGCGATTAAACAAAGCTACAGTAATGCAGATGCATGGGCGTAGCAACTGGGTGGGCCAGGTGGGCCAGGCCCACCCCAGAATCCTTCTGGCCCACCCCACAGTAAAAGTGATTAACTTATTAAAAACAAGATAAATCCGCTCTAAAACCCGTGATGTTACATAATGCTTAAAACAATTTTACAAAAAATAGTTTTTAAATCATCCCTCGGTCGTGGTCCACCGTTAAACTACGATTTATTGGTTCGTGGCGCATGACACAGCGTAGTGGCCCTAATGGCCATGGAGATAAAGCTGGAAAAACATAATTGCATTGCGTTTTATTGCTTGGGTGGGTATCAAGTGCATTTCATACAATGCAGTGCCGTTTTTATAAGACAGCAGTCTTTGAAATACTACTTTCTTCAGTACAGCGTTGCCTACTCTTGCCTCCAGAGACCACTAGATTCGACTTTCAAAACCACCAGTAAACCACTAAAATGTTTTCCTCTCGTCAGTAACTAGATATTCCACTAACCCCCTATTCTAAAATTGAGACCAGTCATAAGTCACAAGCTTTAGCGACTCGCGCTTGCTTTTTATAAACTTCTTCTTTTGGTTTCTATGTCGATGTTGACAGTAGTTACGTATAAACAACTTCAAAATAAATACGTTTAGCATACAGGGGTATATCTAACTTAATGTTTGATAGACGCTGTTCCTAACTAATTCAAAAAACAAAATGATAATCACTGCACTAATAATTTGCTATAAAAAAATAGATTTTAATAATAGAATCAGCATTATTGCTTTGACAAATTACCATTATAACCTGGCTTCATTGACCGAACTGCCTAAGTACGAGCAAATTAGTGAACTGAACTTGAAAATAGCCTCAATTCGCATACAATTTCCATATTTTCAACTGAGGATAATGGTGGATCCACACTACGCGAACTCAGCTCTTACCCGCTTTTGCCTATTTTTCATAAAGAATTTTGTGATTGTTTTACTATCTTTTTAATGTCAAGGGTAGTGGGGTAAAACTGCGCGGACAATAGTCTGGAATTAAAAAGGTGCATTGTACGTTCACACAATACGGGCTTTACAAAAGCGCGTACGGCCTTTCAAATGAAAATTGGTTTTTTGTGAATATAGATTAATTAATATTCATTTTTAAAAAGCTCATAAATTATTTGTTTTCAGATTAGCTCTTACTTTAGGATCCAACATAAATCTAATAATTCTAGATATTACTCTCAACTCCCGATTCAGAAAATTATCCCCCTGTTCTAAAATTGTGACCAGTCATAAGTCACAAGGTTTGGGAGCTCACGCTTACATCTTATGAAATTCTTTCTTTTGGTTTTTATGCCAATGCTAAGAGAAGTTACGTTTATTTCATTCCTACTTCGATTCTAAGTTACTTTTGATTTAGTAAAAGTTTTCTATTATGATTGTGTTGTTACTTATAGCTGCTTTTAGAATACGGGGGTAAAAGTATACGCGTGCTCTTTTCAAACGCCTTACGGCCAAAAGCACGTGGAATCTAAGTTTATGTAGTGAGGACGGTCCTTAAAACAAACCTCAGTTCGCCCAACTGGACTCGAACTAAAGTTAAACGTTAAAGCGAGTCACTCTTGATGTGTCTTTAAGCTGCAGAACTTCATACGAAAAATTGGTGGTATTTTTGGTTTCATTACACTTTGGCAAAAAACTTTTGTTTTTTATTTAAGTGAATCATTAGGTCAGTGGTAATTGATGTCTTATTATGGTTTAGTGAATGGCCAATACTAATTTTGTATACTTGTACACTTTCCTATTACCACCAAAAATAACCTACTAACCACTAGATTTTTTCCTCACTAAAGGCAACTATAAACTACCAGTTCTAGTAGCAAAACCACTAAGTTGGCAATGCTGCTTCGGAAATAACTTGCACGCTCGTAACGCAATGTAAAACTTATTACCAGCTTTAGACAAAGAGTATAATCTCTTACGGAAGAAAAGGCAAAAAGTCAGGAGCTAAGTTCATTTGGTATATACGTAACATATAACGCGGAATACAACTAGAAATAAATAGTTTAGTCGTTGAGTTTTAAATTCAAATCCAACTCAACTCGGCTCCAATAGAAACTCAGTAATATGATATGTACAACCTTAAATGCGCAGGACAAATGTACTTTTTGGCGCGCTTCTATCTCCACGGTAACCGCAGGTGTATACATATATTAAACTAGGTAGCCAAAGAGCCGGCACACGTGAGTCTGGATCTATGATTTGTCGCTAATTTGTTGCTAATTGTGACGTCAAAAATAATTTTGTCGCTCATCTCATTGTTTAAATAATGATGAAAACCGCCAGCATGATGTCAAGTGATCTTTCGAACTGAACACGATAAAAAACAGCATTGAGGATAACGTTATGCCGATTTTGTCTCCGGTTTTTGGAGGAGCCAGATCACGATTATTATCGATTGGCCTATCAAGGTGGCTAGGTAACGTGCATACCTCCCATTTAAAAGTTCTAAATACCTAGGCAGTCTATTCTTAAAAATTGAAAAAAAAAAATTAGTTTTGTTATTTATCATCTGTCAGTCGGTAATTAATGGTGGTTTAAAATCTGGCCCACCCCAGCAAAAATTCATTGCTACGCCCATGGCAGATGCTAGGAGTTTCTACAAAGTCAACATGATTAAGAAAAGCTACAAACCCACCTGCGCCATGGTAAGAAGAGAAGATGGCACAGCTAGTAGTATCGATGACATACTCGAGGTGTGGGCGAAATACTTTAGAGACTTTTTCTAAGAGAAACACAGAGAGAAGCAGACAACCATAGTACAGATGACCCAGTAAACAATACGCCAAATCATACAGTTGAAGAAATTGCAAATGCCGTATGTTCAGATTGCATACCCTCGGAAATCTTAAAAAATGGTGGAGAGAAGTTATGGCATGCCTTACAAACTCTTATCGTAAAACTGGGCGCGGGCGACCCTCTCGAATTCCGAATGAGTCACAATGGGCGTGAAAGATCCTGGCTATTTAAATTTATATGAATTTGTTTTGTCTAAAACTGCTCTATAGAAAAGCATATGTATAATTTCCGGTCAATCAGCTGTTTGAGCTCAATCCAAGTAGAACAAATAAAACCTAAATGTTTTTCAGATTTTGTTGGGGGTCAGAACCGATATCCAACACCACCACCGTGCTCAGTACACTCCAAAACGGGGGAAAAGTGTTTCTATTCTACAGAGAACCCGAGTAAAGCGCGTTTAACCAGTCTAGGGGTTGATTTTTTGCGTTTTTGGGGGTAACCCCAAAGAAAAATTCTAACCACGTCATAGTATCCCCAGCATCTCGAAAACCGGGGGAGCAAGTTACTCCTGATCTGGCTCAAAATATTTACCATTTTAGGGGGCTTTCCGACTTATGCAAGCTATGCAGATTTTATCCGGTATATAAATTTGAAGGGATGGATCTAAATTCGTTGCTTATTATTCCTTTCACGCAAAAATTTTTCAGGAGTCGGCTACAAAACGGCGACACCTTAGCGAAAATTCAGTGCCAGCCTACTTCACGGGACTGCCGTTCCTCGCTACCTATCTCCACCTCGCTTAGACCACCCTCACAACCCGATATTTTTAGTAGGTATATTGTTAAAACTGCCTATATTAATTTTGTTCTCTAATTTTCCTTAGTAGCTTCAAACCGACCAAAGTAGTACTCTTCTTCTCTCTTGTAGTCACATTTTTTAGAAACGAATTTCTCTGGGGTTTAAATTTCTAAATAGAATATAGTCAAGGTAGACTACTATTCTCGAGCTCGTGAGCCCGTGCAGCCCGTATGACCCGTGCCTTGTGTGACCCGTATAGCCCGTGAGTAAACCGATTCATCTAGTACTTTACGCAAAAAACTAAAAAATATCTTTTTTTGCTGTTAATTATTGTTTAAACAATCCCAAATGGCTAAAATTTGGGTGGATATGGATTTAAGTGGTCGATGGGCTACTTCTCAAGTAGCAGTGGAACTAGTTTGCTCTACAATTTCATAGCACGAGCAAATCTTTAACGACTGGCCTATAAGCTCGACAGTCAGGTTAAATGAATTTATGAATGAATTTTTTGTCTGTAATATAACAAATAGGGGGCGGTGTAACGGGTGGAGGCAGGGTTCTTGTGGAGCAATCGATATAAAGAAAACGACTGAATTTTGTAAGAGCTGATATATTTCTATAGTGCCTCTGACATCAAAAGGTTGTTTGCAGGACTGAACGGCCGTACACCACACATACACTCCGAGGAGCTATTCCCCAGTTCTATGTATATAATTCGTTTGAAAACAATAGCGAACTTTCCTCCCTAATGCAATTGGGTTTCTCTAGAATAAATCAGACGAATTCACAAACTGAGAAATGATAAATCCCCTTATTCTCTTTATATTCAAAACCGACCTGCAAATTCTTTTTTTGGCTCATTTTTGCCGTCGAGTGTTCGTTTGTGTAGCTCAAGTCTGGGCGTCGTAGGGCCGTATTTGCTCCCATTTCATAGGCCCTTTAAAAAGCCAAGCGGCCGGTGTTCGCCCGTTGTAAGGCTATTTTTTATTTTTACTCGAGAAACGATGTCGTCTCCCTTTTTCAACTTAATCTGATGACGCCGAGAATTTTTATTTAACAGCTGGCGCCAATGGCTGGAGAAAGCTGCACCTCTTCAAAAATTTTGACGATTTCGAATATGTGGTCATTTCATCGCAAATATTTGGGTAATGTGCCGCCTGCGATGTTACGGGATGGGTCAGCTATTAGTTCTACACCGTTCATTGGCACGGTTGGAGAGATATTGCAGGTTATACTGGAAATAAGACTTCTTTTTGGAGGCATTGAATTTGACACGAGGATGAGTTCAATGTCTCTGTTAATTGAGTTCGACGTAATTCCGCTGTCTTCTTGCCAGGATCTGACACGTGCTTGCCTTGGATTATCGAAGGCGTATTGATACTAGAATTTTTCTTTCATGTGTTAATAATCTTTCCAAATTTTATTGAAGGCATGAATTAAAACTTCTATTAGGCCTATGACTATCCCCACTTTGTCCACAATTACATAAAATAAAATAACATCGGCAAAAAATTACATAAAATAACATCGGTAAAATAACACAATTACATAAAATAAAACCGCAATAATAAATTTTCAAAAAAAAATTACAATCAAATTGCGGATAAACTATTGGAAATCAGCACAGCCATTTCTTCACTAACTTAAGTATTTAATTCAAATAAACGCATTCTTCCGGATTCAATTTAATTTACTTCTATATCTAAGTACAATAATTCACTTGAATGAATCTCATCCAATGCTCAACAAGCACATAACTCATTTATCTGCACTTGAAGCCATTTAATCAGATAAACTCAAGTATAATCTTCCATTTATTTTCCATTTTAAACGGAAGTCTTTTAGGAATCGATTGTATCTTCTAGTTTAATGCCAGCCCGAATGACCTCATCCCCCAATTTCCGCCCCCACTGGAAAAGATAAAAATTTCCCTTAATTACCCCTCCCAAAGAAGCTACAAGTGGAATTGCCAAAGCAGTATGTGGTAGGGAGAATAAATTAGAATTGTGGAATGTGGATCGTAAAAATTTCTGGTCGCTAGAGTGCGCTTTCATTTCGAAATGTTCATTCAGTCAGTACATTGCGATGTTACTGGTTGCCGGATGGTCTGCATGGGGGTAGTTATTAAGAGAGGTGATTCTATACGGTGAATTTGGATATGATAGCTTGTGCCGGCCAAGGTTTGCCGGTGTATTGCAAGTTTAAATATACCTACATATATCGTTCGTTTCGTTTTTTTTTAAATACACAATTTCCCTTCGGTCCTAGAAATAAATTAAATACCTTAAGTTTATTGAAACTTTTCCTGATTTTCAAGACCAGCCAAGGTAGGGTACAGTTTTGGGTATCACTTGTTAGCCATTCAAAAAAAACAAAGATCCAACCTCGGGCATTTAAACGACGGCGAAGTTTGTACTTGATGCGGTTAGTATTTTTAAATGAGCCCTCAGTCTTCCTGCAAGTACAACTGGAAACAAAAATTCATTCTCCCCCCATTTTTCCAGCAGCCCTTGGTAACTTACCACAGATCTTTTCGTTAAAGAATGATTTCATATTTAATATTTATGATCCTTCGGGTTATGGTTGACTGCATGACAAGGTTTGTTTTGTGAGGAGAAGAAACTGGCCTGAAAAAACTCCACAAGGTGAAATCATACACATTTTTTTGCAATGTGAAAACTGGACAACAAGGTAACAACGTTATGATTATGACTTAATCAGAAAAACGATCCAACAAAAGTTTATTTTTCTTTTGCTGTGTCATATTTACTAAAGAACTACGAAGGATTTTTTCGCCATTTTGACTGAAATGAGAAAAAGTCAGAATTTTTATTACGCGTTCTTTCCGGTCGCTCTCTAGAAATTTATCTGTAGACAAATTCGTTGCGGAAGATTAATGAACGCTTATAAATTTTCTCGAGCAACAGGAAGAAAGTAATTTATTTGGACAATAATGAAAATTCAAATTAGAAATGCTGAATTAGGAAAATTGTTGAATCTAACTGTTTGAAGAGCAATAAAGCGGCATGGTGTTGGGTCAACGAATTAATTATGTAGTTTTTAAATTGTATACACGGATGACGGGGGAGGGGTACAAGTAATAACAGGAGAATAGCGCACTTTTTAAAATTCTTTGCGCGAAAGCTCTCAGCTCCATCCATGATCTCCCAGTTGTTGTGGCCATCAGAGCTGGACTGAGAATGAATTTAAAACCGGGAAATTCAAAAATTCCGGCCCATTTCAATACATTTTGTTGAAACAATCAAGTAAAGTTATTTTTTGCTTTCAAAAGCTATTAATTTTTTCTTTAAGAATGGCTACGTTTTTTGATCAATATATGAGGTAAATCAAAGTCAATAAAAATTATCAGGTACGTTTATACCTAATATAATAAAAATTATTTTCCCAGTTTATAGGGATGTTATTGTAATCGGTCCGAAAATCGTAATTTTCAACGTATTTTAATATTTCAAGATTCCAATGGCATTTTAATCATAGTTATGAGAAGAACTATGTGTGTATGTGTGGGTGTGCGTACGTCCGTGGTCATTTTTTCCTGCACGAATCGAAACGTATTAACGAAAAAAATTGTACAACGAAAATTGTTTGACGTATGTAATTTAACGTATCGCGCGAACCAAAAATGATATCGACTTCGTTGAAGTGCCGATCGAAGCATATTAACTAAAACGTGCTTTGTATTTCACAAGATACGGTCAAGCCCTGTTTTTGTTTAAATAAAAAGACTTCGACCAAGAGTCACAAGCACCTCAAATTGATAAGTTTTTCTAATATTTAACAAAAAAACTGGATGGAATGAATGATATGTAATTAGCTTTTCTGGATTCAGCAGAGCGATAACTTCCCCATAAAATATCAATTGTCAACTAAATCCGAGCACTCTTTAAAACCCGTGCACAAATTTCGTTACCCTTTACCAACATCACGAATTTTTCAAACCGTAGATCTGCTCTAAGTTCGAAGGAAAAACAAATTCTCTAGAAAAAACTTGTGGTGTGCACTTTTATAGTTATTTGAACTAACTTCTCTCAAGATTACTTAAGATCAGTTCTGGTACTAGTCAATTTCTCATTAGTACCAAAACTATTTCTATATTTTTTTATTTTTTTGGCAAAATTTTACATACTCTATGTTTTTGTAACCCTATAACTTATTTTCATCCGCAGTATCTCACACAAGAAAACTGACAAAAATCTGTGTGTGGGCATTTATCGTTAGTTTGTGTCTGAAGATTTGAACTTCTATTCAGTCTCAAGCCGTGAAGTTACTGCACGAATTCACACCGTATCCACTTGGAACTGTTCACGGGTGTTCACGGCGTGAGTCTGGAGCCGCCTTAAGGCAAAAACAGATTGGAGCGAAGGCGTCCGTCTGCGAGAGAATGTCCCATTCTTTTAATTTCTCCGCGCCTCCTGCCCATTGTGTTAGCAAGTATGGTGGTCCGTGAATTTTAAAAGGTTTTCTAGTCATTGCCGGGGCCGCGCTAATCATTTTGTGCATTTAAAGTTTTCGTAGAGGCCATGAACATTTTTGCACTTGTATTAACAACCTGCTATGCTAAACTATCGTCTCCGCCGGTGTGTCTGTAAGGAATCAAGACGTTACCTCAGGCGGTTACCTGAAATCCTAATCCCTTAGTCAGACTGAGTAATGTGTGGCCTTCATCGGGCCGTGTCTGCAGACCTGTGTTACGCGAAAAAAATTTAAAAAAAATTTAATTGAAATTTTTTTATAAAAGATTAATTTTTTTCTGTGGGAAATTTTTTATTTTTTATTAAAAAACAAATTATTTAAAGATAATATTTTCGATTCAAAATTTGGAACGGCCCACCGTTAGGCCAGTCCAGCTCTGTGTGGCTTCTTCTAATAAGGTTCTCCCCACATGATTTGCGATATTTTTAAGCAATTCCCATTTCAAAACATTTCTCCATTGCAAAGATGCAACATTATTAAAGGTGTAAATCTTCGTTTTTACTAGAAATTATTATTTGCGAGCTCCAGCATTCGTCCAGTGATCTTATCGAATTTGTATAAAAAATTTAGTAGGTATATGGTTGATGTCAAATATCAAATGTGGCAGTTTTATATTAAAAGCCAAAATCAGTACTGTACAGTACAGGCTATGGACTCTCTCATGAAGACGCGATAGCATACTAGAATGCTTAACGAGAAGTCGTCAGGAAAATTTTTAGTGTTTACAATTCCGATTTCTTAAACAACTTAGCTATCAGTTATTGGACTGTACGTATGTACGAGTAAACGTACGAAGTCAAAGGTTCGTTTCCACTTATACACTTAAGTGTATACATTTGCGAATGGAACCGAATGGAAGTGTAAAACGAATTAACACTTATAAACTTATTCAGTGATTACACTCAGTATAAAGTTGAAAGCTACACTTTTCTTTCTCCACTTATAGCGATGTATTCATTCAAGTGCAAATTGTATTTATAAGTGAAGTTATACAATTTTCGCAGATCTGGAATTCTTAAGGAAAATGTCATCGTATGAAGAAGTTATAGCAGCTATGGTAATTATTTTATGTAAACGAAGAAAACGTAAAACCAAGCGAGTAGAAGGACATGCTAATGAAATCTAGTGCGAGAGATCGAATTAGGAGGTGAGCCTAGTTATAGAAATTTTGTACGACTAACGGCTTCGGTTTCGACTATTCCGGAAAAATAACGTCTCCTCTTAACGCTCCGATTCCTGGCAACAGTTTTTATGAAACATATTTATTTAGGACTAGCAGAAACCCGCGTGCAGCGCCTTTTAATAAAAAAAAATTATGTGTGCATAGTCCGGGATAAAAAAAAGTCTATAATGAAACAAAGATCAAATCAGAAAAACATGAATTTGGGTACATACAAAAATTTAGAGTTACCCATAAAAAATATATTAACTACAGCTTTTTTTAAAATTCGAGGTTGAAAACCACTTATTAGAAAAATTTTGTACTACGGGCACATCAGCCACCTAGCCAATCATATTCAGAATACGTCTCGTGTGCGTAGACTTTGCGCTCCCCGGTAATTGACACTGTTCTTCTTTTTGTTCAATGTTTAACTTTGGTTCATTACGTTCCATAAATTTAAATTATCTTCAGACCCATCGATTATTTGTGGAAATGGCAAACCATAATGATCCCTAGTATTTCCACCAATTGAAAGAACAATATCTCGCGGTGAAAGCATTTCATTTATATCCTTTTTGCCAATAAACAAATTTTAAGGGATAATCGTTGGAGAATACTCTATTAAATACTCATGAGTAAAATCGAAAGAAAATTACTCAATGAGTACGAAGTACTCGATTCCTTGAGAATCGATGAGTACTTTTTGATATTTCTGCGAACTACCTTAGCGTATGCCTTAATCGATTTTCGTCTGCGACAGATAACAAATACTTATGTAGCTTACATCCCCAGTAAAAGCATGAACAGTGAACAAATGCGCTACATCGGTATGTACGCCTCCGCTAAAGGCAAGAAATCTAAAAATGCGTCCGCAAGAGGTATGCATAAGTCTATTATAGATATAAATGTATTCGTAATTAACCATTTCAAACCCAAATGTCGCTTTACCAAGGGGTCCCCCAACTAAGCACCCACCACGCCCCATGCTGCTTGATCTCGAACGAGAACCGATCACATGAATATGCCTAATGGCCCTCTTTATTTTTTAAAGCCCCAATTTTGCTCCCTTTAATATAAAAACTGTGAACGCAGCGTGCTTCTTTTGGACTATTCCTTTCATGACTGTAGAGTTGTAGAATTTTTACTCAGGCGTACTGTGCTTGTTGCAAGCTAAAAACGGACAAGTCTTATTTTTTCTAAGGCGTACCGTAATGAATGCATTTTGACGTTATGAGTTCCTGTTTCGGGATAAGAATGGGGAAGTTGATTTTTACTCGATATGGGATATAAATTCAAATCTATAAAAGCGCGCTTACATCCCAAACTAAAGTTTTAAGTAAAGTTTTTTTTTATCGCACAGAAACTTGTAAGCTTGTTCTCTATCTGAAATCCACGTTCGGGCAACAGATAGAAAAGCATATAAATTTCTGTACTATAAAACAGCTCCAAATTCCGTTTGGGACATATTTTTTTTATTATTTTTTAACTTCCCAGTATAGGAAGTTATTGTAATCGGTCTGAAAATCGAAATCGAAAATTTCAACGTATTTTCATCTTTCAAGGTCCTAGGAGCATTTTAAGCAAAAAATTGGGAGGAAGTATGTGTGTGTGTGTATGTGCGTACGGATGTGGTCATTTTTTCCTGCACGATATCGCGCGAACCAAAACTGATATCGACTTCGTTGAGGTGTTGTTCGAAGCGTATTAACCGAAATATGATCTGAAAAGAATTTCATGAAATTCGGTCCAGCCGTTTTTTTGTTTGAGCGAAGTAAGTGATTTTTGTACCTGCACGATATCGCCCGAACCACGAAAGATATTGACTTACTTGAGGTGCCGTTCGAAGCGTATTAGCGACAATATTATCTGAAAAGATTTTTATAATATTCGGTCCAGCGGTTTTTTGGTTTAAATGACTTAAGTGATTCTTATACCTGCACGATATCGCGCGAACTATAAAAGATATCGACTTAGTTGACGTGCCGTTCGAAGAGTATTAACCAAAATATGATCTGAAAAGATTTTCATAAAATTCGGTCGAGCCGTTTTTTTGTTTAAGCGGCGTAAGTGATTTTTGTAATGCAAGATATGGCCCGAACCACAAAAGATATTGACTTACTTAAGGTGCCGTTCGAAGCGTATTAGCGACAATATAATTTGAAAATATTTTTATAATATTCGGTCCAGCGGGTTTTTGGTTTAAATGACTTAAGTGATTTTTGTACCTGCACGATACCGCGCGAACTAAAAACTATATCGACTTCATTGAGGTGCCGAAAAACATTAATACATCAATTTTATATACATTTTCGTCATCCTAATCTTGTAAGTGCGCACATTTAGTTTGACATTTTAGCGAAAATATTGATAAACAATTGTGACAAATTCTCGGTATTATGCATATGTATATTATATATTGCCTATTGTTCATTTATTATTAAAATATCCATTCATAATATTCAACATCCATCTTCTGGGAAGTTGATCGTGTGGACCGAAAGGGTCGAACCCACATCCCAACTAGTTTACATTTTTGACATGAAAATTGCTTAGGATAAGATATTGTATTATGAGTTTTCCCAAAGCAGTTGCAACAACGATTGTGTGCTTGTATAAATTTTAGTCGTTTATGGGGTGACATTTGTATAAGTTGGTAGCATTCACGCAATCGGTGATTTTTATTACAGAGTGAACAGTCGTTATGCATTTGATAGGGTTGCTTACGCTGTAGGTTTTGCTGTTGGGACACATGTGACTTGGTATATTATTTTTTTTTTTTTATGTGAAAGACTAGAGTCACAGGAAATGCCCTTTATACTGTTGACAATCTATTTTCTTCTTATAGAGTGCAATGTCAAACAGCAGCTCTAGTCGGGGGGGAAGGAACTGCCACAACCTTCCCGCGATATTTTTAGTCCACCTACTCCCAACCATTACTATCGCGACTTCGACATCGGGGCATCGAGAAACAACTCGCTGCAGTGCTCCTGAAATGAGTTGAATCTCATCAACTAACCGATGACATGCGCTTTGGTGGAGTGGGGAAGGGCTAAGGAAGTCTATGATAGAAGGAATCGGGAATGTAAAGAGTGAAGAAGGAAGAAGGAAAGTTATGTAGGTGGGAAAGTGGAAAAGGCGAAGGACCGTGGGGCTGGTCGGGATTCGAACCCGGGACCTCTGGGATAGTAGTCGGGCGCCTTAACTCTAGACTACCGAGGCCCCCGAGTTTAGGAATGTTTAAGGATCTTAAGACCGAAAAATACTTGAAATTGTAAAGCCTTTATATGGAATCCATCTTATATCCATGCCAGAGATAAGCTTGCAATTGGCTTGAATTCTGACACGTTATGATATGAGTAAAAGTATTCGGTCAATAGTATCGAGTACTGATATGGGTAGAATCGAAGCCAAATACTCATATGAGTAAAGATTGTGCCGATTCCATTACTATGACGATTGTTATTTGAATATAACTTTAAAAAATTATTAATAAAACAAATATCTCAAAAAGAAGTTCATTAGTTCAAATTTATGGGAGAAGTAACGAGATTTAGGGAAATATAGAGCTATCTGTAGAGCACTCAGCACTGGCAACCCTGTCTGACCCCTTGCTTTACAGGAACCCACATAGCAACACAGTCGTTTCAATTATGAACATTGTGTCATATCCAGTTAAAAATTCGACTCCTGCCATCATAATGGCAAGAAGTGAATGGTGATTATGCAATTCTCATTGACGTTTTTATACTCCTATCTCAAGGACTACTCATCGGGGATTACAATCGATACCAGGAACGGCGATAGATCTTACGCCACTTCACTTTGTTCTCCGCTTGTTTTCTCCAAACTCAAATACTAATTATGTTGTGCCTAGTGGGCCTGTTTTGATGCGGGGGTGTTAATGTAATCTATGTTGCAGAAACGCTTATGTAAATTAGCTTGTTGATTGTAAAGTAAGTTACGTAAAAGACGGCTTTGTTGATTTAGTGTAAGATTATTACTGCCACTTCTATAGAAGTTATAGCGAAACACTTGCACTACTTTGACAGATTTCTTTGTTAAGGAAGTGTTTAGAAATGACATCAATACTCTTCGATGAATAGAAACTCCAGGAGTATTACAATTTTCGTGTTATTGTTGATAATTACAAGATAAGTTACGAATTCCAGAAACCAAATAAATGGGATGGGTAATACATCATACTAAGTTTACAAAGCGGCCGGCTGTTGATAGGTTTTGGTTAGACGAAAATCGAATGTGTGGGAGCTGGTGGTGGGTTCGTAACAATTTAGCTGCTAGCGCGTTTTTATGTTTATTTTAGAAGTTTGCATATATGTAACCCTCTATTTTGTAACTCTATAGCTTATTTTCGTGAATAATGTAAGGTGTACCTACGCAGTAACTACCTAAAGCTGTAAAAATGAAGGTTCTACACTACCAACTTCCAGGGGTATGAGGAAATACTAACTATGTATTTTGTGGAGGAAAACGTAGTTTTAGTTGAAATTTTAGTTAAAAATCCAAAATTTTGACTTTGATGACTCATAACTCTGGAAGTTGGTAGGGTGCAACCATCACTTTGACAATTGTAGATAGGTGGGAGTATTCTGCGTGCTTAGATACCTGAAAAAAGATTAGATTGTGTGCCTTATGGTCCGTCCACACGATGCAACCCGTTTTGCTCAAAACTCCCTTGTTATGGCTTTTTTATGGTTTTTTTTACGACCACGAAAATTAGACCGGAGAATCGGGGAGCTCGTTTTGCGCAAAACGAGTTGCGTCATGTGGACGGACCATTAGGCACAAATATAAGGAACCAAAGGACTGGCATAACAAAAAAAAAATCGGGAAAGGGGATCAAAAGAAGTGACTAAGTCGGAGTTATCGCCGGAAGGGTATGGCTAAAGCTAAATATATTCACTGCACCGGGGGTCAGCACGACATGTGATGCTCAAACTAGGAGGTTCGTGGAACAAGGAACCCGAACAGGATATTGAGACACTGACAACAAAGCCCATTACTGGCTAACAATGAACGGCCATGAGACACAGCCCATTGATTGGTAAGTCTTGGCGAAGTAAGTGGGACAGAAAAACTTGCTGATATATAAAAAAAGTTTTCTTCTAAAGCCTGAACCAAATATGACGTGTCGTACTGAAACCATGCATACCCTAACGACGAACACGAGTGTTCATATGGCACTAACCTAAATTAACTTAATGAACCTGCGTATATTCGATCGTTAGGGTACGTATGGTTCGACAGGCCATATTTTGTTTTTTATGTTATAAAATTTGGGGTCGTCCATTAATTACGTGAGGCGTTTAGGGGGGAGGGGGTCGAGCCGAATCTCACCAAATCTCACGTGAGGAGAGGGGAAGTCTCGGCAAATAGCACGTATTTATTTTTTTAGAAAACAAACATTGTAAAATTGCGAGAAAATTGGGTTAAATTAAGTAAAACAAATTTCTCCACTAAAGACCCCAATTCACTTACAGACCGGCCGGCACGACTAAGCTTGACTCAGTCTAACTGAGGGTATCCGCCTGACAGGCCGTAGCATGCAGGTGAAGTAATGATTCCCTACAGACACAGAAGCGAAAGCGACTGCTTAGCATAACAGGTTATTAATTCAAGTGCAAAAATGTTCATGGCCTTAACGAAAGCTTCAAGGCGGCTCCAGCCTCACGCTGAGAACCCCCGCAAACAAGCACAAATGTGAGTGTGGATGATTTTCACGACTAGCTTTCGCCTTGCTTTCCGTTCCGAGTTGATACGGTGTGAATTCTTGCCGTCAATTCACGGCTTGTGAGTGAATAGAAGTTCAGATCTTCAGGCCCGAACTGACGATAAATGTGAGTTTTGCAGGTTTCTTGAACTGCAGGTGTCATACAGTTGGCGGGCAATGAGTGTATAGTGATACTTGGCCTCAAGGCGAAAACTTTCAGGCCACGGCCTGCTGGCGACCTGTGTGTAAATTGGGGCCTTAAGATATGGGTAAATCCAATCCTACACAAAAATTAGTTGTCGATTGTTTAGTCCAAATTATCAGTTATCTCAAATAAAATCTCGCTCCCGAGAATGCTCTTGCATGTGTACAAATTATTAAACCTGTACAATAAAAAAAAATAAAAAAAGAAAAAAGTGCATTCGGTTCATCCACTGACAGCAAAGTACGGCATATATATTGTTTCCCCCCAAAATATAAACCCAAATTGGCGGTAAGGTGGCATTCGCACTCCAAAATTAAACTTGTCGGAGACTAGTGGCAACCAAGTGGTGCCAATCCATTACACCATCTTGATGCACGCGGCCTTCCATGATTTCGTATGATTAAAATATTTCACTGTCCACTTCTTCACAACACCACCGCCACGCCAATTTCTTACAATTTCTGTGCGAGAACCCGATTTAACCCTGTGATTCCAGATAACGCCGAAGTTAAGGGGGTGAGAACCGTGCAAATTCAAAATTAATCTATCCTGGTGGTACCAAACACTGTTCTGTTCGTTTTGGAGATAGGGCGTTTTAAATTTCCCACCCCCTCTCTATAGGGATAACATCATTTTTCATAGCTTCAGTAATGCGAAAAACAATGCTCAATTACTTTAAGCATTAAAAACCAAAGTTTAAAAAAACCCATATTACACTTACGTACTTTGTGGCATTCCGAGCGGGGTTTTCCATAGTAATACTAATATTTATTTAAGAAAGTTTTTTCCCCCGTAAACGCTTTTCTGTGACTACATAAACAAACAAATAAAAACATATCAACACGCCAATAAATATTTTCCCTTTTCTTTATTGATTTAAAATAACAACGTAACGTTGAATCCTATTGAATGTTGTCACCCTATCACATTCTCACACGACGCCTATAAATCTCAAAATCCCTGGGGTAAAATTTACACTTGAATTTTTTGCGAATTTAGATACAGAACACGATATTTTCGGTGAGTGCAGATATTAATTTACCTAAGCCAGGATACAAGTATGTGGGCCGCGCCATACCTTCAACAGATACCCTTATCGTCGGTGGAAGTTATTGCGTTGAGAGCTTTCCACACACGTCCGAATCCTGCAATGCGCCTACAACTATGGTCGTTTCACATCCAAGCACCCCGCCCACCTGCCTGCCCACCTGCTCACAAATGCCGGTCGCAGTGCTGGTATGGATTTAAAGTCCAGGTATTTTCAATTATAGTTAAAAGGTAGATGTCTGGACGAGTTTCAAGCGAATAAAATTTAACCGTGGTCAGTGCATATGCAGTGGAACATAATGCATTACCACTCCACTCCCCACTATGTGCAAATTGCCTAGTTTAGGAACACGTGCCGGTATATTTACCGCATATGCTACCTGCTAATATTGTCTATAATGATTGTTAATGTGGTTGTCTGCTAGTGCATCAAGAACTTAAAGTAACCCACACAATGAATTTAAAACGTTTTGTGGAACGGAATGAACAGCAGGAAATAAATCCTCATAAAGTAGAAAGGATAACAATCAAATCTGCCAAAAATTGCACAAATTGCGGCAGAGTGCAGGGAGTTGTAGGTTGGGAGTTAAGCAGGTGTTATCAGTTGGGAGTTAACCAGCAGAGTTAACTCATTTTCGAGCGAGTTTATTAAATTATCACTTAGTACGTATACATGATGAGTTGAACTCAGGTTGAACCCGAGTATAGCTACACATAGACGCGAGTCAAGTTGAGTTAGGGTGGACTGAACTCGATTTAGCTCTGCTACTGGGTTTAGTTGAAATTATGCATATAGACGGCAGTTCAGCAGTTGAGTAGTTTAATTTAGTTGACAGCAGCATCTCTGCGTTTTGTTTGTGATATGTGTCGGGAGTCGAAAATTCAACTCAACCTCAACTCATCTTGTATACGTACTAATTAGAGCGAACATATGTAGGTTTTTTTCTGAAATTCCTGCATTTTCAATCCCATTTCCCATGATCCATCAGGTTCTATTATGGAGGTAAAAACAATTGCGTTACGGTAAACATTAAAAAAATGAATTTTTCCAATGAACTTTCAACTTATTGTGAGTTAAAGTGCTATTGTTCATGATCATTCAGTAACATTCTCTTACATTTGCAAAAGGTAAAATTATGAGAGTGTATAAAGGAACAAGAACATGAAAGTTAGAGGAGACAACAAGGTCTCTGAAAATCGAAACTGATTTCAATCTGAAGTGGAACAACTCGTTAAAAGAAAAGGAAATACAAAAACAAACGACAATATAAATAAACCTACGGAAGACAATGGTTTGATGTTTAGCGTGAGATACATATTTAAATAAAGCACCAGATAAGGCATATTATACAAGGACATGTGGATTCCATGAAAAGCATGTTGACGTCGAAACGAAAAATTACACAGGCACACAAAAAAAAAGCCAAGACCCAGAGGGTACATCCCCCTATTTCTCCGTTTTTGGGGTCGCTGAAACCAAATATAACCATAAAAAAATTAACTAGCCATTTCCTCGTAATACACCCCTTCTGGGAGTTGAAATGTCCATTCTCATACAAAGTTGATTGGGGTGTGTAATCCTATGTTTTCAGGGCCTCTAAGAGCGAAGAAGACTACCAAAAATGAATTAGACCGCCTCGTTTTCCCCTAGTGTCAATTTACCACTTCCGTGTCAATTTACCCCCTTCTGGAGGTTGAAATGTCCAAATGGAATGGTTACGGGGAAATGGCTAGTTAAAATTTATTTCATAGTCACATTCGGTTTCAGCGACCCCAAAAACCCTCAGGGTCTTGACATATTTTTTTGTGTACCTGTGTTATTAAAATTACTAACGTTGGCCTCGGCAGCGTTGAGGTGTTTTTTGGTTGGGGCATTGGGTCCAAAGGTACTGCGCCCAATAGTTTGGCCTATTATGCTGCATCTCTATACCTCATATTTTGCTTAACCGATTAAAAAGGTCCGGCAGTGTAGTGGTTTGTCGCAGGGATGTCTCTCCGAGCAGGGGCTCCTCAAACAAAGAAACCCTGCTTCTAGCTATTGTGAGGCACTCACAGAGAACGTGGAGGGTAGACTCATCTACATTCAGGCAAAACCTGCAGGTGGGGTCCGCTCTTCCTATCCTCCAAAAGTGGTAATCTAATTTGTCTGCTAATCAAGCCAACAAGTGTCCTGACATCATTCCTACTGCGCCCTAACAATTCCTTGGCCGTGTGAGAAAATAACACAGGAAGCAACCGCTTAGAGTTGGCCAGTCCAGGACCTCCAGCGCTCAGTACAGTTGGTCAAAGTCCGATTGGCCAGGGCTCTTTACAGCAGGCTATGGGTGCCCCACAGCTCTAGACCGATGCATGCAATGACAAAGCCCTATTTAGAAAGAGCATCCGCCTTTTCATCCGTGTAACATACGTAACGACGCTATTTTAGGAAAAATCCAGGTTAGCCTGTCTTATATGTGCACAGAAGGTTCCTCAAAATTTTGAGATTTTAAAGGGCATGCAGTCCAATCGATAGCATCCGCATGCCTTCTGTACAAGTACCACGTCAGCAGATTGTATAGCCAGCAGCGCTACTATGTTACGGGTTGCACTGGACCACCTGCACCTTGGCGGCTGTTCTTTTTTTGTGCCAATCTCCTTCGTTTTAATTCGACTAAGCAGTACAAAAGGGACATGCCCTGCTCTGTAGTTGCATGAGCGACCTTTTGTCATTGCTAAGGGCAATAATTTGACCATTCTGGTGCACCATCCTACCCATCGCATGGTAAAAGGTCACGTCAATTGGCTGGTTTTGGATTGCCCCATCCTATAGAACACCTGTTCTGGTTGCCTAAAATCATTAGGAACCCAGAATTTAATCCTTTTATATTTGCGAAGGTCATTGTCCTCGATTACTTGGAGGTTATACCCTTCCAAATCTGCAGCCTGGCGACAGCATGCTGGGGAGTTTGTTGGCACAGGTGCTCTTAATGAGACCCCCTGCCACTCTTACACCCAAAAAATGAAGTCAGCATAGTCTTCAAGGTTTTTGTCCACCTCAGTCAAAGTGGAGTGCAAATTGAGCAAGATTGCTCCTTCGTACTTTTGATCCAAGTTTCGAGGCTTGTGAGCCCGTATGTGATCCCATTAAAAATGGTTAAAATTGCTACGGCCATCATATGCCCCGTAAAACCCCAAGCGGCCGATGTTCGCCCGTTGTAAAGTTTTTACTCGGTTAAGCGAAAACATGAAGAAAGTGGGAAAATTCTAAAGTTTTTTACGTTTTTCGCTGTGAAACCGACCTCCTACATGGAAGCAATATTGAAATTCGGATTCAGCACTCCTAAAAACATATAGAACTGATGAAAAAAACAAACTTCCACGATTTCCTTACGGAAAAACCACCGTTTGGACTATAATGTTTTTTTTTTTGTGGCACGCTTAATGTGCAGTAGTTTTATAGAATTATCTGTTTTGTGGCACGCCAATGTATATGGGTTGCCGATCGCTGGTCTAGGGTTATCAAGATTTTCATAACATGATTACAATTTTGGGCTTAAATCAGATATAAATCTTTGAATATGCAAATTTTCGACTGAGTGTATAGCGATAACCTTGTTTATATCGCATTATCTCGAGACTGCTTATTAGCCCAAGGCATATTATATGTATACGTGGTATGTATGTTAATCTCTGATAGTTTTCTCAAAACCCTTTTGTCCAAGTACGTATAAAATAGCTATTTCCATATTTTCCGTAGTCTGGTATCCTTAAACTGTATTTATACTGTTTTCGAAAGGGGCTAATATTTATTCAAGTAGAAGGAAACACACAAATTATAATATATAGTTATAAATTACCTAAACAGGAAGAAACTTATACCTCCTGGACATAGAGTATCCACTTGAACTAGCTCAAGAAATTAATTATGAGGCAATTAACGCCGTCGAAAGTGTAAACAAAACACTCTATAATCTCATTAAGACAATTTTCTTCTAAGATAGATTTAAGGTCCTCGGTTGGTAAAAAGAAATTTTTGCATTTGATTAATTAAAATTCATTGCGATTCGAATAGTGTCCATTAAAGTAATCGAATTGATTGGAAATTAAATGTTCAATACTTGTTTACTTGCTTGAAGAATTGAGATTTTTGTCTGCCACTGGGTTAAGGCCATCGGAGTCCTTTTTTCTTTTATATATGAAACCTTAGAGATGGACACTTTGCTCTACTACCTGCCCTATCATAGAGTGATTGGTTTCGCAGCAATCTACAGTTGAAAGATAAGGAATGAAATGAGAAATGAAATGAAAGAAGAATGAAAGAAAATTGACATTGGCATGACTGCGATACCATTCAATACTATAACGACAGGTGCTGACTTCGTTCGTTCGATCAGAAGCCGGCTTCCTTGCTATTTTTGTACAGGCTATGTATGAATGAAAGGGGAGCAATTATTAAATTGCTTTTTTCTTCTTAGCCAAGTAGGTACTGAAAGCTTGACCAAACAGAATAAATTAAAGATTGACGGGGTTGTAAGAATTTCTCGGAAATGGAAGCTTTAAAGGTCATCCTTTTGATACTAGTCAACTGTGTTAGGGGCGATGCCATGATGCAATGTTTTATAGTAAGGTAAATGGAGCTTGGGGATAATGATGGAGATTAACCAGTTATGTTTATTTGACGATTTCAAATAAGTGGTAAATTGCATTTTCTTGGTTAAGTTATGTGTCTCTGATTATGAAATGTAGTTGGGGAAGACTAACCCAACTAGGGTACTATAGGATTATTGGCAGAGATGAGTTTCGCTGTTAATTGAGTCATATTAACATCAGAATATTCTGAAAGACAGTTTTGAAATTCGGTTCAGAACATTTTTGTATTGTGATATGAAATGAGTTCGAAAAGTTGGTATAGGAATGCAAGAATGAAGGTCAGCGGGTGAAGGGTTAAGCTACACGCAGCAACTTATTATAAAAATATTGTTCTTGTTCTTAGTGCAAAGTTTGACGTAGGTAGTGGAGTTATAAGGGCCGTGTGGAAGCCCTCTTCTTCCTCGCTGGGTGCAAATAAACTTGATTGACTCACTTCCACTCAAGCACATTTAATGTTAAAAAACAAATGTACGGCAAGGCTAAGAGAAGCACTTCTTTTCTTCAAAAGAATGAATTCAGTACCCTTTTTTAATCGCTTCATTTCCCGCTGGAATGTTCGCCAGAATGTTCGCAACCTGGAGGGAAGAAAAGCAGTTCCACACGGCAGTTACTGCGCTTCTTTGAAAGAATAAGTGCTTGCCTGTTCCATTCCACTTCCTTGCAATTTTACATGGGGATGTCATTAGAAAGATGCGATTCCTCATTCTTTCCTGAAAGGCTCTTCTGAAGCCGGATTCAAGCACTTCAGCTAATCCCTGATTCAGCGGGAAGCACTTGCGATTAGTGTTCTTTATATGCAAAGCTTTAAGCTATTTTTAAAACATTTTTATTAGCTGGCTTTCTTGTCTGTCTGTTTGTCCGGTACAAATTTTGCAATCGATTTTTTGAATATGTACTTCCGGTTATCCGATCACCCTGAAATGCACACAGCTTCAGCTCCGATGACAATGCAATATGATATACTCAATATATATACCGTTAGATCTATGGCGTCTCAAGAGGGTGGATTAAAATACTCTACACAACCTCTTCAACATGGGTATCAAATGAAAGAGTATGATAAGTAGAATACAATAAGCAATATTGTATACTCAATATATCGTTAGGTCCATGGCGGACATCTCATGAGGGCGGATTACAGTTTTCTTCATAACCCCCTCGTCATGGATATCAAATGAAAGGGTATCATAGGCAGAATACAGTAAGTAAAATAGTATACCTAATATACCGTTAGATCCACGGCGGCCATCTCAAGAGGGTGGATTACCATTTTCTCCATAACCCCCTCGACATGGGTATCAAATGAAAGGGTATCACAGGCAGAATATTATGTGAAAAATTCTGATTTCAATTACTAATAGAAATTAAAATTGTAATTGTATTTTTTTTTTTTTGTTGGAACAGTTGATCTGTAATTTAGTGTTTTAATTTT
Organism: Thereva unica; assembly: GCA_949987705.1. Classification (NCBI taxonomy): domain Eukaryota; kingdom Metazoa; phylum Arthropoda; class Insecta; order Diptera; family Therevidae; genus Thereva; species Thereva unica. The sequence goes on from OX465283.1 coordinate 50,796,915, forward strand.
GTACAAGTGAACTTTTTTATTTGTGAATACTCTTTAATCAATAAAAAATATTACCGTTTTCTTCACAACCCCTCGATATGGGTATCAAATGAAACAACATCATATGTATGTAGAATACAATAGGCTATGTCGTTAGAACCATGGCGGTCATATCAAGAGGACGGGTTACCATTTTCTTCAGAACCCCTTCGACATGAGTACTACCCAGTGCCGGATTTACCAACAAGCAAAACAAGCAATTGCTTGAGGCCCCTACCCTCCGGGGGCCCCGCGTTTCTTATAATTTCTTTGGTACGTCTTTAGATAAAAGGGAAGTAAAAAAATTGTTTGGCCATAATGTTTTCATAATATCCTTTTGCGAATCAAATATACAACCGTCATAGCTTTGCGACTAAAACAATAAATGTAAAACAGTTGTAATTGCGGTAGTCATTGTTGGGGGGCCCCATCACGAGGTTGTGCTTGGGGCCAGCAATATATAAATCCGGCCCTGGTACTACCCAATGAAAGGGTATGATAAGTAGAATGCAATAAGCAATATAGTATCATCAATAAATCGTTAGAACCATGGCGGCCACCTCAAGAAGGCGGATTACTATTTTCTTAACAACCCCCTCGTCATGAGTATCAAATGAAAGGCCATCATAAGTAGAATACAATAGGCTATGTCGTTAGATCCATGGCGGCCACTTCAAGTGGGTGGGCTACCATTTTCTTCAGAACGTCTTCGAAATGGGTATCGAATGAAAGGGTATAATAAGTAGAACACCATAAGCCATATAGTATACTCAATATATTGTTAGGTCGATGGCGGCTATCTCTAGAGGGCGGATTACGGTTTTCTTCACAGGTCCCTCGATATGGGTATCAAATAAAAAGGCAAAATAAGTATAATACAATAGGCTATGTCGTTAGTTCAGTGGCGGCTACCTCAAGAGGGCGGGCTATCATTTTCTTCAAAACCCCTTAGATATAGGTATCAAATGAAAGGGTATGGTAAGCAGAACACCATAAGCGATATAGAATACTCAATATATCGTTAGGTCCATGGCGGCCATCTGAAGGGGGCAGATTACCATTTTCTTCACAACCCTCTCGATATTGGTATTAAATGAAAGGGTATCATAAGAAGAATACAATAGGCTATGTCGTTAGATCCATGGCCGTCTCAAGAGGGCAGATTACCATTGTCTTAACAATTTTCCGCATGTATCTGTCATAATATTACCAAGATGTTCAAAATCGATTGCAAAATTTCACACACAAAACTAAAAAGCTGACAATAATTATTTGGATAAAAAAAAAACTTTTTAAAAACGTGGTATTTAAAACTATGAAAATATTTGTAAGATTTTAAACGACTGCTTACTATTGTCATTGTAATCGAAATCAATGAAGTATACCCCATCCGATAAGGTGGTCCAGCTATACCCCCAGGCACTGGGTATGTGCTTCGGTTGGTTATCCAGGAGGCACCAGCGAGGAGGAGACAATACCATTTTACCCCATTTATGATATGACACTCAAATATAAATTCAATATCTTAAATAAATCTTGAAACCAACCTATTCAGAAACGGAACCACCAATTATCAGTTTCACAGAAATTAATTTTACCTTTAAACTTTACCACCATTTTTGTAAAAAAACAGGACTCGAAAAAAAATATAAGGAACCTGTCTTGTTTCAATTATCTTCAAAGAACAAATTTACAAGTTTTTTTCCTTTTTTCCGTGAGTCTCAAGGACTTTTAATTATGTCGACAAAATGTTTCTTTGGAAAAACAAGGAGCTCTTTTTTACTCCGAAGATTTATCTTATCTCTGGAAAATCCAACATTTTTCTGGACGGACGAAACCATTTATTGTAGTAAACAACATTATTGATGGATCAATGACAATTTTTACAAAAAAAGAAAAAAAAACAAAACCAATTTCGATAACTTTACAAAAAAACGTTCGAACGTCCCTTCCGTCCTTCGTTTGAATGCACTAGTGGATGTTGTGTGATTCCGTAATGCTGACTGGGGAAGGTTGCCATTCTGTGAATGATTTTCTTGGTGTAGGTGTCGACCTCATTGTGAACCAGGGGCCGGTTCACGTAACTCGACAACGAAAATTTTTTTTCGTATCGCGTTCACGTAGCTCGAAAAAATTGTAAATTTTCGTTTGTTGACAGCAATAAGCACTCGAAAGCTCTTATGTTATCGAGGACTTGTATTATGAAGATTAATTTTCCAATTTAAAAGTAGACTTTTATAACTTATTACATATATGTATAAATTATTTTTAAAAATTTAATTAAGTTAATGCCAAAAAATTGTATAATTTTACAGCGGTCTGTGTAAAGAAAATCGTGTTTCAGTAATGTGGTTTCCTTACTGAAAACGAAAATTTTCTTTCGAGCTACGTGAACGCTCAATTTTTTCGAGACAAATTTTTTCGTATTCAAATTCGCTTCGAACGATTGTCGTCGTTCGAGCTACGTGAAACGGCCCCAGAGTTAAATGTATAGGCTGTTGAAAGAGCCTAGTGAATGATGGCGAAAGTTATGTTAATTGGACATCAAGGCTTGGAGAAAAAGTATGTACTTTTGTTGTAGCGATAGCGTATTTTTAACTTCCCAGTATAGGGAAGTTATTGTAAATCGGTCCGAAAATCGAAACGAAATCGAAATTTTCAACGCATTTTCATTTTTCAAGGTCCCAAGAGCATTCCAAGCAAAAATTTGGGAGGAAGTGTGTGTGTGTGCATACGTACATACATATGCGGTCATTTTTTCTGCACGATATCCCGAACCAAAAAAGATAACGACCTCGTTGAGGTGTCGTTCGAAGCGTATTAACGGAAATATGATCTGAAAAGATTTTTATAAAATTTGGTCAAGCCGTTTTTTGGTTTAAGCGACATAAGTGATTTTTGAACCTGCACGATATCGCCCGAACCACAAAAGATATCGACTTACTTGAGGTGCCGTTCGAAGTGTATTAACCAAAATATGATTTGCAATAATTTTAATAAAATTCGGTCGAAGAGTTGTATGGCGAACGAAGATGACGAAATTGAATTCGAAAAATTTTGTCGACGAAAATTTTAGCTTTATAATAATGCAAAAACTCAATAACCCAAGACCTTTCGAGTGCCTTTTGTCGGCTTTAGACGAAAATTTTCAATTTTTCGACTTACGCGAAACAGAGATGAAAAAATTTTTTCGTTTTCGATCTACACGAACCGGCCCCAGTTTTTTGATGTGGAGAGAACAGAAAAATCCTTCAGAAGATTGCAATGTTTGTAGCATTCATGTTACTGGATAAAGCTTCAAAAATAAGTAATTGTTTACCCTAACGTTCCTTCAGCTTCTTGGACAGTCGGTCATGGTCCGGGATTAAGGTTTTACTTCATGACTTCGAAGAATTTGAATGTGAATCAAATTTTCTCCAGAAAATTTAGAACCTCAGTGTAAACACAGGCGTGTTAAATGATTTGGTACGAGGTTTGGGCAGAATTTCTTGGTTCTAGGTTAAAAGAAAAACATTAGTTGGCAGCTGAACATATTTTTACCAATATAGAACTAGAGATCAGCAGTTTTCTAAGTTTTTTTTAAATCTGACACTGTCTCATATTGCCGATTTGCCCATTTTTAAATATAATCAAGATCATATTTTGAAAGATCTGTGTGTGAGTGATATAAAAAACTGATGGCAGATACGATTTCAGCACCCAAAAATACATAGGATTGAGCTGCAATCGTTCAAAAAGTTTTCACAAAACACTTTCTCGTTGGCCTGTGTAATAGAAAGAGGCTATGTTAAATTGCAGAAGAAAAGGCTTTGTACGTAAACTACAATCCTCAAGTTCAATATTCGGCCCGTATCGGACTGGACTGGACTGGCATTGCTCGAAAATTTTCCAAAACGAGGCATCAAATTCAACGATTATAGGATCTATTTTATAATCTAGCCATTCTATTACATTATCTAGTCATCCTCTAATATATAATCTAGTCATTCGTATCGATTCGTCACTTCGATCTAGAAGTTCGTTTGCAAATAGAGCAACCAGACTATGTAGAACAATCTGCTGCAGTCATCATGATCATCATAAATTCCTCCACAGCCTGTTTTCTGCCTTGGCTTCCTGCAACATCCTCCTCCACAACTGTCGATCCTTGGCTTGAAGTCTCCAATTGCTTATACTTAGGGTTCGTAAATCTTCTACGCTATCTGTATATCTCTTTTTTGGACGTCCCGTACCTCTGTGTCCGTCTGGTCTCTTGTTCATAATAATTTTTGTTATGCTGTCATCACTGCTACGTTCAATATATCCTGCCCATCGGATTCTGTTAATTTTTATAGTTTCTTATGATGTTTGGATCTTTATACAACTGATACAATTCGTGATTGTATCTTCTCCTCCAAACACCGTTTTCGTTGATTCCTTCGTATATAGTGCGCAGGATTTTTCTTTCGAAGCACCCTAGGAGGTGTCCTTCGATACTTCTTAATGGCCAGGTTTCGGATCCATACAGTAGTATTGGCCATATGAGAGTTTTAATAGTTTCATTTTAGTCCTCCTTAATATGTTCCTTGTTAAGAAGTGTTTACGGAACCCAAAGTAGCATCTTTTGACTTTATGGTGGTTGCTTTGTATCACCACCAAATAAAGACACACTTACTGATTTTAACTATATAAATTTTATTACTGTGAGACTTGTACAATTGACGGTGTTCTTAACCAGTGCACCGACCGACCAACACCGTAGTTGGAATACTACTAATTTTGCTGACGATCGCTGCTGATCATGCTGTTCGGAATACGTATTTTCACCTCTTGGTGTGGTAAGATTGCAAGGAGCTTTTTAGGATGGAACTTCGTTCGATGTCACTACAGACTTCGAATGTCGTATCGTTATTTTTGAAATTAGGGTCCCTTGGTATATAAATTCTTTTACTCCTTCATGTTGTACGTATCAATTGTCATATTCTGGCGATCATAACGTCTTTTAGAGATGCACGTATATTTCGTTTTCTCTTCATTAATTGCTTGTCCGAATTTCTTCACTGCTCTTTCTAAGGATATGAAGGCTTCCCTCATTGCTACGGGGGATCTGGCGAGTATTACGATGTCGTCAGCGTATGCCAATAGTTGTACCGACTTGTTAAATATACTGCCCGCCCTTTTCCATAGCTACTTTAAATAGTACCTAAGCACGATAGGGCATCTCCTTGTCTTAGTCCTACTGTGGTTCTGACAGCTCTTCTTCCATCCTTATTCTGCATATTACCTCTTTCATCATCATTTTGGTCAAATCTACGAGGTGTTTGGGAAATCTTAAGCACTCCATAGCTTTATATAATTCTTGACGTTTTATTTTATCATAGGCGTTTCTGATGTCTATGAATAAGGTGTATTATTTTTTTTTATATGAAAAAACCAAGCTTAGGAGTAACCCTTTATACTACCAGTCCGTCATGTCGTTCAGTTCATGGTGCAATGTCTAGTAGTAAGCTTGGTTTGAAGAATAGAGGAGAATAGGAAAGGTTAGAGGGGGTCTGGAGGGTGTAGAACAAAATGACGATGAACCTCACGTTTGAACTCTAAGGTGTTGTACGAGTTCGGAAATACTGACTGCGGGAGATTATTACACAGTTGAGTTGTTCTATTCATAAGCGAACTTCTAAACCGTATTGTGCGTGAACGGGGGGGGCTGTAGGGTATGGGGGTGAGCCAAGCGGGCTAGCCTTGTGTTGCGGGAAAAGTATTGCCGTGCAGGCAGGAGGTCCTGAATTTCAGTGGAACAGTCGCCATGGTAATAGCGATAAAGTATGGAGAGGGCTGCTACATTCCTACGGTGGCTTAAGGTGCTTAAGGTGGAGGCGCGAAAGGGGCCATCACCAATGAGTTTGAGGGCACGATTTTGCACCTTGTCGAGACAAGCCAAGGTGGTTTTTGGGGCGCCTGCCCAGATATACCAGTTGTATTCAAGGCGCGGCCGAATGTAGGATTTGTAGATTGTAGTCAAGGCGGCTGGCTGGAGGAGGAACTTGAATCTCTTGAGAAATCCAAGACATTGGGAGGTTTGTTTGGCGATTTGGAATATGTGATCATTCCATAGCAGATGCTGCGTTAAAGTTACCCCTGGGATGTTGAGAGTTGAGTCAGCCGTTAGATTCTCTTTATCCACTGAGATAGGAGGAAGGTCGGTACAATTTTTGTTGGAGATCAGGCAGTATTTCGTTTTCGTGGCATTGAATTCGACGCGGCTCATTTCGCCCCAATGAAGAATCGATTCGATATCCCGGTTGATCGAAGCCGACATCAGTTGACGGTGGTAAAGACAAGGTCTGGCACGTGCTTGTCTTATATTGTCGAAGGAGTAAGAGAAATTCAGAGTACCGTCATCAGCGAAGCAGTGAAGTGGGTTGGAGGGGATTAAGAGCAGATCATTAATGAAGATTAGAAAAAGTGCGGGTGAGAGAATTGGCCCCTGGGGAACTCCGGCCGAAATGGCGTGGGGGTTGGATTCGACGCCATCCAATACTACCTTGATTAAACGGCCTGAAAGAAAGCTCTTAATCCGGTTCCTTAGAACTAAGTGTGTATACCAATAGCTTGGAGTTTATTCAACAGGGCAGGGTGCTAAACTCTGTCAAAAGCCTTTGATATATCTAGAGCAACCAGACCAGACTCACCAAAGCTGGGAATGCTTTGGTTGATACGCTCGGTTAAACACACAAGCAGATCGCCAGTAGACCGGTTTGGTTTGAAGCCGTATTGCTTGTCGTGTATAATTTGGTTGGATTCTAGATATTTCATCAGCTTGTTATTGATTATTGTCTCCATGATTTTGGAGAGAACAGAAGTAATTGCTTTTAGGCGGTAGTTTAAGGGGTCGCTGGCTTCACCTTTTTTTGGGATTGGCTGAACATTAGCTAGTTTCCGAGAGTCACACTCTCACGGAGAAGTAAGACACACACGGAGAAGTAAGACAGGGCAAAAAGTTTGCGCAGGGGTTTAGCCAAAGGTGAGGCATATTTTTTAAGTACCATACGGGGGATTTTGTCGGGACCAGTGGATTTATTGACATTGTTCTTTGAGACACCTAAATACCTCGCGAGTCCTGAAGTGCACCCCGTCCATTGAGTGGGTGGTATTCTCAAGAGTGGGGGTGGCATAGCAGCATCGGGTGGAGAAGAATTTGCGGCGAACAGAGAAGCTAATAGGTCGGCCTTGGGTTTGCTTTCTGTTATCACTTCCTTGTTGTGAATAAAAGGAGGTGTTGATGAGGAAATAAAATTCTTCTTGATGGCAGTTACCAAGGACCAGAAGGAAGCAGGAAGCGCGGGAGGCGGGTGGAGGAGACTTACTTGTTGTTCGTCAGTCCTTCGGTTATTGTTGTTTAGTTAATTGGTGGCCTTCACTTGGTTTTTTGTTTTGTTTGGTTATTAATTTTTTGTATTATTGTTTGGTTGGTGGTTATGTTATTGATATGGTTATATGTGTTATATTTTTATGGTTGGTATGTTATCAATTTGGTTTTATATTATATTTTTATGGTGTTATGGTTATAATTATTGCTTGCGGTTGTAAAAGGACTGGCGACAACACACGCCCCACTTCTCCGAGGCACAGTCCAGACTCACTCCATGTTGACACTCAATGTATATTTATGTTATGTTAAATTCTGCTGCAATCAGAATATCCGAAATCTTAGAGCCGGAAAATAAGGGCTATCGCCTTCTGCTCCAATACCCCAGACTCCTAACCCCATTCTATCCCCCTCTACTCGGATAACTAAACTCACTGCTATACATTGAACAATGGCCTAAAGGACATGAAGCACTGTTAATACAAAGGCTTGATTTGTGATATAGAGAGGTTATTACCTCTACGTTAAAACCCCCGAACTAGGTGCAACAGATTAACTTTTATATCCTCAATAAACTGAGTGACCTTGCTCGCCCACCATGCACTTCTACAGATACGGTATAATGTGTCCATTGGTCTGAAACCTCCCCCTTGGTTTGACAGCGAGTAGACGTTATTACAGTTTCTGTCATACAGATGGCAGCGTTTATCCCAAGCTTTTGGGTACTTGAATATTAAAAAAAAAAAAAAACCGAAAATTATATCTCTCCCTTCATGGTCCCGCCTGTGATTGATTAATTGTTTTTAGTCACAAGGTGTTACTACTAACGAAATAACTTCTTTTTTTTTACAATATTCCTCTGTTCTCTTAAATTGCGTCTATTATTTTTAATTCTTTAGTCTAACATTAAATAAACAATTAATCACGTTTAAGCGCAAAAAAATAATCTGAAAAAGTTTCTTCTTTTTGGACTTGTAAAACCGAGACACATTAATCAAGTGGATCTCTAAAAAACAAACTTCCAAGTGCTTCAAAAGTAATTGTGAAAGCAAGAATAAATTGCTTCTATTGGGTAAAGCAAACAATTATTCACACTTATAGGCTTTATAATTTCATTTTGTTTAAATTTTTGGGAGCAGTTACCTCCCAGGGGATGCTATTAACATAAGGTTTACTGCGCCAATAAAGCACCCCACTCAAGTGTAGACTTGCTTTATGGCCAGGTAATTAAGAATCTCGTTTCGGTTTAAATTGTTTCACAGTGAAAAAAAGCAAAAAAAATGTGAGAAAAGAAATATTACGTGGATGTAAACATTAGCTAAAGTTTTTTTTTTTAATTTAAGGTAAGTTTAATAGAGAGATTTTTTTCTCGCTTTCTATCCGCAAATCTTTATACATTTGCAGAAATTTATTATTAGATTTGTTTTGAGTGAGATGTAAGGTACCTACTTGGCTTGCGTACATTTTTCAAGTGCTTTTAGACAAGATTCCCTTAATGCTTTACAATGTCTGTGGGCGAAGTTTTTTCCTAAATTTTGAAAGCATTTTGCTCTTGGCAAGACTTAAAGAGGACACTTTACCTTAGTCTGAGTTATAGAAGTGAATTTTAAGACATTTTTTATGAAAAATTTAATGTAATTACTAGGTACATTTTATTTCATAGTGCATTTGATAATCCGGTGTATGTAAAACACACGAAGGCAATGTCGTCGCTGGGATCAATTCTATAAAGCAGAGTTGGAAAATATCGTTTAGCGAACTGTTGAACGCAAATAATGATTGCACTTGACAAACAAATGCATTTACCAACACTTTTTGTTTTAAAGGAGTGAGGGGGGTCTTATAAGATCTTTAGCCTGTCTAAGACCTGGGACTGACTCCCAATAGGCTAAGTTCAGTCCCTTAATCCACTAGTCTACCAAGGACTTGGTGGACCAAGAAATGTCAGAGAAGGGGTTTTGCAGCCTCATTCCCCTCATCTCTTGGGAGTGGATTAAGGTCAAAACACTCTGCAACTTTTTTGGAAGAAAACTTCCACATTGAGAGTGCCTTGAAGGCAAAAGATTTTAATGTAGGAACCTTTCAGACCTTTCTCAAAGTTGAGCCTAGCGCAGGTCGCAATGGCATATATTTCAGTCTGGAAAACAGAGGGCCACTTACCCATTGCAATCGAGCCCTGGAGTTAGGTCCTGCGTCACCAGCCCCTGTGCCATGTTCCATCTTTGACCCGTCGGTGAACCAGTGGAGATGTTTGGATTCACAGGAAGAATAAGTTACACCCACTCAGAACCATCTGGTATAATCGGCCAGAATTTCCTTTGGAACCGCAGTTCACTAACCATATGGTCGGATACGCCGCAAATGGAAATGTTTGGGATTGAATCGTTGAATGCCACGCTAATTTTATCGAACGGTCGGTTCTTGATTTTCGAATGAACATAGAGCAGCCAAGTACGGAGCAGGTCTTATGTAGAGAGACCCATGTGCTTACACAAGATGTAGATAGTTTCTAAACTGTCATAATTCCATTATCTCTAGACCAGATGTTTTTATGGAGAAATATGCGAAGTTTCATTTCACTTCGAACTATGAATCTCAACGGCTCCTTATGCTAAATTCACAAAACTGGCTGGCGATAGGTCTTGGTGAGACTAACTAACAATTAAATGGGTTTTAAGGAGCGGTGGAATCGGAACATTTTTTGGTAGAGTTTTAAATATCACCCTGTATTTTTGTAAGCGTAATCACATTTTCATGTATAACGTACCAGTGTACGAACAATGCTCGCAATATACCGAAAGGTGAATGTTCTGCACCTTAAGCAACTTTTAAGTCGGTTTGGCTGAGAGTTATCATCCCATTCCAACAAAACCGCTCTTATTATCAAGGGTATTAATCGAGATAATATCAAGACCATGAGACTTACCAAGACTAGGCATATCTGCCTTCGTGGTAACCCCTTTTCATATTCTGGTAGGAACAATTCCGAAACCGGGAGGAGTGGCGTTGGCATAATACTCATCAAGGAAACCAGGTCCAGCCTCTTTAGCAGAATGAGATTATTCACTCTGTTCCAAAGGCGCCTTATTTTTTGGTGGGTGAGTTAAAAGCACGATCCTAGCAAACCCGACCTTGAAGACCAAATTGGAAATCAAGAAATAAGCCAAGTTACTAGCAAAAATGGTGAGCTTTTCGTTGACTTCTTCAGTTCGCACCAACTCTTGGCGACCATTTGCTGAGAATCTGCAACAAATCTTAAATCAGCAAACCCTTACCCCACTCTGACAGTTTTAAGCCGATTTTGACAAAATGAGCAAGACTTATTTAGGAAATTCTCAGCTACAGCTACTTCGGCGCATTTGAGTTCGTCAATGGTCTTCGGTGTGGCAGAAAATAGGTTCGTCGGACCTTTTTCACGCGATTTCGGACGCACAAACTGCACCATCATCCAACGACAGCGTGCGTCGTTGAGGATTTTTCGAACTTTGAAGAAAACTGGGCTCTCTGTTTCCCAAATACGACAGTTTTGTTTATTGACTTCACCAGAGAGTGTAAAATGACCTTCGTCAATCAATGGCTGTATTTTGTATGGGAAGACATGAAAATATTTCGTCATAATCTTCCTTAGAGTTGTTCCACCCATGTTTAACGCCTGCGGTCGGCGGCGATACGACACATTTGGATTATCGGCAACACTCTCTCTTATCGCTTAAACAACTTCATTGGATCGTTGCGGACGCGATCGAATGGGACGCTGACAAGTCAAACAGTCCCGTACCTACTCAATGAAATTCTTCACCGAACTACGAATTGTGTTGTCTAAAGGCGCCGTTTTCTCCCATATTTTTTACAGTAGGCCTGACAATTTTCACAATTGAACGATTGTTTGCGTTGTGTCGTGTGGTAAAGCGCTACAATTTCAGCCTCATAGCCAAAACAGAGTCATATTTAAAATGAAACTGAATGGCGTTTCAGAACCGTGTATACGTTTTTTGAAATCGGCTAAAAATGTTAGAGTTAGACCCTGTTTAGATGTTGCGCTTTGTCGCGCGCTTTGAGGCGCCTCAAAGCGCACATTTGTTTAGACGATTCGCTTTGAGCCCAGTCGCTTCCTTTACAGCTGGAACAAATGGAATAAAAACAATTTGCATAATTTGCTATCTACGAAGTATTGGCGTGTTTTTATAAAGTGTGATAACAATTTTTGCGATATTCAGAATATTTCCGTTTTTTAAAATAAGAAAAGTGATATGGTGTTTTTGTAAATTATCAAATAAAATATGCAAAAAGGTTTCTCGCACGTGTTTTCACTTAGAAGGCTGAAACGAAAGTAAAATGGAACACGAAGATGGAACAAAATGAAATTAAGACCCTGTTTAGATGTTGCGCTTTGTCGCGCGCTTTGAGGCGCCTCAAAGCGCACATTTGTTTAGACGATTCGCTTTGAGCCCAGTCGCTTCCTTTACAGCTGGAACAAATGGAATAAAAACAATTTGCATAATTTGCTATCTACGAAGTATTGGCGTGTTTTTATAAAGTGTGATAACAATTTTTGCGATATCCAGAATATTTCCGTTTTTTAAAATAAGAAAAGTGATATGGTGTTTTTGTAAATTATCAAATAAAATATGCAAAAAGGTTTCTCGCACGTGTTTTCACTTAGAAGGCTGAAACGAAAGTAAAATGGAACACGAAGATGGAACAAAATGAAATTAAAACGCCAAAAACGCGCAAGTGAATCCCTTTGACCCTGTTTAGATGTTGCGCTTTGTCGCGCGCTTTGAGGCGCCTCAAAGCGCACATTTGTTTAGACGATTCGCTTTGAGCCCAGTCGCTTCCTTTACAGCTGGAACAAATGGAATAAAAACAATTTGCATAATTTGCTATCTACGAAGTATTGGCGTGTTTTTATAAAGTGTGATAACAATTTTTGCGATATCCAGAATATTTCCGTTTTTTAAAATAAGAAAAGTGATATGGTGTTTTTGTAAATTATCAAATAAAATATGCAAAAAGGTTTCTCGCACGTGTTTTCACTTAGAAGGCTGAAACGAAAGTAAAATGGAACACGAAGATGGAACAAAATGAAATTAAAACGCCAAAAACGCGCAAGTGAATCCCTTTCTGATCAAGACTCACTTCGCACCGCCCCGAAACCTCCCCGTGCCCACAAATTTCGTGAGGCACTTGCGCTGAAGCGCACCGTCTAAACAGGGTCTTTCTGATCAAGACTCACTTCGCACCGCCCCGAAACCTCCCCGTGCCCACAAATTTCGTGAGGCACTTGCGCTGAAGCGCACCGTCTAAACAGGGTCTAAAACGCCAAAAAAGCGCAAGTGAATCCCTTTCTGATCAAGACTCACTTCCCACCGCCCCGAAACCTCCCCGCGCCCACAAATTTCGTGAGGCACTTGCGCTGAAGCGCACCGTCTAAACAGGGTCTTATTCAATGTTGAAATACCGAAAACCGAGATAGCCATGGGATGTTGACACAATAAAATTTAAATAGAAATTAAAAAATGAGTCAGAAAAGTATATGTAAAAGATAAGTATAAAATCATACGATAAAAGATCTATACAAAAGTTCAAAATGCAGAGTTCCGCATAATGTAAGGAGTAGCACAAGGATGCACACTTTTACCATTACTTTATCTTATAGTAACAAATGACACCCTAGTCAGCGCTCTAGTGAATCTAAAATTTCAAATCGCAGCCCTTATTTTTTCTTAAGGATTATGATTCTCCAAAGAGAAACTTTGGTCCGAAATTTTTTTATTCCAAACCTACTCGTACACCCAAATGAGATGATTTTTGGGGAATAATTTTGATTTTTGATGTTTTTTGAGGGTGCTCGGATAAAAATTCTTCCTGCCATTTTAAATTTTAGATCCACCTCACCCCCTGCGACTGGGTGTGGAGGTAGGGGTTAGTTTTGTGGGTAAAGGATGCCACCCTTCAAGTTGAGCAGCTTTTGTCCGAAACTTTTTCACGTAAACCTACCATTCAGGTAATATCGGACCGTTGCCGAACTTTTGCCGCACCTCTGAATAAATAAAACTATTTCCGTTTGCTCTATACTGCATTAAATCCTTTACACCATTTCTGTAACCACGAACAAACTCAGTGCCGGTCACCGGTGACCCCCATGGCATTCAACGTGTTAAGTACATACATGTTGAAAGAGATCTGAAGACTCAAGGCACTTGTGGCGGCGGATATCCATATGAAGAGATGCAAAGTGGTCACTCCAATGATTGCCTCCATTGCAGGTGTGGGACAAGTCCGCATAGCTCCAGTGGAGAGGCAGCAAGTCGTTGCAGTTTGTTGCACTTGAGCATCGACGTAACCTGTTTAGTCTTGGGCCACCAAACTATAAAGGCATAAGTAACCACAGGTTTAACGGTCGTATTGTACATCCAGTACATCACTTGCGATGAAAGACCCCATGTCTTACCCAGAAGCCTTTTGCAGGCCCATATGGCCCTTGTGGCTTTGCTGATGACGTAGTCAAGTTGAGCGTTCCAGTTCAGTCTCTTGTCTAACTTTACTCCCAAATATTTGACTGAGTCTGAGTACCATCACTTGGAAAGTATAAAATAAATTAGCAATTATACATAAAAATTGATATCATCCCAGTAAATTAAGAAGGTGAACCCATGGCAGTTAAGTATAAATTACTACGCTGAATATGTAACAACATTAAATCCAGAATGAAACACTATGCAGAAACAGAATGGAAAATCAAGTAAATACTATGCTGAATTTGTTGAAACAGGTTAAAAACGAAATAGGTTAAACAGTTTCGCTTAAGTTTGGACTGCATCCAGCCAACAACCTTTTTTTATGTGGCAGTGCTAAGCTCACCCTTTGTAACACCAGTCAGGGCAATGTCTAGCAGTACGATTAGTACGGGGGAGGGAAGGGGGAATAGGTTAAGGGTTATTAATGGGGGTATTGAAGAAGGTGGTGATAAACCCTGCGTTTGAACTCTTCGATGTTGTACGAGCTCGGAAATACTGACTACGAGATATTATTCCACAGTCCAGTTGTTCTATTGATAAACGAATTGCTCTCGCGTTGAATAAACGGTCGGGTTTGAAGTAGGTGGGAGTGAGATGAGTGGGCTTATCTTGTGTTGGGAGTATAAGATTGCCGTGTAGGCAGAAGAGCGCTTATTTCACAGGAACAGTCACTATAGTACATGGAAATGGTACTTTAACATTGCAAAAATGCAGGACAAGGTTTTATTTTTGGGATGTGTAGGGGGGGTCAATGTGAGCTTAAGTTGGAGTTTTCGGGATTCTAACCCCCCCCCCCATATTTTCTGAATATTTTATTACAATTTTACCTCCTAGAAATTAGCAATAACAGCTAGCAAGTAATAATAATGAATGAATGACTATACGTTATAAGAAATGCCGATGTTTGAGTAATGTAATAAAATTGTTTCGCATTTTTTTGCGGGTTTTTATTGCTGTTATGCCATGTTTTATAAGGTACGATATGGTTTAAAATGAAATTCTTTGAATAATAACATGCGTTACTCCAATTTTTTAAAATAATTTGTTTTAGGACTGCACAAAAAAGTGCTTTATTCAGTTATGTTAGCTATCTAGCAAAATATGGACGTATTCAGTTTGTGATAAAAGTTTGAATTATCTTAGTCTTATTTCAAAATTGTTATTTCAGTTTGATCTTAGTTAAATTTTCATATTTATAACTGTGTAAATAGTTATTCAGTTGCGCATACTACCAAAACACAAGTTTTGGAGGATAGTATACACTCTATTTGTTATAAAAGTTATTCTGATAGTCGTACGGATAACAGCGTTTGTTGTCATAGTACCAGCAACAGCGACGATACTGTCTTGTATACTAGAAGCTCCCTTGATTGATTTTAATTTCCTGACCAACTGTTTCATTTTCTCTTTGAACTTTCAGCCTTGACACCTTTGTACTCTGCTATAATTCCTCAGCAAATCTAAAAATGTCCAGTAATTGATAATGAACCGCTGCACAGCCCTTCAAAAAGACCAAGAATAGAGTAGATAGAAAAGCAGCATGCTGGATTAGTCGTATTGGGGACACCACTTTAAAAACGCACCGACAAACTCTACCTCGCAGGTGGTGTGGAAATGAGTTATACAACTTGCAAACGCTTGTCATAAAATGAATACGCCCGTATGTTGCTAGATATGTAGTTAGAATAAGACAGACAGCAGCGATGGTCACGCGCATTTTTGGTTAGCACCCGTTTCTGGGCACTTGTGCCTATGCAGCTGGCTAGAGCATGGAAACTTTTGGTTGAGCTCCATTTACAAACAGCAGCGTATAATTATATGTGTGCGAGGCAAAATAGCCCGCGCTTGGTGGGAGGGATTGGGTTTGAATGTTGCAATGCAGAAGCTGCTCTCAGCATTCGTTTTATATTCTCGCGCCGCTCTCAAAATTCATGTCATATTCTCGCACGCCATCGCTGCTGTCTGTTACTGGACCTCGACTAAAAGTGCCCCAGATATGTAAGTAAAATTTGGTCGAGCTAGAGCAACAGACAGCAGCGAATAGGCCTTTCCACACTAGTATTCTGTATGCAGTATGCAAGCTGGATTGACAACAACCGCGATTTCCACACCTGTATTCTTGCAGCGGCGTAACCATTCATATTCCGATTAAGTACTTGATTGTGTGCGTGTGCTTCATTTCGAATTTAGTGCTTGAAAATTTCTGACCCCCCCCAACTGTGTCTCTATTGGTGTTAGTGAGTTGAAGCCCGAGAAATAGGTTTGAAATGTGCTGCACATTTCTCTCCAAGTTCATCACTTTTTGTAGAGAATTCTCCTTGATTCTCTTACCCCCTTCCTAAAAAATCCGTTTGCATAGGCCAGGACCGGATCCCGGTTGTAGAGCGGTTAAAGAAGAAGAAGAATACTGAATACAGAATACTAGTGTGGAAAGGCCCAATGTGTGCGAGAGGATGAAATGAATGCTAAGAGCGGCGTCTGCATTGCGAAAATATGAAATGAATGGGTGCGAGAATATGCCATGGATTTTGAGAGCGGCGTCTGCATTGCGAGAATATAAAACGAATGCTGAGAGCAGCTTCTGCATTGCAACATTCAAACCCATTCCCTCCCACCAAGCGCGGGCTATTTTGCCTCGCACACATATAATTATACACTGCTGTTTGTAAATGGAGCTCAACCAAAAGTTTCCATGCTTTAGCCAGCTGCATAGGCACAAGTGCCCAGAAACGAGTGAGCAACAAAATGCGCGTGTCGCCATCGTTGCAGCAAGTGTCCAGAAACGGGTGTAGCAACAAAGTGCGCGTGTCGCGAATTCTTTGTTTTACCCCCAGCGAAAAAGTGCCAAACGCGCCTAAAGAAGTTAACACTTCAAAAAACTCCGTCCATTGAATGAGCTGCTCGCTCGAGGGAGGGAGGCTGCATAGCAGCATCGGATAGAGAAGAATTTGTAAGCTGACGGTAACGCAGGGTACCGTCGTCAGCGAAGCTGAAAAGTGGGTTGGAAGGAATTGAAATTAGGTCATTTAAAAAGATAAGAAATAGGGCCGGTGATAAAATTGACCCCTGGGGACCCCCGCAAAGATGGGGTGAGATTCTGATTTGACGCCAATTACCTTAATTGAACGCCCTAAAAGGAAGCTCTCAATCCACGTATATGGTACGGTTTTGCCCCCAAACTATTTCACCACCGTGTAATTAACACGTGAACAAGTCGCTATGCTGTCCATTGTTGTGAGGTTTTCCATAATACAGATTTTGGCCTTTTTCTGATTTCGCCTAAATTCACGTTCTTTGGCAAAATTCCCAACAAAAGCATGTCGAAAGCTAATGGCCAAACCTGTTCTACGTAATTTCGAAATCATTTTCTAAAATCACCTAATTTCGGCTCAGTGCAAACATGGTATTACTTTCAGTAATATTAATTGCAGTAATTGCATAATCATTTAGTAACTAATAAATACTATTCGAAAAATCTTCTTCAAATAGCTATACTAGAGGCCTTTCCACTAATCTATAGAGTCTTACTTAGTTCCACCACTATTTCACAGATGATTAAAGCTTCAGATTAAAAACAAAAAATTAATAAACAAAACTTCTAAAAGAAATACTTCGAAAAAATAAGCAAGTTGTACAGAGTGCAAATTTAAGCCATAACGATTTTATGCGAGCATGAATAAATTTGTATTTGTCCTTTATTGTGGCATTTTGATTATCACGTAATATTACAGCTTGATAAGAGCTTCTGATTGATTGGTCTGCAAATAAACACAATTTATTCAATTTTTTTATCATAACGAGTTTTTGCATAACTCTTCCAACGTAACAAGATCGCGCGCTTTATTTAATCTAGACATGAGCAAGTTGCAATATAACACGTTCGAACATTTGTTATCGGGATAAGTTTTAACATATCCATGTAGAATTGATTTATGACTATGGATTACCACGTAGGTAGTTAATTTATGGATAGCATGCACTTGTGGATTATAAGCAAACATTGCCATAGTATAACCAAATTACACTACGTCCGTCGGAAGAAGGAATATCATGGAATGGATGATGTTGTTTATAGTAGAGATATATATGCGCCTACA
Organism: Thereva unica; assembly: GCA_949987705.1. Lineage (NCBI taxonomy): Eukaryota > Metazoa > Arthropoda > Insecta > Diptera > Therevidae > Thereva > Thereva unica. The sequence goes on from OX465283.1 coordinate 50,814,899, forward strand.
TATCGCTGGTCAAAGCTGGTGATGTTAGGTGTGATGTTTGAACTAGTTGAGACTAATTACATTTGTTTAACACTAATTGATTTTTGAATGAATTCACATCTGAAGTGTAAAATTAAGTGGTATATTTACTCAGAGTATTATGAAACGATTTTTATTTTTGAAGGACTTTCAGTTGAGACGAGGCGTGACACAACGTACTTTGAGTCCATGAAAAGATATGAAGTTCATTTTGATTATTAAGCTGCATTTACATCCCAAAGTCAACGCGAAAGTGCATTTTGAAACTCTTTTATCGCACAGAAATTTGTATGTTTATTTCTCTGTTGCACGAAAGTTTCAGAATTTTCGTGCAACAGAGAAAAAAGCATACAAATTTCTGTGCGATAAAAGAGTTTCAAAATGCACTTTCGCGTTGACTTTGGAATGTAAACGCGGCTTTAATGTTATGTTTTGACGAGTTCAGTTAGTTGGTACACAAAAAAATTAACGAAGTTTAAATGAAAATATAAAGTATCAAAAGGCTAGGTGCAAGAACTCGTCAATCACGTGTTGGTGCTACCAATACGTTATATAGTTAATTCAGTTTGATATTCTATCAAATACGAGGAGATAAGTTCACGACCATATAAACCAAATCTGTCATTTAACTGATTTGCGGAAGGCGAGAGAATAACGCCTGTTGCCATCATCCTATTCTTTTTCTATTTTCAGGTCAAGCTTACTACTAGACATTGCACCATGAGTTGAACGACATGACGGTCTAGTGGTACAAAGGGTGATTCCTGAGCTTGACCATGCCACATAAAAAAAAAGTTCACGTGATACCAAGACAGACCAGACTTTGAACCTTGGCCAGCTTAATCACAGCACCATTTTGTTTGGCCTTAACCACCTTGCAATGGATGCATACTTGACCATGGGCAGTCCGACCACCATAAAAATAACAAAGTTTAGACAAGAGTGCGAAGATTTTACTAACAATAAAACAAATGAGATCGCAGCAGGTCGATTCGAAGGATTTAGTTGCAGCAAATTTAATGTCGAACAGTAGGATTCATGAAGCAAGTTCTTCATACAGATAAGTATTTCATTTCTTGCCACAGGAAAATAAAGTTGCACATCGTCTGCATACATATGAATCTTAGAATATCGTTAGCAAAAATCCTTACTAATATTGTAAATGCGAAAGTAACTCTGTCTACCTGTCTCTCTGTTACTCTTTCACGTCTAAACGGCTGAGCTGGTTTTGATGAAATTTGTTACAGAGATTAATTAGACCTTTGAGAAGGACATGGACCCGAAAAAATGGTTTGAAGGGGTTGAAATGGGGGATGAAAGTTCGTATTGAAGTCCAAACAAATTAAAAAATTAAAAAAAAAATTTTAAAACCTTAATTGACAGACAACACCCAGCCCAAACCGCTGGCGCTAAAGAGCTGAAATTTTGACAGTGCATCCCTATAATGACGTCCATTCGTAGAAGATATCCAAGTATGGCAGGTCATCTCGAAAATGACCAGCGTATATATATTCAACGGATAATACTGCGGTAAGGGCTGAATGACCAGCACATTGATGGGACGCACCGGGTTCCAGCTGGTACTGAATAAAAGAGGCCCAAGAATGAAGCCTTGAAGGACTCCAACGTGGAGTAGGGCACGTGAGAAACCTTAGCCACCTAGTTTAACCTTTTGAGAGCGGTTAGATAAGAAACTTGGCAAAAGCTCAAGAGCAGAAAGAACAAAATGTGCTTGTGAGGCCAGGTTTCGCAGAAGCAGGACGTGATTGAAGGCTGTGTTGTTTACGAAAGCCAGATTGCCATATATTTATATTTTCAAGTTTAAGACGCTCACGATACGCAATTACTTGAGTAGCCATCAGCTTTCTAAGGAGCTTTGCCAGAAATGAAAGAATACTGATAATTTGAATGGGTATGATTAAAACATGCTTCCAAGTCTAGGGAAACTTTGGTACCGTGAGGCAGCAGTTGAGAACTTAAGTTATAGACGAGGTATGATCATTTTTAAAAAAAACCAGACGAAATGTAATGTAATTGCTGGTGCAAGTTTTCGTCAAACAAGGTGGCGCCATAACCATTTTACGTAAATTCCATTTTCGGTAAGAAATGATTCGCAACTGAAAATTGAACCTAGTTTATGACATAAAAATAAAGTATTGAATCTGATGTCTGAAAAAGGAATTTTCCTATTCAGGACCTTAAAAATATGTTAAACAATTTAGCAGCAAAGGGTCCGGCAATTTAGCAGCAATTGGCTGGCCAAAAGTAAAAGATCTCTGTTGAAATAAATTTAAAATAAAAAAACTGGTTATCGCATAAAGCAACAACTAATAACTTCCATATCAAATCGAAAAATGTTTCCACAAATCTCCCCCCAAAAAAAAATTTTATTGTGAGAGATAAAAATCAAATGAGATTTAAACCTTTGTATATGTACACTTCCGCTATAGCAATAAAATTTTAATAACCCTGATCAATATTCTTTATAAATATACGAATAAATGCAAAGAATATAAGCATAAGCCTCTTTCAATTCTGCTCATCCTAAGCTTCCCACATAGCATCAAATATAAATTCGATTTATTTACCTCCGGCAAAATGATATTTCTTGGAAGAAAAAAATCATCTTCTATTTGTACCAAAAATCCTTAAATTCCGATTCCATAATGTAAATAATAAATATCCTTAGATCTGAAAAAATTCAACAGGATACAGTAAAATTTTTTTATTTGCTTTGGAAGGATAAGTACCTTCAATAAAAAAAATAGATAATATTTTACTTCCACTTTTTATGTAAACTTTCGGCAGGAGCCAAACAAAAACATTTGATAATTGTTTCAAGATATAAGGACAGTAGAAGGACGATCTTAAAGGGGGCAGTTGAATCGTTGTAAAAAAGGTTTACTTTTGTGGAGTGGGGTCAGGTCCATGGCCTTCTATTTGGGAATTAACTGCAATTAAAATTGCGTATATTGTACTCGTTCCCTAAATTTGACCACGTATTTGGATTACTGTGTTGTAAGGTTCGTAGTAATTTCTATTAGTGCCTTTTGCATTAATAGCTACTATAACCCGCGAAAATACGTGAACTTAAAAAACTTGCCGAATAAAATATGTTGATACCACAGGAGTATTATGATCCAGAATTAACGATTTTTCCAAGGTCCAAATTAATTATTGATAGAAGAACTATCACTAATCCAGAGGAGAAGCTTAAGGCTGGTCGTCCATTGGAAGCGTATTCGAGCGGCTACGCGCTTCGGCTACATGAGCGGCTACACGCGGCTATGCGCGACAGATCCAACATAAAGACTTTCATACAAACATCGTCCACTGCAAGCGGCTTTGAGCGGGCGGCTATAGGCGTATTCGAGCGTGCCGCGCGAATCCAAATTAATTTGGATCAGCGCGTAGCCGCTCGAATCAGGAAATGATTTTCTCCAAATAGTACAGGAAAAATTGTAAAAATAGCGGAAATGATTGGGTATAGGCTGAAAATTGGCACAGAGCTTTCTTTTAGGGTTCTCAATAAGGGGTTATAAAGTCTACCGATTTTCTACCCCGGGAAGCTCATTTTTTAGGGTGTTTTAGGGTCAATATATCAGTTTTTTGCAAATACATCTGAAACCGTAAGACCTATAATAAAATAATGTTCACAAAGTTTGTAGATTCTCTACTCAAATAAATATTATACATTTTCCTGTACGAATTGCCATTCAAGATATATCACCGTTTTAAAGATATAAATTACTCATACATATGTACTCATTCACGACTTGTATAGGTTATCAGAAGTTCAAGTTGGACTACGTTGTTAATTTTTTTAGGGATGATTCCTGGATGTATTTGGAGAAAATATTGTTCTAGAGAGGGGCTTAACTACTAAAATACAGGGTGTTTACGAAAAAAAATGTATTTTGTTTTAATTTATTTAGAGTTGAATAACTAGTTTACTAATTATCGTAAAGCAATATCCTTCGACTCATCTTTTATGTGAATGTGTATTCTTTTATTTGATATAAATAACAGAAACTTGAGTAACTCCATTTAGAACATGTAGGTTGACAGCATGAGCGAAATGCTAAAAAACGAATAAAATTGTGATTTTGTATTATAACCCCTTATTGAGAACCTTAAATGGAAGCTCTGTGCCAATTTACAGCCTGTACCCAATCATTTCCGCTATTCCGCTTTTTCGGCTTAATTTAACTGTACTAAAAGCCTTCTATATTTACAAATCACAAAATTATTATGTCAAATTCACTTCAAACTGAGCAGCATGAAAAGCTTGCAGTGGATGACCCCTGTAGCGTGTAACCGCGTATCTCAAAGCCGCTTGTAGCTGCCTGTAACCGCTCATAAAGCCGAAGCGCGTAGCCGCTCGAATACGCTTCCAGTGGACGACCAGCCTAAGGCCCTCAGGGACCATTATGAAAGCATCTTCACGAAGGACCTCTTCGATTTTAATAACCCGACAGGTTCCCAATTGAATGAGATCACTGCTAGGATCGAACGGGGGCCCCCGGCACCCAACCATCCTTTTTCGCCAACAACTACAGCCCCGATCCCTCGTCTGAAGGTGGATATTTCACTACGTTTTCCGCTACTTTAGAATTGGGTGGGTGGGTGCCGGCTCGGATTGGGTCTCTAGCTTTATCCTAAAAAATCTTTGGCATGCTCAGCTCACAATTGCGCCCCCTGTTCAACAACTGCGTAAACAACTGCTTCTTCCCGAAATACTGGAAGAGAGCCAAGATAATCCCTATTCCGAAGCTATCCAAGCTCTCATGTACTGCTCTCAAACATCGGTAAACTGTTAGAAAAACTGATCCTGGGTAAGCTCGAGAAGTTTTGTTTTGAGAAGCAATGTTCGGCTTTGAAAAGGAACACTTAACGGAACAGGCGCCACTGTTGTTCCAGGAGAAAATCATTCCAAGTCTAATGGGGCCCATCCACGGGCCAACTAGTTGCCCAAACTGAGTTGTGTTGTCACTGAATCGCATCGTGTGTGGGGCAGTTGGTAAACTGATTTGACAGTTGGGGTTTCAGTTGGGATAAATCAAAATCTTTTAATTTTATGGGGGCGGGGCCTAGAGTTTGGGCAACTAGTTGCACTGTGTGTATTGCAGTTTGGCAAACTATGTACTTGGATGAATTAAGCCTGAATTCGAAGAATATATATTTTTTTTGCAAGTTTATTTTGCATTATTTTTAATTTAAATTATGAAAACTCACATAATATTAAATTATTGTCATAATTCATACTTTTAGAATTTAATTTATATTTTAAAAAATACATATAAATATTCATATTAATACCTAATTAAAAAAATTTATAATTAATCTAAAAAATCATCGTTCTCCAATTTTTATTATTGTAAAACTTAGTCGCGGGTTTTCTACAATTTTATTTAACTTTCAAATTTTTTTTTTTTTTATGTGACACACTAGAGACTTAGGGAAGGCCCCTTTGTACTGTCGACCATGTATTTATTTTTGAAATGTCGAACAGCAGCTCTAGTCGGAAGATAGAGAGAGAAGTGAAGGAAAGAACTGTCACAACCTAGCTGCGGTATTTTTATTTCACCTACTCCCAACCATTTCGCGACTCTGACATCGGGGCATTGAGAACAACTCGCTGGAGTGTTATGCCTCCTGAAACGAGCTGAATCTCATCAACCAACCGATGACATGCGCTTGGTGGAGCGGGGAAGAGAACTAGTGAAGGCTATGACAGGAGGAATCAGGAATGCAAAGAGGGAAGAAGAAAGAAGGAAAGTTATGTAGGCGGGAAATTGGGAAAGGCTAGGACCGTGGCACCGCCGGGAATCGAACCCGGGACCTCTGGGGATAGTAGTCAGGCGCCTTACCCCTAGACTACCGAGGCCCACTAAATTGCCTATAAAATATCGAATTGACAGCTGAAATATCAACTCAGTTGAATCGTTTGTGGCAAAACAGCAACTTTTTACACAACTCAGTTTGGGCAACTAGTTGGCCCGTGGATGGGCCCCATAAGAAGTAAAAGGTGCACCCTTGCTTTTTTTTATGTGACACACTGGAGACTTGGGGAAGGCCCCTTTGTACCATGTATTTATTTTTGAAATGTCGAACAGCAGCTCTAGTCGGAAGATAGAGAGAGAAGTGAAGGAAAGAACTGTCACAACCTAGCTGCGGTATTTTTTTTTCACCTACTCCCAACCATTTCGCGACTCTGACATCGGGGCATCGAGAACAACTCGCTGGAGTGTTATGCCTCCTGAAACGAGCTGAATCTCATCAACCAACCGATGACATGCGCTTGGTGGAGCGGGGAAGAGAACTAGTGAAGGCTATGACAGGAGGAATCAGGAATGCAAAGAGGGAAGAAGAAAGAAGGAAAGTTATGTAGGCGGGAAATTGGGAAAGGCTAGGACCGTGGCACCGCCGGGAATCGAACCCGGGACCTCTGGGGATAGTAGTCAGGCGCCTTACCCCTAGACTACCGAGGCCCACTAAATTGCCTATAAAATATCGAATTGACAGCTGAAATATCAACTCAGTTGAATCGTTTGTGGCAAAACAGCAACTTTTTACACAACTCAGTTTGGGCAACTAGTTGGCCCGTGGATGGGCCCCATAAGAAGTAAAAGGTGCACCCTTGCTTTTTTTTTATGTGACACACTGGAGACTTGGGGAAGGCCCCTTTGTACCATGTATTTATTTTTGAAATGTCGAACAGCAGCTCTAGTCGGAAGATAGAGAGAGAAGTGAAGGAAAGAACTGTCACAACCTAGCTGCGGTATTTTTTTTCACCTACTCCCAACCATTTCGCGACTCTGACATCGGGGCATCGAGAACAACTCGCTGGAGTGTTATGCCTCCTGAAACGAGCTGAATCTCATCAACCAACCGATGACATGCGCTTGGTGGAGCGGGGAAGAGAACTAGTGAAGGCTATGACAGGAGGAATCAGGAATGCAAAGAGGGAAGAAGAAAGAAGGAAAGTTATGTAGGCGGGAAATTGGGAAAGGCTAGGACCGTGGCACCGCCGGGAATCGAACCCGGGACCTCTGGGGATAGTAGTCAGGCGCCTTACCCCTAGACTACCGAGGCCCACTAAATTGCCTATAAAATATCGAATTGACAGCTGAAATATCAACTCAGTTGAATCGTTTGTGGCAAAACAGCAACTTTTTACACAACTCAGTTTGGGCAACTAGTTGGCCCGTGGATGGGCCCCATAAGAAGTAAAAGGTGCACCCTTGCTTTTTTTTTATGTGACACACTGGAGACTTGGGGAAGGCCCCTTTGTACCATGTATTTATTTTTGAAATGTCGAACAGCAGCTCTAGTCGGAAGATAGAGAGAGAAGTGAAGGAAAGAACTGTCACAACCTAGCTGCGGTATTTTTTTTTCACCTACTCCCAACCATTTCGCGACTCTGACATCGGGGCATCGAGAACAACTCGCTGGAGTGTTATGCCTCCTGAAACGAGCTGAATCTCATCAACCAACCGATGACATGCGCTTGGTGGAGCGGGGAAGAGAACTAGTGAAGGCTATGACAGGAGGAATCAGGAATGCAAAGAGGGAAGAAGAAAGAAGGAAAGTTATGTAGGCGGGAAATTGAGAAAGGCTAGGACCGTGGCACCGCCGGGAATCGAACCCGGGACCTCTGGGGATAGTAGTCAGGCGCCTTACCCCTAGACTACCGAGGCCCACTAAATTGCCTATAAAATATCGAATTGACAGCTGAAATATCAACTCAGTTGAATCGTTTGTGGCAAAACAGCAACTTTTTACACAACTCAGTTTGGGCAACTAGTTGGCCCGTGGATGGGCCCCATAAGAAGTAAAAGGTGCACCCTTGCTTTTTTTTTATGTGACACACTGGAGACTTGGGGAAGGCCCCTTTGTACCATGTATTTATTTTTGAAATGTCGAACAGCAGCTCTAGTCGGAAGATAGAGAGAGAAGTGAAGGAAAGAACTGTCACAACCTAGCTGCGGTATTTTTTTTTCACCTACTCCCAACCATTTCGCGACTCTGACATCGGGGCATCGAGAACAACTCGCTGGAGTGTTATGCCTCCTGAAACGAGCTGAATCTCATCAACCAACCGATGACATGCGCTTGGTGGAGCGGGGAAGAGAACTAGTGAAGGCTATGACAGGAGGAATCAGGAATGCAAAGAGGGAAGAAGAAAGAAGGAAAGTTATGTAGGCGGGAAATTGGGAAAGGCTAGGACCGTGGCACCGCCGGGAATCGAACCCGGGACCTCTGGGGATAGTAGTCAGGCGCCTTACCCCTAGACTACCGAGGCCCACTAAATTGCCTATAAAATATCGAATTGACAGCTGAAATATCAACTCAGTTGAATCGTTTGTGGCAAAACAGCAACTTTTTACACAACTCAGTTTGGGCAACTAGTTGGCCCGTGGATGGGCCCCATAAGAAGTAAAAGGTGCACCCTTGCTTTTTTTTTATGTGACACACTGGAGACTTGGGGAAGGCCCCTTTGTACCATGTATTTATTTTTGAAATGTCGAACAGCAGCTCTAGTCGGAAGATAGAGAGAGAAGTGAAGGAAAGAACTGTCACAACCTAGCTGCGGTATTTTTATTTCACCTACTCCCAACCATTTCGCGACTCTGACATCGGGGCATTGAGAACAACTCGCTGGAGTGTTATGCCTCCTGAAACGAGTTGAATCTCATCTACCAACCGATGACATGCGCTTGGTGGAGCGGGGAAGAGAACTAGTGAAGGCTATGACAGGAGGAATCAGGAATGCAAAGAGGGAAGAAGAAAGAAGGAAAGTTATGTAGGCGGGAAATTGGGAAAGGCTAGGACCGTGGCACCGCCGGGAATCGAACCCGGGACCTCTGGGGATAGTAGTCAGGCGCCTTACCCCTAGACTACCGAGGCCCCGATGCTTGCACCATAGATATTAATATTGGCAGAATGTGGCATGGGGCGCTGTTCTTGAAGCTAACCACCTTAGGCTGCCCTTTTCCGCTAATTAAAATCATTCGTGGTATTTTACGAGAAAGATCCGGGATTTTCAAATGCCGAATCTCTGCTCCCAACCGCTCAGAATGGAAACATGGGTGCCGCAAGGATCCATTCTAGTCCCAAAGCTGTTTAACCTGTTTCTCTATGGTTTTTCACACATGGTAGGCTTCTTCCAGTACGCAGACGACACAGTGATCATGACTTCGGAAGTATCTCCAATGAGGGCAGCGGTGGCGCTTCAACACCAGGTAAATAAAATTGTGGAATTCTTGTGCAAATGGAGAATAGAAGTGAACAAAAACAAATGTGAACTATATGCTTCAGGAACCCTGCTGGGAAAGGGCATAGGTCTGCACTTGCCGAAGATAAGAAGAACTTGTGGATGAAGAGGAAAGTGGAGATGGTGAGTTTTAATAAATGTTTGTTCGCCGGAACCAGTGTCAAGGGAAAGGTTTGGGCATTCCACATGAGCGTACACATGACACGACAAAAGCCGGCTGCAAAGGTGGTTTATTGAGAACAGGATGAGAAAGGACGATGGAATAGACACAATTGCATACGCTCGTGTGGAATTACCCTACCAAAAAAATAGGTATAGTGATTTTTTGTTTCTTTCTCTTTCCGCAATACGCCCCGGAATTTGTTGAAACAGGGGTGGAGAACCTCGACTATTTTAACATAAACATTTATAATTTATGAAAAAGGCATTTTAAAAGAGCAAAAACATGAAAATTGTATGTTATTTTTTTAACAAAATATTTATATTGGTTCAATCTACCAAACACGAATAAAAAAAAATTTAATTTACGTGTATACATGTCAGTGAAAAAGGTTTGCCACCTATGGATTGAATTGGTGCCATAAAAATGTTCTGATTAGCAGTCTATTCTATATGTGAGTGGGTGGCTGCATTTTTTGACAGTTCAACGTCGGGCAACTGTATAGGAAGCTGTCAAATAAAAAATGCTGCTGCTGCTAAATCTGATTTAAAAGGCAGCATGCTGCGTGTAGTGCTGTTGCTGCCGCTGCCCGAAAATTAGGTTCTGATACAGCTTTTAGTTTTAAGGAATAGGTTAGCTTAGCTTGATGTATATTTAAGTAAGAGTGATTGCAAGCATCCATAACCTTTTTTCCTTAACACGTATTAAATCCCTGATGAAGCTTCCGTGTTCATCAAAGACAAAATCCGTGTACATAGAACTTTAATCTTTTCGATTCTTTCATCTGACACTATGCTGTCTTTCTTATGATGTATCTACATAATGTCTCCATTAACGCAAGTCTTTTTGCAAATTGACATTCAAAATCATTGACGTATAACTATTGTATCTCTATGCGTTATTCTGCCCTTAATGATGAACATATTCCAATACATAAATCCTACATACTTATGTATATGAACGCCATAAATTGAATCCATCCCTTAAGGCTGCCACGCTCCGGGCCTTACAAATATGTGTAAACATATTGGCGCTCTAATGATATGCTGGGATTACGAAATTCTACTCCCTTCATTCAAATTAGAAGATGAGAAATTGTCGTTATACAAAATTTCCTTTGGGAATACTTGCCACGAGGTGTACGAAACATTGTTCCGCTGGTGCTGTAGATATTCGTTATACACATATACTTATGAAACTGGATGATGTGGATTTTATTTCATTACCATCTGAACCGATAGGGATACAGGAAGACGGCTGGGGGATGTGTAACGTTCGGTAATGTTCTCAAAAGTGTATATAAAAATTATCACTGTATATTAATTAATAAAATTTAGGTAAGTAGTTTACTCGTTCTTAAAGTATTCTTAGAATGTTCAGCGGTTTAACAGTAATTGGTTATGTTAGGAGCTATGCCGGGTGGATACACATATCAAATTCGCAATATATTCAAGGATATTCACTTGTATAGTATTATTCTGCCGGTGGATGGGGTATGATGGGAAACATGAGGCATAATATATTCAAGTTTGTCTAGAAATTTTTCAAGAGGAAACATGGAATAACGGATGAGTTATTCTGAAAATGCGGATTCACTTATGTGCGACTGGGAATATAGACTCTGTTTTAATTGGGAAAATAAATTATCCCATTAAGGATGACTAAATGTCTTCAGTGAGACTCGCATCATAATGATTAATTGACATTGAGCTTATACAGGATTTAATTAACACAGCTATTTTATTATACATATAAAAAACTCTACTCAAATATGCTTATCTTACCTCTAATTCTCCCCAAACTATTTTGTTACTATAACTACCAATTGTTATAAATGTCTTAAAATATCAATTTTGGACGTTGAATTCATATATTGATATCTAGGATGAGAACTATGATTAGCAAAAATATTAAATAGAATAAATTTATCATTGTGGATTAGTAACAATGTAAACTTAAGTGTGTAGTTCCTAAACACTTAAAGCGTTTAAACCGTTGTAGACGAATTTTAAACACTTAGCCGTTAGTGCCATTTTTCAAGAGGTCCCCTGAGTAAGTACAAACCACTTCCAATTCTGCTTGACTTCGGCTTGATAGAAGGAGATGCGGTTTACTGAATAAGTTAAATATTTACATAGTTGGATACGCAGTTAAGAACGTATGCACACTCGCTAGCCCGAATAGTGGTCCCTTTGGTAGATATTACACCCTTAAGGTACAAAAAAAAACCTACCAACCTAGTTGAAATTTTTACGGCTGATTTTTATATATTTTTCACAGAATACTATTTGAAACGAACATAAATTACTGCCAGACACCTGTATTGAGTCCTAACTTCCGACAGACGCTTTAGAGCTGGAAAATAAGTGTGTTAACTTACGTAATTTTCTGAAAGCTGAAATTTTTAAAGTAATTCTTATGTTGCATAGAACTGTAATTTAGCAAAGTATCATTTTTTTTTAAATTTAAAAGAATTCACAAAGTTGTTATTAAGGCTTCAAGGTTTTTATTTATTTCAATTGTCCTGTGTTACGCTCAAGCGCAAACTTCTAAAACCTCAGTCTAACTAAAAATCGTTGACAAGGTGAAAACACTTGGCAACATTCTAAAACAAACTTTATCAAGGTGTAACACTTTCTCAATATAAAAGGAAATCTTTGGATAAATCATCTACCGGGAAGTAAAAGAATTTCCCGTTCTAAACAGACGGCACCCAGTTATCAGTACTCTATTGTCACATCCCTTGATTTGATACTCATACCGACCACGTTGTAAAGTAAAAGGTAATCTGTCATTTTGTGTTGGGCACCATTTTGAACTTTGATTGGCACCACATAGCTAATTGTATTCTAGTTATTATACCCTTTCATTTGATGCCCATATCGGGAATCGGTGAGCACAATTTCGAAATTCGGCCGCCATATTGGAACCGCCATCTTAATTTTTTACAAAATAGTCATATTGTATGAAACGAATTTTTGGTTAGATAAGAGTTTCTAATTTTACATCTCATTGTACATATACATGCTCTTATCATTAATAAGATGCATAGCTTCTTTGTTGCCATGATTATCTTATCCTTTCCTTTATTACATTTATTAACCTGCATATATTTTGTTGGAGTTTAGTTTTTCCATAATACCAGTATGTGGTGTAGTAGTAGATACTGGTAGTATTTGTAGATGTTATGATGATACGCGGCACTAAAACAGAAAGTTTAATATTTTGGGCGGCTTGTCCTTATGTGTGTCTTTGTGTTAGCGTGTCATTAACACTAACACATACATGATGATCTATTTTCTCTGTTAAAAGAATATTGTTATTTTTTAATTCGCCATTCAAATCGCTTAATGCATTTATTCTTTTATTTAGTTCATCGTTAAGCTTTCACAAATTTTTGTTTTCGTTTTGTAACACGGCAATTTTCACAGATAAATGTCTTTTCGTCTATTAAGACACAATACAAACAACCGCGCAAAGTCCATCGCCGATCTTGACCAGAGGTGCTCTTAGCATTTCTTACTGAAGCTAAAATTAGAGACTTCTGTGTATCCAGTATCTCTGAAGTCACTTAGTGAATGCATTGAGTCCATCGAGCTTGGAAATTGAGCAGCTCTAAAATCCATCGAAGACCAAAACAAAAAACAGTTGGCTGAAGTCGATAACAGGATCAGCGCCCTCTTTTAAAGGATCTCGAAATTGGAAGCCAATTCTCAAACAGCATCTGATTTTGCTGCTGACCTACAATGCATCACTACACAGCTGGCTGATAATGGGCGTCACCAAGACGATATACGGCGGACTCAAAGGCCCAGTGATATCGTAATCCGTGGCATTTCAATGAAGAAGATCGTGGCGAATATAGCACGGATGATCAATCACCGCCTATCAGACTACACCGAGGCCTTTCCCTTTCTTATTTTTAATTTTTACTATATTTAATATATGAATTTTTATTTGTTAACATATTTTTTTCTTATAGAACACTCTGTCTTCTATTTTTAACCGACTTCAAAAAAGAGGAGGTTACTCAATTCGACGTGTAGGTATTTTGTGGTCCTGTTCACGCATAACTTTGTAACCCAATAACTTTTTTGCTTTTTTTTGGTTCATTTGAAGGGGGAGCTTCCCACGGTGGTCCCGTTAAATTTTTTCTAAATTCTGATAACGGAGTTCGAAGTTAGGCAGAAAAAACTGTTAAAATTCAACCTGTTAAAGTTCAACCTAAACATTTCATGGGCACCGAACAAATTACTTTATTGTTGTCAATCTGGCAGGAGCCCGGTGGCGGAGTGGGTAGAGCGTCGGATCCTCGATTCAGCGCTACAGGTTCGATTCCGGCCGGGCAGCCGGTTTTTTTTCTTTTTCTCTTTTTCTTTTTTCTGAAATGATTTATTAACATATTGGTCAGGGGCCGATAGTACTTGACATAGCGCAAAGGGCTAGAGACAAGTATTCTTGTCTGTGGGATCTGTGGGGTGCGAGTTCGATCCCAAGGGCTCGCGGTGCTTTTTTTTCTATATATCGACAAAATAATTATTTTTTAATTTCCTTCGGGGAATTTTGTTCCATATTAAACAAGTTTTCGACGTGAATGCGTCTGTAAATTTGCTTCCAGAACAAAAGCCGATAAGAACGAAATTATGGCGAAATTTGCAGCTCAAAAAACTATTGTTTATATCGAATAAATAAATATACCATGACGTGGATGAAGAATCAAAGAAGTTTATTGTTTACATTTAATTTCCCCGATATCAATGGCAACTTAACTTTTTATATGCCTTATATTATCTTGATCTGTATGTGTGTATAGTGTAAACAAATCTTGCAACTTGATTTTGACCCAGTTCCATATAACCGATCAACTGCAAATTTTGCACATACGTATAGTTCGCATGACAATACAATCTGCAATCAAATTTTGCAATTGCGCTCCCCGACCCCAGACATGGGTATCAAATGAAAAGGTGTGACAAGTAGAATACACTTCGCTATGTGGCGTCGTAAAAACGTAGGCTCCTTGCAATGACAGGCAATATTAAAAAATGAATGGACTAAAAAGCACGAAATAAAAAAAAATTTTAAAAACCGACTTCAGAAAAAAAACCGCGATGCACAAAAAAGGATGAAATAATTATTGTTTGTAATTCTTAACAACATCAATCCAATAAGAATGGATCTAGAAAGAAGAATCACTTTTGAAGACGGTGCCAGGTAGTAGTTGACTTTGATTGCACTAACTCTTGCTTCGGCAATTGTTTACATTTCTTTGTTAGGCTTAATATATCACCCACATGTGTTAGCACCGTCTTCAAAAGTGATTCTTCTTTCTAGATCCATTCTTATTGGATTGATGTTGTTAAGAATTACAAACAATTATTTCATCCTTTTTTGTGCATCGCGGTTTTTTTTCTGAAGTCGGTTTTTAAAATTTTTTTTCACTATGTATTTGCACTTTAATACATTTCTTTAATCGACTCTCGATTCATGAAAGTATTTGCTGTCTCGCGTTTCTGATTCCTTTTAATGTCAACTAGCTCAATATAAGTCACGAGGACCGGGTGAGAACGTTGATCATGATCTTTAGTGCTAGCTAACACGGAATGAACCCTTGCTTATTGAACTCGCGAATTATTAGCTCGAAAATTGGCCAGTTAAATGCAATATTTATCAATGCTGGCTTAGCCCCTCAATTTCTTCTTCTATGGTTGCAATTAATGTTTTTAAATTATTCCGCAATGATCGTCTAGGACGGATTGGTGGTGGTGTATGTAGCTATCTACGTACGCGAATATGTAAAATGCAAAATCGTTGCATTCTCTGTGTCTGGGAGTCGAATACATTTGCATTGATATCTCTAATACTGCCGACAAGCTTCTTCTTGTTTGTGTATATTCTAACCCCGGCCTTTTTAACCCTGATAATGTAAAAGAACTTTGTGACACCCTCTCGAGATTAAAAAACATCCTTGTAGGTGGTGATTTTAACGTGAACTTATAAAAGTAGCCCCCTTGCAAACCATTTTTGTGCACATCATGAATTCCCTGAGTTTGAAAACTATTAACGTATACGGTACACCCCAAATACTTCAATTGCAGGGAACCCTCCCTGCTCGATGTGTTTCATTCCAATGATATTCTATCACCTTTCTAAACCAAATCCCTCCTCCTAGTTACTTGGATCACGCAATTTTATTCTTAAGCCACACTGATTTCTCTCAAGTGACAACTCGGATTTATCGTGATTTCTTCGATGTTGATCGAGTTGAACTCGTACACAGAGGTTCTTGCCTAGAGTTGGGTAACACTTTCACGATTGATGATAAAGTTGCTGAATTTGATAGGTTACTGCTCGGCTTATATGATGAGTTCGTACCTTTGAAGTGCAAAATTCTAATCTAAACCTTGGTTTACTGCGGTAATAAAATCGCTTATTGCTGAACGGGAATTTCTTTATGGCTGGTCCAAAAAAGTTAAAAGTGCTACTGTCATTCGTTCTTTTAAGCATATCCGGAACATTGCCGCTTCAAAAATTAAAGAGGCTAAGAGAAGTTATTATGCTCGGAAGCTTGATCCTTCGCTTCCAGCCAAAACAGTCTGGAATAACTTATGCTCCTTAGGCGTACATTCTAAAAATGTCACTGCGCCTTATAATCTTTGTCCAGAAAGCCTCAATCAACACTTCATTGGAAACCATATGACTGCCGAAATTAATACTCCCCCCTCCACCTCCCCTGATGGCTTTTGCTTTTGCTGTGTTGATTTCTGTGAGATTCTCATAGCACTAAAATCAATAAAGTCATAAGTGACCGGTATTGACAACACACATACATATCTCGTAGATTCCTAAATATACTTATTCATTGTCTCTTGCCGGGCATGACCAGAGCCGGATTAGCATATGGCCCATTCGAGTAAACACTCGAAGGGCCGGGCCGACGGCGGGCCGGAGATTGAGTGTTCAGGATTTTTTTTGTGAAGAAACTTAAAGTTTCGTAATAATTGTGACTACGTTCACGAAGATGGGCTCGAATTTGGCCTTTTTTCTTCCTCGCCTCTCTTATATATTGTATAGCGACGGTAGTCGCTGAGCACGACCAGAGCTCAGCGACTCCCTCATATTGATATGAAAATTTTCAAATTTAATTTGCCTATTATTAATTACTGGGGCAACTAAACGGGGTCTTATATATAAAATTTGGGCTGGTCCCTGGGCCTGACTTACATTTTAAACACATGCCTCACTGTTTCTATCGTCGTGCAAACTTGCTTTAATCACGCCTAATCCTAAATGCCCTTTCCCTGCCACCCACGGGGATTTCCGACCCATCATTATACTTCCTTTTTTGGCCAAAGTTCTTGAAAAGCTTATTGCTGCCCAAATATTTGAGTTTTGTGTACGAATTCAACTAATTCAACAATTCATTAATAAATGTAAATCTGGGTTTCGCAAACGCCATAGCTGTTGTAAATCCCTTTCGTTTAAGGGAAACCAAACCAAATCGAAGAACTTTTTGCACTTATTACAGCGAACCAAACCAAATTAATTAACTTTCCTTAATAAATCAAAATTAATCAAAACTTTTTAGACCAAGGAACTATTTATTAACATCTCAATCACTTCACTTATTTCTGGTGAGCTCCACGCTCCTATAATTCTAAATTCGTACTGACTTTCAAGGTCCGAATTTTTATTCCGTAACTCTACATATATGTTTCTTTCCATTATATTCTAAGCAACGTTAGGTTAAAACAATGCATTCTTGACTAGAAGGAACTGATATTAAAGCGATGAAAATTATAACAAATTGCAACGTTGTAAATTTGATATGCGGAATAAAAATTTGGATTTACATTAAATTGAGTTTTATGACAAAGAAAGGTTTGAATGATATTGAATTTTGGAAATGTTTATAATATTTTGAATGAAATTAAATTTGAAAATGTTTATAATAATTTGAATGAAATTAAATATTTGAAATGTTTATAATAATTTCCTTAATACTAAGGTATAGTAAAGTCAGGCATTAACATAAGCCGGCCTCCTTGGAAGTGCCATCTTCCAACACACTGGAGGAATTTGAAGTCTCCACTGGCAAAGGACACAGCTTGGTGATAGACCTCTTTAGAGTACCGCTCATGGTGCGAACATCTGCAACTCGAATATGCCCATCTGGTCCGTAGTATATTTCCTGGACTAGCCCCAATGCCCACTTGAGTGGCGGGAGGTTGTCTTCCTTAAGTAGAACCAAGGAGCCTACCTTTAAGTCAGGGTTGGTATTTTTCCATTTGGTCCTTCGTTGGAGGGTTTGCAAATATTCCTTTTGCCAGCGTGACCAGAAGTTCTGCATTTTAGCTTGCAGCAGTTGCCACCTAGATAAGTGCTTGATGTCTGAGTTGACCAAAGTTGGATAGGGAACGCCGATCATTGGACCACCAGTCAGGAAATGTCCAGGTGTAAGCGCCTGAAGATCTTCAATATCATCTGAAAGAGAGGTAAGAGGACGAGAATTAAGTATGGCCTCAACTTGACAAGAAACTCGCTGCAATTCATCTAGAGAATAAGACTGTAGCCCAAGGACTCTGCGCAAATGATATTTAGTTTGCTTGACTGCAGCCTCCCAAAGGCCGCCGAAGTGAGGTGCACGAGGCGGTATGAATTTCCAAACAATTGCATCTCTGGCACACATTTCTTGTACCAACCGAGAGTGATTTTCCGACATGAACAATTCATATAGCTCTTGAAGTTCTCGACATCCTCCTGTAAAATTTGTGGCATTATCTGAATAGACCACGGCTACTCTTGGACGCCTGGACTTGAACTTGATGAAGGCTGACAGGAAGGCCTCAGTAGTTAGATTTTCGACCACTTCAAGATGCACTGCCTTTACGCTGAGGCAAATGAACAAACATATATAAGCCTTTGTTGGTGCACGGTTTCTGATAATGTGCTTTATGTAGAAGGGGCCGCAGAAGTCCACTCCAGTGTGGTAAAACACGGGACTGGGCTGAACTCTTGGAGATGGCAATTGTCCCATTAATTGCTCCATTTTATTGGGGCGAATCCTGGAACAGCGAACACAATTTCGAACTACTTGTTTTACTGTGGTTCTTCCGCCAATGGGCCAATATCTGGTACGAATTATCGCCAATAAAGTCTGACACCCAACATGGAAATTCTTATGATGATAATGGCTGATTAAAGCCTTCAAAAACTTGCAATTAGGTAGGATGATTTGATGCTTGGCGTCGTAATCCAGATCTGCATTATCCAATCTTCCCCCGACACGAATTACGCCATCAGAGTCAACGAACGCGTTTAGGCTTTTTAGCACACTGTTAGACTTTAAATTTTTACGATTCTCTAACGCACGATAATCTTCAAAGTAATGTCTTTGAACCAAACGAATTATACTCAATAGCGCGCGTTCAAACTCTTCCGCGGTAATAAGTCCATAATTTCTACTTGATATGTCTTTAATCTTTGCATTCGAAATAAAACGATAAATATAAGCGAATGAGTTAACCAACCGAACAAAGGAATTGCAATATTTCGAGGACTCAACAAAATTGTCCGTAGCACTTACTAACAAACCAAGTACACCTTTGCGTTTCTCGGGTAATTGTTCTTCAAACTGATGGCTGTTTTCTGGCCACATTTCCTCTGCGAGGCGCAAAAAGTCAGGTCCATGGAACCATAGTTCTGAATTTGATAATTCTTCGGGAGATGATCCTCGACTCACTAAATCTGCAGGATTCAGAGGCGAAGGGACATGTCGCCACAGTGTATCTTGTGACAGCTCCTGTATTTTCGAAACACGATTGCTTACGAATGTGCTCCATTTGGATGGTGAAGATCGAAGCCAGGACAAGACAATAGTAGAGTCTGACCAGTAATAAGTTCGCTGAATTATAGGGCCAAAGATTCGAATTACGCGAGCGACGAGTTCTGCCAATAGCAATGCTGCGCAAAGCTCTAGCCTTGGGATGGATATGGTTTTCAGAGGAGCTACTCGTGATTTGGCCGTCAATAAATTACAATTTATGATCTCTCCTTCTATGCAGCGAACATAGATACACGCGCCATAAGCTGCCATACTAGCATCGGCAAACCCATGGATTTCGACATAACTGGAAGGCTTCAAGACAAAACGAGGAATGCTAATTCTCTCAACCAATGAAAATTGTTCATAGAGCGTCAACCAGCTGCAATGAAGCTCTTGTGGTAATGATTCATCCCAAGCAAGTTTTAGGCTCCATAGTTGTTGTAGAAATAATTTTGCCTGTACTACTATTGGGTTAAGTAGTCCCAATGGATCAAATAGTCGACTGATGATGGATAAAACCTTGCGTTTTGTTACTTGATAAGCAGGTCCTGAATCCTTCGACTGTTGAGAGAAGAATCGAAATACGTCATCTTGCGGCTGCCAAAACATTCCCAAGGTCTTAACGAAATTATCACCGGCCATATGAATATACTTTTCCAATCTAGTTTTGTTAAATGAGCAGAGAAGCTCTGGACTATTGGAACACCACTTTGCTAGCTCGAAACCCCCGGATCGTAATAGCTCATCTACTTCCCTTTGAAGCTTCCTGGCTTCCTCGATTGAATCAGCACCGGATAACATGTCGTCAACGTAGAAATCCCGCTTCAAAACCTCGGATCCAATAGGAAATTCAACTAGACCCTCTAACGCCAACTGTCGAAGGCAGCCCGTCGCAAGATAGGAAGCAGGAGCAGTTCCATATGTTACCGTTAATAAGCGGTAGATATCTAAAGGAGCCTTAGGGGTTTCTCTCCAGAGAATACATTGCCAATCCGTATCAGGGTTTTGTACCCTCACCTGGCGGTACATTTTTGAGATATCTGCTGTAATGGCATATTTACGAGAGCGAAAGCGAAGCAGAATATCAAATAAGTCGTCCTGGATTACTGGACCAACCATTAAAGTGTCGTTTAGAGAGAGGCCGGAACTAGTCTTACAAGAGGCATCAAAAACTACGCGGAGTTTTGTAGTGCTGCTTTCGGGTTTTAGGACGCAATGATGTGGTAGAATATAGTATTTGTCCAGCGATGACAGCGATGAGACTCGTTCCATGTGACCAAGAGTTACGTATTCTGACATAAAATCAGAATATTGTTTTTGAATATCCGGAATTTTGGCTAACTTCTGCTCTAACTTGAAGAATCTTTTCCTTGCAGTCTCCAATGAATTTCCCAATGCCGATGGACTTCTTCGAAAGGGCAAACGAACATAAAATCTTCCAGCATCATCCCTCTTCAAATGTTCCAAGAAATGATTTTCGCAATCTGTTTCTTCAGCACTCAGCATCCTGGTTGGCGAGATGTGCTCTTCAATCTCCCAAAATTTTCGAATTGATTCCTCCAAGCCGTAATTTTCTTCTTGTGATGCTCCTACAGCCATCATGCATCGAGCGGTTTGCCTGCTTCCACCTCCACCTACAATCCAACCAAGTAAGGTTTTTTGAAGTACTGGAAGTCCATTACCAAGACGAATCTGTCCTACGGATAATAACTCATAAAATAATCCAGCGCCAATTAGTATATCAATAGGTTGTGGTGTGTCGAATGTAGGGTCAGCTAATGAAATATTTTCAGGCACCTTCCAACTCTTCGTGTCCATGACACGACAAGGTTGGTGACTGGAGATTTTTGGAAGAACCAGGGCTTCAATACAAACGGTGAATGCACTATGGCGTGAGCGTATGACCAATTCCACCTTATGTTTTACGTTAACGGATATAACACCAATACCATCAATACTAGCATATGCCCTTGATCTTTTTAAGCGAAGCTGTTGAACCAGTTTTTCTGAGACGAAGTGAGAGGTTGAACCCGCATCTAATAATGCCCTGTAGGGAATAAGAGTCCCTGTGCTGCTCTCTACGTCGATCAATGCGGTAGCCAACATGCTATCAAGTGTGGTGGAGGAAGAGTCCTTCACCTTCCTGCTGGAACCAATTTGTGCTGTCATAGCGGTTGAGCCGGAAACTAGTTGCTCACACGGACTTGTAGCTCCTTCGTTTGGAGCATCCATTTCATGATTTGTTCCCACGTTAACAATTTGATGTCTGTGGAGCAGCGTATTGTGTTTGAAACTACAATATTTACATCGACTTGACCTACAATTTTTAGTTAAATGGCCAGCCTTCAAGCAGTTGAGGCATAAATTCAACCTTTTTACCTCAGAGAATCTTTCCAAAGGAGACAATTTGCGAAATCTACCACAGTTGCGTATTTCGTGATCTCTGTTCTTGCAGAAGACGCAGTTGGCCTCTAGGTGATTTGCAGAGAAAGAAGATCCTTGCAAGGGTTTACCTCTGTGTGACGATTTCGGTTCCTCCACACGGTAGGGACGAGCAGGATCATTTTTGCCAACTTCAGCATTCTCCAATGTTTGACACCGTTTATTTAAGAAAGTCGAAAAATCATTTAGTGACGGCAATGCGTCAAGAGGTGCTTCTTCCTCCCATTTTAATTTAGTAGCCATGTCAATTTTGCTACCTAAAAGGTTCAATAGTAAGCCGTCCGTGATTTGCTCAGGTGTCGCTATACTTTTCAAAGCCCTAAGATGCGAGTTAATTGCGTCACTCAAAAATCTAAGTTTCGACACAGATGATTTTTCAATTGCTTTAAGATCAAACAGGCCTTTTACATGACCCTGAAAAATAAGCCTTTTGTTCTCATAACGAGCTTTCAACAAACTAATTGCATTATTGAACCCATCCTCCTTCAGATGGATGTTATTAATAACTTGTAACGGCTCTGAGTCTAACGAGCCTCGCAAATATGCTAACTTTTCGACTTCAGTCAAGTCATCATTCTCAGCCACCAAGGTTCGAAAAGTAGCATAGAAGTCGGACCACTCAGAAATTCTTCCCGAAAACGGCTTAATTTTTAATTTAGGAAGGCTAACATTTGCTTTGGAAGAATGAATAAACGAGGTGGTGCCGGTGACCGAATCTCTCGGACGCGCTTCGTCAATCAATGACAATAATTTGCATTTTATAGCGATATATGCTTCTTCATACGATTGTCTTCTATCCCCTCTCTGCTCATCCGAATCCTCAACTTCGAGCTTCGTTTGGAACTCATTAAATCGGGTCATATAATTTTCTAATAAACCCAATCTAGTTTCCAACTCAACTAACGGCATAACCCTACCAGGCGTTTCTAAATAATTTTTTAATTTGGTTTGCTGCATTGTAACAGTACCTCGCCACGTGCGTAAATCACTAATAAATTTAAGCTTTTTATCAAGTTTTTCGGATGCGGTGGCCGATTTTCCACTAGTACCGCCAGCACCACCATTATTGTCCGTCATAATGAACGAAATTTATTTTTAAACGTTCTAAAGGGATACACAAATATTATCTCCCGCTCAAAGAAAAACTATAAGTCAATTCGTGGCTAATAACTGTTCTATACCGTTAACCATGCGCAAGAGGCAACACAAAGGATAACCGTAATGATAATCGTAAACCGCAACCGTTACCGCATGTATTACAGTATAATTCACCCTTGAAATAATTTGTCCGAGTTTAATTATGAATAATTCAATTATTATTTTATTTCAGTTCGTTTTACTTTATTCAAAGAAAGGAATAAAGGTTCACACACGTTTTCTCTTGAATTCAGGTATTTATACATGGAATCGCAAAAAAAAACACATTCACTGCTTTATTTTCTTTAGAAATAATTTGTCCAATGTTCAATATAATAATTAAAGTCCAAATCCAATTTGTGTATATATTTTTCAATATAAATGTCTATTTTCTAATAAAGAAGAACGAAAGAAAGCATACCTCGATCCGTTAAGCTTGAATGTACTTAACCAATATCCGTGTGTGAAATTAGCCTCAACAACAACAATTAATTACTCCTTCGCTGAAATCCTCCAAACTTTAGCGCAAACCAATCCAATTGTGAACCGTGGACTCCACCGTCAATTTTCAATGATGATATGATGATAATAAGCACGCACCTTGGTCCCTGCTCGGGCGCCAAATGTAAATCCCTTTCGTTTATGGGAAACCAAACCAAATCGAAGAACTTTTTGCACTTATTACAGCGAACCAAACCAAATTAATTAACTTTCCTTAATAAATCAAAATTAATCAAAACTTTTTAGACCAAGGAACTATTTATTAACATCTCAATCACTTCACTTATTTCTGGTGAGCTCCACGCTCCTATAATTCTAAATTCGTACTGACTTTCAAGGTCCGAATTTTTATTCCGTAACTCTACATATATGTTTCTTTCCATTATATTCTAAGCAACGTTAGGTTAAAACAATGCATTCTTGACTAGAAGGAACTGATATTAAAGCGATGAAAATTATAACAAATTGCAACGTTGTCAATTTGATATGCGGAATAAAAATTTGGATTTACATTAAATTGAGTTTTATGACAAAGAAAGGTTTGAATGATATTGAATTTTGGAAATGTTTATAATATTTTGAATGAAATTAAATTTGAAAATGTTTATAATAATTTGAATGAAATTAAATATTTGAAATGTTTATAATAATTTCCTTAATACTAAGATATAGTAAAGTCAGGCATTAACAGCTGTGTCACTGCCATACTTAAAGTGACGTCTGATATACGAAAGTCGCTTGATCAACATCGCATTGGCTTCTTATTGTTGCTCAATTTCTCAAAAGCTTTTGATAATGTTAATCACGGATTGCTTCTGAAAAAACTCGCCTCCCAAGCTAATTTTTCTCTTCCTGCCCTTAAACTGATACATAGTTTCGTAACCAATCGTTCTCAAAAAGTTCTGCTTGGTGACAGTTCTTTCTCAGGATTTTCATTAATGAGCTTCCTTTTGTAGTCAAAGATTCCAAGATTCACATGTACGCAAATTAATATCTCTTCGCCCAAAGAACAATTCCTCAGTAATTAAATGAAACTTAACAAATATCTGCAGCGTGTTTCCTCTTTTCCTCTTTTTTTATGTGATAGACTAAGAGGTTTAGGGAAAGCCCCTTTGAACCGTCGACAATCTATCCTTTTGTATAGAGTGAAATGTCGAAAAGCAGCTCTAGTCGGAGGATAGAGAGAGGAAAGAGAGAAGTGATGCTGTAAACATGCTAAGGGCGACGGCGACGGTGCACACAAATTAAAAAGCACACACAAGAATAATCATCTTCGACATCCGAATGCTACACACGCGCACAGGAACATACGAGAATAGCAACACAATCCCATGTCACACCGCCCAGGCAACTTTGAGGGGCGACGGCTACGAAATAGAACTTGGATTGATTGAGTCGCCACTCTCGGCGACCTCGTCGTCGAGTGGTCTGCATATTGTGCTGCACCCTTCATACTCATAGAAAAGCTGTGTGTTCTATTCGTTTTTGCCAGTCGCTGTGGAAACTATTTTCGCCCTTAGCATGTTTACAGCATGAAGGAAGGAACTGCCACAACCCAGCCGCGATATTTTATTCCACCAACTCCCAACATCGGCGCATCGAGAAACAACTCGCAAGAGTATTATGCCTCCTGAAACGAGTTTAATCTCATCAACCAACCTGTGACATGCGCTTTGATGGAGCATGGAAGGGTTAAAGAAGGCTATGACAGGAGGAATCAGGAATGTAAAGAAGGAAGAAGAAAGAAGGAAAGTTGTGTAGGTGGGAAAGTGGAAAAGGCGAAGGACCGTGGGGTTGGCCAGGATTCGAACCCGGGACATCTAGGGATGGTAGCCAGACGCCTTACTCCCTAGGCTACCGAGACCCAATTGCGACCGAATTGCACTCATCCGTCGCTGCTGCCATCACTACCACGACGTATTAACGAAAATATGATCCGAAAAGATTTTCAAAAAATTTGGTCGGGCCAAATTGCACGTGAACGAAAACTGGCATTGACTTCTTTGAAGTGTCGATCGAAGCCTATTTACGAAAACATTCTCTGAAAAAATTTCATAATAATCGGTAAAGCCTTTTTTTTTTGTTTAAATGTAAAGACTTCTATTCGGGCAAGGGTCACAAGCACCTAAAATTGATTAAAAATTCTAATATCTAATATACTTATTGGAATAAAACCCGTTCTAAATGAAGTTATCTTTTCTATATTCAACAGGGCGATAGCCTGCCAACAAGACCTCACTGGCCAATATCCGAGCACTCTTTAAAAATCGTCCACAAATAACCATTTGCATACACCACGCATTTTTTAAACCTTAGATCAGCACTTTTTGGACGGGGAATTGTTTCCACCATACAGTTTCGGGAAATTGAAGTTCATCCCGCAATTTTAAATATGCAAATTGTATGGGGTTTGTTGTTGGTTGTTGTAGTTAATGTTGTGTTTTTTTTTTCATTAGGCTTCCAGCAATCCATCCCTATATCCAAAAACTTGAGACTCCCTTCAAAGATGACTCCTTTCCTTTTGTTTCTTAAATAAAATTTTTATCTGCTATCCCGTGATTTTATGGTGGGACCAGCCCCCTCGGGCGTCCATTACAACGTTGTAATTTTTGGTGCCCAAAATATACCCCCTTCCTCAATTATTTTCAGAAAACAAATAGCACCTAATCTAGCTGTAAGTTGTAAACAATAGCTTGCTTTCAATTTCTCCCTGAATATTGTATAATAGTTTGATTCTGTCACATTTTCACTTCACCTTATTCAAAATAAATTATACATTCACCCTTCTCTTATACATGTCGCTCATCAGGATCAGTTTCAACATCTTGCAAATATACATAGAATTGATGAATAGCCTAACAAGTTGCCTTTTAGAGCAGCCGGCAAAGACATAACCAAAAACATAATCCTTTAACAAGTCCCAATAATCCTTAGATATTGTCACCGTGTATGAAGCTCCCTAAGACTCGAATCATGCCCTCAGCCCTTTTATTTTGAAAGCCCTATTTGCATGATTTTATAACAATTTTCTCGTTGACTTAACTATGACGGCAAGCAACAAAGGGACTTCCCACTTCCTTCTGCACGCCTATTCAATGAAGAGTGAAAACTTAAGGCAACTATGATCCTTTGCCGTTAGTCTCCTTGTCAAGGATTTTTAAATTCTTCTGCGTTCCATGTTCTTCTTCCTCTTCTGCCTTTAAGTCAAAAATTATTTAAAGTGACGAAGCTACAGGCAGACTTTGTTGGGTTTAATTTTGTTTATTATAGATTCTTTAATGGGGTCGCTAGACCCTCGTAATAACCCAGATGGGGCTAATTTTCTCTTCAATGGGCTTTGTTTGAGAGCGATGTTTGGGCAAAAAAATCTCAATTAAAACTTTAATCAAAGGAATATCCATATTCCAATTATATACTTTGCCTACGCAAAAGACAGCGTAGATTTATGTCTAAGTAATAGGTGTCAGCTAAATTTCAATAACTTGGAAACACATCTTGAATCCATAAGATCGCTAGCGACGAAAATTTGCATAATGTAATGCCAAGAGATTCCTGTGAATGAAATTAGTTACCATTTGGGTTATGGCAGCATATTTGGCGGTGAATAGAAGTGGTCAGGAATTCATAGGAGCGAATAATACTTCTGCTCATTTTATTTTCGTTACCAACTTCATCCAATTGTGCAATTTGAAAATTGCACTTAAGTGCGTCTCAGTCGACGTAGGAAGTGAAAGTCATTTTAACTCTCTTGCCCAAAAATTACTTACGGCAATAACTTTCTAAAAATCTACTTTTTCTGGCTTTACAGTCCATTGACCTCCTCTATCCTCAACGTTATGGAAGAGATCTCGCAAAGATGGCATGCTTTTTTTTATAAGTAAGTCTAAGCTCAGGTGTAACCCTTTGTACAACCAGTCCGTCATGTCCTACACGTCAAGGTCAGATGTCTGGTAGCAAGCTTAGCTCGAAGGATAGAGAAAGGATAAGATAGATTTTAGAGAGACTGGGGGGTGCGTGAGGAGATGGAGATGAACCTTGCGTTTGAACTCTTGGATGTTGTATGAGTTCGGGAATACTGACTGTGGGAGGTAGTTCCACAGTCGAGTTAACCGCGAAATGAACGAATTTCTAAACAGATGAGTGCGTGGATATAAGGGCTGTAGCTAGTAAGGATGATCCCAAAGGGCTAGTCTTGTGTTGCGTGAAAAACATTGCCATGGAGGCAGGAGGTTATATATCTCGATGGAACAGTCGTTATGGAAGATGCCATAGGATATCACCAGAGCCGCTACATTATTGCGGCGGCTTAATGAATCAATTCAGCCATGGGGAACGCCTACAGAGATGGTGTGGGGATTAGATTCGACGCCGTGATTGAACGGTCAGAAAGGAAACTCTCAATCCAATTCTTTAGAAGAAAGTCAATACCAATAGCTTGGAGTTTACTCAATAGAGCGGGGTGCCATACTGTATCAAAGGCCTTGGAGATATCAAGAACAACCAGGCCAGATTAACTAAAACGGTGAATGCGCACAATTTTTTACGTCGTTTCCCCATGTGGTATAATCCATGATTTACAATATTTGGATGGAATAAGTTTGATTATAAAGTTGTCTTATTGATGTTTGATAAATTGTGCTATGATTAAATATATTCAAATTCTTTTTCAAAAGCTATATGCTCTTCTTCAGTTTGTTCTATACTTTTTCCTGGTCGTCGACTGGAAGCGTATTCAAGCGGCTTCGCGCTTCGGCTACACGTGTGGCTCCAGGCAGCTACAAGCAGCTCTGAGATACGCGGCTACACGCTACAGCTACTGATGAGCAAGACTGGTCTTGCAGTTTTGCCTTTGCTTGCACATTTAGCAAAACCAAAGCTACACCAAGACAATACAGGACTACCGAAGAGTGAAAGATCAAGATAGCAGCACTTTTGGTTCATCACTAAGTGCCAAAAGTCTTGCAGCGATGAGCAAAAGGTCCTGCAAAAAGTCTTGCAAGAAGTCTTGCAAAAAGTCTTGCAGACTTGTCTTGGTCTTACTAAATGTGGAAGACAAGACTTTTCCCTCATCACTGTAAGACTTTTGGCACTTAGTGAAGAACAAAAAGTCTTGTTATCTTTATTTTGCAGTTTTGTCTTGCCCTTGTCCTGTATTGTCTTGGTCTTGCTTTTCTTGCTAAATGTGCAAGAACAGTCTTGCTCATCACTACAGCGGTCGTCCACTGCAAGCTTTTCATGCTGTTCAGTTTCAGGTGAATTTTGACATAATAATATTGTGATTTGTAAATATAGAAGGCTTTGGCGAAAATTATTTTCCGATTCGCGCGACCGATCCAAATCAAATTGGATTCGCGCCGCACGCACGAATACGCTTATTAGTCTAAGCTCCCACAGCAAAAAAGTACCCCATCGAACACCTCAAAACAATAAAGTGAGATTGGTTGAAAAACATGTAAAAAACATGTAATAATTTTTAAGCGCCATGACAGGGGGTTTTCTTTAAAAAACAGCTTTTACAAGGGCTTTTTTGCTGACATACCAAGTTTTATTCATAAAATAGATGACAAGTCTTCTTCCAGAAAAAAATTAAGGTGGTGTTTTGGCTAGGCCCTTATAAAAGTTCTTTTTTAAAGAAAACCCCCTGTCACGGCGCTTAAAAATTATATCTGACATGGTAAAAAACATTTTTTCAATGACAGGCTTATTTTTATGGATAAAGGACATCTTAAACTTCAGTTATTTTCTTTTTGAACAAGGTGTTCTGAAAAGCCAGCGATTGATCTTGATGCATTGCTGCGGCGCATTCAAAATTCAGTCTGACAAATTTATTAACAAAAATTGTCAGCCAGACAAGCTTTAATAGACAGATGAAATCTTGAACTTTATGTAAAACAAAATTCAAGGAGGTGTTATGAAGTGCATTTTTATAAAGAAAAAGAATTTATAACATAAGGTCTGTCAGAAGCTAATTAACAAAAATTGTCAGACAGACAAATTTTTTCAAAAATGGTTCATTATTTACTACAAATTGTATAAATTTCAGACTGGTGTTTTGGAAAATAAAATCATTGCTTTTTAACAAAATTCAAAAATTCTTAAAAAATATAGCAATTAACAAATTTTTACTAGTCTGGCGGGCTTTACGTGTTTTTTACATGTTTTTCAGCCAATCTCACCTTATTGTTTTGAGGTGTTCGATGGGGTACTTTTTTTGCTGTGGGAGCTTAGACTATATAGTCGCCCGCTCCAAGTCGCCTGCAGTGGAAGATGTTTAGATGAAATTCTTTATGTAGGATCTGTCGGGCATAGCCGCGTGTAGACGCTCATATAGCCGAAGCGCGTAGCCGCTCGAATACGCTTCCAGTGGGCGGCCAGCCTTAATCGATTAATATCCATCTGTAAAATTTTACAAAATATCCCTGTTGCAAAATTCGTTTCTATTTATTTCTGTTCAATAAAGAAATATCCACACTTTCCTGTCCTGTCGAGCAGAGATATTTAATTGAATGTTCCATCGTAGCTGTACAGCTCGAAATTTTCGAAGTATGTACATACATATGTATTTCGTCGACTGATCTAAAACCCAAAACTAAAAAAAAATTGCAATATTGGAAAACTTGTTCTCTTTGCAACGAAGCATGCACGACAAGTGCACAAAATTGAAATGCTGCTCATCTCGAACGTTAAAATAAAACCGCAGAATTCTTCTGATTGGAAAATAAATCTGATTTTGAAGTACATCTTCTGCATACCTACCTGCCTGAAATCAGTTTTCAATAAGGTCTCTGATCATGTGGGATACCAATGTGAATAGATAGATGCATGTCATGAAGACGACTTTTTACGTTCTTGTTTTTATCGCCAAAGTTAAATTGTAAAAGAATCTTTTATCATCACTCTACGTACATTGTTCCTTAATGTATTCAGCATTTTTCTGGGGTTTAACGTAGAAAATACTGAAATTCTTTGAAACTATTTACCCACGAAGAATTATAATATGCTTTTTCCTTTTTTGATATCTTTGAAAAGGAAAAATGGAATTTGCATAAATTTTGAATCCTGGATTATGACCAACTTATAAAAAAATTTTACCATAACATTTTTTATAGCTTCCATTGTCGCTTACTTGAATTATTTTCATTTTATGGTTTCTGACGCAGTGTGCAGTAGTTCGGAATTTTTTTATTACTTTAAAATGTTTAAAAAGTTATGATCCAACAGAATTTACCAAGTATTTTTATCTTTTGCTTGTGGAAGGAAATTAAGCCACAAAAATTAGAGAATAATAATTGGACACGAAAAGTCAGATTACTTACTGTGTTTTTAATCTAGACGGTTTTATTATTGAGTGCAATGTAGAATGTTTGAAGACTTTAAAGAGATTCAGGTGCACTTATTAATGAACTACTTGTTCTTTTTTTTATGTGATAGTCTAAGCTTAGGTGTCACCCTTTGTACTACTAGTCCGTCATGTCGTACACGTCATGGTGCAATGTCTAGTAGTAAGCTTAGCTCGAAGAATAGAGAGAAAGATAGGACAGATTAGGTTAGGGGGAGTCGGGTGGGTGTTGCAGGAGATGGTGGTGAACCTTACGTTTGAACTCTTGGGTGTTGTATGAGTTCGGAAATACTGACTGAGGTAAGTTGTTCCACAGTCGCGTTGTTCTTGTTATAAACGAATTTCTAAATCGGAGTGTGCGCGAAGATAAGGCCTGTAGACTATAAGGGTGAGCCGAGCGGGCAAGTCTAGTGTTGCGGGAGAAAATTTGCCGCGGAGGCATGAGGTTACTTAATTCAGTAGAGCAGTCGTTGTGGTAAAAACGGTAAAATTATAAACCTATAGAGCATACAGACGTTCACCTAATGAGCCACTTCGTCGTGAGTACATCAAACTGAGAAACTCCTGTAACTCCATCATCAGGAAAGTCAAATCATCATTTGATGATAGATTGAGAAGTAAGATTCTTAACTCCACTACAGGCAGCAAAAACTTCTGGTTCTTGGTTACCGCCATCAAGAAGAATTTCACTTCCTCCTCAACACCTCCTTTTATTCACAACAAGGAAGTGATAACAGAAAGCAAACCCAAGGCCGACCTATTAGCTTCTCTGTTCGCCGCAAATTCTTCTTTACCCGATGCTGCTATGCCATTCCCACTCACCTTTGGCTAAACCCCTGCGCAAACTTTTTGCCCTGTCTTACTTCTCCGGAGTGTGTGCATCCCGACTCTTGGAAACTAGCTCGTTCAGCCAATCCCAAAAAAAGGTGAAGCCAGCGACCCCTTAAACTACCGCCCAATAGCAATTACTTCTGTTCTCTCCAAAATCATGGAGACCATAATCAATAAAAAGCTGATGAAATATCTAGAATCCAACCAAATTATACACGACACGCAATACGGCTTCAGACCAAACCGGTCTACTGGCGATCTGCTTGTGTGTTTAACCGAGCGTATCAACCAAAGCATTCACAGCTTTGGTGAGTCTGGTCTGGTTGCTCTAGATATATCAAAGGCTTTTGACAGAGTATGGCACCCTGCTCTGTTGAATAAACTCCAAGCTATTGGTATACACTTAGTTCTAAGGAACTGGATTAAGAGCTTTCTTTCAGGCCGTTTAATCAAGGTAGTATTGGATGGCGACGAATCCAACCCCCACGCCATTTCGGCCGGAGTTCCCCAGGGGTCAATTCTCTCACCCGCACTTTTTCTAATCTTCATTAATGATCTGCTCTCAATCCCCTCCAACCCACTTCACTGCTTCGCTGATGACGGTACTCTGAATTTCTCTTACTCCTTCGACAACATAAGACAAGCACGTGCCAGACCTTGTCTTTACCACCGTCAACTGATGTCCACTTCGATCAACCGGGATATCGAATCGATTCTTCATTGGGGCGAAATGAACCGCGTCCAATTCAATGCCACAAAAACGAAGCACTGTCTGATCTCCAACATAAAATGTACCGACCTTCCTCCTATCTCAGTGGATAAAGAGAATCTAACGGCTGACTCAACTCTCAATATCCTAGGGGTAACTTTAACGGAGCATCTGCGATGGAATGATCACATATTCCAAATCGCCAAACAAGCCTCCCAATGCCTTGGATTTCTCAAGAGATGCAAGTTCCTCCTCCAGCCAGCCGCATTGGCTACAATATACAAATCCTACATTCGGCCGCCCCTCGAATACAACTCGCATATCTAGGCAGGCGCCCCAAAAATCACCTTGGCTTGTCTCGACAAGGTGCAAAATCGTGCCCTCAAACTCATTGGTGATGGCCCCTTTCGCGCCTCCATAGACACCTTAAGCCACCGTAGGAATGTAGCAGCCCTCTCCATACTTTATCGCTATTACCATGGCGACTGTTCCACTGAACTTCAGGACCTCCTGCCTGCACGGCAATACTTTTCACAACGTAACACAAGACTAGCCCGCTCGGCTCACCCCCAAACCCTACAGCCCCCCCGTTCACGCACAATACGGTTTAGAAGTTCGTTTATGAATAGAACAATTCGACTGTGGAATAATCTCATCGTCATTTTCTTCTACACCCTCCAGACCCCCTCTAACCTTTCCTATTCTCCTCTATTCTTCAAACCAAGCTTACTACTAGACATTGCACCATGAATTGAACACATGACGGACTGGTAGTATAAAGGGTTACACCTAAGCTTGGTTTTTTCATATATAAAAAAAAAAAGAGCTGCTACATTCCTACGGTGGCTTAGAAAAAAACACGTTATAGATCCTTTAGGGTAAGTTGCACCAATTAACTCTAACCGTAACAAAACCTGGATCGGTTGTCAAATCTCCGGTTAGACAAAACGGGAGCTGCACAGTCAGATGCGGGGATGGGCAACATCTTAGCGGCCCCGGAAATAATATTTGCCGGCCCTTTTTTTAATATCCTGATATGGCTAAAATATACATTTACAGAGTGTTACATTTTTCCTTTAAAATTAATAGTCCAGTGGATAGCGGTAAAAATAGTGTATTATCTCCGAATTCTTTCGGACAGCACCGATTTTTGTGAAATTTGGTAATTAAACTTATCTTTCCTCCTTTACAAAAGTTATATGTTGATGTGTGTGTTTTGTTTTTAGGGGGTGAAAACTACCCCTTTTGACAAAAAAATTAAAAACAATATATTTAAGCAATATTTCGATTACAATATGTTAAAATAAATAAAATAAGCTTACTTTCATATATTGAAATGTAATTTATGATTTAATTTAAAGTTTCACCCCCCAAACCCCTATGACGAAACTCACAGCAAAATTAGTTTTTAACAGACTAAAATTTTTTAATCGTGCATTTATGATAAATTATAATAGAATCCGCTCGTTGTTTATACTAGAATTTCTAAATTATTGCAATGTCTGTACCTGTAGAAATTACCCCTTATTGAGAAATTTGTGAGAAAATTTCAATAACTGGAAGTTTTGAAAAGGTGCATTTATGTATATTGAATAAATCTCCAGCAAATGTTTAGAATTGGCTACAGAGTAAAAACGCTCCAAAAAAGTTCAGGCATTTAGGGTGATTTTTGAGTGCCCCAAAAGTAGTTTCATGGCGGGAGAGGCAAATTTTATTATCAGCTGGGTGGAGTGGAGAGATTGCTTTAAATTCATTTTGAGCGATTTTTGAGTGCTCCAATAGTAGTTTTAAAGCGGGGGCACATATTTTTCTTATCGCAACTTGGGGCGGGTGGAATTGGGACTCCAAACGAAAAGTAAGAGCTATTTCATACATGCATAAATACGTTTTATACATATATGTGGGATTTGAAAAGAAATAAGAAAATTAAATAAAATCGAGAAATTTAGGAACTTCAATAATTATAATATAAAAAACCGATAATAATTGTATAATATTATGTACAAGGAAAAAAACGGTATTGAATGTGCTAATAAAAATTACAATTCCACGTTCACGGTTACTAATGACTGACTAAGCTCAAAACTGTTACAACTGATCGAGGCATGATCAGTCTCGATCAATGTGTGTGGGGGTGTGTGAATTCTCGATTCCCACATATATACATACATTTACACATGTGTGCTGTCTATGAAGATACGCTTAGACCTGTATACATGCGGTCACAGCTGTTTAGGTGTGTTTATTAATGCTGTAAAATTGTGGAGATTAATACAATTTTCTTGATTTAATAATTTCATTGAAAAATGCGATTAGTTTTTTAACGATAACTTCCTCAGTTTTGAAGATATACAATCGCTACAAAATGCTATTCGCAGAGAACTGTTTTGAACCCTTTCTTTTTGAGATTTTAAAGTTTAAATTGCTCGGGAAAGATGGGCCTCGCACCCATATGCGAACTTACATCGAAGATATCTCAATTGGTTTTCTTCGCACAGAATCTAAATAAAAACCAAAATTTTCCTCAAGAAAAACCCTTTATTTTTGTGTCTTATCAGTATTTCGTATCTCACTTAGTTTTTTAGCTATTGCGGAGAAAAGGAATGTTTTTCAAACATTTTAAAGTTTATTGTTAACGTAAATCTAACTTTCTTTTTAAATATAGACATTCTAAACTGTTCAATTTTTAGAACATATTGTTAATACCTAAACAAAGTTACATAATTCTATATGAGTTTCGGTTACTTTCAATTCTTGTCATGAAGGCATTCGTTTCATTGTAGCTTGGAGACAAATATATTATTTTCATCATAGCTCCATTAGTATCGATTCGATACTAATTTTATCAAAGCTCATTTTAAAGGTCTTTTCAAGTATAGATTTTTTCAAATGTCGTAACATTCCGCGCATCTACCTCAACAAAGCTCTTAAAAATGTTTAAAAGCTCGGGCAAAGCTCCATTTAACTCCTCCTATCAAATCACTTGCTGCCATTTAATCAGTCGCAATTGCGTATTGCTACAGGGAGATGTATTTTTCTGGGACTTCAATGATTATTTGAACAATTTACAAATTTTGAATGAAAAACGCCCCTTTTTATACATTTTTTTATTTCAAGGTTTTTGTTTTTTACACATTTGCTACAGAAATAATTTGTAGCAATTTCTACTAAAAAATAAGAAATTTGAATTTTTATCACTTTGATTAGTAGATTGTTGACGTTTTCCGCCAGTCGCATGTGTGCTTCTGCTCGACGAGGCTGTGTTGCTTGCCGAAAATTCTTGAATGAAAAAGCTGATGTATTAAAAAGAAATTTTGCCAGTATTTTTATTAAATTATTTTAAATTTAGGGATGGGAAATATTTGGCATAATTATTAGTAAAATTCTGCGTATTATGATGAATAAACTGGCTTGGTTGAGCAGGGGTTTTACATGTATTTAAAAGCTCTGCTCAACACATATAAAGAAAAATTATCTTTATTCGTTCGGCATGCGCGCATCCCTTCCCAAATTAATTTGTTGAGTTTTTTCTG
The DNA here is from genome assembly GCA_949987705.1 of Thereva unica. NCBI lineage: Eukaryota > Metazoa > Arthropoda > Insecta > Diptera > Therevidae > Thereva > Thereva unica. The sequence goes on from OX465283.1 coordinate 50,850,672, forward strand.
TGTTTGTTGCCGTTTTAACTAGAAAGAGTGGAAATGATAGAACAATATTTATAAAATTTGGCAACGAGGTGCGCAGAACAGCTCAAATTTTTTGTGTCACGGAGTTTGAAAAAATCTATACTTTAAATAAGGTCCAAAAATTCCTCGTTTTGTCTTTATTTAAAATCGAATGGTGCCAATTCAGATTTCGGCGAGCAAACGGTTATCTTTAAATAAATTAAACACCAATCGATGTGTTATTCTAAAAGCTTCATTTCTTGTACAATATGTGTTTTGAAAAAACGTTTGGTTTTTAAGTTATTCATGATAAACAAACCTCTCTAAAACATGCATTTTTTAGATGAAACTCGCGAATAACTCGTGAAATATTGATTTAAAGAAAAACATGTATATAACATATTTTGCTTTCAATCCACCCCTCTATAGATTTCTGCAAGGGGGTTGAAGGAGTGGCATTGCCCCCAGAGAAAAAGCACACCCCAACATAATATAACTTTTGTTTCTTGAACTTCTGCCACCTTACTGTCCAAATTTCGCATGATTCGGTGCTGTCCGAAAGAATTCGGAGCCAAAAACTGTTATCCACTGGACTATAAATAGAGCATAGTAAATAAATGTAAATTTTTAAATTTTTAAATATTTTCAATAATCATTAAAGCGCCAGAAAAATACACCCCCTCTCTAGCAATACGCAGTCGTGACTGATTCAATGAAAACAATTGTTTTAATATTAGGAGCTAAATGAAGCTTTTGTCAATCTTTTAAGCATTTTTAAGAACTTTGTACCCCAGCATGCGCCAAATGTCACGGAATTTAAAAACATTTATACCACAAAATAAACAAAATATAAAAGTTTGAGATTTATTTATGGGCAGTCGGAAGAAGAAATATAAAAACTCAATTTTATGCTGATCCATTATATAGGCCAATAATAGTGTAAAATACAGAAAAAAATGTACAAAAATCCTACAAAAATTTGTTAAGAAAATGAAAAATTCATTCCGGTTCTTTATTTTCGGTTATTAAATGTTTATGAATGGCTAGTAGATCACTTAGACGTACTTTCAGCCACCGGCCCTGCGAGCATCTGAACAATCGGCCCACCGGGAAATTTTCCGGTTCGTCTTATGGCCCATCCGCCCCTGGCTATAGGACATCAATATATAGAATATACTAAGTGGATATCGAAAAGTAAAGGTTTCATGACTTCGCAGTAATGCTTCTACAATGCATTTCTGAAGGCTTACATATATTTCTGGAAAACAATATATAAAAACAACAAAAACGCCATTGCGATCTCTTGGCAATAGAACGATTTAATGTCGCAAACAAAATATGGCTCTTCTATGGATATACCCATATACATAACATGTCATGCAAGTAGTACATTCCGTACATAAGCAAAGCCATTAGTGTCAAGCACGTAATTATTCCACTTCCCTGCTCAAATCTGCAAATATTGCAAATGTAACTACCCCTCAGAGACAACTAATCTTGCTCTAAATCTTAAGTGGGTGTTTAGTGTACTTCAGCGGATTCCATTTACCATCTTGCTCACTAATTTGCTTGTAGTGGTCGCTTGGAGTCCCTTAAATAATCCCTTTTAAAAGGTCTAACTTAAATAATCCACAAAATCTTCCCTAACACTCCCCACTAACACCTACATTTATGTTTCTTCCCCACAATACTTGTTCGCGTCTGCTGCATCTAACAATAAAATTATTATTTCAATTGCTTTAATGTAAGTAAATCTGAAATTGCATTTCCCGTTACATTTCATTTCGAATCCTCCTATCGCTTGTTGAGATACATACCGAACACACCCTGTAATCATCGTAGGGATGAATACGTGATATTCATTCGATATCGCACCGACCTGTCTATGTCCTTTATTTCCATATCACGTACCTCAGCGAAAGTTGCCATGAAAGTTGTGGTTTTTAGGAAACTGGTCTCTCAATAATCGAATTACCCGCAAATGATTTGCCGATCTGAGTAAACTGGGCGTATGCTAATTTGATTACATGTAATTGAATCTTTCACATAAAATTAAAGCGGCAATACATGATGCCATTGAACATTTAATAAAGGCAAAAATCGTGAGCCTGCTTAGAAATTTAACTTTATATAAACGTTTTTTTGTTAGAATTTTTATTTGCTCAAAGTCATTGAAATGTAATATAAAGCAAGTGGTCCCAAAGCTCGGGAACGTTTTACCGATAGATGGCGTCAAATGCAATTGAGTCACGAACCATTGATGCTGGCCACATTAACCGCTCATTTGAATGGTAAAATTTTGAGCGTTACTTTGAGTGTATAAACATCGGTTGTGGTTAGAAGGTTGATTGCGGTAGGAAATGGGGAAATGAAAAGTTGTGGTGTATTTTGCAATATTATTACGATAAATCGTACATAAACAAGGAAAAATCGAGAGAACCGCATCAAATGACCAGAAGGGGGTGAGGGTGCAAAAATGTGGGGGTTTTTAGGGCTGAAACGTGATTTTCACTATTTCTGAGCCCTAATCAAAAAGTTATATGTAAAAGTTGTAGATTTCTAATTAAAAAATCTAATCAAACCATTCTTCGACATAACCTCAAAAAAAGGAGAAAAATGTTAAAAACAGGTTTCCCCTCCTGACGACATAACAGATTTTGGTTCCATCAGTATTCTTCTTTTTCTGGCCAAACCCTTTGAAAAAATCCACTACCATATCTGCAGACTCAACAGAAGTTCGGTAGTACTTACTTTCTCGTCTTAGAGAAAGGAGGATCTACGATAAAGTAAGACTCTTTCTGGCCTATATGCACAATAAACCCAACTGCACATGCGTTAATGGTAAGACCAGGACGAGCCTCATAATTTCGATCCAGCAACAAGGTCTTCCCACGGATCGCAATACTCTGCTCAAACTGTATACTACTTATCTTGAGCAATATCAGGTAACGTCCCAACAAGTAAGCAATGATCTCTTCAGCTATGCTTCGCATGTTAGATCTCTATATTGTATCTCAGCTGCAAAAACTGCGATGAAATTGCAAGATATTATCGACCCTAACTAGTCACCTAATCAACCATATATCAAGTAACCCAAACCCCCGCGGAGACATAAGGCTCTTTTATCACAATTGCAGTGGTAGGAGAGGCAAAATTAACAATCTTTTCATTGACTCGAGATCGTGTAATTTCAATGTGATTGTAATCACAGAATCATGGTTAAATGATACATTTCTAAATGAGGAGATCTTAGACTGCAATTTGACAATATATAGATGTGATAGAGACTATAACGGCGCCGGTCTCTCAAAAGGAGGAGGTGTTCTTATAGCAGTCAAAGTATCTTTAAATAGTGAACTGAGCAAGACTGATCATGCACACTCATTTGATCATGTTTTCATACGAGTCAAATCGGGCAACAGACATATCGCTATCGGCACGTTCTACTAAATAAATAAATAAATAAATCATTTTAAGGATATCCTGTTGCTAGCTCGCTGTGCACTGAGACCAAGCAGTTGTTCTCAATCTTCCATCCATACATCTGAGGAGGCAACAACTTGATACTGATACAATTTCATAGAATATTCGATAGGAATGCTGTACTTACTACCTCAAGATGGAGATTTCACCTGCCTTTTGTACTTGGGCAGTGGTGGAGGAAGGGTTTGAGAAAACCGCTGCTGCTTTCTGCACCTCTCGTGACTTCTGCACCTCATACAACTTTCCAAATTTCAACTTACTTTTTTGAAATGCGGAAGATGTATCGCGTCCAGTAAAGACGTGCAAAAACAGCATGTCCTTGAAACCTTGTTGCTAAAGCTCTTAGGACGAGAAGAAGGAATGCCTTATCTTCGCACCTCCAGGCTTGATGAAAATAATGGCTTTATGGGCATCAGCTTTAGCCATCAAGAGTACTATGAGATCGACATCTTCATCCACAATGCCGACAGTTGTTGTTTCCGAATAATTCCATAGTCGCATCCATGATCAGATCGTCCGCATCACTTTCTGCGTCCTGGGTCCTGATCCCATTGTCCTCAAGCTTCACCTCAAGCATGTTGATGAGCCTGCTTTTATTGAACTTGTTCGACAAAAAATCTTCTTTTTTGACTTTCGTTTTCCGTGAAATGGATGTTAACAGACTTGCTGAGTCGATAGCGCTTTTGATGCTCTGCTACTTTCATGCTTAAGGTTGATGAGGAATAGGCTTCAAAGACTACAGTACGTCTCCTTCCGTAATAGTTCTTCGTGATAAAGTGGATGTAGCTCTTGCAGATTGTCGATATCTTGGAACCTCTTTACCAAATTACTTTATGGAGGAGGAGCCCTCCGTCAAATACGATGTCTAGCTTTGCGACACGTACATGCTTGGTCGTAGTTATGAATATTTTGTACAGCGCTGACAGTCGATTTCCTCATCCCTCATCGATGAGCTCACCGCCGAAAGGGGAAGAGCTCGATCTTTTCGAGCGAATTTGATGTTGCCGAATTTACCATTTTACCGATTAACTCGTTTACCAACTGCAACAGAATTGTAGCAGGTGATCGTTGTATCTCCAACAATTCCTCTCGAGATAGATACAATGTCACCAGTCTCTGGGAAGGGAGGAACGATTCATTAGTCGACTATTGTCACAAAACTTCAGATTTCCCGCTCAACACTGAAATTGCTTTAACCTTTGAAGGAAAATAGATAAAATAGTAAAGTATTATATATTATTGAAGGGAATTCAATGCTCTACAACCACATTTGACCACATTAATTTTTTTAGAGCTTCGTTTTAGAGTCATACGGTCAAAAAACGCCAAAAAATGTGAGGCAAAAATGGATTTTTTTAAATTACAGACTTTCAAGAGCAGATATCTCGAAAACTATACAATAGGTATATCGAAAAACTTGACAAATTAAAACTTGTAGCAAACTTAATCAGCTTGTAGATTTTGTAGAGAGTGGCCATGTCGCTAGGACGCATAGTTTCCGAGATATAAGCGTAAACACGAAAAATGGGATCTTCAAAACCCTTCTCCACCTGCTCAATGGCTACGGGCGGGGGACATTTGATATGTTTACCTCCTAAATAGTCCAAACAAAGTTACGAAGTCAAAAATTGTGCTCCAAACATTTCCCTCTATACCTTTTCGTTGCCTGCCTATAAGACAAACATTTCAAACATGAAACTAGATTAAAATTCCAAAACTTCATATAAGCCTTAAAATTATTGCCTTAACGTAAGGGCCATTCACAGTTCCTACATTAATAGGAACCAGAAGATAATAAATAAAGCTTATACTGCAACAAATATGGACTTTTTCCTTTTGAAGAAAAATCGATTTAAACCTTCAGAAGTCGTTTTCAACCAATTATTTTCTTTCCCATTATATATAAACGTACTTCTAACGATTTTCCACATAAGCATGATCTCCATAAAATTGGATTCATCTAATACCAACATCCAAAAGAAGTAATGGAATTTAAAATCCTTACTCTTTCTCCATTATAAAAAAAACGAACCATTTTGCCAAGAAATAGCGCTCAAGTTCTTCAAGAAGTGAATAAAAGTGCCGTCGCCGAAGTCTGCGCTAACAATTCCTTGAGTGTGAGCCTATTAACAACTTGTATTATAAAGAAAACTTTTCAATAGAAGTGCTTTTAGTGCCCGAAAGCTTCACAAAAATTTATAGAATTTCGTTAACAATACTGGGAAATTTTGCTTTAAATAAACAGAAAACAAACAAAAGAGAATAAATTAGAAAATTTCATTTCACAAATCGCATTCTAAGAAAGAAACAAAAATGACGAATTCTATTGTCATGACGAAAGTAGCATGGCTTCATTGTTTGCTAAGAATCCAGGTGAAAATGCTCATTCACATGGAAGCATATTCATCCTGAGGTATTCTATGAAAGGTGCCCATTAGGAGATTTTCATAATTTTCATGTTAGGGCAAATGTAGAGAACTTCTCTGAGTAATTATCCACCTGCTCGAAAAGAACTTTACTACGAGAGACTCATTATGTGTGCCTATTAGTGAGTGGAGAGGAAAATCAGGATAAGCCTCCTTTGAGAAATTTAATTGTAATATGAACACTTAGAGTGTTAACAATAATTATATTAGACAAAGACTTCAGAACTTGTATATTGCATGTAGGTTAATAGTAGGTACGTGAATGCGTGACTTTTGTGGTGGAAGACTTTTGTACTGTTGTAGTCGAAAAGGAATTAGCTTTATGCCAACGCAACACTAACCTAAACTGGGAAGAATCAACTGAAAGCAATGAGAAAACATATGCAATGGGAACACAATTTCTGCTAGGCAGCCAATAGACGCACTTTATAAAATGATCAAAGTTGCCTCGACAGAAGCGAACACCGTGTTTAATCACGAAGCTATTAAGGTGGCGATTAGATCGTTCAAACCATACAAGTCCGGAATCTATCCCATACTGCTACAGAGGGGCTGCGACCTAGTCACTCCCTTATTATGCAAAATATTCAAGGTTTCCTTTGCACATGGTTACATCCCATCTGTCTGGAAGAACGTCAACATAACATTTATACATAAGCCAGGGCGTTCAGATTACACCTCGGCTAAATCTTTCAGGCCGATAAGTCTCTCGTCCTTTCCCTTGAAGACAATGGAGAAAATTGTCGACCGGGGCATAAGGGAAACTTTCTTCCACTTCCAACCACTAAGCTCCTATCAGCATGCGTACCAGACGGGCAAGGCTATGAGACAGCACCTCACAATGTAATGCTTAGGCTGGAATGCGCAGCTCTAAATAAAGGAGTTGCCCTAACGGCCTTCCTCGATATCGAGGGAGACTTCGACAATACATCCTTTGAAACTATAACTAGGGCAAAAGGTTGCTTACAGGGAGGAGTTTTATCTTCACTTCTCTGGTGCCTTGTTGTAGAAGAACTCCTAGAGCTGCTCAACGGCCGAAACTTTTTTTCCCAAGGTTACGCTGACGATCTCATCATTGTCGTTACAGGTGAAACTGAAGGAGCCATGCCAAGGCGTCTCCAGCAGGCATTAGATCTGGTCTCTAGCTGGTAGGACTAAAAGTCAACCCAACAAAACGATTTTGGTTCCTTTCACCAGGAAACGATCAGTACCGGGACTTTTGGAACCTACACTCGCAGGAAGAACTATAGGCTTTTCACAACAAGCCAAATATTTAGTAGTGACTCTCTAGATGCCAAGCTCAACTGGAACCAGCACATGGACACTCTGATGAGCAGAACGCGCAGATCCCTGTGGGTTTGCGCAGAGCTTGTGATTCTACAAAGGGTTTGCAACCGAAACCCATGTATTGATATATCCCACCATTATTAGACCCATGGTAACTTATGGAGCTTTAGTTTTGGTGACACAGGACGACGCTAAGGGTTTCATAAGCAATTTAAGCAAAATACAAAGAATGGCTAACCTGGACTTTTCTTAAAGTATTGCCAGACGGACTAGTATGGTACACGGATGGCTCTAAAACAGAGACAGGGTGGACGCCGCAATCTGGATTGAAAGCCCCAGATTCAGCAGAGCGATAAGCCTAGGTAGCCTAGCAACTGTCTTTCAAGCAGAGGTGTACGCTATTCTGGCATGCACTCATAAGAATTTAAAAAGGGCCTAACAAAATAAATGAGTTTTTATCTTCTCTGACAGCCAAGCGGCAATTAGAGCGATATAGACCCTTAGGACCAAGTCGAAATTAGTGTGGGACTGCCCACGTGCTCCTTGATGAGTTGGGCGTTTTCAATGAAGTTCCCTTTGTCTGGTTCCCGGATCATCGAGGCTTCAAAGGGCAACGAAAATGCGTATGCCCTGGCTAAACTTCTTCTTCTTCGATGGCTCTACAGCCCAATTCGAAGCCTTGGCCTCCTCCTTCTTCCTCCAGACGCCTCTCTGCTCCGCAGCTAGTCTCCAGTTTCTTTTATTGAGCCATTTTGCTACATCGGCCCTCACATTGCCTTTCCACCTTGACCGTGGTTTGCCAACTGGTCTTTTACCATCTACTATTAGGTATAGGGCTTGTTTTGGTGTCCATGGGTCATCCATTTTTTGGACATGATCGGCCCAGCGTAAACGCAGTAGCTTGGCATGTGTCGAGAGTTTACACACTTTGTATAGATCGTATAATTCGTGATTGTAGCGCATTCTCCGTATATTGTCTTCATTGATTAGACCGTATATCCTTCGGAGAACTTTCCTCTCAAATATATCCATCTTTTCGGCGGATTTCTGGGAGACACTCTATGCTTCACATCCATACGTAGCTATTTTACGTATGATGGTTTAGTAGACTCTTATTTTGGTTTTTCTGTGGATGTCTCTGGATTTCATTACTGGTAGTAGTGAAAAGTATGTTCCGTTTGCGGCGTTAATTCTTCGTAATATGTCTATAGATCCAACGTTGTCTTCGCTGACTGTGGAAATCAGGTAATTAAATTCGTTTATCCGTTTGAAGCTATATTATATTCCCCCGTGTTGTGATTTCTTCTTTCAACCCTTCCTTGACTAAATTAGAATATTGCTCTTGTTTGCATTCATTTGCAGCCCTATATGTGTAGCTCTATCTTCTAATTCCGTCAATATTTCTCTAAGGTATGACAATGATCTGGCAAGGCAGTTTATATCGTCGGCATATTCTGTCAATTGTTTTGATTTGTTAAGCAGGGTTGCGTTCGCATCAATGTTTACTTTGCCAATTACTCCATCTAGGCACAGATAAAATAGAATGGATGCCAGCCCATCTCCCTGCTTTAAGCCTTGCTTGACTGTGAAGGATTGCGTCAATTCTCCTTGTATTCTGACTGCACACTTTGTATTTTCCATTGTCATTTTTGTTAATTTTATTATCTTTAGGGGGATGTTTAGGTCCACCAATGTTGCATATATTTGCTCCCTGTCGATGCTGTCGTATGCTTGTTTTAAGTTGATGAAGAGTTGATACACGTCGATGTTATAATCCCAGCATTTTCAGAGGATTCGCCTTATTGAAAAAAGTTGATCCATTGTTGATCTATTTCTTCCGAATCCCAGCTTGATATTCACCTATTGGCGCTTCTGCATAAGGTTCCAGCCTGGTTGTAATTATGTTTCTCATTATTTTATATACTGTGCTCTGTGAGATATGCCTCTATAGTTTCCACAGTTGAATTTATCTTTTTTTTTGTGTATTGGGCAGATAATGCTTTGCTCCCAATGTTAAGTAATTTTTCGTTCCTCCATATGCAGCATAGTAATTCCTGTATAGCTGCTGAAAACGATTCGCCTCCTTGTTTAATCAACTCTCCTGCGATGTTATCAATTCCTGGAGATTTGTTGTTTTTTAAGTTTGTATTCCTTCCAGAGTGGGTACATTTGTTTCTCTGGTGTCATCGTTATGTTGTAGACGGTGTTCTGGTTCATGTCGGATACTCTCATTTGCGTTTAGCAGCTCACTAAAAAATTCCATCCATCTTTTCTTTACATCTTCGCCGCCCGTGACTATAGTGCCTCCTTTTGTTCTTCATATCACGGAGGAGGGTTTGAAGCCTTTCTTGAAGAAATTTACTTGCTTCCTTCCATTACCAATTACTACCTATACTACCTTCCATTACCAATTACAAAAATCAGGGTTGTCATTTTTAAAACTCTCTCTTTTCTCAACTGAGAAAAGTCCAAAACTAAAATGTTACAAGAGCTTACGAGGTCTTATAAAACGTTACAACTCTCTACCACGTACAAGTTTTCCAAATAAAATAAAAATTTATTCTAATCAATAATTAATTTTCAGGCTATCGATTTATAGAGATAGCACAAGAAAAGGATTACGTTTTTTCTTGCATGGATGAGCCATTCAGTCCATCCTAATCCTCAAGATGTGGGCAGACTGATAGAACTGAATCCGATTAGTTTGGAGCTTAAAGTAGTTGACGCATTATACCCACTGGGGATTAACCGAACAATGCAGTGTGGATGGAGCTGAATATTAAGGGGTAAATCAGGGATGTCTAAGTTGATTTTGACCGATTCAAGGATATTCGCCTCGAAGAGGTTTTCGTTGTCTTTTAAGTGTTGCACATCCTTTATCATATCTGGGGCATTTTTACTCAAGCAAAAACTTTATGGTAATTATAATTCCACAAACTCTCAACTATTATTTCCCCGCGTAAGAAAAGTTTAGTGTAAATTCATGCGTGCGGGCATTTTCTCGAAAAGTAGTTCCACCAATGTAAGTTGTTTTCTTCTTGTATTATTTATAAAGAGTTTACTAAAAACACAATGTTTTGCTCCGTTGAGAAGCCACAATAAAAAAATTTGATCATTATCTAAAGTGCCTTTTGCAGTACGATGCCTGTGAAATTGTGATCGTTAAACTTCCACCCAGGGTATATATATAGTGAAAATCAAGCCCCTTAAAGCCTTAGCAATAAATAATAAGATTTTACTTGTGACTTATAAAATATCCTTTTTGTTTAAAAAAAAAAGAAAATACTCTTAAAAACACATTCTCTTAGTACGAATGTGCACTTGAATGTATTCGAATACTGAATAAAAATACCATCAACTGGAAAAGAAAAACAACATCCTTAGGATAACATCTACAGTATTAGTTAAGGGTACGAAAGGATGAAGTACGAAGGTGGGATATATGAAGGCTGGTGAACTTTAACATAGCACTTAAACAAAATTGCCTTCGCGTGGATACTTGATGATTTTAGATATCCCTTAGAGTATTTTATTCAGGCACAATAACACCCTTGAGATTTTTAACTCAAATTTGAAATTGTTTGAATTTTTATGGGGGACAGGATATTTTATATATATTAAATTTTCAACCTTTCTTCGAGGAAATTAACGATATAAATTGTGTAAGCACAAACTGTAAATATTTATAAATTATACCATCAAGAAGCGTCACCAGTGAGATAGGGGAGTAACATTTAGTGCCGCAACCATCTTGGACTTGCCTTCATAATCTCCTCGTGGTGGCCACAGAAAGTTGTCCTGAAAGAGATGGAATAATACGATCGGACCTTCAAAGTCAAGATGTAAAGTTATCGTGTCGAGGGCTGCATGGTAGAGTTGGATAACTATCGATAGTCGACACCATCGATAGTCATCAATAGTTTTCACCAAAACATCGATAACTATCGATAGTCTATCGATAGTTTTGACTTATTCTATAACAATGACGTTTCTTATTACATGTCGACATGATCTTTTCGACAACTCAATTATTAAAATTGCCACTTTCCCTTCAATTTCAAGTCCTGTTTGAATTTTTGTAGAAAGTATGCAGAAGCAATTTTGTTTTTCTTGGCAGTGACTAGAGTATCTTCTTTATCGGATTTATCTACAGCACAAAAGGATGATGAGGAAAATTCTGATAAAGACAATTATAGATCAGTCAAGAGACGCGGATTGCGAAAATATTCCAAACGAACGTACGAGACGATGCATGCGATTCCCATCCAGTTCTGAAGACGAAAGTGGAAGAAACGTACCAAATCAGTAAACTGAAAGTGCTTCGGACGGAATTATTTGGAAAATGAAATTGAAGATTGAAATGCTGCTGATATATTACCAGTTCAGATAAGGGGGGATGCTATTGTAATGCCAAAATGTCAAAAACAGGTAAATGAAAAAAAAAACAATGAAGAGCTTTTTTACAAGGTTAATTATAGTATGCATTAAACGGCCTATGAGTATGTAGGTGTAGGGACATCGTCCCACTATTGTCATATTACTTGAGTGGACAAAAAAAGAAGCCGACTTGCATCAAGTTATTGAAAACACTTACTTAAATTCATTTGACTCTTGATTCCTTGAATTTAAAAAATCTAATAATAAAGATCCGTAATAATTAAGAAAGTTTCTATTAAAAAATAAATAAATAGAGATTAGACCCACAGTGTTCTAAATTAGTTTCATGCAATAAAGATAGTTACAATAATAAAAACTTCACGTTAAATAAGTGAAATCTATTTAATAAAAGGCTAAGGGAATATTAAAAAGTATTTAAGGGGACATAGCACTTTACCGGGGTCAAAAAATCGAATTTTTTTTTCTTCCATCTATCTCTCCTATGACCCTTCATGAACATGTGTGCGAGAGGATTTTTTGATCCCCCCACTCCTTATCCCCGAAAATCACGATGCACGCAGGAGAATACGCCCGCGCGAGTGATAACCGGAGAGTAGCGCAGGGAGAGGCACACACATATACAGGCGCTAGTAAAGTCAAAGTCGACTCGAAACGCGACCACAGCGATGCAGAAGACGGAGGAGGGGTGTTCTATGGAGCAGGAATCGCGGATTAGCCGAAAACAAGGTAGGAAAACCCATTTCCACCTTTTGGCGCGCTCCCAAAGTTGAACGCGTTTTTCTCGAAAATCTGTTTTTCCGGACCTTGTCCAGCATAACTCGGTTGCTAATTGTCTGATTGGCCTCAAATCGCGTCACAATGGTCTTTGAACATGCCGCTTCAATATGAATGAAGAGATTTTTCGATACAAATTAATCCGCCTTTGCGAAATTGGAAAATATGCCGCGGAAATTTTTGATTTTCCGATTTTCCGGCCTATCTTCGGTGAAACTTGGAAAATCGAAAAATCCTTTCATTCATATTGAAGGGGCCTACTTATAGCATATAAAAAAATTTTTTTTTTTTTGAGCCGAGCGAGAGCGCCTGCAGCTTGGACACAACGGAATTTACATACTGGGCGGGAGACCCTCTACCGGACGTCATGGCGGCGAAATAAAAAAAAAAACCTACATATTCTTCAAGCTCTCAATAAAATAACCACTAAAAAAAACGAATCGAGCATTTCTTTCCCCTCCATTTGTTCTTTCGAAAACTAGAGTTTTTCTCCTTACCTAAAGTGCTATGTCCCCTTAACACAACGAAAAATTGTTTTAAGTAAACAAGTTCAAATTGTTACACAATATAAGAAATCTACGACTCCACAATCCCTCCTCGCCTGATTTCATCTTGGATATTTTGCTGCCGCAAAAGAAGTAAAAAATGTCTCTCCAATATAAAATTTTCCTCCCTCAAAAAATGTAAGAAATGGCTCTTCAGTACAGAACTTCACTCCCTCTAAAAAAGTAAGAAATGTCTCTCCAGCTTGTATTTACAATCTCACCTTATCAATTGGTAGTCCAGTCAAAATAGACGAAAAAACGCCATAATTGAAAGATAATTCGGAAGTTGCTGACAATTGGAACAGCCCTTAAAAACATTATTATACATAAGCTGTAGAGACTGCCACGCGATTGGACGACTGCAAAGTTTTTTATTCAAGGTCAAAGGGTCAAAATATCAGTTTTTTGCAAATATATGCTAAACCGTACGTCTTATCAGAAAATTGAGTTTTCAACGTTTGTAGAATAGGCGATTATCTACAAAAAAATATATTATACATTTTCTCGTAGGAATTGCCATTTCTGAGATATTGTCGTTTTAATAAGTTAAAATACTCATATTCTATCATTCCCGACTTGTAAAGGTCATCAGAAATTTAATAAATCCTTTGTTGGAGTACGCGGCTAATATTTTCAGGGGTGATTCCTGGATATCTTTGGAGAAAAAAATTGTTCTACAGAGGGCGGCTATCTCCACTATCCACTAAGATACAGGGTGATTAGGGAAAAAATTTTGTTTTTTTTTTTAATTTACTGAAATTTGAATAACTCCTAAAGTAATTTTCATAAAATAGCCTAATTAGGCTCATCTTTTAGGTAAATGTGTATTCTTTTATTTGGTGTAAAGCACAGCAACCTGAGTGACTCCGTTCAAAAAATATGGCTCAAACCAATGCTTTGCATCTAGACCTGTCAGATTTCTTGTTTTTTCTCAGAAAATTCGTTACTAACAGTAGTACATTTTTTTTTCTTTTCTGATGCACCAAACTATTACCTACAATAGTTCCATACACAATAAGTGTTTATTTTGGGTAGTTTTGTAGGTAGTAGTAGTAGTAGTAGTTTTATCGTGAACAATTAAAAAGTTACTCGTCTTTCAACTGCGGCATACTAGCATTGGTTTGAGCCTACATATTTTTTGAACGGAGTCACTCAGGTTGCTGTGCTATACCAATAGGACATTATTTTCGAACCGGGACATTTAAAAAAATTGAGGGCTCGTACAATTTACCATCGTGTAAGGGACAAATGTACTGCCTCATGTAAGTCTGGCTCAACTCTAGACTAGATGCAGATTTACCCAGTATATGCCAAACAAACCCTATAAATTTGGCATATAAGTTTGGCTGGTGTCTTAATGTAGGTACAGACGAAATATGTGGTAAATGGCCGTATTTAGGAAAAGACGAGGCTCGAAATTTCTTGAATCGAATACCATAAAGGGTAGAGCTGTAACAACCGATAATTTTATAATTGTAGAAACTATTTTGTTATTTTACAATGTCTATAAATCCATTTATCTATTAAAACTAATACTGTTCAACTTTTTTGTCTTTTTTAAGAGTGAATCAATACGGGAAGCCTAAATAAGCATTTTTTCTTATACACCAGTCATTCTGATTGGTTTTGGTAGAAAAAGGTATATTTAAATAGCTGGTATATTTAGTCACCACCTGAGTGGAACAAACGAAAGAGGCGTTTGATTTGTAAATCTTCCTTATTTAACAAAATAGTTTTTCTACCCATACTCTATTAAATATTATTCTGTAGTAAATTACGTTTTGTATTATGGCACTATTTACTGTCGCGAAGTGCATTTTCCGTCGTAATTACTTCCCCTTAATTTTGAAAATATTGACCAAAACATAAGAAGGAAAAAGCAACTGCGTAAAAAAAAATTTGAAGCAAATCAAAAATGTTGTTTAATGAAAGTGTTCGATTTGTAAAAGAATGCCTCATGTGTGACTTTACTATCGATAGCAAAAAGAAACCATCGATAGTGCTCGATAGTGGAAAACCATCGATAGTACCGATAGTATTATCGATAGTTATCTACCTCTACTGCATGGCAGTGGGTAGTTTTTGTATTGTCGTTTAACGATCCCCCCTGGGCACCGGGCGCAGCCGGCCTTATCCTGATATGACGGCTCTGTCAAGAAGGACCTTCCCCTTCCTACCATAGCCGTGGGACTATGGACGGCGACAACAGAACCCGAAAAGGCAACCGAGGCAGTTGCCTTGGCCCAACAGAACATTGGCAGCACTAGTTCCATTAGGTAGGTATAATGTCATTAACTTAATTAAGATAATCCTAAGCTGGCCTTTGCTAAAAAGTCCTCAAACTAATTGAAGTATGTTCACTGAGGTCAACCCCTTCTAACTATCCCATTCGCACTCGTTTTGTATTCTTGTTTTGTGCATCTCTTTTCGTTCATTCTCTGTATATGTCCAGACAATCTCAACATACCGTTCTCTATTCACGAAACTACCTCTTTGTTCGCTACATTACCACAAGCAGTAAAAACCAAGGAAATGTGGATAAATGGTGTAGTAGTATTATTACCGAAAACGGCAAGGCAGAAGAAGTTCCAGAATAAATAAAGCACGAAGCGCATATTCATGCCTGTTCCGCATATGGAGATCAACACTGATCTCAACTAACACTAAATTGCGGCTGTTCAACTCCAACGTTAAGGCAGTTCTTTTATACGGTTGCGAAACATGGAAAGTCACACAATTTATCACAGGGCGCCTACAAGTTTTCATCAACGGATGCCTACGAATACGTAATCCTAAAGATTCGCTAACAAGATAGAATTTCAAACTAAGAACTATGGCGCCGGATAGGCGACCAAATCCGGTGAAGGAAATGGAATTGGAATGGCCATACCTTGTGACGGGTATACGAATCTAGCTAAACAGGCCCTGACTGAAATTCGCAAGGATCCCGTCGAGTCGAAAGACCTAGAACAACGTGGAGGAGAACCAAATTAGCAGAGGCCGCAACAGCTGGAAGATCCTTGTCGGAGCTGAGAGCTGTCACACAAAACAGTCCACTGGAGTGCAACTGTTTCCGCCCTATGTCCCACGAGGGATTAAAGGGGAATGAGAAGAAGAAGAAGAAGCAAAAACGTTGCGGTTGGTATCGGGTACCCGTAGTTTGAGTCGCTACATTAAGTCTAGGTATAAAGGTGCCGCAGCTATTTCGGACTGATGAGCTGAGGCTAATATGATCGAGCTAGTCCCTTACAACTGAGGTTAGCGTGAGGCTAATAACCTCATCCGGAAAAAAGAATTATTACGGAACGAGTACATTTGTGTTCAATGTAGGAGTGGTGTGGCTACGTATTTGGTTTGGAGCCCCATTTTGTCATCTTTCACTATGAGTGTAGAGGGGTTCCAGAAGTGCACTATAAGTGCAATTATAGTGCACTTCTGGAGTTGCTATAGTTTTGTAGTGGAGGATGTGGAGGAATGTAGCTCCAAGGCGGGTCTTTAGTGTTTTGAAGCGTGGAGTTGCACCGCTTTTGCTGTGAACGACACATTTATTGCGAGAGGCTAGGACTGGATCCCGGCTGTAGAGACTTTAAAGAGGAAGAGTATAAAGGTTCCGTGCCGAAGGGTGAAGGCGCCCGGGCAAAGCCGGTGGGCACAAGTGCCTTACTCTGGTTTTCGAGTCTACAAACAGTCGTTGAGGATTGGAAAGCGCACCAGAACGCAGGGGAGCAAGAGCGGTAACTTCCCGCACTAAATGGGAGAGATCCCGGGAAGATAGCTCAGCGCCTACAAGTAATGACCAAAAAAGAAAAAGCTCGCAAGACCAACCGTAGACTGAATGCTTTCAGGAGGGCAACAATCAGCCTCAACGGGTAACAGGCCAATGAGCGAAGTAGTGAAGCTCCACTTTCTAGTGTCACTAACCGATGCCATTTCTAGTACCAGCCAACTCCTGGACCTTTTCCGGCCCGACATCGAGGCCAACATATCAGAGACGCTCATGGAGTTCGTGATGGGACATCATGTTGAAGCCACACTGGTTTTTGCCTATGATGCCTAGCGTACGAGGCCGTATTGTTTTGTCGAATAGCGGACAATGTCTTATAGACGGTATATGGCTTCTGCACGTAAGTCCTCGTTATTTTTGAGCTTTTTTATGGCAGCAGCGTGGAATTGTCATCAGATATTGGTGGAGCATCCAATTCCTCAGTAAACCATTAAGTCCATTTAACTGTTCATGAAAGTGCTCTTCCCATCGCTTAGGAACAGAAGATTTAAAATTGCTTTTGGTTCCCGCTCCGGAAAAATAATGAAAATGCTTAACCTTGACTCTCCATAACATGGCGTTGTTGCTACTTAATTACTTTCAGTGAGTTTCGTTGTCAGGTAAGAATTCACACAAAGACCTACTGATTTATTTGTTTCGTCTTAATGTTTTGTAATATGAGATTCGTGTGTTATATGATATGAGAGCGTGTGCGAATTCTGTCTAAATGGCTAAAACTTTCCAAGAAATACTAAATTGTTCCACGAAATTTCCTATATCAAATTTAGTAGAGGGCGAATCCTTAGCTACTTTAATTTGATATAAATGTTACTACGATGTGTCGACAATTAATAAAAATGGTTACAGCTTTTGGGAATTCCAATGTAAAAGATAATGATCTCGTTGGTATTGTATATTGTAGATAGCAGAATTCTTCAACATTTCCAAATATTTCTTTAGAGATACTGCTTACAAAATATTAGATATATTGCTAAGCCTTATGCAAACTGTAATCAGATATCTATCATCTGAAAAAGTTGAAATTTCCACGTTGAAGTTCAGGTTACCTTGTTGATTTCCATCTACCAAACTTCGGCTCCTGGTCTTCAGGGCTTACAAATGAAGCCTTAAAGCTTTCTTAAATTGAGAGAGTGCTTATTCTTTTATTCTCTTAGGAATACCTCGTTGTCTATGTCAATGGGATACTGGCTTGTCTCGTATCCCACCGCTATCACCAAAATTTTGTAAGGCTTTAGCAAAGAAGTATTCTTCTTCTTTGATCCGTTAGCTGGCGGTCCGAATGAGACGTTCCCGCAACGGATACGCTGTTGTCGGTGCCGCTTTATAAAATGCGGTTTCTTGCCCAGTTTCTTCGTTTTCCTGATTCTAGTCAATTCTGCAGGTCGGCCACCCTCCTCCTTTCACACTCTGGACTTGGGACCAGACGACGCCGGAGTTATAGCAATACTTAACGACAATTTTCCTTACTTAAAGGTCTTCCAACAGTCCTGTTCCTTTAGATGAAATTTTTTTTATGTATTCTCACCCTTTTCCAAGTGTCCAAATCCTTAACAGGTGGCCCGGAAGAGTTTAACTGCTCCACAAAGACTTTTACCATAACTCTTTCGACAGGGTTTTACCATCGCTTGTATTTAAACGATTTTTTGCCAGTACTGTGTGATTTTCCATAAAATCAATTAGAATTTAAAACTTCTGTTTGGTTGTTAAATAAAAAAAAATTGAATATTTAAAAAAATAGATATATTATTTGTAACAGAGTTTCAAATTTAGTCTAAATTCAGAGAACTCTTGCGCAAAAATGAGTGCCATCTAGTACAAAAATTAATAACCGAAATTTGCAGTAGATGGTGCTTCCTGCGCCCTTTGTGCCAATTTAAAATGCTTTATGTACTCTAAATTTTTATAATTTTTAGGCTTACAGAATACCAAATTGCTCTAAATTTAGAATTTTTACTCTAAAATTTAACTCTAAATCGTTAGGGAATCCCAGTTCAGATCATGCTCAGTTCGTGCTGAAATTGTTATTGCTTTTTCGCCAGAAGTTAAAAATGCCAAAGCTCACTTCCAGTATTCCATTTGATTACTCTCTTGTAAGCGAGCTTTTACGTGTAACTTCAGTTCAAGTCAAGTTGGACTAACTGAGGTCAGTTTTATCCGGAGTTGAATTTTTGTAAATTGTATGTGAACTGAGGTTATTTTAAATCTCAGTTCGCCAATTTGCTCGAACTTGTGCAGTTCCGATGAAGCCGGGGTATTAAGGAGCGTTTAAAGATGGCTATTGCAGCACTTCAATTCTCGCTGGGGAGTTGTGATTTGTTGGTTTGAATTTTCATATGACGGTGGTCCTACGACGGTGGTGGCCTATGACAGTGGCCGACTACATGACAACACCAGTAAAAAGAAGCTCCATACAAATACGAACAGCTATTGAATATATTAGGTTTCGGATTTTCTACCATCGCATTAAAAATTTTTTAAATCTATTTTTAGCCAACAAATATTCGATTTCTTTTCTCAAGAATTTGAAGCTCCCCCTAACAAAAAATTCTTTTAATTTGATTTTTCTTCCGAATTTTTTTTTTGCATTTAGTTCTCAACATTCTTCTACGCATATTTTCTTGCCATGGCAAGGAACTTTGCCGTTTCTTCTTAATAAATTAATTTCATTTATTTATATCACTGGAGAAGCCTTGTCGGTATTTTTTTATTTATTTTATTAACCTTTAACAAAGTTTTCTCGAAAAGTGCTTGATGATGCAATTTATCCAGCGACGTGAAACCCTTGCAATAATTTTTGTACTTTAATTTGTGGCAGTGTTCGTGGAATATCACAGAAATAATTTTGGAACATTATTTTGTGAATTGAGCAATTTCCCATACTAGTTTCCGAAAGCATTTTTCTTAGTTAAATGAAATAATTAAGGCTTCTTTCTTAGTGTCGGCATTATGACCCATGTATGTCGACCTCTAACATGATTATGTAAAGACTTTGCTCTATAAACAAAAGTAATATTTCATCTGGATTCTTAACTGCTGTCTTTAAAGCAAAATTAAAGTTTCGGTATATTCGCAACCTCATCAGGAGTGAGTATTCAAAATATAAAATTTACTAATATTTTAAAAAATGTTTAATTCATTGTTTCTTTACTAAAAAAACGAAGTTTATAATAACTGGCATTTTAAAAGTTAGTGGCTACTAAAAATTATTATATTACCGTTTTTCTGTAAAAAATTACAATATTCTGATACTTCTTCTTCTTTGATCCGTTAGCTGGCGGTCCGAACGAGACGTCCCCGCAGCGGATACGCTGCTGTTGGTGCCGCTGGTTGTCGAACTCTATTTACTATTCGTTTCCATTCTTGCCGGTTTTTGGCGACGTCTCGAGTCTTTTTAACTGATGATCGTTGATTCTTTAGGTCACCCTAGATATTCTTTAGCCAGGTTTTCTTCGGTGCCGATCGCTGGATTCTCCAGTCTGCAGGGGATGATCTCGCCAGAGAAGTTTTCGTGGCAAGCGGTCATCATTCATTCGGTAATCATGTCCAAACCACCGTAGTCTACGTTTTTGAATTTCTTCTTCGTTCAGCGTCTGCTGATCGCTTCTTTGTATGACTGTCTCGTTTCGAAGGCGATCGCTTAGTGAGACATCGAGGATCTGCCTCAAGCGTCGCATTTGGAAGACTTCAAGCTTCTTAACGTTCAGTTTGATCATTGTTCATCTTTCAGATCCGAAGAAGAATCGGAAGGATCAACGTTCGGTAAAGGCGTACTTTTGTTTTGATGGAAATATTTGTTCGTTTCCATAAGCACCACTTGAGCGAGGCTGTTGTCTGGCCGATGCGGCTGTGAACTTCGGCCGATACTTTCGTTTCCTCAACCAATGATAACAAATATTTGAACCTCAGAACCTCTTCGATTTGGGCTCCATCGAGGTGAACACTAGCCCTCGACTCATCCGTTGTGAGCACTTTGGTCTTTTCCGCATTGATTTTTTACCCGTATGACTGCGCGATGCGGGAAATGTCGTATAAGATGTCCGTTGCTTCGGTATCCATGTCGGTTACGAAGTTGTTGTCGTCGTATCGAACTCCGAGTCGTGCATCGAATGCTTCACGCATAATCGCGTCGATCACAACATTGAAGAGAAGTGGCGAAGCGACGCTTCCCTGTCGGACACCCGTTTGAATCGGGAAC
The DNA here is from genome assembly GCA_949987705.1 of Thereva unica. NCBI lineage: Eukaryota > Metazoa > Arthropoda > Insecta > Diptera > Therevidae > Thereva > Thereva unica. Next base: position 50,871,561 of record OX465283.1, read on the forward strand.
TCCTCGGATAAGTCGAATCGAATACTAACGCTGCTGGTTGTGCCATCGTACGCCGCTTGGAGAAGTTCATATGTCCATATGTGTGTTATGAGGCAGGCCATGAAGTCTTTGTGATAAGACATCACCTCCGGCTTCAGCGGGTAGGTACTTGATCTATTCCCAACGCTTTTCCATTTTTCAGCGATTTTAGTCACCTTCACCTCGATAATTGTCGGTTCGGTATCGAGAAACTGATTCGTCGGCTGTTCGATAATCGGCGGTTCGGGTGCTGGACCTTGCGGCGGATCGTGGTTGTATAGCTGCTGGAAGAATTCTCTCCATCGCTTTAGGCGTTCTTGGGGAGAAGTCACAAAAGTTCGATCCGATTTTTCGATGCTGTCGTTTGTTGATGTTGTCTTGCCGCCTAACCGGCGGATTGTCTGGTACAGCTCCTTCCATGTCGGCCGCAACGTTATTCCAATACGGTTCCGCAAGCACGTCCAATTCTTCTTGGCTGGTGGAGGTGTCGTTTTCTATGTTCTTTGTTATCGCATCTGCAAATTCGCTTGAATAAGATATTGGTCCGACACGCAATCGAGCCTACGCATTGCACGTATGTACGTCTTTAAGCGTCGATCGGAATCTTGCGTTGATCGAAACGTAGTCTAATATCGCTGAATCTCTGCCGGATGGATTTTGCCAGGTAAGTTGGTGTTGCAATGATCAAGTTGTTTGACGACGCGAATGAAAGCAGGCGTAATGCAGCTCCTGTGCATTAAAGTCCCCCGCGAGTATTAATAATTCGGTTCGAGGTATCATATCCAGTGTTTGTTGAAGCTGGTCGTAAATTCGTCCTTCTTCGCGTCCGTGCTGGTCTCGTTCCACTGATGGTTATCACCGCCAGACGCTCGGATATCGTTTGGAATGCGATAACGCTGCTGGCAGCCCGTCGATCGGCCATAAAGCCCTCGCCGACGTCCCGTCTCTCACCACCGGAATAGTAAAGCGTCGTCGTTTCGTTAATTGTTGGCGGGACGATCTTCAATGTCCCGGATCCGGTAAGCCGTAGTTCCGATAGCGCAGCAACTGATATTTTGCATTTCAAAAATTCCATTGCTATGATTTCCTTTTGACCTTAGCTATGATTTTGGCGAATTGAATTTCCATTTTCGGTGTGACTAGTTTGGGTGTTCGGCCAGTAACCCACTTCACTGGTCCCCAGTGCTCGGCTGCCCCGGATGCAATAGCGACGCATGGAGGCAGGGGGGCCTCATACGCGGATGACGTTGCTATCATCACAAAAGGCAAAAGATTCCCTTAAGTCCCCTGTGATCTCATGGAGGCGGCGTTACCAACCCTTTCAAACTGGACTCACCCGCGGACTCAGCGTTAGCCCAGTAAAAACAGAACTGCTTAACAATGTTATTCTCACATTTAACAACAGTGCCAAATACCTGGGATTAGTTCTGGACGGAACATGCAAAAAATCCATTGGCAAGAAATGGGGCTTCTCCCCTAACATAGTACGATGGATCTACACAGCGATTGTCCGCCCGATTCTCCTTTACGGGGTGTTAGTATGGTGGCCAACCCTGAGTAAATCCACCATGCTAAACAAAATACCGACAGTACAAAGATGTGCGGAGTTATGCATAACGAGGGCACTTCGCTCCACTCCTATAGGTGCCCTAAATGTAATGTTATTCCTACCGCCTTTGAATCTTGTGGCTAGGGAGAGCGCAACCATCGCAGCCTTTAGAATAAAAGAATCTGGTGTTTGGACCGGAATCAGGGGAGGACACACCAAGGTCCTGAACTCTGCTACCATCCCCACCAAAACGGACTTCTGCATACCCGAGACTAACTTCACGAAGAAATACGGAATGCACATCCTTCATGTCGTGAATGGATAAATAGACCACACAGTTTTCAGGGTGCCATAAACTTCTTTACTAATGGCTCTAAACTGGAACGTCGACTAGGAGGAGGAGTATTTTCCCCAGAGCTTTGGATTGAAGTCTCTTTCCGACTACCCTGTAGTATATGCCAAGAGGAGGTTCTAGCTATACATGAAGCTGTTCTACTAATCGACCGGCAAGGCAACAGGAATCGGACTGTCTACATCTTCTCAGATAGCCAAGCAGCTCTGAAAGCCCTACGCTTTTCCACAAACAGCTCTAGAACTACCTCTGAATGTTGCAGATCTGTTAACGAGTTGGCTCAACACCGAGTTGGGACCTCTTATGGGTGCCTGGGCCCCGAAATATAGGGAGTGGGAGTGTTAAGCGGACACCGTTTGATAGGGACGCATGCGACTGCCACTGCCCAGCCCAAGCAGAAGGAGACAAACTTCACTTAGTGAGCCCTTTTTAAGCACGCTTGGAGAGATCGGGAGGATTGGGATGCCTCAACTTAGAAGATTTATTACTTCCTCGAAATGTTTTAGCGAAGAAACCACACTTGAAAATCAGGTTTAAAGTGGGATCACTATGGCATCACAATGGGCCTATCCCTTTGGCCTAAGTGTATGAGCTCAAACCAACAGCTCATATCTAACCTAACCTAACATCCCGACTAGCTTAAAATAACTGTTATTTGCGGACATTGTTAGCTAAGGAAATTTATATTTGGATTTACAGATAAAGCCTTAAAAGTATTGATATTTGTCGGTCAAAAGGTTTCGTACTTTTGCTATAAATAACTCCCACCCTTACCCAAACAACTGTTTTCGATTTAAAAATGTATTTATTTCTGCAAATTGCCTCCTTTCTGCGAAAAACTATATAATTACCGCCTATTATTGTCTTGTGAGACAATGAAGGTCCATTAGTAAATTTACAAAGAACCACCACGACCTTAGATGGTAACTCTTAGACAAACTACTCTTCTGTTATCTATAACGTGATCTAGACACGAAAGCTCACCCACAGACAAATTGACTAAATTGAGTGTCTTCTGATTTCATGCTATAATACAACCTCTTCAATGACGTTGTCATATAGAATTCGTGATTGTTGTAAAGTGATTGGCATATTAATTGTTTCAACCTGAGTTCACTAGGCAAGGAAACGTATCAATTAATTTAGTGCGTGTCAGAGGCCATTAATCTGTCTTCGGATCATTTAACAAAACAAATTTATCGATTACATTTCCACGGTTTCTCTCTCTCAAGTGTTGTATAAATGTTAAATATCATTCATTACCTTGTGCTCTCACTCTAAGGTGATATTAATGGAATGGAATGGAATTAAATTAATTTTACTTTGCCGTACAAAAAGGACAGCCTGTTACAGAAAATTACATTGAATTAGGAGCCAGTCTGAGCTGAGGATACTATAGCAGGCATTGTTCTTGTTATTTTTAGCATATCTAATTAGTTCGTTTTCTTGAGTTAATTTACTTTGAGACGTTAAGCATTTTTATGTTGCCGTAAATTTAAGCTAATTTAAGGCTATATACCTGGTCCTTAAGCCCTTTCCACACTGAACGAACTTGAGATGCATATAAAATAATATTTGTTTACTTATTTATTTATTTATTATACTCGTATTAACAAGGAAGTACACAAGATTTACATCTTTGAGAGTACACTATATAAAAAAAATAACTACATAATAAATAGGCTAACCTAACCTTAATAAACTATGAGAGGGACGTTGGCGAGAAAGAAGGAAAAGTGCTGGAGTAAGGACCAAGAAAGGGAAAGAACAGGGGATAGAAAAAGGCAGAAAATACTAAATAGAAGTATAGGGAGATAGAAAAAGAGATGCTTGCTTTCTGAAAGTTTTGGCTGTGCCTATTCTTTGAATATTGCTAGGAAGGTTATACCAAAGTCTTGTCGAATGCACACAGAAGGAACGGCTACCCATTAGGGAATAGTGTACAGGAATACGAAATTTAATCGAACGCATGGATTGCAGAGGAAGAAGGAATTCTGAGAGGTAAGAAGGACTTTTCGTGTGGAGAACTTTATGCACTAGGACCAATGCAGCGACATCTACAAAACAGAAGAGGTCGCAACCAAGTAGGGAGTTTCGTACACCAGACACATGATCTGATCTGCGCAAGTAAAAAAAATTGTTGCCTGTAAAGAGGGTTTACGGACGATAGTTTAACGTGACAACGTCATGAGAAAACATTGATGAAATGATTGCATACTTTTATGAATAAAATTGAATCGTTTATATTAAATTATCATTATTTTGTATGGATACAAAAAGGAGTGAAATGAAATATTCATTTTGATTGATAAATTAGCTTTTATTTGCACTAATGAATTCAAATATCTTTATTACTTTAATGAACTGATTACTTACAAGTAACAATGTGTAGTAACAAATTCATTTACAGCTTTTATACAAGTCTGATATTTAACTTCTTGCAATCTGTGTTATTCTGTTAAGGATAGGTCGATGATAGGAAAAGTATGAAATGAATGGGAGTGTTTCAAGTGTAATGTGCCTTGAAAAAGTCAAATCGAGGGTTGTTCCTCTCAGCGTTGTTGACTTAGTAACATCTGATGTGCATTCGAGATTGTACATATCCTTCATGAATTTGAGGAATGTATCATCATTTTTCACGTTTGTGTTGAAGTCGCCACAAAGAAGAATTGGTACATTGGTATCAACTTGCATGATCGGATGCACATACTGCCTGTTATGCACATACGGAAAGAGTGTTTGGTGCAGCAATACACTAATGTTTGAGACACTTGCTCCAGGATGAATATACACTGCGCCAAGTACAATTTTAAACGTTGTATCAGCAGTGAAGCATGTAATTTCAGCCAAGCAGACCTCGCCTGTGTTTCTGATGAGACGAGTTGTGTCCGACAATTCAACGTGGAGAACTTTGGCCGTGGATGTTGATGTTAATTTTCGATAGATTGCCACTTCACCAGCTGCGTTTGTATCAGAATCCGATCGATTATTCTGCCTGGTTATACATTCATAATTATTGATTGGCACTGGATCAAAATTGTCACGCATCCACGTTTCAGTCAATACCAAATAATCCGATCTTGGTATCACGGGATCCGTTTCAATATCGGCGAAGTGCGCAGACAAACTCTGAACATTAAGGTTTGTCACTACAGTTTGCCCAGCGTTGTTACCGTCATCACAAAATTTCACTGCTTTCGAAGTGATTGTTTGAAGGGCGTGTCCACGGAGTCGAATGTATTCGTTACGGACATCTCGCGTAGTCTGTGAGTCGTTCCCATCCCGTCCGTGTTTGAAGATAAAAGGCGCATCTTTTTCCGTGATGATGTGCAAGCCGTCTATATTCGTTACCCGACTCAGCGCCACGTACACCAACTGTTGTGGTTGCTCCGAGGAGTATTTATAAACAATAACAGTAAACGTCCCACCTTGCGACTTGTTAATGGTAATAGCAAAAGCAGGAACACAAGGAAACTGTTTTCGTTTGTATTTCACAGTTTTCGTCAGTGTAATGTTCACTATTTTCTTATACACCGGCACCCAGTTAGGAGACAGAGTGTTTGGCTTGCTTTGCACAATATTATTATTGACAATTTAACAAATTTAATCTAATTAAATATTGACAATTTTAATCAAATTTTTAAGATTACTACAATCAAATTTTTAAAATTACTACGGGACATAACGGGACAATGAGTCATCATTTTTCGTGCATGCAGCCGGCGTTCATCGTTTTAATAGACGTTGTCACGTCAAAAATGAACCTTAAAAATCATTAAATACCACTGATAGACGACAAGATGCATCAAGGGATATATAATAGGGTTGGTCAAATTGTTCGCAAAGAATGTATCATGGTCCATTTCAGCGAAATTCTTAAAATTCGTGTTATTTCAAGTATTTTTCGCGAAGAAACTATATATTTTGGATGAAGTGTACCCCCCCCCCCCCCGCACACTTTTCAATAATACATTTTTACTAAATAATAATTTTTTTTAAAAACACTTTCATACAAACCGCTATAACTTCTGAAATAATTGTGCTAGGATAATGATTTTGGGCTCATTGGATCAGGAATTTTCCCAGCTATATATTTTGGTTTAATTCTACCCCCACTTTTTTCAAAAATATATTTTACACTAAATGATTATTTTTTTAATAACACTTTCAAACAAATCACTATAACTTCTAAAATAATTGCAGTAGGATATTGATCTTGAACTTATTGGATCGGGAGTTTTTGCAGCTTTACACCAATGTGAATATCAGATGTTTATTTCATTATAGTAGAAAGAATTTGATGTTTATTTGCAAAAAATTAGAAAAAAACTGGCACTTATCCAAATAACACCCATTTTCTATGGCTTTTTCCTCGAAAACCATTTTTTTCAGCTAAAAAAACTTCATAAAAAACTAACAATTTTTTTTAGGTCTATTATTATATATTCCTGTTCGATTTGGTTGAAAAGTTCATTTAAAGTTTGAGCAAACAGTAACAATTTAAAAATTTCACAGTTTACCTAAAATTTTTACCACCTTCTCCAAAACATAAAATTACAGTGAAATGTTAAATAAAACTTGTATAAAAACTTTTAATATAAAAACTTTTAAATGGATTTATTGGATTTTTTTTTTTTGCTGTCAAATCTGGGGATTTTTTCTTCGACTCCGCAGACGCGGCAAGATCTCCTGGTTTGTTTTTTCTGTAGCATGTTTGGATGCTCTAGTCAGCTCTTGTACATTGCGTTCAGTGCTCTGAATGTGGCACGGTATTTGAATGTTGATTATCAGCTCATCGCTCTCATAATAGTCTTCGAAGTGCTCAAGAGGTACATACATATGTCTCTTGTGTATAGTTATTGTTGTGCTCCAAATCTACCATATTAATAGAATCAGTGCAATCTAAATTAATTTTATGTGTTTTATACTCCCTTAATGTTGTTCTGTCTAGGTTTTGATGTGTATTATTTTTTTAAATGCCATTTGACGAATTGGTTTTCTCTCGTCGCAAATCATTGCCAACAAGATACTTTCTGAGCTTGCGAAAAAGCAGTTGTCCGCCATAACACCACCACCAGTTGTCTGCCATAATATAACGAATAACTGAAGCATAAATAGACCCGGAAATGCTATTATACTTATGTATGTCGTTAAATTACTCCGGGTAATGAAATAACCAATTTGAAGACACCATGATCTTTTTTAAATCGATTCAATTTAAAAAAGAGTTTTCAGGATTTCTCAAGATCTATAGATTATGATTCACCGAAAGGACAAAAGCAGGCTATAAAGTAATTAAGGAAAGCCACCTAAAGCAAAAAGGATTTGAATATTTTGTAAGCCGCCTGAATACGACATTCCTTCTTTAAGTTTCAAAGGAAAGAGTGAGAAATCAAGTGTTCTTGAAGGCGGATGTTGTGACATGATCTAATTTGTTCAAAAGAAATATCTAAAGTGTTACCGTTAAATACTTAATAATGCCCAGGAAATTTTTGAATTCCAAAAAATGGTATAAATGTTGTGGTAATATGTAAGAAGGTTAATTTTTTACTGTTTTCTCAATCTTTGGATCAAATTTTTTAACAAATCGGACAGGAATATACAATAATTAACCCAAATAAAATTTGTTAGTTTTTTATGAAGAACAAATATTTTTTGAAAAAAAAAACAGAAAATTGGTGTTATTTTGAAAAGTGCCAATTTCTTTCATTTTTGCAACTAATCATCAAATTCTATCTACTACAATACAAGTAAACATCTGATATTCACAATGGTGTAAAGCTGCAAATTTTCCCGATCCAATAAGGTCAAGATCAATATCCTACTACAATTATTTTAGAAGTTATAGTGATTTGTTTGAAAGTGTTATTAAAAAAATAATCATTTAGTACAAAATATATTTTTGAAAAAAAGTGGGGGTAGAATTAAACCAAAATATATAGCTGGGAAAATTCCTGATCCAACGAGCCCAAAATCATTATCCTAGCACAATTATTTCAGAAGTTATAGCGGTTTGTATGAAAGTGTTTTTAAAAAAAATTATTATTTAGTAAAAATGTATTATTGAAAAGTGTGCGGGGGGGGGTACACTTCATCCAAAATATATAGTTTCTTCGCGAAAAATACTTGAAATAACACGAATTTTAAGAATATACGCTGAAATGGACCCAAAAAACCCTAATATATATACAAGGGAGCCATAGAGGAAGTGTGAAAAAATAAGAGCTTTAACAAGCTTGTGCCGAATAGGCGATGACAAAAGACTACCATTCAGTCTAAGTCTCCGTAATGTGCCATAGATTTTGGAAAGCATAAGTGAGATATGGTTGCAGCAGGATTTTTTTTTTATGTGGTAGTGCTAAGCTCAGGAGTCACCCTTTGTACTACTAGTCCGTCATGTCATTTGTCACGTCATGGTGCAATGTCTAGCAGTAAGCTTAGTACAGGGGAGGGGTGGGGGGAATAGGTTAAGGATTATAAAGGTACGGGGGGGGGTATTGAAGAAGGTGGTGATGAACCCTGCGTTTGAACTCTTGGATGTTGTAGGAGCTCGGAAATACCGACTGCGAGAGATTATTCCACAGTCGAGTTGTTCTATTTAAATAGTTAAGAAGTAATGGCAATACCAAGATTATGAACACAGTCAACAACGGGAAGAGATAGTTAGAATATTGTCCAGAGAAAGAGAGGGACGACTAAGAATAAGTACTTGGGATTTATTAGGATTAAGTTTAAGCTCCATTCATTTATCAGGCATAAGACATTATTGAGATTAGAAATACAGGATTCAATCCGATTAGGAGGCCATGAAGATATATGTAACTGTAGATCATCAGCATAAAACGATATGAGCATTCATTGATAATAGAAGGGAGATCATTAACATACAAAGGAAAAAGGAGAGGGCCAAGGATTGAACCTTGTGGAACACCCAATGGTACAGGTAAGAAGGATGGTACAATAGAATTATGCCGCACGCATTGGAGTCTATTAGAAAGAAGAAAAGAAAAAAGACGAGTTTCAGAAGAGGAAAAGATATAGAGCTGACTAATCATGGAAATTAGAAGCGAGTGAACCACAGAATCAAACGCCTTAGAAAAATCAAGAAGTACTAATATTGCAATGTCACCTCGGTCAAGCCTAGAACGCAGATCAGTAGTTAACTTTATTACAGCTGTGAAGTTTACGGAAGCCAGATTGGAATTTAGAGAGGATATTATTAGAATCAAGATAACCAAGAACTTGGATAAAGATGACTTTCTCAAAAGCTTTGGCTAGGTAGGGTAGAATACTGATAGGGCGAAACTCGGATATGTCAGAGGGAAAAGATTTTTCAGGTAATGGAATTACTATGGCTTTTTTCCATAGCAAGGGAACTTATTAGGCAGCTATTAAGAATGTGTGTTATAGTTTCCACAATTAGGGGAGAGAGAAGCTTGATAAAGCGAGGAGAAATTCCATCAAATCCAACGTTGTCGGAGGAGATGGACAGCAATATTTTAAGAACTTCAGATGAGTCCACACATCGGAAGCTAAGGCCGCCAGAACTAAGAGAATCAATGGAGACAGAATTATAAGGGGTGGAGGAAACAGGATCAGGAGGACGTAGGATGAAAGATGCATTAAGATGGTTTACATTAGTATTAAAGGGTATAGGCACCGAAGCATGAATACCCAAAGAACGCAGATTATGCAACAGTTTTTTAGATTTTAAAGGAGGATCAAGTTTGCGGGAGTAATACTAGCGTTTAGCGGAGATAACCTTGCTAGTGATGAAATTACGAAGCTTTTTGTATTCGCTTAGGTAGCCAGGGATCTTAGTCCTGCGATAACGTCTGTACATGGACTCACGCTGTATTTTCAAGTCGTGGATTTCACACAAAGACCAAGGGCAAGGTGAAGAGAGATTGCATCTTCTAGTAACCAAGGGAACACACCGATCATAGAGAGATCGAATAAAAGAGGTCGAGAGGTCAACTTTAGTGTCAACAGAGGTAGTGTTATAATTATATATCGCCCCAAGGCACAGAAGAGGCTAGTTTCGAGAGCCAATCGAAATTGATGTTCTTATTCGAATGCATGGAGGAATGGCGAAAAGTAAAACGAATGGAGAGAAACAGAATATCATGATCGAGGAAGCTAGGGAGGGAAATTTGGTTATGTTTTAACACTGAATCAATAGAGGTAGTAGATAGAACATCAAGTAGGGAAGGCTTACAGCAGTTCAGAAAAGTAGGAAGATGATTAAGAATATGTAAGTCCAAAGATGCGAGAAATAATAATTTAAGCGAGTTTGCACGTGAATTGTCCCTAAGCAAATTTACTTAAAGTCCCCAGCAAGCATTATATTTTCATAATGAAGAGAGAAGCATGATACAAAGTTGTGGAACTCAACAGCAATGTCGGGATTAAATATATTAGGGGGACCGTATACATTGACGACAACACATTTATCATATTTAGATCTTATCTCAACAGCAATGAACTCAAATTGAGAGCCACTCGACTTACCAACAACTCTAGATAAAAGCATATGACAACACCACCGCCAGTACGACCAACACGATCATTACGATGTAGCGAAAAGCCATATAGGAATGATGAAGGTACTACAGGTTTAAGCCAAGTCTCACTTACTAGCAGAACATGTATTTTAGTACGGTCGCACATACATATACCTCAGCCCGTCCATTTTGTTTTTTAAGCTCCTTGCATTCATAGTGCATATTTTCAGTCCTGAAGTGGAGGAACAGAAAATATTGAGTAGCATTCCCGCATTGCCCTCCCGATTAGAACAACGATTCATAAATAAATTTTATCATAACGCACAACCAAGAATACAGAAGCAACCACAAAGAAAATATCTAGAAAGCAGAGGAAAATAGAAAGGGAAGAGACGTAACAGAAAGCGGAAGAAAACAATAAAAAAAGAAAATAGAGAGAAACAAAACAGTGAGGAGGAAATCAATTATACCTTAATATTAAGTAATATTTTGGAACAATCTTAAGTTCTTTGAAACTTTTCTATATAGGTGTCATCCTTGTTATAGTGGAAATAGTTATCGTTCCGATACACTTTCCTTTGGACGAAACCTTTTAAATCTTCGAGATAAATGTCTCTACTTATATGGAAAAAATAATCAATGAGCTGTGAATTTTCCAACTGAATATTCACACAATTTATTTACTAGCACCAGCAGCAGAAACTGGAACCCAAAAAAATTCCAACAAAAAAAACGATCATTAATCTTTCATTTTGGGGTGAGGGCGACAATATCTTCTTTCAATTTGTAAACATAAATCGCGTGCTTCTATGATACAGGATAAATTTTTACTTTGTTGTAGCAATTTCTCATGTATGAAATGTAGCAGAAAATCCACGTCATTGATGACACCCTTGTCAATGGTTTACAACTGATATATGATGCCAAGGGAAAAAGGGTTTTACAACAACATTTTTAAGGTAACCATTTCTTGGAACGTTAGCGTTTAAAGTTTCAAAATTTGTAGCGTAATTTTGTATGTGATAAAATAAATCCACTTTTATTGAAAAGGCCGAAGAGATTTTTCGGTGCGATAATACAGGGATGCCCAAAAGCTACTTTCCTATTTAAATCTGTAATAGCTTTTCAACGAAGTGAAACTTGCAATTGAAAGTCCTTTTCATAGAAGTTGATGAAAGACTTTTAAATTTTTAGACTGTGGTATTCGGTAGTCGATCGGTATGTGTTGTGTATGTGTTATGTCTGTGGTCTAACCGTGCCGGATCATACACCTCGACACGGTCTAGGAATCGCTACTTCGGCACGTTGTCGGAACATACACCAGAACAAGCCTTGGACAACATTCCTCAGGTAATGTGTATAGTATAACCGTGCCGGATAATACACCATGACACGGTGGTATAGGACCGGAGAAGATGATCTCTCCGGAGAGAGTCTGGTTAAAGACTAACTGCCGGGGTCCAATGAAACCGTAAAAGTGATTTTCCTTATAAATTGTTGTTGCTTTTGATGGTGACGGTGACTTAGATTTAATTTTAATTTTGCCGGTCTACCCCTCCACGAACAAAAGCTCTCTCAGAAGAGAAGAAATTTCTTCTATACTGATCACAATCTACCGCTACTTACGTGAAATATATGGCCCCGATCGGGCAAGCAAATTCCAGGGTTGGGTAGACCAGCAAACTAATAAGAGTTTTTGGGGCCCGAAGGTTATCGAATTCTTAGTCTCTTCTCTCCATTAAGCCAAAAAGCTTTTGCCTAGAAGCAATATTATTAGACGAAAGAGTATCTGAATGAACTACAATATCGCCATAAATGGAAATCTCAATGTCAAAACGCCCAGCCGGGAACTATGGTGATAATTAAAGAAGAAAACACCTCCACAAAGCTACCATCCTTCTTGAAACACTAACAGAAATCGACATTTTATGATTTTACATCGTGGTGACCATTGAAGGGCGAGTCATAACAAATCACGTAATCTTCAGGATGCGCCTTCCAATCCTCGCGTCCTTTTGCCCCTCTGTCCTAAAAACCGGTTTTTTAGTCCTGACGTTATGATCCGCGTATGCCACTCCAATTATAGTAAAATTTTGTTTATTATGATGGCCTTGGTTGAGCAGGGGCTTTAATCTATTTAAAAGCTCTGCTCAACACATACATATAAAGATAAATTAACTTTATTCATTTGGCATGTGCGCATCCTTTCCCAAATTATTTTTTTGAGTATTTTCTGCGTTTGTGATGTTTTAACTAAAAAGAGGGAAAATTATAGAACAATATTTATAAAATTTGGCAACGAGGTGCGCAGAACTGTTCAAATTTTTTGTGTCACGGAATTTGAAAAAATCTATACATTTTCCCTACGAGACCCTTAAAATACAATAGTATTAACAATTTTAATCAGAAAATATTTCAAGTACTACAAGTCGTCGCTTATCAAGAACAGTGTCACAACTCAAAAACAATGGATTTTACAGGGGAGCAATTTAAAAGTTTTTAGTTTCATACAAGCCCATGTTATGATCTTGGATTCCAGCGAGTTTCCAGCGGTCATTTTTAGAACTATTAATATGGATTTTTGCTACATAAAAATATGCATATTTAGCTATACATTCTCAAAATAAACTCGAAATTGGAAATTTTTGAGTTGTGCCATTATTCTTGATAAGCGACGAAGTGTATTGACGAGCCAAAGAAATTTGATCTTGGGCCGAACATATTCCTCATCATTACCAGTCACGAGATAATCAATGCAGCATAATATGGAAAAGTGGAGTAGATTTAGATTTCCCGGCAGTCACTTGCCTTTTCTACAATGCATTCTTTTTTAACCGACTTCAAAAAAAGAGGAGGTTACTCAATTCGACGTGTAGGTATTTTGTGGTCCTGTTCACGCATAACTTTGTAACCCAATAACTTTTTTGCTTTTTTTTTGGTTCAAGGGGGAGCTTCCCACGGTGGTCCCGTTAAATTTTTTCTAAATTCTGATAACGGAGTTCGAAGTTAGGCAGAAAAAACTGTTAAAATTCAACCTGTTAAAGTTCAACCTAAACATTTCATAGGCACCGAACAAATTACTTTATTGTTGTAAATCTGGCAGCAGGCCGATGGGTGAGTAGGTAGAGCGGCGGATTCTCGAGAATGGATCTAGAAAGAAGAATCACTTTTGAAGACGGTGCCAGGTAGTAGTTGACTTTGATTGCACTAACTCTTGCTTCGGCAATTGTTTTCATTTCTTTGTTAGGCTTATGCCCTTAATATATCACCCACATGTGTTAGCACCGTCTTCAAAAGTGATTCTTCTTTCTAGATCCATTCTGATTGGATTGATGTTGTTAAGAATTACAAACAATTATTTCATCCTTTTTTGTGCATCGCGGGAATGGTTTTTTTCTGAAGTCGGTTTTTAAATTTTTTTTTATTTCGTGCTTTTTTCTCTTAGCAACAACTTAGGTTTAATTAACTACAAACACGTATCTCTCAATCGCAGAGACTTTGTGTACACTGTTACTACCAATTGAATCAATTTCACGCTTGAATCAATTTCGCTTTAAATTAATGCGCTGTAACACAAAAAAGGAAGTGCAGAGAACATCTCCAAGGATTTAACTTTTTGCACTGCAGGCAAAATTTTCTGAGGAATCATGTTGGGAATTGTCCACAAGCTCATTTTATGGCTGCATCAGCCCATCAATAGAAGGGATTGCTCCGACAATGTAGCATTACCATGCTCAGGCTACCTGCTATATACACGTTCCGAACATAAATGTAAACGTATATTATTACTGTCACAAACTGTTGAACTATCTTTCTTCAGGTTGCCCATGCCACAAAAATGCCATAAACCCGAAACAAACGTAGACGTGATCTGTATCTGGAGATTCACCCTTAAACGTTGCCATGGTATGAAGTATAGTATAAATCTACATAAAAATGGAATAAAACAAAAATAAATAAATCCTTGAAACAATTTGAAAGGTTTCAGGTTTAAATTGAATTGATGTTTAACAGGAAGTGGCGGTAAGTATGAATGGTCGAGATTTTGAACGCACTCATACAAGGATTCACTTCACTTATTGCTATAGTGGAAAAATGTTTTGTACAATACTATCGAACTTCGATTGTAGTAGACCGTTTTAATGCATGCTAAGATTCTATTCTGGTTCTTATCTTATTGCATCGAATGGAGAGAAGGTTATACAATTTGTACGAAAATTGTTAACAAAGTTGAAAATTCTAGAATGTTAATGGCAACAGCTTTCATCTTTTATGAAATTGTTGTGTTGCTTTCGTATCAAAACGGAGCGCGGAGGAGAAATTTAATAATTTCATAGCATAGTGTGTCCTTAGATGCAGTTTCGTGTCAGTAATTTAATAGAACATTATGATTACAATAACTTGGATGATTTTTCTTAAAAATTATTAGGAATGGCTATGTAAACTATGTTTTAGGAGGAAATTAACGAAGAGACGACATCAAGTCGAACATTTTTGTTTCCAGAAGTATAATAGTCATACACAAAAATTGAAAATAGATATATGCACCTCACTTACCAACTTTATCATGGCTTTATTTGACGATATAGGTAAGGTAAGCGTTAATTCGGAACGCAGCCGCCGCGCGGTCAGCTGTTGACTACTAGCACAGATAAGTAAAAAATAGATGCCCAGTCGCTGTATAAAATGGTGTCTCAAGTCAACATTTTCGCTAGCCAGCTTAAATTTAACTGGCTAGTGCCTGACAACTTTTGTCGAGCTCCAGCAATAGACAGCAACAGCAGCGTAAAATTTTACGTTGTCCGAGGCAAAATAGCTACGAGAAGTGGGAGGGGATGCGTTTCAATGTTGCAATGCAGACGTCACTCTCAACATTCACATCCTTCCCTTCCACACCTCGCGAGGAACTTATTGCAATATTGGGAAGTAAGGTTTTAAATTTTATTGTTAATGATATTATTGAAGCCAAATATTTCTCAATAAGCGTCGATTCGACACCAGACATATCTCATACCGTTCAGTTGACTGTAGTTCTGAGATGCGTTTGTCAAAAGGTTATAAGAGTTTTCAGAAAGCTTTGCACCTTTGCAGACGATAAGCCTCAGACATCGCAAACGATACACGAACCTAGATGTGTCTATTAAAGGATTCCGAAAAAAAGAAAATACCGTAGTGATAATAGTCTGGAAGTCCTCAACGAGATGAATCGATATAAAATCAAGATCATGGGACTGAGCGAGACCAGATGGCCCGATGCGGGGGAACATATCTGCCCAAATGGCGAGTCCTTCTTATATTCTGGGAGAAATGAAACTGAAAGCCGTAGGAGTGGTGTTGGCGTAATAATCACCAAAGAAGCCAGGGCTAGCCTCATTAGCTGGTCACCAGTTTCTGAGAGGATTATTACCGTGCGCCTACGTACCAGGCTAAGAAGTACTACGGTAGTTCAATGCTATGCTCCAACCGAAGACGCAGAAGATGACATCAAAGACGAGTTCTACATGCGACTGAATGAGGTTTTTCGCTCTATTCCAAGGGGAGACATCATTGTATTAATGGGTGACTTAAATGCACAAATCGGTCACGACAACACCGGTCTTGAACAAACAATTGGAAAACAAGGCCTAAGCCAAGTTACCAATAACAATGGTGAGCTTTTCGTTGACTTTTGTTCTTCCCATCAACTTATGGTAGGTGGAACTTACTTTTGTCACAAGAAGATACATAAAGAGACCTGGGTATCGCCCGATGGTAGAACGAGAAATCAGATAGATCATGTGGCCGTCAGCCGCAGATGGAGAACCATTCTGGAAGATGTCAGGAGCTTCAGGGGAGCGGACACTGGAAGCGACCACCATTTGGTAGTAGCAACTATTCGCCTTAGAATCGCTGCAATCAGAAACTTTCAACGTGAATCTATAAACCGTAGACGGTTTAACGTTGACCTCTTGCGGGAGAGCGCTAAAAAGCGAGAATTTGCTGGAAACCTGCAGCAAATATTAAACCAGCAAACCGTTTCTGACGACACAAATATTGAAGACCTGTGGAGTACAACAAAGGGTGCTATATTGACGGCTGCGGAAACGAGCATCGGTTATGTCCAGAGAAACATGCAACATTGGATCTCGGACAGCA
The DNA here is from genome assembly GCA_949987705.1 of Thereva unica. Lineage (NCBI taxonomy): Eukaryota > Metazoa > Arthropoda > Insecta > Diptera > Therevidae > Thereva > Thereva unica. Next base: position 50,888,119 of record OX465283.1, read on the forward strand.
CCTGGCAAAAAATAGAACGCAGGAGGGCCCTAAAAAATAACATAAACTCTACAAGCGACCCGGATAGACGTCACCAACTTGAACGGGAGTACTCTCAATTACACCGAGAGGTAAAGAGAAGTGTCCGGCGTGATAAAAGGCAGCAGATAAACGAGCTCGCAGAAAAAGCGGAAACGCGGCAAACACAGGCAACAGTAAAGTGCTGTACCAAATTACTAAACAGCTCTCGGGAAAGCACTCTACTAAAAAGCATGCCGTTAAGAGTGCGGATGGAAGGCTGCTGTGCAGCGACGAGGAGCAGCTCCAAAGATGGAGAGATTATTTCTTCGCCGCCCTGAATGGCTCACTCACACAGGAACCTCAGGAAAACAGCAACAATGCACAGCCGATAAGAATCAACACCCGGGCCCCATCCAAGACGGAAATAGTAACCGCAATTCATGCGATGGCCAATGGTAAAGCAGCTGGAAAAGATGGCATCCCGCCAGAATTGTTGAAAGCCGACTCAAGCCTCATAGCAGATGCGCTTCAGCCAATCCTCGAATTAGCATGGAACACCTGTACCTTTCCGGAGGATTGGACGGAAGGTATCATAGTCAAAATACCCAAAAAGGGGGATCTAACAATATGCGACAACTGGAGAGGCATCTGTCTATTATCTACTGTGGTGGGTAAAATCTTGTCCCACACTATACTATCAAGAATAAGAGAGGCAGTAGATCAAACGCTTAGAAGGCAGCAGGCCGGATTCAGGAAGGGCCGTTCATGTATAGATCACATCAACACCTTAAGAATAATAGTGGAACAGTCTACTGAATTCCGATCCCCCCTTTACCTTGCTTTCGTAGATTATGAGAAAGCGTTCGACTCGGTTAATAGGAGCTTTATATGGCAGGCATTACGGCGACGTGGACTGCCGGATAAGATAATAGAATTGATAAAAGCCCTATACAACAATTCCAAATGCAGAGTTCTCCATAACGGAAAATTATCCGACAGCTTTGAGGTGAGTTCAGGAGTACGACAAGGATGCTTACTATCCCCATTACTATTTCTTATAGTAATAAATGACATTCTTGTTGGCGCTCTAGATAGTAGAACAGGCGGCATACAGTGGGGTTTGCTAGATCGCCTTAAGGACCTTGACTACGCAGATGATATCTGTTTGCTGGCCCACAGACATCAGGAGCTAAAAAACATGTTAAACAATTTGGCAACAGAAAGTAGTCTAGCAGGCTTAAGGCTGAATCCGAATAAAACCAAAGAAATGCGGATAAATGCAAACACACTTGAACGAACTGCGCTGAATAACCGTGACGTGGAACTGGTAGATAAATTCTGCTACCTCGGTAGTATTATTACCGAAAATGGTGGTGCAGAAGAAGACGTCAGTTCCAGAATAAATAAAGCACGAAGCGCATATGCATGCTTGTTCCGCATATGGAGATCAACGGAGATCTCAACCAACACCAAATTGCGGCTGTTCAACTCCAACGTTAAGGCAGTTCTTTTATACGGTTGCGAAACATGGAAAGTCACCCAATTCATCACAGGGCGCCTACAAGTCTTCATAAACAGATGCCTACGTCGTATCCTAAAAATCCGCTGGCAAGATAGAATTTCAAATGAAGAGCTATGGCGCCGTGCCGGCCAAGAAAGGATAGACGACCAAATCAGGCGAAGGAAATGGAATTGGGTTGGCCACACCTTGCGACGCGATAACGAAAATCTAGCCAAACAGGCCCTTGACTGGAACCCGCAAGGATCCCGTCGAGTTGGAAGACCTAGAACAACGTGGAGGAGAACCCTACTAGCAGAGGCCGCAACTACTGGGAGATCCTGGTCAGAGCTAAGAGCTGTCGCGCAAAACAGAGTCCGCTGGAGGGCAACTGTTTCCGCCCTATGTCCCACGAGGGATTAAGGGGCACATAGATAGATAGATAGATAGAATAGTCTGGATCGAATCAATGGAGTCAGTATATCTTTAAAAAAAAAAAAATATTGAACTTCGAACGTCCGTCGATCTTTTAAAATCGCTTTTAGACGTTTTACTTTCACAGCGAGAATTATTTGACGATTACAAGATGAAGGTAAATGAGAAAACTGATACCGAATATAGTGATGAGAATTAGAAGAGGTGATATTTAAACTTATTGTACTTCACAAAACTATTTTATTTCGTTTGTTGTATTTTATTGCATTTAACAAGATTAAATTTAAAATAACCTCGTCGCTTCTCATTTTTCTTTCCTGCTCTATGATGAGACCTGGATCATCACTTATCTATAACTATAACCTATTCATTAAGATCATTTCAATGAGGCAAATAGCAATGGGTCAGGCATGTGAGATGATGCTGTAGCAACTAGTCAAGGTAACTACATATTGTATGTTGTTGCAATACCGCATAATACCTTGAAGTTACACGATTTTAATTTGGAGTCGATCTGATCGACTAGACTTTTGTGATAGAAAAATGTATTTTAAAAAATAAGAAAAGGGTAAAGGAAAGGGCCCCGAGAATTGAATTGCCTAGGGGCCCTGATAGGGTTAATCCGGCCCTGTTCATACACCTTTAATCGTAAAGAAACCTTTAGGTACCTGCTCATTGAACACTTTGTATGGTCAATCCTCCAGACCGCTTAACCCCTGGATAATCCCAGACCGATATTCCCGAAGCCTCTCTGAGAACATCTTCCGCAGGAAGAATGTTAAATGGGCACTGACCTCTTTCCAACCTTTGAAATCCCCGGAAAATAATGGAATATTCGCGGCACTCCTTCACAATTTCCTCGATCTGATTCTCGACAACCTGGCCTGTCTCTTTAGAGCTTTGTTTGGGCATACATTTCAGCCATCTGGAAAAAAGTGATGTTTTTATCCCTTAACAGGGCAACACGACTCGAGAGCCCCCAAAATTCTGTAGCTCTATCAGCTTAACCTCCTTTATTTTGATAACGATGGAAAGGCTGCATGATCTTCAGGTCAGGTGCAAGATGGGGCCGAGAAAACCCTTCTTGCTAAGAAAGTTGTCCTATGTGCGTTCCTTGGCATCGAGGATAACACTGTTATAACTCTAACTATGAGTCCATTTCTAGAGCACTGGATCTCAGATACCTGGGTCGCCACTCAATTGAGTATAACATGCTTGTAGGGCGTAATTTGTTTTCTACCCTGGGTGTCTTCATCATTATTGTACAGTTCTTCAAAATTGGCCTTGTTAAAGTTAAAAGTAAATGTGGACTCTTCATGGATTAGTTTATTGTTAAAGGCAGAAAAATAACTCAGTATAAGAGGGTGATAATTATCGACAGACGACAAGACTATTGAACTAGGCATTAAACAACGTGATTGTTGTTGTCTAAGTCGAAGAAGAATACAAGATCCAACCGCCTTTCTAAAATATTATTCGCACCACTCATTTGGTTCAAGCCGAATGAGAATAGGGAATTCAGAAAGCTGGATTCCCTAAGATTAAGGCTGTTTTCAGGGAGGTAGTCACAAGGTACCCATTGGACATTGGGTAAATTAAAGTCACCTAAAAGTAGGATTTCGTCTAGAATCCATCATATCCTGGATATGATTTATGCAGGAAATTAGGATATCATAAATTTTTGACATTTATCGTCAAGAGTGCTGAGCATATCGGGTGGGATGTAACAGCAAATCAAAAACAGGTTATTGTGGACAAGAGAGACATGAAGAACGAGAAGCTCAATGTCCAAAGTGTTGGAAAAACTAGGAAGCGTTATTGAACAGCAATTGAGAAGGCTACTACAGGCAAGTAGTAAACCACCTCCACGAGCCTCCGAGTCATTATATCTATCCCTCCGAAAAACTTGGCAGGAGGAGTCGAAAAGCTCGGCATTGAAGATCCCATTATATAATCATGTCTCCGTAAAAGCGATTATATCAAAATCGGTGGCCGAAGTTGATAGAAACACATCATGGGTTTTGGATCTCATTCCTATCACGTTTTGGTAAGGGTGAGCGTCTTAAGTTTTTGAAGTAAAACTTCTTTAGGGACGTTTGCTTAAAAAATTTACATGAGAGTGAATCAATTTCATTCGTGTAACGCGTAACATTGAAAAATCGTCAGAACTTTCGTATAACGATGGGAAATGGGGAGGACGGGGTGCAAGAGACGAAGAAACTCGGGGCTGTGTGTGCAACAGTTAAAATACACTCTGCCTTACTGCATAGATTTTCTGGCACGTTAGCTACGTTGTCGCACAGACTTTGCTTTATCTCATTATAGGAATACAAATTCACCATTATGTAGAGGTGAATTATTTCAGATTTTTCTTGTGGTTTGGTCACTGGCTAGGTTTATGCCGCGGACACTTTGGAGTTGATTGACATGTTGGAAGCGCGGCATATACGACTGAATACGCAAATGTTAAATTGGTGGATGTATAGCGGTGTCTTCGACGCACAGAACCTTAGTTTTCAAATGCCTCATCTTTTACACGCAAATGTAATAAAAACACAAGTCAAGGTGGATTTACATATCCGACGTTTTTCTGTCGCGCCGCATTTTTTTACAATTTCGACCAATAGGAAACAATCTCTGTGACATCTTACCGTCACGGTAGAGAGCTGAGCGAACTTCAACTTTTTCTGTGACAGGGTGATATAAACAGCTGATTGTAAATAAAAGTTGAGGTTATGTATAACTGAAATGCTTTTTTATTTGAATTTGTAAACGGAGGCTTTATTAAAAATTGTTTGTTTGTTAATTTGTATTTTTTAGTTACTTTCATTTTTACTCTCTTCATGTCAGTTGCCAAAAGTCACGATTGTTTTTGGCTGCGACAGAATTCGTCAGAAATGTAAAACGAGTATTAAAAATCTGCGACAGAAATGATCAGCTGTGACCCGGCGCGACGGAAAAATGTCAGATATGTAAATCCACCTTCAACGTACGTGAAAACCTTTCTATTTATTCATTAAATTTAATTTCTAATTTTTACCAAATTTTATCAATTTTTATTTTTTTTATTAAATTCAATAAATATAATTCAACACTAAGGGCCTGTGTGAATTGGGACTAAATTGATGACTAAACTAAATTTTGCAGTTTTCGTTGTTAATGTAGGGTTTTGTTGTGTGAATTCGTTTGATGACTAAATTCAATTGACAATAATTTTTACTTTTATAATTTTTAGCATATGCTTTTTATACAGTAAGCGACTAAACATATGGATGTAGAAAATATCACTATTGACAACAGGCTATTAGTTCTTCACTTTATTTTCCGTTGCATTGAACTATTTTGAAATAAATTCACCCTCAATTTAGTCAACTGTCAAACAATTTAGTCTCCTCGTCAGAAGACTAAATACTGTATTATCGACACTAAATTTTAGTCATCGAATTCACGAATAAAATTTAGTGTCGATAATACAGTATTTAGTCTTTTGGCGAGGAGACTAAATTTTTTGACAGTTGACTAAATTGATGTTGAATTTGTTTCAAAATAGTTCAATACAATGGAAAATAAAGTGAAGAACTAATAGGCTGCTGTCAATAATGATATCTTCTGCATCCATAAATTTAGTTGCTTACTTTATAACAAAACATATACTATAAATTATAAAAGTAAAAACTATTGTCAATTGAATTTAGTCATCAATTGAATTCACACAGCAAATCCCTTCATTAACGACAAAAACTGCAAAATTTAGTTTAGTCATCAATTTAGTCCCAATTCACACAGGCCCTAAATACTAAATTTCCACAAAAAATTCTTCAATTAAAAATAACATTCCTCTTAACTAAAACTTTAAAATAAAAAAAAACTCCATGAAACCCAATGAAGACGCAAGTCCTTAAAAATCCATAAAAATACCACCATATTCCATCACCAATAATATTAAAAAAGATCCCCAGCCATGGCACCTTCATGCATTTCAAGGAAAAAATGATTTTGTTACAAGCATCAAATGGGGTGGCCGCGATATGATAGAAACTACTATGTATATTTTTTAAATTTCATTATCGATGGCGCAGATTTCTTATCGACCAGCCCATATCTTTTGTCTCCCTTTATGTTGTTTTCTCTTTTCCTCTTATTGATTAAATTATAATTTTTATTTTCTTAAATATATCCCTTTTCGCCATAATTACGAGTAAACCTGGCATTGCTGCCCTTAAAAGCTTTATGATGCCAGCTGATAATGGCATTAAATTATGGATGCCACTTGTCAGTTTGGTGTTTTCGCGATCACGGTCGTCGCCTCCTTTTTTCGCGAAATCGCGCGAGGTTAGTGTTTTTTAGGGCCACACTGGGATTAATCATCTTCAGGTATGTATGCTTTGTTTATTTTGCATGGGTTTAAGGTATTTTTTAGCCCCTTTAAATGTAAAAATGGACAAAATCCATTTGCCGGCGACAACTGTCAAATTCATATTTCGCACATCCCGAAGAAAAGTGTAATAACTGGAAATTAATGAAATTCTGGATTATTACAAAATTCAGTTATAAAAACGACAACCTGCTTCCAGAGAAAACCGTAGTAAAGCTATGTATAAATTTCTCACGTCGAAATTTATACATAGCTTTACTACGGTTTTCTCTGGAAGCAGGTTGTCGTTTTTATAACTGATTTTTGTAATAATCCAGAATTTCATTAATTTCCAGTTATTACACTTTTCTTCAGGATGTGCGATTTCTTTTTCATATTTTACCATTTATTTCTTAAATTCATTTAAATTATTCACTTAATTACTAATTGTGGCCTTATTACTAATGTACTAATTCATTGAGTTATAATTAAGATATGCAATTCATTGATATTTTAACCTTTTTTTATACGTAGTGTTGTTGTTGTTGTTTTGTTTACATTTTCGATTTCTTACATTTCAGTTTTTCTTGGATTCTTAAATATAACTTATTTTTTCTTTTTTTAGATCCTTCATGGGCACCTTCGAGAGTGGAGAAGCCTAGGATGATGATGAATTTGAAGGTATTATTTATATAATTGTTGGAGAACCTTTTAAATATTTGTTTTCTTTTTAGGCTCATAAGTCCTGTGCTAGACAAAAACAAGAATTTTCGGCGCAGCCTGAGCAAGTGAATCTGCTTTTTGGCGTGGCCAAACATGTAGCACTGCCGGGATGTTACGGTATAAACACTTGAGACTTTCTTAAAATGCCAAACGATGTAAACAAAAATGAAAAAATTAAAGAAGAAATGAACAATACATCTTTCTTAATTGTCTCCAATATAAAATACTTTTTGCACGCTTCAATTGATAAAACCGAAGCTGTTAAAACCGTATGTGCAGTGGTTTAGGTGCTTAGAATGCCAAAAGGGAGTGGTGAATTAAATGTGTGACGTGTTGTTGTTTTAAATTGGCACCCACTTCCCCTTTCCCCTTTTACAATTACAATTTTTTTAACTTGCACAAATCGACGAATCGTTTATGTCAATACATTACACTGTTGTGAAAATCGTTCCTGATATGTTTTTTGGGTCTCTGATTACGAAAATCGGGCACAGTCTTAAAATATGCATGTCACCTGTAAATATGCTTAAAAACTCCCTTTCACGATAATTTTAATTATAATCAAAAACAATCCAATAAAATACATTTTTTGCAATATTTATATTCAAAAGTGGTTGATTTATAACAAAGCAAATGTTATGATAAGGGATAATAGTAGAGGGCTGAAACTATCCCTACATCGACTGAAAATATAAAGGTTGGTAAAAAATGTTTTTTAAACTTTATGCTTCAAATTCGGCTTAATCAGCTAAAATAACGCCTAGAAGAATTTGAAAAAAGGTTGATTGTTTTTTTCATTTCTTTTTGCTCCCTTTAAAATTAATTGGCTCCCTAAAAGATTGTATGGGACGAAGAAATCAGGTAATTGGCTAGGTGGCCATAAAGGATACCAATACCATACTCAAGTAGACAGGCTCTCGTTCGCGTAGGTAAAGCGGCTCGCGTAGGTAAAGCTTCATTGGATGTGGTTGGCGGACTGCTTGGTAAAACAATACTTGGGTTTGGAAAAGTCTATGCCGATGCGGATGCAATTATTAATTACCATGAATGTAGCGGGAGCGGAGCATGCATACAGCTGGTGACATATCCAAGCGTACATGCGTTCAATTCGTTGATAAATAATGTAGAAGTGTGTGTATTCAAATGCGACGTGACGGAATATTCCGTGAATGGAATGCATGCCACGCAAAGGTCGGGCTACTTTCAACTTTTTCTGCAATGCCGCATTCGAAATAGCACACACAAGTATGCACAATAAACACATGCACCTTCCATGCACTCGTTACTTAGATATTCGGGCTATGTGTGAAAGCCGGGACGGCAAAAAACCATGCAATTTTATGTCAGAGGAAATTCTCCGCCTATCATGGAACCTCTGAATGCATGTACGCTTGCATATGTCACCAGCTTACTTCCATGAGGCGAATGTTTAGATTTTCGTGCCTGTGGCGGTGGCATCCATGCCTGTGGCGGAAGCGTGCATACCCGTGTGGCATGCGCACTTGCATCAATATAAAGTTAACACAAATTCCCCTTTATTTTATTTTGAGCCTTTTAGGGAGCCTCCAGGACCCCCTTAGAGGCAAATGCGAATTTTTAAATTATTTTTTAATTGTAGTAGAGACTGTTACGAAGATTTTAAGGGGTCGTGTAGCCTCCTCCGATTTTTTTTGAGGAGGTAAAAACGTGGATTTTTTAGTGTATTTTTGTTGTTGAGCCTTTTGTGTTAACTTTATATTGATGCTCACTGTATATGCTATACGTACTAGGTGCACCGCTTGTATGCTTTTAAGAAAATAAGCCAACAAAATTATTTTTACTCGGTTACTTTTAGGTTAGAATGTAAATAGGAATTCATAAATATTGATATTTTCAAATAGTATTTGTATCAAGTCCGTCAGTAGATCCGTCACTATTCTTCCTGCATCTGTCGTTGGCCTGAATTTTCTCAAAACGTACTATATATCCGATAGACTTTCCACTATATCTATTGCATATTACTAGCCGTTGGGCACAAAAGTTTTACTTCTAAAGTGTGGTCTTAAGCACACTCAAATTTTTTTTAAACCTGGCGAGAGTCAGGAGTGCGATATACACGTGTGGGGGGAACAAAGTATTTAGAGAAGGCACCGGGAGGCCAGAATGTCGGGTCCAAAAGCTTTTCAGCGGTACTGGGCGATGCAGACAGGACGCGACCGGTTTGAAAGAATTGCTGATCTTCCTGCAGGAGATAGTCTCAGGATTGATTTTTTTCCCTTAAATAATATTTAATATTTTGCGGCCTGGGAACAGTTACTAGGTTGTTGCAGGTTACCGAAGACCCAGTATTCAGAGTGTCCAATAGTCCACCAATATTGCAACAGGAGTTAGATAACACATCAGACTCTGCGGTAGAGGTAGAATCTATTGGAAGTGAAAGGGCGGAGACCAAAAAACTAACAGAGGAATTCATAGTGACAGCCTCTGTAGTAGTCATTTTACGACTGCGTCTACGTTTACACAGGTTTGTCACAGGTTTTTAGGTGGATAGGAGCCAGCCTAGAGTCAGTCCCTATCGAAGGGCTCTCCTCGGGTATTATGGAGAGGCCTACGGCATTACCAACCTCTGGAGTAGCGGTGGCATTACCAACCGGTGGAGTAGCTCTATACAGTGAGCGGCACAGGAATCCTTACTAACGAAAACACAAAATTTTTTCGATAAAAAGTTCAGGGCAGGGAATTATTTTGAGTCACTGTAATTGATAACGACTAGACTTCAGTCCTGACAGCATCGTACATCTTTTTACATCATTTAGCACTGCAGAAGGGGGGGGGCGTAGTTTGAGCTGAAAAGGAAGAAGTAGGAGCATCAGGATTAAGAATCACTGAGTGCAAATGATCCACAGTATCCAAGACCGTGGTGACCCGAGATGAGAGCTCGTGGAATTTAGCTACAAGAGAATTCGAGTTCGTTGAGAAAGAACCCAGTATGTCAGACAGCTGGTCAAGCCAGACATTTACCGATTGGACATCGTTGGACAGGGCTTGAAAATGTAAGGTGATACTCGAGATGGAAATCAACCGATCAGTAACATTTGCGTGATCAGTTTCAAATCAATTCTGTAAGAACATGTGGAGCCAATAAGTCGAGTTTTTAAAATAAATCAAGGCGGTTCACATGATCATGAACGGTAGAATTTGATAAATTTAATCCCTCAGTGATTTCACGAGTTATTATTAGGCGGTTTGCAGAATCAATGGGCGGAATCAAACAAACTTTTTACAAAAAAGCGTTGCTATATCAGCGGTCAAAATGTTAATTCCCTGCATTGTCATTTCATTTCCATGCTTCAATTTAACGATTAATGACAAATGTCAAACGTCTCATAAATGACAATTACCAAGTTGGCATTTTTTAATCACGAAAAAATGGTTCAGGTATAACTCCGTCCTACAATACTTCCTCTGCAATTACATTTGCCAGCCTAATTGAAAAGTCTGAATTTTTCACCCCTCATTAATTGCAAGTTCGATACTCGTAATTATTTTTTACCCGAAACAGACCCGAGCTCCTTTTGAAGAATTCACATTGAGGAAATACAGCTCCTTGCATAGAATGAATACAAGGTATTAAAACTCAGTACTTGTAATTACCGGCAGCTAAATTCGCAACTCAATTATTTCCCAACTCGAACTTCACTCCGGCAGTTTGCCTTTGAATGGTTAATTTAATTTTGATTCTGTATCGAGAACAAAGGATGCCTCTTGCCAGGTCCTCGCTGCAGGATCCGGTTCGCCTATACTGAATTTAATTTGCTGTTTGGAAAATTCTAATGCATTCACGAATTATTACACTTTGAAGCAAGGCCAACGACGAAATGCATCATTTATTTCCGAGCCGTAGACTAAGTTTAATCGAGTGATTCTTTTTGCGATTAATTTGGTACAAAGGTTTCTAAGTAATTTACTGGTTTACAGGTAAGTTTGCTTGACGTAAAAACTTTACTGCATCGGGAACTTGCAATGATACAATGCTACTGACAGCTAAGTGATTTATCAAAGGTTTTACTTAGGTTTAGTTGGAAAATTGCTTAAGCATCAGACTCGGACACACACATTGTAGTTTACGGAGAAATTGTTAATACAATACCATTCTACCTGAACGGATTTGCTTGTAGATTCATTGATTCCGATTTGCATTTCAACTGAAGTTTTTCACCTGCAAAAGAAAACGTAATAAGCTTTTCATTTGTAGTTTTGCAAGTAAACAAAAAAATGGTAATCCAAAGGTAGTATCTGTTTAATCAATATATACCTAACCTCTTTGTATGTGTAAATGAGCACCTCAAACGAAATATCCGCAACAACAATATGAATTGGTATAAAATGATAATAGAGTTACTCTACTAGCCCAGAAGTGGCACTTTTCACCTGGGCTGAGAAGCATTTACCACTGCTCAGAGGCTCAGCTAAGATATACAGACATAAATAAATTAAAAAACCTAGGTGCCCATAATTATGAAAGTGATCTAAGTCAAAAATTTAAATAAATTGAGTCTAATTGACGACGTAGTGATAACGAGTTGGAGAACTATTCTAGAGGATGTCAAGAGCTTTACGGGAGCAGACACTGGAAGTCACCACCACTTGGTTGTAGCAACTATTCGCCTTAAAATCGTTGCAATAAGAAACGTCCAAGGCGATGCTATACACCGTAGACGGTTTAACGTAGACCTTCTGCGGGAGAGCATTAAAAGGCGTGAATTTGCTGGGAAACTGCAACAAACCTTAAGCCAGCAAAGAGTTTCTGACAAAAATAATATTGAACAGCTGTGAAGTAACTACAAAGGGCGCTATTATAACAGCAGCGGAAACAAGTATTGGTTATGTCCAAAGAAACCAGGACCATTGGATCTTGGACACAACCTGGCAAAAAATAGAACGCAGAAGGGCCCTCAAAAATTACGTAAACTTTACAAGCGTCCCGGAAAGACGTCAGCAACTTGAACGGGAATACTCCCAATTACACCCAGGGGCGGCACTTTCATAGGTGCGGATGGTGCACTTGCAAGGGCGCAATTTTCGGGGGGCGCAATTTCATAAATTAAGATTTAAGAACTGAAAATTCGATGAAGAGTCGCATGGGTTTTCACAAGCGCCAACTTTTCCAACAAACTATACGTTGGAATGGTTTTACGTTTTATTGTTGCCTTTAATATTAATTCTATTTTCTGCAATTTCTTTTTCTTTTCTTCTCCTAGCGAAATGGAGACAACAAGACAACAACCAGACAGCTGTCAAAAAATTGATTCAAAAATTCAGTGAAAGAATTTAGAAGTTAAAAAAATCTTGGTTGGATGTTGCCCATGTGCAACTTCCTATGTAATCTTTTTTTATGTTATACGCATTATTATGGTGCAATCTTAAATTTTGCGCGAACAATGAAAATGATTTCTCCCACTCGGCGAGTATTTATGTCTTTTCCATTGCCCTTCAGTGCGTTCAAAAATAAACCGCTTATGGGGCGAAATATGGTATAGTGCACCGGGGGCCGGCACTGATTACACCTTAAGGTAAAGAGAAGTCCGGCGTGATAACAGGCAGAAAATAAATGAGCGCCCAGAAGAAGAAAACGCGGCAACCACAGGCAACAGTAAGGTGCTGTACCAAATTACTAAACAGCTCTCGGGAAAGCACTCTACTAAAAAGCATGCCATTAAGAGTGCGGATGGAAGGCTGCTGTGCAGCGACGAGAAGCAACTCCCAAGATGGAGAGATTACTTCTTCGCCGCCCTGAATGGTTCACTAGCACAGGAACCTCAGGAAACCAACAACAATGCACAGCTAATAAGAATCGCCACTCGGGCCCCATCCAAGACGGAAATAGTAACCGCAATTCATGCAATGGCCAATGGTAAAGCAGCTGGAAAGATGGTATCCCGCCAGAATTGTTGCAAATCATAGCAGATGCACTACAGCCAATCCTGGAAAAAACATAGAACACCTGTACCATTCAGGAGAATTGGACCGTAGGTACCATAGTCAAAATTCCAAAAAGGGCGACTTAACAATATGTGACAGTTGCAGAGGTATCTGTCTACATATTATCTACTGTGGGTAAAATAATGTCCAACATTATATTATCAAGGATAAGAGAGGCAGTAGACCGAACACTTAGAAGACAGCATGCTGGATTCAGGAAGGGCCGCTCCTGCATAGACCATGTTAACACCTTATCATAGTGAAGCAGTCTACTGAATCACAATCCCCCTTTACCTATGAGAAAGCGTTCGACTCGGTCAATAGGAGCCTAATATGGCAGCCACTGCGGTAACGCGGACTGCCTGATAAAATAATAGAATTGATGAAAGTCCTATATAACAATTCCAAATGCAGAGTTCTCCATAATGGAAAATTATCCGACAGCTTTGAGGTGAGTTCAGGAGTTCGACAAGGATGTCAACGTTCGCCTTTACTATTTCTTTTAGTAATAAACGACATCCTTGTCAGCGCTCTGGATAGTGAAACAGGCGGCATACAATGGGGATTACTAGACCGCCTTAAGGATCTCGACTAAGCGGATGATATCTGGCAACAGAAAGTAGTTCAGCAGGCTTAAGGCTGAATACGAATAAAGCCAAGGAAATGCGGATAAATGCATACACCCTTGAGCGAACTGCGCTGAATAACCGTGACGTGGAACTGGTAAATAAATCGTGTTACCTCGGTAGTATTATTACCGAAAACGGCGGGGAAGAAGAAGACGTCAGTTCCTGATTTTTTTTGTATGGTTGCGAAACATGGAAAGCCACTCAATTCATCACAGGACGCCTACAAGTTTGATGCCTGTGTCATATCCTAAAACAACTCTGGCAAGATATAATTTCAAATGAAGAGTTATGACGCCGTGGCAGCCAAGAAAGGACAGACGACCAAATCAGGAATTGGATTGACAGGGGCGGCGCTTCCATAGGTGCGAATGGTGCACTTGCACCGGGCGCAATTTGTCGGGGGCGCAATTTCAGAATATAAGATTTAAAAATTTAAAACTTTGAAAAGAAAAAAAGAAAAATTGGAAAGAAATCTCACGGGTGCAAGAAATTAATATGAATTTACCCAATTTATGTCCTTGTACTTTGTCATGCAAGTAAAAACGGAGAAATTTCACTTCTCTTCGTGTGGGAAGTTTCCAGAGATTTTTTGCTTCAAGATTCGAGAAACTCGGCAAAAAATCTTCCAAGAGAGAGAAAAATCGCTTATTTATTTGGAACACTTTTTGAAAATTCTGTAAAAGCAAATTCTGTAAACAATCGTTCCGATGGCTCTATATAGTGTACTGCTGTTTACGGTGATTGATATAAAATTTAGGGCGCTGTTTTTGAATTCCGTTGCAAGAATTGTTAAAAGAGGTTAACGAACGAAATGAGGAGAAGAACAAAACTCCTTGTGTCGAGAACCCCTCTATAATTAGTCTTTTTTGTTTGTCCTTTATACCCAGGCATTCAATCCGAATAAGTAGCTTCACCGGCCAGCATGTTCAGTTTATGCTTGAAATTGTTGTTGCTTTTTTGCCAGAAGTTCGAAATGCATAAGCTTAGTGGAATGATATATGTTCCATTATTGCAGTTGATTACTCTTTTTTGCGCTAGCTTTTACGTACAATCAAATTTCGCGTTCTGTTGGGCAAACTCAGACTTTATTTTTCCTGAGTTCAATATGTGAAAATGTATAGAAACTCAGGCAAAAATTGAAATTCAGTGCCCCACATTGCTCGAACTTACGCAATTCGGCCGGTGAAGCCTGGGTATTACTGTCTAACAAATTAATATGCCCTGTTTCTCACGGGCCAACCAACAAAAATCGGCTGTAATCGTCTCCTTTAGAAATTCGATGAAGAATCACATGGGTTTTCACAAACGCCAACTTTTCCAAAAAAACTATACATTCGAATGCTTTAGCTTGTTGTTGTTGCTTTTAATTTTAATTTCCATTTCATTTCTTTCCTTTTCCTGGTAAAATGGATACAAAAACAACAACAACAACGACACAGCTGTCAAAAAGTTGATTCAAAGATTCCGGGGAAGAATTCAGAGATTCAAAAAATCTGCCCGCCCCATCGCCCTCGACTATTCTCTTCTCTACAAATGACGTTTTTAGCAGATTTTTGTTTGTTGGATTTGGACCCTTGTGAAAACTTCCTATCTGTGTAATCTTTTTTTTATGATATACGCATTATTATGCTGCAATCTTAAATTTTGCGCAAACTATGAAATTTATTTCCGTCTTTCAGCGATTGTTGTATCTTTTTCCATTGTCCTTCACTGCGTTTAAAAATGAACAGCTTATAGGGCGCAATATGGCATAGTGTACCGGGCGCAAAAAACCCAAGCGCCGGCCCTGTGGATTGACCACACCTTGCGACGCGAAAACGATAATCTAGCCAAACAGGCCCTTGACTGGAATCCGCAAGGATCTTTTCGAGTCGGAAGATATAGAACAACGTGGAGGAGAACCCTATTAGCAGAAGCCGCAACAACTGGAAGATCCTGGTCGGAGCTGAGAGCTGTCGCACAAAACAGAGTCCACTGGAGGGCAACTGTTTCACCCTATGTCCCATGAGGTATTAATGGGGAATAAGAAGAAGAAGTGATAACGATGGTAACACATTCTTTGAATGAAAAACACAGATGCACTTTTGTGAGTTTGTAAAAACGAAGCGTTACATTGTGTTAGCCATTTTGCCTCTATAAGGAATTCATTTAGTTTTTAGGAGTAATTATTTTCGAAAAATAATGTCAACATGTCGCTAGGTCAACAGAAAGCGTTTCAGGTTGAGCTTACGCCGATTGCGAACATACTCCACTATCAGCCGAACAGTCTGCCAGGCAAAGGCAACAAGAACTTTAGTTAAAGAAGGCTTAACTTAAGCGGAGTTCATAAGCTTTCTCATAAACCTTCTTCTTCTAAGCCAGGTCAGAGCAGGACATTCACGTGTGAAAGTCTCGTCGAATCTTGAGACAGGTGATACCGCAGGCCTACTTGGCCAGTCAGATAACCTACCAACAGCCTTTGGCCGCTCTGTTGAAAGTGATGATGCCCCTTAAGATAAAGGGTCTTATAAGATTTTTAGACTGTCTAAGACTTGGAACTGATTGCCATTAGGCTAGCGAGACTGTCTGCAGCTCATTGCCCTCGATACCCCTGTGTCCGGGAAACATAGGGCAACTTGTCCTTTGCAATCGAGAACTTAAGTCCTGTGACACCATGTTCAGAGCTAACCGGGTAATAGCTCTATATTCCCTTTTGAACTGCAGTTCACCATATGGTTGGATACGCGGCAAATGGAGATATTTGGGATGTCATGAATTTTCTGGAGTCTTTTGACTATGCTGCTATATGAAGATATACAATGCGGTCAATCTAATGATTGCCTCCATCGCGGCAGCGGAACAGGTCCGCATAGCTTCGATAATGGAGAACCAAGATAGCCGTTCTAGTTTGCTGCAATCGCGGTAACATGTTTAGTCTTGAGCCGCCAGACTGTAGCGGGGAAAGTGACCACAGGTTTACAGATTGTATTGTACATCCAGAACAATTTTTGTAGTCTAGTTGAGCGCTCCAGGTCAGTATCTTGTCTAGATTTACTCCCAGATATTTGACTGTTTAAAACAATTACCTTAACGAGGAAGGCTTCCTCGATTTGGCCTCCGGTCGATCATCACTCCCAGGTATCTTAGGGCGAACTGGAAGTAAATGATATGTTCCCACACCTTGATCTTCAGTTTTGTGCCCAGCAAGTGTCGGACCAGCGCTTGCAGACTACGCTTTAATCTTCAAGATCGCTTTGTTTTGGGCACAATAAGTTCTTATCGAGGCGTCGCGACGCGTCGTTCGCTATGTACCCGAACGTTATGCATTTGAAGCACAGTTTCAGCGATAACCACTCCCCCACTCGAGCCTTACCTACTGCAATAGCCTTCGCCGCAACTCCCACAAGTAGGCTAATGAAAGCTGTTTGTGTGCTTCCCTTTCTCCTCGTTGGAGTGCGCTGCTCCAGCTGCACCTCCTCATTGGGCTCCCTACAGTGCGTACGCGGTCGCGGCTCTTCACTCTTTTATTGGAGCGTTTGTCCCTAGCGTCCCCGGTTGAACGGCCCGTTTTCTTTTGTGGCAAATCTACCATTTAAGTGAAATATGCTTACCTGAAAAGAACCTCCTACGATTTTTAATCAATTTTGTTTCTTCATTATTTTTAATAACACCAGCTTAAAAATATTCCAAAATAGACACATGTTTTTCCGTGCAACTAAACATCTAATTACACATATTTATATTTTACCAACTGTGATCGATTCTAGAATTAATTTTATCTAAAACCTTTACCAATTGCCAATATTTGTGTGAAGTTTAAAGACAATAACTCTCCTAACAGATAAATTTCTGATGAAATTACCATTATTAAAAATTGAACACTCTTCAAAGCTGCCAATTCAATAAATGTTGAAATGTTAGTTTACCATCGAAAAACACCTGTTGTCTCTATTGATTTGCAAACCTTAATTATACTGTACAATTTTTATGGTGGATTATAAAAGCGCTTCAGAAAATCGTTATCCACTTAGTTTCGACGTGATTAGCACCAAAAAATAATTATTATGATTACTCAAGTATTTACTCTAGCTATATTCGTGGGACTCGCTGTTATTGCTGGTCCAGCAGGTACTTTTATTGATTTCCACTAAAAAAGAAAAAGTAATCAATTTTAGTCCACCCTTTATTCAAGCTCCACAATTTCGGGTTGTTGGAGGACACGAAGCAAAACCTCATGAATTCCCATTTATGGTTGATTATTACCAAAAGAAATGTGCTCGAACTTTAGTGTTTGCTAAGAGATAATTTATTTTTAGGTTTCTTTGTGCCTATCAACTCCTGAGGATTCACACTATAGTAACTGTGGCGGTACAATTTTATCAGACCGATGGATTCTAACAGCAGCCCACTGTCTTTATGCTCCTGAAGCCAAGGGCTATAGAATTTTAGCTGGGAAGCATGACTTATCTGTAGAGGAGTCGGGACGTTAGTTAATTTATTATTTAAAGAGAAATATCTTAAAACTAAATCAATGACTTCAAACAGAGGAGGTGAGAAAGCCTGGAAAATACTTTATTCATCCCAATTTCAACATCGACGTAATGGGCCTTAATGATATTGGATTAATACATTTAGACGAGCCCCTGAAGTTTTCTGACACTGTGAAACCTGTAGCTTTGCCACAGAAAGATTCAATTCCAAAGGGATCTGGTAAAGTAATTGGATGGGGCTCCACTTCCAAAGGTTATACCCCCAACTTCCCAAATCGGTTACAGGTAGAAACTTTACACAAATTTTGATGAATGAAGTTTTAAAATTCATTATCCTTTTGCAATTCGCAGACAGCTGAGGTGCCAATCTTGGATTTCAAAACATGTTCTACCGCATTATATGACGTAACGTTCTATGATTCAAACATATGCAGTGGACCGCTATCAGGTGGCATTGGACATTGTGCTGGTGATTCTGGCGGTCCATTTGTTCAAGATGGTAATGGCGTTACAACCCTGATAGGGGTTGTTTCATGGGGCTATGAGCCATGTGGCGGTGAAAATGCACCTCCAGTATTTGTTCGGGTATCACACTTTCTTGATTGGATAGAAGATACTATGAATAGTAATAAGTGAAATATTATGCATAGTGCACGTCTTATTAAATTCATTTTTTTTAAACTGACAAAACTTTGTGTGTGCAATTTGAGATTAATTATAAACAAATTCTTGCACAGCGCCGGCCCTAGGGTAGAGCGAATGGAGCGGGCGCTATAAGAGGTGGCAAGGGGCGCCAAAATGAATGCGAAAAACAATTTCGAGAAATTTTAATGACGCCTTTTTATGGTCGTGCGCCAGGGCGGGCAGGCGCTGGAGCACACTTGCATTGTTTGTAGCCAGCCAAGTGCATATGCTCAACAATATGACACGGCACAACCACGGAGTGCTGACTCCAGACAGCAAGTTTGGTGGTAGTGCGGAGCTCTGGAATTTGCGACCGTTCTTTCTCGCGCAACTCATGGGATTAATATATATGTATATACCTTCAAAAAACGTTCTTCTTCTCTCTTCTTTAACGGCTCTACAAGCGGGATCCGGTCCTGGCCTTTCCCAACTGTTCTCTCCACCGGTCCTGATTCTGAGCCGATGTCATCCAGTTTGGCATCCTTAAGCTCTGAGAATCCTGGTCTACGCCATCCTTCCAGCGGAGGCTGGGTCTCCCTCGCTGTCGCACCCCATAACTTTTACCGCAGAGAACTTTCCGACCAGGCTCATCTTCACTCATACGAGCTAGATGCCCTGCCCACCGGAGCCTACCGAGCTTCACAACATTTATGTCACGATAGCGCTCGCAGATCTCGTCATTGTGGTAATTCACACTAGCCATACTTATGGCGCGTAAGACCGGTTTTATAGAAGAGGGAGGGAAGGGAAAGGAAGAACTTAACGAAACATTTTTCACGCAAAATGAAACGCGTGAAAACTACCACATGCATACTCTATTTCTCTCAAATGCGAGAAGTAGCCCCCATATGCACAAATACATTTGAAATTTCTTGTAAACATTCAAATTACTACACATAATATTTCATCTAATGTGATTTATGGCAGGTTCAAAAAAACGGGTATTTCCGGTTTCTACCTGCCATAGTTATGGCTAAATGTGAATATGCCCATTGTAGAGTCTCCGGAATCGTCCTTCCTCATATACTGGGCCAACAATCCTCGGAAGTATTTTCCTCTCGAACACGGCCATCTTTTTGCTAAGCACCCACGTTTCGGATGCACATGCGAGAACCGGTAAGACCATCGTCTTGTATAGTAAAAGTTTAGACGTTATGGTCAAAAAACCTTAGCACCTCTCAAAGTTCCAAACACTTCTTGGGCTTTCATAGCCCCTAACAGGACGATCTACAAGGCCAGTTGGATTTTCTGAATCCATGGAGCAGGGTGCCGAATGTGGCTCCAATGAAGGGAAATTTTCGGGATATCTCTTCAAGGAGGGTAGGCTGAGCCCACAAACCACGGTGGAGTGCGCTTAGATCACGCCTTCATTGGAAGAAGATCTCCTTAGAGGCCCACCTGCGGAAGTACGGGCACCTTTTGCTCCATCGGAGAGCCAACCCAAAAAAGCGACCGCTTTTTATAGCCTTATGACACTGGCTTCATCGTAGGCTGAAAATACTGCCTTGGCTAGGCTGAAAACTGAAAGAAAAAATTCAAATGAGATTTACCCATATGTAAGAGTGAGAGGAATATACTCAAACTTTTCTTGGCTGAATTTTAAGTGTTATAAAAAGTCTAGAAAACTGTTATAAAAAGCATAGGAAAAGACTGAAATTCATGTTCTTTTTTCTATGCTTTTTATAACAGTTTGCTACATCTCTAGACTTTTTATAACAGTGAGTGAGAATCAAAATAAATTGAAGTAATAAATTGAAATAATTATAATTGAAGTGGCAGCAAATATAATTGAAGTGAGAATAAATAATATCTTATTGAAGGGAAAATTTTTATAATTGGGTCTCCGGAGTAAAATCGCTCGTTTTTGTATTGAAAGTAATAAACAAAAAATCTCACTTGAAGAAATAAACAGAGCCCTAAAAAATCTCAATGTATAGAAGGATTTAATAGTCGGGAAACTCAACGGTGTGAAACAAGGACTTAGGTCAAACAAGATTTTTTAATGAGGAAGTAGCAAATTGAACGGAAGAGAACAAAGAATTTTAATTTAACTAATGTTGACCATGTTTAATATTAAATACAATAAATTTCAATTAATTTAATTTTAATCATAATAAATTTTAATATTTCAAATATTTCCAACGGATTTCTTCTCCCCTCACAACTATCTGTTATAATAATCAGGTAATCGCTCTTTCTCTCACATGCTATCTCTGTCCCACAGTATAACAGATTTCGTCATTTTCAGCCTAGCCAAGGCAGCATTTTCAGCCTACGGCTACGATAAAGCCAGTGTCATAAGGCTATTAGACGGCGGAATGGTGCAGCCAGAAAAGTTTTAGACGAATTCTGGAAGCTGGGTACTCCCGTGTAGCAGCTGCTGGGCTCTGCATCGCCCTCGAAGAAGACAAGAATGCCTGTTGAAGATAATTAGCCTTCTCTAGGTCTCCCCCAGACCACAATAAATCGGCGAAAAGGTGAAGGCTCCGACCATACTGTTTGAGAATCCGACCGAAAGCCCTTCAGAAAAGAATTCCGATCAAATGGCAGAACGCAGAAAGTGTCAGAATGGAAGTTCTTGCGATGTGTATATCCGGAGAATATTCTTACCACAGAACAGCTAGTTGCCGTCCAAGGGAGTTTTGTGGAGGTTGTTACCCCGAGTTGGGGTAGGGTTCAGAACACCCCAGATTCGTTTGGGCTGCTGCGCGCCCCTGTGATGAGCCGCCTTAAGTCCTGGAAGGACCAGGGCCTGTACTCCCGAAGACGAAACGAAATGAAAACGAAACCGTTTTGTCAAAATGCTACCTTGGAAGACGATATCGTCTCGTTTTCGTCTAAACAAACGATGGCAAATTTGTAATCGTCTTCGTTTAGACGTTAGTACTTGTTAAATTGTATGTTGGGATGGTTAATTATTTTGATAGTTTTAATTTGTTTTGCATAATAGGTCAAAATTTACAAACGCAAGGCAATACGAAATTATCGTCTCCAGGAGTAGGAAATATATTTTCGTCTCGTCTCGTTATTTCGTTTCGTTTCCTCATCGTCTCGTTTTCGGAAGTACAGCCCCAGGCCTTGTCGCTGTAGCCGAGGGAAAGCTGCCGCGAAGCTATGTTGTGGTGTGGTGCTTTCCTGCGGATACATTTTGTTGAAATCGTTGGAGATCCAAAAAACGATCTGAAAGGTGTAGGAGTGGTGGGTGGTGGATGGGTGCATTTGTTTCTCTGGTGTCGATTTGTTGTAGACGGGGTTCTAGTACATGTCGGATGTTCTCATTTGTGTTCAGCAGCTCGCTAAAGAATTCCTTCCATCTTTTCTTTACATCTTCGCTGCTGGTCCATTATACTATGGCAGAATATCCTGTAGCTACCAAGGTCAATTGCTCCGTCTCCTTTCCATCTAAGCTTTCGTATCGCGAGTAATTATATTTTATATCTGTTTACTTTGTCTAGGAGTGCTTTAACTGCTGCATTTCTGTACATACTTCGCACGTTCTATTTTGAGAAAATCATTTCCTAGTGCTGCCATATTCGTTGCCGTATTCCCCATTCGGAGGCTTTGCTTTTATGATGTGAATTTCGGAGTCTGGCAGTTAGCCCGACGCCCAACCCCTCTAGAAGACTAGATCCGTGTATTTTACCTTATCGGAAATATATTTTATAGTAAAACTTCAAAGTAGATAAATATTGTTTTAGTGATTAACTTTTTCCAGCCCTCCAATTTTCCTAAAATAAAAACATTTTGTCTATAAGCAGTAAACCCTTAGGTAAAATGATACCACACACACACATTTATCAATTAACAAACATTTTACAAAATTCAATTTCATTTCAATCAATCATTTAAAAAAACAACATCAAGGATATTATTCTGCATATACTCTTGCTAATACAATTTGAATCGCTCAGAAAGAGCAAAAACTCCTGTCTAGTATTGACTAGCAAGGATCTGATAAATATGCATGAGTTTAAAATCCATTTAAATCGATGTAGTTAAGTGTAGAGCAGGTAAATGAAACCAACAAGTTTCGCTTTTGCTGTTAGAGCATGGAGCATCAATGACTGATGAATTTAACATTAACAATGGCTTTGCCGTGGCTTGAATATTTAATGTAAACAAAAAGACGGCACCGTCGTCGATGCCAGAGGAGCCTTCTTGTATTTACAAAAGGATGATAAATTGATAACGCAATAATATAACAAAGGCATTTAAGGTCTATGGGAATTAAGTTATGGATTTACTGTTTGGAATTAATTCTGTAACGCTTTAAAAGTAACATTTTTGGCGGTAAATTTCAATAAGATTGTTTGCATGATTAATTAATTGTGAATTTTATTTCCAAAATTAGTAGATGTTAAGTAGCTAATTAGGATTTGCTTGCCCAAAATAATAAACAATTAAATGGATTGCTTGGTGATTTCAAGATTTTATAATAGATTTAATTGCCTAGAAATTTCTCAGCTGAGTTAGATTAAGCTGAAAAAAGAATCAAGTAGAAGCTGAAAAACTTTGGGGAATGAAGATTCGTTGTCGAGCGTCGAGCAACCTACTGTAACTTACTTAGTGAAACTTATCACATGTATGTATACATAGAAAGTTATTTCAGGTACTAGTCCAGTACTACTGGGTTTCCACGAGTCGGGGGTAGAGTTCTCGTTGAGCTTACCTCGATGAGTAGCCCGATATTTCTTTATTCCACCAATTATTCCAATTACTATCGCAACTCTGACATCGGGGCTACGAGAAACAACTCCATCCATCCATCCATCCAATGGCGCTACATCCCAAATCGAGCCTTGGCTTCCTCTAGCTAGGGTATTTCTCCAAGTTTGACGGTCCCTTGCAGCATGTCTCCAGTTCCGGATGCATTGCCTATGATTCAGCCGTCACAGAGTCTATCCATTTCCTCCTCGTTCTACCTACTGGCCTACTTCCCAAAATTTCTGAGGTTATAGGCCGTTTTGGGATACGATCGTCCTCCATCCTGATTACGTGGCCGGATAGTCTCAGTCTGTTAATTTTTATTGAAGTTAAGAGAAAATTTCATTCAACTAGTTATTGTATCTTTTTCGCCATATTCCATCCTCTCTGGTTGGGCCTATTATGCATCTAACACAGTACTGGTGGTATTACTGTTTTGTAGAGTGAGTGAGTTTTGGGCATAAAAGGCTCTATTAGCCATTTGTATTCATCTGGTTATTTTTTTTTCTCCGTTTCTTTTTGTGATAGTAGACCCAAGGTACACTGTTTGATCGACTACTTCTAGATTACGTTCGTCGAAGGTTATATTTCTTCCCATTCTAAATCTTCCTGCTCTGGATTGTTGCATCACCTTCGTTTTTTCATCGTTTATCTTCAGGCCTATGTCCTTTGCCATCTCTTTTAATTCGACATAAGCTTCTTTTGCTGCCAAAAAGGACCTTCCTACGATGTTCACGGCATCCGCATGTCCAAGTAATTGTACCGACTGTGTAGCTATTGATGCACTTGGTTGGGGTCCTCCTTCCTTTAGCAACTCAAGTACTATTCCATCCATCGGCGCCAGGCCGACGCCAGCCTTTTTACAGCTTCCCGTACCTCATCCAGTGTTCGTGGTTTTATTGAGATGTTATCTTGGGGAATTGCAAATGCCTCTAGTATGGGGATAGGATTCAATTGGTTCTGAAAATACTCTCTCCACATTTCCTTTATCCTATCAGGATCTGCCAACAAGTTCCCATCTATGTCCTTGCGGATGTCCGTTCTTGGCTGAAACTTATTGGTGATCTAGCGAGTTCCTTTGTACGCCCTTCTAATTCTCCCCTCATTTAGATATTCCCTCTTCTTCTCTCTGCAAAGCTTGTCTGCGATTTTTCTTTTTTCCTTGAAAACTTCCATCCTTGCTGTTGTTGGCCTTGTGATGTAATCTGGGTGGCTCTGGTTTCTTTCTTCTATTGCGGTTCTACAGTCCTCGTCAAACCAATCAATTCTAGTCTGCCTGGGTCCACAGCCTAGGGCCTCTTCTGCTGCCCCCTTTATGCTGCTTTTAACTTGCTCCCATTTGATGTTGGGCTGTTCATCTACGTCTCTCCAGTTTTGTACGACATGTACAAATTGGTAGGCATGTGTACAATTGACACGTTCATGTTGGTAGGCATCTCTTATTTTTTCCCGTTTTAGCTTATCTATATCGTATTTTGGTTGATGTGTCTTAGTTGCTATCCGAGTTCTCAATTTCATTTTGACTAAATAGTGGCTCGAGCCACAGCACGTTCTTCTCATTGTTTTTACGTCCAGTATACTCGTGGCCCCTCTTCTCTGAATTAGGACATGGTCAATTTGATATATTAGTTACCTCGTCTTGTGACTACCACGTCATCTTATCGGGAATGTGCCTGAATATTGTTGAACTTATTACCATTGAGTTTGAGTTTGCGAGATCAATCAATCTACTACCATTGTCATTGGTAACTTTGTGAAGGCTATGCTTTCCTATGACTCCTGGGAACTCCTCTTCTTTTCCTATTTTGGCGTTCATATCTCCAACACCATTTTAAAGTCATTTGACGGTATTAGCTTGAAGGCGTTTGTTAGCTCTTGGTATTCCACTTTCTCCTCATCCGTTTTCTCTTCTGTCAGTGATTTCATTTCCTTCTCTATGGCCATTCATACACGAGGGACCATGGTTCCGGAGCAAAAGCTTTTTTCGGGCAAGGGAGGCGTGCGGAGATGAAATAAGTGGAGAGTTCCGTGCTTCGGTGGAGACTTTTGTGCTCCTGCTTTTGACCTGAACACGGAAAGCACGCACTCACACAAATAAGAATTAATACGTCGCCATGGAGTTAAAAATAATAAACTTTCAATTAAAAGCGAAAAAACATGCTGCCGCTGCAGCTGCAGCTGAAATCACCAACGCACTATTTTCATCCATTATTATATTTAATTAATTAATTATTAATCATAAATAATGAACTGATTTAAATAAATACCCGACCAGAGTCAAAAAATTAGACATCTCACTAATTCAAACAATCATCGCGTAGCAACACAAAAGCTGCTTCCGTTGCTAATGCTCCGTGTACCCAGCAAACCAATCTTTAAGATAACTTAACGAATTCGTTACGGAAATTCGTATATTTTTCCCGAATTCGCAATAGAATTCTGAACAAATTCGGAAAGAAAAATATATGAAGAGGTTGACACGACATCGTTAAAGAAATTCTTTTCGAAATCGTTACGAAATTTAGTAATGATTTAGCAAAGCTTTTTACCCCTAATAAAAGCTTCACGCCATTTACTTTACTAAATTTCGTAACGATTTCGAAAAGAATTCTTTAACGATGTCGTGTCAACCCCTTCATATATTTTTCTTTCCGAATTTGTTCAGAATTCTATTGCGAATTCGGCGGCCGGAAAATAAAGAGAAATTATGGGTCCGCTTATTTTGCATAGGAACTTCGTAAAAAAAATTTGAAGAAAATCAAAAAGGTTGATTAATAAAAGTGTTCGATTTGTAAAGGAATGCCCCATATTCCATATCGTTTTATACAGAATACCCCAAAAGCTGTTGCGGGTATAAAACACTACTAGCAAAATTAGGACAAAACACCAAGGGATTCATGTCCTAAAGGACTGCTGGTTTAAATCCAGAAATTTGTGCCAAGGATATAAGAGCTTTACTCAGGATATAAGAAGCTTTCTTTTATTTCATTTTGCCTGGATTATTAAGTTTTAATTGCTTTGCCTTTTACAAGAAGGAATTTTACGATGAAAAGATTAGGCAAATATTTATTAATTTATGTATATTCTCAGACAGAACATAGAATAACCTTTGATGAAAAAATGATAAACCTGAATATAATAGCCACAATGTGCTGGGAGTAGTAAAATACCCACCTTAAAGTGATGTTATCTACTCGATAAAAAACGAAGAGTTTTGGCATTTTTCTCATGCTTTGAACCTGGATGTTCAAGTTTCTGTTATTTATTTATATACAGGGTGTTTCAGATTAACATGCAATTTCATTTAGGGCTAAAACCGGGTATAATTGAAGAAAAAAATTGTTCTAAAAAGATAGGCCTATGTGCACTATCAACTAAAATACAAGCGCCCTTACCAATAACCAAATACCAAGTCGTTGTTAACAACTTAATCCTCTGCTAAAAAGCTTTCGTACCAATAACGAATTTAGTAACGACATTTTCGATTTCGTTCTACACCTCGACATGGGTATTAATATAAAATGAAAGGGTATAACGAGTAAAATACAATTAGCTGTGTGGTATGATTCCAAATTCTAAATGGCGGCCAACCCAAGATGGCGGAAGACATAATAGAATAAAAAGTAGAAAATATAGCCTATAAGCTTGAAATTTTGCATATTTGCATAGTTTGCGTGACAATGCAATCGGATCATTTTGTAAAAAAATCAAGATGGCGGTTCCAAGATGGCGGCCATATTTTGCCATTATGTTCCCCGACCCCCGTCATGGGTATCAAATGAAGGGGTATGACAAATAGAATACAACTAGCTGTGTAGCGTCATTTCAAATTCAAAATTGCGGCAAACATAAAATGGCGGCCAACACAAAACAGGGGTTAGCCGTTTTCTTTACATGCCACTCGGTATAGGTATCAAACAAAAGGGTGTGACAAGTAGAATACTATTAGCTGTATGGCTTCAATCCAAATACAAAATGGCGGCTAACTAAAAACAGGGCATAACCTTTTTCTTTACAACGCCCTCGGTAACAAAAGAAAGTGTATGAGTATAGGTACAGTAAGCTGTCTGGCATTTTACATCAAATATGGCGGTCACCACAAAATTGCGCAAGACACAATAGACTAAAAATAGAAAACAAAAATATAGTTTAAATAACAATTTTGAATGTAGAGTTTTTATTGCTGCAGCCAGTATATGTAAACAACATACATTTCGAAATGGAAAAAAAATATGAGTGTGCTTAAGACCACACTTTAGAAGTAAAACTTTTGTGCCCAACGGCTAGTAATATGCAATAGAAATAGTGGAAAGTCGGTCGGATCTATAGTACCTACGCTTGAGAAAATTGAGGCCAACGACAAATGCAGGAAGAATAGTGACGAATCTACTGGCGGACTTGATACAAATACTATTTGAAAATATCAATATTTATGAATTCCTATTTACATTAAAACCTAAAAGTAACCGAGTAAAAATAATTTTTATTGGCTAATTTTCTTAAAAGCATACACGCGGTGCTCCTAGTACGTATAGCATATAAGTGCGCATCCCACACGGGTATGCACGCTTCCGCCATAGGCATGGATACTACCGCTACAGGCACGAAAATCTAAACATTCGCCTCATGGAAGTAAGCTGGTGACATATGCAAGCGTACATGCATTGCATTCAGAGGTTCCATGATATGCGGCGAATTTCCTCTGACATAAAATTGCATGGTTTTTTTCCGTCCCGGCTTTCACACATAGCCCGAAAATCTAACAACTTCTAAGTAACGAGTGCATGCAAGGTGCATGTGTTTGTTGTGGATACTTGTGTGTGCTATTTCGAATGCGGCATTACAGAAAAAGTTAAAAGTAGTCTGACCTTTGCGTGGTATGCATTCCATTCATGGAACATTCCGTCAGGTCGCATTTGAATACACACTTCTATATTATTTATCAACGAATTGAACGCATGTACGCTTGGATATGTCACCAGCTGTATGCATGCTCCGCTCGCCCTACATTCATGATCATTAATAATTGCATCCGCATCGGCATAGACTATTCCAAACCCAAGTATTGTTTTACCAAGCAGTCCGCCAACCACATCCAATGAAGCTTTACCTACGCGAGCCGCTTTACCTACGCGAACGAGAGCCAGTCTACTTGAGTATGGTATTGGCTGGCACCCTTTATGGCCACCTAGTCAATTACCTGATTTCTTCGTCCCATACAATCTTTTAGGGAGCCAATTAATTTTAAAGGGAGCAAAAAGAAATGCAAAAAACAATCAACCTCTTTTCAAATTCTTCTTTCTAGGCGTAGTTGAAAATAATTTATTTTAGCTGATTAAACCGAATTTCAAGCATAAAGTTGAAAAAACATTTTTTTCAAACCTTTATATTTTCAGACGATGTAGGGATAGTTTCAGCCCTTTACTATTATCCCTTATCATAAAATTTGCTTTGTTATAAATCAACCACTTTTGAATATAAATATTGCAAAAAATGTATTTTATTGGATTGTTTTTGATTATAATTAAAATTATCGCGAAAATCCTTAAAAAAAAGGGAGTTTTTAAGCATATTTAAAGGTGACATGCATATTTTAAGACTGTGGGACCCCGATTTTCGCAATCAGCGACCCAAAAAACATATCAGGAACGATTTTCACAACAGTGTAATGTTTTGACATAAACGATTCGTCGATTTGTGCAAGTTAAAAAAAATTGTAATTTAAAAAGGGGAAAGGTCCAGCACATCTCACCAAAGGGGAAGTGGGTGCCAATTTAAAACAAGAGCACCTCACACATTTAATTCACCACTCCCTTTTGGTATTCTAAGCACCCAAACCACTGACAAACGGTTTTAACAGCTTCGGTTTTATCAATTGAAGCGTGTAAAAAGTATTTTATATTGGAGACAATAACAAAATAAACGTAAGAAAGATGTATTGTTCATTTCTTCTTTAATTTTTTCATTTTTGTTTACATCGTTTGACATTTTAAGAAAGTCTCAAGTGTTTATACCGTAACATCCCGGCCGTGCTACATGTTTGGCCACGCCAAAAGATCCACTTGCTCAGGCTGTGCCGAAAATTCTTGTGGTATATGCCGCTTCCAACTTGTCAGTCAACTCCAAAGTGTCCGCGGCAAGGCTGCTCGCACACTGCATCAGAATTTGTAGATTTTGTGCGAGTTCTGATGAAATTGTATGCTATTTCGTCGGAATTCGCACAAATTCGTACAAATTCTGATCCAGTGTGCGAGCAGCCTTAGCCCGGCCAGTGACCAAACCACAAGAAAAATCTCAAATAATTCACCTCTACATAATGGTGAATTTGTATTCCTATAATGAAAGCAAAGTCTGGGCGACAACGTAGCTAACATGCCAGAAAATTTATGCAGTAAGGCAGAGTGTATTTTAACTGTTGCACACACAGCCACAACAGTTGCTTCGTCTCTTGCACCCCATCCGCCTCATTTCCCATCGTTATACGAAAGTTCTGACGATTTTTCATGTGTGAGAGCGTTACGCGAATGAAATTGATTCACTCTCATGTTAATTATTTTAAGCAAACGTCCCTAAAGAAGTTTTACTTCAAAAAGCGCGGAGCGCTAACGAAAAGTTCCAGTGTTAATACAGTAATATAGGTTAAGTAAGGTATTATTGGTATTTTTTTTTTGGCATCAGATTGTGCATTTTTGGGTTGCTACGTGGGTGCCAAATATGCAAATGTCATTACTTGTTTGGCTCTTTTTCTGGGAAAAACAATTTGATGGAGAGGTGGCGCCATGAGCGAAATTCTGCACCGGTTGTCTAATCTCCCGCCATAGCAAAACATATGCAGACGATTCTGAATCTGTTTGGCTAGGGATCTGTTGTGCACGTAGTACACAATTTGTTATCATCGAATCTTAAACAAGTTGTAACAAACTCTAATTTTTTTTAAGAAGATGGATTTGACACTACTGTTCAAACTGTAATTAACTCTTGAGTTTATTTAAGTGAATCATTAGGACAGTAGTAATTGGTCTCTTTTTATGGTTTAGTGCATGCCCAACACTAACCCTCTAGTCACTAGATACGATTTTTTCCCACTAAACGTAAGTCTAAACCACCAGTTCTAGTGAACGCTATCGCTTAGTTACGATAAATCACCATGAAATGTATGTAGGCAGATGTATGGCAGAAAACGAACAAATGAAATTGAAGGTGTGTAGTTACTTATGTATGTATCGCCGCATAACACTGCATGCGAAGTAATATATGTAATTCATACATACATGACAATCTCCAGTTCTGAAGGTTCAATTTTACTAGGTCGAAACTTCAACGAAATCCCCATGATTATATGAGTGGCAATTTCAATGTTATAATTTTTCATCGGAAATGGGCGCGTCCGAATTTAGTGGATGAAGGGAAAAATGGGGATAACGAGAGGTGCGATCCCACTTCTCCCATCTTCTACAAAGTAGAACTTTCACTGGATCTGTAATCTGTCAAATACCAACCAAGTTAAATTATTACTTTGATTTTTAGTATCAAAGCTGGACATTCGAAGCTTTTCCCAAATAAACAAACTGCAATGAAGTCGACAAGTTTCTTTCAATAGTTTACAGCAGTCTTCCGTCCAGAGAATATCATCACGATTCTCATGAACCAAAACGGGTTTTGAATCAAAACGATTTCGCAAGCAACGGTGTAAAAATGGTGCCAATTTACTTAGTTTTTTTCTTAATAAACTTGCCGTATTGTTTTACTGATACTCTTGAAGGTACGAGACTTTATTCATAATTTCAATTAACTTTAAACACTTCAATGTTACGTAAATAATTTGTTGTATTTGCGTAAGCTTATTGATAACAACTGAAAAAAGATTTAATATAATAAAAATAAAATGAAATTGTTGGTATCTTCTCATTCTCATAAGTGTGTTACTAACAGACAGTGTTAAATACAATGCTAATAATATCATGAATATGATAGAAGAAATTGACATTGGGTGTATTCATTTCGTTTTGTATTATATCAAGCGATGAGTTATTTATTATTAAAATTCTGTCCATTGTGAATTTTGCCAAATTAGCGAACGAATGTCAAATCGAAAGATTGGTATTGTGAATAGTATCGATTGTAGTCGATGTTTTTCGATTATAGTCGGATGTAATTTTCGATTGAATTCATAGTCACGAAAGTGTAAAATGAGCGTTTTTTCTTGTAAAAATAAATTTTAAAGGGGAGAAAATGACTGGTAACAGAAAATTTAGCAACAGGAATCAATTAGAAAAATTAGTACAAATAATGAAAGAAACCCCCGATATTGCAAAGGGGACTGATGTTCTTACCAACAGTGTCAGGTTCTTACTGTACTAAACCTACCACCCCTTTCCGTGACGCTTACCCCGCCCGGGACCGCCGCGAGGCATTACTTCGGGCGGGCGTCACCAAAGTGACCCTTTAGGTGTCCCTCTGGTCTTTAGTTAGAAGATACCCTTAGGGGTGCTACTGCTCTCGGCATTTAACTTTCTTGCCTTAACTTTCTGTGAATGGCCTTCAGGGTTGCTTCCACTTTCTTCCACATTTCCTCGGATCTCATCATATGGTCTGCGATGTTTTCCGGCGTTAGTGGAGCCTGGGCCGTTTCTTCTAATTCCGCCCTTTCCTCGGAGTATCTCGAGCAGGCAAAGAAGACGTGCTCTGCGTCTTCTTCCGTCGCTGGGCATACCGGACACAACGGTGAATCATCGCGCCCGAAGCGGTTGAGGTATTTCCTATACCCCCCATGTCCGCTCAGGAACTGCGTGAGGTCATAACTTACGCTCCCTCGTAACCCATATTTCCACGTTAGGGATAAATCTGTGGGTCCAACGACCCTTAACAGACTCGTCCCACTTCCCCTGCCATTCCCTTAAGGACCCGCAGCGCGCAATATGCCGTCGTACCCTTCTTGGCTCCCCTATACCATATTCTGGGTCATAGAGACGCATGCCCTCCCTCGCCAGAATGTCTATGGGAATCATCCCCGCTATCACGCACGTCGCATCGTCGGACGTGGTCCTGTACGCGCAGCAAGCGAGAAGTGCACTTAGCCTATATACACCCCTCCATTTTCTACTGTTTCCAGTCCTGTTTAACGCTGCTTCCCTCACTGGCGCTGCGTATAACAGGGCTGAGCTGACCACCTTCCCCAAGAGGAGGCGGCGACTCGGTCTAGGGCCCCCAACATTGGGCAGCATTCTTACGAGTGCTGCACAAATCGCAGAAGCTTTGTCTGCCGTGCCGTCCTCTTTGCGCTTTGAAATTTAGCCTCCGATCGATCATCACTCTCAGGTACCTTAGAGCGGGCTGTGAGTGGATGATCTGTTCCCCTACCTTGATCCTTACGGATACTAGCTTTCGCCGTTTGCTGATCAGCACTGCTTCAGTTTTGTGCTCAGCAAGCTTCAACCCAGCGCGTTCTAACCACGCTTTTATTTCCCAGATCGCATACAGTTCGATGTCATCTGGGTGTTTTCCTTCGAAAACTACTCCGATATCATCTGCAAACCCGATCGCCACTGCTTCCTTTGGAAGACGAAGCTCCAACACATCGTTGTACATTGCGATCCATAGGAGGGGGCCCAGGACGGAACCCTGCGGAACACCGCATGTTGTCCCGAACACTTTCGGACCATCTTCCGAATCACAATGAAGCGACCTACCCTGAAGGTAATCGGCCACCACTCGCCCTAGGTACTTTGGTGTGCCTAGCTTTATCAACGCCTCAACTATTTTGCTCCACCTCGCTGAGTTGAAAGAATTTTTTACGTCGAGGGTTATCAGTGCGCAACAGTGATTTTTCTCTATGGCGGCTCTTGCCATGCCCACCATGTTTACTGCATCAGTCGTCGTTCTTGCCTTTCTGAAGCCGAATTGTTTGTCCGACAGGCCACCTACCCTTTCGACGCTAGGGAGAATCCTGTTACAGATCACCCGCTCGAAAAGTTTGCCTGTGCAACTAAGGAGGCATATCGGTCTGTAGGACGATGGGTCCCCCAAAGGCTTGTTCGGCTTCGGTAGGAGCACGAGTTTCTGTTGTTTCCATCGCTCCGGGAAGATCCCCTCTCTCAGGCACGCTATGAAGACTTGAGCGAACCTGTCTTGCGCTATTGAAGCTGCTAGCTTCGCCGCTTTATTTGGAATGCCATCCATGCCAGGGGCCTTATTGATGGCTACCTTTTTTGCAGCCTCCAGAATCTCATCTGCGGTCACCGCAGGTACCTCTTCTGGGTCCACCTGAAGGGTGGGTAGTTCGACGGAGCGTACGTTCTGTGGAAACAGGACGTACACAATACCTCCATCACCTCGCCTAATCTGTGACAATCTTGGCACTTTACGTAACTTATTCCCCCACGATAATATAAGGCAAGTATTTCCAAAACCTTGTTTTTAAGTTCGAGATTTCACGTTCCATTCAATCGAGACCGGCTTGGTACTCGGACTTCTTGATTTGGCGATCGTGTTGAGCTCAACAGTTCCAAACCGAACTATCGTCTTATCTCCAACAATACCCGCAATAGTATTCACTAAATAGGCAAAGGTAACTTAAAATTAAATGCACATCAATAAAAAACATTACTTTTATTTTATTTACAGGCACCTCATGTAAACTTAGCAATAGTGATTCCGAAGCATTTTGTAGGTCCATAGAATCGTGTTACACTATTATTGATGATATAAGAAAAGGGGAACCGTATGACATCTGTGGATATGAAAAAACTGTGCGAATTTTCTGTTGTCCAGCAAAACGTCCAACATCTACCACAGCTGGTCCACCTAAACGAATCAGTGAAATAAGTAAATCTAAATTTCTATTTTTTCTTAATAATTTCTTTTCACCTTATAGAATGTGATGAGTATAAATCTGCAGTGTACGAATATGTACTGTCAGTATCCATCTTTCGGGATCAAGATGAATGGAAACGACCGGTGGACAAGTGTGGAAATCGAGAACTAACCACAAACTTATCGTATGGTGAATATGCTCAACCGAGAGAATTTCCGCATATGGGTTCAATAGGTTTTGTGGATGATGATGAAAATATTACAAAGTGGTTGTGTGGAGCATCTCTTATAAGCGATCAATATGTTCTAACAGCTGCTCACTGTGTTTACCATAGGTCTTAGTAAGCATGAAAACTTTACTATAGAATATTTATAATTCTAGTCTTGCATAGTGGTTCACCACGGTATGTTCGCCTAGGAGAGTTAAATTTTGAAAGCCAATTTGACGATGCGCGGACAGAGGATTTTGAACTTGCAGAAACTATTCCACATCCAAACTATAACCCTCCATCAAAATACAACGATATTGCATTAATAAAATTAAATCGTAAAGTAAGATTAAATCCCTACAAGCGTCCATTATGTTTACCAACGACGAATGAACAAGACTCAGCAGAATATGCTATAGCAACGGGATGGGGAGATGCCGCAGTTTCAGTTGCAAACAACTCAACGCATCTTGTAAAAGTGACACTTGATAAATTCTCTCATGAGGAATGCGCCAAGAGATATGAGAGAGTTTACGCAATAAAAAATGGAATCTCAAATGAAAGTCAGCTTTGCTACGGATCTAAAACAGATGAAAGGGATACCTGCTATGGTGATTCCGGTGGTCCTCTTCAAATATTTCACCCAAAAAATTATTGCATGTACACAATTATTGGAATAACATCGTTTGGAATATCTTGCGGAATGAAAGGGACTCCCGGAGTTTATACGAGGGTTTCTGCGTACGTTGAATGGATAGAAAGTATTGTTTGGAATGAGGGTTAACTTTAATGTTGGTGTAATTTTAATAATTTGTAATAAAATAAAAATTAATAATAATTACTAATTTAATTTACTGAGGTTATCTCGGGATCCCGGTATTATCCGTTTATAACCCTAAAAACCAGAGATTGGAAATAAAGGCCGGGATGGAACTCTGTTATCATGACCAAACACAACTTATATGGGCTGTAAGTGCATGTTTCAAAAATTTAGGGAAGAAGTAACGACATTTGCGGGAAAATAGAGCTATCTCTAGGGCACTCAGGGGAGAAACGCATTAATGATCTGGCAGCAGTGTTTGTACTACTAGTCTGTCCGTTCAAGTCATGGTCAGTGTCAAGTAAGAAGCTTGATTTGAAGGATAGAGGAGGAAGGATAGGTTAGGGGTCTGGGAGGGGTTTGAACTCTGGGATGTTATATGAGTTTGGAAACACCGACTGTGGAGGATAATTCCACAATCGAGTTGTCTATTTATAAATGAACTACTAAAACGTAATGTCCGCGAAGAGTAGGAGTGTAGCGTGTGGGGCTGAGCCGAGTTGGCTACTCTTGTGTTGCGGGAAAAAAGTTGCCGTGTAGGCAGGAGGTTTCTAATTTCAGTGGAACAGTCGCTATGATAATATCGGTCAAATTTGGTAAGGGCTACATCATTCCTATGGTGGCTTAAAGGGTCGATGGAAGAGCAAAGGGTGCTGTCGCCAATAAGTTTGATGGCACGGTTCTGCACCTTGTCCAGCCAAGTCAATGTGGTTTTTGGGACGCCCGCCCAGATATACGAGTTGGTTTCAAGGCGGGGCCGAATGTAGGGCTCTTCGTAACCAGAACTGCCTTAACGTTGGAGCTGAACAGCCGCAATTTGGTGTTAGTCGTTAGTAGTGCCGTCTGTTCTATTATCTAAAGCACTGACAAGGATGTCATTTATTACTATAAGAAATAGTAAAGGCGAAAGTAGACATCCTTATCGTACTCCTGAACTCACATCATAGCTGTTGGACAATTTTCCATTGTGGAGAAATCTGCATTTGGAATTGTTTTAAAAGGCTATTATCAATTCTATTATTTTAACAGGCAGCCCACATTGCCGTAGTACCTGCCATATAAAGCTCCTATTAACCGAGTCGAACGCTCTCTTATAGTCTAAGAAAACAAGGTAAAGGGAGAATTAAAGGCAGATATGTTGCCCGCATCGGCCCATCTGATCTTGCTAAATCCCATGATCTTGATTTTATATCGATTCATCTCGTTGAGGACTTTATCCAGCCGTCCCCCAGCAAGCAGTGTTCTCACATTCCGCGATACGATTCGTATCCTTGTTCGAAAAGCAAAGGTCGTCATCGTGTTGTCCATCTGGTTCGGAGGCATTGTTTGCCGATTCATAGTAGTGATGTTTTCTATGGGAGCGGGTTGCTAATCCTCAGCCAAACCGACTTAAAACTCTGTTTTATGGCGCAGAGAACCCGCCATTCGACCGTCTTCCGGTAGCTCCTTCCGATGAAGTACCCCAGGGGCCACTGCGGGGAGGTGGTATTAGGAATTGCTAACAGATCTGCTAGGTGTTTGTTTGTAGTGAATCTTCGCGAGTTTTGATAAAAGTGACAAATCGGGTGTCACCACCTTCCGAGATCTTTGTTAGCCGTTCGCCCCGAATTCCGTTATAGCATATTTTAATCGATTAATGTCGTGCCTAGAGTGTACTCTCTGCCCAATAATAAACTCATGCCCGGGATGCAGCTCTATAAAGAATTAGCTACTTTCGACTTGTCAAACAAAAACAACATGAAACTTCGATGTATATTCCTTACAAGTAAAATTTACGAAAAATTAAATGAAGCTCCTTAAAAACCCCATCAAATAAATGACAAGAAATAAGGAAAAATAGTTATATTCCTGCCAACGCATTCGTTCAAAATACATTATATAAACTTAACTAATAAACTTTCTTCGCTTAAGGCTTTTTACTATCAGTTCAAATTAAAAAAATAAAATAAAAATTAACATAAAATTTAAACAGCCTCTGCAAATCCAACACGATCATTTCCCATGTCGAATTCAGTGTAATATTTACCAATAAAAACATCACCAAGAATCCATAAAGGACCAGCTGGCGGTGGAATTTCAATTCCCATAAATCCGGAGAGACAGATGGTTTTACCCATTTGAGCAATCTAAAAAGAAATATTATCCATTATATTATAATTCCGATCATTCTATAAGCATTAATATTTCGTTACTCTTAGAATGTAATCTTTGCCCTCAAGTTCAAAAGTTTTACCACCAAGAACGAATGAGATCTTGGGAAGCTTTGGTATATCTTCACAGTTAACCATATATTGTCCATTTAAAATTGGAGTACCGCCGATTTGTTTATTAATTGCCGTTACTTCAGTGGGTGGTCCAGCAATTAGACTGGTACCGGTATCAGCAATAACTTGACAGCCACCATTACAGAATTGAACATCACCAACCGATCCAGAGTCCATAGCAATTTGCCAGTATGATTTCCTTGTCACAGGTAAATATGTGAAGTCACCTTAAAATATTTTTATATTATTAAAAAATTATTTTAGGTATTTCAAAGCCTATTGTGTCTACCCTTGTAGTGTTTCGGATCAGATCCACCAAAAATAATTTCTCCACCATCAGAAGCGCTAGGATCTCTATTTAAGTAAAACGAAAATACTGGAGTGGATAACAGTCCTTCATTGAACATATTATAGAACGGCGGCTTAACTCCATCAACAGCTATTGAGCTATATGCTAGCCCAAGGATACCATCAAATTTAGCAGCAACAAACACAAGTCCTGGTTCACTTAGTGCTTCAGCAAATGTTTGATCTTTAATGTCAAGACCCCCAATCTAAAAGTAAACAAATAACAAATGTTATCAAACATCAAAAAACTTATAAATCACTTTATTATCAATAGACTCTGGTGTGATCTCATCTTGTTTACTTACATTCACTTTATCGGTTGAGAGATAACCAGAAAGACTTCCAGAACCATAATGAATAGCAAACTCAGTTCCATTCTTTTTGTATGTTGATGATTTCGTTGAATCGTATTTATTATGCATTACTAAAGGGGGAAAACCAATTTAGTTTTGTTTAAAAAAATGGTGGAATTTTTTCTTAATATATTTACAGCAAGCAATGTTGGTGAAGTGGCATTTTTTCGACGGAACCCACAAGTTGGATGATCCAGTGTCAAAAACTACTTTGAAAGATTGTGGCGGTGTTCCGATTGAGATTGCCCCGTAATATTGAGCCTGGAAAATAATATAAATGTACAAAAGCAGTTTTTTTTTAAGAATAATGATTTAAGCTAACATCTAAGTAATTTGATAGAGGTTCAGGTGTGGGACCACCATACTTAATTTTCAGTTGTTTTACATCAGTTCCAACGCTTGCGAAATGTTTCCTTGCTGAATCAAATTTATGGAGTGGAACTCTGAAATATTCAATATTTATAGATTAGGGATTGTTTCGAATAAGGAGAGCTTGGCCCGTATTTGGTTTCTCGAGTCGACATTGTCGTCTGTCGATAAATAAAAATTGGCATTTGGCGACACGATATCGTCTCTTTACGTGTCGATAAAGTCGTTTGACGATTATTAAAAAGCTCAATTTATGCATGCAATAAACTTTTAACAATTTCTATTTTAATTAAATATACGTGATTTGCTGCCTTGGAGTAATACCACCCAATTTGATGGTTTTGCATGGCTGCGCTTAGCTGTCGATTTGGTCGTAAAACCAAATACGAAACTTAAAGAAAATCGAGAAGCTACATCGATCCATCGACTCGAGAAACCAAATACGGCCCCTTATTTATTTAGTAGTAAGAGACGAAATTAAAAGCAAAATTGAAGAAAAACTTGTCCAATTAAAAAATGTCTTTTCGATAACGTATGACTGCGATATCACTGCAATATTCAGCAATTAGAAGTATGTGGCTGAATATTGCAGTGATACCGCAGTCATGCATTTTCGAAAACACCCACAACTCTGGCCCCTGTGCTGAAAGTCGTGTTGTGTGTGGTGACAAGTCGTTTCAGTTGAAAAAAGTGGCCTTCCAGTCGAATCAAGATTTTCAGCACAGGGGGCTATAGTAGAAGCTCCTAAGTTGAGTTTAAGCCTGTGTTGAAAACCGTAACTCGACTCGAAAGTGACTTTCTTCAGGTCAAACGACTTGTCACCACACACGACTCGACTTTCAGCACAGGGCTCTCTTATTTATAAAGCTGAATGCAAAAATTGGCATATTATTTCAAGGCTGCATCTTCAAATATTCCTTCAAACTACTTTCAAGGGGGCCGGAAAGTAATGTCGTTTTTTATACTACTGTTACACTGCATACTTTACCAATCTGCTGCACATGGTCAAGTGTGTAGGGAAGTTCGTCGATAGATGAAACAGATTTACTTTCGGCTTTTAATACATCATTGCCTAAAATTGTTGGTTTTCTGAGATACCGAATTGGAAAGATCAAAATTACCGGATATGGTATTCTCCACTGAGCTTTCAGTATTTCAAGGTTGTAGAGGGTACTTAGTATGACGTCATGATGTACTCAGCAGCAATTAAATTCAATTAAGTAATTCAAAACACCTGACAACTGTCAATATCAACTACGACAATTTAAAATTACGAAGCCGTTTTAGAAACTCAGTAGCTTCGTACTTCACACAAAATGTCGTAGTTAAAAAATATATGCAAATGAACTACGAAGTACAACAAGTACGAAGAATTTACGAAGTGAAATGAATACCCTTAATATTTTGTACTAGAATGTTCCAACATGTGAAAAAGAATAAAAAAAGAGCAAACTACGAGCAATGATTAAAACTCATAGCCTGCTAGACAAAATTAGCTCTCGGGGTGCACCAAGTGACCGGATTCGTTATCATAAATAGCTTCACCGCCTGTTATTGGCCTTGGCTTCCTGCAACATCCTGCTCCCGATCTGTCGGTCCCTGGCTGGACGTCTCCAATTTCTAATACCTAGGGTTCGTAGATCTTCTTCTACGCTGTCTATATATCTCTTTTTTGGACGTCCTGTACCTCTGTGTCCGTCTGGTCTCTTGTTCATATCAATTTTTGTTATACTGTCATCACTGCTACGTTCAACATGCCCTGCCCTTCAGATATTGTTAATTTTTATTGTTTCTATGATGTTTGGATATTTATACAACTGGGACAATTCGTGATTGTATCTTCTCCTCCAAACACCGTTTTCGTTGATTCCTCCATATATTGTGCGCAGGATTTTTCTGTCAAAGCATCCTAAGGTGTTCTTCGTTACTTCTCAATGTGCAGGTTTCGGAACCATACAGTAGTGTTGGCCTTCTAAGAGTTCTGTATAGTTTCACATTAGTCCTCCTTTTGGGCTGCTTTCTGGTAGCTGCTTCCCCACTGTGGAGCCGACACGCCTTTGGGCCCATTGTGATGCCATCCTGGTGTTGGGACAAAGTTCAGACCATTTCGAGCTTTTGATAAAGCCACAGAGGTTAGGAACACCAGTATTTTACAGCTCGCTCAATCCATCAAGGAAGGGTGAGCCAAGGAAAGTCCCTTTTTTCATTCCGAGGGCGGGACATATAAAGAGAAGATGGGAGACAGCTTCTTCCTCTTCTTCATTAGCACAACTTCTGCATAAGTCGTTATGGGGAAGTCGAAGTTTTCGGCGTGCGGACCAAAGGGACAGTGACCGATCAGCACCATTACTACATGGCTTATCTCCTCGATCATATGCACTGTCTAAAGGGGTGACCATGGCTATGACGTTGCAGGAACGTCTATATTTATATATTGTTTGGTGGTTATGTTCAGGCAAAAGAATGAAGACCTAAGCGACACTGTGATTCGGTAAAATCTTATTTGTTTCAAGCAGAATCTTTCTAAGGAGCATGTTGAGTAATTTTATAAGTACATTTATAAGAGATATCGGTTTGTAGTTAGTCAGCGATTTCGGGTCTTTTCATTGTTTGGAATTCATTGGGAATTTTCCCTGAACTGAAAGTGTTATTTAAAGTTTGAATAAGGGCTGTTTTGCCACTGAGGGATAGATTTTTTATCATCTCGTAGGTGATTTTATCAGTTCCTGGGGCAGTCTTAATATTTTTTGTTAACAAGATTT
This sequence comes from Thereva unica, assembly GCA_949987705.1. Classification (NCBI taxonomy): domain Eukaryota; kingdom Metazoa; phylum Arthropoda; class Insecta; order Diptera; family Therevidae; genus Thereva; species Thereva unica. The sequence goes on from OX465283.1 coordinate 50,929,513, forward strand.
CATTTAGATTGTCTACATACCATTTACCCGTGTCTTCAACGGAGGATGAGAAAAGGGCCGTAATTTGTAACTGCGATACTACTTTAGAGCAAAAAAAGCCTAAAAATTCTGATGAAAAGATTTGATTTCTTAAAAATTCATTTTAGATTTTTCGACCCTTGATGTTGTTTATAGTATTCCAGAAATTTCGGATTTCTGTTTTATGGCACAGTTCTTTTATTATTTTGGCCCAATTCTCCCTTTTTGTCTTTTGCGTGCATCGAGTTGATTATGTGTTAATAAATTTTTGAATTTTATTAAAGCTGGCTAGCGCATTGGATTTCAGTTTGAAGAGTTTGGTGAGTTCAGGATTCGACCAAGCCTTGGGAGTGAGTTTCGTAGTTTTGGTATTTAGCCTGTAAGTGCATTTTTTGACAGAGCGCTTGATTGTGGTGAGAATGGATGAAAAATTATTGGTTTCTATACTTAGATTATTAAGTAATGAGTTATCCTTTCTGACGGCTACATATTTAACTACTTAACTAACTAAATACATAGTTGGGTTGTAAAAATAATCTACAAACTGACACAAATTTGTAGAGCAGAGGTCGGTAGGAGCGGCAAAATGTGCACAGCCTACTGCCGGCAAATATGTAAATCCGCCACTATGAAACCACAATGAAAAACATTTATAATTTACGAAAGTAATTATATTTTTCTATAAAAATTATGCCGCATACGTGGAAAGAAGATTAAGTGCATTTTAAGTGAAATGGCATTGAAATACTTAACGTAGGTATAAAAATAGCACATTTTATTTATGCAATTATGCTTTTACATTTTAACAAACAATAAGCTAAGAGAATGCTTTTGGTTAGAGATATCAACAATCCCGTCAAAGAGTTGCTCGTAGAACAGATAACTCCCACAGACAGGGGTTAAAGTTGATGGATCCTTTGTTTCATGCTATCGCCGACAAAGGCCCCGATTATCTTAAGTGTAATTTGGAGTACGAAAACATTTCTTAAAAAATGCTGCCACAACAATGTTTTTTTTTTGTGGTTTCTAATTATATAAAGCATTCATAAGCAAAACATACACAAAGTGTGTGATAAATAAATGAATCATCTCCGGCAATTTTGTAATCAATTTGCAAAATCCCATTAAATAAAAACAAAAAGATAACAAAAATGTAAATAGAACACGAAAAAGAATTTTCCAGCAAATATATAAATTTAGGGATTGTTGGGAGCACATTATAAACGGGGAAGCACTATTAACGCAATTTTTCAAGGTCGAATCACTTTTAATTTCTTATTATATAGAAATTGAACGAATTTTAAATGCGCACAAAGCATAATTACCTCATTAACTCCGCTTCGGTCAGAACAAAAACGCTGACCGCCAGCACAAAATACTTGAGCAACATGGCTGATAATTGCGAGTTTCTAATTACTTTATTTCTACTTTTATACAACAAACTGACCACTTGGAATATATAGAAATCTATTAATATTCTTGGAACAAACAGAGAGTTCTTTGTTCCTTAAAGTTTAAAGTACAAATGTAATCGATCGAGCTGTGCCGGCTTCAATTAAATTATTGGCAAGAATTGTCAGTTGAATGACTGACAGTAAATTTTGAACTGCAATACCGACAATCGATAAAGAACATGATTTGTGAATAATTTATAGAGATAGCACCACCTACGTTTAGTGGTAATTACCGGTAATTGTTTTAAATTCAGTTCACGGTTAACGGTTATCTAATAAAAACCTGAATTTTACCTTTAACGTCATTGCATTTTTATTTATATTTGCATTCTAACATAGAATTTACCTATTTTTATTATCTTTACGAATGAATTAATTGAGATAATTATTTTACCTAAAACACATTTTGTTCGTACTACTTTAATGTGGACAGGTCAGCTTTAGGCGACCTCTGTGGCCAAAATTGGACTAGAAGTTTAGTTTCTGCTACCCATCCATATCCGGTTATTTTCGCCCCTAAAGAGTTTTAACTCCTTGTATAGTCTCCGTGGAAAACAATTTCAAAGTTTTCGAAAATCACTTTTTGGCCAAAATTTCACTCAAAAACTGACATTTTCGAATTTTTTTGATCATTCAATACGAAACGGCCGTGTTTTTTTAATGAACTGGGTTTTGAGTTCATTAAAAAAACGGCAAGGGAAATTTTGCAAAATCCCAACTAAATCTATCTTCAGGTTATTTATGAAAAATTGCTGAATTAGGTCTGTTCCTGTACTTTTCCTGTAAAAATTTGTTTGGCAAAAACTTAGTGAATGGTGGGGATAATTTTGTCAAAAATTCAGAAAGTAAAGAAACACGTTTTGGGCAATTTCTTGCAAATCAAGAAGAAGATAACATAAATGTCGATTGTCTATGTGTATGCCGCTTTTCAAGATACCCACACACATAAACAAAATGTCAATTGACACCTTTTGACAATTTGCAAGAAATCGCCGGACCGAAAACCTCCTGCAAATTCCTGCAAGAGGGGAAGTGAACATTTCCCCGCTTTTTCTTGCATGAGAAAGTAAAGAAACACAAATTGGGAAAATTTTTGTCCCGCGTGATCCCACATTCGAGTTCAGGAACAGACCTATTGTCAACTGTCGCCGTTGGCATTTGAGTTTTTTGAAAATAGGATATCGTCTAGGGCAAAGGAGATATGTACGTTTCACGTTTCTAGTGATCTAAAACAATTAAAATATGGAATCTCAAACGTGGCCTTAAAGTGCATTAATTTGAAGCTCCTGCCTCAGGAGAAAATTATCTGTAAATGCTTGTTATTTGCCAATATCAGCCGAATAAGAGCTTGTACATATATGATTTGACATAGAGAAGATGAGTTTCAGTCGCGGCTAGTTTCGGGAATAAATTTAGATTCTGCAATCATTTCGATGTGAGATAATTGATTGGACATCGAAGTGAATCCACAAGAATTCATTGAAAGAAAGGTGGATAGAAGCAAAAATGCGCTATAATTTAAATAAATTTATTGTTCTTTGGTGTAAAAAACTAGCGAAAGTATACATTTTAATTTACACCAACTTCTCCCACAATGCTTACATCCTGTGACTGATCATAACTGATTTGTAAAGGCACCTTTACATTATATGACTTGTCATATGACTTTGTTGTCAATAAAGTCAAAGCTAACATAAAATGTCAAATGACATTTGTTTTTGACATGTCATACGACATTTGCTTTGAATATTTCTGTTATGACTTGTCAAAATTAACTGTGAACACAATACGAAGCAAGATAGATTATCAACTTGTAATTTTGATAGAAAAATCATATAATAAATCAAGTCAAAACAGAGAATATTCAAAACAAAATTTGACAGAATGTCGTATGTCATGTCAAAAACAAATGTCATTGTTAGGTTTGACTTCATTGACAGTAAAGTCATATGACAAGTCATATAATGTAAAGGTACCTTTAGCCTCTTTAGTTCTTCCCTTTCTGTAAAATGTATTAAATTAGTTTTGATAAAACTTTATCGTCCTAATACTTACAAATTTGTATCCGGATTCATCGTTGCGGATGATTCGCGCCGCACTTATGTGCGCGCATACTTTTTGTATGAAAGATTGTACCTTTCTCAATTTTGGGAAATTTTTGGGATTTTTTTTTCTCTCTCAAAAAAAGTTGAACCAACTTCAACTTTTGTGCGGCGGATTTTAAAAATTGTCAAAAAAATCATATGTTTTTGATGAAAATTTTCTGAAAAACTGTCAAATCATACAAAATGTGCGGCACACTATGACTACAACAATGAATCGAAGTTCAGCTGACTCTCTTTTTGGGAAATTTGTGCGACGCGACTCATCCGCAACGATGAATCCGGCATTACAAAAATTAAATGACATTTCTCGTGCGGCATTAAGTTAGCCGCATTTTGGAAAACAGGGAAATTTTAAAGTTTCCCAGTAACCTCGATAGAGACCCAGATAGACCCCGATAAAACTTGGGTTTTCGGTTTTGTATGGCGAAGAACCAGCCAGTTCATTAAAAAAACAAATTAATTATTGCCTACAAAAAGTACTCTTGAATTTTCTTCGAAAACTTAGCCCTTTCGAAATTATTCAAGGTCAAAATTTGCAAAAATCACTTTTTGGCCAAAAAATCACTCGTATTTTGGTATAAGTAGATGGAAAAAGTGGTTTACCTACAAAATACAATTTTCGAAAAAAAAAAACAGTTTTTGAGTAATTTTTGGGCCAAAAAGTGCCTTTTGCCAACTTTGACCTTGAAGAAGTTCGAAAGGGTTAAGTTTTCGGAAAAAAAAGTATTCGAAGTATTTCAAAGAATTTTGTAGTAGTTTCCAGTATAGGATGGACAGCTCTGAAACTTGGCTTGGATTTATAAAAGGGGCTTGTGACCGGAATTTAATTTTTGTGCGTGGGGTAAAAGGACATAATAATAAAATGGGTCTTAAATTAAAGCTGTGTTTATTGAGACCGAAAAAAAGGCAGAGCAGCTCGAGGCAGCTCACAGTAGAGCAGCTGTCAAAAATAAATAAAGCAAGTTTGGCGAAATTCAGAGCAAGAAATCCCATGAAACACTTTTCAGGCAAGAATTCTCAAAGTGCGTTGTCAGAACTTCAACTTGACAGTTTTTAAAGTGAAATTTATTTAAACTTGATAAATACGCTACTAAATTAAAAAATGGAAAAATATTTATCAAGTCAGTTGATGGAAGCGCTAGATGATTCCTCTAATTCAGATATTTAATTAACGGATGTCGGTATTGTGACAGTTGACAAACAGCTGATTGCTTGCCTGAAGTTGCTCTACCAAAAAAGGTAGAGCAGAAAACCGTGCTCTAGCTCAACTTAGAGCAAGCTCATGAAACACAAATCAGAGAAACTTCAGGCAAGTAAGAGCAACCAAATTGCTCATGAAACACCTTTTCGTGAGATATCTCAAGCTAGCTCAACCTAGAGCAGCTCAATAAACAAAGCTTAATGGAATTACGCACTGTGGACTTAAAAAGAGAACGCTCGTTGTCATCGTTGGGAGGTAAAAATTCTCTAACCGCCCTGCTCCAAGAAGCTTTGATGAAATAGGGAAAGGATCCAGAAACTTACATGTTCGAGGGCGAGGTAGAATTGACATTGATGGTGATGAAGGAGGCACAAGAACGGTCATCAGCGCAAAAACGTGCATCGGCAGAGATAAAGGAAGCGCAAAAATTGTCTTCAGCAGCGCAACAACGGTCATCAGCAGCGCAAGAACGTGTATCGACAGAAATGAAGGAAGCGAAAGAATGTGCATCAGCAGAGATGAAGAAACTCAAGTATGAACAGTTGGCGTTAAAAGATGAGCAGAAATTGCCGACAGTAATACATGAACGATCATTAGCAGAGCGCAAAGAGTCTATGGAAGAGCAGAGAAACCAGATGAAACAGAAAATCGAACTAATGTAAATTTCTGTTGACAAAAAGCTGGAAAAGAAAATAGGAAAAACTCGAAACATCCATGAAGGAAAACGTTAGGAATGATCTGGAGGACTCGAAAATTCGATAAGAGAGATGGATACTGATACATGACAACAAGAAGATTCCAATGGCCACAGGAACCACTTGTTTCTTGCAGCTGAAAATCGTCGTTTGTGAAGATACTGTGCTTCCTCCCAGTGCTGGGAAATTGGTGCGAGCGACAGTCGATTGTGATCCCGGGAGCTACTGATTCTACCTTATTGAGCCAGAGAGAAGGGAACAAATCAACAATCCAAGTATAGTAATTGGAAAATGTCTGGTGAGCATCGATTGAAGTAGGATACGGTTTTGGGAAAAGGAGCACCGGTAGAGCAGATTACATCTCTGGAGTGCGTTAACACGGAAGCCAAAGCCAACGGCCACCATATTACTAATTGTCTCGAACAACAACAGTATCTCCAAGGAAGAAAATTAGTGGAGGATTTTAGTGATATCTTCGCCGTGAGAGATGACGACTTTGGGAAAATGAACATCGTTCATCGTGCAATCACCGAGAAGACTACCACTAGTCAAGCGGGAAGAAATAGACAATATGATTGAAGATATGAGAAGACAAGGCCTTATAGAGGAGGCGAAAAGCCCTTGAATGTCTCCCGTGGTTCTAGTCAGAAAGAAAGATGATAGCTACCTATTACCTCGTATCGATGACACACTGGATACTTTGTCTGGGGCTCAATGGTTTTCTAGCTTGGACCTAAAGAGGGGCTATTGGCAAGTTAAATAATTATAACATCGTTCTCGGGATCCGTGAAAACTGTTCATTCCTATTTATTTTACATTACATCGTTACCTGGAAAAGAAGCAAAAAATGAATACTTAGTGCAGCGTTTTTTAACCTTTTCAATTGAGGGGCACTCCTGATTGAAAAATAAAATATCGTGGCTCCCTTAAGGGCCTAATACACTCAATCGAGCAATTATAGGGTATCGCGCGCCCGCGAATATTAAGAAAACTATCCAACCAAATGAAATAATTTAAATTAGGTATTTTTAAGAAAACATAAATCTAGCTATTCATGGTGGAAAATTTTAATATTTTTTATTAGTATATTAGTTATAATGGTTCAAAGTTCCGTACCTGCGCCCGGAAAATACTCCTATTTAGGTGGAAAAATTTTAAAATTTTTTTAATGTACGATAAACTTAAATCGATTATCTAGCTATTCATGGTGGAAAATTTTTGAATTTTAGCCTTCTTTCATGAGTAAATTATGTTTTAAAAATTGTCCACAAAATTTAAGAACGAAAATTCCCTAAAATTCTTCAGTTTTAATACATCAAATTTCCGCTCCAAGCAAATCTCTGCGCTAGTTGTATTCTGTATAAAGCATTTGCGTAATCATACACGAGATGCGTTTGTATAAGTGAGAGCTTCTGCTTCGGCTTTTGCAGGGGAAATTTCAAACCTTTTTTGTTGCAGGCATGGATGGTGATCGTATTTTCGGGAAAAAATAAAATCTGAGGAAAAATCGGTTTGTTTGGCAAGAATTTTAATGACTTGCTTGATGGTGATTTCCTTGATTTGAGAATTTAGGGATTCTTGCCGGTGGTCAGGTAGTGATCAATCGGTGTTTATTATCTTGGCTTTATGAAAAACCCAAGAAAATATTTTAATGGCAAATACTACCTTCATGTAATAATTAAGTTTTATGACATCCTTGTTTTTCGTTATTGTCTTTTTAGCCGTAACAACTTCCCGGAACTAGATTCGCAAAAAAGCTGTATCCCTTGCACAGGTATTTTACAACATGAGTGTAGATAAATTTTGCGTAAATTCATTTTTTATGGTTTTTATTATTTTTGTATGTAAATATGGGCTTTGCTGGACCTCTGGGTTAATTTGGTAGGAGGTCCGGAAATTCGGAAAGTCGGGGGTGTTTTTCAGATTTTTTAGTAAAGGGGGTGGGAGCCAAACAAAAAAACTAGTATCTAGCAGTGTTGGGCAAAATTCAATCTGATTGATGACTAATGACTAATGATTAAAAACAGTAGTTTGCTATAACTATTAGAGATTGGTATTATTATTCTGTTTTATTATACCAATCTCTAATAATTATAGCAGACAACAGTTTTTAATCATTAAACAGAATAATAATACCAATCTCTAATAGTTATAGCAAACTACTGTTTTTAATCGTAAATCAATCAGATTAAATTTTGCCCAACACTGGTATCTAGCACTTGCTAAATTTCAAATCAGCAAAAGCAGCGATATCAAAATTTCACATGAATGAAAAATTTAAATATCAAACAAAAAAGATCTATTCCATATCCCATGACAGGAACAAGTTCGTAGAGTGCATTACTGCGACATTAATTCAATTTCCATTCATAATTATGTAACACTGGCTTCAATTTCTAGCCGGCGACACCGCAGAAGAGATTTCTTGAAAGTCGCCAAAAAATTTACCTCGGGCACGCACTCATAAAGTAAAGCCCAACAAGACATACGAATGCAGCCGAACCCCTTTATTGTGCAAAGATTTCCCCTCCGGCGGCCGTGTTGTGCACTGCAAGCAGTGCACAACAGGTAATTTTGACTGTGTTAGGATGTTTTTGAGATTGGGTTAGTTTAATTTTGTGACTGTATTTTTTTTTAAGCTTCCCTTAATATTTTGTTGTTGGAACTGAATTTCATGTTGGACTTCGTCGCTGAGTGTATTAGGGCCTTAACCCACGGCGGATCTAGAATCAGAATAAGGGGGGACTAATGGGGCCAGAAGAATTTTTGCGAAAACGAATATCACTCGTAACGCTGAGGCGGGGTCTGCGGAGGCGACTGCCTCATTTCCATCCTATGAAAGTATTCTAATATGCACCTACATATATGTAATTAAAACGACACTTTTTTCAAAGTGCAATGCAACCCATTTAAAATAATACAAGACACAAGTATTCACGTACTTCTTCTCTGCTGGTTGGCCTGGTACTAGTGATGTGCGATACTGTATCGATTTTAGGAAATAATCGGGAATTTCATATTCCTTTTCAACCGATACGATTTTAGATAAATCGAATTTCACCATATAGCCGTCATCCGACTTAACCAACAATCATATGGTATTACAAACTGTTATTATCTGGTAGAGCGGGGAAGAGCTAAGGAAGTCTATGACAGGAGGAATCAGGAAAGTAAAGAGGGAAGAAGAAAGAAGGAAAATTATGAAGGTGGAAAAGTAAAAAAGGCGAAGGATTGGCTTCGAACCGGGGACCTCTGGGATAGTAGAGAGACGCCTTACTCCCTAGGCTACCAAGGCCCCTGCTAATTTAGTAGTGCTCATGAGGAAAAAACTAACGGAAGGTCCTCTTTCGGCATGCCTCTCATTTGCCGCATGGGGCTCACTCGCTGTATGAGACAACCATATTTTTAAATCCTGGTCTAAGCCAATCCCCACGCTCCTCGCTACCCTTGGGACCGAGCGATAGATGGTGTAATTTACCCAATTCAAATGCAGACTTTCATTTCAAATGCAAACTTAAAAATTACAGGTCACCAGAAGGTAGTGATGAGCAAACGCAACAGCAAGACAAGACACAAGACTAATCTAGTCTTGGTCTTGTCTTGTTCAGTCTGTCTTGTTCTTGTTTTTGCAAGCATAACTAAGTCGCACCCAAGCTTGGTTTGCTTCTCACTTTCGCATCGCATTCCAGGATAGCCCACTGAACTTCTATTCAGTCAGAAGTTTTCGTTAAGGCCATGAAAATTTTTGCACTTGAATTAACAATCTCCTACGCTTCACTATCGTCTTTACCTGTGTGTCTCTGGGGTATCATAAGTTCACCTGTAGTCCACAGCCTGTTAGGTAGTTCCCTAAAAGCCTAAATTATACTGGACTATGTTTAAAATTTTTATATCAGTGCAATTTCTTATTAAATAGAATTTCATTTTCTTCCACTTCAGATATTAATTTTTCAAAAAACTCGACGACATTGTGGGCTAAATAATTAATGGGCGCATCCAGCGCACTCAGCGAGAAAGCCGCTTAGCTGAACAGCACAGCGTAAAAAATAACTCAGCGATGTGTGTCGGCTGGATGTGATAGCTGGGTTATAATTTATTTTGACAAATTTTTTTTCTATTTTAAATAACATCAATTAAATACCGCTGAGCTACTTAGAATAAAATTTTTACGCTGAGAAATTTGCCAGCCGCTGAGCTAAGCTGCTTAGTTCAGCTAGCCATCCAACGAACTCAGCACTTAACCGCTGCTCAGCTGCTGAGTGCGCTGGATGCGCCCAATGGGCGCATCCATCGCACTCAGCGGAAAAGCCGCTTAGCTGAACAGCACAGCGCAAAAAAGTAACTCAGCGGTGTCTGTGGGCTGGAAGGGATCTGAGTTAGAAATTATTTTGACAACAAAAATTTTTTTTCTAATTTATATAACTTCAATTAACTACCGCTGTGCTACTTAGAATAAAATTTTTACGCTGAGAAATTTGCCAGCCGCTGAGCTAAGCTGCTTAGTTCAGCTAACCATCCAATGAGCTCAGCGCTTAGCCGCTGCTCAGCTGCTGAGTGCGCTGGATGCGCCCAATGACAACATCAGCGGCTTTTAATTCTGTTTCTGACATTTCAATCCGTCGATTCCTACAAGTTCCAAAGTTTTGAGACTTTAAGGGCCGAAACACATCCAAGCCCGCTTTGAACACATCCAAGCCCAAAGCCAGCTGCAAGCATATCCAACCAATGCGTTTAAATGGGATTGAACACATCAAAATTTGTCTCGCAAATTCAGGCCTTGGCAAAGCTGGCCGCAAGGCTCGCCTCTGTCGGAATTCCGGCAATGCTGGAATTCGAATTCGGCCGAGGCTCTAGTTTTTGCTTTTGACAGTTGAACTTTGAAGTTGATATTTTGTATGCGAGTTTGTATTGAAAATAATTAAACAAATTAAATACAAAATCTTAGAAAATTTCACTGTAAACAAATAAATAATAATTAAAAAAGTCAACAAATTTTATTTTATTTAAAATGTTTGAAATTTCACCACATTTACATAATAACATATAAAAAATAACAATGAAAACAGACCAAATAATTTTATTTTAAATAATTTTTATATTTTACAATATTTGACAAATGTGATGAGCCGGCCTGATTGTGTTTTGAGTATTCCGCGGACGGCTCTGGAGCTCGCCTCAAGGAAAGCTTCGAGAGATGAGCTTTAAAGCCAGCCTGGATGTGTTTCGGCCCTAATCCATTCCGTTGTGTCCAGCCTACTCCAATAGAATTTCTCTGTTATAATGAAACTCATTTCGACATTTCAATCCAGTCTGTAGCGTTCCGTTGCGTCCAGTTTTACTGAGGTTTAAGTCCTTATCCGTCAGTCAGTCTGAGTAATGTGTGGCCTTCATCAAGTCGTGCCTGCCGACTTGGTTTGAAGGGCCTCGACCTGCATGATGTATGGCCTTCATCGGGCGGTATCTGACGACTTGGCGATAAGCCACGGCATGCTGGCGGATTGTAAGTGAATGGAGGCCTTCATCATTCATCATTGCGCTCCTTTAATCCCTCATGGGACATAGGGCGGAAACAGTTGCCCTCCAGCGGACTCTGTTTTGCGCGACAGCTCTCAGCTCCGACCAGGATATCCCAGTTGTTGCGGCTTCTGCTAGTAGGGTTCTCCTCCACGTTGGTCTAGGTCTTCCGACTCGACGGGATCCTTGCGGATTCCAGTCGAGGGCCTGTTTGTCTAGATTTTCGTTTTCGCGTCGCAAGGTGTGGCCAACCCAATTCCATTTCCTTCGTCTGATTTGGTCGTCTATCCTTTCTTGGCCGGCACGACGCCATAGTTCTTCGTTTGAAATTCTATCCTGCCAGCGGATTTTTAGGATACGACGCAGGCAATGGAGGCCTTAAGGGGCTCATATTCAAGGACGGCTGCACTGGAAGATTGTTCACTCGGAACTCGGTGGCCGGTAGAGCGCTCAGATATTAGCACGGTCATATACACCGGTCTGCCAACTAGTTGCTCAAACCTGTGACTGATACGCGTATCGCTGCTGGAGCTTCTTGATTTAGACTGCAGATGGCATATTTGTCGAAGTTCACGAAGAGCACGCGGAAATTTGGTACTTCGACTACTGCGCCGCCAGTGATCCATTCAAGAAATACTTCAAAGTCGAACGATATCAATCACACATCACTCTATGGGATGGTGTATGAAGTTAACAGACCTGTCTATACGACCGTGGATATTAGCGACCCAGATTTATCAATTTGTCCTATTTTAATTTTGTTTTACACGAGACATGACACGACATACACTCATACACACATTCGCAATCGCAAATATTCGCATTGCTTGATGCCAATGCGAATGTTTAAAATGATGCGAATCATTCGCATAAGCGAATACGAACATTGGTAACAACCCTAGTTTGAACTAAGAGGGAAAAGAATAAAAGACTCGAAATTAGCTTTAGCAAGCCACTAGTTTAGACCAAGGCAAGACAGGAAAAAGACACGACAAGGCTGCAAGATCAAGATAGCAAGACTTTGTTGTGTTCATCAATAATTGACAAAAGTCTTGCAGTGATGAGCAAAAAGTCTTGTCTTGCACATTTAGCAAGACCAAGACAAGACTGCAATACTTTTTGGAAGACTTTCTGCAAGACTTTTTGCAAGATTTTTTGCTCATCACTGCAAAACTTTCGGCACCTAGTGATGAGCACAAAGTCTTGATAACTTGATCTTGCAGTCTTGTCTTGCCCTGGCTTGTCTTATCTTTCTTCGGTCTTGCTAAATTTGCAAAACTAGGTAAAATTGCAAGACGTTTGCTCATCACTATTAGCCACAGTTACTGTTGGGTTTTTAAATGAGCTTGAGATTCTTGAGCATTTTATAAACAGAGGCTCCAATGAAAAATTCCCTTGAAGAACTAAATACTCCCCTGAAGAGACTAATTTTGCTCCCCTCAGAAATGACAAAACGGGAGCACTAGATGGAATCGTCGAAGTTATATACATGGGTTAACAGCCTCGGATTATAGGCTGCTCTCACTCTTCATTAGAATTTGTACGAATTTGTGCGAAATTGTAAACAAATGCCAAACAACAAATTGTAAAAAAATATAACACCCACAAAAATTGACTCCGCCAAAAGGCTTGTTCGCCGGGGCTAAAGCCCATTTAGCTTATAAAAATAAATCCTATGAAAGTAATTTTAGCAATAACAATGAATAAGTAAATTAGAGTCTTGATATCAATTGATATATATGTATGTATGTATGTTCGTTTCCATTCAATTTGTACATAAACTAGTTCTTATGAACTTTATACGTTTCGTTTAAGCTAATTATAAGCTCTACTTTTTAATTTTCTATTGTGCCTGTTGAATAGAAGAAGGCTTAAACATAATACATAGTAATTATAACTTACAAAGTATGCCAGATAATTATTTAAATTAACTAATTTTACAAATGAGTTGTTAATCTGTTTAACGGTTGCAAAATGCATTACTAATAATAATAATCTTTAACCAGACAAAGTGCAACCGTGTCAATATTAATTTTGCATCACATTATTCCATTACCGAGGATATGAATGGTGCTTAATTTTAGTGAACACTTCTCTCTATTAAGAGAGTGGGGCTGCTGTCCATTGTCCTACGAGTGGATACATACCAATGACATTACCAAAACGCCAGCAAACATAAACTTTAATAGCATCGACATTCCATTGTGGTTGTTTCATGTTGGTGCAGTCAGTTTTCGGAACACTAGAAATTTTCCTATCTACATATACATATCTATCTATATTAATAAAAGATTAATTAAAGAAAGTGTCTGCCAGTCTGTCAGTCTGTGTGTCTGCTTGGGCGTACCTTCACGCGTAGGAGTCAAACTAGAACAATAAACTTGAATTTTTATGTAGATGCATGAATGCCCAAACAGTCACCACCGGTGCTCGATCGCATCGCCCATTCAATGGGCGGGATTTTCTTCAGGACCCGTGAGGTGTATAAATGTCTCAAGGAGCTTGACGTCAACAAATCCTCTGGCCCCGATAATATTCCCCCTATGGTACTCAATAAATATGCCTCACCTTTGGCTAAACCTCTGGGCAAACTTTTTGCCTTATTATATTTCTCCGGAGTTTATCCAAACTCCTGGAAACTAGCTCATGTTCAGCCCTTTCCGAAAAAAGGTGATGCCAGCGACCCTTTAAACTACCGCCCAATAGCAATAACTTCTGTTCTCTCCAAAATCATGGAGACAATAATTAATAGAAAGCTGATGCAATATTTAGAATCTAACCAAATCATACACGACAGGCAGTACGGCTTTAGGCCGAAAAGATCTACTGGCGACCTTCTTGTGTGTTTGACCGAGCATCTATACCGAAGCATCCATAGTTCCGGTGAGTCTGGTCTGGTTGCTCTAGATATTTCCAAGGCTTTTGACAGAGTATGGCATCCCGCTCTGCTGTCTAAACTCCAAGCTATTGGTATCGACTCAGTTCTTTTGAACTGGATTGAGAGCTTTCTTTCCAGCCGTTCAATCAAGGTAGTATTGGATGGCGTCGAATCCAACCCACACTCCATCTCGGCCGGCGTTCCCCAAGGATCGATCCTCTCACCTGCTCTCTTTCTAATATTTATTAACGATCTGCTCTCAATCCCGTCCTACCCACTCCACAGTTTCGCCGACGACAGTACTCTGCGTTACTCTTACGCCAACGCTAGACAAGCAAGTGCCAGACCTTGTCTCTTAGACCACGAACTCATGTCCAGCTCTCTTAAAGGCTCAAACAGAACCAATCCGTTCCGTCCGCTCCGCACGTTTTTCCTTTGTTCTTTTTGACATTCCGTCCGATTGATTGTGGCTACCGCTCCGTTCGTCTCATGGAAAGTTTATGGAAATGCCAAATTTCCAACTTTTAAAAACGGACGGAACGGATTGGTTCTGTTTGTGCCTTAACGCGGACATCGAGCTCATTCTTGACTGGGGCCGCAAGAATCGGATCGAATTTAACGCATCAAAAACAAAGTACTGCCTTCTTCACCAAAACCTGTACCGACTTTCCCTCTATTTTAGTGGACAAAGATAACCGAACACCTGACCCATCTCTTAACATCCTGGGAATGACTCTATCCAATGATATGCAATGGAATGGTCACATATCCCAAATCGCCAAACAAGCGTATCAATGCCTCGGATTCCTTAAGAGATGCAAGTTCCTCCTTCAGCCAGCTGCTCTAGCCACAATCTACAAGTCCTACATTCGACCCAACCTTGAATACAACTCGTATATCTGGGCGGGCGCTCCTAAAACCACCTGGACAAGGTGCAAATCGCGGCATCAAAATCATTGGTGATAGCACTCTTTGTTCCTCCATCGACTCTTTAAGCCACCGTAGGAATGTAGCTGCACTCAGCAAGTTTTATCGCTATTATTACAGCGAATGCTCCACTGAAATAAAGAACCTCCTGCCTACACGGAAACTTTTTTCCCGCAACACAAGACTAGCCAACTCGGCTCACCCCTTCACTCTGCAGCCCTCCCCTTCACGCACATTACGGTTTAGCTGTTCGTTTATAAATAGAACAACTCGGTTATGGAACTCTCTTCCGCAGTCGGTGTTTCCGAGCTCATATAACATCTCTGAGTTCAAACGCAAGGTTCATCGACAGCTACTCATGCACCCTCCAGACCCCTAACTTATCCTTTCTATTCTATCCTTCAGATCAAGCTTACTACTATACATTGCACTATGACTCGAACGACATGACGGACTAGTATTACAAAAGGTGACTCCTAAGCTTCATCGTATCACAAAAAAAAAAAAAAATAGGTGACAAAAAGTTTTCGTTTTTCGAAATTTTAAATTGTATGGGTATGACCAGGGTCGGCGCTTGGGTTTTATGCGCCCGGTGCCGTATGCCAGTATGCTACTCATTTTGTGATTGCAATGAACGACAAAAGAAAAAATGCGCAAGCATATGAGTTGCCGTCCTTTATTACCTAATTAAAGACCCTTATAATATCCCTCTTCCACATTACGAGAGTGTATGATGGTGGTGCTCTACTGGCATAGGAGGCAGGGCCGGCTTGGTATTTTTGCGCCCAGTGCAGTATTGCACGTTCATTTTTTGGCCGCAGTAATCAATCAACAATGGCACAAATACTTAAATATTCATTGTATTAGATATCCTAGGTAAATGCTCCGATAAAATTATATCGTGTAACTTTTGCCGGCCCGATTAACATGAGTTCGGGGACAGATGAACAGAATATTTGATCGAGATAATAAATTGTAAAAATAAATTCTGAATGAATAGAGGAAAATGAAGTTACAGAAATTTTTTTTTCGAAAGTTAATTTTTTTTAAACTTAATTTCTGAAATTGCGCCCCTGTCCAATGGCGCCCGGTGCAAGTGCACCATTTGCACCTATGAAGGCGCCGTCTTTAGGCATGACAAATGGAATACAATTGGGCTAGCATACACAGATCGTAATATCAACACTAAAAAATCGGTTTTTATGATACTCTCGGTGTACATGAGTATTTATTTTACCGAGAGTAACTTTATTATCCCTACACGAAATATCAATGTGTGCACACCTCGAACGCGAATAACAAAGAGATATCTCAATATCAAACCAAAACAAGAAGAAGATACATTTGTGCATGGGTCAGTTTTCACGCCAAAAATTTCTGTTCAAAAAGTTACAACCACTTTCTTTCTTCCTTTTGCCCCTCTGTCCTAAAAACCGGTTTTTAGTCTTGACGTTATGATCCGTGTATGCCAGCCCATTACCTGTGCGCCGTTATGCCAAATTCGAAATGACGACCAACATAAAATGGCGGATTACCGGATGTTGAAAGGGGGAAGGTGTAAGTTTTTTTGAAAAAAAAAAAACTCACGAAAAAAGGGTTTTTGAAGTTATACTTCTTAAGGCGCGTTTCGAAAATATTACGAGAGTAAATTTTGAGGAATTCGCAACACAGGAATGCGCAACGCAGGAATCCGAGAAGGCACAGCACGGAGGATATGAGCGAACGGGTGGAGGCAATGGAGGGCAAGCATTTCAACTCCCATTCTTCATGCGCGCTGGATTTATCATTATTATGGGCATATGAAAATTCGTAGCCGATGCCGGTTCACGATGTCGATGGATGAGTTGGGTTTTATTACTAGGCGATGGAGGGAAATAAATTGCATATTCAATTCATCGCGTAAGTTTGGTTTCGTAGTGTGGCACAAACATTTTATTCGCGCCAAACTGGCTGGGCTTTTATTTCTGTATCGCTAACTTACATTTTGCAGAGCTATTTTACCAGTATACTTAATTTCTAGTTTGCCTATAGGATGATGTTTTATTGTGTTTCAAGTTTACTATTCATTTAAATTTCGTTTGGCGTAAGTTTACTCGCTAACGCTGCCGCTTTCCCAATGCCTTCATTGACTATGTCATATAGAAGGAGGTACAATACCTACGTATTTTTCTTTCGAAGACATGTAATTCATTTGCCATCGTTGGGGGTACTGTTCACCATATGAGGAAGGCGTTGGTTAGTGTTGATCGTGCTATTGTCTTATAGAGCAAGGTTTGAGTTTCTCTTGGAAGCGTCTTATAATTACCTAACGGCTTTAGTCTTGTTACTATTACACGGGCCTTTTTCAGTTTGAGTCTTACGTGTGGGCTCCACTTGAATCTGTGATGCGTGTGGACTCCCAGATACTTCATAAAATATTTGGGTTTATTTGTACGACAATTAATGGTTATTCTGCTGAGTTTTGACTCCCGCGATGCGTTTGTATGTCCTTTACTTGAGGGATTCCTGAAGCAGGGTATTAAACTTTTCCCCTGATTAATTTCTGTTCAGGCACTGGCCTGAAGGAAGAAAAAGTCATTTAAGCAGGCGACGAGTTGATACTTTACAAAATGTCAAATTAATTATACAACTAAACAAGCAGGCGTCGGCCAGATTTCTGGATATAAAAGGCCGGCCGGAATCAAGAAAATTCAGTCAATTATCTACAATCAACCGACTATGTTCAACCCACTAGTTCCAGTTCCAGTTGAAGTTCGAAGTCCAGTTCCAGTTGAAGTTCGAAGTTTAGTTCCAGTTGAGGATTGTTAGTTGCAGTTCCATTGTTGGTATTTTTTGATTGGTATAAATAAATGATAAAGGTATAACTACTTGTTTTATGAATCTATCCACACGGGTGCAACATGTCTCACGGTGACATCATGCCCCTACATTAAAGAGCAGGTTAGACGGTGCATACATGTCAGTCCTGACATCGCTCCAACTATCCTGCCCTGATTCAGAACAACACAGACACAACAAATATACAATTTACAGAGGCGAATTGGTTTTGGTCAAATTTGCGTTGTTTATGTTGGGTCGTTGTGCTTCTTGGTGAACACAGTTTGGAGGAGCTATTCGTTGAGGTCGATGCAATACAAATTATCCATTTCAATTACATTTCCGTCCTCTCCTCTGAACTTTGCTCTGGATAGTGGTCCTTGGAACACATAGTGGTCACGTTTGGAACTGTCACATTTCGAACGATATTATATAAATTGTCAATCCATTCTTTCATCCGCTACACGACAACCTCAATAAACATTTTGGTGGTTCCATCCAGGATTGGCAATCTATTTTATCGACGAAATCAAGTTCTAAGATGAGTTCACTAAGGAAGGCAATGCTGCGAGAGCAGGCTCAGAGATCTCGTATTGAGAAATTTGTTGAAAATTCGAAGAAAACTGCGACGGTAAAAAGAACCAAGGCATTCTATGAAGTAAAACTGGAACAAATGAATCAGTTATGGTTGGAGTACAAGGAGACAGATCAGTTATTAACGGATGCGTATCTATGTGACGAGTCAGATTCCGCAGCAGCACCTGAAGATACATACGTGCAAATAGAGTCGAAATATTCTGAGTATCGGAGTGAACTGCTGGAAGGACTCAGGAAATTGTCTGCAGTAGAACCTCTGCCAACCCAACCTGCAACAATTCCAATGGTCCGAACGGAAACATTTTTGCCAAAAATAGACTTACCAAAGTTTGATGGGAATTATGATTCGTGGTTTTCCTTCCATGATTTATTCGTGTCCCTGATTCACAACAACGTGCAATTGAGCGCAGTGCAGAAGCTGTATCACCTGAAATCATGTTTGATTGGTGATGCTGAACAACTTCTACGACACATACCAGTTACGGATAATAACTATGACGTTTCTTGGAACAAGGTTAAGGAACGATATGAAAATAAGAGGATTTTGGTAAATCATTATTTGAAGACACTTCTCAATCAACCAAAGGTTACAACCGAAAATTCCAATAATTTAAAAACATTCATAGCAACAACGGATGATTGTCTACAACAAATCATCAATTTGAAAATTGATATAGAATCATGGGATCTTTTACTTATACACATCCTGATCTCAAAACTCCCGTTTGTTACGAGGAAGATGTGGGAAGAAGAACAAGGCGCATCCCAAACTCTGCCTACTTACAACGCTTTCCATGCATTCCTGTGTAAAAGACAGAAGGTACTTGAGTCTATCTCTGACATTGTGTCAACAAGTCAACAGTCACAACCAACTCGGACAAAACCCACTACAAGGGTTCACCATACAATCAAGGGGAATCAATGTCCAGCCTGTCGGGAATGTCACTGGCTTCAGAGATGCCCTAAATATATTAATATGGACCCAACCGCAAGACGAAAGGTAGTGAGGACAGCGGGACACTGCTTCAATTGCCTATCGAAAAACCACACGACGAATCAGTGCAAGAGCAAATTTAGATGTTTGAAGTGCAAGGAAAAACATCATACGACCTTGCATGACGAGACGCAGAAGTCTTACTCAGAGCCAAAGTCACAACAACATGATCAAACGAGTCAAAGACCAGACGATACACCTATATCGTCACATCAACGAACCACTCACCAGGCCCACAGCGCTGGTGGTTCAAACAACGTGCAAGCCTTCCTCGCAAGGGAGGGATCGCACACGTTGCTATCAACAGCCTTGGTACTCACAAGGGGGAGCAACGGACGGCAACATACTATCAGATGCCTAGTGGATAATGGCTCGGAGTCATCCTTTATTACCCAGAATACATGCAAGAAACTAGGAGTGTCCTGTAGCCCGGCAGGAGTCAACATATATGGTCTGAACACAAGGCCAACAGGGAAGTCAACGAAACAAACTAGGATTATTCTAGAATCAATGAGCGCTAGCAAATTTCAGATGTCCCAAACATTTCTAGTGGTCAACAGTATAACCGAAAGCTTACCTAAGATAGCAATTTCAAGTCACCGGTATAACCATTTGCATGGTCTTGAACTGGCAGACCCAGGATGGTGGAAACCTGGCGACATCGATGCTTTGCTGGGTGCAGATGCATATGCTAGGATAGTTCAAGATGGTGTTCGACGAGGTGCAGAAGCAGAGCCCGTGGCAGTAAACACAAGTTTTGGATGGGTAATAATCGGACCCACACACGAGATGTCTAATACTACAGCTAACAATTTCACGATTCAAGTCACAAACGAGGATCTCAGCAATCAACTTAAACAATTCTGGGAAGAAGAAGAGGTCAATTCACCACCAATTCTGAGTCAAGAAGAGCAAGAATGTTCGGACTATTATACAAAAACCCATCGACGGCTAGAGAATGGGCAATACCAAGTCAATCTCCCATTCAGACGAAACGAGAAGCCCAACTTAGGCAACTCACGTGCGATGGCCCTCAAGCGGATGTATTGCGTAGAAAGACGGCTCAATAGCAACCCTCAACTAAGGAAAGACTATGAAGCCTGTTTACAGGAATACATCCAGCTGGGACACATGGTTGAAACAAGCCAGCCCAACGACGGTGAACCAAACTATTACATCCCACATCATGCGGTAATAAAAGAGAGCAGCACCACCACCAAAGTGAGAGTTGTATTTGATGCGTCTGCGAAAACGACTAATGGTCATTCGTTGAATGATTTTTTGCTAGCTGGCCCAACAATACAATCCAAGTTGTTTTGCACTCTACTAAGATGGAGAAGACATAGAATAGCTGTCCATGCAGATATCGAGAAAATGTATCGAATGGTTCAGGTATCACCAGAACATCGGACATATCAACGAATTCTCTGGCGGCATCAAACTCAAGGCAATGTTCAAGACTATATGCTGACAACGGCAACTTTTGGAACAACAGCTGCTCCTTATTTGGCGATTAGAACACTGAACCAACTGGCAGTAGATGAGAAGCAGAACTTCCCACTTGCATCTAAGGTAACTGAGTCTGATTTCTATGTGGATGATTTATTGACAGGCACGGATGATGTCAAAGAAGCACTTGAACTGCAGTTCCAACTACTCACAATGCTCAAGTCAGGTGGATTCAATCTGAGGAAGTGGAGCAGTAACGAGAAGCAAGTGCTTGAACAATTACCAATGGAGTACAGAGAGCATAAAGATTTGGTGACATTTTCAGAGGCGAATGCAATAAAGACTCTGGGGGTCCGTTGGCAACCGAGTTCTGATCACTTCTCTTTTCAATTCAAGCTGCATAAAGAACATAACGTCATAACTAAGAGAACAATCTTATCAGAAGTGGCGTCGTTATATGATCCTCTAGGGTTGCTACAACCAGTGATAATCGTTGCTAACATGTTAATCCAGGATTTATGGCTGACAGGGTGTTCATGGGACCAACAAGTGCCAGAACATATAGCCAAAAATTGGGAAAACTACAAGGCGGATTTACATAATATAAACAAAATTACAATTCCTAGGTGGATCCACTATTCTCCACAACATGACATGCAAATCCATGGCTTCTGCGACGCATCAATGCGAGCAACTGCTGCTGTGATCTATTTGCGAGTCACGGACAACGAAGGCAACATTATGTCGACTCTACTAAACTCGAGACCACTTTGCTATTTATCCAACAATGCTGATGATCCGTTCGTTCTGATGCCTGGACACTTTCTTATTGGGCAATCTTTATTGGCATTACCAGAACCAGAAGACAACACATCGCTCAATGTTCGATGGCAACACACCAAAGGCAGAATGAAGCAATTTTGGGACAAATGGTCGAAGGATTATCTGAATCAACTCCAGCAAAGGTCCAAGTGGCAACGACAACGGCCCAATCTTCAAATAGGACAATTAGTGCTTATGAAAGGGGACTCAACACCGCCAACAGTATGGCCCATTGGTATAATAGAGGAGCTATTCCCAGGGAGCGACGGTTTAACAAGGGTAGTACAAATTCGTACCAACACAGGTCAATTCAAACGACCAATCACAAAGGTATGCCCACTACCAATACACACAAGTACACATAGCCAAGAGTCCAACACGTTCCATACACATACTTTAAATTCCAAGGTTACTAATAATACATTGCAGATGGGTAATCGATACGAATGCGAGGAACAAGGATATTGGGATAACTGGCAAAACTATCTCTATATTGATGAAGAGGTCACGTTATCGCCGCCACCCGTGGATGGTTCGACGAGTCCTCTCAATCAATCGCCACAAGAGTCCACAGCGAAGGCAGAGTACCCACAGGCGCTACCTGAACAAACGAGATACACGACGTCAACGACAACCAACCCAGCCAACATCAATGGAAGACTAACAACGTCATTGCGAATCCTACGACCGACGACCACAATCCAAGAGCTCGAGATGAGGCAAGAAAATGAATTCCAACGGTTCGTGACTAGGGAAGGGGTTGACATCTACTTGCCAAAACAAGTCATTAAAAAATTGGACATTGGCAAGATAAAAGGGCGAAAAAGAAAAGAGCAAACCCTTAACCTTCCAGGACGATACCAAGCTAAGGTCAAGATCAAAGGGAATGGCGAGATCCAGTTTCACCACTACCGCAAACGCGGTATATCCAACGGACGAAACTGTTGATCAAGAATGATCAACGCGGGGGAGTATGTTCAGGCACTGGCCTGAAGGAAGAAAAAGTCATTTAAGCAGGCGACGAGTTGATACTTTACAAAATGTCAAATTAATTATACAACTAAACAAGCAGGCGTCGGCCAGATTTCTGGATATAAAAGGCCGGCCGGAATCAAGAAAATTCAGTCAATTATCTACAATCAACCGACTATGTTCAACCCACTAGTTCCAGTTCCAGTTGAAGTTCGAAGTCCAGTTCCAGTTGAAGTTCGAAGTTTAGTTCCAGTTGAGGATTGTTAGTTGCAGTTCCATTGTTGGTATTTTTTGATTGGTATAAATAAATGATAAAGGTATAACTACTTGTTTTATGAATCTATCCACACGGGTGCAACATGTCTCACGGTGACATCATGCCCCTACATTAAAGAGCAGGTTAGACGGTGCATACATGTCAGTCCTGACATCGCTCCAACTATCCTGCCCTGATTCAGAACAACACAGACACAACAAATATACAATTTACAGAGGCGAATTGGTTTTGGTCAAATTTGCGTTGTTTATGTTGGGTCGTTGTGCTTCTTGGTGAACACAGTTTGGAGGAGCTATTCGTTGAGGTCGATGCAATACAAATTATCCATTTCAATTACATTTCCGTCCTCTCCTCTGAACTTTGCTCTGGATAGTGGTCCTTGGAACACATAGTGGTCACGTTTGGAACTGTCACATTTCGAACGATATTATATAAATTGTCAATCCATTCTTTCATCCGCTACACGACAACCTCAATAAACAATTTCTATGTCCCATTTATCTTGGTAATCTATTATTTTGTTGACGTGTGTTTGGAGTTCTTCCGTAGCTTTAATTGGTGAGATTCTTGTTTCTCAAACAAGTGTATCGTCATTGTAGTGTATAAAAATTGTGTTAAGGAGAGGAATTTTGTGGGGAAGTCGTGTATAAAGATATTGAAAAGCTCAGGGTCTAGAATAGAGCCTTGGGTGACTCCAGATTTAATTTTGACCGGTTGAGAGGTTAACTTTTTTAAACAATTTAAACTTACAAGTTGCTATAGCAGTTTTACTCCAAATCAAAAATCTAATTTTTGAAACAAGTATTATGGCCATACACAAAAATGAAGAGTTTTCTGGCAGAGGCGAAGATTCGGGTCCACCTATTAGCTTTCTCCAAGATCATGTACATAAATCTAACTATGAATAATGATCGATTGGTTTCAAAAACACGACACGGCACCACCATTGATGCTGTATTTGTTTGTCTGATATGTTAATGTCCTTAGTATGAAACTCTTCGTATTATATTTCAGTTACTCTAACCCGCTCAATTCAATTGAGTAACCATAAGCACTAGAAGAAGAAGCTAGCGAAGTGAACATAATTTAGAAGTGACGTCTATTGCAGTAGTGGCAAAGGAAGTAGAATGAGTCTACCCAAAGTCGATGAACCCACAGGCTCATAACAAGCGTGGAAGGATGGGTCACGAGAGAGCATGGAGAGATGAGTTACGAGGACATAGCTCCATCGGTTCGGACGAGTTCAGACCGCGCAATACCCAGCATTCCTCAATGTGATACAGGACACAAATCGTGTCCTTTTGGAATTCCGGTGATTAGCCGACCAAACTGCTGCGCTGTAACCGGCTAAGAGCAACGAACTTCATAGACTAAAATGGTACGAGCTAAATATCCTCAATCAGAAGCTAAGGCGGAAAGATTAGAATCCGGTATAACCGACAGGCTGGAGCGTTCCACCTGCCAACGAACGAAAATAAAAAGATTCAATAAATTATTTGTACGCAAATTAAAAATTAGTCTTATAACCACACCAAAGAAGTATAACTTCTAATGTGCGTACATAAGTACACACTCCCACTGTTTTTTTTCTAAATTAGAAAGCGGGAGACTATTTTTATGTTACGGCCTTTATTTTTGAAGATACTAGCAGATTTTGATGTTAAAATTGGCCTTATTTGGTACAAAAAAAAAACGCCGGTATTTTTCGCATATACATATACATTAGGGTGGAGTGAAAAAACTGTTTTTTTTACAACGGCTAGGGCATACCTGCAGAAAGTTGTCATTTTAGCTTACAAATGAAGACAAAAAATATTATTCACCTCATTGCATGTTAAGAGGTGCCCCAGATGGTATAAAGATTTAAAAAAAATTACAAAATCAGCCTTTTGCCCACCTCGAAGATTGGTTTTTTTATTTATGTTGTAGTCAAAATAAACATTACAATTCTTAATTTTGGCTCTTTTTAAACACAAACAAAACTATAACGCAAGTTTTAGAACAAAACTTATCATGCAAACTACAAACAAGATATTTTTTACCATTTTTACAAATTTTAAGAAAACCTCATATTTATGTATAAATGGGGCACTATATGTTTATAACTTTCATATTTGACCCTAAGATTTTAGATAATTTAGATTCCCGCACTCCCGCATTCCCGCATTCCCGCATTACCGCACTCCCGCACTCCCGCATTCCCGCATTCCCGCATTTCCGCACTCCCGCATTCCCGCATTCCCGCACTCCCGCATTCCCGCACTTCCGCATTCCCGCACTCCCGCATTCCCGCACTCCCGCATTCCCGCATTCCCGCACTCCCGCATTCCCGCACTCCCGCATTCCCGCATTGCCGCATTCCCGCACTCCCGCATTCCCGCATTCCCGCATTCCCACACTCCCGCACTCCCGCACTCCCGCATTCCCGCACTCCCGCATTCCCGCATTCCCGCATTCCCGCACTCCCGCATTCCCGCACTCCCGCATTCCCGCACTACCGCATTCACGCACTCCCGCATTCCCGCATTCCCGCACTCCCGCATTCCCGCATTCCCGCATTCCCGCATTCCCGCATTCCCGCATTCCCGCATTCCCGCACTCCCGCATTCCCGCACTCCCGCACTCCCGCATTCCCGCATTCCCGCACTCCCGCATTCCCGCACTCCCGCATTCCCGCACTCCCGCACTCCCGCACTCCCGCATTCCCGCACTCCCGCATTCCCGCATTCCCGCACTCCCGCATTCCCGCACTCCCGCATTCCCGCACTCCCGCATTCCCGCACTCCCGCATTCCCGCATTCCCGCATTCCCGCATTCCCGTATTCCCGCACTCCCGCATTCCCGCATTCCCGCACTCCCGCAATCCCGCACTCCCGCATTCCCGCACTCCCGCATTCCCGCATTCCCGCATTCCCGCACTCCCGCATTCCCGCATTCCCGCATTCCCGCATTCCCGCACTCCCGCATTCCCGCACTCCCGCATTCCCGCACTCCCGCATTCCCGCACTCCCGCATTCCCGCACTCCCGCATTCCCGCACTCCCGCATTCCCCCGCACTCCCGCACTCCCGCATTCCCGCATTCCCGCATTCCCGCATTTCCGCACTCCCGCATTCCCGCACTCCCGCACTCCCGCATTCCCGCATTCCCGCATTCCCGCATTCCCGCACTCCCGCATTCCCGCACTCCCGCATTCCCGCACTCCCGCATTCCCGCACTCCCGCATTCCCGCATTCCCGCATTCCCGCATTCCCGCATTCCCGCATTCCCGCACTCCCGCACTCCCGCATTCCCGCACTCCCGCATTCCCGCATTCCCGCACTCCCGCATTCCCGCATTCCCGCACTCCCGCATTCCCGCACTCCCGCATTCCCGCACTCCCGCATTCCCGCATTCCCGCACTCCCGCATTCCCGCACTCCCGCATTCCCGCACTCCCGCATTCCCGCATTCCCGCACTCCCGCATTCCCGCATTCCCGCACTCCCGCATTTCCGCACTCCCGCATTCCCGCACTCCCGCATTCCCGCACTCCCGCATTCCCGCACTCCCGCATTCCCGCACTCCCGCATTCCCGCATTCCCGCATTCCCGCACTCCCGCATTCCCGCACTCCCGCACTCCCGCATTCCCGCACTCCCGCATTCCCGCACTCCCGCATTCCCGCACTCCCGCATTCCCGCACTCCCGCATTCCCGCATTCCCGCACTCCCGCATTCCCGCACTCCCGCATTCCCGCACTCCCGCATTCCCGCATTCCCGCATTCCCGCATTCCCGCACTCCCGCATTCCCGCATTCCCGCATTCCCGCACTCCCGCATTCCCGCACTCCCGCATTCCCGCACTCCCGCATTCCCGCACTCCCGCATTCCCGCATTCCCGCATTCCCGCATTTCCGCACTCCCGCATTCCCGCACTCCCGCACTCCCGCATTCCCGCATTCCCGCACTCCCGCACTCCCGCATTCCCGCATTCCCGCACTCCCGCATTCCCGCACTCCCGCATTCCCGCATTCCCGCATTTCCGCACTCCCGCATTCCCGCACTCCCGCACTCCCGCATTCCCGCATTCCCGCACTCCCGCATTCCCGCACTCCCGCATTCCCGCACTCCCGCATTCCCGCACTCCCGCACTCCCGCACTCCCGCATTCCCGCACTCCCGCATTCCCGCATTCCCGCACTCCCGCATTCCTGCACTCCCGCATTCCTGCACTCCCGCATTCCCGCACTCCCGCATTCCCGCATTCCCGCATTCCCGCACTCCCGCATTCCCGCACTCCCGCACTCCGCATTCCCGCATTCCCGCACTCCCGCATTCCCGCACTCCCGCATTCCCGCATTCCCGCATTCCCGCATTCCCGCACTCCCGCATTCCCGCACTCCCGCATTCCCGCACACCCGCATTCCCGCATTCCCGCACTCCCGCATTCCCGCACTCCCGCATTCCCGCATTCCCGCATTTCCGCACTCCCGCATTCCCGCACTCCCGCACTCCCGCATTCCCGCATTCCCGCACTCCCGCATTCCCGCACTCCCGCATTCCCGCACTCCCGCATTCCCGCACTCCCGCATTCCCGCACTCCCGCATTCCCGCACTCCCGCATTCCCGCATTCCCGCATTCCCGCACTCCCGCATTCCCGCATTCCCGCATTCCCGCATTCCCGCATTCCCGCACTCCCGCATTCCCGCACTCCCGCACTCCCGCACTCCCGCATTCCCGCACTCCCGCATTCCCGCATTCCCGCACTCCCGCATTCCCGCACTCCCGCATTCCCGCACTCCGCATTCCCGCATTCCCGCACTCCCGCATTCCCGCATTCCCGCACTCCCGCATTCCCGCACTCCCGCACTCCCGCACTCCCGCACTCCCGCATTCTCGCATTCCCGCATTTCCGCACTCCCGCACTCCCGCACTCCCGCATTCCCGCACTCCCGCATTCCCGCACTCCGCATTCCCGCATTCCCGCACTCCCGCATTCCCGCATTCCCGCACTCCCGCATTTCCGCACTCCCGCATTCCCGCATTCCCGCATTCCCGCACTCCCGCATTCCCGCATTCCCGCACTCCCGCACTCCCGCATTCCCGCACTCCCGCATTCCCGCATTCCCGCACTCCCGCATTCCCGCACTCCCGCATTCCCGCACTCCCGCACTCCCGCACTCCCGCATTCCCGCACTCCCGCACTCCCGCATTCCCGCACTCCCGCATTCCCGCATTCCCGGCACTCCCGCACTCCCGCATTCCCGCACTCCCGCATTCCCGCACTCCCGCATTCCCGCACTCCCGCACTCCCGCATTTCCGCACTCCCGCATTCCCGCACTCCCGCATTCCCGCACTCCCGCATTCCCGCACTCCCGCATTCCCGCACTCCCGCATTCCGCACTGCCGCATTCCCGCACTCCCGCATTCCCGCATTCCCGCACTCCCGCATTCCCGCACTCCCGCACTCCCGCATTCCCGCACTCCCGCATTCCCGCACTCCCGCATTCCCGCACTCCCGCACTCCCGCATTCCCGCACTCCCGCATTCCCGCATTCCCGCACTCCCGCATTCCCGCATTCCCGCACTCCCGCACTCCCGCATTCCCGCACTCCCGCATTCCCGCATTCCCGCACTCCCGCACTCCCGCATTCCCGCACTCCCGCACTCCCGCATTCCCGCACTCCCGCATTCCCGCATTCCCGCACTCCCGCATTCCCGCACTCCCGCATTCCCGCACTCCCGCATTCCCGCACTCCCGCATTCCCGCATTCCCGCACTCCCGCATTCCCGCATTCCCGCATTCCCGCACTCCCGCATTCCCGCACTCCCGCATTCCCGCACTCCCGCATTCCCGCACTCCCGCATTCCCGCATTCCCGCATTCCCGCATTCCCGCATTCCCGCACTCCCGCATTCCCGCACTCCCGCACTCCCGCATTCCCGCATTCCCGCACTCCCTCATTCCCGCACTCCCGCATTATATATATATATATATATATATATATATATATATAGTGCCCCATTTATACATAAATATGAGGTTTTCTTAAAATTTGTAAAAATGGTAAAAAATATCTTGTTTGTAGTTTGCATGCTAAGTTTTGTTCTAAAACTTGCGTTATAGTTTTGTTTGTGTTTAAAAAGAGCCAAAATTAAGAATTGTAATGTTTATTTTGACTACAACATAAATAAAAAAAAACCAATCTTCGAGGTGGGCAAAAGGCTGATTTTGTAATTTTTTTTAAATCTTTATACCATCTGGGGCACCTCTTAACATGCAATGAGGTGAATAATATTTTTAGTCTTCATTTGTAAGCTAAAATGACAACTTTCTGCAGGTATGCCCTAGCCGTTGTAAAAAAAACAGTTTTTTCACTCCACCCTAATATACATATATATATAGGTATGGAAAATATATGGAAAAAATCTCCGGTACTCAAAGGCAGGAGCGGATGGGCAACATCTAAGCGGCCCGTGATGTAATATTTGTCGGCCCTTTTTTTAATTTCCGGATATGGCTAAAATATACATTTACAGAGTGTTACGACGTTTTTCATTCAGAATTTGTAAATTTTTTAAATAATCATTAAAGCGCAGGAAAATACACCTCCCTCTAGCAATACGCAGCCGTGGCTGATTAAATGAAAACAAGTGATTTGATAGGAGGGGCTAAACGAAGCTTTTGTCAAGCTTTTAAGCATTTTTAAGAGTTTTGTACTCCAGCATGCGCCAAATGTCACGAAATTTGAAAACATCTATACCACAAAATAAACCAAACATAATAGTTTGAGAGTTATTTATGGGCAGTCGGAAGAAGAAATATAAAAACTCAATTTTTTGCTGATTAATTATATAGGCAAATAATAGTGTAAAATACAGAAAAAAATGTACAAAAAGCCTTTAAAAATGTGTTAAGAAAATTGAAAAATTCATTCTGGTTCTTTATTTTTGATAAGTAAATGTTTATGAAGATAGGTTGATATATCACTGAGACCAACGGTGGGCGACCCCGGGCCTGTTTCTATCCGGCTCGCGAGAACTTTAGAAGAAATTATAACTAAATATTTTTGATGTAATTTGTTTAATTTAAATAGAAAATTAAACGCACATAGCAACATGTACATATATTCATAGTTTAGTACTAATATTGAACTGGCATCCAATGCGTTTTTCTGAATCTCAGGATTTCGAAGAAACTCACAAAAAAAATGTGTTCTCTTCTGGAATACTTAAAAGTCCTTGCCATTTCCACTGTCGTTCGGTGTTCCTCCTTCGTGCCCCCGTTTTGCTCACGCGAATATGGCGCTCTAAACCTCTACGTTGTTAATTTAATTCTCAAGCTCACTTCCACGGCGTGTGATATTAGAAACAGACGCGGACGGAGCACCATATATATAGATTTTCGAGGGATACCGAATCAGACCACTATTTGCGGGTCCCTTTTCGTCCCTCTGCCTAGAGTCATCTTATTGGGGTTGCAGTGGGTTGTCCCATTGCTCCCTTACTTCGACTCCCCTAGTTATCGCAAGCAGCTGATTGAAGGGAGTCTGCCTCATGTCCTCCATCCACTGGAGTCCAGTTATGGCATCCCTTTTCCTCGCCACCGCCGGACAGTGACACACTATGTGTGTGGCCGTCTCAGGTTCCTCCAGGCACATCCGACAGGTGTCATCCTCCAGAATTCCCATTCTTTTTAGGTGATACCTGAAACATCCGTGTCCTGTAATCAGTGCCACCAACCATCTGAGGGTTCTCCTTTGCATATGCAGGATCCTTCTTCTGGCTGCGGTAATCGGCAGCGTAAGCACCATCTTAGCCTGCCTACACGTGGTCATAGCGTCCCACCGTCTCCGGTGTTCCTCAGCGACCCATTTCTCGATGTAGTTCCTTACCAACCCTCTGCCAATGGCAGAGTATGGCTCCGGTCCCCAGAATTCCGAGGTTGACCCCTGTTTTGCCAGGTTGTCAGCCTTTTCGTTCCCATCGATGCCTGTATGTCCTCTAACCCAAGCTAGCGTCACGTTGTTTTGTTGCGCACACCTGTTCAGTTTTTGGACACATTCCAACGCCAGAGACGCATTAATCTCTGTCTGGTTCATGCGCTTAATCACAGCCTGATTGTCCAGTGCTATAAGGATACTTCTTCCCTGCACCTGACCCTCATTTATGTGATCCAGCGCGTGCAGCAGAGCAAGCATTTCCGCCTGGTAGACTGAGGTGTAATTCCCCAAAGCCAGAGAGCAGGTCAGATTTAAGTCCTCCGAGAAGACTCCCGCACCTGCTCTGCCGTCAATCTTGGATCCGTCCGTGAAGATATATATGTCTTCCGGTCTCCCTTCGGGGAGCGTTCCGTTCCCTATGAGGGTTTTATGATACCTTTCGGTCACCCTCATTTTTGTGATCCCTTCCATGGGCATCATGAGCTCCCTAATCCCTTTAATGCGATCCAGGATCTTCATGTGCCCATATAAGGTTCCTGACGCCTGCCATGCGGCATCCCGTCTCATCCGAATCGCTGAGGCTGCCGCAGTCTTCATCACCTGGAGGTCTAACGGCAGCAGCCCTAACAGCGCCTCCAATGCCGCGGCGGGTGTGGTGCGGAAAGCACCGCTCACACCTACGCAGGCCATTCTTTGCACCTTGTCCAAATGCCTCTTGACGGTTTTCTGTGTGGCTTTAGTCCACCAGACCACCGAGGCATAAGTTATGATGGGTCTCACCATCATGGTATATGTCCAGTATGCTAACCTTGGTGAGATACCCCACCTTAGTCCACATACTCTTCTGCACTGGTGAAGCACCCTTGTCGCCTTCTTAATCTTCTCTTCAACGTGGTATTTCCAGGTTAGTCGCGAGTCCAAGTATACACCCAGATACTTGACCATCCCAGACACCTTGATCCTCGATCCAAAAAGCATGAGGGGCTGAAAATCCAGATCTTTAATCTTCCTAGTGAAGATTATCGCGTCTGTCTTATTAGCATTTATGGTGAGGCCCTGTTCCGTACACCACTGCTCAACCACTTGGAGTGCATTCCTCATGATATCTGCCGTAGTGCTCATAAACTTGCCACGTGCCACAATCGCTACATCATCTGCATACCCAACGGTATGCACGCCCATTTCCTCTAGCCGCCTGAGCAGAGTGTCCACAGTGATGTTCCACAGGAGGGGCGATAGCACCCCGCCCTGTGGGCATCCCTTGCTGACCCTCCCTCGAAGCCGCGAGTCTCCTGTCTGAATCCTTACCGCTCTGTTTCTCAGCATGCTGTCCACCCACCTTACAATCATAGGGCTGACCTCTCGCCTCACCAGAGCGTCTTTGAGTTTGTTGAACTGTATCTTGTCGAAGGCGCCTTCGATGTCCATAATAACGGCCATCGTTATGCCTCCGGTATACAGTTCCCCCTCGGCTACTCGCACCAGTTGGTGAAGTGCCGTTTCTGTAGATCTGCCAGCCTGGTAAGCGTGCTGGCTTCTACTTAAAGGGTGCCTCCTTAGCATAGTACTCTCCAGGTGGTCTGCCACCACTCTTTCCATTGTTTTCAACAGAAAGGATGTTAGGCTGACTGGCCTGGAGGACTTCGCCTCGGTGTAGTCCTTCTTGCCTGGCTTAGGGAGAAATACCACTTTGGTTTCCCTCCACACCGCCGGAATGTATCCTGTTGCTAGACAGGTAACGAATATTCCCCTAAGCCTGGGTGCAATGACATCTTTGCCCCATTGAAGCAGCGCAGGGAATATTCCGTCACTCCCCGATGTCTTGAAGGGAGAGAATGTGTCTATTGCACGTCTCACCCCTTCCTCCGTCACCACCCCGTTAGCCTCCTCTCGGTTCATCCTTGTAGCCATTCTGTTACGAATAGTCCAAGATTTACCCGAGACATAGCTGCCAGGAAAGTGAACTTCCATCAGGATCTTGTTGGTTTCCTCCAGCGTCTCCGTCATCCTCCCCGACGGGTCACGAACGAGTCCGACTTTGGAGACCGGGTCCCGGGACGGAGCACCATGGGACGAGTGTGTTCTGTGGAAGCGGAGGTAAGTCTGTAGCGGCGCGTAGGACGTAGATGTGTAGATAACTGACAGGTGCGGCGCGATCGTCCGTATAAAAATACACGAGCATGAACAATGGAGGGAACGAGCGAGCTTATTTTTAATTTCTTCCTTAATTTCTTAATTCTAAATAATACCACTAAGGCCGCAGCTGCAGTAATACGTTCTCTTTCACTTTGCATTTTGGAATGACAAAACCCAGCGGGAAAATATAGGAGCTATTCTCGATAAGCAGTAAAGAACTGCTTCCACATCGTATCCTTTGGAAGGTGTTAGGAAGATTTTAGTTTTCTGTTCAACAGCCAAATTTTTTTCAAGTAAATAAAACACTAGTTGTTTGAGCCTTATGCAGGAAACTTCTTTGACACATATTTCGGGCGCTCAGTGTACTCCTTAAGAGCTTTCGAAAAAGCCCCTACAAAAGAGATTCCATTGAGCTACTCAAGAAGCTGTCGGGAAGAAAATGCAACGCTTCCTCCCAATGACATACAATTATAAAAAAGATATGACGTGGGATACGAACAAGAAGGGCTCTTATGCGGCGGTTACACGAATGACAAAAAATGACAATGGTCACAATTTCTGGTCATAATTAATGGCATTGCTGTTCACACGACTCAAATAATGACATGTGAAAAGCTCTATTATAAAATGTCATTAATTTATTGCAAGTTGCCATAAATAATGGCAAGAGCTGAATTTTTGTCTCCAACAGTCGCAACTGTTTTATTACTTTATGGCCCTGTTTGTTTGGAAAAGAATTGGTGTCTATGTAGTGTATTGAGTAGGGCCGATTACTAAAAAAATGTTGATTAATCGAATGCCGATTAATCGGATCATTCGATTATCTCTAATCGATTAATCGTTTGAAAACAATCGATTAATGTAATAATCGAATAATTTTCAATAAAAATTGATAAAAACACTTTTCTACTGTTATTTTTAATTTTTTGTTGTAAAAAGTAATATAGTAATATAAAATTATCAAAATTAAATTATAGGTAGTGGCATAGACACCTTTTATTTGTCTATGGTAGTGGTTATGCAATTAAGAGATTTTACAATTCTTTAGAATAGACTTTTTTTTCTTTTTTTTATGTGACAGGCTAGAGGCTTAGGGAAAGTCCCCTTGTACTGTCGACAATCTTATTTTTTCGTATACGCTGTCGAACAGCAGCTCTAGCCGGAAGATAGAGAGAAGAGAGGAAGGAGCTGTCACAACCTAGCCGCGATATTTTTATTCCACCTACTCGCAACCATATAGAATATACATCTGAAACGATCATAGAATAATTTTTGATAACAGAGTATATTACTTATCAGTCTAGAAGCAAGTTACTTAAGATTATATTTTGACCACAGAGTTTCGCTGAGCGGTGCCCGTTTTGCCGAACAAAAACTACTATCCCTCTGTTCAACGGATGATCGACGCACAAGAATTGTAGTCGCGAATGTCAACCGACAAGACAAGGTGTTTACATTACCTAGATCTTTTTAATACTTGCGTTTGGTATAAGGACGTGTGGTGAAGCAGTTGTACTGCCAACCTAATAACAATTATCTAGATACAAATTCTATCAACCTTTTATCTGTTGTTTTTTAACAATCCAATAATTATTTTCTTAATTGTCAATAATCGGATGCAATAATCGCATGAAATAATCGATTTTCGATGTAATCGGATTGGAAAAAAACGATGCGATTGTTTCGATTAATCGAATCGAATAATCGATTGTCCGATTAATCACGATGTAATCGGCCATCCCTAGTATTGAGCATTTGCAGACACTTGATTAATTCATGGTCCTGTTTGTTTTGAATATCCAGGTTTAGGTGCTGATTTGAGTGTAAACCCCTTTGAAATAACACTACCGCACTTCATGATAATATCAATTGATATAATTATTCATCTTTTTAACAAATTTATACTCTTTCGCCTTATTTAAAAATAAATTGAACACAAATTCCCTTCCTTTTTGCATTTTTACGAGTGTTAAATATATATTTAGACTTGCCTATATGAGATTTGCCTTGTTAAGATAAATAAAAATGATCATAAAGGGTATGAAAATAAACTGCGGGGGTGTGTTGCCGGTATATTATAGTCCATTCAAAACGAACGTTTGGGTATCAAAACATAACACCTTTTTGAAACTCTTTCCGCACATATTTTTTTGTTTACTGATTATGGGGCCGCCCCAATGTAGGGGTAGTTGAAAGTAGTTTTGTTTTGGCTTGAAAAGAGTTTATTTTTTTTTATTTAATGTTAATTTTCCAAATTGTAGGGGTAGTTTTTACTCCATAAGGGTCGAAAACAATTTATTTGTACCTGACTACACGCATTCAATCAAATTTGAAGCCTAATTTTTTTAATTTTCGGTCCATTTAGGGGTGGTTTTAACTGTTTAGGATTATCCCTTATCATAAAATTGGGCTTGATTTGGTATAAATCAACCACTTTCGCCAATAAATATTAGTATTCCATTGGGTTATTTTCGATTATTATTGAAATTGTTGTTGTTGTTGAAATTGGATTTTGCATTTAAATAATGACACTCTATCATAAAAGAATGAGCAAGTTCATTCTTTTATGATGACTTGCCATAACTTTTTATAATTTCTCATTATCGTTTACACGGTCATAATTTGTTTCATTATTTCTAAGCTTTTTAAAGCTTTTTATGACAATAATTTTTGCCATTTTTCATGACAGAAATAATGACACAAATTATGATCGTGTAAACGATTATGACAATTAATGACCAAAAAAATGACAAGCGTGTCATTCGTGTAAATTCACCATTAAGCTTCAAAAGAAGGCTTCTTCATGTCTTAAAGTAGGCTTCCGTACCCCAGTGGGCATTGTAAAAGGCATGGTGCGGTGCGTGGCTATCCGTGCGTGATAATCATGATAATCAGCAAAATCACGCACTGTTGAAACCCAGCTCCAGAATTGTTTTAATTTGGTCGTTGTCGAGCATTCCACCATTATCACTTAATAACTCCTCTATTGGATGACCGAGAGTTTTGCCTTGTACCATTATCTGAACTGGAAAACCATATCGAAAACAACTTACTTCCTTTTTAGTGAGTGGGCTCAGCAAAAGGTTCAAGCATATCAGTAGATGTCAACTTCCCAGGTTTAGCTGTTTCCGAACTTATATAACATCTCATAGTTCAAACGCAAGGCTCATCAACATCTACTCACGCACCCTATAGACTCCTAACCTATACGTTCTCTTTTATCTTTCAGGTCAAGCTTACTACTAGACATTGCACCATGACTTAAATGACATGACGGACTAGTGGTACAAAGGGTGATCCCTGAGCTTGATCAAGCAACATAAAAAAAGGAAAAAAAAGCTTTACAGAAACTTTTTTGAGTTTAGTACCGAGTGATGGATAGTGTAATTTGCCACATTAAAGATCTTTCGCTTCAAATGTAGATTTAAAAATTACAGATCATAAAAAGATGCCAATTAACTACTACGGCCCGCGGAATAAACGTAAAGTTTATTTTGGCCCATGTTATAAAAAGGTTGCCCACCCTTGACTTAGACGTACTTTCTGAACAGCCGGCCCACCGGCAAATTTTCCGGTTCGTCTTAGGGCCCATCCGCCCCTGTTCAAAGGGCTAAGAATACAAAATCATTTTTTGCAGGTTTGTCCTTTTTTCATTATACATTTTTCCTACCGCGGATTCTGCACACATAATCTTATTTTATTGAAAGGCGTTGCGACGCACGCGGGTTTTTGTTTTCGATATCCACTACAATTGATCCTTCTGATCGTTTTATGAAGTGCCTTAAGAGGACTATACGTCAATTGCCGCAATCAGTGCTCCTTATATATCTTCGATGAATTAATATTGTATTATGTTCAATTATTTTTAAACATTCACCATCACTATCAGATTTTACCATCATAGTGGAACAATGAGCCTTGTAAAGGACTAATGATAAGCACTAAAGCCATGAAAACATCTAATAAGAAGGACTTTTCTTTTCCCAAGTAGCTTTTCAAAAATCGATAGTGTAAGAACTTAAGTAGTTTTGCAGCGATAGTGCGGGCACTGGGAATCTTCCATCTTTTAATAGTGTAATAACTTGGGGCAATTTTTATGTAGGGTAGAAAAATTTGCATTTTAGCTAACTGTCAAATTTCTCTTAAGAAGTCGTCACCACTACCGCGCGGTGTACATTTTGTTCGTTTGACTGCTTCTAGAAAAAAACAACACAGGGGTCGAAATACTGGGTATTTTTCTACAATGCTTTTGATGTTCAACACTGGAAGTAAAACTACACAGCTGTATTGGAACTATGACCGGAGCACTTGTTTTTCTCTTACATTACCCCCAAATTTTTGTCTCTTTAACGGGGGAACTGAAGAAGCTCCCCAAATAATTCTCTCTTACTAGACCTACCTTATGTATGTAGCATGTAATCCCATTCAATGTTGAACGTTCGTAAATTGATGCTATATCAACATTATAATTTTTCCCTGGTAAATTAGTTCCGCTTTTCTCGTGAGAGGTGGGTGGTTGTGCATTGTAGTAACAGTGTAAATTTCCTTCGAATCGATTTCTTAGATTTTGTTGAAAAATTAATGCCGAACTTAAATCTTAACGAATTTCATGGGATGTACCCATAAATTTTTGTCCCCAAAAGTTTTGCCCTTAAAGAGAGAGAGAGGAGCTTACACATCAGCATTAATCAGAGGTTGGGTGACGGAATTTCGGGCGGGCGGCTGGCCCCATAGTTAATACAATGCCTGTTTATAGTGGGGCTAAAATTTATACACATGGGATTTATTGCTGTTGGTATTCTTGGTGCTATTGGGGAGGCTTAAATTGGGTTTTGTGAAGGACATGAAAGACGAATTTAAATATTTTATTCGAGCCAGCGTTAAAATGGGGGGTGAAAGGAGGGGTGGGGGAGGGATACCCTTTTTAAATTTACCTAAATTTCATTGTGGCTCTTAAAATGATTTTAATTATGCTAGACCGTAAAGTTTTCATTTTTTTTTCTTCTGTCCAACCCCTCTCATCCCTACCTCTCTCTCGTTGTCAGCTGTTATTGGGGAAAGTTCATTTTAAATTAAGAACTGTAACGTATCTCTTGTGTGTTTATTTTGGCTTTTTAGGATCTTTTCATTTTCCACAATCTTTATTAGCATTAGCTTTTCGTAAATTATCAATAAAAAAAAGGAAGGTTAGAGAAAGATCTGACCCGAGTAAGCAATCTTTGTAGAAGCCCAAAGGTCGGATAATGCCCCAGGGGAGACATGCAATTCAAGGAGGGTACAGACTGGAAGCCATTTTCCTTCTTTGGTTTCAGGCTTCCCTCTCTGCTTAATCTTCAATTTACCTTACATGGGAAACGTACATATAGTATATAGAAGTGATAATGAATACCAGAAAAGCGGAAATTAAATCAAAGAATCACTTAAAATTGTCCAAGACTTTAACAGTATTATAGTTAGTAATATTTATTACTACTACCTTCATGCCCTTTTAGTTACAAATAGAGAAAAGGGATAAAATTTAGAGAATTATAAATTTATTTTAAGAGCGGTTTCTTATTGGGAAGGTAATGAATACCGTCCTTTCTATATGAACTTTAATGAAAATTCCCCTAATGGTATTTCATTGTATAGGGAAACGCTCTATCTCTATTGTGTTGAAGGGCTTTTATTGATCAATATATATACTATATTGTTTCCAACCTTGTTTGTTGTTTGGCAAAATTCGTTGAGTCATCATCTCTACTATATACGGTGTGTTTTGCCAACTGCTTTTTCTTTGTTATTTTCTTCATTTCAAGTTTTTACCCAATTTTTTACTATAAAGCACTTACAAAAAAAAACCCTACAAATACCGAAAAGGATAAGTGATTCAAAATGAAAATGTACGTCCTTTATGTTATTTGTTATGTATCATAAACTGTGCTACGGCTACTGATTTCTGTCAATATTTGTAGATTGGAAAAACTAAAATGAGACATATTTTCTTATCGGTTGTAAAACACCTCATTTCCAAAATGCTATAAAACGGGAAGGTCTAAGGATATACTACATACAATCACTCTATCGATCTACGTTACTCTTGGGATTTTATGTATGACCACAAAAGAAATAAACCTTTTGTATCAAGCAAGTTGACTTTTTTTGGGGGGGTGGAATATGTATGTGACAAAAGAGGTGGGTAGTCCTTAGAGTGATATTTAAGTCCAATCTTCATTGTTAGTACACAATGGTCACATTAAAACGTCTTGCCTAACCAACAAACGCACATCTGTCTTCGTTATCTGGATGATAATTTGAGGGTGTAACTTTTGTATAAATGATGAAAGTTGGACTTAAAGTGCAGAAGGAGATATTATTTATATAGAAAATTAAATTAAAAAAAAAAAAGACAGAATTAGATGGTAAAATTATGTTAGGTTGTCGGTGTAATAACTCTTAATATATAAAAATTTCGAGCCATGATGTTCATACCCGCTAATCGCCGAAACCGCCCAA
This sequence comes from Thereva unica, assembly GCA_949987705.1. Taxonomy (NCBI): domain Eukaryota; kingdom Metazoa; phylum Arthropoda; class Insecta; order Diptera; family Therevidae; genus Thereva; species Thereva unica. The sequence continues at coordinate 50,968,784 of OX465283.1, forward strand.
GCGATTTAAATGAAATTTTTGGGAATGTGTTTGGGTAGTTCCAGATTGTAAGATAGGATAGTTTTGGTGCAGATAAGTAGAGCTGTGGAACATCTGGAGAAAAATCTGGAAAACGCCTTTCAGTTTAAACGAAAATGAAATTATAGTAACAGCAGAGGGGGGGGGGGGGCAAAATCATACCGCCACCTCCTCGCTGGTGCCTCCCGGATAACCAATCGACGAGGACGTATCCAGTGCCCGGGAGTATAGCCGGGCCACCCTATCCTTTCTTACTATTTACTTCAAGCTCCTTTAATCCTTCAGCTCTGACCAGGATCTCCCAGTTGCTGCGGCCTCTGCTAGTAGGGTCCTCCCCTACGTTGTTCTAGGTCTTCCGACTCAGGATCCCGGGCGAATTCCAATCAAGGGCCAGTTTGGCTTGATTTTCATTTGCGCGTCGCAAGGTGTGGTCAATCAAATTCTATGTTTCGCAACCGTACAAAAGAATTGCCTTAACGTTGGAGTTGAACAGCTGCATTGTATTCCGCCTGTTCCCCCATCTAGAGCGCTGAAAGGGGGTCCTTTATTACTATAACAAATAGTAAAGGCGAAAGTAGGCACCCTTGTCGTGCGCCTGAACTCACCTCAGAGCTGTCGGATAGCTTTCCATTATGGAGAACTCTGCATTTGGAGTTGTTGTATAGGGCTTTTATCAATTCTATTATTTTATCAGGTAGTCCACGTTCCTGTAGTGCCTGCCATATAAAGCTCCTATTCACCGAGTCAAACGCTTTCTCCTAGTGTACGAAAGCAAGGTAAAGGGCGGATCGGAATTCAGTGGACTGCTCCACTATGATTCTCAAGGTGTTAACATGGTCTATACATGAGCGGCCCTTCCTGAATCCGGCCTGCTGCCTTCTAAGCGTTCGGTCTACTGCCTCTCTTATCCTAGATAGTAATATATGGGACAACATTTTACCCACAGTAGATAATAAACAGATGCCTCTCCAGTTGTCGCATATTGGTAGGTCCCCAGGATTGACTATAGTGCTTCTGCTATGAGGCTTGAATAGGCTTTCAACTGCTTTAAATTGCGGTTACTATTTCCGTCTTGAATGGGGCCCGAGTGGCGATTCTTATCGGCTGTGCATTGTTGCTGTTTTCCTGAGGTTACTGTGCAAGTGAACTATTCTGGGCGGCGAAGAAGTAATCTCTCCATCTTTGGAGTTGCTCCTCATCGTTGCACCGCAGCCTTCCATCCGCAGTCTAAGCGGAATGCTTTTGATTAGAGTACTTTCCCGAGGGCTGTTTAGTATTTTAGTACAGCACTTTTGCCTGTTTTTGCCGCTTTTTCTGTGAGCTCATTTATTTGCTGCCGGACACTTCTCTTTACCTCCTGGTGTAATTGGGAGTATTCCCGTTGCTGTGACGTCTTTCCCGGTCCCTTGTACAGTTCACGTTATTGTTTAGGGACCTCCTGCGTTCTATATTTTGCCAGGTTGTGTCCGAGATTCAGTGTTGCCGGTTTCTTTGAAAATAACCGATGCTTGTTTGCCGTCAATATAGCGCTCTTTGTCGTACTCCACAGCTCTTCAATATTTGTGTTGTCAGAAACGATTTGCTGGTTTAATATTTGTTGCAGGTTTCCAGCAAATTCTCGCTTCTTAACGGTCTCCAGCAGAAGGTCTACGTTAAACCGTCTACGGGTTCTAGCATCGCGCTGGACGTTTCTGATTGCGGTGATTTTAAGGCGAATAGTTTCTAAAGCCAAATGGTGGTCACTTCCAGTATCTGCTCCCCTAAAGCTCCTGACATTATTCCGATTAGTTTTCCCTCTGCGGCTGACGGCCACGTGATCTATCTGGTTTCTCGTTCTACCATCGGGCGTTACCCAGGTCTCTATATATCTTCTCGTGGCGAAAGTAAGTTCCACCAACTGGTGGCGCCAATGATCAGCTAATCATTGTTATTGGTAACTTGGCTTAGGCCTTGATTTCCAAATATATGCTCAAGGCTGGTGTTGTCACGTTTGGGCAGATATGTTCCCCCGCATCGGGCCATCTGGTCTCGCTAAGTCCCATGATCTTGATTTTATATCGATTCTTCTCGTTGAGGACTTCATCCAGCCGTCCATCAGGAAGGAGGGTTCTCACATTCCTTAATCCAATTCGTGTTTTGCTTCGAAAAGCAAAGATCGTCGTCGTGTTGTCAATCCGGTTCCGAGGCATTGTTTGCCGATTCGTAGCAATGGTATTTTTTATGGCAAAGGGTTGCTAACCCTCAGCCCAACAGACTTAAAACTCTGTTTTATAGCGCAGAGAACTTACCATTCACCCGTCTCCCGTTAGCTCCTTCCGAAGAAGTACCCCAGGGGCAATTGCGTCGAGGTGGGATTAGGACTTGCTAACAGGTCTGCTAGGTGTTTGTCTTGGATTTGATAGAAATGACAGATCGGATGTCACCACCTTCCGAGGCCTTTATTAGCCGTTTACCTCCCTCTGTTCCTACTGTATATTAAAATTCTTATCACGTCAACTGTAAAATAAACGAAAGCTATACATTAACTTCTCGTGTAGCGCATGTGCATTGTAATTTTCCCCTAGAATTTCCTTTACCGGCAAAATCCCTCCCCCATAGCGACACTGATCACGACGAGATTTGAATAGTGATTGGGAATATAAATGAGCGGGTGACTCACATGGAAAAAGCGATTTTAAGATTCCCAATTGTTTTGACGCACGCCATACTATTGGTTCCAGCTAGTTTAATTATAAATTTTTTTAATCCGGTTTGGAATTACGCATTTATCTATGAACACTCCCCCCACTTTTTCCACCCTTCTAACCTTGTTTTATACTTTACAGCTTTAAATTATATACTTAACTTAAGAGCGGTTTTGTTGGAGAGTTATTAGCTTAGAAGGGATGATGTAGAGTACTATTTGTACTCAGAACTTGACGAGTTCATTTCGCACACCGATTACCACAATCATGAGTACCCCTAATATACATATGCCCATATTTTCGCCTTTTTTAGATATAAGGGCCCTATGCGGTATCTATTAGGATAGCCTGCAGGTCGAACTTTATTTCAGACACTATGATTTCTAGTCAAGGCCGGTCTCGCCTCTCTACTCCCGCGACTTCAATGCCATTGAACACCTGTGGGAATCCTATAGCTGGCGATTAAGAAGCACTGCATATCTTCTCTTGAAAATTTCAAAATCGATTTACGTGAAAATGGGTAAATATTATTCCTGTCAAATTTTCATAGACAGTATTCCAACAAGATTTCTCGCGGTTAGAGATATATATTTTGGTTAATTCAGATGTTATCGTAAATTCTTAGGACTGCTTTATACTTATGGCAGCGAATAAGTGTTTTACCAAATAAGTAGCATATTGTTTTCTGTAACCTAATTCCCGTATTTTATATTTTAAAATTTGTTTAAAGGAAATTACAGTAAATCTGAAAGAAATTCCATTAGTGTAGACCCCATAAAATAAAATGCCATGAAGATCAAATTGACAAGTAATGAAATAACCACTCGTAGCATTCAACCAATATAAACACATTTAATGCTTGCTTAGTAAAGATGTGAAGTATTGTCTAAGTTCAGGCTCTAAGTAGTTTAATCTTAAAAGTAATTACACGGCTATTAAGCACTGGATGTTATTAAGTAAAATGCTGCAAAATACAGGATTAATAGACAGAAAGTGACTCTACTTATTTACGCTCCCCTTACGCAACGAAAATACACCGAGAGGAATGAACTTTTTATGTATAGATAAATCGAAACAAAACTTGGTGTATTTACATTGTCCTTAAACTACTTGTGTATCTCATCAATTAATTAGTGTCCCGCACTTACGTAAATAGAAAAAAATATTATAGTATACAAGGCGTTGTGTTAACTATTGAAAAAATGGGTGTTTCTCTGTAAACTGGTCAACTTTTGTAAGATATCTGTCCCAGCAATTTTTTTACGTGAATATGAAAAAAAAAAAAACTAAACAATTAAATAGATATCTATCTGGTGTAGTGATGAGCAAAAATGGTCTTGTTCTTACAGTCTTATCTGGTTATTGCAGATTTAGCAAGAACAAGATCAAGACTTAGTTATGCCTGCAAGAACAAGAATAAGATTAACTGTGCAAGAACAAGACCCAGAGCAAGACTATAGCAAGATTCACCTAAATTCATTCTTTTAAAAACAAAAAATATAAAATTGATTATGTTCAAGAAATTATGATATAAATACATGTGTGTATATTTACTTTTTAGTATGATAATTATAAAAGCATTTGTACATACATAAGTACATAGTGACTTTGCATGCACTGTGCGCAAACTAGTGATGAGCAAAAATGGTCTTGTTCTTCCAGTCTTGTCTTGTTATTGCACATTTAGCAATACCAAGAACAAAAACAAGACTTAGTTATGCTTGCAAGAACAAGAACAAGACAGACAGAACAAGAACAAGACAGGAACAAAACTAGATTAGTCTTGTCTTGTTTTTTCGTTTGCTCATCACTAATCTGATGTAAAATAAACAGTACGGGAACCGGTATATTTATTTTATTTTAGGAATTATTGAGCAAATTTAAAAAAGCCGACTTAGGGGACTGTTGCTTATGTCAGAGGACTGTTTATATAAGTGGAAAAATAAGCATTATTAGTAGTATACAAGGTGTATTAGCGAGAATGTCGAAACGCCTGGCTGTAGATAGGTCTTGGATAGACGAACAAAAACTCGTATGGATGGGGGGAATCATACCGGTTTAGCCGCTAGGGCGTTTTGAAACTTTTTTGATAGAGGTTTACCAATTACCCTGTATTTTTGTAACCCTATTAGATATTTTCATGAGCAGCAGCAATCTACGCAGAATACTCCCACCTATCTAAAACTGCAAAAGTCAAGGGGTCAACCCACCAACATCCAGAGTTATGAGTCATCAAAGAAAAATTTTGTTTTTTTTTTACAAAAATTTCCACTTTAACCACCTTTTCCTCCAAAAAATGCTTTATTAACCAATATTTTTTTTTACCAAATTGGAAAGCTTGGACAATTTTCTATGAATAATGTCTAACAACTATTATGCTGCGAAATTTACTGTTGAAGTTTGTAACGGTCGGTTGTAAAATTTTGGGAAATTTTATTTTGAAATCACCTTGTAATGGGGAATTTGTAGAAAATCACTTTGCGGAAACAGGAAAATTTTAAACGAGGAGGCGAGGAAAAAAATAATAATTGAAGGGGGTCGAAAAAAAGAAAAAGTTTTGGGGAGTCAGTTTTTGGCAGTCAGTTGCTAGAGGTTTAGAGAGTTAGTTTTTAAAGGGGTCGATAGGCGAGTGAAGAAATAATTGTCGTTTTAACTGTAATGGCGATAAAAATGTAAAAAAAAACGTCGAAGGAGCTTTTACGGATATATTTAAAGTGAAGAAATATTGAGTACCGTATCAAGGAAGTGATATTAACAGAAGGAAGTGCAAATTTAAAAAACTTGGTTTTGGTGGCTGTACCGAAGAGAAGTATATGAGGGTATCAGGCCCATCGAAGAAGTTAGAAAACACCTACGTGAGAAGAAGAAGGAAGCGGTGGTGCCAGATGGTGGGACAATAGCTCGACGGTTCCTGCTGGAAAAATAAGGTAACAGGCGGTGTAGAGAACGTGGATAAAGGCGTGGATAAAGGTACCAACTCCGTCATTTTGTGGAGGGTGGTCATCCAACTTATACTTATATTTTATTGTATAAGCTTTTTTTTGGGCTCGAAAACTGTGGTATGTACTAGATCAATTTATAAGAAGCTGTCGTTATTTGTTAATAAGGTAATGATACGCGTTTTGCCTCCGTTCTATCGGAGTTTTCCCTCCTTGGCATAGCCTCCTGGAAGGCATGATTCATTTTCGAGTAACAAGAAGAAACCTCGTCAACCTTCAATATTGATGACAACTGGTGGCTAAGAACGTCCTAAGAGGATTATTTTTGATTGGGATATCTGTAACTGGTGTGTTACTACTTGCTGATTTAATTTTATTCCAATTCACACATTATGCCTTTGAGTAACCGTCCATAGGCTTTATTCCTAATAAAGATGAAAATTGTGGATGCATTTCCCCATATTTAAGTTGGCATAAATAAGGCAATACACAGGTGGAGAACAAGAAATAAATAGAATTTATTACACTTTATTTACATAAAAAAAATTGTTTATAAAATATTACACTTTATTAATTAATCATTTTCAGTTAGGGTAAGATATTTTGTTTACTCGACACTAATTTTCATACGCTTTACCACACGTTGTTCCGTAGAATTGATATGTAATTTTTTTTTGTCAGATCTTGTTTATGAAACCTTTATAAATCATATAATGTTTAGTATATATGTGTGATAACATTGTTCAAGGATCAGCGACTGGCGCCAGGCGTAGATTTTTCTTTGATTGAGTGGCTATATGTGTAGACCACTTCATGTAGTTGTGTTTTACGTCCATGTTTGTTTTACTCTTTTGTTAATTCTTGCTCTTTACTGTGGTGATTATAACATTATAAATTAATGGAATTATAAAGAATTAATTTGAAAGCTAATTTTTTTTGCATTATGATGGCCTAAGTAGCCAACCCTTATTTTTCAGGATGGTTGATTTGAGTTTTCGCTCCGAGGTTCTCTCTTTTTCTATGATGAGGTTTCAAGTTTTCAGGACCGCGAGTCGTTGATGTCGCTACAGGTGCAACGGCGATAAGCATGGAGTGACGAAGAGAAACAATCACGCCGATATTTGAGGTAAGTGGTGAACCATGAAGCGTATAGGCCCGGCCACACACCCCACGACCCCCCCGGCGAGCTAGTGATCTCCGTGTGGCCGGCAGCACATCCCCCTGGCATTAGTATCGGCGGTTGGGGAGGATAAGGAGTCCGGAATTTGTTTTTCTCTTATGTATGGTGTTGACTCCTTGGTCATGCTTTTCCGGGCTTATGGCTAAGGGGGCAATACCTCGCATAAGTGGCGCCCAATACTTAGTCGCGCCATTATGCTGTTACAAGTTATTAGCAATTTTAATGGTTGAATTGGCTCCATTTCGTCCTTTTTTAGTAGGTACTTTTCCACCTAAGTTTTGTCCTTGCAAGACTTTTGGGAATTAGTGATGGGTAAAAAGTCTTGCTATACTAATCTTGCAGTCTTATTTTGTTCTTATTTTGTATTGTCTTGGTCTTGTTTAGGTCTTGCAAAATGTGAAAGAAAAGGAAAACTGCAAGACCAGTCTTGCTCATCACTAGGCCCTATAGTTCACGTAAGTACCGGTAGGTTGTGATCAGTATAGACGAATTTCTCATTTTCGCTCTGAGAGACCTACACGACCACGCTTTTTTTGCAACTTGCCACGGACAGACTCAAGGGGCCGTGTTTGGTTACTTGGTGTTGGATTGACTCGACAAAAAAAGCTTCTCCATTTTATCTAAGTTTCATTTTTGGTATCACGACACCAAATCGACAGACGCGGCCATACAAAACCATGAAATTGTGTGGTATTACTTCAAGGGCTGCAAACCACGTATATTTAATTGAAATATAAGTTGTTAAAAGTTTATTGCATGCACAAATTGAGCTTTTTAATAATCGTTAGACATCTTTATCGACACGTAGAAACGATAAGGTTGTCTATATCGTGTCGCCAAATGCCAATTTTTATTTATCGACAGAAGACGATTTCGACTCGGGAAACCAAATACGGCCCAAGGAATTCATGCCGCTGTCACATAGGAGGGAAGTGCTTAACTCTAGCTTTACTTTGGAATCAAGTACGACACAATAGGCATATAAAAATGCTTAAGGAATACCATTATCGGACAGAATATGCAAAGAACTGTTGTATATGCTTCTCACCCAACAAAATAATCCTTTAAACAAACAACTTTTTACCTCTCTTGACATCACAATTACCATGAATTAACCACAGACTTAAGCTGACAAAGTATAAATTAACTATACAGCATTTTCTACCTTAGTCTTGTTTTTTCTTAAAGCGGTTAATTAACAAAATTTCCCACTAATATAGATATCCAACACGCACCACACACTTCCCGAAAAAAAACCGGTAGCTGGCGAGCTTATTTCCCTTGTGCATCGATAGTCTTTAAGTATAATAATCCAAAGACGATTGTACAAAACGAAAATGATCCAGTTCAACAATACATTTGGTGCAGATTCTATTTTTGGTTCTAACTTGCTGTAGTATGCCCGAGTGAGCAGTTCAATTCTTGGTCATTTAAATCTTTTGGTCAAGTATGTCAATGTGTGCCCGAATGTGCTCCCAAGCGGCCAGTGTTCGCTCGTTGTATGGCCATCTTTTATTTGGTAATCTACCGAAAAGAAATGTCTAAAAAGTTAAGGGCGCATAAAAATATCTCGCACGGGGCGCCAAAAAACCTAAAGCCGGCCCTGGGTATAGCTACTTTTGGTGGTGACAGAGCTAACTTCATGCGACGTTTCGATACAGGCATTAACAAGTCTGTCTTTACTGTAGATGGTGTGGCGCGTAATTCGAAACTTTGACAGAGGGACTGTTCATGAAATTCGGGGCAAGCTTTAGGTTAAATTTAACTATTCAAAATATAGTTTAAATGGATTAATATTAGAATCTAATAGCATATCATTTCATATTGATTAAACTGTAAATTAATTGTTTTGAGAAGCTAATATTGTAATTAATTAACTCAATAGAAACCTTTTAGGTTTGGTGACCGGCAAGGAGATTGTTTTTAGACCTAAAAAATACTGTGATGATTTATGCGCCATCTGATTGTTAGAAGTAGAATCAACGATTAAAGGTAACGACTTTGGTAGCTGTCTGAACTAACTAATGAGCGATAATTGAAGACAACTTTAAGCTTCTCAAAAACTTGCCGAAAAGGAAAGAACATACCACTAGGAGCTAGAGTATGGACGAAGGTTCCAGAAGTTAGATAAAGGTGGAGCTTGGATATATAAGAGCGACTTGCTGACGCTGGAGAGTCAGTTTTGATTTGAAGAGCGACGAAAGTGTTCTAAAGTGATAACAGTGAAAAGTGGTGATTTAAAAGTGATTCATAAAGCGATAAAATAGAATTTAATAGTGAGAGATTAATCCTACGAATTACGAATTAATCCTACGAATCCGTTAAGCCGTATAAACGTAACAATACTTTATTGAAACCATATAGCTTTTTCAATGAGATATTTTCTATATTGTATGGATAGTTTAGATAATTATAAATTCAAATATATTGAAATATAAATATTTATCTCATCAGTTTACGTAATATTTGCCAGAGACAGCGATTCTACCTCTTTGGTGAGAAACGCCCAAATATCCAAATCGTTATTTGGTAAACAAAACAATTATTGCACAAAATCCCTTCTATAAAAACTGAGGTGAATTCACTTTAACAGTGATTTATTTGGGGAAGATTCCCAAAGTAAATAATTTAGTAACGAAGTGTTAAGAATAACGCCGCCACATTTTAAATTCCCAGTGAAAAATTTGAGACACCAAACCATGAAGACAGCCAATTCCGTTCTATTTCGCTTAAAATCTCGATTTTTTTCTGTGTGTGTGTGTGTGGGGGAGAAATGTAATACACGAAAAGCATTTCTTCCCCCGTAAAAAAAGCGCTAAAGAAATATTTGTCTTATAAAGTAGATCTAAGAACAAAAAGAAACCCTCTAGTACTGTTATAAAGTTACCACCATTAAACTTCATTCACAGATAATCAATTTATGTTTTTTTTCCTGCGTTTTACCCTCTGCACAATTTCCTGGAAGTAAAACAAAAAGGAAATAATTCAGTCGTCCCCTCGAATATCGTCAATTTTTCTATTGAATTTGAAAATTGAAACGAGTCCCTTAATTCCTTTTCCAAATCTTCAATTCCTTCTCCATTTACAGAAATCCTTTAAATTTGTAGCAATCTTTTAGACAAAAGCGATTCCCCGACACGTAGGAAAGGTTATGGAACGTGTGAGGTGTGACGACTGATTTCTTTCCTCTATTCTTGCTATATATATTTTTTTCTTTTGCTTTCTTCCAGATCAACTAAAGTTAGATAAAAGTTAAGGTGAAAGGTCACAAATCAAGTTCATCGCACTTTCCCGGGATATCAACTTTGGCCCCCGAAAACCCTCAGTGATTAATGTGTTCGATTTGCTGCTCCTTTTGTTGGCATTAGTTACAAGAAATCATAGACAACCGGAATAACTGAGGGCCTTTCAAGTGATTCTTTTGGTCAATGATAGAAACATGTAATGGTCCAAGGAAATAAGATAAAGGAGAACAAAAGGGACGAAAGATATTGGATTAAATTAAGATGTTATACAACTATTCCGCTCTCTTATTGTTCGATTCAGCTAAAAGTAATTAGTATTCCTGCCGAAATGACAGAAATTAAGTTAATCTCTAAATGAAGTTTTATAGGCTATCTATATAAAAAGAGAAACCGTTTACGGATGGGCATATTTAGATAACTACAAGATGTGTGTTATGAATGAAGATAAGCTTGCTCCTGCAGACGGTTTAATCTGTTGCGGGCTCTTCGCCACTTCTTTCTTGTAATATTTATGGAGCACTAGGATTGTTGTTATTCGAGTATTTACAGTAATGGTAATGGTTCCTTCTTTTGCACCACCCTAAATCTTCTGAACGTTTTGTAGGGCAATGGGCTAAACTGGGAAAACAAATTCATCTGCATTTCGCTTCCTACATGCTATGTACTGTACATATACATATGTAATGTACTGATTTATTTTGAGCTGAACCACAAAAATGTTTGTATTTTATTTAGAATTAGCAAAAACCCGCGTGCGTTACAACGCCTTTAAATAAAAAAGTTTATATGTTCACTGTCCGAGGTAGGAAAAAGATATACATAATGGAAAACATTTTTTTTAAATCGACTTCAGAAAAAACCAATCCCAGGATGCACAAAAAAGGATGAAATAATTGTTTGTATTTCTTAGCAACATTAATCCAATCAGAATGGATCTAGAAAGAAGAATCATTATTGAAAACATCATTATTACGTCCTGCGGAAGTAAGGGCACCTAATCGGAGAGGCGACTGGAAAAAACGACCGCTTTCAGAAGACGGGGTGGCGCAGCCCGAAAACGTTTTATATGATATCTATCTCCCGTGTAGAGGCTAGTGGGGTCGGCTTGGCTACCGAGGTAGCAAGGGATACCGATTTTCTTAATAAGAAAGGGGTTAGATCACCTGGATGTTCTCTAGGGCATAATAACCCGGCGAAAAGGGCGAAGGCTTTGGCTATACGGTTTGAAAAGCCTTCAGAAAAGTCGGACGCACCATAATGAAGTCCAGAACGACTCCAGAGTCGACGTTCTGTCAAATAGCGGAAAGTGTCAGAACTGGCGTGCGTGCGACTAACAATCCGGAGGCTCTTATGACCACGAAACAACTAGTTACCGTGCAAGGAAGTCTTCTGGAGGCGGTAGCCGAATGGGCTCAGGGCTCAGAACAACCCAAGTCAGTAGGGGTCGGTGCGCCCTCTATGATGGGCCGCCTTAAGCCTTGGAACGAGCAAACCTTGTTGCTGTAGACGGGAACAAGCTACCGCGCAGCCTTTTTGTAATCGAGTACTTTCCGGCAGCAGCAGAAGACTCCACTGGCATTATGTTGAAAGGATAGGTCCATAAAAACAAATTTTAAAAACCGACTTCAGAAAAAAACCATTCCCGCGATGCACAAAAAAGGATGAAATAATTGTTTGTAATTCTTAACAACATCAATCCAATCAGAATGGATCTAGAAAGAAGAATCACTTTTGAAGACGGTGCTAGCACATGTGGGTGATATATTAAGGGCATAAGCCTAACAAAGAAATGAAAACAATTGCCGAAGCAAGAGTTAGTGCAATCAAAGTCAACTACTACCTGGCACCGTCTTCAAAAGTGATTCTTCTTTCTAGATCCATTCTGATTGGATTGATGTTGTTAAGAATTACAAACAATTATTTCATCCTTTTTTGTGCATCGCGGGAATGGTTTTTTTTTCTGAAGTCGGTTTTTAAAATTTGTTTTTATTTCGTGCTTTTTAGTCCATTCATTTTTTAATATTGCCTGTCATTGCAGGGAGCCTACGTTTTTACGCTCCTCAAAAGCGTTCTAGGAGCATTATAAAAAACCTTTTTAAAAAATAAAATAAAATTGTTTGCCTTTTTTAGCCAAGCCCGAGAGTTGGTTCCCCAAAGCAGTCCCTCAACTGAATTCTAACCACTTCCAAAAGCTGCTTGTCCTTCGCATCGAAAGAGAACTGGGCTATTGGTTATGCTAATGTCACATTTTATGGTCACGAGGATAATTTCCGGTTTATTTGTTGTATAAAATTTATGAAAACTCCAGTAAAGGGAGAGTGCTCCAAATAAACTCTCCTGTGCATCGCTCCCAATTTTCCCCACTCGTTGGTGAAAGTACTTACCCTGTATAGTATTAATTCCGTGACAATAAAACAATTTGTTCGCTGCCAATGAAAGGTTCAAGGCTTGCAAATTTTAATACTATTTTATGCCTAACTTCTTTTCAGAAAGGCGGTAAAGTAGCTTTTTAATTCAAAGGATAATTCTCGTACAGTTTCGTTTCGTACAGCATTTTGGGTTTTGAAAGACGCCACATAGCGAAGTGTATTCTACTTGTCACACCTTTTCATTTGATACCCATGTCTGGGGTCGGGGAGCGCAATTGCAAAATTTGATTGCAGATTGTATTGTCATGCGAACTATACGTATGTCATGCGAACTATACGTATTTGCAGTTGATCGGTTATATGGAACTGGGTCAAAATCAAGTTGCAAGATTTGTTTACACTACACACACATACAGATCAAGATAATATAAGGCATATAAAAAGTTAAGTTGCCATTGATATCGGGGAAATTAAATGTAAACAATAAAATTCTTTGATTCTTCATCCACGTCATGGTATATTTCTTTATTCGATATAAACAATAGTTTTTTGAGCTGCAAATTTCGCCATAATTTCGTTCTCATCGGCTTTTGTTCTGGAAGCAAATTTACAGACGTATTCACGTCGAAAACTTGTTTAATATGGAACAAAATTCCCCGAAGGATATTAAAAAATAATTATTTTGTCGATATATAGAAAAAAAAGCACCGCGAGCCCAAGGATTGAACTCGCACCCCACAGATCCCACAGACAAGAATACTTCTCTCTAGCCCTTTGCGCTATAAATAATAAATCATTTCAGAAAGAAGAAAAAGAGAAAAAGAAAACAACCGGCCCGCCCCGACCGGGGATCGAACCTGCAAACGCCACACTACGCTGAATCGAGGATCCGACGCTCTACCCACTCCCCCATCGGCCTGCTGCCAGATTTACAACACTAAAGTAATTTGTTCGGTGCCTATGAAATGTTTAAGTTGAACCAATTTTAACAGTTTTTTATGCCTAACTTCGAACTCCGTTATCCGAATTTAGAAAAAATTTAACAGGACCACCGTGGGAAGCTCCCCCTTCAAATGAACCAAAAAAAAGCAAAAAAGTTATTGGGTTACAAAGTTATGCGTGAACAGGACCACAAAATACCTACACGTCGAATTGAGTAACCTCCTCTTTTTTGAAGTCGGTTAAAAAGTAGACCCTAAGGATGTCATCTCAACCTTACTAGGTGGGGCAAACCCGAATGTCCAACCATGGAATACAAACAATCAAATAGCCTCCAAAAAATGTGGTACTGTTGGCGAAACGTCGGGGAAGCAACTCTGAGATAAAATACCTCCTATATATCCGCTACAGGCGGAACGGTGACCCTAAAAACAGCATCAAAATCCTTATGGGGCCCCCAGCCCATAAAGGCTTGCAAAAGGGGAGATATAATCCAGTAAGGAAATGGCAGGCCGACAGTACTCGAAAAAAGTTTTATCTAGGACAACTGGAAATACAATTTATGTGAAGTGAAAACGTCGAACAAAGGGCGCCGAAAGACAATCTCGCTCCACCCTCAACAAGGGCTAGGGCCGGCGCTGAAAACACACAAAGAAAAATGCAAACAATTTAGTGCGTTACAAAGTTATGCGTGTCGAACGTCGAATTGACAACCTCCTCTTTTTTTTGTAGTCGGTTAAAAACTGCGTGTACTACCTGCCCAACAGACACCTAGCCAAACTTATTCAGAATGATGCCGGGTGATTTGAACTTCGCTCATGGCGCTTTCCTCCCCTTCAATATGTTTTACCAAAAAAAAAATCTATTTTTCAAATATGGCCCCTAAAAAACATTTCCTTTGTTCATTTCGGTTTGAGACTAAAAAATATATATTAATATATACAGCTGGCTATGGGAGAAGCAAGATCGAGTCCAAAAACTTTCAGTAATTGTCCTTGTGACTGAATAGAAATTAAAATATATAGTTAAAAGAGACTAAAAATGCCCTTTTATTTTAAAACAAAATAAAAAATAAAAAATGATTTTGGGTGTTAAGTGTTTAATGCTCCAGCTCCGGCGTCTCTTCTCTACTCCTTACCTATCTTATTTTAGTAACTACTTTTTAGCTTCTTATATGTCATTTTGTTGTGACCGCCTTATTAGATGTAAAATGACGTCACACAGCTTACTGAACTACCCCTCCCTATCCACCTTTGGGAATTTGGAATAACGCCATACAGCTAATAGTATTCTACTTGCTATACCCTTTCATTTGATACCCATACCGTTGTGCGTTGTGAAGAAGAAGGTATTCCTCCATTTTGTGTTGAACGTCATTTTGTGTTTGCCAACATTTTGAATTTGGAATTTGATACCCATACCATTGTTCAATTAATGACAATTTCAAATTTCCGCAGCTGTCAAACAATAGGTTGGCCATGACGCTATTGAAACAAAACTGAAATACAATAAGCAATATGTTTTTTTTTATGAGAAAGACTAGAGGCTCAGGGAGAGCCAATATGTATTGTCGACGAATCTTTTTTTTTTTATATAGAGTGCAATGTCAAACAGCAGCTCTACTCGGGGAGAAAGGAAGTACCACAACCTAGCCACGATATTTTTATTCCATCTGCTTCCAACCCAACTTTACTATCGTGACTCTTACATCGGGGCATCGAGTAAAAACTCGCTGGAGTGTTATGCCTCCTGAAACTAGTTGAATCCCATCAATATAGTATACTCAATATACCGTTAGATCCATGGCGGCCGTCTCAAGATTCATGAAGTCGTACTTTGAGGCACTTCATCTGTGTAAAGTTCATATCTCTACTATTGGTTTATGGGTGCAGTGAGGTGTATCGGGTCCTAGCTAGTTTATAGATATATATAGAGTTTTGTGTCAAAGAAGGTTACAGATAGATATCCGTTTTACACGGTGAATAATTCTGTCCTAGAGTGCAATCCTGCAGGTAAGCTCTAGTCTAGTGTCAAAATGTGGTGGAATGTGCAGCCTGATAACTGATTTTCTGCAATCATGTCTCAAGCTTCTCCCACCCAATCTCCTACTACGACCTGCACGTGGTAACGCTGTTTACTAAAAAGAGGGGCCAGACAAACTGGATTTCGAAAATACAGGACAACAATGGAATAACTATATTTTGAGTAAGGCAAGTCTGTATCAACTTTTTATTGACTTCAAACAACCATACGAAAGCATCGGCAAGGAAAAAATGTGAAGTTAACGAAAATGACAATGGAAATCACAGTCAGAATACAAGGGGAACTTACGGAATACTTCGTAGTCAAATACAGTTTAAAGCAAGGCTATGGACTCGTCATGATGTTTAGTTTTTATCTAGAAGGATTATTTCGCAAAATAAACATTGACAAGAACGCAACTCTACTTTACAAAAGAGTTGGGACTATATGCTGATGACATAAATTTCCTTACAAGATCCCTATTATACCTTAGAAAAATATTAATGGATTTTTTGTTTCGTTTCATTTGGCCAATTATACGTCCTAATAATTAAGGAACCGTTTAGAATTAGCCAGGCCAGGCCCGAACCTCCAACGTAGGTGGGTGCCCCGATTAGTGATGAGCAAGACTTTTCTTGCACATTTAGCAAGAAAAGCAAGACCAAGACAATACAGGACAAGGGCAAGACGAGACTGCAAAATCAAGATAGCAAGACTTTTTGCTCATTACTAAGTGCCAAAAGTCTTACAGTGATGAGCGAAAAGTCTTGTCTTCCACATTTAGTAAGGCCAAGACAAGTTTGCAAGACTCCTTGCAAGACTTTTTGCAGGAACTTTCGCTCATCGCTGCATGACTTTTGGGACTTAGTGATGATCCAAAAGTCTTGCTATCTTACTCTTTTACTCTTCTGTAGTCCTGTTTTGTCTTGGTCTAGCTTTGGTTTTGCTAAATGTGCAAGCAAAGGCATAACTTCAAGACCAGTCTTGCTTATCACTAGCCCCGATAGCCGACTATGGACCTTTGAGATGAATGCATTGCCTTTTAAGCCCCGGTGACCCGAGACCCAGACAAGGATAACTTGATTAAGACAGCCCAGCTCACAAAGAGCGCATTGTCAGTCCCAAACTAATTTAAACTTATCTAATATCTAAAAACCTTTTGGAGCGATTTTGGTTCGGCAAAATCTCCAATTCGGAACATTTACCAAATTTTTGTTAGTAGCAAAATATCAGCCAGTAAAATACATAACCACATTTTCCACGGTAAACCAAACCCAGAAAAATATATATAGGTATTATTAATATATATATCATAATATATCTCATAATATATCATAATATATCTATCTATATCATTACTTTAGTTATTTCTGAAGGATTAAGTGAAACAAAACTGTTAACTGAAATCCATCACTTCGTATGAAGCTATAATAGCCCTACAAACATTTACTTAACACAAGAATGCCTCTGCCGTAGTCGAGTTTTTTGTCAATGCAAGCAAACAGGATTTTATACATGAAAAAGGCAGTTCTGGTCGCATCAATCAGGGATGTTCCATTCCTTCCTTTCCCAGAGGCAAGACCAGCCTTTTTTTCGATAAGAGTCCTGTGTTATTGCAAAGGCTCCTCTACATTTCAATGTGGATAATTTTTTACGGCTTCAACACACTATAATGATTAGCCAGGAGTACTGTAATCGGTGGGAGGTTTTTTGGGGTGCTCTCGACAAATTAATACCTTTTCGGAGTTTCTAAATGCAAATCAAGCAAAAAGCATTTTGGGTTTCATCGTTCGGGATGGTAATTTGTAAATTTGGGATTGCTACTGAAACCGTTGCCAGTACCTCGTCTTGTCCCATCTCACCTCCTCAATTTTTAAAGGCGGGGCGTTTGCTTTCGGAATGACCCGATGTCGACTCAAGATTTAAAATATCTTTTTCTCGTGTAAGAAAATTGATTACACAAAATAATTAACAATTTCAATTAGAGAAATCAACAGTAGCTGATAGGGTGGTATGTAAATTAGAAACGAAATTGTAAAAAGAAATTGTAAAAAACGGACATACAGCCATGGGTATTTGGCTCGATGGTAGAACGAAGATGGTTGTTCTGTTTCGTGTTGCGAAATACTTTAATGGTGATACAGAATTTTCTTGCTAATTTAAAAAAGCTTGCAACCTTAATTTACTTTGGAGGGTTGCTTCTGTTTGCACAATTACAACATTATATAGAAGCTCAGCCTTAGCCCAGACGAACAGATTGTTTGAAGACAATTTGCAATTAACAATCGTATTGTGTGCAAAAAAAGATCAATTGCTTATGAAATTAGATTGGAAATGTTCGATCACTCATCATATTTTCGATAATCACGTGAAGTGTGGTTTCTCTGTTTTAGTTCAACTCAGCATATTAAAAAGATTGAAGTTTGGATTAGTATAGGGGTTTTAACCTTGTGCCCGCGGAGATAATTAATTGTGCCCACGACAAAGTGCTGAAATACGAAAAAAAAAACAAATCTTAAAAATAACAAAAAACTAAAAATTATTTTAATTATTTAAAATCTTGTTAGATGTAGTAAGAAATTCTCTAAATTGGCTACACGAACTTCTGTCTAATCCACCACGCTAATTAGACCATTGGCACTGACTCTGTCGATTAGGTCCCACGATTTGGTCGCGTTTTTATTGTTTTTCTCGCTAAGTAGCTTTAAGTAAAACTGACTTATTTAGTATGAAACGCAATAAAATCGCGGCCAAACCGCCATCCAAAATTAAAGGAGCCTTACAATCATGTCTTTCCCGGCGTCTCTATTATATTAGTATAGTAGTATGATATTAGTTGTCACCGTGTGCGGTCGTTGTAAACTCGAACTGTTATCATCGGGTGCTACCGATGTGTTGTGTTTTTTTTAATATAAAAGCCGGATCATACACCACGACACGGTGTAGGAATCGCTACTTCGGCACATTGTCGGATCGTACAGCATGACAAGGCCTCGGCAACATTCCTCAGGTAATGTGTATAATGTGTATAGTGTAGCATTGCCGGATCGTACACCACGACATGGTATAGGACCGGAGGTGTACTCTCCGGAACGAGCCTAGTCAAAGATTAAATTTTGACCTGATGAAGAGGTTTATTTTATAGCTAGAAATAAAGCTTTAAAGCTTCGAAGTGAGCTTTCAAAGGAGAATCACCCAGCCTGCTGAGTAAATATTTATTTTCCTAAAGCTTTGTTAGGAGAGGCATTCTAGAGTTGAAACGGTCAACCAAATTGTGGACAAACTTAGGGCGTAACTACACCCTAAAACGAAGCGATTCCAAAAATAATCTCGCCTATGGGCCAAAAATGCGATATTATGGCAATTCTGGGGTGGACCAGGCCCATGCTGCCCCCCCTCCTCCTTAGTTACTCCAATGCCGCCTTGTTCTTTTCGCGATTCAATCGTCTCATTCAAACGTTTACGGTTTTTCGGTCGTATATTGCTATACTCATCATTCAAATCGTTAATGGTAAGATGGTGGAAGGCGTGGGTGGAACAATAGTGGCCATAACAGAAGACCATGGAGATGGAGATGAAGCTGCATTCGCTCCAATTTCACTCAAACCTAAAATGTCGACATTCACATTGACATTTATTGCATCTATAACTGTTTGATCAGTTGAAATCAATAAACAATTACTGATGAGCAAATCGTCTGCCGGGCTAACATAATTTGGATCAGCTGTCAAATTCATCTACACCGTCATTGCCTTCCGCTATTGAAACTGAATCCGTCATTGAGTGCGTTCACTTAGTAGCACAATGTTACATTATGTAACTAATGTAACACAAAGTCGTTCAGTTAAGGTTCTATGTAAAATATTTCTGACGTTTGTAGAACAAAAAATCGTTCACTTAGCAACGATGTTATGTCGTTTATGTAACATAAACCGATGAAGCTATTTTGCTTCTCCAAACGTTGCATAATGACAGTTGAAAGCTGGTCATAGTAAATTTGACAGTTGTGGCTTATTCCAACACATATCGTTCAGTTAAGTCTCGTTACATAATGCAACATTCTACCCTTCTCTTTTCTTTTGCCATATTTTACATTATGTTACATTATGCCACTAACTGAACGTAGCCATTTTATCACTCTTATATTCGATAGCTTTACATATGTTTTGCCATACATGGCTGCACAGCATAAACTCAAAAACAGTGAGACGTATTAGAAAAAAATTACGCTCAACTGCATTTAATAAGTTAAGATATAAGTATACTTTTCCTTTTTTGCGATCTATCAAAAAATCGCTTCAGTGTTTAGTGTTCAACATCAACCGATGATGAAAAAACATTCTTCACAGAAATTTCCCTGTAGATTTCCTCTTTCTTCAGATATGCATATGTCATAGTAAGAAAATTAGCTGCCATGGATTCACCGAAGTCAAGTAGCGGCATTTGTCACTGTAGAATTAAAAATGGCAACGGGATGACGGGAGTATCAAAAAAAAAAATTTCTGTTCCTAGCCTTTCGCACAAACAACACGTATTTTTTTTTTAATGTCAAAGACAAAAGTTTAAACGTAAATAACCTCTGCAGTGTCGACTCTTTTGTTATATAATGCAATGGTTGACAGTAGTCTCTGAGAACACCTGGCAGCCAAACACCTCACTGCTATGCTATAGAGACTGACTTTTTGATTGCTTTGTTCATATCCGACCAAGTATGCACTCAATTCTAGGAATAAACAACAGATTCAAATGTTCAAAGTGAGATTTACATTTTCGATTCAATTCACAATGCAAATGTTGAACATTTTAACTGAAGGACTTCCCCACTATCATATTTTATTGGTATCTACAGCATGGGGGACCGATTGCCTTCCTTCAAATTACGCTGAACTTTCTTCAAATAAATTTTTAGATAGTTTCAAGAATATCAAAAACTATAAGCCACCAAATTCGAATCTCTGTGCTCTAGATTCAAACAGGTATTTCAATTAATTTTCGTTTGTTATTTCTGTGAAGCTTGATGAAATGGTCAATTTGCTTGAGTATACACCTTGAATACCGAATACCAGTGTTGTGCTCAGTCAAATATACTAAGAAAGCCTTTTCTCCGCCCTAAGGGTGAGTGCAGTACGCAGCGCAGATAATAGAGTAAAGCATAAGCGCGTATGCTCGCTTAGAGATCTCTTAATGGGTTTTAAATGGACGTGTGCATAACGCAGCTTGCTTTTTCTGCCAGATGGTGTCATTCGACAGTGTCAGCCATACGCTTCTTGATACTAAGCTAATTGACCACATGAGGTTATCATGTTAGTTGCGCAGAGATCTTTTTTTGTTCTATCTACACAATTATGGAACAGTTTAGCCGCTGATATACTATTGTAGTGACCGCGTAAACTTAATTACTAAATTTACGCAATGTCACACAACAACTTCCGGCACGATCAAAACGATCAGTCCGAACACTCCCTCGATCAATGAACTCCAAAGTTCAGTGATCTAGCCAATTTCCGGCATCTCCAATTTACACAGTCTGTCCAAAACTTCCTGGCGAACAAACTCAAGTCCCGTCGCGCACAATAAAATTGTATTATATACATAAGTAAAACATTATAAATATATATAAATTAATCAGCTGAAATTACAGTGTCAAGAAACCATTATATTGTGATAATAAAGTGTATAACAATAAACTAACTAACCTATTATTTTATAAAAACGCATGGTGCGATAAAACCATCAATGGTGACTGAACGCTACACGCGGAGCGAAGGTGTTCAAGTTTCATACTAGAATACTCTGGAAAAAAAACAAATAAATCATTCTCTCAACATATATGCATTAAACAAAGTGCGTGCCATTTACGAAATGTAGATTGGAAACATTCAGTTAACTACTAAAAAAAAAACATAATTCGAGGCGAAAAAAAAAAAAATATAATTCTGGGCATGCTGCTGAAGTAACAAAAGGCTTTGGTCGATCAAAAAAAAGAAGGCAATTTAACAAAGGAATCCAGACACTTCGAGGGAACAAAAAAAAAAAACTCCAGATAACAATTATTAAAATTTTTAAATTAAAATTAATGTTAAGCTAACTTTAAATCGGTGTGGGATTAATTTTTTTTAATAACTATATTTTTTTTGCTCACCAATATTTAGATACATATTTTTTCTTATTTATACATATATACAAATATTTTGATTTTTTTTATATATAATTATTTCCATAACCAATATTCATATTATTTTGATATACAAATCACTCGAATCATTTACACCTTACACGAATTCGGATTTTATGGTGTTTTGGTTTAAATTTAAGTGATTTCTATTTGTTTTAAGTTTATTATTTTTTTTTGATATACAAGTCATTCGATTCATTTATACGAATTTGGATTTTAGGATGTTTTGATTTAAATTTAAGTGATTTTTACTTGCTTTAAGTCTATCATTATTTTTTTGTGATATACAAATCACTCGATACATTTACACGAAGTCGGATTTTAGAGTGTTTTGGTTTAAATTTAAGTGATTTCTACTTCTCTAAGTATATTTTTTTTTGCTATACAAATCTCACTTTCGTGTTTATATAATACATTATATAATTTTTATTATTACACCGAGAGAAATAAGGTGTTTTTGAGTCACTTTCGCTATTTTTTTTTCTTGTGCGATAATTAAGATTAGGGTGTTTTTAAAGGATTTCAATTTTCCTCTACCTTGATTTGATTTTGGTAGTTTGTTTGTATTTATATTAAAAAATTTTTTTTACAAAATGTCAAGGACCGAGGGCTCATCCAACGAACAGGACGTTCAAATGGAAACGTCAGGACTAGATGGACCAAAGCCCGGAACTTCGGGAGTAGAGGGCATCAAATTATCGAAACTCGATATCCCGAAGTTCTGGGTACACCAGCCCGCCTCCTGGTTCTACCAAGCGGACATAATGTTCAAGATGGCGGGCATTAAGTCAGACTGTACCAAAGTGTACAATGTTATGGCCGCACTACCGGAGGAGGCGGTAACGGCGATGCGGCTAAGTACGGTGGACTACGCCAGCTCCTCCTATGAAGAATTAAAGCAGCATCTGCTCGAGAAGTACGGTACTTCAGAGAAGCGCCGACTCGAGCAGCTGCTTTCAGTGCAAGAGCCTGGAGACCAGAAACCTTCCGAGTTTCTCCAGGCTCTCAAGGCACTAGCTGGAGGGTCGTCAGCGGTCAATGAAGACCTAATCCGGACCCTGTGGGAGAGGAGACTCCCACAGGCCATCCAGGTTGCATTGGCCACTGCTGCCGACCAGTCCTTACCAGCGCTGGCCGCCATAGCGGACAAAGTTTGGGAGGTGCTTCCACATGGAGGCGCCTCATACGCGTCCGCCGTCCAAGCCAATGCACCAGCCAACGCGGAGCCCACATTGGTGGCGCTGCAAAGCGCCATCAATAGACTGACGGTCCGGCTGGATAAGCTGGACCGAAATCCGCGTAAACCGAGAAGCCGAACACCTGCCAATCGGCAAGGCGGCTCTCGTCAGCCCTCGGCCAATCGGTCACAAGGGGCCAACAAACTGCGAGGTAGCTTGTGCTACTTCCACTACCGTTATGGTAGTGAAGCACGGACATGCAAACCTCCCTGCAGTTTTGGTGGTGGCCAAGCCAAGTCGGCGAAGAAGCCAGCCAACACCCCTAAAAAAAACTAAAGGGGCAGGGGGTCGACATGAGCGAGCATATAACCGGCCGCTCATATCGTTTATTCGTCAGAGACACCAACAATCGGATGGATTTTCTGATTGATTCGGGCTCTGACGTTTCAATTGTTCCCGCCAAGGCGTTCCCGGCCCATAACGGTAGCCCGAACGTCCTTCTGTACGCGGCCAACGGATCACTGATCCGAACTTTCGGCACAAAGTTGCTTGAACTCGAACTCGGCTTACGCCGACGATACGTTTACAACTTCATTATAGCCGACACCACTAAAGCCATTATCGGGGCGGACTTCTTAACGAAGTTCAAATTGTCCGTCGATTTTGAATATCGGCATTTAGTCGACAAGCGCACGAATTTTCGAATCAACGTGTGCGCTACCGTCGACTACAACCCCGAAACATTTCCATGCCGAGTTATTGGCATATACAAAGAGCTATTAACGAAGTACGCTTCGTTAACAAAACCGCCCAATTTTAACCTTCCGGTTAAACACAATGTGCAACACCACATTGTAACTAAAGGGCAATTACCATTTGTCACCGCTCGGCGACTCCATCCGGAGAAACTGAAGGTGGCAAAGTTAGAGTTCGACCATATGGTCGAATTGGGGATTTGTCGACCTTCGTCGTCCCCCGCAGCATCTCCGCTTCATCTAGTTCCTAAACGGGACTCTCATGATTGGAGGCCATGCGGCGACTACCGTCGCCTTAACGCTGTCACTGTGCCGGATAGATATCCAATCCCTCACATACAGAACTTCTCCGTGAATCTTCACGGTTGCACAATTTTTTCAAAGGTTGATTTGGTACGTGCATACCATCATATACCAATCGCCCCAGAAGACGTGCATAAGACTGCACTCATTACGCCATTCGGCCTATATGAGTTTACACGTATGCCATTCGGCTTACGAAATGCAGCCCAAACCTTTCAAAGGTTCATAAATGAAGTTACGAGAGATCTCGACTTCGTTTATGTATACTTGGACGATATACTCATCGCCAGTAAAACCGAGGATGAGCATATCGTTCACCTCGAAGAGCTCTTTAAACGCCTCGATAGCTTCGGTTTAACCATCAAGCTAGAGAAATGCGTTTTTGGTGCAACAGAGATTAAGTTTCTAAGCCACCGCATCACAAAGGATGGAATACTTCCATCCTCCGATCGGGTTCAGGCTATCGTTGATCTCGCACCTCCAACTTCTGTCAAATCGATCCAGAAGTTCTTGGGAATGGTGAATTTCTATCACCGATTTATCCCAAAATTGGCTGAACAGTTGGTGCCTATAAACGAGCATTTGAGAGACCTTCTCAACCGCTCACGTGCCAATAAAGTTTTTGACTGGCCAGCAGAATGTCAGGCGGCATTCCTCAAGGTGAAAACCTCGATGGCTGAAGCAACTCTGCTGAACCATCCAATCGAGGATGCAAAATACAGTCTTACGACTGACGCCTCTGATTATGCAATCGGAGGCGTTTTGGAACAATTCAACGGTCATCGGTGGCAACCTCTAGCTTTTTATTCCAAAAAGCTGTCACCAACAGAACGGAAGTACTCTGCATTCGATCGCGAACTCCTCGCAATCTATGCAGCGATCAAACACTTCCGTTATTTCGTTGAAGGACGCAATTTCGTGGTCTATACTGATCACAAACCACTGGTTCGCGCCCTTCACACAAAGACCGAACGATCCCCTAGACAGACCAGACATTTGGGTCTAATCTCTCAGTTTACCACAGACATCAGACATGTGTCGGGTAAACAAAACGTTGTCGCAGACTACTTGTCGCGCTCACTAGCAACCGACAACGTCGACTCGGTCACCTTCGACCTGCCTACACTCGCTCAGGCTCAACAAGGTGACACAGAGTTAAAGTCTCTACAAGAGCACCCCAGCAACGGCTCACGGGTAAAACTAGTCCTCACACCAATACCATTTACCGCCCATCAGGTGTGGTGTGAAAATAGTATAGGCATTCCAAGGCCTTACATACCCACTTCCTTACGGAAACTAGCGTTCAACTCCGAACATAGTCTCTCTCATCCTGGTATTCGCGCTACAAGACGAGCCGTTACCAAGAAATACTTCTGGCCATCGATCAATAAAGACTGCAATGAGTGGTCTCGATCATGCCTAGGTTGCCAAAAGTCCAAAGTTTCACGGCATACCAAATCTCCATTTGAAGCTTTCAAGCTTCCAAATAATAGATTTGATCATATCCATATGGATATAGTGGGACCCCTACCTCCATCTCGTGGATACTCTTATATCTTAACGATAGTCGATAGATTCACGCGATGGCCTGAAGCATACCCAATTCGGGATATCTCAGCTTCAACAGTGGCAAAGAAATTCGTCACTGAATTTGTCCCACGATTCGGCGTACCTCTTGAGATCACAACCGATCAAGGTACGCAGTTCGAATCGAAACTGTTCAATGAAGTTGCCAAATTACTCGGCACTCATCGAATCCGGACCACCGCCTACCATCCACAAGCAAACGGGATGGTTGAGCGGTTCCACAGGCAACTAAAAGCAGCCTTAATGGCAAGGGACAACACTACTCATTGGAGTGAAGACTTGCCCTTTGTCATGTTAGGCATACGCACGGCAATTAAGACCGACTTACAATGCTCACCAGCCGAGCTCGTATACGGTCAGAATCTGAGACTTCCCAATTCGATTTCTATCCCAACGGATGAGAATCCAATTGAAGAATCAGAATTCCTCTCTCGCCTTCGTTCTCATATGCAGAACATTAAGGCAATACATCCTCGGCAACCCGTCCAAAAGGATGTCTACGTGCCAGAAACCCTGGAGAACGCCGACTACGTTTTCATACGAGTCGACAGAGTTCGAAAACCTTTCGAACCTCCATACGAAGGCCCATATGAAGTAATCAAACGATTACGAAAACACTTCGTCGTCAAATTGAACGGCACAACCAAGTCAATATCCATTGACAGGCTAAAGCCAGCCTTCGGTTGTGACCGCGACAACGAAGCTAAGCCGTCTAAAGCGGTAACATTCCGTTAACGCTACGCTGGGGGGGGAGTATGTAGTGACCGCGTAAACTTAATTACTAAATTTACGCAATGTCACACAACAACTTCCGGCACGATCAAAACGATCAGTCCGAACACTCCCTCGATCAATGAACTCCAAAGTTCAGTGATCTAGCCAATTTCCGGCATCTCCAATTTACACAGTCTGTCCAAAACTTCCTGGCGAACAAACTCAAGTCCCGTCGCGCACAATAAAATTGTATTATATACATAAGTAAAACATTATAAATATATATAAATTAATCAGCTGAAATTACAGTGTCAAGAAACCATTATATTGTGATAATAAAGTGTATAACAATAAACTAACTAACCTATTATTTTATAAAAACGCATGGTGCGATAAAACCATCACTATGCAGAGTGCGGTGTCATTCGGTGTTTTCAGGAAACGTGTCTTCAACTACTTCATTAGTCAATAATATTCCTTCAGTTATTTTAGTTTTTCAGTTTTTTCATTCTCTCTTCTTGTTATTTGTTTTTCACATATAATTTGTTATTTAAAAATTTATACATTCACAATTGTTTTTGTTTAATTTGCCATTATATAATTCTAAAGTACATACGCTTTTAGCGGAATAAGATATTGTAAATCTTGACGTCTTCTTCTTCGATGGCTCTACAGCACAATTCGAGCATTGGCCTCCATCAGCTTGGGGGGAATATAACTTTGAACGTGTAAACCAATTTAACTACCTGGGGTCCACAGTCAGCGAAGACAACGATGAAACGATAGACGTACAAAGAAGAATAAACGCCGCGAACAGAACATACTTCTCACTGCTGCCAGTAATGAAATCCAGAGACATCCACAGAAAAACTAAAATAAGAATCTACAAAACCATCATACGTACAGTAGCTACGTATGGATGTGAAGCTTGGAGTATCTCCCAGAAATCCGCAGACAAGCTGGATATATTTGAGGGGAAGGTTCTCCGAAGGATATACGGCCCAATCAATGAAGACAGTGCATGGATAATACGCTACAATCACGAATTGTACGACTTATACAAAGAATGTAAACTTTCGACCCATGCCAAACTACTACGTTTACGTTGGGCCGGCCATGTCCAAAGAATGGATGACTCAAGGATACCATAAAAGCCCTGTATCTACTACCAGATGGCAAAAGACCACGGTTAAGGTGGAAAGATAATGTTAAGGCCGATGCAGCAAAACTGCTCAACACAAGAAACTGCAGACAAGTTGCGGAGCAGAGAGACGTCTGGAGGCCCCCCTTTCCACCCTTGACTGAATTAGAATCTTACTCTTCTCTGCGTTTATTTGCAGCCCTATATGTTTTGCTCCATCTTCTAATTCTGTAAATATTTCTCTAAGATATGACAATGATCTTGCAAGGCAGTTTATATCGTCGGCATATCCTGCCAACTGTTTGGACTTGTTAAGCAGGGTTGCGTTCGCATCAATGTTAACCTTGCGAATTACTCCTTCTAGGCGGAGATTAAATAGCATGGGTGCCAGCCCATCGCCCTGCTTTAAGCCTTGCTTGACTGGGAAGGACTCCGTCAATTCTCCTTGTATTCTGACTGCACATCTTGTATTTTCCATTGTAATTTTTGTTAATTTTATTATCTTCAGGGGGATGTTTAGGTCCAGCATTGTTGCATACATTTGCGCCCTGTCGATGCTGTCGTATGCTTGTTTAAAGTCGATGAAAAGTGGATACACGTCAATGTTGTATTCCCAGCATTTTCGGAGGATTTGCCTTATTGTAAAATGTTGATCCATTGTTGACCTATTTCTTCTGAATCCAGCTTGGTATTCACTTATTGCAGCTTCTGCGTAAGGTTCCAGTTCCAGCCTGGTCTTAATTATATTGGTCATTATTTTATATACTGTGCTTAAGAGAGATATGCCTCTATAGTTTTCACAGTTGAATCTGTCCCCTTTCTTGTGTATTGGGCAGATAATGCTTTGCTCCCATTCTTCAGGCATTTTGTCATTCCTCCATATGCAGCATAGTAATTCGTGTATAGCTGCTGAGAGCGATTCGCCTCCTTGTTTGATCAACTCTGCTGGGATGTTATCAATTCCTGGAGATTTATTATTTTTTAATGATCGTATGGCACTTTGTACTTCTTCCAGAGTGGGTACATTTGTTTCTCTGGTGTCGTCGTTATGTTGTAGACGGGGTTCTGGTACATGTCTGATGCTCTCGTTTGCGTTCAGCAGCTCGCTAAAAAATTCCTTCCATCTTTTCTTTACATCTTCGCTGCCAGTGACTGTAGTGCCTTCTTTTGTTCTGCATATACCGGAGGAGGGTTTGAAGCCTTTCTTGAAGAAGTTTACTTCCCTGTATGCTTCCCGTGTATTGTTTTGGGCAAAGTTTTCCTCTGCTCTCAGGATGTGATTGTTGAGGAATTGCCTTTTCTTCTTCCTGCAGATGTTTTTTGCGGTTCTTCTTGTTTCCTCGTATTTCAATTTCTTACTCCTCGTCGGTCTCTCTATGTATATTCTCCTATTTTTATTTCTGGCCTCTATAACTGCTTTGCATTCCTCGTTGTACCAGTCACTGGCTCTGGCTGTGCGTTTATACCCTACAGTTTCCTTCGTGACATCTGTCAGTACCGTCTTCAATCTCATCCATTTTCCCTCGATTGTATCTTCATTGTTTTTACGTATCCTTTCCGCTGGAGTTTCCTGATATCTCTCCAACACGGACTGTTCTTGGAGGCGATCGACGTCAAATCTTTCGTATCGTATCTTTCGCTGGGGGATTGCCATGTGTATTTGTGAATGTCCTTTCTTGGGAAATATGTTGAACTGACAATCATATTTTTACTCATTGCGAAATCGATAACACGTTGTCCGATATCGTTTGATGTTTCGTGATGGTCGGTCCTTTCCAATGGTCGGTCTGTACCAGTTCTCTCTTCCAATTTTGGCGTTGAGGTCTCCTATCACCATCTTGATGTCATTGGAAGGGGCCGTATCATTATGTGCGCTCAAGCTTATAATAGAAAGTGTCCTTTGTCGTGTCCGCTTTCTCCTCCGTCTCCGCATGTACGTTTATGATTGAGAGGGTAAAGAACTTCGTTCGGAGTCGTATTGAACATTATCGTTCACTGATTGGCTTGAACTCTATCACATTATCTATAATTGATTTGTGTACTACGAAGCTTGTGTACTTCCGCAGCTGTAGAATATCCTGTAGTTGCCAAGGTCCATTGTCCCGTCTCCTATCCATCTGATCTCTTGTAACGCGAGTAATTTTATTTTATGTCTGCTCACTTCGTCTAATAGTGACTTAACTGCTGCAGTTCTGTACATACTTCGCGTATTCCATGTTCCGAAAATCATTTCCAGGTGCTGTTGCCGTAGTCGTTGCCGTTTTTTCCGTCTGTTCCGAGGCTTTGCTTCGGGTTTCTTAACTTATGTGTTTTTACAGGGTCCGGTAGTTAGCCCAACGCCCAACCGCACTACCAGGAGGACCGGATCCGTGAATTATACCCCATCGGATAGGGTGGCCCAGCTATACCCCCGGGCACTGGGTACGTCCGTCGTCGGTTGGTTATCCGGGAGGCACCAGCGAGGAGGTGACGGTACGGTTTTGCCCCCCGTAAATCTTGATGTACTGAAACTATAATAAATAAATGAAATGCAATGAAGATTTTTATTTAAGAATCCAAGTGAAGAGCCTATTATCATTCCCACGTCAATAGAAGAGGAGATCATTAAATCTGCTCACAGGCAGGACATTTACAGCTGCTAACACCGGAGTCTTAATCAGGAAAACCTACTTTATTCCCGAAGACTCCATCCATCCAATGGCGCTACAGACCAAATCTAGCCTTGACTTCGCCTAGGGCATTTCTGCAACTTTGATGGCCCCTTGCAGCATGTCTGCAGTTTCGAATGTTAAGACTCTGTTGTCCTTTTGGGCCAACCTACTGCTAGGAAGGAAGGAAAGGAAGCAGGAAGCAATGTAGTATACTCAATATACCGTTAGATCTATGGTGGCCTTCTCAAGAAGGTGGATTACTACTTTCTTCACAACCCGCTCGACATGAGTATCCACATGCCATGGGTATGATAAGTAGAATACAATAAACAATAAATCGTTAGATCCATGGCGGCCGTTTCAAAACCCATGTACCCGTTCTTTGAGCACTTCATCTGTGTACAATTCATATATCGATCTTCATACATATCTATTGGTTATTATTGGCTTATGAGTGCAGCGAGGCTTCCCTGATCCCAGATGATATTATAAATTTTCAAGTTGAAAAAGGTCCCGTTCCTACGCCACTGTCGCCGCGCATCGTTTAGAGAGAATCGTTATAATCTGAGAGGACCACCTCTTTTACATATCAACTCGAACACGAATTACGCAGATTCGAACGAGTTAATCTCATGTTCATTTATGTTAAAAATAATATTAATGTCTTTATTAGCGTGATCATTAGTAAAAATGTCCTTAAAAGTAGTCTTTTTAATCTCACGTGACCGCTTATCTTTCCTGTTGCTTGCATGGGTTACATGTTAATTTGGATTTTTTTATATTTACTAATTTTATGTTTGCATGCTTATTTGAGAGCCTCATTTCAGAGCTTGATTGTGCTGAGTGGGTAAATCTTTCTTGGTCCACCTGCGAAGTGCAGCTTCTGTTTTAGAACGGTTTACTCTATTACTATTATAAAACGGAAGACAAGTTAACCCAGCCTGGGCTAACTTCCATTACTGTATAATAATTAAGATCATAAATGTATAACTAGTGTAATAGACTATGTAGATTAATCTTTAGAGTAAGTAACTTAATGCAGCTAACTTCAATGTTAATGAGGCACGACCGGAAGTGGGAGTCCCGGTAAAGCCATGGAATAAATTAATTCCAAGTACCTGGATGTTGCTCTCTGTGCAAGAATTCTACACCTAGATTCCCACATCTGCAAATTAAGACCAACCCTTAGAGGAAATTGTTATTCATATTGTATTCAATATAAAAAATGACTGCAAGCCAATAACCTTTGATGTCACAAAAAGCATCGGTGTCAAATTATTTCTAACTGGCATTATTCAAATTTCTAATTTTAATTGTCAAACTTTCCAGATTTGAAACCTATGTAAACAGCTTAACTCCAATAACTTGCTCTCAAAGCGATGTGATTACCTCTTGAAGGGTGGCCCACATAGTTCTAATTGGCTGTACTCGTAGATGATGGTAAACTTGAAACGTTGAGTTTAACCTGAAGCTTGAGGTAAAATTCTCCTCGCACAACAAATTTCATTTTCAGGTACATTTGCATGCCTGTACATTTGTTGCTGTTGTATGTAACAATTAACACTAGAAAATTAAGAATTCCCTGCTAGCTGAACTTTGTTTGCAATTTGTTATGCTGACTGCAGAAATGACATGAGTTTGTCAGTTATTTTTAGAGCTAAATAAATATGGAATAGTTTCATTTTATGTAAAATTGTTTTAAGTAATTTTTAGATTAAATTTACGAGCAGATCAATATTTGTGGAAATATTGAGCCACTGGTTTTATTTGTTCAATACTGAGATATCAGAAAAAATAATTACAATATCAATAGTCTTTTCAAATCAGTGCAAAATTATAATTTATTATTTATATAAATTTTTAATTTATGATTCAGAGTTGATGGCACAAATTTTAAAGTTATAATTAAAGTGAAATTTTGAACAACGAAGTTTGATTTACAACTAAAATATTAGGTACAATAATTTTACATAAGTTACCTTTCTACTATGGTAAGAGAGAGGATAGGCTAATATAATCGCACTAGTCTCTTCCAAGGTAGGTTGGCGTGAGGCTAATAACCACCTAATTGCAAGCCCTAGATCTGCAAATGTAAATTTATCCATATAGCCACCTTTCCTGATGGAGTCAGAGTCACTTGCAACCAAATACTCAATATGTTCATAGATCGCCAGCCCCCACCTTTCGTTACGAACTTACCGAGGTGCTAACTTCGATTCGGAGCACTATCTTGTTTGTTTGTGTGTATGACGTTCCAGATAAGCTTTGTATTTGCGAATCAGGCAGAATCAACACAGCTGCACTACACAATAAAATAGCTAGAAAAAGCTACGCCCGGTGGAGGTGAGGTGACGACTACCTGAGAGGTTAGGTAGGTTCTATTTACGTTACGAGTCCATCACCCTGATTCATCTTGGGCAATGCGTTCTCGAACGTAGCACACAGTCGTCCTCCCAACTTTTCTTTCTCCTCCCTGTCCTTTGGATCGTATCAAGGTGTAATGCGAAAAATCGAAATTGTTGAATCCTGTAGACAACATAGTGATCTGACCTTTCCACAGGCGCTGAAGTTTAAGAGTTTAAGTTTTAAGTTTTTGTATTTTCCCTTCCAAGCCAAGGGTTGAACAACAAAACGAGGTCTTCTTCCTTGTATCCACTACTGTTCGCTCGGAGGTCACACCTTGGTTTCATCCTATCAATGGCCGTCTTAAGATTCTCCCTTGCGGTTCTCTCAACTGAGGCTCCCCTGTTGTATTGTCGCGTTTCTTCTTTCGCTCTTACTCGACGACCCTTACTGCCGGCACAAACTGTGCATTTATGACACCAATTCGTAACATCCTCCCGCATTGGTTTCACCAATAGAATCTCTCCTTTATTTTTGCCAAAGTTTTATTTTCACCAAAATGTCCTCCTGACGGTTTATTATGACACTCCTCAAGAGTATCTGTTATTCCAGCACGAGGCACTATCACCTGCATTCAATGAGAGTTACCATCAGCTATTTCCCATTGGGCTTCAATACTCCTCGATATGCAATGAATCCCATTGGCCTCAATAGCTCTTCAGGATTTCGCATCTCTGTGATGTCTTTCCATTTAGGCTTCTCCTCGTGTTGTTTCCATGACAAAATCGGAGAAATATCCGGGTAGTCGCGTTGCGCATCTCGAATTCCCTGGTCCTTACATCCTTAAATGGCTCAACAGTCATCCTTTGACACTTTTTCTCGTCAACGATATTTAAAACCTGGTTCTCATAGTCGCCGGGACAGTCCAGTATCCATTGGTATTCCCTTGTTGCGATGTTTCATCATTCCTTCTCCAATGTCTAATAGGATTTCATGGTCATAAAGTCTAAAACGAGAATACACTCGTCTACTATGTCAGCTACTAGGAACGAACGTGTAAACTCAATGTCGCCGAGTACCACGTCCATCATTGTTTCCCCATGTAATTTCACTGGTTCTCCTGTTACAGTTTTCAGAATGTACTGGTCCGCGTTTTTCAGCCACTTTCTACCGACCAAATCAGCCCTCTGGTCGCCTTTCTGCCGTTGCCAACATTTTTCGCAGTATGTTGAGCTACTCCTACTCTCTGGAGACTTCCTCCTTCGCTTTCGAAAACTCCTTTGTAGATGGCTCCGCCACAGTTACATTATCGTAGACGACGACGTTCTTCCGAGGTGTAGATTCGATGGCAAATGTTCTCAGTCGTATTGATTCTCCTGAGGTGGACTGTACGTCTTGTTGCTTGCTTCGCTGCCTCGTATGCCAGGGCATGCACTAGCCCATGGGTGGCCAACCCAAATGATATCGCGGGCCACTTTGCAAAATCATTATGATCCCGCGGGCCAAGGTTGTATATGTACATATATATATAGTGATTCAAATTTTAAGTAAATGTAATTTTTTAGATGTGAAAATTTAAAACAACAAAAAAAATCATTAGTATTAATTTTATTGATATTCATACATATAATAATAAATATTTAATGGTTAACGAGATATTTGTTTCTCTTTTCTTTCACTAAGCTTTTCTAAATCTATCTCAATACAGGTATTTGCACATCGCAGTTGGTGTTGCAAGTTTTCGTCAGACAAGGTGGCGCGATATTGATTTTTTGTAAATTTCATTTTGGAAAAAAACGATTCGCAGATATATGTTGAACCAAAAGAGCTTACAACTTTTTGTGCCAGACATCTCAAATTACTAAACTTTTCTTTTGTTACATATTTGTTATAAAATTCAATTTTTGAATCTGATGACTGAAAAATTACTTTTAATTCATTATTGCATTGTAAGTCAATTAATTCCATTTGCAAATTTTCTGGAACCGTCTCAATAGCAACGTTAAAGGGAGATGTATATATTTCAAATAATTTGTCGTGTTTGCCTAATAAATTAGTAAAACGACAGTCAAAAGCTGTTATAAGTTTTCTTATTTCTTTGGCATATTTGGAGCAATTGTTACATTCTGGATTTGTGAAGTTTTTCAACAGCGGAAAGTGATGAATGTTATTATTTTCTAACTGGGATTCAAACAGCACTAATTTCCTCTGAAAAGCTTTGATATGGTTAAATGCATCGATTATTAAGTTATGTTTTCCCTGTAACAATATATTTAATTGGTTTAGTTTTTCTACTATTTCCACTAAAAAACATAAATCCAACAACCAGTCATCGTTACTTAATTCCGGCACCGGGGCTTGCTTGTCATTCATAAACAAATTGATTTCTTGGCGTAACTCAAAAAATCGTTGCAAACATTTTCCACGACTTAACCACCTGATCTTGCTGAAATAAACAATGTCACCGTATTCAGAATCTAATTCGATCAGAAATTGCTTAAATTGTCGATGCTGGAGTGCATGTGATCGAATGTAATTCACTGTTTTTATGACCACTTGCATAACATGATTCATTGATAACACTTGGGCACATAAATTTTGTTGATGAAGCAAACAGTGAATAATAATTATATCGTCGCTTTTGATATTATTTGCTTTTAATTTATTCATCAGTAATGTTATAGCTCCCTTATTTTTACCTACCATAGCTGGGGCGCCATCAGTTGTTATTCCAGTAAGAATTTTCAAACTTAGTTTATTTTCACTTAAACAGTTATCAATAGCTTGGAAAATATCTTCTCCTGTTGTAGTATCTTTCAAACTGATCATGTTTAACATTTCTTCTGTTACTTGAAATGATTCATTTATTCCACGAACGAATACTACAAGTTGAGCTGTATCTGAAATGTCTGTACTTTCATCAAATGCTAAAGAAAAATATTTAAAATCTTGAATTCGACCGTGAAGATTTGCGACAATTTCATTTGAAATGTCGTTAATTCGACGACATATTGTTTGTCGAGATAAACTTATGTTTGAAAATAGTTTGATTTTATCAGGCATGACATCCTTTACAACAGCTTCCAAGCATTCTTTTACTAATTCACCATCCGAAAAGGATTTCATTCTCTTTGCAATTAGAAGTGATACAGAGTAAGATGCCTTAACAATTTTAGATGGTTGCTGCAATGCTGAACTAAACATTCTTTGTTGAGATTTTAATTGCAATTTTATTTCTGCGAGTTTTAATTTTTTCACTTCATCTTTTAATTTCAAATAATCACCATGTTTTGTTTCGTAATGCCTTCTGACGTTGAATTCTTTACACACCGCGACAGTTTCTCGACAAATTAAACACATTAATTTAAAGTTTTCCATAATGAAAAAGTATTTTTCTTCCCATTGTTCATTGTATTGCCTATTTTCGTCCACAATTTTTCTTTTCTTTGTACTCATACTGAAACTTTTATTTATTTTTTTTTAAACTGACTTTATGTTTATTTTTTTGAGTTTACTTGCACGGATTTATATGAAATATAATAAAAAAAACTATTCTGCGCTCATAACACACTAGCTCGATGTTAACGAAAGAACTGTGCTACGTTTGTTTTTTTTCTGCCACCTCCATCACACTCAAATTTTGTTGCGGATGCGGTCTTTATATTGAATTCTTACCGAGAAAAGTAATTAAATCTCAACCAAATCAATTCTTGGATTTTTATCCATCAACCCGGTTATGGCTAATACTATATAGCAGGCGGTGAATTTTAATAATTGCTCATAACTGGCTATATTTTTTGCTCTTTCATATTTTGAAAACCTTTTCGTAAAAAATATTTTGTTAAATCATGCTGAAGCTCGCGGGCCGCAACATTTTCCGCGAAGGGCCGCATGCGGCCCGCGGGCCGCGGGTTGGCCACCCCTGCACTAGCCTCTCGATATCGGCGGATAGTTGTTGTAAAGTTTCTCCTAGCTTTTGAAATCTATTTCAAAGTTGCAGTCGATAAACCTCCATGTGCTGATCGCCGTAACGCATTTCCAGTGCTTGAACTAGGAACCCGTAGCTGCTGCGATGCTCTGCTGGTATTGACTGAAATATTTTTGCTGCTGTACCCCTTAAGCCTCAATTATACTGAACACAACGGACCGGATTGAAATGTCAAAAAGAGTTTCATTACAGATAAATTGTATTGAAGTGGTTATACTGGACGCAACGCAACGGAACTGGCCGGATCAAAGTTTCAAAACTTTGGAACTTGAAGGAACCGACGGATTGAAGTGTCGAAAGCAGCATTAAAAACAGCTGATTTTGTCATTTCTTATTTAGCCCAAAATGCAGTCAGAGTTTGTTGTTAAATTTATAAATGAAGTGGAAGATATTGAAATTCTTTATAATAAAAAATTGCACGGATATGAACATTTTAAGCATAAGTCAACATTTTAAGCATAAGGTGAAAAATTGCTGAAAAAATTGACATTTGAATACCTTCGATTCCGTCAGTATAACCAGTACAATTCCATTCCGTTAACTCTCCATTCCGTTGCTTTCCGTTGCGTCCAGTATAATTGAGGCTTTAGTGACAACGTTAAGGTCATTGCTTTTCCCCCTCAGTCTAGAAACTGCCTGCTGCTGCTTCGAATTTAAGTTTGTAAGAAGGCTATGGGCTTTGTCCGTCGAAAGTTCGAGGCTGCAGTTTGACCTGACTCCGATGACTTCGTGAGATGCTGTTTTTCAGGTCGGTTTCCTGTTCCATCTTTACCTTTTCTTTTTTTTCTCTCATGGAATTTTCGAGTTTTTACAGATCTGTCCTTACATTTTCTATTTTGTAATCCAGCTTTTTGTCGACAGAAATGGACATTAATTCGAGTTTCTGCTCCAGCTGGTTTCTCTGTTCCATCGACTCTTTAAGCTCTGCTAACGAGCGTTCATGAATTACTGCTAACAATTTCTGTTCATCTTTTAACGTCAACACTTCCGCCTAGATCTCTGCTGATGCACGTTCTTGCGCTGCTGATGACTGTTCTTGCGCTTTCTTCATCTCTACCGATACACGCTCTTGCACTTCCTTCATTTCGGCTGTAGCTTCTTTCAGCTCTACAGATAAATTGTGCTGCTGGTGACCGTCCTTGCGTCTCCTTCATCACCATCCATGTCTTCACAAGCTCTGCCTCACTGTTGCCTCTTCTGCCTGTGCTTTCATCTCGTCTTCGAACATGTAAGTTTTTGGATCCTTACCCTCGTTCGCCATAGCGGATTCTCACACTATTAAATTCTATTTATCGCTTTTTAATTCACTTTTCAATCACCATTTTCGGTTTAGGTCACTTTAGAACACTTTCATCGCTTTTCAAATTAAACTGACTCCTTAAACGCCGTTACCAAATCTTAACAAAGTCGTTATAAATAGCCGTTGTTTAAAACTTCTAACAGATGACGCATAGTTTTTCACAATATGAAGAGTGCAAGAGCATCTCTGTTCGCCTCAAATTCTTCTCTACCCGAAGCTGATACGTCACCACCGGTCCTCGAGCGCAACGCCCATTCAATGGGCGGGATCTTCTTCAGAACGCGCGAGGTGTATAAATGTCTCAAAGATCTCAACGTCAATAAATCCACTGGCCCAGACAATATTCCCCCTATGGTACTTAACAAATGTGCCTCACCTTTGGCTAAACCTCTGCGCAAACTTTTCGCCCTGTCATACTTCTCCGGAGTTTATCCCAACTCTTGGAAACTAGCTCATGTTCAGCCCATTCCCAAAAAAGGTGAAGCCAGCGACCCTTTAAACTACCGCCCAATAGCAATTACTTCTGTTCTCTCCAAAATCATGGAGATAATAATC
This sequence comes from Thereva unica, assembly GCA_949987705.1. NCBI lineage: Eukaryota > Metazoa > Arthropoda > Insecta > Diptera > Therevidae > Thereva > Thereva unica. The sequence continues at coordinate 51,006,870 of OX465283.1, forward strand.
AATCGAAGGCTGATGAAATATCTGGAATCCAACCAAATTTTACACGACAGGCAGTACGGCTTTAGACCGAAAAGATCTACTGGCGACCTTCTTGTGTGTCTGACTGAGGCTCTCAACCAAAACATCCATCGCTTCGGTGAATCTGGTTTGGTTGCTCTAGATATATCCAAGGCTTTCGACAGAGTATGGCATCCCGCTCTGCTGCTTAAACTCCAAGCTATTGGTATCGACTCAGTTCTAAGGAACTGGATTGAGAGCTTTCTTTCCAGCCGTTCAATCAGGGTAGTGTTGGATGGCGTTGAATCCAACCCTCATTCCATCTCGGCCGGCGTTCCCCAAGGCTCGATTCTCTCACCTGCCCTCTTTCTTATATTCATTAATGATCTGCTCTCAATCCCCTCCAACCCACTTCACAGTTTCGCCGATGACGGTACTTTGCGTTACTCCCACACCTTCGATAATATAGGGCAAGCACGTGCCAGACCTTGTCCCGTAGACCGTGAACTAATGTCCAATTCTATTAACGGGGACATTGAACTTATTCTTGCTTGGGGCCGCAAGAATCGTGTCGAATTCAACGCAACCAAAACTAAGTACTGTCTCATCTCTACAAAAACCTGCACCACCCGTCCCTCTATCTCAGTGGACAATAAGAATGTAATGGCTGACCCATCTCTTAACATCCTAGGCGTAACCTTATCTTCTGATCTGCGATGGAATAATCATATATTCCAAATCGCCAAACAAGCTTCCCAATGCCTGGGTTTCCTCAAGAGATGCAAATTCCTTCTTCGGCCAACTGCTCTGGCTACAATCTATAAGTCCTTCATTCGGCCCCGCCTTGAATACAACTCGTATATCTGGGCGGGTGCCCCAAAAACCACCTTGGCTTGGCTGGACAAGGTGCATAACCGCGCCATCAAACTCATTGGCGATAGCACCCTTTGCTCCTCCATCGACCCTTTAAGCCATCGCAGGAATGTAGCAGCCCTTAGCAAATTTTACCGCTATTACCATAGCGACTGTTCCACTGAAATCAGAAACCTCATGCCTACACGGCAAATTTTTTCCCGCAACACAAGACTAGCCAACTCGGCTCACCCGCATACGCTACAGCCCTCCTCTTCGCGCACATTACGTTTTAGTAGTTCGTTTATAAATAGAACAACTCGATTGTGGAACTCCCTTCCGCAGTCGGTGTTTCCGAACTCATATAATATCTTAGAGTTTAAACGCAAGGCTCATCGACATCTACTCACGCACCCTCCAGACCCCTAACCTATCCTTTCTCCTCTATCCTTCAAATCAAGCTTACTACTAGACACTGACCATGACTTGAACGACATGACAGACATGTAGTACAAAGGGTGATTCCTAAGCTTGTATTTACCACATAAAAAAAAAAAAAAAAAAAAAAGAGCTGCAACGACTTCCAGCTGTTCATAGATTGTATGTGGCGTCTCATGCAGATTGAGCTCAGTTGCCCGCTGCGGCAATAGTGATAATATAATGAAATAACCTCATAGAAAAGATATTATTGAATGACACGGAACTGGTGATAAATACGATTAATATGAAGCTTCTTCCGGATACGCTGCTATCGGTGCCGCTTTAAAAAATGTGGTTTTTGCCTAGTTTCTTCGGTTTCCTGATTCTGGTCAGTTCGGCAGGTCGACAACCCTCCTCCTTTCCCACCCTGGACTTGGGACCAAACGACGGCGGAGTTATGATGCAACACTATTTAACGTATGATTAAAACCTAGAAATCGATTCCATGAAGATCATTAGTTTAACTAATGACTAAACGATTTTCCGAATCCATAATGTTATAAACATCTTCTCTTAAGAGAAACTAAAATATATAAATGATTGCGCTGATTGATTTTTCCTCTATATTCATTAATAGACTTTGTAACCATTCGCAGATTGCATGACTCGACATTATCGCCATTAGACATGCTACTTACCCTATTTAAGATTTTATTACTTCTCCCAGTGATTTCTCCCCTTTTATGTCCAAAAGGGAAAAGCTCATCATTAAGATGGCAATGCCCTACCTGCATTTGTTTTATTTCACTGAGATTCAGATCAAGCCTTTCGAGTCAATTATTTTCAACTTTGGCATTCTAATAAAAAATATATTTGTATGCCTCAATAAAACAACCAACTAACCTCATGAAGAATATTAAAATTCATGGGGCGCTAATTGAATTTTAAACTTGGTTTCCTTAAACAGTTCTCAACTGAACTTAGGTTTTCCGACGTTTTTTTGTTGTTCTTTGGTTAATGGAGGAATTATAAAATATTTAAATTTCAATCGATTTTAAATAAATGAAAATCATGGAATTATTCGGTTTGCTGAACATTATCGGGCCATTCCCGGCCGACTTTCATGCCACTCTCGGTCCAGTCAAATATTTTTATAGGAAAAACAATCGGCGTATTCACACTTTCGCTCCCGTGATAGTCACACTCGAAAGTGTGAATACGCAGATTGCTTTTACCATAAAAATTTTAGCCTGGCATGCAACTGGACCAAGAACGGCACGATAGTGCCTTAGCCTTAAATAAATAATTTCATATTCAAGTTTTTAGCCGCATTTACATTCCAAAGTCAACGCGAAAGTGCACTCTGAAACTCTTTTATCGCACAGGAATTTGTATGCCTTCTCTGCTGCACGAAAGTTTCAGAACTTTGCTAAAAACGTCCTCAATCTAATTGAGGTATGTTCACTGAGGTCGACTCCTTCCAACTGTCCCATTCGCACTCGTTTTGTATACTGGTTTTGTCTATCTCTTTTAGTTCACCTTCTATATATGCCCGAACAATTTCAACATAACTTTCTCAATTCACGAAACTACACCTTCGTTCACTACACAACGTTTCACTTTGGAAGACATTACCACAAGTAGCAAAAGCGGTGTGTTTGGCAATGAGTACGATCTCGGAGAAGGACAATACTATCAAAGCAAAATTTTAAGCAGTCGTTGAGAAATGAAAAGTGCTCCACAACGCAAGGGCAGCAGGAGCGGTTACCTCCCGCACTAAAAGGAAGAGATCTCGGGAAGGTAGCTCAGCGCCTGCAAATAATGACCAAAAAGGAAAAAGCTCACTTGACCCAACATTAGTCAAAAAGCTTCTACTTCAGGAGACCAACAATTAGGCTCAACGGGTAGCAGGCCAATGACCGAAGTAGGTCCTTTTTCTAGTGGCACTAACCGATGCCAATTCTAGTACCGCCAGACTCCCGTCCTTTCTCTGGGCCGACATCGACGCCAAAATATTAGAGATGATCATTGAGTTCGTGATGGGGCAAATTGCCCGAGTATTTTCGGCGCCACAACAGGGACATCCTTATGTACAACTGGAAGGTGCTCAAGGCCGAGGAACTCCAGCGAAATAGTAGAACCCTGGAACTGCTAATCTAATCGAATTGCCTAAAGGGGCTCAAAAGAGTTGACTATAAACTCCATTTTGGACTAAGGCACGGCACGCATGGATAAAGGTTTTGAAAGCGGCTTCATCTAACGAAGAGGCTGACTCCGTTGAAGAGCTTAGTGAGCGCTTGGATAAACTAACAGTTATCGAGGCTGAGAGAGAGTTAGCATCTATAAGCTTAGATACAGCGGTTGACAATGTAGTATAAACATGGCAGTAGGCCACGTTTACCACCCTTCGACTGCGTGAAGTGATATACTGCGCTCTCTACCACAGTAAATGGTATCGGGATCTACCGACTAAATGGTCTCAAAATTAAATTTCGGCTGTAACCTTAATATTCGGATTCCTAACAGAGAGGAATGGAAAGATTTCTTTCCAAACTGGCCATAACGTTGGCTAGTTCACAGACCGATCCAAATCAGAGTCGAGAGTTTTACCCATCAATTAACTTGCAAAATGCTTCCGCCTGCCTAATTTCGCCAGCTTCTCCAGGCATAACATCTGGCAATTTTTCCTACCTGCCTACCAATGCAGACAAATCGAAGGTCGGGAGCCAGGGTAATTCGGCGAATTTAGTGCATGAGCTATCCCCACATGGCATTTTGTGGAAGAGGCACGATTAGCGGGCCAGAGAGCCCCATCTCGCGAGCCGCAGTTTGCCGAGCACTGGTCTAGAGGAATGAAATGTATGTTACATACCCCATTAACCAAGCCCGTTCGGATATTTGGATCAGAGGCATGGCCTTTGAAAGTGGCACTTTTGAAAGAAAAATTCTAGGCACAATATTTGGCGGTGTCTGCGAAAACGGTCAATGGGGAAGGAGATATCTTCATGAATTATACCAACTGTACCGTGGACCCGAAAAAGTATAAAATTAATTAGAATATGATGGGTTTGATGGCGATAACGATAGATAACGATAGCGACCCTGCTAAAATAGCGATAAATCGAATCCCTGATGGAAAGCGAAATTTAGGTCGGCCAAAGTAGCGATGCATGGTCTCCGTTGAGGAAGACTTAATAAAGTTCTTCTTCTTTCTTCTTTACGCTCCTTTAATCCCTCACGGGACATAAAGCGGAAACTGTTGCGCTCCAGCGGACTCTTTTTTGCCCGACAGCTCTCAGCCCCGACCAGGATCTCGTGGTTGCGGCTTCTGCTAGTAGTGTTCTCCACGTTGTTCTAGGTCTCCATATGCGGAACAGATATGCGCCTCGTGCTTTATTTTGGATCTGACGTCTTCTTTTGCCCCGCCATTTTCCGTAAAATACTACCGAGGTAGCAGAATTTATCCAATTCAAATTCAAGATCAAACTCGAATTCAAATTCAAATTCAAGTTCAAATTCAAATTCAAATTCAAATTCAAGTTCAAGTTCAAGTTCAAATTCAAATAATAAATTCAAATTCAAATTCAAATCCAAATTCAAATTCAAATTCAAATTCAAATTCAAATTCAAATTCAAATTCAAATTCAAATTCAAATTCAAATTCAAATTCAAATTCAAATTCAAATTCAAATTCAAATCCAAATCCGAATCCAAATCCAAATCCAAATCCAAATCCAAATCCAAATTCAAATTCAAATTCAAATTCAAATTCAAATTCAAATTCAAATTCAAATTCAAATTCAAATTCAAATTCAAATTCAAATTCAAATTCAAATTCAAATTCAAATTCAAATTCAAATTCAAATTCAAATTCAAATTCAAATTCAAATTCAAATCCAAATCCAAATCCAAATCCAAATCCAAATCCAAATCCAAATCCAAATCCAAATCCAAATCCAAATCCAAATCCAAATCCAAATCCAAATCCAAATCCAAATCCAAATCCAAATCCAAATCCAAATCCAAATCCAAATCCAAATCCAAATCCAAATCCAAATCCAAATCCAAATCCAAATCCAAATCCAAATCCAAATCCAAATCCAAATCCAAATCCAAATCCAAATCCAAATCCAAATCCAAATCCAAATCCAAATCCAAATCCAAATTCAAATTCAAATTCAAATTCAAATTCAAATTCAAATTCAAATTCAAATTCAAATTCAAATTCAAATTCAAATTCAAATTCAAATTCAAATTCAAATTCAAATTCAAATTCAAATTCAAATTCAAATTCAAATTCAAATTCAAATTCAAATTCAAATTCAAATTCAAATTCAAATTCAAATTCAAATTCAAATTCAAATTCAAATTCAAATTCAAATTCAAATTCAAATTCAAATTCAAATTCAAATTCAAATTCAAATTCAAATTCAAATTCAAATTCAAATTCAAATTCAAATTCAAATTCAAATTCAAATTCAAATTCAAATTCAAATTCAAATTCAAATTCAAATTCAAATTCAAATTCAAATTCAAATTCAAATTCAAATTCAAATTCAAATTCAAATTCAAATTCAAATTCAAATTCAAATTCAAATTCAAATTCAAATTCAAATTCAAATTCAAATTCAAATTCAAATTCAAATTCAAATTCAAATTCAAATTCAAATTCAAATTCAAATTCAAATTCAAATTCAAATTCAAATTCAAATTCAAATTCAAATTCAAATTCAAATTCAATTTCAATTTCAATTTCAAATTCAATTTCAAATTCAAATTCAAATTCAAATTCAAATTCAAATTCAAATTCAAATTCAAATTCAAATTCAAATTCAATTTCAAATTCAAATTCAATTTCAATTTCAAATTCAATTTCAAATTCAAATTCAAATTCAAATTCAAATTCAAATTCAAATTCAAATTCAAATTCAAATTCAAATTCAAATTCAAATTCAAATTCAAATTCAAATTCAAATTCAAAATTCAAATTCAAATTCAAATTCAAATTCAAATTCAAATTCAAATTCAAACTCAAACTCAAAGTCAAATTCAAATTCAAATTCAAATTCAAATAAATCCGCCAATATGCAATATACGAAATGGAAAACACTGCATATGTCCGGTACGAAACGGAAAAGGCAGATCAATGAATGCGGATAAGACGGTAATCCAGATGAGTCTAGTGGATCAGTCTCGTGGAAGTCAGTCTCCTCAACAAGTGATACGAATACGGTTCGATGGACGGTCGCAAGTATTCCCTCACGGCATATTATTATCATTATTATAATTCAAACAAAGTGCCATTTAAATAAAGTTAAAAATTAAATCTTTTATAAATTAATCTTTTTACTTTAAAACCGTCATACTCTTAACGGCATGTTTTTTAGTAGAGTGCTTTCCCGAGATCTGTTTAGTGATTTGGTACAGCACCCTACTTTTGCCTGTGCTTGCCGCACGCTGCTTTTTATTACGCCGGACACTTGTCTTTACCTCCCGGTGTAATTGGGAGTATTCCCGTTCAAGTTGGTGACGTCTTTCCGGGTCGCTTGTAGAGTTCACATTATTTTTGAGGGCCCTACTGCGTTCCAGTGTTGCTAGTTTCTTTGGACATAACCGATGCTCGTTCCGGCAGCGTCAGTATAGGGCCCTTTGTTGTACTCCACAGTAGTGATGAGTAAGCGCAAAAACAAGACAAGACTAATCTAGTCCTTGTTCTTGTTTTGTTCTTGTTCAGTCTATCTTGTTCTGGCAAGCATAACACAGTCTTGTTCTTGTTCATCACAGTAGTGATGAGGAAACGCAAGAACAAGACAAGACTAATCTAGTCCTTGTTCTTGTCTTGTTCTTGTTCAGTCTGTCTTGTTCTGGCAAGCATAACACAGTCTTGTTCTTGTTCTTGGTCTTGCTAAGTGTGCAAGAACAAGACAAGACTGCAACTGCGCACATTGCATGCAAAGTCATTATGTAGGTACTTATGTACAAATGCTTTTACAGCTAAACTACTAAAAAGTAAATATACACACATGTATTTATATCATAATTTCTTAAACATCATAATCAATTTTATATTTTTTGTTTTAAAATAATGAATTTAGGTGAAAATTTTGCAAGAATCTTGCTAAAGTCTTGCTCTGAGTCTTGTTCTTGCACAGTTAGTCTTGTTCTTTTTCTTGCGAGCATAACTAAGTCTTGTTCTTGTTCTAGGTCTTGTTAAATTTGCAAGAACAAGACAACACTAAAAGAACAAGACGATTTTTGCTCATCACTATTCCACTGCTCTTCAATATTTGTGTCGTCAGAAACGATACTGGTTTAATATTTGTTGCAGGTAGCAACAGCAAATTCTCGCTTTTTAACGCTCTCCCGCAGAAGGTCTACGCTAAACCGTCTACGGTTTATATAATCGTGTTGAACGTTTCTGATTGCGGCGATTTTAAGGCGAATAGCTGCTACTACCAAATGGAGGTCGCTTCCAGTGTCTGCTGCTCTGAAGCTCCTGACATCATCCAGAATAGTTCTTCATCTGTGGCCGACGGTCATGTAATATATCTGATTTCTCGTTCTACCATCGGGCGATACCCAGTTTTCTTTGTGTATCTTCAAGTTAAGTGAACGTAATTGGAGGGCATTAGCCAGGAACCGAACGGCGTGGAGAGAAATGCTGTAGGAAGTCAAGGCCAATAATAGGCTGTAGTGCCACAGATTTTAGGTAAGATGGACGGTCGGAATGTAGAAGCTTATAAACAAATGTCAATGCCTTGAGGAGTAGGTAATCATAAATTGTGCATCTCAGAAGGGAACAACGATATGGGCTGATGTGATCACTTCGGCGAAGACTGTAGACAAACATTACGCAGTCGTTAAAGGCCACATTAAGCTTACCACGGCATGCAGCATCAAGGACAGGAAAGACCAAACTAGCATAATTAAAGTATGGTGACACTAGAGATTTAATTATCTTTGAGCGCGAGCCCAAGGGTAGGATGGAGGCGTATAGCCAGAGACGCCGTAAATTACCATAAATTTTAGATAATGTATGAGAAATCGCAGCAGGTAAATTGAGAATTCAGATAAACGCCTAGATTAATGACACGCGTTTGATAAGGTGTGTTCATAAGAACGATAGCAGGAAAACGGATGGTATCTAATTTACTCCTATAAATTGGAATGCAACAGGATTTAGAGGCATTAAGTTGTAGACGGTTGGACACAGACCATAAATACGCTTGAGATCTGCATTTATGTTCGCAATACAGTTCTCAGCCAAGGGGGCTGTTTAAGTAGACCTGAACATCATCTGCATACATGTGGAGTTTGCAGCTTGTCACGACACTGCCAGGATCATTTATGTACATCGAGAAGAGTAATGGTCCTAGTATGGAGCCCTGTGGAAGGCCGCAGGTTATCGGTAAGGGATCCGAAATCGAGTTATGTAACCATACTTTTTGGGAACGATTCTGCAGGTAACTACGGATTAAAGAGGTAGTAGAGGATGTAAACCTCATGTGGGTTGCCAATTTGGAAAATAAGCGCATGTGGTCAACACTATCGAAAGCCTTACTGAAGTCAAGAAGAACGAGGAAAACAACATTACCGGAGTCAAGAGCCATTCGGACGTCAGTAGTAACCTACAGAAGTACAGTTTCACAGCTTTTGCCTTTGCGAAAGCCAGACTGTGCCCGACTTAATAGGGACCCCGTCTCACAGTGGCTGTCAATTTGCCAAGCCATTATTTTTTCTAGTCCTTACCTAAAAAACATAAGATACTTATAGGACGATAGTCTGCAAGACTACTTGGAGATTTATATTTAGGTAGTGCAATTACTTTCGCCTTTTTCCATTGAAGCGGAAAATGCGATTTCATGAGACAGCTATTAAAAATATGAGATATGTATGGGAGAATTACAGGAAGAATTAGCTTGAGAAATATAGGTGGGAGGTTGTCCTGTCCAGTGGCGTTGGATTTAATAGCATAGAAGGCTTTACGTACTTCTTCGTAGTCCACGTTGCGGAAACTAAATTTACCAGTATTATTAACAGTAGACATAGAGCAATTAGTATCACCAACTTTGCTCGTTGCAGCTGTGAAATATTTATTGAACTCATTCACGCTAAGATTGACCTGGGCTACAGAGTCATTTGCATGGATTCCAAGTTGCTTTATGTTGGCCCAAAATTTCTTTGCAGGCAAATTAGGACTAAGGTTTGACGAAAAGAATCGTAGTTTTTCACTACGGATGGCAGAGGTTACTAAGTTCCGAACATATTTATACCTTTCTAAATTCACAACAGTTTTATTTTTCTTATACCTTCTGAATAAAAATTCCCTTTCAGAAATCAATCAGTTAATTTGAGAGGAAAACCAGGGGAAGATAGTAGAAAGCATACGTTTAGTTTTGACCGGAGCAAAAGATTCATGCAGAAGGTTTCAGAGTGAATTGAAATATTCTAATTTTTCGTCAATGTCAATGATACTATATGGAAGAGAGGCACATCCTTGTAATAGGGCTGGTATATCAATGGATTTGTAATCACGATATGTGAAAACTTTTTGCTGAGCTTTTTCAACCTTGAAATTTAAGCAGAGATAGAGGATGTCATGATCGAGATAACTGGGTGGGCTAATTTGATTATGAAATAATACATTGTCCACATTCGGCACAAAAAATATATCCAGCAATGATGGATTATTAGTATCACAATACGTTGGAAGTCGATTAACGGGTTTAAGGTCGAAAGTATTGAAAAACTCAAGGAAATTTTTCGAACGGACATTATTAGATAAAATATTAACATTAAAATCTCCTCCAAATAAGATATTGTCGTACTTAAGAGTAACATTGGAGAGGCACTCTTTCAACTCGCTAGCTTCAGAAATAGTGAAAATTCGAGGAGGACAATAAACCACAGAAACAAGACATTTAGCCATTATTAATTTCAATGCTAAGGAACTCTACAGCACTTGAAACGGATTCCTTAACTTTCAGGGATCGAAAACTACCCTTAACATAAATTAGCTACTCCACCACCAGAGCGATTTTTCCTATCATTTCGAAATAGGTTATAACCTTTTATGGATACAAGTTTCGGCTTCAAGTGATGGCGTAATGCGGCTTATACCAGTATAACATGAATATTTGACTCACGAAAAATTTCCCGAAGTCCGTCCATTTTATTACATAAACTGAGCGCATTAATGTGAAAAACATTTAAACCTTGAGCTCTACTTTCAAAGATGTTAAGCAAAGTTCTGATTTTGTTCATATTAAAGCCAACTACCCGAAGTCATCAACACGAGATAGTAAAATGAGTCCAGGGTGGGACATTATTAAAAATTCTAACGACTTACAGCAATATCCCAACATTACAGAAAACAATGAGAAAAAAAAAATATTTTCCAAAATTATGATGATGATGGTAATAATAGTTATCAAGTTAATATTTATTTCATAAAACAAATTAATCAGTGTTTCTTGTTATAATACCGCAACTTTAAGCAAACAAAGGAGTCTAGTAGTGGTCAATAAATATTAAAACTAAAACCAATACAATTTGTTCAGTTGGCTATTAAATATAAAATTTTTGGAAACACATGTCCCAAAATCAATGACCAAAAGTATTTGTTGACGGTTGAACGCAATTAACAACAAAATTTTAAAACGTCAATGCACAAAATACCCGACCACCCTATCGCTACCTGTTCGTCCTGCACAATTATATTACAACAGCACGTCATATAATATTTATGGTGGAATGAAATGCTATCAGTAACGGATGCTAAGCAGGAAACTGATATGTGTAGTATGTAACATGGTAATAAAGTAAACAAGTTATTAATGGGCCGATTTAAAGCTATCAACCAGCAATATGCACATTGATCAATGGAAAATCAATGATTTACGATCACATTAAAAGCATCCATCTGTGGGAGAATACTCGTCGTGAACGGGGGCAGCCAAAACATTCCCATACCCAGTAATGGTATGCATTAAATTTTCTAAAATGCAAATCTTGATGGGCTGACCAAACCATCAGGGGGTAAGTTTGTTAATAGAACACGTGACCCAAGTGAGGGATGCAAATTTTTCACAAACTTTTAATACACCGAACGCTTCTGTGCATTTTAAATAGTTTCGATTTTTTATTCCCCTTGAATAAATATTATACGTATTATGAAACTCGGCAAAAGTTAAAAGTTGTATAAATGAACAAAAAATTTGTTAACTGGCCTTTATAGGTCATAAATTTATAAGTAGATGATTTTTGTACAGGTAAAAAATTTACGAGTTTTAGTTAAGAGAATGTTGGCGTGTTTCTTTTTTTAAAGAAACGTAACTTGTAAATTAAATAAAAAATGGACTTGGGGAACTTTTGTTTTTCGAGACATATTCACCAAGTTTACATTTAACGGACTTTTATTTTTGGTTCACTTTTAATTAATTTTCGCTATGCCGTATTTCTATTAGCCAAAAGGCGAGAGTTTCAAATGGCATTATCCAACAGATTCGCGACGCTTGCAATACCGGACGATATCGATGTAGAAGAATTGTCGGAGTCTATTTTGGAGTGTGCAATGGAGTGGTGTCCACCTATCCGTAAACGGAAGCAGCCATGGATCTCGGACAGCTGTCTGGACCTCGTCGATCAGCGGAAGCGAATGAAACACGCAGCGTACTGGAATAACGTTGCGGCCGACATAGAAGAAGCGGCATCCTCGTGTCCCCTCGGCGTGGAAGAAAGCGGTCTTTGTCTCAGTTATGAAAAAAGGCGACAGTCGGAAATCCAAGAATTATTGCGGTATTAGTCTCCTTTCGATCGTCGGCAAAGTATTTACGAAAATCGAGGCTACAGAAACAACGAGAGCAAACGAGCAAGAAAGAACAAGCTGGTCTTGGACCACATCGTGGATGTATGCATCAAATATTAGCACTCCGTCAGCAAATGCAAGAAAGAATTCGTTGGCGCAAACGAACTGTCATCACTTCCGTCGATTTCAAATACGCTTTCGCGTTGCATTGATTGGAACAGGTTGTGGAGAGCGTCGAGCGATGGCTCAACCCACAGGTTAGTATTCGAACTACTCTACTTCCACTTTTCTTCAACGTTGTGATCAGCGCGATTATGTATGAAACATTTGATGGACGACTTGGAGTTCGATACGTCGACAACATCCTCGTAAGCGTCTTAATTTTCGCCGACGATAGCGCCGTCTTCGCCGATATGGATGCCGAACCAACGGACATCTAATACAACATTTCCCGCATCGCCCAGTCACACGGGCTTAAAATTCAATGCGCATACCTTACGAATAATAGTGGAGCAGTCTACTGAATTCCGATCCCCTCTTTACCTTGCTTCCGTAGATTATGAGAAAGCGTTCGACACGGTCAATAGGAGCTTTATATGGCAGGCACTACGGCTACGTGGTCTCCCTGATAAAATAATAGAATTGATAAAAGCCCTATATAACAATTCCAAATGCAGAGTTCTCCATAATGGAAAATTATCCGACAGCTTTGAGGTGAGCTCAGGAGTACGACAAGGATGCCTACTTTCGCCATTACTATTTTAATAATAATAATAATAATTGCTGTATCCTAAAAATCCGCTAGCAGGATATAATTTCAAACGAATAACTATGGCGCCGTGCCGGCCAAGAAAGGATAGACGACCAAATCAGACGAAGGAAATGGAATTGGGTTGGGCACACCTTGCGACGCGAAAACGAAAATCTAGCCAAACAGGCCCTTGACTGGAATCCGCAAGGATCCCGTCGAGTCGGAAGACCTAGAACAACGTGGAGGAGAACCCTACTAGCAGAAGCCGCAACAACTGGGAGATCCTGGTCGGAGCTGAGAGCTGTCGCGCAAAACAGAGTCCGCTGGAGGGCAACTGTTTCAGCCCTATGTCTCATGAGAGATTAAAGGAGCGCAATGATGATGATGATATCTTCTTATTATCCTTTTATTCTCCTTGTTCTGCTAAAGCTGCCTTTGATCATAATTTTTGGGCAGTATGTACTTACATCATCACAATTTCGTAACTGCTGTTTTCAGCTTTTCATACCTGTAATGGAGACAGTAAGCACTTACCAGCCTAGGACATGTCCATGTAAAAATAATCGTTTCTGAAATAAGGAAAGTAATCGATTGACCTTACCGGTAACATCTTACAGAATCGGTCACTACAGTTCGTGCTGGGTAATATTTAAGAGCTATAAGAGAGATATTGAAGACCTCCGCTTATGAAGAGACAAAACATGACTTTTTATTTAAAATCCAGCGGAAGAGTTAATTGTCATTCCCACATCAATGGAAGAGAAGATCATTAAATCTGCTCACAGGCAGGACATTTTCAGCTGCCAAGACCGAAGTCTTAATCAGGAAAACCTGATTTATTACCGAATACTAGATCCATCCAATGGTGCTGCAGTCCTGGCTTCGTTGAGGACATTTCTGCAACTTTAATGGTCCCTTGCAGCATGTCTGCAGTTTCGAATGTTAAGCATGTGCTGTTCTCTTGGGCCTACTTACTGCTATATTTCCCGAAATTTCTGATACCATAAGTCGTTTGGTGTCCTCCATCCTCCTTACGAGCCCGGCAAGTCTTAGTTTGCTGGCCTTGCGAAACAAGAAGGAAAGGAAGCAAGAGCCTCGGTAGTCTAGGGGTAAGGCGCCTGACTACTATCCCCAGAGGTCCCGGGTTCGATTCCCGGCGGTGCCACGGTCCTAGCCTTTCCCAATTTCCCGCCTACATAACTTTCCTTCTTTCTTCTTCCCTCTTTGCATTCCTGATTCCTCCTGTCATAGCCTTCACTAGTTCTCTTCCCCGCTCCAGCAAGCGTATGTCATCGGTTGGTTGATGAGATTCAACTCGTTTCAGGAGGCATAACACTCCAGCGAGTTGTTCTCGATGCCCCGATGTCAGAGTCGCGAAATGGTTGGGAGTAGGTGAAATAAAAATACCGCAGCTAGGTTGTGACAGTTCTTTCCTTCACTTCTCTCTCTATCTTCCGACTAGAGCTGCTGTTCGACATTTCAAAATAAAAAAAAAATAAATAAAAAATACATGGTCGACAGTACAAAGGGGCCTTCCCTAAGTCTCTAGTGTGTCATATAAAAAAAAAAAAAAAAGAAGGAATATAGTATACTCAATATACCGTTAGATCCTTGGCGGCCGTCTCAAGAGGGCGGATTACCACTTTGTTCATAACTCCGTCGACATGAGTATCCACATGTCATGGGTATGATAAGTAGAATACAATAAGCAATGTAGTATGCTCAATATACCGAGATCCATGGCGGCCGCTTCAAGACCTATGTACCCGTTCTTTGAGCACTTCATCTGTGTAAAATTCATATATCCATCTTCATATCTATTGCCTACTGTTGGCTTATGGGTGCAGCGAGGCGTACCGGGACCCAGCTAGTGATATTATAAATGTTCAAGATAAATTTTCCTCATACAAAAGGCGTTCCGGGGGGCTTAGGTATCCCCCCCCCCCACCATCCACCCGTTCCTACGCCACTGCGGACATTGTATACCTGAGTATGCATGGGTACGAAATTTAAGTGGTTTTTACAAACCTTTCCGATTTCTGTAAAAGTGGGCCACCTTTAAAAAGAAAACGTTTGCTAAAATTATCTAAAAAATCTTCATATAAACTACCATCTTAGGGCTAACATCTTGCATAACAAAATTATTTTAAGATATCAAAAATCGATATGAGTTCAACACACTTTTTGCGTACAGATTGGCCCCAGGAGGACGAAAAATGCCGAAACGTAAGCCTCCAGAAATGTGCCACGACAACAGATGGAAGGATATTTTTTGTATTAAATATTCTAAACCTGATTTGTGTATTAATTTGGAATTTTTCCGGGGCGGATATAATATTATATGTATATCTTTGGATTATTAATTTTATTTAATATCTCGCAGACACAAGCGGTGTTTATCTTTCTTATACAAAAAGGACGTCCTTGATTCGTTCATTCTTATGCATTAAGTCAATGATCTGGATTCTTGGGGTATGCTGTTTGAATAAGTTGAAACTCCTCGGAAATCTCATACTCTATCTGCGATGTTATTGAAATTTTTAGTATGTCCCTTGCAGGGGATCTGATTAAATATTAACCAATTCATGTAGGTACTCATGTGTATATCTGTACACGCGCAATCTTCGTTCCAGGATTCCTTTCATAGACAATATAGCATATTTTCTGTTCATCTTGTGTTCTTGTTGCTTTTGTTCTGCAATGGCATACAACAGATCCGGCTTAATGGAAAAGAAAATTTCTTATCACGAAGCAAACTTAGGCTCACGCCCGTTAATTTAATATGACAGAATGGCAAAAAAGTGTCGCACTGGTGACTGCTCTTCGACTCATATTACGTATTAAAGAAAACAAAACAAAAAAAAACGAACTTTTCCTTTATAAGCCCCCCGAAAATTTAATTAGCTACGTGTAAGGTGTCGAGGTAATAAAAGATAGCCATAAAAGTAAGGTGTGGGGATTAAATAAGAATATATATATACTAGCTAGAAGTGTGAGTGGTGGGCACAGGAAAGTTTCTGGCATTTTATATCAGTCAGAAGTATTCTTGTTGTTTTTAAAGTTACTAGAGACGAAGTATAGTATTTATCTGGTGAAGAGGATTTTTCTTATCCTACGTAACCATAATGTACGTACACACGCCTGTGGGAAATCAACTGTGAAACATAATTTTGCAGCTCAACGCATATTAAGTCTTTAAATTTGTGCTGTGAAACTTTTGTTTAATTTAGATAATTTTGTTATTATATTTTCAATGTGGAATGCTCATTGATGCGCACGAAACAACTTTAATATTAATTTTTCCAGCACGTATAAACATTTAAGCTGTAAATATATGAAGGAGTAGAGCTGGGAGCTGTAATTTATGCCGTTTACATGCCTTTTGACTTACTTAAGTAGAATTGTATATTCGTAGAATTGTCTATCATTGTCATTATTTATTAAAAATAATGTCTCTGCTATTTCAATAAAACTTAATTCCACGTTTTTTTTTTCTTTGATGATTATTTCTGTTTGTTTTCTTGTTTTCAAAAGATGCCTTAAAGGACATTTCCATTAGGATACGACTTCGATTAGAGACAGACAAGATCAAGAAGAAATCAAGATGTATATAAGACAGAGATAAGCAACCCTGGATGGCAGTAAGTTCATAATTGAGAAACTGAAAATAGGTAAATATTTTAGGTGAAATTTAAAAATTGAATTGTGTCTGATAGAGGCAAAAGTTAAAGATAATTTTGAAAGTATTCCATTTTCCAAGTAAAAATAATTTAGTCGGATAATTTTGTTAAAAACATGCACGCGCCCGCACCTAGCACGCATAGTGAAAAAATGCAATGGTATGCGCGGTCCCCTTACATGCATGCACGCTCCCGCCACAGGCGCGGAAATCTAGAAATTTGCCCGCTAGAACGACAAACAAGAATAATTGTTTTACCAAAGGGTCATCCATAAATTACGTGAGGTGATTTTTGGAATTTTTCGACCTCCCCTCCCCCCTTGGTGAGATTTCGTGAGATGTGGTTCGACCCCCTCCATCCCCCTAATCTCACGTGAGATTTTTCAAATTTTAAAAAAATCTAGTATTTACACTAAAAATACGTATTTACGGTCGTAACCACAGCAAAGTGGGCCTTTTCTTAGAATATAGAACTGCAGGAAAGGCCCTCGAATTTAAAATCCTTGTTCGTAACCGTAGTGAAATCAGATTAAAATTCGGAGTGAAAGGCGTGTAAAAAGTTCATCTGAGCGGAAGGGGGGTGTTGGGAGCAAGATTTTATTTGAGATAACTGATAATTTGGACGCCTTGCTCTCCTCTATTCCACTCACTTTTCTGTTTGTAGTGGACACACAAGTAGCTCTAAATTCTAAGGGCCTTTTTGCGGGTCAGTGTTACTTGGCTCGTACTCTGCAGCATTTGACGAGACACACGTTTGACAATCGACAACCAATTTTTGTGAAGGATTTACCCCTATCTTAAGGCCCCAATTTACACACAGGTCGCCAGCAGGCCGTGGCCTGAAAGTTTTCGCCTTGAGGCCAAGTATCCCTAAACACTCACTGGCCGCCAACTGTATGGGGTAGTGATGAGCAAGACTTTTCTTGCAATTCTTCCTTTTATTGTACATTAAGCAAGACCAAAGCAGGAACAAGACACGAAAGGACAAAATAAGACTACATTGCTCATCACTAAATGCCTAAAGTCTTGCAGTGGTGAGCAAAAAGCCTTCGAAAAAGTCTTGCTAAAAGTCTTGCAAAAAGTCTTGCAGTCTTGTCTTTGTCCTGCTGAATTGTCTTTGTCCTGCAAGACAAGACCTTTTGCTCATTACTGGAAAACTTTTGCCCCTTAGTGATGAGCAAAAAGCCTTGCTATCCTGATCTTGCAGTCTTGACTTATCCTTGTCTTGTCTTGGTATTTCTTGGTCTTGCTAAATGTGTAAGACTAGTCTTGCTCATCACTAGTATGGGGCCTGCAGTTCAAGAAAGCTGACGAAACTCGCATTTATCGTCAGTTCGAGCCTGAAGATCTGAACTTCTATTCACCAAGAATTCACACCGTATGCACTCGGAACGGAAAGCAAGGCGCGAGCTAGTCGTGAAAACCATCCACCATCGCGTTTGCGCTTTTTTGCTCTTTTGTGTTCACGGCGTGAGGCTTGAAGCTTTCGTTGGGGCCATGAGCATTTTTGCACTTGAATTAATAACCTGCTATGCTAAGCAGTCGTTTTCGCCTGTGTGTGTAGGGAATCACGACTTTACCTACATGCCACGGCCTGTCAAACTCATCCCTCAGTTAGACTGAGTCAAGCTTAGTCGTGCCGGCTGGCCTGTAAGTCAATGGGGGTCTTTAGTGGAGAAACACGTTTTACTTAATTTAACCCAATTTTCGCGCAATTTTACACTGGTGTTTTAAAAAAAAAATACGTGAGATTTGCCGAGACCCGTATTTAATGGACGACCCCCAAGCAGTACCCTAGCTAAGCACTAACCCCATGGAATGCTGCTTGACGGCGAGCCTATCCCCTAATTCAAATTTATTTATTTACTGCCAAACAAGGCACTTAGCAAAACAATTACAAATTAGATACAGAAAAATACGTAATAACATTAACGTAAAGGAACATTGCGAGAATTTAAGTACTAAACTAAAGGCCCGTGGAGACGATAAAACATGGTACGAGTAAACATGGTACGACCAAAAACATGTGCTAAGACGGTAAAACATGTGCTAAGACCGATTTACTTGAACACCGCTCTCTTGTCAAAATATTTCAAGTTAATCTGTCATTCAGTTGTCAACTGGTAAATTGAACCATTTCATGTAGGGGAAAGGGGGGTAGCGCCGGCCGGCGGGTAGCCCCGGCCATAGGAAATAATCGTACTTCGCGCGACGTGACCTTGGAGTTCGTGTGATCTTTGTGTGCACTTACGAGCCATTCCACAAACCCTACCAGTTGAAGTCGACTGAACGACGCGTTCTGACGTGATTGAGTGCTTTGTGTTTTTGGTAAACTGCGACCGCATATCACGAATTATTTCGGCAACCATATTTATTCGAAAAAAGGACTGAAAAAGAGGACTGGATCCAATGCAAAACATGTCAAGACTGGGCTCAAGAAGCATGTGCAGATATAAATTCATCCGATTTGTACTACAACTGTGATGTATGTGCAGCCAAAAAACGGTTTGGTCACTAAATATGTAGGTGGCCGGAGCTACCCGCGATCTTAAAAAGATACCAAAATTTGAATAGTATTTAAAAGTGGCTTTAAGTAGAAATTAATAATAGTTTTGTCCAAGTTTTCAATATTTATCATAAATAAATATAATATTGATTATTTCTTGTAGTATTCTTTATTTGTCTTTTAATAAATATAGCCATAATATTAAGTACAAAATTTTGGCCGGGGCTACCCCCCTTTCCCCTACGAGTAAATTTGGTCAAACAAATTCGCAAATGGTAGGACATGGTATCATCAACACGAAACTCCGCCCGCGAACATCGACGGAAATCAAACCAGTTTTGAACATGGGAACATGGTCCCTGTACCGTGTTTACTCGTACCATGTTTTAGCGTCTCCACGGGCCTTAAGATCTACGTCTATAATGTTAGTAAGAAATTAGGAGGACCACAGGGAAGTTAGTTTTCTTTTATAGGAAATTTTGTTAATTGAGGGAGAGACACAGTTCTCATTGATAATATTTTTGTTAGTTGGCCCGTGTTAAACTGGCCATATTAATTTGTTAAACAGTAATACCCCAACTTTACTGCCCGAACTGCGTAAGCTCGTGTACTGAACTTCAATTGTTGCCTGAGCTCCCATATAATTACACATATTGAACTCAAGAAAAATAAAGCCTGAGTTCGCCCAACATAACATGAAATTGTGATGGAACGTAAAATCTCGCTCAAAAGAGAGTAATCAACTGGAATAATGGAATATCATTCCAGTGAGCTTCTGGCGAACAAAACAACAACAATTTCAATCATGAACTGAACATGCCAGCCGGTGAAGCCACTTATACGGATTGAATGGAACTTTATTGAACTGAGGCCGGGAACAAACAAAAAAGAGCAATTAAAGAGGAGTTCTCGATACAAGTTTTGTTTTCCCCATTTCGTTCATTTACATCTTTTAACAATTCTTGAAAGAAAATTCAAAAGTGTAGCTACAGCGCCCTCAAGTCTATATCAATCATGATAAACAGACACAATACAGAACCATCAGAACACTTTTGTGTGAGTGGTTATGGTGCTTTTAACCGAATTTTCAAAAAGTGCTCCAAATAAATGAGAGATTTTTCTCTCAGTTGGGAGATTTCCGAAGCTAAAATCTCTGGAAACTTCCTGCACGAGGAGTACAGGGACAGAAATAGAGTAAATTTGTGTAATTTCTTGCACCCTTGAGAATACTTTTTCAAAGTTTAAATTGCTTTAAATCTTAATTTCTGAAATTGGGCACCCGAAAAATTGCGCTCAGCGCAAGTACTCCATTATATCACCTATGAAAACAACCGCCCCTGATATGATAATATTATGTTGCTATAGTTACGAAAAAGTATTTATTGTTTAAAATTGGCTAGTTATATAGTCAAAGCTTAAACGTTAAGGTTAGGTGCTTCGATTTGACTTATGGGGTGCGACAGTAAAGGAGACCCAGCCTCCGCTGAAAGGATGGCGTAAACCAGGACGCTCAGAGCTTAGGGATGTCTAACTGGATGACATCGTCTCAGAATCGCGATTGGTGGGGAGAACAGTTGCGAGAGGCCAGGACCGGATTCCGATTGTAGAGCCGTTAAAAAAAAAGAAGTTATACAGTGGAAACTGCACGAAAATGTAAAGTCGCCTTCTCGCTCACATCAAGATGTCCATGTCTTTTCATACTTAAAAATAAGTAGCTGAAAAAAGCAAGTGTCATAACAGCATCAACTACATTTGCAAAACCAAATAAAACATAATGAATCAATTGAATATATTGAATGGTTTTTTTTTTACCAGACAAAATTTGACCATCGTGTGAAATGTCACAAAAACTGTAACCAACTAAACGTCAACGCGCACGGCATAATAGCCGTCCGGCGGCCAACTGTTGCGGGAAAAACGGAGCTATGCTGGGTCCAGCTAGTTTATTATTATTTTTTTTATGTAAAAGACTAGAGTCTCAGGAAAGACCCTTTGTACTGGGGAGGAAGGAATTGCCACAACCAGTACGCGATATTTTTAGTCCACCTACTCCTAACCATTACTATCGCGACTTTGACATCGGGGCATCGAGAAACAACTCGCTGGAGTGTTATGCCTCCTGAAACAAGTTGAATCTCATCAACCAACCGATGACATAAGCTTTGGTGGAGCGGGGAAGGGCTACGGAAGGATATGACAGGAGGAATCAGGAATGTAAAGAGGGCGAGAAGAAAGGTGGAATGTTACGTTGGTGGGAAAGTGGAAAAGGCGAAGGAGCGTGGGGCTGTCCGGTATTCGAACCCTGGACCTCTGGGATGGTAGCCAGATGCCTTACTCCCTAGGCTATAAATTTCCTTCTCATATGATTAATTGTCAGACAGATAAGTATTTGCAATAACATTGCTATGTTAAAGTTCCTTGCAAAAACATCATCATAATCTTGGGGTTGAATTTAAACGATATTAAATGCCAAAAGTACCACGGCAAACTGAAAAGTTCCGTTTTTGCTAAGGCACATAAAGCTTGATCTTGCAAGGCCACTGACAAATCAAATCAACGTTAAGAAACCAAAAATCCCGACATCAAATCATCAAACCTTACAGATTTAAAATCCCTAAAAATAAAAGCTTTCCTTTAAAAAAAAGGGGGAGAAGAAAAGAAACCATACATGTGCTGCCTCGCCCTGGAACGTCCCTCGTGCAAACATACAACCTCCGTAGGTCCTTGGAGAAGAAATAGGTTCAAGCTGATGTACTGAACCCATTAAGTCCTTAAAAGCATTGGTGCTGTTACCTTTCAACTCAATTTGTTCTTAGGAATAGACTTAAAATGGTAGGGAACTGATGGTGTGTTCAAAACTCAAGGAAAAGTACCAAAGTATACAGAAAGAAAGTACATCCATCAACTTATGATTTCTTTCCTTGTCATGGCAGAGGATGTTATTTATTTTCGTGGAAATAATTGTTTCAAACATTGTTAAAGAATTTAACGATTAGCTTAACGAAATGCAAATGAAGTTTTGCTAAACAGAATCAGAAGAGGAGAAAAACTTTCCTATAAGTCATGCGTTCCTAACATGAGCTCCAAGGATAGAGACCACGGAACGACAAGCACCCAATTTAGGTAATTTCAGTCGTTGTAATGTACTCAAAATGACGGTGGTTTCATAAAAGTATAATGGTACATAAAAATTTCATACCAAGTAACAAGCGTATTCGCAATTAGCTCCGAGTTGAAATTTGCCTTTGTTTCCTCTAATGTCGCCCCTTCGCGGGAACAATGAAGCAGAAGAACTTAAGGTAAAAATTAAACAAAATATAAAAGTCCTCAGATGCTCACATGTCGGAGTCTTTGATTTCAAGGTAAAAGCACATATGGAATCGAAGGAACTTCCTGCAGATAGGACGAGGACGAGGCTGGGTGGCGGTACAGCTCTAGTTGATCCTAAATCAATGAGGGATTGTTAGTAGCACGTAGATTTTATTAAAGAAAGTACCATGGTACATAAAGCATAACGAAAACTCAATTAATCAAGAAAATTGTATCTGGCAAAGTTATAAGCTTCCGTAATGTCTGTTGGGGTGATATCTTCCTTTTTGTAGACACCTTAGGAGCACTATATTGTGTGAAGTTGTGGTTGTTGCTTGGATGGTTTACAGTTCTCATTAGATATGTGATAATGTTTTTATCGAATTTAATGCAATTAATATCGTAAAATGATCATAATGACGAATCGTGATGTTGGATAATTAGAAGGTGACATTAGATTACTGAAGTCAATAACCTTAGGTTCGTTCACCTTTACTGAGATAAAACTAATTGTAGCAAATTTTCGATAGCGGATAGGCTTTAAAAATATGTTATTTTTTCTGGGCCTACAATGTTAAATCATTCTTGATTTCCGATAATAATTTTACTAGTATTTGGTAATTCAGCCTTGTCTTCTGGTCCCAAGTCCAGGATGTGAAAAGAGGACGGTGGTCGACTGAATTGAACAGAATCGGGAAACCGAAGAAGCTAGCCAAGAAACCGCATGAATATACGAACTAACTATTTACGAAATAATGCTGCTTTATCCGGGGCAGTCGGATGCTGGTGAGAAATGGGATCCTGACCGAATACTAAAATTTGTCACACCGAAATAAAATTCAATTCGCTGCGTGGAGTGTACGAGCAGGATATCACGTCGGTCAAAAGCAAATCGTAGCAATGGAATTATCAAAATGCAAAATATCATTTGCTGCGCTATCAGAACTACGACTTACCGGATCTAGGATATTCACGATTGTCCGGCCAACAAACGACGAAACGATAACGCTTTACTATTCCGGTGGTAAGAAACGAGAGGCCGGCGTTGGGCTTATGGTCGAGCGACGGGCTGCCAGCAGCGTTATCCCTTTCCAACCGATATCCGAGCGTATGGCGGTTGTAATCATCGGTGGAAGGATCAAGACCCATATCGTATCCGTTTATGCGCCAACCGAGACCAGCGCAGACACGAACAAGGACGAATGTTACGATGCTTCAACAGTCGCTGGATACGATACCTCGAACCGAATTATTCATACTTGCAGGGGAGTTAAATGAATATTCAGGAGCGGATCGAACGGACTGAGAAGGAACGATGGGAAAATTCGTACACTGAGTAATTAACGAAACGACTTACGCCTACTTTCATTCGCATCGTCAAACAATTTGATCGTTGGAAACAGCATTTTCCGCCATTCACTCAAATACCAACGCACCTGGCGAAATCCATCCGGCAACGACTCGACGATTTTAGACTACGTTTTGATCAATGCAAGATTCCGATCGATGCTCAAAAACGTGGTGGAATGCGGGTAAGACCTCGATTGCGGGTAAGACCATTATCTTGTTCGAGCGAAATTACTGATGCTATTAAAAAGAACGAGCCACCACCATAGAACCGAAGAATTGGGCGTGCCTACGGGACCCGACCATCGGGAGAGAGTTTCAAATGGCATTATCCTACGTATTCGCGGCGCTCACAATACCGGATGATATCGATATAGAATTATGGAGGGAATATCGATAGGGAATTATCGGATTCTATTGTTTGGTGTGCTATTGAGTTGTGTCCACCAATCCGTTAACGAACGCAGCCATGGATCTCAGACAGCTGTCTGGACCTCGTCGATCAGCGGAAGCGAATGAAACACGTCGATTTCGAGCAATACCGACGATTGAACAAAGAATTTCGACAGAAAATGAAATCGGAACAAGAAGAGTACCGGAATAAAGTTACATCCAACATGGAAGAAGTGGCGACGAGGCACGAGTAACCTGTCTAGTACAATCTAAGCGTCAAAACAAACATCAACATACGACAACATCAAAAAATCGGATGAAACTTTCGTGACCTCTCCTCATGGGCGCCTGAAGTGGTGAAAAGAATACTTCCACCAGCTGTACAACCAACAAGGTCCAGCACCAGAACCGCCGATTATCGAACAGCCTTCGAATCAGTTTCTCATTACCGAACCGATAATTATCGAGGGGAAGACTGCCATAAAATCGCTGAAAAATTTAAAAGCGCTGGGAATAGACCAAGTAACCGCCGAGATGATCAAAGCCGAAGGTGATGTCTTATCACAACCATACAATGTCCACCCTTTAAATTAATCGGAAACTACTTCCAGGACAACCTTTATTACGAAAGTTGAGTATTTCGCACTTACTTATAAAAGCACCTCGCCAATTTTTTTGTACAAATAGGCCTTACTAGAAGCAATTTTTTCAGACCACAATTAACCTTATCGGTGAAGCGTAAGCAATCAGCAACAGCACCCCCTAAACATACATTTTTTTTTACGTCCAAAAAAAAAGATGCACCAATACAATTTTTGAAGAACATACTACATCCATACCTACCTCTTAGGGCATCGGAAACCACCTCCACCACTAGGGGTTGAGAACTAAATTATTTAATTGAAGTTTAGGTAATTTTAGTTCTAAACCTCTAGTCTTGGTAGTTATGTTGCGTACGGAGCCGTAAGAAGAGCACAAGAGACTAGACACTAGTATCCATAAACGACATCGGCCCCCAAGCAGTTTTTCGGTTAAATTTTTTCTTTTATTTTTCTATGCACGTCTAAGCTCTCTTTATTTCTCCTCTCAAATAAAACGCTTAAATCTGCATTTACGGAATCCATTTTATACTAGTCACTTTACATTTTCATTTAGGGTCATGTTTTAAAATGATGTAAGTAATCTGAAATTCGTCGAGTTTTCATACGGTATGGTACGGTATTACGTTCAGGCTGTCCTCGAACTTCAACAGTTAGAGCCCGCGCCAGAAAAGGAATCTCAAAATCGCAGTTTCCATACGTATTGTGAGGCTCAAGTCCCCACAAGAGACCAACGTTATTCCGTTTTAAAACGCAAATAACCGACACATTTATACATACTCCCAACCAGCAGACTGGAAAGTCATTGTCCTGTTCAAATTTCAATAAATTTTTTTGTAATCTTTTTTTGAATTTCTGAAAAGCTATTGGAAATGTATAAACAAAGTAAATTGAGAAAGCATCCATAGCTCCGGTGAGTCTGATCTCTAGATATTTCCAAGGGTTTTACAGAGTATGGCATCCCGCTCTGGAGACCTTGTCTCTTAGACCTTAAACTTATGTCCAGCTCTCTTAACACGGACATCAAACTCATTCTTGACTGGGGCCGCAAGAATCGGGTCGAATTTAACGCATCAAAAACAAATTACTGCCTTATCTCCACCAAAACCTGTACCGACATTCCTTCTATTTTAGTGGACAAGGATAACCTAACACCAGACCCATCTCTTAACATCCGGGGAATGACTCTATCCAATGATATGAAATGAAATGGTCACATATTCCAAATCGACAAACAAGTGTATCAATGCCTCGGTTTCCTTAAGAGATGCAAGTTCCTCCTTCAGCCAGCTGGCCTAGCCACAATCTACAAGTCCTACATTCGACCCCACCTTGAATACAGCTCGTATATCTGGGCGGGTGCCCCTAAAACCACCTTGGCTTGGCTGGACAAGGTGCAAAACGGCGCCATCAAACTCATTGGCGATAGCACTCTTTGCTCCTCCATCGACCCTTTAAGCCACCGAAGGAATGTATCTGCGGTCAGCAGTTTTACCGCTATTACCACAATGACTGCTACACTGAAGTAAAGAACCTTCTGCCTACACGCCAACTTTTTTCCCGCAACACAAGACTAGCCAACTCGTCTCACCGCCATACGCTACAGCCCTCCTCTTCGCGCACATTACAGTATAGAAGTTCGTTTATAAATAGAACAACTCGATTGTGGAACTGTCTTCCGCAGTCGGTGTTTCCGAGCGCATATAACATCTCAGAGCTCAAATGCAGGGTTCATCGGCATCTACTCATGCACTCACCAGACCCCTAACCTACCCTTTCTATTCTATCCTTCAGATCAAGCTTACTACTATACATTGCATAATGGCTCGAACAACATGGCGGGCTAGTAGTACAAAGGGTGACTCCTAAGCTTCATCGTATCACAAAAAAAATCTCTTTATGACTTTTGTCCTTCCATATGGACCTACCATGTTCACTTTATGTCATATGCATCATGATGAAACTGTTTTAAATGAAATTCAACTACCAGTTGAATATATGTAATTAAGACCACCCATTTGCATTCTTCACAATACACAAACAATATCACAACAGAAATGCCCAATGAAAATCCCCTCTGACAATATAAATGACTGCTTGTCATAGAAAATTACAATGTAATTTTCTACCCGAATTTCATTCCAAGTGATGATAAATTTACTTCTGATAGAAATATAACATCGTGATTATTTGTAAAATTCCCGAAACACAAAAAAAAAAAATTCTTTGAATGCTGATCGCATCTTAAGAATGAATGAACACTCCCCGAATTGTCTTGCTCCTATTCTTTAATCCCATAAGCTATATTCACTTCAACTCTTGGGATTTCTTCATTTTTTTTTGTACTTAACCAAAGCCTACAAAATCCCCTACTAAAAATAGAAAACCCATTCTCTGTTTCATTAGACAGGGAAGAAAGCGTTCCTTTAGTCCTGGAGTCCTGTACAAAAACATCTGAAGCATACTCGTTAGCTATTCATCTTAATTATGAAGCTTTCCAGACAAATAAGTAAAGTAATCGATTACCTCTTGTGAGGGAGATGAACTCGAAAATGCTTGCTTTCAGGCTTTCATCAATTTTCTTTGAAAATATGTCAAACAATGTAGGTAAACCACCTAAGGAAAATGTTCTTAAACGATTATTGAATTACAATTTTATGGCTAAGTGCTAGAGATGACTGGGATTTTCAGCGCTGTTATCCTTACCGCATGGAATGCAGAAAATATTCAAATTTTATTTGCTTCCAGTTGAAATTAACGAGGATGAAATTTAATTTTCTAGAATGAAAATTTTTTAGGGTTTTCTTTTTGCATCTCTGACCTGCCTTTATTCCGATAAATGAAATTATTCAAAATGGAAATTTATTCTTGGTTTCTGCCGAAGAAGTTGTTACTTTTACATTCGAACTGGTTTCTGGGAAATGAGCGCGTATTCGTACAAATGCCTTTTGTGACGTAAATAGAATTTTCAAATATATACCACAATTTTTTTAGTGCCTACATTAATGTCGTCAGCGTCAAGGAGCTATTTATTATTTCGAAATCATTCTAGAATAAGTATATAAGTGATATTTCTGTGTCCCTGGGCCATGGCATAATACATTTTCCAGTTTCTAGACTCCCAATTATATTTCACCTGCTTCGCTATCCCATCCTTTTTCTTATATTACTCCGTGCATCCTAACCTTCCGTCGTAGTCACTGATAGCAAAATATTTAAATGCAATGCCCAAATAAAGTCTCGATTAGAAAAATGTTTCGTGATTGATGATCCTAGCTTCATTCATAAAACTGGATAGGCTACCATGACTCTGATGTGTTGTACGGACCACGGAAGGAAGAATGTTAGCCAGGATTTTCAATGGTAGGCAAACGGGAAAGAGCGTAAAATGACAAAGAAACAGGTGGATGGATGACATGCTATACAATTTAGGAAAACATCTTATTGGAGAAAAGTAGCAAAACGTAGCGACCGACGACTAGAAGTAGATACTCTAAAATGAACGAGGGCTTCAAGGACTGTAGCACCCATTGAAGAAGAAGATACGATTGGCCAATATGTCGAAGTAAATATATACAAAGGTTTTTACTCGAAGATGACTAGACGAGGTCTAGGCCGCATTTTTTTGCCTAGATAAATTCACCGGTTAATATTGAATCTAAGTTCTTCGTATCTGACATTTATTAATCCCACATTACTAATTAAATAAAAAGTTGCTTTACCTGAAAAGCAGTGCCGGCTTTAGGTATTTTGGCGCCCGTGCGAGATACATATGTTTATGCGCCCTTAACTTTTTCACATTTCTTTTGTCTAGATTATACTGGTCTGTAACCACGGTATACAGAAACAGACGGTAATGTCAAAGAGAAGAAAACTTCGAATACCGTAAAAAACGGGCACCTAGTGACGTCAACCCTAATGCAGAACCAACAACAACAGCTTCGATTTTATATGGAAAGTGTGCCCACGTGACGTCAATACTAAAATATCGTTTTACGGTATACAGTCTTTTACATTACCTTGTTTCCGTATACCGTGGTCTGTAACGAAATCCTCGTTCAAAGCTGCTGAATCGAAATCGGGTTTTCATTTTTTGCTGGCATGCGTAGATTTATAGTTATTTAGTTTTTTTTAAATTTCTCACAATTCAGAATTATCTTAATAGTGCGAATACATATAAGACCAATTAGAAATGATAGAAAGAGACAAATATTAGCTGCCAAAGAAAATGTTGCAAAAGTTGCTCAAATACTTTAATGGGTTCGGTCGAAGGAAATTATAACATCATGTCATTTGCAACAGCCATGATTTGGAATGATCCACAATACCAAAGAAACGATTGATATTTTTGTCTGACTATGACGCAAGAATTCACGAAGACCAGTTTCTCGAAGCATTGAGGCTTTACCTCCAGTTCCTCCTAACAGTAACGACTGTGGAAACACCCTAAATATCAAAAGGTAAAAAGCATTAGACTCTTTGCCTATATTCTTATTTTATTAACACCGGAACATTTCGCTAGTCCTTTGTCAGATTTCGAAAGGTAGATTGTTTCCTTATACTGGCTGGAGCAATAAAAGCTTTACATTCAAAATTATTTTTTACTTTTTAGTTCATTTTTAAATAAAAGCGTATTTTTTAGTTTTTTTTAACTGTAATTTTTTTTTTAATTTAGTCCCTCCGAACACGAGTCGATTGATTTGCAATTTAGTCCAGGAGAGGATAGCAGAAAAGTATTCAAAAGTTGAAACAAATCGTACCCTGCGATTTTTTGACGCTATAATTAAGAGAAAAATGGGTCAACAGGTTTTTGAACCACCCCCCCCCCCCATATATCTGATGATAATCCTGCGTTGCGGCCACGAAGCTTAAAAGAGGTTAGCAGAGCCATCAACCGAGTAAAAACAAAAGGGTTTCGGCTACAGACGGCATCTCTGCAGAGCTAGTTAAATATGCCCTAAACCAAGCGATTTATGAATTAATTGTAAAAATAAGGGAGCAGGAAGCAACACAAGATGACTGGAAATACGCAAGCTCGCCCTGGTGCTAAAAAAGGAGTTATCACAACGTGAACAAACTATCGCGGTATAGCGTTGTTGTGTGACGCGTATAAGATACTGTTCGCAATTCTACCAAATAGGATAGAAACATCCTAGGCCAAAACCAGTGTGGCTTCAGCCCAGCCAAAACAATTGATCAGATTTTTACCCTGAGGCAGGCGATGGGAAAATATCTAGTCTAGAGTTTCAAAACTTAATCCAATAGAGGCCGCCTATGAAAACATAATCAAAGCAGAACTCTACAAAGCCCTACGAGAATTCCGCATCCACAATAAATGGACACGATTATGGCTGACCATGATCAAATGGCTAGCCAAGTAAAGATATCTGGAACACGGGGATAGTGGATTTATTGGGCTCTTGAGGCACTTCACGATTCCTGAAGAAAACTGTGTCCACAGAGCCAGAGGTATCTGGGTATCGTCCAAGGAAGAATTTGAGATTTGAGAGAAACGAGTAAGTTGGGCTTAGATTTGCTTTCTTTTAGCAACTTCCCATCGTGAATGCAAGAAAGAGTTTACAATGTTGTGAAATTTTTCCTGATTGTGGTTACCAAGCACCAGAAGTTTTTACTCTAATCAATGTTTAATGTTAATGAGTTTACCTCTTAATCTGTCATAAAGCTTTGATGGTGGGTTTGGCGGCACTGATCAGGCTGATGTAGTCGCATCGGGATGGTTCACTCAGGGAATGTCTGCACTATGCTTAGGCAGTTTCTTTGCCTTTGATTGCGTTCATACATTCTTGATTAAACCATCCATGTGGCCTAGGGTTGATTGATTTGGAAGAATGAGGAATGAGTGAACGCATTCCTGAAAGTCAAATTTTTTTAATGCAGCGAGTTACTTGTAATTGACGCCATCTATCGACCACAATATATCCCAGACAGTGCTGGCGGATCGTGTTGGGTGCGGGTGGGTAGTCAGACAAACACTCCCCCTCCTCCAAAACTTTATTTGGTAACAACCTTCCCTATAAAAGGAAAGATGGTAGGTCACTTCATTGAGAATTGGAAGATGGGTCGACGGTATACAGACCAACACGTGGTGTCCTAGGACCTCCCCGGTGGATCACAATGTATCATGATGTGTTGAGGCTACGCCTAGATGAGATCCAAATATGCGCGAATGAAGCTATCGTAAGCTTGAATGCGATGGTTTGCCGTTTTCTGAGCATAAAGCTATAACTGCGCTGATCAGCAACCTGGGAAAACAAGTATCCGTAAGAATCAAGGCGTGGGGACAGATCAATCACTCACAGCTCGCCTTACGATACCTGGGAGTGATGATCGACTACAGCCTTAATTTTAAAGCACACTTGGAGGGCATTACGGATAATGCTGCCGCTATTTGTGCAGAATTTACTGTTAGTGAGGGTGGTTAGCTTAGTCTAGCTTTTCGCAGTGCCAGTATAGCCAGGCAGCAGCACGAAAGAGGACTAACAGCAGAAAGTGAAGGGCCGTATACAGACTAAAGCTGAAAATAGTTATATGCGTGCGTGCGTTCCGTTTATGTAGGTCAGTTTGCATTTTAATCACTCTGTCTGTCTGTCTCCAAATTAAGTGTCCTTCGCACGTGCTGCGCAAACAGGACCATATACAACGATGCGGCGTGCATGATAGCGGGAATTACATCCATAGAGATACTGGCGAGAGAAGGCATGCGTCTATGCTAGAGGTTATCTAGAGGGGGTACTAGTCAGAGCGGCGGCAGATGACGCACTGCGAGTCTGTAAACCGCAAGGCAAGTGAGACAGTCTGTTAAGAGTCGGTGGATTGATCCCAAACGTAGATAAATGGGTTACGAGGTAGCGTGGAGACGTGAGTTACGAGCTCACGTAGGTCTTGAGCGAAAATGGAGGATATATAAAATACCTCCATCGTTTGGAGCACGATAGCTAAGCGCTAAGACTGGTATGACTAGGTATTCAGAATAATGCAGAGCACGTTTTCTTTTATTGTGAGATTCGGCGAATATAGGCCGGAACCAGAAGTAAGCTCATTTATTCTGAAGTTCCGGATGGGTACTTAACCTACTCAGAATTTACGAGTGGGTACTGCTACCCACCATACCCACATTATCCGCCGGCTATGCACCCAGGACTATTATATAAAAGCAACTTGACGATTTATGGTGAAAATGCTTAATTTTGTAATAGTTAACGAAGACAGGCAAACAAAATTTTGTACTGAAAATTACAATTTAAATAGCAATAATGTTTTCAAAACATATTCAGTTAAGATAAATTCTGAATTTTTTTGAAAATCGTAGTTAACGCCCAGTTTCAGATCTCTTTTCTGAGTGCAATTGACACTGATTTATGATACCTCGCAGCGTAGTGCATTATAGGACTATCTGTGTTTCTACAACTTCTATATGATCCTGCCCATGTAAATGGAAATAAGCGAAACATCTTTAGTGTTCAAAGTGCAAAAATGAATTGCATGAATCAAGTTTCCCAATCCCCATTTTATTATCCTTTCAATTCTATAACTAGCACCTTAAAAATTCATTTTCCTTATATCACAGTCAATTGTTGAAACAATTGCACATTTCAAAACCGTGATTTCACCCTTAAGTTAACCAACTCAATACATACACTTGCGCATTACAGCAACGATTGCACTGCCCCCGTCGAACTTACATATATAAACATAGTATATATATGTATATATAAATAGTGCATCCTGTTCAAAAACTTTTCCCTTTTACGTAATGTCCGCAATCGATTTTCTGGTGGCCTACTTTTCTGGTCCTCACACAGAAAAGAATCCTCGTCTCTCTGACGAAAGAAGGATGTAACCATGCATCGGGCTGAATGCGAGCTTGCCTTTAAAAGCTTTCTACTCCCGCACAATGCTGCCTGGAATGCAGCTAGCACAAGTCCTTTCGCCTTTATGCATTGAAAGCCGCCATTTCATCCTTCGTCCCCGTATAGTAGAGCAGCTCGTGTAACGTAGTAGTGATAAGACAGATGTTTGCTAAGAAATGCTCCGAACATGTTCATGACGCGACCTCCCCGCCTCGTGGCTTACACTATGCACCTGCATTTTCCCAGCAGGTGGTAATTGTGCAATTTAACAAAAAAAGAGGGTTAAGGTCATAAAATTTCTTTTCTATTCATTGAGAAGGAAAGATCCTACAAGTGCCAACTACAGCATCTATCAAACGAACAGAAAATGACTGCGATGTTTTTCTCGGTGTGGGTGTGATCAGGACTGTCATTTTAGTACGATTTTCTTAGGTATTAAATTTTAAAAGAAAAAATCGTATTTTTAAAACACTACAGAGACGATTTACCCTAGAGGTTATTTTTGTGTGAAACCGAATACATAAAAAATACAAGCATTTTTGTCAAAGCTATTGAGTTAAGTAGTAACCGCGTGATGCTTATCCTGGCATATTTTACAGAAAGAGTGAAGAACAGTTTAGTCTGCGTGTATTCCCAGAAGGCTCCTTTAAGGCTACGGCATTACTTTTGTATTTTATACTTATTTTCTCACACTTTGTAAATTTAGGCGTGCATGGAGTCTTTAGAAAACCCTGTATACAATGCATTATTGATGTGTATGTATGTGTCGTCGGATCGACTTAAGGCCCCCATACACGGTCCAATTGGTTGTACAGCGAAGTGCGGTAGTACAACCAAAACTATCGATTGTGGGCCGGTCGGCCGATCAAAATACATTGCGCTTATAGGTTTGATGAAAATCTGGTTGTACAGCCAATTTGACCGTGTATGGGGGCCTTTAGGCGTATTATTATTATTTTATTCTTAGAAATAATTATTATTAACCTTTGTTCCGGCTACGTAACATAAATCAGATACCTATCAGGGTATAAAAAGCTCCGCTTTACACTATCAAAATAATTGCTCCACTACGGTCACGAGTAGGCGTATCGATTATTATTTGAGGGCTTTGGAATTGATTAGAAATTTTAATAAATATTTTTTTTTTCACTAAATTCCAGTCGTTTTCTATTTGTTGTAATTGTAGAGTATTAGTTGGTTTATAGGTTGCTTAAAGTTTCGAGGCCCATTTTTTTTAAGTAGTGAGTGGCAACTTACATGGTGAACACTGCGGCTAAGTTAGGCCTATTGTGTAAGTACCCCACTAGCGGAACAGACTATCAGCCTTCCGGATAAAGGCAAGAAGGCCTTTAATTGACGAACACCATACTTGAGCAGGACTCAAAAACACAAATAAACTTTCTTCTTCTAAGCCAGATCAGAGCAGTTGATATCGCAGTCCTACCCTCAGATTTACCCATTAGCAGCGTTAGTTCCGCTCTGTTTAAAGTGCTAGTTCCTCTTAAGGCAAAGGGTCTTATTAGATCTTTACCCTGTCAAGACCCGGGGCTGATTCCTAATAGGCTAGGTTTAGTCTCTTAGGATTAGTCCCTTAAGTCCTTTATCAGGGAATTGGAGGTGACAGAAGAGTTCTGGACCAATGTCTCAGAGCCCTCCATCGCGAGGCTCATTGCCCTCAATACCCCAGTGTCCGCGGTCCCACCAGAGCGAGACCCGATTTCTTCTGGTCAGGCTTTGGAGTGCGTTAAAACACTCTGCAACTATTTTGGAATAAAAGCTTCCACGTTGAGAGTGCCTTGCTGGCAGCTTGGCTGTCCATTTTTGAGTCGTCGGTAAATCAGTGGAGATCCCCAAGAAGAATATGTTCCTCACACTCAGCACGATCCGGATGATCGCCCTGAATTCCCTTTGGTAACGCAGTTCACTAACCATATGGTCGGAAATGCGGCAAACGGAAATGCTTGGGATATTGTTAAGGATATTTATGTGTCCTTTGACCCAAGGCACTTATGTAATGGATTCACTCCAATATTTGCCTCCACGCAGCTGTGGGACAGGTCCGTATAGCTCCGGTAATGGAAAGGCAAGCAAGCCGTTGCAGTTTGTTGCACTTGAGGATCGATGTAACCTGTTTAGTCGTGGGCCACCAGACTATAGCGGCATAAAGGACCACCGGTTTAACCCTCGTATTGTACATCCAGTACATTATTTATGGTGTAAGACCCCATGTCTTACCCAAAAAACCTTTTGCAGGCCCATATGTCTCTTGTCTAACTTTATTCCCAATTATTTGACTGAGCCTGAGTACTCAACTGTGGTACTCTGGATACAGATGGGACTAAGTCCACTTTGTAGCGTTTGGGAAAGGTACAAGGACAGCCTTATTTGGGTTGATTGGCAGACCCTCCGTGGTACAGCACCTTTGAACTGCTCGGAGTGCTGCTCTCATGACCTCTTTTTTTTTATGAAAAACCCAAGCTTAGGTGTAACCCTTTGTACTACCAGTCCGTCATGTCGTTCAGTTCATGGTGCAATGTCTAGTAGTAAGCTTGGTTTGAAGAATAGAGGAGAATAGGAAAGGTTAGAGGGGGTCTGGAGGGTGTAGAAGAAAATGACGATGAACCTCACATTTGAACTCTAAGATGTTGTACGAGTTCGGAAATACTGACTGCGGGAGATTATTCCACAGTCGAGTTGTTCTATTCATAAACGAACTTCTAAACCGTATTGTGCGTGAACGAGGGGCTGTAGGGTATGGGGGTGAGCCGAGCGGGCTAGTCTTGTGTTGCGGGAAAAGTATTGCCGTGCAGGCAGGAGGTCCTGAATTTCGGTGGAACAGTCGCCATGGTAATAGCGATAAAGAATGGAGAGGGCTGCTACATTCCTACGGTGGCTCAAGGTGTCTATGGAGGCGCGAAAGGGGCCATCACCAATGAGTTTGAGGGCACGATTTTGCACCTTGTCGAGACAAGCCAAGGTGGTTTTTGGGGCGCCTGCCCAGATATGCGAGTTGTATTCGAGGCGCGGCCGAATGTAGGATTTGTATATTGTAGCCAATGCGGCTGGCTGGAGGAGGAACTTGCATCTCTTGAGAAGCCAAGGCATTGGGAGGCTTGTTTGGCGATTTGGAATATGTGATCGTTCCATCGCAGATGCTCCGTTAAAGTTACCCCTAGGATGTTGAGAGTTGAGTCAGCCGTTAGATTCTCTCCATTCACCGAGACAGGAGGAAGGTCGGTACAATGTAATGGTCAAGCCAAATTTATCAATGCCATCATTGCAATGTCATCTGCATAATCGTTGACATCGAAACCAGATTCAGATAGTTTAGTCTAAAGCTCATCCACAACTAGTGACCATAGTAACGGAGATAAGACTGCACCTTGTCTTGGCAGCTGTCCTCCAGATGGTTGGAATGTATCCCCAAATGAAGCTGGCTCTAAAGAAACAGACCAGGTTGTCAAGAAACAGATCAAGGCACTTCCGAAGAAGTCTGGAAAAATTCCATCTCCTGCTGGGTCTTATAGGGTTGAAAAGAGGTCACTGCACATTTAAACTAGTCACGGCCGAAGATGGTCCCGGAAAGACTACAGGAATAGCGGTCTGGGATGGTTCTATGAGTACATCCATCATCCAATGGATAAGAGGTCGGGAGGATTGACCCTAGAAAGTGCTCTCTGAGCAGGTACCTCAAGGTTTCTTCATAGTCAGAATGGTAGGGGAGCCATCCTTCTTTTTGAGAAGGCTCACTCCGTTGAAGGAGTCTTTGGAAAGTAGCTTTTGAAGTCTAGATGCCTCTGGTAGAGTCTGAAGGCTCTCATAGTGTTTGCTTTGGAAGTGGTTAGAATTTAGTTGTGGGACTGTTTTGGTAAAGTCACTCTAGGGCTTGAATACAAAATGGCAATTGCAGAAGATGAATAAATTAAAAGCTTTTCGATACTGGATCATATATTCACAGGCGCTCATGAATATTTCTTTTTTAAATATCTTTTTAATAATGAGGAGGGCTATAAAAACGTATGCTCTCATGCAATGACATGCAATATCAACGTTTATAAGCCCAACATAAACCGGGATCGAAGTTTCACTCCAGCTTTTTCTTAGGGAGCGAATATCCAACTTCTGGACTTTCATCCGGAAGGAAACTCCGCTTATAAACGTAGTAAATGTTAAAAAGTATATGGAACTGGTATGGGAACGAGAGCGCTGCAAGTTTTTTAAGAAGGGCTGAAAGATGGCTATTAGAGCGCTCCATTTCCCGCTGGGTATCTGTCATCAGAGAAGCAAGTGCGCATGCCTCAATAACCGTCCCGCATGAATATGAAAGGGCATGCCGAAGCGTGCCATCATAGATCTTCTCGCGTGTCACCTAATGTCACGCATGCCATTGGTTGACGACCGCTGTATTAGACAATGTTTAAAAACCTAAAACAAAGAATTGTTGTGGTGTAGGTATATATGTATATGGTATTTGCTTTGCTGTTATAAATTTTTAAGGCTTGCTTAAGTCTCAGAACAGTAAATACAAAAGGGCACGTATTGAAACATGAAAGACGTAACGACACAAAATTATTTTAATAACGTATTTGCATTGATTTTGAAGCGCTTTTATAAATGGAGCATTGAAAGGAAGCTTGCTGACTCAACTATTTTTATCACGTATAAATTGCACTTGAGTGCTCCTTCCTGGTTAATCCACTTGAAAGTTGAATTGCTTCAGGTGAGCACATAGAAATGTTTCTTTCCTTAAATGTAAAAAGCAATTTACTAGAAATCCAAGTAAAATAAGCTGCTCTACTCCCAGCTTCAATATGTTTTCCTATGAATTATTCGTATACCGTTTTGTTTGCGTTTTACATTTTCATATGAAATATTAAAATGGCAATTACTAAGGTGCATTAAGTTCTCCTTCTAAACAACGTGCCTTTAGTCAAGGATACTAGATTCAAATAATATGTTAAAAGAATTCTGTCGAAAAGACTTTAGTATGTATTATTTGATTTTACAGAATTTGTTGATGGCATTATTTTTTCGTAAAAATTTGATCAGAAAAACAATTAAAAGTGTACGATCCACGCTCTTACATACCCTATAGTCAGGATAAAGAATTTCATAACCACATATGTACTTTGGCAGCAATGGCAACGCTTAATCCAATCTTATGTGATTGAAGACGAAATTGTGAAAACATTAAAGAATAACTTTTCAATAGAAATGTTTGTAGAGAGATTTAATAATAATTATAATAATAATAATAATATTTATTGGTATAGCTCCTCCTCTTGCACATATGTAAATTCCTCTAATACCAATTGTGGCATGTTCGAACCGGTTAATCGCATGCTTATAAATACTAACTATAATAGGAGTGTGTTTAGCTTGCTAACTAGTGAAGTTGTCCTTAAAAGGACCCTTTTTAATGCGGCGTGACTTTCTGCGTGCCCCACTCTCTTTTTGTTTTTGCACACTCCTCTGTTTGATGTCTCAGCTAAGCCACGACTGCAGTGGTAAATGTTTCTCAGCCCTCAGTTAGAAAGGTAACTCTATTATTTATCATAGCACCAAGATTAAACATCTTAACTGTACATAAAAGCAGAGGAAATAAAAAATATTTGAATAATTGATAAAAGAGAAAAGAATGGGAGATGAAGATAAGAGAGAAAGAGTGAAAAGAAAGAAAGAAAGAATCACCTAGAACGGTCTTTTAAAAGCTTACTGAAAGTTCGGCTAGATGTCGCACTCCCAATACCCCAGGGCAAGGAATTCCACTTACGCGCAACTTGGACAAAGTAAGAACCAAATCAAATGACGAGTTACACCTAGGAATCAATAATGTTACCTGCCTATTGGATTGCAAGAAACGTAGTTTCTCAAACAAATAACGTGGACACATTTTATTCATAAGCTTAAAGATAAATTTTAACTCGTGGTACGGTTTGCAAAAGTAAGATCCAATAAGCTGGATGCGTATGGTGTAATATGATCATGCCGTCTTGGCCTATAGACAAAACGAAGACAATCGTTAAATGCAACTTCCATTTTTCTCATACACACCGAATCAAGTTTGGGGAAATTAGACTGCCGTACCTCAAGAGGGGCATAATTAGATCAATCACAAGCATTTTACGCATATCAGGTAGGAGAAGGCTAGAGTTTACCCATAGTTGACGTAAGCATCCATAGACTTTTTGAAGAACTCTGCTCGTATGACTACAACAACTAAATTTAGAGTTAAACACAATACCTAGGCTTCTGATTGAGTCAAAACAATGCAAAATGACATCATTTATTATAATTGGTACGACTGTGCTTAATACAAAGGGAGTTTTACTAACCACCAGGCATGAAAATTTCCTGGGATTTAGGTGCAGTTTATTAGTAACAGTCCAATCATAAATACTCCTCAAATCATCGTTAAGTCTACGAATACACTCAACGGTTGAATCTATGGGCATACTTATATAGATTTGCACATCATCAGCATATAAGTGTATAGATGTGCTTTTAATTACAAGAGGAAGGTCATTATTGTAAATGCTAAACAGCAAGGGACCTAGAATAGAGCCTTGTGGCACTCCACAGCGTAGAAGAATGGGCTCGGAAAATTTATCCTGGATTTTAGCTATTTAAGAACGACCAGACAAGTAGCTTAGAATCAATTTCACAGCAGTAGAACCAAGACCGAAACTACTACCTAATTTTTGTAAGAGCTTTACATGATCAACCGAATCAAATGCATTCGAGAAGTCGAGTAAAGTCAAGAAAGTTACTTTACCGTTGTCCAAGGCATCATAAATATCAGAAGAGACTTTTAGTAGTGCAGTTTCACAACTATGTCCAGATCTAAAGCCAGATTGTCATTCAGAAAGAAGACAGTTTTCTTCAATATGCGAAATAAGTTTCTTAAAAATTACTTTTTCAAATACTTTCGACAAAAAACATAGAAGACTAATTGAACGGAAATCAGAGAGTTGCAAAGGGGAAATTGTTTTTGGGGTAGGTACCACCAACGCTATCTTCCATTGGGTTGGAAATTGGGAACACGTAAGACAGTAGTTGATGATATGCGTGAGCACCTTTGATACAAACGGTGCGCTGATTGTTAAAAATTTTGGTGGAAAATCATCAGAGCCAACCGCCTCAGATTTTATTGAGTACTACTAGCATATTTGCGATAATTGCACTTAAGAAGGATTTACGTGTTAGAACCCTGAAAAATACTTACTAATACTAAGCTGATAAATACTTACATAACATAAATAAAATCTAGAAAAAATCTCAAAATATATTGTTTTGTGAAAAACGGATATAAACGCAGCAGGGTTTGTATTTATATAGTACTAGCAAAAAACCCGCGTGCGTTGCAACGCCTTTAAGTAAAAAAGACTATTTGTGCACAGTCCGCAGGTGGAAAAAGGTTTAATGAAAACAGAACAAATTTACAAAAATTGATTTTGGATACATATAAAAATTTAGAGTTACCTCTAAAAAAAGTGGCGACCTGGGCATAATTTCACCAATATGCCCGCAAAATTTGTTTCTTGTTTCAGATTTAAAATATTTCTTGATATACTACATTAATGACTTCTTCAGGATTAGGTGCAAATAAGAACATATTAAGTTTTGATGTTACACGTGACAGAGCAACGTACAATTGGCCGTGTGAAAAACACTGAACACTCAGGTCAATCCCGGAAACGTTCAATGTTTGGCCCTGTGCTTTATTTATTGTCATCCCAAATGCTACTTTAATGGGGAACTGGAGTCGTTTGAACTGGAAAGGTAAATCCGTGGGTATTATTGGTATTTTTGGTATCAAGACCATTTCTCCAGTGCCGCAGCCAGTTAATATTGTACACTCAATCAAAAATTTTCTCAAATTTGTTATTTGTAGTCTTGTACCGTTGCAAAGTCTTGGAGGGTTTAGATTTCTCAGTAAAATAATAGGTATACCTACTTTTAACATTAATTTATGTGGTGGGGTACCAGGAGGTGTTAATGAATTTAAAAATTCAGTAGGGTAATGGACTGCTTCCTCTGCATCTAAGACCGTGTCAACTGAATAGTAAATTTTTAATGGTGCGTCACACTTGGCAAGAATCAAATCATTGACTATATTGACTTGCTCATTTGTTGGCGACAAAATAGCCCTTTCTTGAAACCAATTAAGCGACTTAGTCGATATGTTCTGAATATCCGGATATACCCTTTCGATCAAGTCCGATATATTTGGTACCGAAACAAAGATATTTGTAAGGTTTACTTTACCATATCTTCCTTGAAATTTACCATTCCCTATTTTGAGTAAGTCATTAGCAAATTGAACATTGTCTTGTTCGGAAGATAGAACTCTCATATTAGTTTTAAGTTCCAATTTTGTTATGTGCGGCCATAAGTAAGATTTCTTCAAAGATGCATTGACTTCGTCTGCTCTGGTCCCTCTTGCTATTACTGGCAAGATTTGACGGAAGTCTCCAGAGAACAAAACTGTACAGCCACCCATAGGACTATTCTTCTGGCGCAAATCGCGCATTGTTCTATCCAATGCTTCAACAGATGTTTTATGGGACATAGAAGCCTCGTCCCAAATAATCAATGTACAATCTCGCATCAATTTGCCAGTATTACTTTGCTTTGAAACATTGCAGACACTGGAGGTATCGTCACTACAAAGTTTCAGGGGAAGTTTAAATGCAGAGTGAGCAGTTCTCCCGCCATCTAAAAGTGTAGCTGCAATACCAGACGATGCCACAGCAAGGGCAATCTTGCCGCCATGTCTAACTTTTGTGAGAAGCAGATTAATTAAAAAGGTCTTACCTGTGCCTCCAGGAGCGTCCAAAAAGAAAATGTTTCCTTGGTTATTGTTAATTGATGACATTACCAAATCATAAACAATTTTTTGTTCGGGATTTAAACGACACTCGTTTCGAACAGCCTGCATGAGTCGGCAATAATTGTAATTTGCATCTGGTAAATACTCTACATGGGGTGTCGTTAAGTTAGTCGGTAAAGGAAGACCAAATTCTTTTATAGATTTGCCTGATAGAGATTCCACTTCTTTGTTTATTTCAAATAAAGCCTCATCGAACATATTTTGGTCGTAGTCTATATCATCTGATAACAGTTCTTGTCGTCTTCGATGCAATATGTCCTCAGTCATGCTTTCGCGATACTTTTGCCAAAGGAGTAAAGGATCAGTAATTTGACAAAACGATATTATTATAGCAAATAAATATCTGAGTGATTTTACTGTACAGCATAGGGCAGCTTCAGATAGCGTATTTTCCCATTGAGAATCATCTTCTAACAGACCCATTGCTTTGCATGCACCTTGATAGGTATCATAAATCACACCTTGCACAGTGCGTAGGCTTTCAAAAGACGTGGGGCCTTTAACAATGTGGAGTAGCATCCTCAAGTGAAAGCATTCACTGTTGTTAGGATGAACTACGTATATCCTGCCAAGAGCATCTGTTTTTTTTATACCGGGTTGATTTTCAACCGTTGCTCCTTGTTTTCGTCGCTGGAATTTTTTTGTAACTTGATTCCACGTATAATAGCTTGGAACTTTATCATAGGTTAAATATTTTGCATAGTTATCTTCAGGGCATAATTTGAAAAACGATGTTAACGTTGTGTCGCGGGGATTGTTAACAACATCGTTGACATTATTTTCTGAGAAATATACTCTTTGCCCATTTTCTAAATGAACTGCTAGGTGTGTAATAGCCGGTGATCGTTCGTGTACGTTAAAAGACAAAATTCGCCATACTGCTTCGGAGCTGCAAATATAACGACCGGACTGATATTGTTCCAATTCATTTGTTGATTGTAAGCTAAACGTAGCTTGATCACTACCTTTATTTATATATTTTGTTACATACTTTATCGATTTCACAGAACTACACAGTTCAACATTGATGTGGCAGTCGAATATTTTAAGCAAGAGCTTATTGTATGGAACTACCCATCTGTTGTCAATTTCATGATTTCGAACAGTAGCCATATGCCCCCCTTCTTCAGGTGATAATCTTCTATATTTTGGGTATCCGTCGTCACCAGTTGATGTATGAGTCCGAAACACTTTCGGAAATTTTTTGGAACACTTTCCGTCATTCATACATGGTGAATTATGATTTAAAGCTCCACATGGCCCATGAACCATGTGCCTTACCACAGTATCATACAGTACTGCATCTTCTTCGTTATTGGGTATCTCTGCTGTAATTACACTGTCAATTTGGTCTGCTCGAATTTTGTTTCTTAACCATAGAAGCAGATGTATGTGTGGCAACCCACGTTTCTGCCATTCAACTGTGTACATATGACAGCGTGGAGGACCAAATATGTGAACTTTATTTATGAGAAACAATAGCTTTTGCACTTTTAAATGAAATACTCTATTAAGTACATCATACCTATCTTGAGGAGTAGCATTAGGATGGAGGTTATTTTTGATCTCATGCCAGTTTGGATTACACGTCATGGTGATAAAAAGATCCGGTTTTCCGTAATTTTTGACGTATACCATCGCGTCTTGTGTTTTTTCGTGTAGATATCTCGGCCCTCCAGTAAAAGTTGATGGCAATATTACCAACTGTCCAATATTGTTGCTGTGTTCATTAGAGTGCAAGGCGTCCTGCAAGTGAACATAATTTTCAGCACGTAATTTCGTTTGGTTGTTCCTTATAAAAGCCAAACGCTCAGATTCGATTTTTGCATACTGATCTACTAAATATTGGTTAAGTAACATGCCGTATCTAAGCATTATGTTTAAATTGTTCTGGCGCTCCATAATACGATAGCAATAAAAGTTCATGCACGATACTGTTTTTCGTAGTGGAGCTCTAGTGACGGCATCAACTTGAGGTATATCGATGGAGTATCCATTTTCCCCTCGAGGAAACATCAAGGGATATTGTAGGCTATCATAGGATCGATGTAATTCAGAAATTCTTTTAAGATTTTCATCACGACTTCGTAGCACGATATCCCTTTTATCAAATTGTTGTCCAGCAATGACAACAGCTACTTCACTCGTAGAGGGGGCATTATATCGCCCGCGGTGTTCACCAGCAGCTACCTTGTTAGCGTGAATCACTACATTATAGTCAGGGACATTAGGAGGAACACTTTCCATAGCTGTTTTGAAAGATTTTACGTAACTGTTGTGCGAATGTAACATGTCTTGTAGTGACCTGATCAATGTACTATCAAGCGGGTTTTTTGAATTCATGCTAGATCGTGTAGTAGCTTGTGTCTCAGGATCGGCAATAAAATAAATTTGCAAAAATTTATGTTCTTCAGGGCGATAAGGAAGAAGACTGCCAGCAAGGTGGTACACCTGGCCCTGCACTTTAAACGTTGGCATAAAGCCACGTTGTAGCACTTGATGACTTTTGAAAGAAGTCATTTGGAAAGCGTTATTATAACGTCTAATGTTACGCAAAAATTCTTTATTTTTTGGGTGACTTCCATTAAGAAGAGACCTTAAAGGTTCCGGGGGCATTTCTATCTCGTCTAATTTAACTTTTCCATTAGAACAACACATGCCTTTATTCTCGTCTTTCCATCTCAATGCCCCACAAAATTTGCAAGCAATAGATGGACTACCTATATAAACTAATGGATTGTTTCTGTAATCCACTGATGGATCATAATTCATTGCAGAATTTTCTTTGTTTGTCCATCTATTAACAGTTTGCCTTGAGTTTTCATGTCCGTTATGATCATAAGGCGGTTCTTCTTCATTTGACGTTTCACTTACTCTCCGAGCATTAATGTTATTTTCCGTCGCTGATTCACGTACTGTGGGGGAAACATTCATGTCCCTATTTAAGGAATGATCATCAGCGTGAATTGCAGGCTCTCGTGGTCTCCTATTCATTTTTCTCATTCTATTTTTTAATAAACGACTTTTTAATAAACGGCTTAACCTTTCGCCATTGTCTTCATTAATACGACTTAAGCGCACTCTTTTGGCATCAGCTGAATTGCGATTTAATTGTGATTTACGTCTAGGCATTTCTAATATTATTTAATTTTCCTGTATGTCGGACTTAAACTATAAATAGGTTAACCTATTAAAAGTATAAAAAAAAACGAACTAACGAAGAAAACTGACAACTTACTTTGATGTTTTTTTAATAAACATACATGTACATATATGTACTTACACTCCCAACATTCCTGTTCTAAACTAAGAATATGTGTCTACTTAATTAAAAGTAGGCTAACCCAATCCAAAATAAGAAAAAAAACCGAATTAACGAAAAAAACAACTTACTTTGATGTTTTTTAAACTG
Source organism: Thereva unica (assembly GCA_949987705.1). Taxonomy (NCBI): domain Eukaryota; kingdom Metazoa; phylum Arthropoda; class Insecta; order Diptera; family Therevidae; genus Thereva; species Thereva unica. The sequence goes on from OX465283.1 coordinate 51,051,706, forward strand.
AATTAAGCAACAAACAAAAATCCGCGACAACCTTGCGCTTTGAAGTATAATGAAATACTAAAAAACTTTCAGCAACCACTTGCAATGACGTGAATAACTGAGGAAATGCTCGCTCGGTTATCCTCGGGACCCATCGCGTTCGACGCGCTGCGCCTGCGCTGCATGCAGTACATGAACCCAGCCAGTCTCGCCTGCCATAGCCGTCGATTTATTTTAATTCTAATGACCTTTCACAAATAAAGCAATTTGAAAATCATTAAAATTGATATTGTGAGTCAACCATGAAAGATAGACATAAGCTGCCGTGGACTTTTTTTTAGAACTTCTTGAGGGGAACTATTCCACCATACATTATTTTCGTGTAACTTTAACTATTTGCGCTGCACGCGCCACAGAAGCTCTTAAGGGACAATGAATTTACAAATATCGTCATACCGGTAGCTTGCTTTCGCAAAATGTTCATAAATTATAGCCTATAACCTTCCCTGATAATCTCTCTTTCTATTGGTGAAAACCGCATGAAAATCCATTCAGTAGTTTCTGAGATTAGCCCGAACATCCACAAACTCAGCGCGGCTGGAAACTTAAATTTATAATATGTAAGGATTACAGCAGTTCAAATAAAGAATCGTCAATATCCGACAGTCATGTCTCTTTCTCATGTGAAAATTTAATTGCCAAGCCTTTCCACAAGAGATCGAATATGATGCCCAATTGTTCCCAAATGCTATTAGCTAACCTACATACATCATAGCTCCGCCGTCGTCTGGTCCGACATTCACGGTGTGAAAGGAGGAGGGGGATCGACATGCCGAATTAACCAGAATCGGGATACCGAAGAAACTTGGCGAGAAACCGCATGGGTACACGAATTAACTATTTACGAAATAATGCCACCGCATCCGGGGCTGCCGATGTGCCAGCGCTGGAGCCATGCTGGTGAGAAGCTACTGGCCAAAGACCAAAATTAGTCAAACCGAAAATTGAAATTCAGTTCGCCGCGTGGATTGTACATCTGTGATCTTATCGGAATTAGGAGTCCCCTTAAAGCTGGTACAACTGATCAAATGCACAAAAAATAGCTCACTGGCGAAAGTAAGGATCCAAAATGTTATAACAGAAGAGTTCGAAGTACGACAAAGACTTAGACAAGATGACGGATTGGCCTTCTGCGTGAGAGCATTAAAAGGCGAGAATTTGCTGAGAGCTTGCAACAAATATTAAACCAGCCAACCGTTTCTGAAGACACAAATATTGCAGAGCTGTATGTAGAGTACGACAAAGGGCGCTATATTGACAGCAGCAAAACAAGCATCGGTGATGTCCAAAGAAATATGAAACACTATATCTCGGACAAAACCTGGCAAAAAATAGAACGCAGGAGGGCCCTGCGTGAGCTTTACAAGCGACCCGGAAAGACGTTACCAACTTGAACGGTAATACTCTCAACTACACCGAGAGGTAAAGAAAAGTGGTCGGCGTGATAAAAGGCAGCAGATAAACGTGCTCGCAGAAAAAGCGAAAAAACGCGGCAAGTACAGGCAACAGTAAGGTGCTGTACCAAATCACTAAACAGCTCTCGGAAAAGCACTCTACTAAAAAGCATAACGAGTGCGTACTCTGAATGGTTCACTTGCACAGGAATCTCAGAAAATAACAACAATGCACAGCCAATAAGAATCACTACCGTAGCCCCATCCAAAACGGAAATAGTAACTGCGTTTCATGCGATGGCCAATGGTAAAGCAGCTGGAAAAAATGGCATCCGCTAGAATTGTTGAAGCCTCATAGCCAATCCTGGAAAAAGCAAGCAGCACTCTAAGGAGGAGGATTGGACGGAAAGTATCATAGTCAAAATACCCAAAAAGGGTGACCTAACAATATGTGACAAGTGGGAGGGCATCTGTCTAGTATTTTCTTCTTCTTCTTTAACGGCTCTACAACCGGGATCCGATCTTGGCCTCTCGCAACTGTTCTCTCCACCGGTCCCGATTCTGAGCCGATGTCATCCAGTTTGACATCCCTAAGCTCTGAGCGTCCTGGTCTACGCCATCCTTCCAGCGAAGGTTGGGTCTCTCTCGCTGTCGCACCCCATAGGTCTTACCGCAGAGAACTTTCCGAGCAGGCTCATCTTCACTCATACGAGCTAGATGATGCCGGCATTAAAGAGTCTCCGGAATCGTCCTTTCTCACATACGGGCCAACAATCCTTCGCAGTATTTTCCTCTCGAAAACGCCCAAGAGGTTTGAGTGCTTTTTGCTAAGCACCCACGTTTCGGATGCATATGTGAGAACCGGTAAGACCAACGTCTTATATAGTAAAAGTTTAGACGTTATGGTTAAATACTTAGATTTAAAGAGCCTTGACAGACTATAGTAGGCTTTGTTGGCTTTTAGCAGTCGTGCACTTATTTTTCCTTCCATGCTATTGTCGGTTGCTACTATTGATCCAAGGTAGGTAAAAGATTTTACCACGCCAAACTTGTGTTCCTCTACCTTTATTATGGGACCAAAGTTAGGAGATCTTGTAGACGAGGCCACCATGCAATTCGTTTTGCTTTCGGTAATGTGCAGTCCCAGGTTTCCTGCCGCTTGCTCAATCTGAGTGAAAGCTTCTTGTACAGATGTTATTGTTCTTCCAATGATGTCAATGTCGTCTGCGTAAGCCAGTAATTGGGTGGACTTGTGGAGGATTGAACCCCTTGATGTCACGCCCGAGTCTCGGATCACTTTCTCCAACGCCAGGTTGAGGAGGAAGCAGGTCAGACCGTCCCCTTCTCGGAGTCCATTATAGATGTTGATTGGTCTGGACAGTGTTCGGGATACCTTTACTTGGCTTGACATATTGGTCATGGTCAACCTATATAGTCTTGTCAGTTTGTTGGGGATGCCGAATTCTTTCATGGCTTTGTAGAGTTCTACTCTGGCTATGCTATCATAGGCGGCTTTAAAGTCTATGAAGAGGTGTTGAATTGAGTTTTGAAACTCTAGAGCCTTCCTGAAGGTGAGAATGTGATCAGTCGTTGGTGTGCCTGGGCTGAAGCCACACTGGTATTGGCCTATGATGGTTCTGGCGTATGGGGCCATCCTGTTTTGTAGAATAGCAGAGAATATCTTATACACGGTACTCAACAACGTTATACCGCGATAATTAGTGCACGCTGTGATATCTCCTTTTTTATGTACCGGGCAGAGGATGACTTTTCTCCAGTCTTCTGGCATCACTTCGCCCACTTCACTTCGTCTTCGCTCCTATACTTGCACAAACTTTAATGCAGGCTCTTTTAATATCCTAAAATGAATATCTTCAAGCAGATTACAAAAGGATAAAATGAAACTGAAAATGAAATCGCATAAGCTATTTTTATACACCCAAAATAAAATACAATATTGGCAATGCATTACATTCCTCGTTTTCCTCCTTACGCTTACTTTCATATAAAACCAATAGATTGATTGATGATTGGATTGATCCTATCATGGGAATACGTAAATTATCCGAAAATATATGACATCCCACCAATGTTTAAGGATATCATTTCATATCATCGAATATTATCGTTGCCCTGAGACACAAACTTTCAATTCTGTTTATTTAAGTTTCACAGGAGAAACTTTTATATATGGTAAAAGTCTCCAGCCACTGTCTGTTAGCACCAAAACCTTGGCCGCAATAAAACTTCTCAGCTGGGAGTTGAATTGATTGATTTCGTAGCCCCTAACCTATACCGAAAGACAACATTTATGGGAGTTGATTGGTTTCCTGCTACTCTCGATATTAATCCCACAGCAAAAAATCACAGCCAGCTGTGCCATATCCTTTCCCAGAATCGCTTCTACTAGATTTCATCTACAATATTATCTTAATATATAGTAATAAAAGGATATGCGTATATATGATAGCATTTAATTACTCCAGGATAATACACGTGATGATGATGATGAAGGATTTAAAAATTAGAGAGGATTTTTTTTAAATAATTAAAAAGTTTTGTATAAAATTTTACGGTAATTCAAGGTTTTTTGTTATGATATCTGCTCAGAAAATTTAGTATTTTTGTACTAGTACAGCAACAAAAAAATAAATCAGATTTTAATTTTTTCTTATCTTTCAACCTTTTCAGAAGAAATTTTGCTAGAAATTTAAAGAAAACCGGATCCCAAGCTCCTTTCATTCAACTTTCCTCCACTATTATCCTTCATAAAATAACTCCACAAACTGCCATCTCAATTTTTAAGAGATATCTTCCTTTTTTTATGCAATTTTTTTTGCTATTATTATTATTAAAACTTTTTTCTACAATGACTTCCTCATTTTTTTTTTTTTTCGTGAAAAGATACGATTAATGTGAGCCTAGTAATATCTATACAATGAATATTTTTAAGCAAATTAAAGAGGCACAAAATTAACACATAGACATCACAATTTGTACAAGGATATGGCTAGAGAAAGTTAATTTTATGCATGTTTAGATAGGATTCAAGCGGAGGCGTATCCGACAAAACAGGGTCAATATTAATTTAATTATATTATAGCCACAGCATCAGGAAGCTTAACACGGATTCGTATGGTAAATTTCACTTCTTAAACATCGGCTATTAATGTGCAAATAGGTTTACCCAAAATTTATTTACGAAAATGCTGTGCGGGAGACATTGTTATTAAAATTCAAATGAAATAATTTAGTGATATTTTGAATGAGAAAACAATTAAAATCATGGTCATGTAATATAGTAATGTGCATATGGATATGTATGGAAATCTTTAATTTTTTATAATAGCTTGCCTTATTATTAATAATTATTCCTTATAATTTTAAAGCGATCTTGTTCTTTAAATTTTCTTGTTCTTATACTCGTTTAATCCCTCATAGGACATAGGGCGGAAACATTTGCCTCCAGCGGAGTCTGCTTTGCACGACAGTTCTCAGCTCTGACCAGTTGATCTCCCAGTTGTTGCGGCTAGTAGTGTTCTCCTCCACGTTGTTCTAGGTCTTCCGACTCGACGGGATCCTTACGGATTCCATTCAAGGACCTGTTTGGCTAGATTTTCGTTTTCGCGTCGGAAGGTGTGGCCAACCCAATTCCATTTCCTTCGCCTGATTTGGTCGTCTATCCTTTCTTGGCCGACACATAGTTCTTCGTTTGAAATTCTATCTAGCCAGGGGATTTTTAGGATACGAACGTAAGCATCTGTTGATAAAAACTTGTAGGCGCCCTGTTATGAATTGGGTGACTTTCGTTGGTTCGCAATCGTACTAAAGATCTCCATATGGGGAACAGGCGTGCTTATGCGCTTCGTGCTTTATTTATTCGGGAACTGCCGTCTTTTTCTGCACCGCCATTTTCGGTAACAGTACTACCGAGTAGTGATGAGCAAACTCAAGAACAAGACAAGACTAATCTAGTCTTGTTCTTGTCTTGTTCTTGCTCAGTTTGTCTTGTTCTTGTTCTTGCAAGCATAACTAAGTCTTGTTCTTGGTCTTACTAAATGTGCAAGAACAAGACAAAACTGTAAGAACAAGACCACTTTTGCTTATCACACATACTGCTAAGATATTCACTATACAGAGCAAAAGAGAGTGATTAAAATCGGTTATAGCAATTGATAAATCAATTGAGACTCGGAGAGTCCTTTCTCTTTGAATAGGTTTTCTAGATCCTATTCTTCTGATTTTTCAAATGCTTAAGTTTATTATTGAACCAAGGTGGAGAAGAGCTGGGCAATTTTTGGGGCTCATAAGGTACGCAAGAAACGACCCAGTGGGAAAAATTGGGAGCGATGCACAGGGGAGTGTACTTGGAGTACTCTCAAGGGAGCTTTCTTGGAGTTTTCATAAATTTTATATAAAAAAAGAAAACGGGCAATTATCTTCATGCCCATAAAATGTGACATTAGCAAACTCAACAGCCCGGCTCTCGTTCGATACGGAGGACAAGCAGCTTTGGAAGTTGATAGAGTTTATTTGGGGGACTGCTTTGGTAAAGCCACTCTCGGGCTTGGAAAGAAAAAGGCAGTTGCAAAAGATAAACAAAATAAAAGCTTTTCGATACCGGATCACACACCTACAGGCGCCCATGAATATTTCTTTTTTAAAAAGCTTTTTTATAATGCTCCAACAACGCCTTTTTGGGAGCATAAAAACGTATGCTCCCTCGCAATGACATGCAATGTTAAAAAGAATATAGAACGGGTATGGCAACGGGAGCACTCTATGCTCCTTTTGGAGCGCTCCAAGATGGCTCTTGGAGCACTCCTTTTTCCTACTGGGGAGGGCTTCATATAGTACGTCATAAAACCGTACCACATCGTCATTTAATACATTTGCGGAAAGCGAACTGTTAAAATCGACCGATGCAAGCTTACATAGATAAGTTTGGAATAACGCCACACAAATAATTGCATTTTATTTATCATACCCTTTCATTTGATACCCATGTTGGGGACCGTGATACACAATTGCGAAATTCGGCCGCCATCTTGGAACCACCATCTTGATTTTTTTTTTAAATGTAATATTGCATTGTCACGCAAACTATGCATATGGGCAAAATTTGGGGTTGAAAGGTTGAATGAAAGTGGATCGAAATCAAGTTGCAGGAAGCGTAGAAAGCGAAAAATTGTGAAAATTCACAATATTTAATTTATCAAAAATAAACTAATTAAAATCTACAAGAAAATCAGTTTTCTATCTTTGCTAGTTTGGCTCCAACGCGTGACGGTATGCACAAGCAGACACACAAACTGACGGATTGACAGACACTATCTTTTTTTAATATACATAGATACTGAATTGATTGCCTTCCTCTTCAGCCAGATATTACGAACGCATGACCAACTGCGCATTTTATAACATTATCTTAAGAACCGAGTAAGATAGAGCCTCACTTTACAATCTTCTTTCGTTTCGATGAGAATCACTACTCCGAAGAACAAAGCACTCTTCTTGTTCTTTCAGATACAAATTTAATTCAATTTCATCTTCCATTCGGTACTAGACTTGAACCGGACTTACAAGAGGCAGTTCATTTGTCCCGTACACGATAGTAAATTGTACTGAGGCCTCAACTTTATTAAATGTCCCGGTTCAAAAATAATGTACTACTGGGATATGAGCGTGTATCGTGCGATTGTAAATTACGAAGTGGAGAGACATTTCTTACTTCATTTGCGGCAGTAAAATATCCAATTTGAACTGCGCCGAGGTGAGATTGTAAACACGAACTGCAGAGACGTTTTCTTATTGCTTTTGACGGAGCCGTGGTGAGATTGTATGTACGAACTGGTGAGAAATCTCTTATATTTTTTAGGGGGAGGGGGGATTTTTGTACTGAAGAGACAATTCTTACATTTTTCGAGGGAGGTAAATTTTGAACTGAACAGATAATTCTTATATGGTAGTGAAGTTGGAGAGATATTTCTTACATTTTTCGCGGGAGGTAAATTTTTATTTTTAAATCTCTATCTATAACAAATAAAATATTTTCGTGTTATGTTCAATTTTAAGGAGCTTCATTTTAAATCTGTAAATATGTTTTTCCATATACAGTTAACAAAAATGTTAAAGAATATTTTTATAGTTTACATTCATAGGCACGATAATCAATATTCCCGTTCATTCATTATCATTTATCGTATCCCCTCTTACGCAAACGCAATAGATCTACCCGCATCGCAACATTTGAGCCATTCACTACGTGCCGTGCTAGCAATACAATGGCACCTCGCCTCATTTGAAGTGAGACATTGTACTGGTTCAAAAGAGGCTCCACTTACAAACTCATTTTATAATCGTGTCCTACCCAACACTAATTGGTACTACCAACCGTGTTCTAGTTTTTAAGCCAGTAGTTCCTGTAATCGACTTTTTTCAACGAAACTCGAATCAAATGGTTCTCATAAAAAACTTTTTTCGAAATTTTTGTTAAAAATAAAAAAAAGTCATTTTTTTTGTTCTCAAAAACTGCAATATTTTCTCAAATAATTTTGTTGTTATTCCTACTAGCTCTGACTGAATACGTTTATGTTGTTATTGATAAAGGGCAACTAAAATTGTCTAGCGGTTTTATTATGTTTATTTCTGAACATAGCCCCATTTCTATAACCGCTTTGAAAATATGCAGTTTTTGTACTATGCGAACGAACCCACCTTAGCATTTCAAGTGATGCCAACCCTACAACCAAAATACATCGACCTTTGCTAATTTTAGTCTTAGAATGACTGCTTTGTCCAAATCTAAAAATGGCGATCCGCCGTTTGTCAATTCCAAAAATATTCCAGTGTATTTTATTTATTTTTAGTCGATTTAGTCGCAGGAATATGCTCTCCAACTGATAGAGAGTGCGACATCGATGCTTCTTGTCTCGACATTCAATCCCTGGAAAATCTTCAATCTAAATTTAAACCTTTTCTCATTAAATTTAAATGAATTGCGAATTTCTATACAGTATTGTACTACTTCATTGTCTACTACTAAATGCAGGAGCGAGAACAAGAAAATTATTTTTAAATTTAACACAATTAACAACTTGGACATCTGGTTACTGGGTGGAAACTAAGTAAAATGAAAATCCCGGAGACGATTAAATTGAAGGAGTTGAGCTTAATTACACTCAAGAACAATTTTCTTATCCTTTTTAGCTCCTAATTGAAATTTCCTGATTCAGAAAACAATTGTTTCCCCTCCGGGCATAATTTCTAAGCAATCTGTGAATCATGGAATCTGATTAAAATGCTAGTATTGACCGTGGCTTGCTCCTTATAATACACCCTTAATGTACAAGAAATCGGCATTACGCCCTGATAGCAGCTGCCTTAAATTAGAAATAATTGAATAAGTTTTTAGTCGAATTTTTAAGATTTGATTAAATGAAAACCTGATTTTATCACCATACCGAAGCAAATGGGATCTATTAGTCTATGGTTAAATAAAAAAAATAAAAAAGGATTTTTGGGCTATATTTTAATGAAAATCCGATGGAAAAACATTGGAAAAATCAAGTGAAAATAATAATTCCCATTCGAATTCACGGAGGCGTTAAATTATGCCCTTTGGATATAGAATTTTTGGAAGTGCTTAAACGGATAAATTATGCGGTCGAAAGGATTTTTTGCTTAATGGAAGGGATCAAGTGAAACCAGCTATACATATTAATGAGGAAGAGAATATAAAAATGACATTAACATCCTGTGGGAGGCGTTTTTAATTAAATCGAATGTGACAGAATATTATGATAAGGTTAACGTACTAACAATGCCCTACGCCCGAATATTGTCAGAAAATGTGTTTTTCTGTATTTATAATTTATTCATTATGGCTTACTATTAGCTTAATGCATACTCACATGTTTGCGCGCACGCACTCCTTTCACATGATTGCATAATATGATAATATTGTCAGTTGGAGGTCCTAATTTCCTACTTATAGTAGTTTAAAGGTGCATTAAAAAGGGCGTTATTGATTGTTTTATTGACATATGTACTAGCATAAAACCCGCGTGCATTGCAACGCTTTCAAACGAAAAAAAGATTGTGTTTGCATTGCATGTTTGCGCTAGGAGAACAAATCCGCAAAATTGATTTTGGATACATATTAAAATTTTGAGTTACCTATTAAAAACATGTTCCAACTTTTTTTTTTTAAATTTGATGTTGACCGCCACCTATCGGAAGAAGTAACTAGCAAACACATTTTTTGACGGAAAATTACATTTATTTGACAAAATTCGTCCGCCACATCCAGCGCCTATGTGGTCGACGAATTTTGTCAAATAAGTGTAAATTTAAAATATATAAGTTAAAAACCCGAAGATACCGATTTTCATTGGAATCGGAATACAATTGAACCCCATGTTTCAAGAAGGGCACTTACACTCGAGGTCCGGTCTACTGGAATGGGTCGAGCGGCTAGCCTACCTGCTTCCCCACTCTCTTTCGACGTGACAATGTTTTTTTTTTTTTTTTTTTTTTTTTTTTTTTTTATTGATAAATAAATGATTTTTTTGATGAATTTTTTTTATAAATAAATAAGGATTTATTTTTTAAATAGTTTTCTTTTATTCTACATAAAAATTGACTTCAGAAAACAATAATCATGTATTTGGGTGTTTCCATAAAATTAGGGCGACTTTTGAAAGTAATTTGTCTTCATATATTTAAGATGCTATTGCATTTCCTAATAGTGGATATAATGCGTGATTAATTTGTTTTGTCATACCTAAAGGGGCCAGTCACTTTATGTAGAATTTTATGAGAAATTTTGAGTTTTGCGAATTTAGGTGGACAATCTCAGGTTTGACGACTCATAACAATGGACGTTGGTGGGTTTAAACCTTAACTTTTACAGTTACAGATAGGTGGGAGTATTCTGCGTAGATTGCTGCCTTATTTATGAAAATATCTAATAGGGTTACCAAAATACAGAGTAATATGTAAACTTCTACCAAAAAAGTTTCAAAAACTCCCTAGCGGCTAAACCTTTATGATTCTCTCGCCCCCACCTATACGATTTTTTGTTCGTATGTCCAAGACCTATCCGCAGCCAGGCGTTTTGGCATTTTCACTCATACACCCTGTATAATTATAAGTGAACGTCAGCCCCTGACCACTCTCGTTAGTCCCTAGCAGCATTAACAGCTAGGGCCTGACGGTCTAGGGACTGACGATTCTGAGTAAGGCTGGTTACACACCAAACTCGACATCGACAAGACACGACGAAATTCGACAACATTTTCTGTCGCGACACACATCTATTCTTATTATTAAGCGAGTCTGTTCACACTGAATTCGACATCGACACGACACGACAAGATTTTCTGTTGTGACACCCATTTATTCTTATTATTAAACGAGTGTATTCACACTGAATTCGACATCGACACGACACGACAGAACTCGACAAGGAAAACAACCGTTACCGACGAAGGGCTTCACATTCAAATCAGTTTATATCCACTGAAGGCGACACGAGGAAAAACGTCGAACGACGACTTTCGACATGTCGCGTACTTATGCAGTGACTTTCGTTGTGTCGAGTGGTTCTGGTGGTTGAAATGGATTGTGACGCAGAGAAATTAATTTTTGCTGTTGAGCAGCGTCCTGCAATTTATAACTTTTCGCTCAAAGAGCACAGTAATAAAAGCGTAGTGGACAAATTATGGGAAGAAATAGCGGAAGAATTAAAATGTCAAGGTAAGTTCAAGGATTTTTATTTACACCTTTTTTATCATTCACAACATTTTTAAGCATATTTCCATTGCCACGCAATAGCTCCTTCCGGTGAAACAAAATACTCCACGAATTGTTGTCTCACTTCTAGAGCGTAATTCGAAATTCGTTGATTATTTCGTTGATTTTCTTCATTGTTTGTCTCTTCATAAAGATTGTCCAAAATGGCTCTGACTTCAGCGAATTTGTCTTCTTCTTGACGAATGAAATTGTGCAGCACACAAACAGCCATAGTGACTTTTTTCGCATTGTCTGGTAAAAGCAACATTTTATTATCAATCACTCTAAATTTTTTGGTAATCATTCCAAAAGCACATTCCACGAGTCTTCTAGCCCTGGACAAACGATAATTGAAGATGCGTTTTTCTTTCGTCAAATTTTTACGAGCAAATGGCTTCATTAAATTTTTGGCTAACGGATAAGCTTCGTCACCGACGAGAATGTAAGGAAATTGAAAACTGTTTTCTTTGTTTTCTAATTGAGCTGGTGAAGGAATTTGAAGGTTGCCGTTTTTAAATGCTTTTCCAAATAAACTTTCATTGAAGACGCTACTATCTCCATTTCTTCCATAGTCACCAACATCTACGCAGATAAAGTTACCTTTAGCATCTGCAACGGCTTGGAGAACTATGGAATGATAATTTTTATAATTGAAATATTCGGAGCCAGCGTTTGGTGGGCATTCTATACGAATGTGTTTTCCGTCTACTGCTCCTAAAAGCTCTTCAAATTCTTTGGCAATAGTTGCCCATGTCTGACTGTTTGGTGTTTGCATATAAATGGGACACAATACTTCCCAAATAGCCTGACAAACTTCTGGAACAAATTTTTGTATAGTCGACACTCCTAGTAGAAACTGATGATGTAGAGATGTAAATGATTCCCCAGTTGCCAAATACCTAAAAAAATAACAAAACATTTCCAATTAAATTTAATTTAATATTTTTGCATTAAAATTTTCAGCTCAGGATTGCAGAGCAAAGTGGATCAATTTGCGGAGCTCTTACGGGCGATGTCTACGCGAAAAGACAACAGCATCAGGATCTTCTGCGAAAAAGAAAAAAAAGTGGTATCTTGAAGACGCCATGGGATTTCTGCGTGATTTTATGCATCAACATAAAAATACAGAAACTAATATGGTCATTAGTCTTCCGTCAACTCCTGAAACAGGCGGATCCAACTCTAATACTGATCAAATAGAGGTTCTAGAACTTTCACAGCATTCTTCAACTCCGGCTAATGATGACTGTGCTTCTGATTCTGTTCCTCATAAAAAAACCGTTAAGGCTACAGCGGCTGATAAAATTGCAGATCCCATGATCGCATTTTTACGTTCACGCACTAATAAAGAAGATAATCCAAATTTGACATTTTGCAAAGGACTCGTTCCCGACATGGATAAACTCAGTGTTGGAGATTCGAAGAATATTTTTGAAGGTGTAAAATGATCCTCATCTGGGACACAAACCAACTCGAAAATAGAGACCCACATTTAACAATTCTTCAAAGGAACAGGAATAGGAACAATGGAATTGGCATATCCAGCATAGGGGGGATCGATATCATCTCCAAGTCGATCTCTAGGCACTTTGGTACCAGCAGCCGCAGAAGCCAGCAGCCCAGCAGAAGTCGTCATCAGAATTTACTCTGAATCAACTATATAACAAATAAACATTTAAACTGAAATACTACTTACCATTTTTAAAGGAACTAGTTTAATTTTATAATAAAAAACAAAAAAAATATTTAGTGGAGCAAGAAAATAAATGTTAATCTCGAACAAAAAAAAGAAACCGTCTAAATAAATTCACCCTGAGGAGGTTGCAGCTACAATATTGGCGATTCCGCCACATTAATGGTCCTTCGAGCCGGATCTCCTTTCCCAAGCGGTGAGTACAATTATTTGCACTTCATTTAATTTCTTTTATTTCTTTACTCCTATATTAAAAATTGGTAACAAAGGTTGATAAAACGATTAAAGCCACGCGGGCAAAATTGTAAACCAACCAAGGGAAATAAAGTGTCGCGGCATTTGAATGAAAGCATACAGATCGCTCGGTTATAGCAGTGTAATATAGCGTGGGTTAAACTCCAAAGCGATAACTGCACCGGATAACGTTTTTTTTTTCTTTTGTTTTAATTCTTGTGTGAACTTCCAGTGCGCGGCTATTAACGGGTTTTTCCCTTTACTGTTGAACTAATCATTCTTTGCACCAAGTAATTGATCATTGCTATTCTTGAATAATTTCTAATTTGATATAATTAGAATCTTTGATTTAATGGGTTAAAAGGTAGTTGCTGGGTGTTAATAACGGTACCCGCTCAAGTTCAAAGTTCAAAGTAATAAGTCCATCATTGCAAGTATTAACGGTTTTGAAACTTACTTGCGGTAATATTCTTCTTCTCCTTCGATCGGGCATTTTTCAACAGAATTTTAGTTTGCTTGTTTACATCATTTGAGTGCTATATAGTAAATTTCATTTCGAATTCTGTTGTGTGATCAGTGTTCATAACACAGTTGCTTCTGCGTTGATAAAAGCTATCCTTAGTAGGTACGAAGTTCTAATTCTATCGTTACAATTATTATCAAATTTTTGAAGTTTATTAATGGTAATATTCTTCTTCTCCTTCGATCGTGCATTTTTCAACAGAATTTTAGTTTGCTTGTTTACATCATTTGAGTGCTATATAGTAAATTTCATTCGAATTCTGTTGTGTGATCAGTGTTCATAACATAGTTGCTTCTGCGTTGATAAAAGCTATCCTTAGTACGAAGTTCTAATTCTATCGTTACAATTATTATCAAATTTTTTGAAGTTTATTAATGGTAATATTCTTCTTCTCCTTCGATCGTGCATTTTTCAACAGAATTTTAGTTTGCTTGTTTACATCATTTGAGTGCTATATAGTAAATTTCATTCGAATTCTGTTGTGTGATCAGTGTTCATAACATAGTTGCTTCTGCGTTGATAAAAGCTATCCTTAGTACGAAGTTCTAATTCTATCGTTACAATTATTATCAAATTTTTTGAAGTTTATTAGTGGTAATACTCTTCTTCTCCTTCGATCGTGCATTTTTCAACAGAATTTTAGTTTGCTTGTTTACATCATTTGAGTGCTATATAGTAAATTTCATTCGAATTCTGTTGTGTGATCAGTGTTCATAACATAGTTGCTTCTGCGTTGATAAAGCTATCCTTAGTACGAAGTTCTAATTCTATCGTTACAATTATTATCAAATTTTTTGAAGTTTATTAGTGGTAATCTTCTTCTTCTCCTTCGATCGGGCATTTTTCAACAGAATTTTAGTTTGCTTGTTTACATCATTTGAGTGCTATATAGTAAATTTCATTCGAATTCTGTTGTGTGATCAGTGAACATAGTTGCTTCTGCGTTGATAAAATCTATCCTTAATACAAAGTCTCTAATTCTATTGTCACAAGTAATATCGCCGTTTGAGCTTGTGGGAAAATTGGTTTATAGATTTCCTCAGTATTTCTAGTTGTCTTGTCTTCTTATTAGTCTGCGGTAGATCAAATAGAAGATCTCATTCGTTGGAAATCTCCTCATTACATTGCCTAAGAATGACAACAGTTCCTGAAGCCATTTCGACGCAGGCGGCGTTACACGAACAATTAACGAATTTCGGGACGAACTTGAGGAAATCTCCCAAGGATCGACTACGCCAAACGGGACATATACGAGGTCGCATTCAATGCCTAGATGGTTTGTACGATCAGTTCGTTGAAAATGATAGATGGATTCGAAGCTCCACCTCAGCAGAGGAACGGAAGGATCCATACTTTGATGGTACCTTATACAATGAGTTCATGGAGCTTTTCTTTGAATATAAAGGAACGCTCAATGACATATTGATCAATTTGGAAACACCTACAATCCCCCGAAAACCGGACATTCAATCAGTTCCCATGGCCACTAGTAACTGCGCATCAGCTGACCTCAAACTACCTCACATCACAATCCCAAAATTCATTGGCGACTACTCGAGTTGGTTATCGTTCCATGACATGTTCACATCGGTTGTAGATTCAAATACGCGGATCCCGGCGGTTCAAAAACTGCATTATCTTAAAACCAGCTTAGCAGGCGACGCTGAAAAACTGGTTCGGCATCTGAACACCACTGCAGACAATTATGCAGTAGCCTGGGATCTGCTATGTACCCGATATAATAACACCAAAGCATTAGTGAATAATACTTTGAAATGTCTTCTCTCACAAGCCCACATACATTCTGAAGATCCCACTGCTATCCGTCAATTGTTGGATCGCAATAAAGAATGCGTTGCAACCCTACAATCATTAAAGATCAACACTGCGACTTGGGACCCCCTCCTGAACTATCTGATTGTGGAACGGCTCCCCCGAGAAACCCGACAGCTGTGGGAACAAAGCCAAGGTGCCGCGACCACACTTCCTGGTCATGATACACTATGCGAATTTTTAGAGACACGTTTCCGCGCCCTAGAAGCCTTACCCCCCGTAAGGGCAGTTAAAACGAATACGAAAACTTCCAGGGATCTTGTTCTCAAACCACATGCATTCCATACTTTACGCTCTGCCTGTCCATGTTGTAAAAGGAATAATCATCAACTCCGGAACTGTTTCAAGTTCGGCAAAATGAGCGCGAAAGACAAACGTAACTTCCTCAACTCGAAATCCCTTTGCAATAATTGTCTAAGCGAAGGTCACAGTGAGCCCAAGTGTCCGAGCCAAAATGCATGTCGCATTTGTCAACAACGACATCATACCTCTCTACATGAAATATATGTTCGCGTATATCCATCCGGAAACGTAGAAAAGGAACCCCTATCGGGTAAAGACGAACCAAACTCCTCCGCCGAACGATCAGAAACATGTCAAGTAAAGTCATATGTTACGGCGCAGCAGCGCGTAACAGATATCTTCAGCAAAAAAACCTAAAACACAACACAATACAATACAAACAAGTAAACGTAAACAAAAATCACAAAATAAATTACTAATAAAATAAATATATTAAGCCTATAAAATACATTTCTAAAACTACAACTAAATTAAACTAATAAAATTAAATAAATAAAATAAACGTTAAAAAATATATAAAAATATTCAAAACTAAATTCTACTTACCCAATTTTATTACGACATGTAGAAATGTCAATTTTCAACAGAAAGCTCAAAAGCTTAAAGCTGGGGTGAGATCAGAATAAAACAATTTGGTCTAAACTCAAAAGTTATACGACTTTAAACGTGTATAACAGCTTTCTCCCCCCCAGCTTTAAGCTTTCGATCGGATGCGTCTGATCTATAAAGTTCACAGCAGCAGCACGAACTTGGCTTTTAAAGTTTCACATTCCGTCCAAGTAAGCAAGTTCTCATCGTAACACATTTCAATCAGACAGGCATTGGCCGTCGCAGAGTAGAGGCAGGCATTTTGACCGTCTCATTTTAATAAAATAAATTTATTTTTTTTCAGGAATTAGATAGGTAATTTACCGTCTAACATCAAACACTTTGGCAGGCATTAGTCGCCAAGTTAGGGCTTTAGATAACCGATTGGTTTCACCGTCGGTTCGGGGGTTAGTTTATAGTAAGAATTAATTGGTTTGGGTATTGGTAATAGGTATTAGATCTATACCAAAAATAGGGAAATAATTCATATATCCCTACGTGTTTTAAACAGGGAATTTCAAAGGTTTTACGTACTTTGAAAGTCCTTGTCGCATTTTCATAACAAAAATATAATTACACAACAATTAAAACTAAATAGGGATTTTTGAAGGTGAGGATATACCTCAAACATCCCAAAGTAGTCTACATGTATATTGAAGGCTCCAAACACAGGTGAATGTGAAATTACCTTTGAGTGGAACCAAAAACCAGACAAAAGCTCGCAGAAGGTTCTTTTATGCATTTAAGTGGTTAATAAGACCAAAATTAATATTTTATTGATTTCACTAAGCAATAGTGGCCAAGTTTAAGCTCAAAGAGCACTTTTTGCAAGAAGCAAGTATTGCACGGCACTTATTGCGGTGATTGAACGCCAAGTGATTGTAGCGGCGTATATTTCAAGGGAAATCTTCCCAAAAGTTTAGAGTACCTCCGAGCTTTGTCTATTATAAAATCTTTGGACAAATAATAATTATTATCTAATTACAGATATCCAGGAATTATCCGGATTTGTTTTAAGATAATTTTAAATTGACCTTCAGTCAAATAAATAAAACAAATTTGCATTTACATTTTTTAAAGTATTTAGTTAAAACTAGAATTTAAATAGATTTAATTAGCTTTTATAATATTTAGAAGAAATTATATTTGAATTTTAAACCACTCCTGCGTTTTTATCAGAGACCTATCCTTTTACAGCATTTTTTAGAGATTTGAAAATAATATTTAAAAATTTTATTATTTTCGGCGTCTCGCGCCGAAACATGGTCCTTCGAGCCGGATAGGTCGTGGTCAAATCAAATATAATTTCCGATAAAGTGCTAGTTGAAAGCTTTTTATTTGTCTTCAATTATTTAGTTTGTCCAAAGATTTAATTATTTGTTATTTGTCTAACCCCGTGATATTAATATAAAGCAAAAAAATGAAAGGTATTCTGAGGCAACAGATTGCCTTAAAGCGAGAATTGAATCAAACCTTATCCAACTACAAAAAGACACCTGTGGGTCGGAGAACCCGGGGGTATCTTTCGGGAAAGTTGGAATCGATAAAGTCCACATGGGAAAAATTTAAGGAAAACCATGATGAACTAGTTGTTGCAGATATCGATAGTATCGAAGATGAGAAAGTCCAAGCCGCCGTGTTGGCATATTCGGAAGGTATTCAGTACGAAGAATTCGAAGAAATGTATTCCGAATTCTATGGAGATTTAAAAGATGGGTTATTAGTCAGCTCGGGGACTGAACGTGAACAAGCGGGTTCACCCAAGGCAATTTTACAATTACCAACCTTGGACATCCCTAAGTTTGACGGGCAATACGCGTCGTGGAGAACTTTCCACGACAGATTTGTGTCGCTCATACATCATGAAGATCGACTATCAACGGTAGATAAGATGCACTACTTGAAGAGTAGTCTTACGGGAGATGCCCGGAAGGATTTAGATTCCTTCGACACCACTGCTGCAAATTATATGGCAGCATGGGAGGTTTTGTGCAACCGGTATAACAAAAAAAGGTTGTTGATATATGCTCAGTTGAAGCTATTATTCAATCAACCAAAGATTAGGACGGAATCATACCGAGAAATACGGACAACTTTGGACGAGTTGCAACGTATACAGCACAATTTAAAGGCACTTAAAGTAGACATAGCCAATTGGGATCCCATCTTCGTGTTCATAACAGCGCAAAAGCTGCCGGAGAAAACACGGAGTTTATGGGAACAATTGATAGCGAAGTCAGACGAGCTGCCATCCTTAAAGGAATTGATTACGTTCATGGAGCAACGTTATCGAAGCCTAGAGGCAACCAAGGATATCCATCTGCATAAGGCAGGTAGCAATCCTCACAAAGCTGAGAAGAGTCATAGTAGACTTACGACCTACTATACAAACCAGCAGGATAATCATACTACCAGTAAAGGTAGGTCCCAACCGGCTTACAGGCATCATACAGCCCCGGGATATAAGGGACAAAATAGGAATGGCTATCAAAAAAGGTCAGACCACCCTGAGAAAGGGAAATTTATAAATCACTGCCCTATGTGCAGAGAAAAACATTTTTTAGCAAGATGTCAACGGTTCAAAGAACTATCAGTTACAGCCAGAAGAAATTGGCTGATCAAACACAAGCATTGCGAAAGATGTTTGTGGAACCATGAAACTGCTGAATGCACCACCAAATTCGCGTGTAGGACGTGTGGTAGCCAGCATCACAGTTTGTTGCACGATCAAACTGATCAGGGCAATACAGCTAATTTACCTAGTGTCAGCACGGTCAACGAAATGACCGTGACTCAGTGTAACCACATTACGGATGTTACACAATCAATGTTGGCAACAGCCCTAGTGAAAGTGAGGGGCCGCAAAGGCGATGAGTTGACGTTACGGGCATTAATAGATCCCGGGTCACAAAGCTCATTTATTACGGAGGCTGCGTATCAAACTATAAGAGCGCAGACTTTCCCGGCTGATTTAAGTGTTTTTGGAGTAGCAGAAGCACAAGTCGCTACCGCAAATAAGGTGGCAAGATTTACTTTGTTGTCAACCAAAGGGGGTTACAAGAATAACATTGATGCGTACGTTATCCGGAGTATTACTAATATATTTCCACCAGAACGCACAATGAACAAGCACTGGCCACATATAGATGGGTTGGAATTAGCCGACCCAAAATGTATGAACCCAGGACGAATAGATATTCTCCTTGGAGTAGGAATATACGCGGATATCATTAGAAAGGGTCTGCGAAAGGGAATCAAAGGGGCTCCGGTGGCATTAAGGACAGCTCTAGGATGGATTGTGTTTGGGGAGGTGCAGTCAGCAAACATACATCCTAAAAATATAAGTCTATCTGCATTTACGACGCAGCATGACGTGACATTAGAAGAGTTGAGCCGCCAAATTAAGGGGTTTTGGGAATGTGAAGAAATCCCTAAAGAAAGGCAATTGACCGGGGAAGAAAGGCAGTGCGAAGAATTTTATAATAAAACTACCATACGTAAGTCCAACGGGCATTATGAAGTACGGATACCCTTTAAGGACGGTAACCCGCCAAGTTTAGGGGAATCTCGGAGACAAGCCATGTCCAGGCTATTGCAGTCGGAAAAGAAGCTAGCCCAAAGGACAGAGTTGAAGGACTCCTATCAAAATTGTTTGCAAGAATATATAGACTTGAACCACATGAGTTCAGCAAATGAATTCGCAGACGAAAGGTATTATATGCCACATCATGCTGTAATTAAAGACAGCACCACAACTAAGGTCCGCATAGTTTTTGATGCCTCTGCAAAAACTACAAATGGGAAAAGCCTAAATGAGCAAATGCTGACAGGGCCAACGTTGCAGCCAAAATTATTTGCTACGCTTCTAAAGTGGCGGAAGTATCGGTATGCAATGACCGCGGACATTGAGAAAATGTATAGGATGATCCTTATCAACCCCTTGGATAGGAAGTATCAGACCATCCTGTGGAGGGCAAATACTAACTATCCTATACAAGAATACCAAATGAATACGGTAACATTTGGAACCACTTCAGCACCCTACCTTGCAATCAAAACCTTGCAAAGGTTAGCGGTCGATGACAACTCCTTGTTTCCTGAAGCAGCTAAGGTCGTCATGACTGATTTTTATGTGGACGATGTGCTTACAGGAGCGGATACGGTGCAAGATGCACAAATGTTACAAGGGGATTTAATTAAACTATTGAAAGGAGGAGGATTTCATTTGCGGAAATGGGCCGCAAATCATGAATCGCTCCTAAACTCGATCCCAGCCAAGGATCGCGAGTTACAACTGCCCTTACAGTTAACGGAAGAAAATCAGATAAAGGCACTTGGCATATATTGGCATCCAGTGGGGGATTATTTTTCATTTGCAATCAATTGCGCAGAATTCAAGCCAGCTTCCACCAAAAGGAAAATTTTGTCGGAAGTGGCTAAGCTCTATGACCCACTAGGATGGATTGCGCCATGTGTAATTCTAGCGAAATTACTAATGCAAAAATTATGGATGGCTAAATATGATTGGGACGAGACGGTGGATCAAGACATTCGTGAAGAATGGAACTTGTTCCAAGAGCAGTTACCACATATACAGCACATCAAAATTCCACGATGGGTGGACATTTTAAGCACCACGACGGAGTGCCAATTGATGGGCTTCTGTGATGCCTCGATCCGGGCATATGGAGCAGTGATATATATCAGGGTAATAAAAGAGGACAAAACCATCGACACGAAGCTGCTAATGTCCAGGACAAGAGTAGCACCTATTAAGCCGATGTCACTGCCGCGACTCGAATTATGTGGAGCCGTGTTATTAAGCAGACTGATGCGACAAGTGAGAGAGGACATGAAGCTGGGCAACATAGCATCACGATGCTGGACAGACTCCAAGGTGGTCCTAGCATGGATCAAGGGTTCGCCACAAAGATGGAAGACGTTCGTAGCGAACCGTGTTGTCGAGATACATGAGAATGAAGGTAACACAACATGGCACTACGTTCCTACAAAGGACAACCCAGCCGACATTGCATCCAGAGGAATAATGCCAGCAAGGATCCAGGACCTAACAACATGGTGGCAAGGACCTGGCTGGATGCGGGAAGCAGAGGAAAGTTGGCCGCAGCGACCCTTGGATAATTTTCAAACTTCCATAGAAGCTAAAGGTAAAACTCAAGCCACATTAACGATGCAGTCAGCACCACAGGAGTGGTGGTTGAACTACTCATCATATTTAAAAACAATACGGATTATGGCCTATTGTTATCGGTTCGCCTACAACGCCAGACGAACCAAGGATAAACGTACTTTGCCGTTGTCAGCTGGGGAAATTAAAGAGGCAAAGGGAAACCTCGTTAAACTTGTACAACGACAAGCCTTTGCCCAGGAATATGAGCAGCTGCAAGGCACAAAATCAGTAAAGAAACAGAGTACATTGTTTCGATTGCAACCCTTTATGGCAGAGGATGGCACGATAAGAGTCG
Source organism: Thereva unica (assembly GCA_949987705.1). Taxonomy (NCBI): domain Eukaryota; kingdom Metazoa; phylum Arthropoda; class Insecta; order Diptera; family Therevidae; genus Thereva; species Thereva unica. The sequence continues at coordinate 51,073,594 of OX465283.1, forward strand.
GAGGTAGACTACAAAATTCTAAGCTGCCTTACGATGCAAAACATCCTCTGATCATTCCCAAGCACCACCATGTAACAAATATAATCATTGATCATTATCATAACAAAACATTACATGGTGGAGCACAGATGGTGTTAAATGCAACACGATCCCAGTATTGGATCATAAATGGTATGTCCGCTGTAAAAGAAAGAATACATAAATGCGTAAAGTGCATTAGGTATCGAGCGACAGCACCAACCCAATTGATGGGAAATCTACCAAGTGTAAGAATTACGCAAACAAACCCATTCGAAAACGTTGGAATAGACTATGCTGGGCCAATCGACATAAAAATGTCGAAACATAAGGGCGCCAAAATATATAAAGGATATTTTTGTATATTTATCTGCATGGCAACTAAAGCCGTTCATATCGAGGTGGCCTCAGATATGTCCACAGATGCCTTTTTGGCTGCCCTCAGACGGTTTATAGGAAGACGAGGCCTTTGCAAACACATTTATTCAGACAATGGGACAAATTTTGTGGGCGCGAATAAGCGATTAAAAGATCAAACCAACAAGGCCACAGATGAGGTCGCAAGGAATGCAGCCGAGGAATTAGCTAATGATGGCATACAGTGGCACTTCAACCCTCCAACCGCTCCTCACTTCGGAGGAATCTGGGAAGCAGGGGTAAAAAGTATTAAGCATCACTTGAAGAGAGTTGCGGAAGGAAAAATACTTACCTTTGAGGAGCTTAATACGTTGTTAATACAAATAGAGGCCTGCCTCAACTCGCGCCCATTGTGCCCTCTATCAGCAGACCCCTCTAAATTAGATGTATTAACACCAGGACATTTTTTAATCGGAAGAGATTTAAAGACAATGCCCGAATCCAACATAGATGACCAAGTCTCCTATGTTGATCGTTGGAAATATGTCCAACAGACTATGCAACAGTTTTGGAGGCAATGGTCAAATGAATACCTCCTTCAGTTGCAGAAAAGGAATAAATGGGTACTACAACAACCTAACCTACAAGTAGGACAATTAGTCGTAATTATGGACCAAAATAAGTAACCGTCGCAATGGCCCCTTGGAAGAGTGGAAAGGTCCACCCAGGGCCTGACGGTCAGGTAAGGGTTGTTACGATCAAAACACAAACAACACATATTAAACGACCCATTACAAAATTATGCCCTTTGGTAGCATAACACATTCAAACGTGTGTATATCCCTTTGTGTAACGTATATCAAAAGCTAAAGCAATATGCAGCCTTATGTGCATGTACCCATAGTATTAGGGTTCTTATTACTAAATTAAATTCGAAATTACAATCATATTGAAATATGAGAATAGAATAGATTTAAAATAATAATAATAAATGAATTTGAAATATATGTATATTACCAAAGAAATTGCCTCTTATTTATTTTGATGCGACGCATCAACAGGGGGGAATATGTTACGGCGCAGCAGCGCGTAACAGATATCTTCAGCAAAAAAACCTAAAACACAACACAATACAATACAAACAAGTAAACGTAAACAAAAATCACAAAATAAATTACTAATAAAATAAATATATTAAGCCTATAAAATACATTTCTAAAACTACAACTAAATTAAACTAATAAAATTAAATAAATAAAATAAACGTTAAAAAATATATAAAAATATTCAAAACTAAATTCTACTTACCCAATTTTATTACGACATGTAGAAATGTCAATTTTCAACAGAAAGCTCAAAAGCTTAAAGCTGGGGTGAGATCAGAATAAAACAATTTGGTCTAAACTCAAAAGTTATACGACTTTAAACGTGTATAACAGCTTTCTCCCCCCCAGCTTTAAGCTTTCGATCGGATGCGTCTGATCTATAAAGTTCACAGCAGCAGCACGAACTTGGCTTTTAAAGTTTCACATTCCGTCCAAGTAAGCAAGTTCTCATCGTAACACATTTCAATCAGACAGGCATTGGCCGTCGCAGAGTAGAGGCAGGCATTTTGACCGTCTCATTTTAATAAAATAAATTTATTTTTTTTCAGGAATTAGATAGGTAATTTACCGTCTAACATCAAACACTTTGGCAGGCATTAGTCGCCAAGTTAGGGCTTTAGATAACCGATTGGTTTCACCGTCGGTTCGGGGGTTAGTTTATAGTAAGAATTAATTGGTTTGGGTATTGGTAATAGGTATTAGATCTATACCAAAAATAGGGAAATAATTCATATATCCCTACGTGTTTTAAACAGGGAATTTCAAAGGTTTTACGTACTTTGAAAGTCCTTGTCGCATTTTCATAACAAAAATATAATTACACAACAATTAAAACTAAATAGGGATTTTTGAAGGTGAGGATATACCTCAAACATCCCAAAGTAGTCTACATGTATATTGAAGGCTCCAAACACAGGTGAATGTGAAATTACCTTTGAGTGGAACCAAAAACCAGACAAAAGCTCGCAGAAGGTTCTTTTATGCATTTAAGTGGTTAATAAGACCAAAATTAATATTTTATTGATTTCACTAAGCAATAGTGGCCAAGTTTAAGCTCAAAGAGCACTTTTTGCAAGAAGCAAGTATTGCACGGCACTTATTGCGGTGATTGAACGCCAAGTGATTGTAGCGGCGTATATTTCAAGGGAAATCTTCCCAAAAGTTTAGAGTACCTCCGAGCTTTGTCTATTATAAAATCTTTGGACAAATAATAATTATTATCTAATTACAGATATCCAGGAATTATCCGGATTTGTTTTAAGATAATTTTAAATTGACCTTCAGTCAAATAAATAAAACAAATTTGCATTTACATTTTTTAAAGTATTTAGTTAAAACTAGAATTTAAATAGATTTAATTAGCTTTTATAATATTTAGAAGAAATTATATTTGAATTTTAAACCACTCCTGCGTTTTTATCAGAGACCTATCCTTTTACAGCATTTTTTAGAGATTTGAAAATAATATTTAAAAATTTTATTATTTTCGGCGTCTCGCGCCGAAACATCATATCTTATTCGAAAGAACAACAAAGTGCTATTGGCAACCGCCCTGGTAAAGGTGCTCTCCCAAACGGGCGAACCCCATCTAGTACGGGCACTGGTCGACCCCGGCTCAGAAGCCTCCTTTGTGGCTAGCAAACTAATTCAACGACTACGTTTGAAATGGACCCGTGCCGCTGCACAGGTTTTCGGGATAGGAAAAAAGGTGACCGCCGAATCTGATTCAGTGGTCAACCTCACTGTACAGCCCCGGCAGGGTGGCATTTTCCAACTACACGTCACAGCTATTGTCGTTAAATCCGTAACGGACTTTCTGCCTGCACGGGATTTCTCGCTCTCCTCGTGGAAACATTTCAAGGCGCTATCCTTAGCCGATCCCACGTTTAACGTGCAGGGCAATATTGACATTGTGTTCGGAGTCGATGTGTATGGCAAAATAATACAACCAGGGTTAATGCCGAGCATTTCGGCCTCTCCTGTGGCACAAAACACTTCGTTTGGTTGGATCGTTTTCGGCGAATATAAAGCCTCCATATCTGAACACTCGTCAGAAAGGGAATCCGAATCTAACACAATCATTAGCCACTGCTCTCAAATCCGCGAATGTGACCTAATGCGACGTTTTTGGGAATTAGAAGAGGTCAGCATCCCACATCAATTAACGTCTGATGAACTTCTATGCGAGAAACTCTTCCAGACAACGCATTACCGCACGGCGGAAGGGCGGTACGTAGTGAAATTACCGTTTGCTCCACTCGATGAAAGAGACCTAAAATTTGGAGATTCTCGACGAACTGCCGTAAAACGACTCCAGACTTTGAAGAGACGTCTCCATGCTGATCCTCTGCTGAGGCAAGAATATCACAACTGTTTTGATGAGTATTTGGAAGCTGGTCATATGGAACGCATCAATAAAAGGTCTCCAGCAAAACCTGATGACAATCTTTTCTACCTTCCCCACCATGCCATCCAGAAAGCTGAAAGCCTCACTACCAAAACAAGGATCGTGTTTGACGCAAGTGCTAAGTCTTCAAACGGGTACTCGTTAAATGATCGCCTACTTCCAGGCCCCCCTCTACAACGAGACCTATCCCTGCTGCTTTTCGAATGGCGACAACGGAAATTTGCGTTTACAGCGGACATAGCCCGTATGTATCGCCAGGTTGTTGTTGACCCCAATGATCGCGACTATCAAAGGATCATATGGCATCGAAGTGAGGATGATATCCCGGAGGATTATCGTCTCACAACGGTGACGTTTGGGGTCTCCAGCGCGCCATTCCTTGCCATTCGGTCGCTTCATCAACTTGCAAAGGATGAAGGAGGCAAATTCCCCCTAGGAGCAAATATCTTAGTGCGAGACTTCTACGTAGATGACCTCCTCTCCGGAGGAGATACTTTAGAGGAGACAATGGAAGCTCGAAAACAAATCGATGAATTACTAAAATGCGGAAAATTTGAACTTCGTAAGTGGGCATCAAACCATGCAGAAATAGTAGCCGATCTGTTAGACACGCAACGGACTGCATCACCGACAATTCTCCTCAATAAAGATAACGTTGTAAAAACATTGGGATTATACTGGACGCCGGGCCCTGATCAGCTGTCATATGCCCTTCAACCCATTTCTTTTCCATCGCCCGTCACAAAGCGAACAATACTCTCTATTATCGCGAGAATATTTGACCCACTAGGACTTCTATCCCCTCACGTACTATCCGCGAAGATTCTATTGCAAGGGCTTTGGCACCGAGGACTGAATTGGGATGAAGAGGTCCCCAATGACCTCTCCACGAAATGGACGGAATTTCTACAATTATTACCAACGCTAAAGAACGTCTCAATTCCTCGGTTTTTGGAGACTGACCCTACTAGTGTCGTACAAATTCATGGGTTTTGCGATGCCTCCTCAAGCGCGTATGGAGCTGCCCTATACCTCCGTTCTAAGAAAAACGGTGTTGTAACAATCCACCTCATTACTGCGAAAAGTAAAGTCGCTCCTCTGAAATTAATTACCCTGCCGAGGCTAGAACTTTGCGGCGCGGTGCTTCTTTCCCGCCTTATAAAACGATTCTTACCTTCAGTAGCTCAGAAAGACGCCACAGTGCATGCATGGACCGATTCAACCATAGTCTTGTCCTGGCTCCGTCGTCATCCCACTAGTTTCAAAACTTTCGTGAGCAACCGGGTTGCGGAAATCATAAGCAACGTAGGTCCAATTCCATGGAGACATGTACCTACTAACGATAACCCCGCCGATTACGCTTCGAGAGGCATGTGTTCCATCAAATCCTTCGATGAAAGCTTGTGGTGGCATGGGCCCTCCTGGCTGACCGAATCGAGTAATCACTGGCCAAACCAGGTGGAGGTGATAGTTCCAGAAGCCTCAGTATTGGAACTTAAACCAGTGAAGGCCCTGCTGGCGATGGATACTGACCAAGATTCGTTCCAACTCCTTCAAAAATATTCAACTCTCTCACTCCTGTTACGAATAACAGCCCTGTGCAAACTGTTTATCAGGCAATGTCGGACTAAAGGCAAGTCGCGAACGTTTCCATTCATCACCGTCGCTCAACTCAAGGAAGCCCAAGCATTCTGGATGCTACACGAGCAACGGAAATATTTTGCCGACGAGCTAAACCGCTTATCACGGGGCAAACCCCTATCCCCATCCAGCAAACTCGTCGGACTACATCCCTTCCTTGAAGACGGCGGACTAATGCGAGTAAGTGGACGATTGGTCAACACTGACCTACCGTACGACGAAAGACACCCGATCATCTTGCCTTCTGAGAGTCACTTTACACATCTACTTATAAAGAACGCTCACCTCCTGTGTTTGCATGGAGGCCTCACTCTCACATTGTCAGTATTGCGCAAAAATGTATGGATCATCAATGCCCGCAGAACAGTTAAAAAATTTATTCATCAATGCCTTCCATGCTTTAAGAACGCCTGTAAGGTTCAGGAACAATTAATGGGCGATCTGCCGTCCACTCGAGTCAAAGCGAGTCGTCCTTTCACTAAAGTCGGAGTAGATTACGCCGGACCCTTTAATCTACGTTTGTCGCACTCACGGGGATGCCGGACCTACAAAGGCTACATCGCCATTTTCGTGTGCCTTTGCACGAAAGCGATCCATATCGAAGCAGTAAGTGATCTTACGACACATGCATTCATCGCTGCCTTCAAGCGTTTTATCGCCCGCCGAGGTATGTGCCGCGACGTATATTCTGATTGTGGGACTACATTCGTCGGAGCTAGCAATAAGCTTGAGAAAGATCTCCAGCAGATCATAAAGCAAGCTAATCATCAAGCAGCGCTCACTTTCAATAATCAAGGCATTCGATGGCACTTCATTCCGCCCGCTTCCCCCCACTTTGGTGGCTTATGGGAAGCCGGGGTGAAGTCCATCAAGCATCACCTGAAACGAGTAGCTGGTAATGTACCCCTCAGCTTCGAAGAGTTCAGTACAGTGCTGGCCCAAATAGAGGCGTGCTTAAACTCGCGCCCGTTATGTCCTCTAACAGACGACATTAATGACACCCGAGTCTTGACCCCCGGGCACTTTTTAACTGGGGACGCTCTATTAGCTCCTCCCGAAGAGGACTTTTCCAATTGCAAGCTTAATTCACTTGGTAGGTGGAACTTAGTCCAAAAGGTGAAGCAAGACTTTTGGCAAGCGTGGACCGGCGAGTATTTAACGAGACTTCAGCAGCGGCCAAAATGGTCAAGAGTATCCAAAAATGTCAAACTGGGTGACCTAGTCCTAATCAAATCCGAAAACCTTCCCTCCAACCAGTGGCCACTAGGAAGGATCACACAAGTTCATCCAGGTCGGGATAACCTCATTCGCGTTGTGACTATTAAGACTAAGACTGGCGAATTCAAACGCCCCATAACTAAGATCTGTTTGCTTCCAATCGAAAACGCCTTATAAAAATGAGCGCATCTTTTCACTAAGTTTATTGAAATAAGATTAAAATAATTTTGGCCGTAAAAAAAAAAAAAAAAAAAAATAATCAAAAATCAACCGGAGTTCAATTCATAATTCAATTTGTAAAGGCTGTTTTTTTTAATATTTGTCTTTCTTTATATCATGTGCAAATTTTTGTATTCACTGAATTTCCCTCCTCTCTTTCATGAATTCATCCACGAACCCGAGCCTCTCCTGAACCCAAGGATCTTGGTGGCAATATGAAAAACACAAAAGGCACAACCCATGAAAGAACTGCATGCAAGACGACTGCTAGAACTACTCACCAGAGGTCATATGTTGAAACTTCCTTTCAAGGGGCGGGAGAATGTTGGAGATTCGAAGAATATTTTTGAAGGTGTAAAATGATCCTCATCTGGGACACAAACCAACTCGAAAATAGAGACCCACATTTAACAATTCTTCAAAGGAACAGGAATAGGAACAATGGAATTGGCATATCCAGCATAGGGGGATCGATATCATCTCCAAGTCGATCTCTAGGCACTTTGGTACCAGCAGCCGCAGAAGCCAGCAGCCCAGCAGAAGTCGTCATCAGAATTTACTCTGAATCAACTATATAACAAATAAACATTTAAACTGAAATACTACTTACCATTTTTAAAGGAACTAGTTTAATTTTATAATAAAAAACAAAAAAAATATTTAGTGGAGCAAGAAAATAAATGTTAATCTCGAACAAAAAAAAAGAAACCGTCTAAATAAATTCACCCTGAGGAGGTTGCAGCTACAATATTGGCGATTCCGCCACACTCAGTGAACCTTATTTGAGAAGATTTAAAAGAGAAGTTAACAAGCTCCTAATGGATTTGCTTGATGAGCAGGACAACGCACAGTCGACACAGTATTTACAAAATAGTCAACCATTTTGGACCCAAACATACAATGCTGGAGCTTCACAAATTTCTCCACAGGAATTATCAAAGCAGTCCAGTTCAAGGACTCAACTGTAAAAATGTATATATTAAGGTGCCTGTAAACGAGCAACTAAAAATGCACATTGCCGGTAATATTTCAGAAAAAGATGGCCCGGCTATATGTTTGAAAATGTGTGGCCGATACTATTGCCGGGCAACTTGTAGTCAGACATGTTTTCGCAATGTTTTGGCTACTGTGTTGCCCGAGAATTTCACGCGTACACGTATGACAATGGCTGAAGTATTTGCTTATTAAAAAACGAAGAATGCTATGAGCTAATTCTAAATATGTACATAGTTACTTGTTTAGAAATTTCACTAGAATGACGAAGGATGACCTTAAATATTTCATACAAAACAACCATAAGCCTTAACAGCGGTGGCAAGACTCCTTCCAATGGTATGCAGAGGCCCCGGTGTTTACCACTCTACTCTTTTCTAAGCTTTTGTTGAATATCAAAGTTCTAAGAATGCGGATGATCCACAAACTTAAACCATTGTAACAAATGCAGCTTATGGCTGGGAGACGTCATGGACTTAGTCAAGGGGATCTCCTGGAGCTCTGCACGTATTTGGCTGCAGTTTGGATCGCCGGATACTATAGATTCGTGGATCCCGAACACAGAAAATGTACACCCTACACCGCCCACAACTACGCCATCTTTAGGCCATACTAACATACTTCTAGTCCAAAGAAAACTTCGAAATCAAATTTAAATAGCCGGCAATGTTTAAATATTTTCGCTCTACGACCGATATCAAAGGCAACATGCCGGCCAGTAGTTGCAATATGGCCAGTTTCGTCGGGCTATACGGATATATTGCCGGCAAGTTTGAACATATTTATGGAAATAATGCTGAAATTTCAGCAATGTCGTTCAGCCAGTATTGCCGGCCACACATTGCTGAAAAATGTTGCTCGTTTACAGGCACCTTTATATAAATAAAACGTACAATTACTCACCTCAATGTAACAAAAAGTTTTTCATTTGGGGTTACACTTTTCCGGTAATTTGTATCGCGCTTCTTAATTTTGTCGTGCACCATATTTAACAATTTATCGTATAAGTTTATGGACATCCGAGTGTAATTTTTAAATTTTGCAGGGTAATTCCTATATTTTTGAATTTTTTCAATTATCACATTTTTTTCCTCCCTTTCTTTTAAAAAAGGATCAACCCAAAATTGCCTTTCCGTATTTTTAAAAAATAATTTTTGACACGCAAGCATAACGAAAATTTCATCTTTTGAATCCGACGACATCTTCTTGCCGAATCTCCGTACACACTGAATTCAACATGACACGACATGAACTTCTTGTTCATTAGGTGTCAAATTTGGTGTGTACGAAGATTCGACAAAAAATTTTTTGTCGATGGACGTTTTGTAATGTCGTGTCGATGTCGAGTTTGGTGTGTAAGCAGCCTAAAACTTTAAAAAAAAATACTGCTCGACCACTATACTACGATATCTAACACTATCTACCGAACAAGGCCGATAAACCACTTGTAAATATTAATTAATTAATGTCAATTTCCTATTATTAAACTATAAAATTACTTACCGAAGGACTGACGAAGTGACTGGATCAGCACTACTTGGCACAGCAAATCTCGCCTCTACACTTATTTACAAAATGGCCGCTGCAAAAGGAGTGCAGTCTGTAGATAATTTCATCTCTTTCTTCAAAACCAACTGAATTACATTCCCTCTACACCCACATAATACCGCGAAATTTTAAAATCCGTTAATGGCTAGGGACTGATGATTAAAATTGAGGACACTAATTTCGACCTTAGGAACCACATTTATTGTTTTTTTAAATTACAAAAAATGATGAAATTAGTTGTAAATACTTTAATATTGAAAAATTGTAAAGAAAATTAAAGTATAAATTAATTTTTTTTCGAAATATGGATGCCCAAACGCAAAATTTCGGTGCACGGACATGGCTAGGGACTGACGTTTGGGGTCAATAAATATGATTTCAAGAGTATAGTGTATTATTATTTTAAACAAAATTTGAGGAATAAATACAAAATATTTTGATTTGTTACTTAGCAATCTTAAAATAAAATAATATTAATTATATCAAGTGGGCAGTGCTGCGGACACAGAGTTGCCGGATTTTTGTGGAAACACCCATTTATCAATAAAATGAAAAAAAAAAAAAACAACAACATTGTCACGTCCGGCGCTCGACGCCTGATTTTCGAGCGAAAGAGAGTGGGGACGAAGGTAGGTTATCCGCTCGACCCATGCCAGTAGACCGGACCCCGGGCGTAAGTACCCTTCTTGAAACATGGGGTTCAATTGGCAAACTTATCAGCCATATTAGTGCATTTAGAATTTATAAGTTTTGATTATAAATTCATTATTTGCAACCTTAAAAACCTATAGATATTTACTTTTATTGGAATAAGAATAAAATAGAAAAGATTCGTCCGCCATTTTGGATTTATAAGTTGTGATCATAAATTCGTTATTTGCTACCTCAAAAAACTCTAGATACAAGCTTTGTTCCAGAACTCGAATGTGGGATCCCGCGGGACAAAATTTTTCCCAATTTGTGTTTCTTTACTTTCTCATGCAAGAAAAAGCGGGGAAATTTTCACTTCCCCTCATGCATGAATTAGCCGGAGGTTTTCGGTCCTGCGATTTCTTGCAAGTTGTCAGCTGACAATTTTTTGTATGTATGTGGGTATCTTAACAAGCGGCATACACATAGACAATCGACATTTATGTTATCTTCTTCTTTATTTGCAAGAAATTGCCCAAAAGTCGTTTCTTTACTTTCTGAATTTTTGACAAAATTATCCCCACCACCCACTAAGTTTTTTCCCAACAAATTTTTGCAGGAAAAGTACTGGAACAAAGCTACAGATTTTCCTTAGAATATAAAACTACAGGAAGGGCTCTCGTCGAATTAAAGCGTAGTGAAATTCTTTATTTTTCGGAAATAAAAAGTACTAACGTGCTCTAAGGTGATATGGTGAACGAAGAAGGAAAAGAAAACATGAAAGATAAACCAGGGAGATTTGTTGTGAAGAATTGAACACCCTTAACCTTTCATATTCTTTGTCCATCTTCAGGTCAAGCTTGCTACTGGACGTTGCATCAAGGCTTGAACGACATGACGGACTACACCTTTTCCAATTGTAATTCAGAAAGTATCAATTGTAATTCAGAACAATTCAACATTCATCCAATTTTAGCAAAATCTGCAACGGGAATTTTATGTATGGAACGCAGAACATTTTAATTTGCTTCACAGTTAGTCTAACCATTCGCTTTAACATCGTTTGCACGAAATGGGTTATCAACTGAAAGACTTTTAGAGATTGCATCAGATAACACAACTTAGCATTGAAACAGTAATAATGGGACGATTTCATGCATGATGGTCACTAACACTAATAAAGCCTGTCCCACTATATATGGTTCGAATGTGTGGACATTGAAAAACGAAGACGAAGCATTGGAAGAAAGATCGAAAGGAAAATCCTTCGTTCGATCTACAAAGGAATACAAGGGAAAATACCGCCAGGAAAAAGGAGACCAGGACGTCAAAGAAAAGATACATAGACGACGTCGAGGACGACTTGAGGCAGTTGAATATAAGAAACTGGAAAAGTCGGGCCAGGGATCGAGAATCATGGAGATGAATGCTGGAGGAAGCCAAGGCCAACAATAGGCTGTGGAGCTCCTGATGATGATCATGCATGATGTGGCTAGGAGAATATTTTATTCTGTAATGAAAGAAATTATTTGGTCAATTTACTGCATCAATGAGATGAATATTGAAATTTTCTGAATTACAATTGATACTTTCTGAATTACAATTGGAAAAGGTGTAGTCGTACAAAGGGTGATTCCTGCGCTGATCTTTCATATAAAAGAAAAAAACGGACAAGCTACGTGGCTTGCATTATGGATATTCCGTCGCAAGAATGAACGATGCCGAGCCGAAATTTTGATGATGGACGAAGCTCATTTTACACTCCCTGGCAAACTGTCGTATTTGGGGAACAGAGAACGCACACGTCACTCACTCACACGCTACCGTTGAATGTTGGTGTACTTTGTGTGTCCAAAAACGTGTAGAAAAGGTCTGATGAACCTATTTTCAACAAGACGGCAGCTCTTTAATATTTCTCAGGGTTTGTTGGTTTAACATTTGTTGCAGGTTCTTAGCAATTTCTCGCTTTTTAATGCTGTCCAGCAGGTATACAGTAAACCATGTATGGTTTATGGCATCGCGGTGGATGTTTCTAATTGCTACGACTTTGAGGCGAATAGTTGCTACTACCAAGTGGTGGTCACTTCCAGTGTCTGCTCCTCTAAAGCTCCTGACATCTTCGAAAATAGTTCTCCATCTGCGGCTGACGGCCAAGTGATCTATCTAATTTTTCGCTCTATCTTCTTGCGATACCCAAGTCTTCTTATGTATTTTTTTGTGACAAAAGTAAGTTTCAACTATACCAAGAGTTAAGTCAACGAAAAGTTCACCATTGTTGTCAGTGGCTTGTTCCTTGATTTCCCATTGGGTCTTCAATACAATGATGTCCCCCATTGCAACAGAGCGAAAAATCTCATTGAGCTAATGAGGTTGGGCCATATTACGACAACGCCACTACTATAGTTTTCGGGTCTGCTATTGCCAGAATATGAAAAAGACTCACCATGTGGGCAGATATGCTTCATGCATAGTGCCATCTGGTCTTGCTGAGTCCCATGGTGTTCATATTATATCGGTTCATATCGTTGACGATTTTATTCAGTGCCCTGATACGAAAAGCAAAGGTCGGCTATGTGTTATCCACCCGCATCCGTGATATTATTTGCCTATTCGTAAGACATAGACAAAACTCCAAAATGGCTGAAAATTGCTCAACAGCTTTCGTGAGTTTTTCTGAATCCAAAAAAAAAAAACATAACCGCCGGAGATATAACGTTTTTTTTTTTTTTTTTTTTTTTTTTTTTTTTTTTTTTTTTTTTTTTCGAAAATTGTATTTTGTATTTTTAGGGTCAGTTCAATGAGTCTTAATGCATTTATGGCGGCGGATTTCCATATGAAGATGTGCAATAGAGTCAAGCCAATGATTGATTCCATCGCAACTGTGGGGCAGGCCCACATGTATAAGCTGCGATAATGGAGAAGCAAGCAAGTCGTAATCTTTTATGGAAGTAGTGGAAAGACCAAAGACTAGTTGGAGCCGCGTGGAATAGAGGTATGGACCTCTGCGATGGTAGTCGAGCTCCTTTATCCCTAGGTTACTAAAACCCTATCTCTAAAAAGATATTTCTAGACGAAGAAATTATTATTGATTTATAGAAACGTGGGTTCGAAGAGACGATATTCGTATTCAACCTTCTGTTCCCTCAAAAATTGTAAAACTACTCTATAATAACCAACTACTTTCTTCCACACAGCTCCAAGGATACATTATAGTTTTATAAGTTTAACCGACAATTTAACTCAATTTTCCGATAATCTTATAACATTGTCTAAACTTCCTTCAACTATCCACCTTGAAGTTAATTCAATTGCGAAAATTATAGAAGTTCCTGAATGGAGCTTCCTTAAACTTTCCTTCAAAGTTTCTCACTCATAACATAAACAAAAGAAGAATTTACACCTTCGATATCAAACACTTTTTGCATGACTAAAGTTAAACAGGTGAGGGACCCACAAGAACACCCGAAAAATAAATAAAGAAAAATGAGATTTTGAAGTTCCTAAATCTGATGTTTTGCTTTGAATTTTGTTTGATGAGTTCGAAGGAAACTTAAGGATTATGTATATGTGTCATATACGAGTAAAATATATGGGGAGACATATTACTGTGAATGTGTAGGTGTGTATACATATAAAAGGTGCTCTGCACATAATCGCGAATCAAAGGATGAAACCTTTCTCTTTTGCTTCCCTTTTACTACTTGGTGAGAAAGAGGCTTTTCAAACTAACTTTTTTTTTGCTATTACGAAAACGCTTAAAGGAACTAAAGAGCCCGATGGCCGTGAATTATACATACACATTCACAAGCTACTTTTATCCTGTTGAAATAAAGCTTTTCGAAAAAAGTTTTCCCCCGTTTTCATTCTTATAAACGAAATTGAATTGCAGCCATAAAAGTGTGGCAAGGACCAAGTTTCTAAGTGCATACAGCTTCTTCTCAATCAAATACGATACAACATAATAAGGAACCTTTTTTCAGAGCTCTAAGAAAATTAAAAGGAATAAAAAATTTAAAGGCTTTTTCCCTCCCTTTTTTCATCATGGGGGGTTTTTTGCTGAATCTTTTTCATTAAAATAGAGGCATTCAGTGTGTTGGTTATGTTCTACACAAAGTAAAAGTGAACGAATTAATTTTGTTCTACTCTTTTTATTTTGTGTTGTTGTTGTTGTTGATGGTCACGTAATCACACCATTGCAAATAGCACCCATATTGCCTTAAGGGACAAAGTTCTTAACGAAATTAGAAGGATAGGCGGCCATGGATAGGTTTTTTTTTCTGGATGCGAACAAATTTTCCAGTCAATCAACAGCGAATCACACGGGGTGATGGGTTTCAGACGGAACGATGACACGATTCAGGACCAGGATAGATCCTTTTGCTTTTATGAAGAAAAATCGATTTGGGGTCATAGGGTATAAAAGTGGATGCAAAGCAGGAGGTTTTTGACCATTGGTCTGGAAAATACGAATTTAGATCCACGAGTGAACAAAGCAATTCACATATCCTTTTTTAATAAAATCTTATATCCGACTGTAAATATTTAGAAAATAGAAATTTATCATGCCCAGCATAATTAATGTCGTTTTGATTTTTATAATTGTGTTAATCGAACTTTATTGTCAATCCATCATCAGTTTTTAAACATCTAGCGCTTTTTATGACAAACTAGATTTAGTCTAGTGGTAATCTTAGTTTCAAGCATAGGCATCCCATCCAACTCACTTTACAGCTATGCTGACAACAGTACTCTGCGTTACTCGTATAGTTTCGAAAAAGCAAGACAAGCACATGCCAGACCTTGTCTGCTTGATCGTGAACCTAATGTAAGTCCATTTCAATCAACAGGACAATCTAGAACTGATGACAGAACCATGTCTCAATATTCTAGGCATAACATTAACTGAAGATCTACGTTAGAGTAATCACATATGTATGTATTCCAAATCGAGATGCGATTTCTTCCTTCAGCCGTCGGCCAGGGCGATATCCTACAAATCCTGCATTCGGCCCCGCCTCGAATTCAACTCATATCTCTGGGCAGGGGACCGAGTCGAGTACCACCTTAGCGTGGCTAGACAAGGTACAAAACCGCACCCTCTAACTCATTGGCGACGGCGCCATTTCCTCCGCAATTGATTCATTAAGCCACCGCAGGAATGTTCTACCGCATTTACTATAATGACTGTTCCACCAAAATATATAGCCTCCTACACCCATATCAATGTGTTTCCCGCCACACAAGTCTAGCCCTTTTGGCTCAACCTCACTATCTACAGCCCTCATTTTTACGCACACATCAGTTTAGAAATTCGTTTATTTCGAGACCAACTCGACTGTGGAACAACCTCCCACAGTCAGTATTCCCGAACTTATACAACATCCAAGAGCTCAAACGCAAGATTCATCTCCATCTCCTCGTGCACCCCCCAGACTCCCTTTAATCTATCTTATCCTTTCTTTATCCTTCGAGCTAAGCTTGCTACCAGCCATCTGACCTTGACGTGTACGACATGACGGGTTGGAAGTACAAAGGGTGGCACCAGAGCTTACACATAAAAAAGGCAGGATATGATAGGGTCATGGCCATTTAAGATATTTGACGCCCGAGGGCTACTAAACATAATGCGCTCAATTAAAACACATTAAAAGAAATACTGAGAAAAGCATCAGTGTTGAAGTTATTTCTAGTAAACACGATCAACAGTTGCATCCAGTGCAATACATGAGTCATACGACAATCCGCCCATAAAGAATTATTAGATTAGATGATTAGATTATTTTGAACATGACTTTTTATTTAAGATTCCAGGGGAACAGTTAATTGTCATTCCCACTTCAATGGAGGAGGAGATCTCACAGACAAGAACATTTTTGAGCTGCTAAGACCGAAGTCTTAATTAGGAAAGCCTACTTTATTCCTGAATTGAAGAGTCCATCCATCCAATGACGCTACAGCCCAATTGGAAAAGCTAGATGTGTGCGCAGCAACTTTGAGTGCCGAAGATGTTAAATTTCAGTCTGAGTTCACTTGGGCGGTCTATTTTTTCCTCAGTTGAATATGTGGAAATTGTATGCTAACTGGCGTTAAGTCAAAAATGAGTAAAAGGACATGCTGTGCTCCTGAGTGGATTAAAAAACGGGAAAATCACGTAATTGCTAAAAATCTAGTGTGAGAGCTCGAATTAGGAGATGAGGCTAGTTAGAGAACAATTTTACGAATGACGGTTTTGGATTTCGAGTTTTTACTCAATTTAGTTATGTTCTCACACACGTCGTATGCTTGCGCTCCTCAAAAATTACATAAAATTCATGGAAACTAGTTTTGCGCAATCGTGGTTGCGTCGTGTGGATGGACCATTAGTACTCTTTCTTATAGGAACAAAAGACACGTTTATTAGGAACGCTATTCCGGCTAAAGAATGTTCCGCCTTAGCGCATTGCTTCGTGGAAACAGATGATTATTTGTTTCTACAATTTTATTTCTTCCTTTTTTCTAAATTAATATTAATCTTAGAGAACAGTTGCAAGGCGTTAATGTACTTATTTAGAATTCCTTCCAAAACAATTTTGAAAATAACACCACAGGTTTGCAAAGCAATATTTTTCGTTTTGTAAAGGTAAGTACTAGCTGGTCAGTCATCAGCGGAATAGGGGGAATAACATGTAGCATGGCATGCACTTGTCGAAACTATTTCAGACTGATGGAAGTGCGATCATAACCTCCTAGCGGTGGCCGCTGGTAAGTATCCTGAGAGAGGATAGGCTAATATGATCTGGCTAGTCCCATCTAAGTAAGATCGGTGTGAGGCTAACAACCTGTAACGAACCACGTTATAAAAATACTAAAGTACCACGTTTCAACTCTAGAATGCCTCTCCTAACAAAACTTTAGGAAAATAAATATTCACCCAGCAGGCTGGGTGATTCTCCTTTAAAAGCTTCACTTCGAAGCTTTAAAGCTTTCTACACCGACGATCTCTCTGGCTATAAAATTAACCGCTTCACCAGGCCAAAATTAGTCTCTCACCAGGCTCGTTCCAGAGAAGTCACCTTCTTCGCTCCTATACCTTGTCGTGGTGTACGATCCGGCACGGTTACACTATACACACATTACGTTAGGAATGTTACCTAGGCGTTATCGTGGTGTATGATCCGGCACGATTAGAACGCAGACATAACACATATGTACATAACTACTGACCGAATACCTGAGAAGTGTTTCCTGGACTAGTGTCGTGGTGTACGATTTTTTGAATGAATAAAGAAATGTTAGTAGTTGTAGGTAGGTGTTTGTTGTCACACAACCTTGGGCTCCCGGCAACCCCTCCCCCCCTTAAAAAACAAGGTTAGAGAACAACCGCACGAAACACCATTACAAACCTCACCCGGGGAAAAAGAATTATTAGGGAATGAGCAACCTTTGTGTTGTTCAATGTAGGAGTGGTGTGGCTCCGTATTTTAGAGTACTGGAGGTTCATTTGCTTTGGAGTCGCACTTTGTCATATCTTTCGCTGTGAAGGTGGAGCGACTCCAGAAGTGCATTATCTGGAGTCGCTTGGCGTTCGAACAAATTCCTTGGCAATTGTAACCTGTCTCTGAGAAAATTCATCAGCCACATCTAAGATATTTCTTTGTATGGATCTTTTCAATTTTTATGGTAGATCAGGTGCATTCTTCAAATTTCTCAATTCATAGTCAATTAAAAGACTCAAAAAAAAAAAACTTGATTAAAACTAATAAAACTTTGATATCCAAATATAAATGGCGACGCATAACTTTCCATCAATATAAATAAAACTAGAAAACGGAATGTGTGGAGCTGTAAAACGTATGTCAACCATTAAAGTTTTCCGGGTAGAACAGAAACTAACGAATTTTACATAAGTGCCTGATGATTACATTTGGCGATGTACCAATCTATTTCATACATTCTCTCTCGCCTATCATGATAACAATGTCTCCCTTACATTGAAACTGGAAACCCATTTCAGGATATTTCACAAATCCAGTTAGGGTGAAAGGGGGTGGTTCACACAACCAATTTAAACAAACAACAATAGAGAGGCAGAGTTCATATGGGGTGCACAATGATACACATAGGATGCAATAGCATTGAGTTTTGAAAATTTGGCTTCATCAGGCCAAGATTAGAGGTTTAACCTTCCGTATTGATATTCCTCACAAAATTTAAATGCAATATGTATAAAAATTTGCTGGAAAATTTAGGTTTAGAGTAATGCAATTTATTTCAGGAATTTTGTGAAAAATCTTTACTATATCTTCTTGGCACTTTCAATCCTGACAAAGCACAAGCTTTACATTTTTGATTTCAATCCTGTGAAGCTATTCGGGAAATGTTTTTGACAATTCTGAGATTAGTATATCAGATTATATACGGGCTTCTGGCAAGAACAGCAGCAACAGACAATGAAATTGCTTCAGATTCATGCACTCTGTTGAAGGTTTTGAATGCATTCATTGCTATTCAGGGAAAATTATTTTCACTTTATAGTCAGAAATTAGTAACCTATCATTTCTAATTTCTATTTAAAACAAATAAAATTAACTTTCTTTTACGAAGGATGGAATTAGTCCTTACTAATATTATAAATGGGAAAGTAGCTCTGTCTGTCTGTCTGTTTGTCTGTCTGTCTCTCTGTTACGCTTTCACGCCTAAACCACGGAACCGATTTTGAAGAAATTTGCTACAGAGGGGGTAAGGGGGTTTTATTTTTTTGGTCCGATTTTCGGCACAATTAGTAAAAATATTCTTAACTATAAATAATGAAACACGTGTTTCAGGATTTTTCGAAATTCATTACGTAGGGGGGTGAAATGGTGTTCAATAGATTGTAAGGGGAATTTTTTTTTTTTACCTTTTTTTCAACTGACGGACAATGCACAACCTAAACAGCTGGAGCTAAAGGGCTGACATTTTGACAGTGCATCCCTATAATGACGTGGACATCCACGAAGATACGATTTGTCGAAATTCTTCCCCTAAGGGGGTGAACTGGGTTTAACCCAATCCGCTAGAGCTAAAAGGCTGAAATTTTGACAGTACATCCCTTTAATGACGTGGACATCCACTAAGAAGCGATTTTTCGAAATTTATCCCCTAAGGGCATGAAATGGGGTTAACCCAAACCACTGAACTGGGTTTAACCCAATCCGCTAGAGCTAAAAGGCTGAAATTTTGACAGTACATCCCTTTAATGACGTGGACATCCACTAAGAAGCGATTTTTCGAAATTTATCCCCTAAGGGCATGAAATGGGGTTAACCCAAACCACTGGAGCTATAGGGCTGAAATTTTGACAGTGCATCCCTATAACGACGTGGACATCCCCTAAGAAGCGATTTTTCGAAATTTATCCCCTAAGGGGGTGAAACGGGGCTAACCTAAACCGCTAGAGCTAGAGAGCTGAAATTTTGATTGTGCATCCCTATAATGACATGGACATCCACTTTTTTTTTAAACTTATCACCTAAGGGGGAAATGGGGTTAAATAGGTTGTATGGGGGAATTTTTTCTTTAGTCCGATTTTTTTCGAACTTTGTATAAATACTATACACCATAAATAATGAAACACGGTGTCATTGATTTTGCGGAAGTCAATTCCTAAGGGGGAAACAGGGTGGAAACAGTTGTATGAGAAATTATTTTTTTCAACAGATTTTCTTAGAACTTGATATAAAAACTATATAGTATAAACACATGCTTTAGCATTTCTCGATATTCAAAATTTGTGAAACTCGAAATTGACTTAATTTAGGATTCGTTTGTGATTGCTTCATAATATTTTGCACCCATGTAAATGGACGAACAAACCTAACGAACATATGTATATACATACATGCAATAAATGATACATATATACATGCCAGACTCAATCTCTGCTTCAAAACTGGCAGATTTGTTGAACCGAGGTGATATACGCAGCAATATTTAAAAAAATGCAATATATTAAACCTTTTTTATAGATTATAACAGCTGACTTTTTTTTTTTAAGGAAAACAGGGCCCATAAACTGTTTTTATTTAAAGGCGTTGCAAGACACGCGGGTTTTATGCTAGTTAACTATATTTCTAGTATTATAATATTTTTTTGAATTAAATCCCTAATCCTACAAAAATTCTTACTACTGTATATACAACGGATTTAATTAAAATTTATTTAAAATTTTTACGATTACATGTATTGAAATTTTCAACGGGGAAACTTCTGTATCAGCCATCTATAACAATTTATTTTGCGCCATAAGATTTACACAAGTCTAGATAACTGCGGAGCCTAAATCGCTGCAGATAACAAAAAACATTCCGATCAACAAAAAATTCGGAAACAATTTATATATGAGGTAGGGAAAGTATTATTCGTCGAAGATATTTCGTCCTATTAATAATCGACTTAAAAAAATAGCTACCCCTAACCAGCGGTGGGTACGAGGGGAGGAGGGGGAAATGAGGGACATTTCTGCCTCCCTCAAAAGCTTTATGTTTTTATGCATTACATTCTTCTTTACTTTTCTTTATGCTCCTTTAATCGCTCCGAATACATTACTTTAGTTCCGAGAAACTCATCAATTGAACTAGGAAATTTACCTCTATATATTGTGATGATTTATGCGCCATCTGTTAGACGTTGAATGAACTGTTATTTGTATCTATTTGGTTCGAGTTGGAATTAATGATTTGTAACAATTTATGTACTAAACTAACATGACGCCATCTATTAAGCTAGAATTGGGACGGGGGTAATTAAAAACGGTAATGGCCTACTTACAAGCTCCATTTCAAAGCAGCAGCAGCGGGTAATTACTAGACCGAGGAGGGGAAAGCAATGTCCTTAACGTTATTACTGATGGGAACAACAGCAGAAATATTACAGACAATACCTGCAGAACATCGAAACAATTAGGGTTGGTTTAAGAGTTGGAAATGAGCTACAGCGATCAGCACATGCAAGAGGTTTATCGACTTGAGCTTCGGAATGGTCTTCAGAGGGCAGGAGAAACTTTACATCAACCATGCGCTGTTGTCGAGTGGCTAGTGCATCTGACTTATCCTTGTTTGGGTCAAGACTACATCAACGAACTAGCAAGAGAGCCTTTCCATAACTCTTTTACCGGCCGGGGCACCATACTAACAAGAAAGTGATCCGAGTCGAAGTTGGCACCTCGGTACGTTCGTACCGTCATCAGGTACGGTGGCGGCGGTATATTAACACATTATCTATTTGGTTGCGAGTGGCTCCATCAGGAGAAACCCAGGTGGTTTCATGGATATACTATCTATGCTGCTATCTCTCTAACTCATTGTCCATTGTCATTAGTGTTTTCATGCAAGCTGTGGGCGGGTGTATTGCTTGTATACGTGCTCCCGGCCTACTTTGGCGTTCACATCTCCCAATTTGATTTTTACATCAAACCTGGGGCCTCGGTAGTCTAGAGGAAAGGCGCCTGACTGCTATCCCCAGAGGTCCCGGGTTCGAATCCCGGCGGTGCCACGGTCCTTCGCCTTTCCCACCTAACTTTCCTTCTTTCTTCTTCCCTCCTTACATTCCTGATCCCCCTGTCATAGCCTTCCCTAGTCCTTCCCCGCTCCACCAAGCGCATGTCGTCGGTTGGTTGATGAGATTCAACTCGTTTCAGGAGGCATAACACTCCAGCGAGTTGTTCTCGACGCCCCGATGTCAGAGTCGCGAAATGGTTGTGAGTACGTGGAATAAAAATATCGCGGCTAGGTAGTGACAGTTACTTCTTTCTCTTCTCTCTATCTTCCGGCTAAAGCTGCTGTTCGACATTCACTCTATACGAAAAAATAGATTGCCGACAGTACAAAGGGACTTTCCCCTAAGCCTCTAGTCTGTCACATAAAAAAAATAAAAATTAAGTTCCCGTTCATTTAATTCGAAGAATTCTTTGTCATCATCCGGGGACTCTTCTGTACGTGCGTGAACGTTTATGAGGCTGATGTTCTTAAATTAACCTCGCACACGAAGAGTGAATAGCCTTTCGTTTATTGCTTTAAAGCCGATAATGGTAGGCTTCAATCTTTTGCTGATCATAAAACGTACCTGTTTTATATGACAACTTTAATGTAATGCTTTTATGTACGTCATACTCAAGTTTTTGCCAACCATCATTCCCTGTCCACAGCAAACCCTGAACGGCGATAATGTCAGCTTTATACTTTGACAGGATATCGGCTAGATGTTATGTACCTCGAGTTTTGTAGAGAGTTTGAACATTGCATGAGAAAATTCGTAAATCTTTTTGACTTTTTCGTTGCCGTGGTCGTCGTCGTTGATTCCAGCATCCAAGGCATGTTGCTCGTTACGCAATAATTATTTTTTCCCGGGTAGGGTTATTAGCCTCACGCCAACCTTACTTGGAAGGGACTAGACCGATCATATTAGCCTAACCTCTCTCTCATAGGATAGTTACGAGTGGTCACCGCTAGGAGGTTATGATCGCATTTCCGTCAGTCCGATATAGTTGCGGCACGTGCATGTTATGCTATGGGATAGGTAAAGCATAGACTGCGATCAATGAAGACCATGCAACATCTCTTAATAGGCTCGTTCCTTGCGTAGTCGGTGCGATGAGAATATTCCTTAAGTAGTTTCGTGTACCTAGTAGGCCAAGCTACATCATTGAGTATTATCCTATCCGGCAAGAACTTCACCTTGAGATTGCCGTTTAGAATATACAAGGTAAGGCATGAGATGAGCATTTTTCTCCTGCATGACAGCGGTGAAAGATCCGAAACATTGAGTCTGTCCGTATAATGTGTAAGGATTCGATAATCAGCGGGGTTATATAGATTTCTTAGTGCGAACATGAGAAATTGTTTTTGAATGGATTCAATCCTGTTGCTACTGGCGTGAAATGTGGGATCCCAGACAGGGAGGGCATACCTATTCCAGGATTTGGGCGGACCAGTGAGCAGAAAAGTGTTTTGCGACCCAGACGTTATCAAATTCCTTAGCCCTTCTTTTTATAAAACCAAGGAGTTTATTAGCTCTGACGTAACATTATCGTAGTGTAGGTTAAAGTTTAACTTATAGTCTATGACAGCGCCTAGGTCTACGATTTTATCAACATGGTGTAATAACGTGTTGTCAAGATAGTATTGCTGCAGTTGTACTCCTTTTTTTCCTGGAGAAGGTTATCGCATGGCATTTGCTACTGTAAAGTTGCAGCTTATTGGTGTTGCACCAGTCTTGCAATACATTAAGTTTCGTCTGAAGGAATGATATATCGGTATCGGACCTTATAGCGCTATATATTTTCAGGTCGTGTCTACATAAAAGAGATGTGGTATATTATTTAATTTGTGAGACAGATCGGAGATAAAGATATTGAACAAGATCGGACCAAAATGACTTTCTTGGGGGACACCGGAAGTAACTTCGATTTCTTTGGATAAAAATCGTTGAAATCTGACGACCTGAGCTCTACCGCTTAGATATGATTTTATCCATTCCAGGCCAGGGCCGGTAATTCCAAATTTGAATAACTTTGTAACCAAAATACGGTGGTCCACGCGAACAAAAGCCTTGCTAAAGTCCGTGTAGATAGCATCAATTTGATGGCCGTTCTCCATACCACTTAGAAATTCAGAGAAATTATTATTGCTCGTTCATGTTGGGATCTATAAGAGGTGCAATCGCATCATTCACAAGCTCTTCGAAAAGTTTAGGAATATAGGCGGATAGGATGGCAATGCCCCTATAATTATCCACTAAATGCTTGTCACATGACTTATGGATTGGTGTTCGGTAGGATTTCTTCCAGAACTTAGGAAAATGATAGTGATTTGTTAAGAATTATGTAGATGACGAGGAAATACTATTTCATTTCAGCAGCGCTGCAGGAAGCTGGGAGTTAGATTGTCGGGGCCGTGACCTTTATTAATATCAAGATTATTTAAACCTGCTCTTATTCCGTCACCTGACAGAGATAGATTGTTAATGATTGTTGACGATTCCGTACAAGTGCGGTCCGTGTGCGTTGTGTTAGAGTTGCGAGAGGAGACTTCATTAAATTGCACAGCAAATATGTTACATATATCTTTGGGGCACGAGGAGGAAGCTCTCCCATTCGTCATTCGCTTTCGTCACGAAATCGAAGAATGTTTTAGGGTCCTTTAAGATATTTTCTCCGACTTTATTTTTGTATGCAGTATAGGCCTCACGTGCAGTGTTACCACTTTGGACACTTTCGTATCATTTTGGATACTATTTAGTGGAAAAAAATCATATGGATACGAGATACGTGGCTATTTTACTTTCATTTTTCATAATCTAAATCTGTATCTACCGTTTCTGCTACGTCTCAAAATCTCAAAGTTGTGACGTACCTTTCAGTGTGAGTAGTGTTTTATGAGCTGCTCTAGGTTGAGCTAGGTTGAGATATCTCAGCAAAATGTGTTTCAAGAACCTGCTCTAAATCGGCCTCCCACTTTGAGTTTAACTGCGCAGTTTAACTGTGTGTACTATGCAGTTTTGAACCATTTTCACGCAGTCCTCAGACCTGAGCTTGCTCCGAAAATTTGCGCAGGATCAGACAGTTTATTGTTCTCTCAGTTCCGTCAGATGTATTCAAATCAATAAAACTGATGAGACTGAACAAAAAAAAACTTAGAACGAACTAACGAACCCACACACTTTCAAGTCAGTTTATCGTACATTTTTACACAGTTCCACTGCGCAGTTAAAATGGAGAGTGTGGGGGCCGCAACTTAAAGCACCGTTTTCTGCTATATTTTTTGGTAGAACAACTACAGGCAAGATTTTGCGGATTTGAGAATCGTAAAGTCCGCCGGATCTGGGAATTGAGGCCAATATGTGTGTATAAATTTTATATTGCGAAGAATTTCTATGTTCGTACGCAGATGACTTTGTTATCATTACAAAAGGAAAAGTATTCTATGATATTATGGAGGTACGTTGCAACAAACTTTTTCAAGCTGGACTGCCACCCGCGGAATCAGCGTTAACCCAGTAAAAACAGAATTGGTCGTCTTCACTAGGAGCTATAAAATCCCACCAATATACAATTATGTGCTCATTGAGTATCGCATGGATACGTACAGAAAGGTTATGGATACGATTGGATACTTTGTCTGTAAGATAATGGATACCGCAAAGCGCCGAGAGAGTGGCAACACTGCTCACGTGACCAAAAGTGAACTCCGGTGCTAATCTGGAGTATTCAGATCTTAATTTGTCGTTAACATCAGTTTGTCTTCTTATCGTGCGGTACAATTTGTTTCTTTGATTTCGCAGTAATCTAATATTTTTCTCCAACCATGGCTAATATCCACGCGGAATGGTGAAGCGTGTTACAAAAAAGGTTCTCCTCATAGCTGGTGGGAAAAACATTCTCCTCGTCATATAGATTTGTGAAAACCACGTCTAACCTATTTCCACTAGTGTTCAGTTGCTTTATCACTTACTGCAGATCATTGGCGTAAAAATTATCAATAAGCTTCATGTTAATTGTGTGTGTGGCATTAATGGGGAGGAAATTATTGTCGTCGTCGAGAGTAAAAGATAGGTTAGGACGGTTGAAATCTCCCAGTATGAGCACTTCGTCATTTTCTTTGTGGCAGTCGAATGATTCGAGAACTCCATTGAGTGTATTTTTGTAAAATTATCGTACTTTGATTCCTCAGAATTAGGGGGAAAGTAAACAGCGCCCATAACTATGTGTTTTTTGCCAGATTTGCCACGGGTGACAAAATTTTCGAATTGTGAATCGTGGGGATCAAAACACTATTTAGATGATCTATGATGGCTATTAGGACACCTCCTCCTCTAGAGTGCCCGGTAGAGTTATAGTCTCTATCGCAACGATAGATTGTCCAGTTATTGTTCAAGATCTCCTCATTTAGAAATGTATTGTTTAACCACGTTTCGGTGATCACGAGAATGTTGAAAATACACGATTTCGCATCAATGAAAAGATTTCTTATTTTTCCTCTCATAGCACTGAAATTGTGATAAAAAAAGTCTTGTCTTACAAGGCATGGAGGATATTTCGAGGCTTTAAATTACTTGTAGACAATTGCCTAATCTACAAAACAACCAAAAAACTTATGTGGCTCAGCTTTTGTCAGATACATACAAATTGGTTTTCACCCGCCTTAGTAGATATAGTGTCGGCCAAAGCCATCCGGCCAAGTAAAGGGATATTTCACAGTTACGAGCCACCTACAATTTCAAACGAATCGCATCTTACCCAAAGCGCTCTGATGCCCACTTTTTTCACCATTTCACTAGACTATATATAATCCACAAATTAAGCCATATCATTTTGGAAGGGAATAAACAAAATAATTTGATTAATTATAAAGAGGACAGCAAAAGTCCCCATAAATGAGAAAAGATATTATCGCAATAATTCAACAACTTTGCATTAATTTGAGACAATTTAAATTAATCCAAAGCCAAATAAAATTTAAATATAAGTCATATATAATATTTTATAAAGCGTAATAAAATCGGATTAAAGCTGGAATTAATTAATAATAAACTGGCTCATAATCCTCTCCACAAAGGGAATTACTCCAGACCAGAAGCCCCCATATACGCAGGACACATGTCCTTGTATATGAAAATGTTTTAAAAACTTTTTCGTAGCGCCAAAGATTGCCACCATTAAAAAAACACGAGAGCAATAATACAAATAAATCATCCACAGGAGAAGCTTCATTGACGTGCGTGTTTTGTATCATAATAAAAGATTTTATCCTTCTGTCGCATCGGAAGGACCTTAGTTGGGGGCAGATAAAAAGGTGTTTTTTTTATGCCGACGAATCTTTCTAACGAAGATTATGTAAGGGGAGAAAAGGGATTACCCTTCGGCTATTAGGAACCACACGTGATCGAAATGATTTTCCATTCCATTTAAAAAAGGGCCTATTTCGTAACATGGGAGTTAGTTATGCGTAATTAACTGAGATTTTGTTACTACATTTGAATAATAGGTATGGGATGCATTTTACGCCCACAATGAATATCCGATAGTGTTGTGTGGATGTGGTGGCCACTAAATGCTCACGGAATAACTACCATGAATAGAAAGGTAAACGAGGCATTTCTTCCGGAATTAATTGTGAACAACAGTTTCCTGAACAATCTTAGCTTAGTGAAACTGAAAATTAAACATACCACGGAGGAAACAAGTTAAAGTAGTAATATTGTTAATGTGATTTATAAATGTCATATTTTACTCAGATAAAGCAATAGATTATAAGTTCGGCTCAAATGTTTTAATAATAAAAAGTATATAAGATATAATACGACAAAATTAATTTAATTATGCTTTGCATATATAGGGTGCCCTACCAAGAGCGGGAAAACTAAATGTAGTTTTAAATATAATACCGAAACTACAATACATAGGTGGTTTTCAAAGTCTTATATGGAAGATTCTTCTTCTTCTACAACCGGAATCCGGTCTTGGCTTCTCGCACCCGTTCTGTCCTCCAGCCCTGTCATCCATCCAGTTTGACATCCACACGCCCAAGAGGATTGAGTGCTTTTTACTAAGCACCCACGTTTCGGATGTATATGTGAGAGCCATGGGGGGAAGACCGGCTAACAAAGACCTCGGAAGGTGGTGGCACCCGATTTGTCACTTCTGTCAAAACCCGAGAAAAGTCACTGCAGACGAACACCTAGCAGACCTGTTAGCAAGTCCTAATCCCACCTCCCCGCGGGGTACTTTTTTAGAACGAGCTAACGGGAGACGAGCGAATAGCGAGCCCATAAAAAACAACATTGCTACGAATCGGCAAACAATGCCTCGGAACCGGATGGAGAACACGACGGCAACCTTGGCTTTTCGAACAAACACACGTATCGGATCATGGAATGTGAGCAGATGTGCTTGCTGAGGGGCGGGTGGATGAAATCCTCAAAGAGATGAATCGATATAAAATCAAGATCATGGGACTTAGCGAGACCAGATGGCCCGATGCAGGCGAACATATCTGCCCAAACGGTGAGTCCTTCTTATATTCTGGTAGAAACGAAACTGAAAGCCGTAGGAGTGGCGTTGGCGTAATACTCACCAAAGAAGCCAGGTCCAGCCTTATTAGCTGGTCACCAGTTTCTGAGAGGATTATTACCGTGCGCCTGCGTATCAGACTAAGAAGTACTACGGTAGTCCAATGTTATGCTCCAACTGAAGACGCAGAAGATGACATCAAAGACTTAAACGCACAGATCGGCCGTGACAACACCGGCCTTGAACAAACAATTGGAAAGAGAGAGCTTTTCGTTGACTTTTATAACTACCACCAACTCATGGTAGGTAGAACTTACTTTGGTAACAAGAAGATACACAAAGAGACCTGGGTATCGCCCGATGGTAGCACGAGAAATCAAATAAATCACGTGGCCGCCAGCCGCAGATGGAGAACTATTCTTGAGGATGTTAGGAGTTTCAGGGGAGCAGACACTGGAAGCGACCACCATTTGGTTGTAGAAACTATTCGCCTTAAAATCGCCACAATCAGAAAACCGAAAACGGTTTAACGTAGACCTTCTGCGAGAGAGCATTAAAAAGCGAGAATTTGCAGGAAACCTGCAACAAATATTAAACCAACAATTCGTTTCTGACGACACAAATATTGAAGAATTGTGGAGTACGACAAAGGGCGCTATATTGACGGCTGCGGAAACGAGCATTGGTTATGCCCAAAGAAACCACCAACATTGAATCTCGGACACAACCTGGAAAAAAATAGAACGCAGAAGCACCCTCAAAAATGAAATTGGGTTGGCCACACCTTGCGAAGCGAAAACGAAAATCTAGCCCAACAGGCCCTTGAGTTTAACCCGCAAGGATCCCGTCGAGTAAGAAGACCTAGAACAACGTAAAGGAGAACCCTACTAGCAGAAGCCGCAACAACTGGGAAATCCTGGTCGGTGCTGAGAGCTGTCGCGCAAAACAAAGTCCGTTGGAGGGCAACTGTTTCCGCCCTATGTCCCATGAGGGATTAAAGCAGCGTAAAGAAGAAAGAAGAAATATATGAGAACCGGTAAGACCATCGTCTTATATAGTAAAAGTTTAGACGTTATATTTAGA
Source organism: Thereva unica (assembly GCA_949987705.1). NCBI lineage: Eukaryota > Metazoa > Arthropoda > Insecta > Diptera > Therevidae > Thereva > Thereva unica. The sequence continues at coordinate 51,102,839 of OX465283.1, forward strand.
TGCTTGGATTTAAAGAGCCTTGACAGGCTATAGCATTCTATGTTCGCTTTTAGCAGTTGTTCGCGAATTTTTGGTTCCATGCTTTTGCCGGCTGCTACTATTGACCCAAAGTAGGTAAATGATTTTACCACTTCAAACTCGTGTTCCTCTACCTTGATGGTGGGACCAATGTTGGTGTTCTTGCAGACGAGGCCACCATGTACTTTGGTTAATGTGCAGTAATTTTCCTGCCGTTTGCTCAATCTGAGTGAAAGCTTCTTGTACAGTTGTTGTTCTTCCAATGAGGTCATTGTCGTCCGAATACGCCAGTAATTGGGTGGACTTGTGGAGGATTGTGCCCCTTGATACCACGCCTGAATCACGATTCACTTTTTCTAACGCCAGGTTGAATAGGAGGCAGGCCAGACGGTCCCTTGTCGGAGGCCATTATAGATGTTGATTGGTCTGGACATTGTTGCGGATACCTTTACTTGGATTGTCACATTGGTCATGGTCAACCTACATAGTCTTGACAGTTTGTTGGGGATGACGAATTCTCTCATGGCTTTGAAGAGTTTTACTCTGGCTATGCATTCATAGGCGGCTTTCAAATCTATGAAGAGGTGTTGAATTGAGTTTTGAAACTCTAGAGACATTTTCCATAGCCTGCCTCAAGGTGAAAATTTGATCAGTCGTTGATTTCCGTGGGCTGAAGCCACAGTGGTATTGGCCTATAATGTTTCAGGCGTATGGGTCCATCCTGTTTTGTAGGATAATATCTTATACACGGTACTCAACAACGTTATACCGCGATAATTAGTGCACACTGTGATAAAATTGCCCTATACCCATTAAGCAAGTATATAATACACAGTAAGCATCTATTACACGTGCTTCTTTTGAATTAGGATTGTAAGAATGCCATATATATTGGACAAAAAGTAATATTGCTCCACTCTGCTCCACTGGAAAACTTGCTGGGCGTTGTTGGTAAAGGTGTATTCCTTCACCTCCAAAAAAAATCCGCTGCCCAAAATTGCCCCTCCGTGTTTTAAGGGGTCACATACGTCCAGCACCAGCCCATGGAAATGGTACTACAATATTGCAAAAATGCGGGACAAGGTTTTTTTTTGGGATGTGTAGGGGGGGTCAGTGTGAGCTTAAATCTGAGTTTTCGGGATTCTAACCCACTCCCCCCCACCACATCCCCTATTACCACCACATATAGGAAGTAGTGATAATGTTTTACAAAATGAAGATTTGAGCTCTGAATGTTCGACATCAGAAGATAAAGATACAACTTTTACTTGTATTCACAATGATTTTCTTCTGTAATTGCATTCTTAAAAATTCTTATTTTGTTTTTCTAATAAACAATAACTTCCTAATAAAATAACTTGCTTATAAAAAAATTAATCAAAAGTATTAAACATTATATTAAAACAAATTTTTTGATTTTTTAAGAGGTTATGTTAACCATATTGAGTCCGCCATTTTGAAAATCGAAATTTCGACACCGGATTCGTCATCAGCGACCCCGAAAACCCCTAAGTGAGATGTTTTGGTATCATTTACTAAAGTTTTTGACTATTTGGAGGGGTTATGTTAACCATATTGAGTCCGCCATTTTGAAAATCGAAATTTCGACACCGGATTCGTCATCAGCGACCCCGAAAACCCCCGAGTATAGAATTTGAGATCATTTAATGCACTTTTTGACTTTTGGCCAGCTTTTTTGGATTTGGTCCCACTGTGCGGCGGTCTATCAACACATGGTCAATTTGGTTGCAAGTGGCTCCATCAGGAGATACCCAGATGGCTTTATGGATATCTTTGCGCGCAAATCTAGTACTTGCAACGACAAAGTTGTTACTACTTGGTCTACTTTGGCGTTCTCCCAGTATGATTTTTACATCATACCTGGGGCAGGCACTAAGTTCCTGTTCAACTAATTCGAAGAATTCTTGGTGCGTGAACGTTTATGAGGCTGATGTACTTAAATTGTTATGATTATAGAGTTAAAATTCCTATTCCTTATTCAATTGCTTTCAATCGACATTTTTTCAGAACTAAAGTAATCCATAAATTGGAGGGGGAGGTAGGAGGAATGGCCCTCATTTATCCGCCACTGATTTTGGTAACCCTATAACGTATTTCCATGAATAAGGCACAACTGTACGCAGAACTCGGCCACCTAACTAAAATTAAAGCTATCATGAGTTTAAATTCTGGCCGCAAATACAACCCGGATTATGCTGGAAGCTCAGATTTTAAAAGTGTTTTATTTCAAAATGCATAAAAGTTAACATTGCAGACACATTTAAAACACTTAAAGGGCTTAAAAAGTGTTTACAATTTCAATCAAATGGGTGAGGTCACAATAAAACACTTCAAGTGTTTTGAAATAAAACATTTCGAAAAGTTAAGATTTGCTGTAGAGATATAAATTGTTATAGCATTAATTATTTTTCATTTTCTTTAAGAATAATTAGAGAAAGGGAAATATTGAGCAAAAATATATTTTAAATGTCAACCAGAATTCTCTATACTCCTTGTCGATACTATCTGTACATCGTTATTACCTTTAATTTACAAGAAACTCCTACTTTAGTTGGGAAAAGTCAAGGCCATATTCACCATTAAATACTTTGATATATCTTACCATTAATCCCGTCCTATACAAACTACTTGGAATTACACTAAATAGCATATACCTATATTTTTCCAGTTGAAAGCAATTTGCGACAAGAAAAGAAAGGAAGAAAATTTAAAAAAATTTACAAAGAAACAATCTCCCACTGAGTCTTTTAGTAGCAATTTTCCTAATCCTGATATCAGTATAATATAAATCTCATCCCTGGGTGTATTATGTATTCTAACTCTGCATATCCTTGAAACTAAGCGGTTCTTTCCTACGTACAAAAACATCACAAAAGCAAATAAACAACACGTCTAAACAACGTAGCTTCGTATTTGTAGCCAAGAGATAAGAAAACAATGGCCCTGCTCCAGGGGAGCCCCGAAACTTGTCACCTGTAAGATTCAGGATGCTGTAATTGAGTTGTTCGTAGACGAAATTGTCCTGTAAAAAAGTTTCTTTTTTAAACTTCTTAAGGATCTGAATTTTTCGTTCATTCTTTATTTTTTATGAAGTGTTTAAATTGTCCACATCGCACTCAATGGCATCCTCATCGCCTTTCTATTTAGTTAAAATCCAATTGCTGTAGGCCATTATCTTTTTTTTTCTCTTCTTCTTCTGCCGTTGTGAAATTTAATTTCAATTGAAATGTTGCCATAGAAAGGAAAAGGAGAGATGTCTGCCGTATTTTGGCATCAGGTTCATGAATATTAAAAACGCGATTATAACAGATGGAAGGACTTTTTACGTACAACAGATTATAAAGCTTATCTTTTTGACAAATACAGCGAGTTCTTAAAGTTTAGCTTAGAGATTGGATAAGCTGCTTAGTCGCTTATGGAAATTTAAAGTCACCCTGTTTTATAAGTGTTAGGTTGCCAGCGTTAATAGACCCATGTCGAATTTAATTTTCTGTTGTGCTTTATTAATTTTAATATTCTGAAATATCCTTATCTCTCGCTCTAACTTATTTTATTTTCCATAGGCGGAGAGAGAGTGGTTAACTTCGTTCACGGAGCTCTTTCCGGTGGAAAAAACCCTATTTGCATAACCCGGATAAATACTAATAAATTAATTTCATGTTTAAATCAGCAGATTGTAGTGACAGTTGGTTATCTATTTATAAAGTTGTTTATGTTTGAGGGAAATATGGATTTGTTTAGCTACAGGAAGGAGTACATCTCAGTTTTACATTAAGTGAGATTTTAATTAATTAACTAGAATATATGTATTAACGCAAGTTAGATCCATTTCAAGGTTTTATAGCATTTTGTATTCATAAAAATGATATGTTTGCTCTATGTTAACGAAGTGGATAGAACCTTATTGGTCGCGTCGATGTTTCGTTAATTTTGGGGTTTTTGGATATTTTTAAGATTTCCCAAAAAAAAAAAACAAATCGCGAAAATTGGACTTTTCCTTTGGTGCACTCGCTACAACTGAGAATTTCTGGTGGAACGAATATATACATTCGAAACCGGTAAACAAGCATCCAACTGCCTTAAGAAATGAAGAATCTTCAGTCAACCGTTCACTAAAACAATAATGCACATATTGGTTGGCGTGAATAAAAACTGAGTGCAAGCGTTCACTCATATTTTTGCAGTGAACACTTAGTTTGGCGTGAATAAAAATAACCTTCGTTAGGTTTCGTTAAGTACTTCACTCTGTCATTTCTCCATATACAGTGAACACTTCACTTTGGTGTGAATAAAATTCAGTTTTTACGTTTGTTTGTGAGTGAACGCTCGTAAAAGTTAAGGGTGGTGGCGAGGAGCATTAAAACGAAAAATGTGTGATGAAATTGATTTTTTGGATGAAATAGAGGAAGAGATAATGGAGAGTTCAACTTCAACAATTTTGTCAATATATTAAAATTAAGCTTTATGGATAAATTCCATGTGTACAATCCAGAGCACCAATTGCACTAGGCAATTTATTTTTTGCCAACCATTCCTGCCTCTTTTATTTCTTCACGTGAAGTCGGAAATTTGATCCATTTCTCTCTTGTCTGCTTTTGTGCATATAGTACCTACTACAGACCTCCCAAATTATTTTTCCATGGATCCCAAGATTTTTACCGGCTTGAAAGCCCGGATCACCTACATGTCTTAAGAAACTTTTCATTTTTTCAAGCTTTGGTATAGCGCCACCACGACTTTCTTCATTATTGTTATATACAACGACTTCAAGTTATCACCGGAATCACCGCTGACCGTGACATTTTCTTTTCCACGGATTAATATTCAAAAACATTTGAATTCCCTTTTTAAGTACAGGTAAATAAGCCGAAAAAATCGAAATAGCGGAAATGATTGGGTACAGGCTAAAGCCCGGTACCCACTTGTTGCAAACCAGCGTTTCGTATCACCGTTCTTTAAATTTTTTTCTAAAAAAATTGCAACGCTTCGTTTCAAAATGTGCGAAATGATACAATCCAAACCCGATCTCTCATTTAGCGGTTTTTCTCCGTCACATCAAAGGAATGATACGATACGCTTTAGGAGGAAGTGTGGACGGGCATGCGCGTATCCTGTTCATCGTCATTTCAAATCACACACTGACCAGATAACCGTATCGCGCTCCCGCATCAAACATGATACAGGCTGGATGATTCGAAACGCAGTGATGATACACGAAAAATTTGGGTTCCTGTTTTGTTCGTATCAATCAACAATTGAAATGATACAGGGATACGAAACGCCGGTTTGCAACAAGTGGGTACCGGGCTTTAGACTTGGTAGAGAGCTTTCTTTTAATTCGGGACTTGTACAGGTCAGCAGACTTTCGACGAATCCTTTGTTGGACTACGTAGCTAATATTTTGATGGGTCATTCCTGGATGTATTTGGAGGTACAAATTGTTCTAGATAGTGGGCTACCCACTCTATCCACTAAGATACAGGGTGTTTACGAAAAATTGTATTTCTTTTAAATTTACTTAAAGTTGAATAACTTCTAGACTAATTATGATAAAGCATCATACTTAGGCTCATCTTTCATGTACCTGTGTTTTCTTTGTTTAGTATAAAGAGCAAAAACTTGAGTGACTCCATTTAGGTTGAAAGCATGAGCAAAATAACAATTTTCTTCGTTTTTTAACATTTACAAAGACAACGGATTTATTGAACGCCTGATGAGTATTTTAAATCATTAAATCTTATGAATGGCAATGCGTTCGGATAAATGTATAATAACTTTTTTTTGTAGATAATCGCATGATCTACAAAATTAGTAAACATTTTTTTGCGATAAAATTTCCAAAAACTGATATTTTGAGCTTAAACCCCATCCCTTGAGCCTAATACCCTTATAACTCCTTATTAAGCACCCTAAAAGGAAGCTCTCTCTACCCAATCATTTTCGCTATTTTTAATATTTTCCCTGTTCTACTTTGCTTTTTAATAAAAATAAAATTTTTGTCTACTTTAACTATTACTTAACGTACAAAATTGACACTTCAACACTTGAATCCCAAAAATTTCCCCTGAGTGAATTGCATTTGAATAACATTTTTATTCACAACAAATCGAGTGTTCATTTTTAACAAATCACTACACTCAGAAGTGGTCTCCGTAAAGGTCAAAACAGAATTGCGGCTGCGACGGCGGACGGCGAAGTCAGCCGTTTAGCGCAAATGAAGCAAATGAACACAGACCGTGTATAACGAAATTACAACTGCAGCGGCACAGCGCCGCGAAGTCGAAGTCGGCGTTTGAGCAAATTTCTAAAATCACCGTCGGCGTCGACCTCAATATTTTATATATATTCATAATTTCTTGAAATTCAAATCCAAACAAGTTTTATTCCACTTTAATTAATATATATATTATGCAAACAATGTAGGTGTAAAACCAAATTAGTTTTCAAACACAAAGTAAAATATCACGCTTTTATGTCAGAATAGAAGTTGCCGTTGCAATTTCGTTCTACATTAACTGCGCCGTCCAACTTTGACATAAATCGCAGTTGCAGTCGGCCGTCGCAGTCGCAATTCTGTTTTGACCTTAAGTGTACACTCAGTTTTTATTCACACAACCCATTATCCTATAAGCCAGGAGACCTTGTGGATCACTTATGGCCTCTGAAGAAACTAAACCTTTAGCCAATATTCTCAATGTCCGATACCAATCCTGTTACTCTAAACTTCCACAAACTGTTTATGAGGATTATTGGAAGCTGTTCAGAATAATACGGCACGCCCATATTTATAGGGAGCCCCGATATATAGACGTCTCCAAAACCCATAATGGAGTAGATCTGGGTAGTATATCGCCCAAGAAGAAAATTATTCATGGCCCTGGGCATTGTAATGGTGTTTCGTCCGGAGGTTCTCTAAACCTCGTTTTTCAAGGGAGGGTTGCCGGGAGCTCTTGAGTAGTCTAGGGTCTGGTGAGTACAAACACCTTCTTACAAAAACAATATGTACTGGCCTACTTCCGGAAATTTCTGATGCCATAAGCCGTTTTGGGATACAATTGCCCTTCATCCTGATTACGTGGCCGGCCGGCGTCTTAGTCTGTTAACTTTCATAAGAGTTCTGAGTCGTCAAAAAAAAATTCCTACAACTTGTTGTTGTGTTTCCTTCACCATATTCCATCCTCTCTAGTTGGGCATCTGAGAATTTTTCTCTCAAACTTGTTGACTCGTTCCTCTATGTCCTGGGTCATAGTCCAAGTCTCGTTACCATTACACAGTACTGGTCGTTTTCGTGTGCACAAATCTTGAGTGCAGTATTTGTTTTTGGGCATAAAAGGCTATTATTACTCTATTATTAGCCAGTAGTATTCGTCTGGCTATTTCTTCTTTTTCTTCGTTGTTTTTTGTAATTGTAGACCCAAGTATACCGTATTATCGACTACTTCTAGGTTATGTTCGTCGATAGTTATATTTCTTCGCATTCTAAATCTTCCTGCTCTAGATTGTTGCATCACCCTGGTTTGTACTGATTAGGAGAAAATCAGATGTCAGCGAGAGAGGATATTTTGGAAAGGGAATCTCTAATGTTATTTTACCGTTGGAGAGAACACTTGCGAGAGGCCAGGACCGGATCAGGGTTGTAGAGCCGTCAAGGAAGAAGACCGCCTCATTCAAGTCAAGAGCAGATGTAAATATATGGGCGTGCTTATTTCTCTTCTTCAGCTGCACATAAACAATACTATTTTCAGAGATCGATCCTTCTTAAGAACAAGATCGTGCACACGTTTTCAGTTTATCGGTTTAAGGAGATACGTGGGATTGTTATGCCATTAATAAGACAAATAAGTGCAAATGATGAAAATGAGTTCGATGGAGAGATTGTTGTGTTTGCCGCCCCCTGAAAGTGGCGCCCGTGTGGTTCACGCTCTGCACACCCGCTCCCAGCGGGCCTGGTAACGATATTTGGAGAGAGAGAAAGTAACTTTCTATTTTCCCAAGCATTGTGAAATTCAAAAAGCCAGCAATAGCAGTAGATTATACAAAAATCTTTAAAAAACCATCTAAAACTCACTGAATTCCTTTTATCTAAAAATTATTTAATTTTTGATTAAGATATGTGTCACTAATAAAAAAACTTCTCTGTTATTCCGATTATATTCAAATGGCGTTAACCCTTCATTCCATATTCTTTAAGTTTCACTCCAATTCCTCCCACCCCAAATATCCTTTGATTCTTTTCCTTTATATCCAACAGCCCGATAACTTCATTGTTGGCTCCATCATGTTTTATGGTTCCCAAGCCAACTGTCAATATATAATAGCAATCAGTGTTGCCATTATAAGCTACATTTGACTGCATTTTATCGACATTGTCCTTGGTTGACAATGGCAGTCCCCCACCATTCAAGACGTTCGAGACGGAAGCTTCTCCAAGGGAGTAATATTTGATTCTTCTTGAGAATCTTCTTTGAAGGAGATAATTGATTCCTGTGTGTGATTCAAAGATTGCGGTAGAAGATGTTTATTGATCCGTGATGTGAATCGGTCCTCGATTGAGGATATGTATTCCTGGAATTTTTTTTTGAAAGAGTTGTGATAATTTATTCACCTTGTGAATCTATTTTCAAGGATGTATTGTTTGAATCTATTTGATTTGATGGATTAATATCGCGTTACGAGAATGTTTTGTTTTAATTAATATAGAGTTGACTTGAATGATGAAGGCGGAACCGGTGCTGATGTAGAAGATAGAATTACTATAGTTGAAAGGAGTACTGTATTTCATGTAAGTGCCTTATGATTTCAAATAGTAATTACCAGGAAGGATGTCAAAAGCGATTCTAAGGTTGGAGGATATCCCAGTCATAGCTGCAAGGACGCGTGGTGCGAAGTAACAAAATGTGGAGTTGTTTCACAAATTGTTATATGAAACTAAAGCCTCATACACGGTCAAATCGGATGTACATTAATGCTGTACAACCAAAAATGTGATATCCCACAACTGTGCTTTTTGGTTGTACAACTTCATTTCATGTGCGGTCGCGAAAGGGTTAACATGGGTAATAACCAGCAGCTAAAATTATTGTTATCAACGATGGTGATAGACATTTTCTCCGAAGAAAAAAAAAGCAAGAAAAAGAAGAAGTCTATAGACCAAAGAATGGCTCTTGAAACGGCAAAAATATTCTCACGTTAACTTATTAAAAGAGTTACAAGAGACATCCATGAGGAATTTAAAAAATTTCCTCAGAATGGATGAAAAAAAAATACTATAAATTATTGGGATTAGTGACAACTCTCATCAAAAAAGAAAACTAGTTGGGATGTGGGTTTGACCCCTTCGGTCCACACGATTAACTTCCCAGTATGATGGACGAAGATGGAATAAACTGACTTCTTACAAAATAGTTATACGTTTAGCACTGGTGGAAAATTGGCTAGTATCAGAACTGATGACAAAGCAATCCCGAGAGAAGCTAGTTCAAATAACTATAATTGTTCGATAGGTGGCCTGGTGTAGCGGTATAAAGAATGCACGACAATTTATATTTGTTCCGTGATTCAAAAACAAGATTCGAATGTACACTGAGTTTCAGTAAAAAGACAATATTCCTCACTCCACTGGATATTTATTTATAAAAAAAATGTCTCCACAATAAATACACTTTTATAATTTATTAATTCAATTTTAATTTAAACAAGTCTCCACAATAAATGTACTTTTATAATTTATTATTTCAATTTTAATTTACACAATTCTCCACAATAAATGTACGTTTATAATTTATTATTTCAATTTTAATTTACACAATTCTCCACAATAATGCACATTTAAATTTTATTGTTCCAATTTCATCCTTTTTTATTTTTACATAATAACCTTAAATATTAAATTCCTTAAAATTAAAATACACCTTCACTTGAAAATTGCACCTTAAAATTTTCTTCCCTTGTACCGGCGTTGATGGCTGAAAACAATATTAACGTGCTTGATGCGATGCAATGATTTGCATGTTTACACCTCCCACGTTAATGGTTAATTTTGTTCCGGCGACACTAAAATAAAATCGCACCTGAAAAAAGCCAAAACAAACTCCTGAAAGGAAAAGTAAAAAACCGAAAGGGATAAATAAAATAAAACACCAAATCCACAATATCTTTCACTTTTATTAAAAATTTAAAAAAACTACATAAATGAATACAAAAAGTATAAACAAAAAACACGCACAGGGACAGCACTACACAAAAACAAACAACAACAACAAATTCGTCTGAAAAAAGAAAGGAGTTAGTAAAATACAAATATTTAAATATATATCATAAGTTCTTACCTTTTACAATCCAAGGCGCTGAAAAATCAACAGGAAAATCCATCCAAGAAATCATCCAAATGCCGTCGGCAAATCACGATTCTATAAACAAAATGGTTAATAAAAAAAATACACAACAGATTCCAAAAAATTACTCACCTGACAACCCCAATGGAGTGATCGCGGGCTCCTCCTCATTTCATTCCCCACCGAATCTACGTTTAGAAACCTGAAAATATAGAATAAAATTAGTAAATAAACTAAAATTAGAAGAAAATACTTACCAAAACAAACAACTCCATTTGACGTCTACGAGTGAAACAAGAACAGCTGATCGGACATCGCACACAGATCTAGTACATAAACCCGAAATTATGTACTTCGAGAACGAAGCCCCCTACTACAGAATAGCCTCAACCATTATTCAAAGAGAAATAAATACCGACGCACAGACGGCGTTAAATCAGATTGCTTTTAATCTTTCTAGAGTCTTGAACTAGAAGATAAAATCTGTATTGAGGTTTTAGCAATAAAGCAATTTCAAAGCCTAAGTATCGAACTTAGCATTCTGGAAAGACAGAATTGAGGTCTTTTCCCAGTAAAGCCCGAATTAAAGACAGTTTTGAAGTCTTTAATACAGCAGTAACTTAATCACCAAAATTGATTTCAGCAGTTACTCTAACCAACCACAGAGGGACGAATTTGCGAAGAAACAAGGCAAAACAGTCCAGCAAGCCACAACCAGGGCAGCAAGCAGCAACCAGGCAGCAAACAGCAAGCAAATCCCAAGCGATTCTCAAGAAACGAAACCAGAGTGCAGCAACACAAAGGTTATTCCTGGCTGTTCTAATTGCAGAACACATCAGGCGAAACATCGATCGTCATCTGACAGATAGGTGGCGTTATCAATTAAGTTACCAGAGCAAGCAATATTTTGGTAATTTTTATTTACAAAACAAATACGAAATTTCAAGTAATAAATAACAAATTAAAGATTGAATTGAAATATTTTGGCAATTTGTTGAATTTTTATTGAATTTATATTTAAGAAAATCTAATAATTAATTGCGAATAAATAGTAATTTGGTTATTGGAAAAAGTTATCTTTTTATTGAGTCACACCCTTCCGGCACCTTTTTTATTGAGTCAGAAATTAAATTGCTAATTCTGAACATTGGTCCTTCGAGCCGGATCGTGATTCAATAAGATAACTTAAGCCGCAATACAAGCATGGATGCTTTAATAATTCAACAGAGTGAAGTACGAGAGAGACTCGAAAGGTCTTTCAGAAACTATCTCAAGGATGGCCCATCTAGGAAGACAGCGCAGTATTTTCAAAAAAGGCTCAAGATGCTCGACGATGACTGGACGGAATTCAAGAACAATCATCGACAGATTACATCAGTCAAGACGAAGAAGGACGAGAAAGAGCAGCTATACTTCAAAGAGGATTGGTATGCCGACACAGAAAACGCCTATGTCGAGATGTACTGCAAAATCGATGAAGACTATCACAAAACGCTGTCAGTCACAGAACCAGTCGCACGAGCGGAGCAGTCATCAGCCGATTTAAACAGCAGCTGCACTTCGCAACACAACAACAATGTGAAACTACCAAGGATCTCGATACCCACATTTGCAGGGAATTACGAGTCGTGGCCATCATTCCTGGATTTATTTTCCAGCCTTGTGCATAACAAAATATCGTTAACAGGAGCACAAAAACTCCAATATCTAAAGGCTCATCTTTCTGGAGAAGCTGCACGACTACTCAGCAACACGCTCATTAGTGACGCCAATTATGAACCAGCATGGCAACTTCTCGTCGATAACTACGACAACAAGAGAGCATTGTTGAAAACCCAGCTCGACATTCTGCTCAATCAACCTAAACTAACCCGAGAAACAGCTCAAGGCATCAAGGAGCTAAAAACGAGGACACACGAATGCCTCACTGCCATTGAGAATCTGGAGGTCTCAACAAAAAATTGGGATCCCATTCTCATCCACCTGCTGGTCCAAAAACTACCAAGCGAAACTCACGAACATTGGGAACAGTCGCAGAGCACCAAATCAAGGCAATCGATTCCAACATGGGTGGAACTACGCGAATTCTTGGAAACCAGGTTCAGAACCTTGGAAGCTGTCGGCAAACCAACAATCCACAAGAATGAACCTCACGAAAGCAAGTCCAGAGAGCACCCAAGAAGAAGAAGCCAAGCCTTCCACGTCGCAAATCAAAGCGTATGCATCCTGTGCAAAGGCGCACATGCCATAGGGAAATGCCCCAAATATGTGCAGTTCAGCATTGATGAGAGATATAAAACAGTCAAATCAAAGGATCTATGCATCAATTGCCTGAGAGCAGGCCATCGCTCATCACAGTGTCCCAGTAAAGGTAGATGTTTCCAATGCGGAAAGACTCACCATACAACCTTACATAGAATCCAGTCAGCGAGTCAAACCAACAGCAGCGTGTCACCGCCCTCAAGTTCAAACGATGAATTACCATCCAACCAAACACAAACATACTTCGCTCAGGCAGCACCCTACGACTGCCGACAAGTACTATTAGCCACAGCCCTGGTCACCGTAGTATCTCCAACTGGACGAGAGCAGGTCTGCAGAGCACTCATTGATCCCGGATCTCAATCCTCATTCGTACGTGAGGCAGTGGTTCAAAATCTACAACTCAAAAAGGAGCCAATACAAACAGCATTAAGCGTAATCGGTAACATGCCAGCCGGGAAAATCACAAAATGGGCCTCGCTGCAACTAAAGACACGAAACCAACAGGCGAAGAACATCCAGGTCCAGGCAATGGTAATTAACAAAATAACTAATCCATTACCAAATAGTGAATGTTCTAGCAAGGATTGGGCGCACTTAAAGGGTCTCGAATTAGCGGATCCAACATTCCACAAGCCGGGTCACATCGACATCCTTTTGGGAGCAGATGTATTCCCCATGATCATCTTGGCCGGCCTAAGGAAAGGCAACGAGGAAGCCCCAGTGGGACAAAACACGGTGTTTGGGTGGATCATCTCTGGGAAGACCACTTCAGCTGCACGAGCAAACACACATATGAAAACATTCTTCACTCAGGCGACTCCTAACGATGAGCTAAAGAGATTCTGGGAACTAGAAGAACTTCCATCAAGATCCAAATGGACAACCGAAGAAACCCGTTGCGAAAACCACTTCAAACACAACGTCACTAGATGCAGCAACAGACGTTACCAGGTACGGCTGCCATTTGTAGCTGATAAAATACAACTTGGCGCATCAAGACACATCGCCATTCGAACATTGATGCAAATGGAGAAACGATTCCAACAAGATCCCGATTTAAAAGCGGACTACGTCAAATGCATACAAGAATATTTGACGTTAGGTCACATGGTGCCTGCCACCACCCCCGAATCAGCACTTCAAAACCAACTGCCTAACGGCACGACAACATATCGATGTTGTTACCTGCCTCACCATGCTGTCATCAAACCGAGTAGCACGACCACCAAACTGAGAGTAGTGTTCGACGCATCTCGTCCAACTGCCAATGGAAATTCGTTAAACAGCGTATTACTGAATGGACCAGTAATACAAGACTCATTGATGTCCACACTCATGCGATGGAGAAAACATCGAATTGCTTACATGGCCGACATAGAGAAGATGTACCGGCAGATACGAGTTCATCCAGACGACGCCGATTACCAACGGATAGTTTGGAGGGAATCACCAGAGCAACCCATACAGGACTACAAACTGTTAACCGTCACATTCGGAACAAAGAGTGCTCCTTTCCTTGCCATCCGAACTATGCACCAATTAGCGAAAGATGAATCAAAAACTTTCCAAATTGGCTCCAACGCAGTACTCAACGATTTTTACGTTGACGATTTGATGACTGGCGCCGACAACATAGAAGAAGCGAAGGAGAAACAAAAACAACTAATTCAGCTTCTTCGAGCTGGAGGACTAGAACTTCGAAAATGGGCCGCAAATCACAACGCCATTTTAGAAGAAGTTCCGGCAACCGATCGAGAGGTCTCATTTCCACTCGCAGTGAATGCAGAAGAAGTCAAAGCTCTTGGCTTATTATGGAATCCTGCCAGCGATATACTATCGTACAAGGTCAGCATGGAGTCAGCACCAGAAACATATACAAAACGGAAAATATTGTCCGAAATTGCGAAGCTGTTCGACCCCATCGGCTGGCTAACCCCAGTAACAATTAATGCCAAAATACTCATACAAAGTCTTTGGCTGACAAAACTCGACTGGGATGAAACGGTCCCGATCAACATCGATCAACAATGGCGAAGGTTCCGAGAAGCCCTCCAAGTCATCCAAACTATTCAAATCCCGCGGTGGATTGAAGCTCACAACACAACCCAGAACGTCGAAATCCATGGATTTTGCGACGCATCCATCAAAGCATATGCAGCAGCCGTATACATCCGGACACAGGACGAAGACGGCAACTACCATTGTCACTTAATCGCTGCCAAAAGCAAAGTGGCACCCATCAAGACCATCTCACTGCCAAAGCTAGAGTTATGCGGAGCACACTTGTTGGCTAAATTACTGGCACAAGTAAAGGACGACATGAAGTTCCAGCAGGTAACTACACATGCTTGGACTGATTCTACAATTGTACTCGCATGGTTGAGAAAACACCCATCATCATGGGAAACATTTGTGGCGAACAGAGTCTCACAAATACATCAACTGCTAGACCAAAGCAGCTGGAATCACGTCAGAACAGAGGACAACCCTGCCGACTGCGCCACAAGAGGACTATCACCGAGTGAATTAAAACTCCATAAGTTATGGTGGACAGGTCCGCATTGGCTCCAACAGACAAAGGAGCACTGGCCCAAACAGAAAGAAATCCAAGATACCACGGTGGGAGTACGAAAAACCACCACCAATCTTCATATCGAAGTAGATCCCTCCAATCACGATCTGATCAACAAATATTCGTCATTAACGAAACTACTAAGAGTCACAGCATATTGTCTACGGTGGTTAAAAGCATCAAAATCATCATCCAGCCTTCCTCAGCCTAGCTACCTAACTTCAAGAGAAATCCAAGCAGCCCTACAGTGCTGGATAAAAAACGTCCAATCACAGGAGTTTGAAGAAGAAATACGAGCAATACAGTCAAAACAACCAGTGTCCAGCAAAAGTAAACTCATAAGATTGACACCGTTCCTCGATCAAGAAGGTCTTTTAAGAGTAGGAGGTCGCATCCAGAATGCCAATACAACGTTCTCCGAAAGCCATCCCATCATCTTGCCAGAGAAAAGCCCATTAGCTAAACTCATCATCGACAATATCCATCGCACGACATTGCACGGAGGCACACAGCTAATGTTACATATGCTAAGGCAGAAGTATTGGATACTGAACGCACGAAACGCAGTAAGACGTCATAATCAAAATTGTATGCAGTATTATAGTCAACCAGCAACGATTCCTAAAGAGAAAATGGCACAATGGCGTTTCCGCCGGAAAACAAAAACATCTTAATCGGCTTCCTCGAAACACTTCTTTGAAGCTTAACGCTTCAAGGCGGGGAGAATGTTCCGGCGACACTAAAATAAAATCGCACCTGAAAAAAGCCAAAACAAACTCCTGAAAGGAAAAGTAAAAAACCGAAAGGGATAAATAAAATAAAACACCAAATCCACAATATCTTTCACTTTTATTAAAAATTTAAAAAAACTACATAAATGAATACAAAAAGTATAAACAAAAAACACGCACAGGGACAGCACTACACAAAAACAAACAACAACAACAAATTCGTCTGAAAAAAGAAAGGAGTTAGTAAAATACAAATATTTAAATATATATCATAAGTTCTTACCTTTTACAATCCAAGGCGCTGAAAAATCAACAGGAAAATCCATCCAAGAAATCATCCAAATGCCGTCGGCAAATCACGATTCTATAAACAAAATGGTTAATAAAAAAAATACACAACAGATTCCAAAAAATTACTCACCTGACAACCCCAATGGAGTGATCGCGGGCTCCTCATTTCATTCCCCACCGAATCTACGTTTAGAAACCTGAAAATATAGAATAAAATTAGTAAATAAACTAAAATTAGAAGAAAATACTTACCAAAACAAACAACTCCATTTGACGTCTACGAGTGAAACAAGAACAGCTGATCGGACATCGCACACAGATCTAGTACATAAACCCGAAATTATGTACTTCGAGAACGAAGCCCCCTACTACAGAATAGCCTCAACCATTATTCAAAGAGAAATAAATACCGACGCACAGACGGCGTTAAATCAGATTGCTTTTAATCTTTCTAGAGTCTTGAACTAGAAGATAAAATCTGTATTGAGGTTTTAGCAATAAAGCAATTTCAAAGCCTAAGTATCGAACTTAGCATTCTGGAAAGACAGAATTGAGGTCTTTTCCCAGTAAAGCCCGAATTAAAGACAGTTTTGAAGTCTTTAATACAGCAGTAACTTAATCACCAAAATTGATTTCAGCAGTTACTCTAACCAACCACAGAGGGACGAATTTGCGAAGAAACAAGGCAAAACAGTCCAGCAAGCCACAACCAGGGCAGCAAGCAGCAAACAGCAAGCAAATCCCAAGCGATTCTCAAGAAACGAAACCAGAGTGCAGCAACACAAAGGTTATTCCTGGCTGTTCTAATTGCAGAACACATCAGGCGAAACATCGATCGTCATCTGACAGATAGGTGGCGTTATCAATTAAGTTACCAGAGCAAGCAATATTTTGGTAATTTTTATTTACAAAACAAATACGAAATTTCAAGTAATAAATAACAAATTAAAGATTGAATTGAAATATTTTGGCAATTTGTTGAATTTTTATTGAATTTATATTTAAGAAAATCTAATAATTAATTGCGAATAAATAGTAATTTGGTTATTGGAAAAAGTTATCTTTTTATTGAGTCACACCCTTCCGGCACCTTTTTTATTGAGTCAGAAATTAAATTGCTAATTCTGAACAAATTTATATCGGGCTTGATGCCAATTAATAGCATGTATGCCACAAATAAAAAACAACAAATTGTTACCTTTTATAACTTTGGATACCTTTCTATAAGTTTCTTATTTTCTCGCGTGGATCCTGCCTTGATTTTGGTCACTCACTTCACTAAATCTTCCAACTCACTATGATTTCTCAAACAAACTAAGAGGTCCAATCGCTGGGTGCTGCCGCTTTTTATAAGCAAAAAGGCATCCATTAGAGAAATTCCAATTTCCCTGGAAAAACTGGGATGAATTTCCAAAATTTGCTCAAAAATTGACAAAATTGTTGTCATCCCTTTTCAACATAATGTCCTTTTTTATCTTATTGTCATTAAGGTAAAAATATCTTTTTGGCAATATCTTTTAATTTCGAAAAAATACTACCTTTCTGGCATCACCATTGTTTTCGCCGGAAAATTTGGTATTGTTTTGACACCTCAAACGTCGCGAGATGTCAAAGTTAGCCCGAGTTTGAAGTTCCGTGTCGCGAGTGTTTTGTTTACCTGTGCCGGCTAATTAACGCAATTTTGTTGCGTTTCAGGTGAGTGTCGCATAATCTACAGTGTTTAATTGTGTTTCTGCATGGTTGTTTTCAGTTTTAATGTAGCCTTTTATATTTTTTATTTTGGGGTTATGTTTTATCAAAACCCTTGTAATTCATTCAATTTTCCCCTTTTTTACTAACTAATAAGACTAATTCGCTTTTAATTCATGTTATATGTTATATTTAATTCATTTATGTATGTTTTATGTGGAATTCATGTTTATTTGTTTTAATTATGTCATTGTTATTGTTGTGGTCTTTGTTGACATTTTGCCCCTTCGAGTGTATTAATTTCATTTTCATTTCAGATATTAATTGTTGGATTGTGCCTGTGTAACACCCAGGCACCAGGTATTACTTAAATATTCAAAAATTCATGTTACTAATTTCTTTTTTCATTTTAGGATTCAGGTTGAACATCCTCCCCCCCGTTGATCGTTCTTGATCAACAAGTTTCGTAATTTTGAAATTCCTCTTTTCCGATAGTGGTGAAAGAGGATGTTTCCGTCGGCCTTTACCTTAACCTTCGCTTGATAACGGCCGGGGAGGTTAATCGTCTGCTCCCTTCCCCTTCGTCGTTGGATTTTTTCGAAATCTATTTTGCATAATACCTGTTTGGACAGAAAAATGTCGACACCTTCTCTCGTGGTAAAACGTTGAAAATCGTTGTT
This sequence comes from Thereva unica, assembly GCA_949987705.1. Taxonomy (NCBI): domain Eukaryota; kingdom Metazoa; phylum Arthropoda; class Insecta; order Diptera; family Therevidae; genus Thereva; species Thereva unica. The sequence continues at coordinate 51,121,440 of OX465283.1, forward strand.
TTCTCTATCCTTATATTCCTTTAGCGTACGTGTTGGTCGCAGTATTCGTAACGAAGAGACGGGTCTCCCATTAATGTTTGCCGGTTCTTCGACAGCTGAGAAAGTATACCTGGTTTGCTCCGGTAGCGCGGGTGGATATTCCTGGGTAGTTGTAGAACCTTGTAATGCTTGATTAAGAGGGCTCGTCGAACCATCCGGTGTAGGAGGCGATAACGAGACCTCTTCGTCGATGTAGAGGTAACTGTCCCAGTTGTCCCAGTAGCCTTGTTCTTCGCATTCATAACGATTACCCATCTGAAATATTTTGATTTTAATTGTTTGCTTTTAACTACATGACATTAAGAGACGACACTTTGGACGAACATGACAATTAAAGTTTCTTATGCCTGCATGGGCAAGAGACATAGTTTGGTGACTGGACGTTTAAAACGCCCTAACTGAGTGCGAACTTGCACTACCCGTACTAAACCATCATTCCCTGGGTAGACTTCTTCAACTATTCCAAGTGGCCAAGCTGTAGGTGGAGTGGTGTCGCCTTTCAACAGAACAACTTGTCCGGGCTGGATGTTACCTTGTTGCTGTTGCCACTTCGGACGTTGTTGGAGTTGGTTTAAATAATCCTTCGACCACTTGTCCCAAAAATGTTTCGTCTGGTTTCGCGTATGTTGCCATCGTTGTTTCAATGAAGCGGTGCATGCATCTGACTCTGGTAGAATTGTTAGTGACTGACCAACTAGGAAGTGACCAGGAGTTAAGATGAGTGGATCCTCAGTGGTATTTGGTACATAACACATTGGTCTGGAGTTGAGGCAGGCTTCAATTTGTGTAAGGATGGTCGTAAATTCTTCGAAGGTGTTGACTGCGTTTCCCATTGTTCTTTTGATGTGGTACTTAATTGACTTGACACCTGCCTCCCAGAGACCTCCAAAGTGCGGGGCTGCTGGTGGATTAAAGTGCCAGTTTATTGCCAAATTTGTTAAATATTGACCAACTGCTGGACTGGATTCCTTAATTGCCTGTTGTAGTTCTTTCTCCAATAGCTTTCGCCCTCCTACGAAGTTGGTGCCACAGTCGGAATAAACGTCGGTACATTTGCCCCGTCTGGCAATAAATCGCTTGAATGCCGCAACAAAGGCTTCTGATGTTAGGTCTGATGCCAGCTCAATGTGAATCGCCTTCGTTGTCATGCATACAAAAATGCAGATGTATCCCTTTGATACCTTGGCATTACGGAGTTTCGATGTCTTGATGTTAAACGGACCGGCGTAGTCAACTCCTGTATTCGTGAAAGGTTTGGACACATTGGTTCTGCATGATGGTAAGCTGCCCATCAGTTGGTGGGTTGTAGTCTGACGATGTCTGGCGCAGATGATGCATTTGTGCAGTCTCGTGGTGATACATCTCCTACCATCCAATATCCAATATTTATTCCTGGTTGTGGCTAAAACCAACGATACGCCACCATGCAGTGTCTCAAGGTGTGTTTTATCGATGATTAGCCTTGTAACATGATGATCTCGTGGTAACATAATTGGGTGTTTCTGCGTGTAGGGAATCATGGCATTCGTTAATCGTCCTCCAACTCTGATCAGGCCATCTGGATCAAGAAATGGATTCAGCTTCAGTAGGTTGCTCTTTGATGATAGTGGTTTGCCATGCTGTAAGCTGTAGTATTCACCGTCGAAAGCGAGTTGCTGAATCTGTCGTAAAATTATTATTTCCGATGCCCTTAACTCATCTGTCGTTAATGGTTGTGTTTGTTTTGCAGTAGGGTTTCGTACGTTGTATATAAAGCGATATATTGTGGCTATTATACGAACTAAGTATGTATACGATGAGTAGCGATGTGTTAAGTCATCCTCAAGTTTATTTAGCAGGACTGTTGTAGTTTCCTTAGACTCCAACGTTGTTTCTTCCCTTATAGTAGCACCGACTGGCCAGTCTTCTGGATCCTTGATTAACCATGGTGGACCATTTAGCCAAAGTTTGTTGTTTATTAAATTACTCGCAGTGGTCCCTCTACTTGCTAGGTCCGCGGGATTCCATTGTGTTGCGATGTGTCTCCATTGATCATACTTAATCAGTTCCTGAATCTCAACGACTCGGTTTGCTACATAGGTCTTCCATCGAGCCGCATGTTGTCGAATCCATTGGAGGACAATAGTAGAATCCGTCCAAGCGAAGACTGGAATATCTTGAAAATGCATAGTCGATACAGTTTCCTTCATTACGCGAGCTAGAAGCAGTGCACCGTTTAGCTCAAGTCGAGGTATGGTAACTGGTTTTGTAGGCGCGACCCTCGTTCGTGATGTTATTAATGTTGATGTAACATTGCCCTTGTCATCCATAACTCGAAGATATATGACCGCTGCAAAGGCGCGTACAGACGCATCGCAAAACCCATGTAGCTGCATGTTGCATTGTGGTGAATAGTGAATCCATCGAGGAATGGAAAACTTGTTCAGGCTTTGTAAATCCGTTTTGTATTTTATCCAGTGTCCTTTGATGTGTTCTGAAACGGGTTGATCCCACGAGCATCCGGTTACCCACAAATCCTGTATGATCATTTTAGCTAATACCGGAGACTCACTTGTGGTATAGTAATTACAATATGAGCAATATTGCAATATACTTCAGGTGTGTCTCTATATACTGAGAAAAAATCTCGGTATACACTCAGTATACTCAACATTGAAACTCAATATCCCAATTGAGAAAAACTTCGTGGTATAGCTCAGTATACCCTAGATTTAAACCGAAAAATAGTCTGGGCATAACCCAAAATGATAATTTCGAACAGAATTTTAATTCTTCAATTTTCTATTTCACTTTTATTTTTAATATAAATTAATAATAATTTCACAATATTTCTATTCATATTTAACTGCAGCACAATAATTTTTTTCGATTTGCAAATCTGACAGATAATTGACAATCAAATAACTCAGTATACTAATGCAAGTGTGTCTTCACATTTTTATATTGCAATATGGCAATATTGCAATATCCCGATCTCAATTGCTATACCACAAGTCTGTCTCCGGTATAAGATAATCACTGGCTGAATTAATCCTAAGGGGTCGTATAGGGAAGCTACATCTGATAGTATCGTTCGTTTGGTTATGGTGCTGTGCTCCTTGAAGGCCTTGTAGTTGAATGAAAATTGATCAGAATATGGTTGCCAGCGTACACCTAGTGTCTTAATGGAATCTGCTTCGGAAAATGATACGATGTCCTTGTGTTCCCTGTACTCGGTTGGCAGATGTTCCAAAATTTTCGGATTGTTGCTGCTCCATTTCCTGAGATTGAAACCACCCGATTTCAACATAGCAATTAATTGGGATTGCAAGTTTAGTGTTGTGTCCACGTTGTCTGCACCCGTCAACAAATCGTCAACATAAAAATCACATTCGGTTGCCTTCGCTGCGAGTGGAAAGGTTTGACTCTCATCCATTGCGAGTTGTTTCAGTGCACGTATTGCCAAGTATGGAGCTGCTGTAGTTCCGAAGGTGGCTGTAGTTAGCTGGTAATCTTGTACATTATGTGAGGATGAGTTCCGCCAAAGAATTCTCTGGTATGTCTGATGTTCAGGTGCCACTTGAACCATCCTATACATTTTTTCTATGTCCGCGTGTACAGCAATTTGGTGTTTTCTCCACTTTAATAGAGTACAAAATAATTTTGGTTGTATCGTTGGACCAGGTAACAACCAGTCGTTTAATGATTGACCATTTGTTGTTTTGGCCGACGCATCAAATACCACCCTCAATTTAGTTGTACTGCTGTCTTTTATTACCGCATGGTGAGGAATGTAGTAGTTTGGTTCATTATTGTTCGGAGGTCGTGTTTCGATCATATGTCCTAATTGGATGTATTCGTTGAGACAAGCTGTGTATTCTTCCTTTAGTATTGGGTTATTGTTAAATCGCCTTTCTAAGCAGTAGAGCCTTTTTAGAGCTAATTCACGTGAATCGCCCAGGATGGGTTCCTTGCGTTGTCTGAAAGGTAGCTTGACTTCGTACTGCCCAGTTTTTAACCGCTTGTGTGTTTCTGTGAAATGGTCAGAACATTCTTGCTCGTCCTGAGTTAAGGTTGGCCTTGTGGGAAGTTCCTCTTCCTCCCAAAATTTTTTAAGTTGATTCCCGAGGTCTTGATTTGTTACTTGTATACTAAAGTTGTGTGAATCGAACTGTGTCGTTTGGGTTACATCTCCTCCAACGATCCATCCAAGGCTGGTGTTGATTGCCACAGGGCTGAGTTCTGATCCTCGACGTATACCTTCTTGAACAATTTTTGCGTAGGCGCTGATGCCAAGTAAAATATCCACGTTGCCAGGTTTCCAAAATTCTGGATCAGCTAGTTCGAGATCCTGAAGATGGCTGCATTCCTGTAGTGATATCGTAAACCTAGGTAAGGCGTCTGTGATTTTGTTGACTACCAAAAGTGTTTCTGTTATTAGGAAGTCCTAAACAATGCGTGATTGTAGGGTGAGCCTCGTTTGTTTTGTAGACCTTCCCGTTGCAATTGCTCCCATGACTATTATGTTGCAGTCAGCAGGACTATAATGTACTCCTAGTAGTTTGCAGGCGCTCTTGGTTATAAAAGATGACTCTGATCCTGGATCCACTAGACATCTGATTGTGTGTTGTTTTCCGTTTGTTCCCTTTATCAGTACTAAGGCTGTTGACAGCAATGCACGTGAATCCTCCCTAATGCAGAAGGCTTGGACATCATTTGGTTCGGTACCACTACAGGCTGGCTGGTCAAATTGCTGATTTGTTGTTGTGTTCGCATCATTTGTTGTATGCCTCACAAGATGTGCTTGTATGTTTGAGGTGTGTGTGATTGCGTTCTTGGATTGTTGAAGGGTCGAATTTGCGTTGGAAGAACCAGGTTGAATCTCATTGTGGAGAGTGGTATGGTGTTTCTCCTTGCACTTTAGACACCTAAATTTGCTTTTGCAGTTTTGTGATCCATGTTCCTTGGACAGGCAATTGTAGCAGTGACCAGTGGTTGTGACCAATTTTCGTCTGGCGGTTGGGTCCATGCGTAAGTATTTGGAGCATCTCTGAAGCCAGTGTCGCTCGTTGCATGCTGAACATCTGTTGTCCTTAACTGTGTGATGAACCCTTGTATTAAGTTTTGAGTGACTTGTGTGTGGCTGTTGATTCGTTGAGATGATATCTGAAATTGATTCCAACACCTTGTGTCGCTTACACAAAAATGTATGAAATTGTTTGTATGAAGGAAGATCTTGCGAAGCTCCTTGTTCTTCTTCCCACATCTTCAGTGTAATGAGTGGTAGCCTTTGAATGAGCATGTGTACAAGCAGGAGATCCCACGATTCTGTGTCTATTTTCAAGTTGTTTAGTTGTTGCAAGCAGTCATCGGTTGTGGAGATAAACGTTCTAAGGCCGCTAGCAGTTTCTGTAGTAAGTTTGGGTTGGGTTAACAGCGTTTTTAAATGATGGTTTGCTAAGATACGTTTGTTTTCGTAACGTTGTTTCACCTTGGCCCATGATGCATCGTAATTGTCGTTGGTAACAGGTATATGCCGTATTAATTTCTCAGCATCTCCAATTAAACATGATTTAAGATGATGGAATTTTTGTACCGGACTCAAATGCGTGTTGTTGTGCACCAATGATACAAACAGGTCATGGAATGAATACCATGAGTCGTAATTTCCGTCAAATTTTGGTAGATCGATCCTAGGCAGAATTGTGTCATGCCTAATTGGCGTTGTTTGGGTCGATTGCACTTCCATTGATGTAAACTTCCTAAGTCCTTCAATCACTTCACTCAAGTAGTCAGAATATTTACACTCTAAATTAACGTAGGCATCATCAGGGATTGCGGTGTCCGGTTGCTCGATTATGAGTGCTTCCGACAGCGTTTGATCTGCTTCCTTATATTCCATCCATAATTCCTTGAGTTCTTCTAACTTTACTTCATAAAACGATCTTGTCCGTTTAGCCGTAGCTGTTTTCCTTGCATTGTCAATAAGCCTTTCGATGCGACCTCTTAATGACTGCTCCCGCAGCATAGCCTTCTTTGATGCACTCATTATCGAAAAAAATTTTTATTTGAAATTCACTAAACAAATAGATTGCCGGTTCCTGGATGGAACCACCAAAATGTTCGATAGGTGGCCTGGTGTAGCGGTATAAAGAATGCACGACAATTTATATTTGTTCCGTGATTCAAAAACAAGATTCGAATGTACACTGAGTTTCAGTAAAAAGACAATATTCCTCACTCCACTGGATATTTATTTATAAAAAAAATGTCTCCACAATAAATACACTTTTATAATTTATTAATTCAATTTTAATTTAAACAAGTCTCCACAATAAATGTACTTTTATAATTTATTATTTCAATTTTAATTTACACAATTCTCCACAATAAATGTACGTTTATAATTTATTATTTCAATTTTAATTTACACAATTCTCCACAATAATGCACATTTAAATTTTATTGTTCCAATTTCATCCTTTTTTATTTTTACATAATAACCTTAAATATTAAATTCCTTAAAATTAAAATACACCTTCACTTGAAAATTGCACCTTAAAATTTTCTTCCCTTGTACCGGCGTTGATGGCTGAAAACAATATTAACGTGCTTGATGCGATGCAATGATTTGCATGTTTACACCTCCCACGTTAATGGTTAATTTATATCGGGCTTGATGCCAATTAATAGCATGTATGCCACAAATAAAAAACAACAAATTGTTACCTTTTATAACTTTGGATACCTTTCTATAAGTTTCTTATTTTCTCGCGTGGATCCTGCCTTGATTTTGGTCACTCACTTCACTAAATCTTCCAACTCACTATGATTTCTCAAACAAACTAAGAGGTCCAATCGCTGGGTGCTGCCGCTTTTTATAAGCAAAAAGGCATCCATTAGAGAAATTCCAATTTCCCTGGAAAAACTGGGATGAATTTCCAAAATTTGCTCAAAAATTGACAAAATTGTTGTCATCCCTTTTCAACATAATGTCCTTTTTTATCTTATTGTCATTAAGGTAAAAATATCTTTTTGGCAATATCTTTTAATTTCGAAAAAATACTACCTTTCTGGCATCACCATTGTTTTCGCCGGAAAATTTGGTATTGTTTTGACACCTCAAACGTCGCGAGATGTCAAAGTTAGCCCGAGTTTGAAGTTCCGTGTCGCGAGTGTTTTGTTTACCTGTGCCGGCTAATTAACGCAATTTTGTTGCGTTTCAGGTGAGTGTCGCATAATCTACAGTGTTTAATTGTGTTTCTGCATGGTTGTTTTCAGTTTTAATGTAGCCTTTTATATTTTTTATTTTGGGGTTATGTTTTATCAAAACCCTTGTAATTCATTCAATTTTCCCCTTTTTTACTAACTAATAAGACTAATTCGCTTTTAATTCATGTTATATGTTATATTTAATTCATTTATGTATGTTTTATGTGGAATTCATGTTTATTTGTTTTAATTATGTCATTGTTATTGTTGTGGTCTTTGTTGACATTTTGCCCCTTCGAGTGTATTAATTTCATTTTCATTTCAGATATTAATTGTTGGATTGTGCCTGTGTAACACCCAGGCACCAGGTATTACTTAAATATTCAAAAATTCATGTTACTAATTTCTTTTTTCATTTTAGGATTCAGGTTGAACAATAATAGTGGTAAATCCACAAGATTTTTCTAGAGAATTTGTTTTTCCTGAACGTTAACAAACAAACATTTCCTCCGTATTTCGTTCGCTGCACTAAAACGGGTGTTCAAATTCGTATTGAGCGTGCTGAAGCGCCGTTGACAAACTGAGAAGCGAATGACTTCATTTGGAAATTCCAGAGCTTTCCGGAGATATTAGCAAAACTGTAACTGTTAAGTACTTGTCGTCAGACTTGACCAATAAGAACAAATTTTGCGGTAACTACTGGAAATCCCGGGATGAACCGCAATTTTCTGAAACTGTATCACGCGTAGAAAACAATTACCCGTCAAAAAGTGCTAATCCAAGGTTTGAAAAATTCGCGCTGTTTGTAAAGGGTAATGAAATTTTTGCACGATTTTGAACGGTTGTCGGATTTTGACAAGTGATGTGAACCCAAAAAAGATCACTTCGTTTAGAACGGGTCTCATTCCATCGAGTTTATTAGATATAAGCAAAACTTGTCAATTTAAGGTCTTTCTGACAATTAGCCGAAGTTTTTTCTATTTAAACAAAAAAGGGCCGACCGAATATTATGAAATTTTTTTCAGAGCATTTCTTCGTTAATATTCTTTTTTCGACACCTCAATGAAGTCGATATAGTTTTTAGTTCTCGCGGTATCGTGCAGGTACAAAAATCATAAATGTCGTTTACACAAAAAAAAACGGTTCGACCGAATTTTATGAAAATCTTTTCAGATCATATTTTGATTAATACTCTTCGAACGGCACGTCAACTAAGTCGATATCTTTTATAGTTTGGGCGATATCGTTCAGGTACAAAAATCACTTATGTTATTTAAACCAAAAAACCGCTCGACCGAATATTCTTCGAAATCTTTTCAAATTATATTTTGGGGCCTCGGTAGTCTAGAGGTAAGGCGCCTGACTGCTATCCCCAGAGGTCCCGGGTTCGAATCCCGGTGGTGCCACGGTCCTTCGCCTTTCCCACCTAACTTTCCTTCTTTCTTCTTCCCTCTTTACATTCCTGATTCCCCTGTCATAGCCTTCCCTAGTCCTTCCCCGCTCCACCAAGCGCATGCCATCGGTTGGTTGATGAGATTCAACTCGTTTCAGGAGGCATAACACTCCAGCGAGTTGTTCTCGACGCCCCGATGTCAGAGTCGCGAAATGGTTGTGAGTAGGTGGAATCAAATATCGCGGCTAGGTTGTGACAGTTACTTCCTTCTCTTCTGTCTATCTTCCGGCTAGAGCTGCTGTTCGACATTGCACTCTATACGAATAAAATAGATTGTCGACAGTACAAAGGGACTTTCCCTAAGCCTCTAGTCTGTCACATAAAAAAAAAAAAAAATACGCTTCGAACGGCACCTCAAGTAAGTCAGAATCTTTCGTGGTTCGGGCGTTATCGTGCAGGTACAAAAATCACTTACGTCGCTTAAACAAAAAAACGGCTCGACCGAATTTCATGAAAATCTTTTCAGATCATATTTCGGTTAATACGCTTCGAACGACACCTCAACGAAGTCGTTATCTTTTTTGGTTCGCGCGATATCGTGCAGGAAAAAATGACCACATCCGTACGCGCACACACACACACACACACACATACTTCCTCCCAATTTTTTGCTTAAAATGCTCCTGGGACCTTGAAAGATGAAAATACGTCGAAATTTTCGATTTCGATTTTCGGACCGATTACAATAACTTCCTATACTGGGAAGTTAATAATAAAAGTTATTTTTAACTTACAACAAAAGAAATATTATTTGAAAACATTTCTTTAGAATGAAGTCATATATTTAATTTAAGGGATTTCATATTTTACAAAGACTTTGTTTCTTCTTTTTTGAAATCCAAAAGTTCATTAATAATTTATAAAATTACTTAAATCCTGTTAATGAATTATTTAATGTAATGTTTTTCGATGTTCGGTTAGAGCACTACGCCACTACTTTCATGCATGTTGGAGCACCGGTGACCATGCCTCCAAAAAATCAAACCCAGTTTGATTTTCATCAAACCGATGCGCGCACCGATTTTTGGTCGGCCGGCCAGCCCACTATAGATAGTTTTGGTTGTACATCCGCCCTTCGATGTACATCCAATTTGACCGTGTATGGGGGGCTTAACGAAGGCAGAAAAAATAGAAAAAACATTCAGACGCAGAAGAAAACAAAAGAAAAGCCAATTTTCTCAAGAATTTCTTCTCGGTAGCGGGACTGCATATCATTTGCGGCATTCTAGGAATTGACACAGAGCCGGACGAAGAAAAAATGGCCGAGAAAATAATGAAACATCTAAATAATATAGAGTTGTTAATTCCAGAGATGAACGAAGACGAAGGTACTGAAAATGAAGACGGAATAAAAAGACAGTCAAGACGACAGCGAAAGTGAGGGTGAAGGTAGTGTATATACCAACATCGAAAAAGAGGAAGTGATGAATATAAATAGAGATAGTTGGAGTAACGAACGCTATAATAGGGTATAGTTGTTTTCAAACCTCGTGACATCCCGCGCATGTTCCCCAGCTAAGCTCTTAAAAATGTTTAAAAGTTCAGACAAAAGCTTCAGTTAACTCCTCCTATCAAATCACTTGTTGCCATGTAATCAGTCGCGACTGCGTATTGCTACCGGGAGGTGTATCTTTCTGGGACTTCAATGATTATTTAAAAAATTTACAAATTATGACTAAAAAACACCCGTTTTTATATATTTTTTTTATTTTAAGGTTATTATATTTTACACATATGTTACAGAAATAATTTGTAGTGATTTCTACTAAAAAATACGAAATTTGTGTTTTTATCACTTTGATTACTAGATTGTTGACATTTCCTGCCAGTCGCATACGCGCTTCTGCCCGGGGAGGTTGTGTTGCTTGCGACTGCGGGGAACTGTCTGTTTATGAATGAAAACGCTCATTTATTCAAAGGAATTTTTTTCAGCATTTTTTTTAATTATTTTAAATTTAGAAATGAGAAATATTTCGCATAATTAAAGTAAAATTATGCTTATTATGTTGAATAAACTGCCTTTGTTGAGCAAGGGCTTTACATGTATTTAAAAGCTCTGCTCAACACATAGAAAGATAAATTAACTTTATTCATTCGGCATGCGCGCATCCCTTCCCAAATTATTTTGTTGAGTTTTTTCAGTGTTTGTTGCCGTTTTAACTAAAAAGAGGGGAAATGATAGAACATTATTTATAAAATTTGGCAACGAGGTGCGCAGAACTGCTCAAATTTTTTGTGTCACGGAGTTTGAAAAATTCTATACATCATTAACGGAATCGATGATATCCCAATAAACAAAGTTGTCCTTTATGGAGCACAAACTATCACTAGCACTATGACTGACTTCAAAGTCAGATGCAAAAACTAAAATCAGTAGAGGGACGGGGAATAATAGGAAGGACGAAAAAGATTCTGAAAGATTCAAAACCGCAAACAACATTTCGATGTTTCAACTGTGGCCATTTAAACCTGCCCTCGCAAAGATTTTGCTTCAAATGTGGTGAATATGGGCATTTGTCGTTTAAGTGCACCAATGAGGTGAATGATAACAGGGAACGTTTCCACAGAGTAATGACAATTCACACTCCTCACAACAAGACAGGGAAATTGGCCCTAAATGGAATTAATATTCAGACTATCATAGACCCGGATAGCCGCATAAATTTATTTCGTGACGATGCATGTCCTAGTGAATTTCGGAGGAAAGAGGTTCAGACGTCTACAGTAAAAAGCCAGAAGTGTCTAAGTGCAAATTTGACGATTTTGACTTTATTGCATTTTTGTATTCAGTATTTTAGTCTTAATCATTGCTATAATTATTATCTTAAACTGAGCTGTGGTTGCTGAGTTATTCGACCGGCAAAAGAGGTTTTGTGCACAATTCTGTATCTAAAAAAATCTTTGAGGGCGATTATCTCGAAAGGCATATTTTGCACTTAAGCACTTCTGGCTGTGTACTGTAGACGTGTCTTCGGCGGAGCAACTAAAAACCAATTGTAGTGGTAAGGCATGTCCCAATTGAAATCAAAGAAGAAAAGTATACTACATTGTGCTCGTCCGAGTGCTGCCAGACACGGATATTGTAGGGTTAGAGCTAGTCCATCATGGAAGCCTAATAATTTCACGTGACGAAATCCGTTCCGAAAGAGCTTTGCACAACACAGCAGAAGAAGTCAATAAAGAGGAAGACAATCTAAAGCTGAAGATGATGATGGAGACAGATTATGATAAAGGCGAGTTCCAAATCGACGTTAACCCACAGCACAGCTTCGCAGCCCGTAGCTTCGGGAGATTCGTCAATTACGTGTTCAGAGAACTCATCAAAAGCGGGATAGTAATTAATAATGTCGACGATCTTAAAGCTTACGGTAGTCCTGAGAGTGGCAGCGGAACACGCTCTGCAGATAAGTTGGGATAAATGCCAATTCCTAAAAGATGAAGATGACTAGAAATTCAACGATTAGCCCCGCACCAAATAAAATCAAAGCTTTAACACATTTTCCATCTCCAAAGAACGTGAAGCAATTGCAAAGCTTTCTATTCATGCAGCGAACCCTTGACAAGATTGCAACTTCCAATTTGGCACTCCACAAAGACAGGCACTAGAGATGAAAGTAAGTCCTAGCAACGAACCCTGAATTGAGACTATTTGATCCAAGTGCCGTGACGGAAATACATACAGACGCTAGCCAAGAAGAAGTAGCCGCCGTGCTACTGTGGAGAGATGCACAAGAGAAGGAACTGCATCCAGTTTGTTACCTAAGTCGGACAACAAAGGTTGTTGAGAAAAAATATCTCGTTTATGAATTGGAGGTGCTCGCGGTGGTAACAGCTGTCACAAAACTTAGGCACTACTTACTGGGGGTAAACTTCAAGATTGTAACAGACTGTGCAGCATTGCAGCGGACGATGAAAAAGAAAGAGGTCCCGAATTGAGTGGGTTGATGGATTCTGATGATGCAGGAATTCGATTTCACTACGGAGTATCCTGGTAGAAAATTAAGACAACGATGAGAAACTTTAAGCCATCAAACAAGTGTTGGAGCATGGAACATACGACGATTATATCCTACAAACTGAAGTGTTCGAGAAGTTCGTGGACGGAAAAACCGCGATGGTCGTTCCAGAGAAGATGCACGCTGAAATAATAAACAGAATCCACGACGATGATCACTATGGCACTAAAAAGATGGAGGAACTTATTCGAAGGAGTTATTACATCTCACAATTGAAGCAGAAAATCCAAGAACAAATTCAGAGTAGTGTTCCATGTCTATCTGCCCAGAAGAAGAGCAAGAAAGCAGGGGAACTATTTCCAATCCTGAAAGGATAACTAGCATTGGTAACGTATCATATTGATCATTTAGGTCCAATCGTGGGAACAGCAAAAGCATACAGTTACCTCTTTATGGTTGTAGATGGGTTCTCCAAGTTTACTTGGATCTACCCAGTTAAGTCTACGGGCGTTAAAGATGTGTTAAATCGTCTTGAACACACAAGCTCGAACAATTGTAACAGGAGTTCCAAGAGGTAATGGCCAAGTAGAGCGCACCAATCAAATAATTATCGCCATATTAGCAAAGCTAGGTGTCGAAGATTTGCCACGTTTACCAGGTGCAGAGATGTTTAAACGCGAAGTATCGATTTGACCCCATTTGAAGTGCTTACAGGGATAAACATGAAAAATACAAATTATCACGATATCCTGATGGTGTTATAGCACGAGATAATCCAGATATTTAGTGACGAAAGGGAGTCGTTAAGAAAAGAAGCTTGCGTACAAGGCCAAGGCTCAACAGGCCCAGAAAACGCAATTCGATAAAAGGACAAAAAAGGCTACCAAATACGCCGTGGGAGATTTAGTTGCTGTGCAGAGGACACAATTCGGTACTGAAATAATGCTGCAAAGCAAGTTTTTAGGCCCATATCAAGTGTAATGTGTTTTGGGACACCATCGTTACGAGCTATAAAAGCTAACTGGAGAAGGACCTTAAAGAACATCCAGAGTGGCAAAACAAATGAAGAGCTGGCAGCAAGAATAGTTGGGGACCAACTACTAGCAGGAAGGCCGTGTGAGATTCCACTGTAAAAACCCAACTTAGTTATTATTAGTTTTGCTTTTTGAAAATAAAATATCTTGAATGAATTATCGAAGTCTGACACTTATTCATCTAAATTCATTCTGTTTCCTTCAAAGTATAGGTTACAATTACAATTATTATTCCACCGCGTGACCTAATCTCCCATACATTTTTCGTAGGCTGATTGCGAGAAGCTTCTTTGCTTTATTGCTTTCTGCATGAAAATGGTTGCTATTCTCTTACTTTATCTTCCTGAGATTAATGAAAGAAACGATGCCGTGATATACTCTATTGGTACATTTTCAGATACTACGGCAAGTAATAGCATAGTTCGTTTATAAAACAAATAAATTTGATCGACTACGCGACTACTTTAAGTTCTCAACTCATTCCTAGAATTTCGTGTTTTTGTTTCGAATATCCTTTCCGTTACAGTTTCCCAGAAAGACAGAAATTTCGGGAAATATGCCAGTAGATGACCCAGGATGAGATGGATAGACTATGTGACGGCTGACGCAACATCCGGAACTGGAGACATGCTGTTATGGATCATCAACTCTGAAGAAATGCCCTAGAGGAGGTCAAGGCTTGAATGGATGTGCAATAAATTCCCATGTATAATACATTTTTATTAGACCTTTACTTGAATTTTGAATATTAATTACTCGAATGCAAGAAGTCCAATGTTTTTTAAAAAAATTTATTGAATGTATGAGATAGATAGATCAAATTTTTAATTTGGAATATGCTCCTTCGATCAGTTTGGGTGTTTTCGGAAACGTCGTATGACTTGCAGTCATCAAAACCAAGTGTTCGGAAACTGGTTCATGCATTTGCTGACAATTCTAAAACAACTTGACTAATCGTAAGACAGCAAAATTTTGGCAAAGATCAAGTCAGCTGTGCATGTGATGAAGAAGAAAGTCTTTGTTTTGTCAAGACAGGTAAAAATGGCGAATAATGATGAAATTATTAAGTAAGTTGGAATATATTGAATTTTAGTTTAAAAAAAAATTCTAAATATGTTATTTTGCTTGATTTCAGTGAGAATTCAATGTCAAGAAGTCAAATAAAACTTATTATAACTACAAGACTGGCTTATGAAGACCAATTTAAAGCTGGAAAGAAAAAGAAAAGCATATTATGGAACATGATATTAAGAGATATTCAAAAAAAAGATCCCATTTGTACTTTTAGTAAAAGTGATATCATAACGAAATATACGAACTGCTTTACTACGTATAAGAGAATCAAAAAGAGAAATCGTCAAACGGGAAGGAATCCCACGACGTGGGAATATTTTGATGCTTTTGATAATGTTTACGGCAGTTCTAGCTTTATTAGTGCAAACAAGGAAAATTTGGTTTCAAGCATGGATTTAGATTGTGACTCTGGATCGGTGGCAGAAGAAAGAAATGTATCTTCACTATCAACGTCGTCAATGCAAAGCACAGATCTCTTCAATGAAGCAGACCCTGATATACAAAATGAAGAAACATTTGAATATGTACATCAACCCAAAAAAAAGAAAAAATTTACTGGTCTTATTGAAGTGCTTGAAAAAGACTTGCTAGAAGCTCAAAAGCAACATAAGGAACTTGTGGATATTGAAAAAGAAAAGATAAATGTTTTGAAGGATTTAAAAAGAATATTGGAAAGTGCTGTGAATGGAAATTAAGGTGTTGTTCGACGCTTGCTGCTAACTTGGATAACTTCTGTTTTAGAATTTTTTTACTTTAGCCAAATGAATAAGAGGCTGTGTTAATTTTTTTTACTTTCGCCAAATGAAAAAGACGCTGTGTTATGTTTCTTTTAATTTAGCTAAATAATTAAAAGATTGTGTTTTCCTTATTATGAATAAATTTTATTAAATATTATCAAAAACATAAATTTAGTTCAAGCCGAAAATAATGTAGTTAATAAATCTCGTTTTCTTTTAGCTGCTCCATTTTGAGAAGATTGATTGTTCACAGATTCATGAAATGTTTCATCATTTACATTTCTTTCGCTTTGGTCTAGATCAATTATATTCACATCTTGCTTTTTAATGATAAAATTGTGCAGTAATATACACGATGAAACTATGTACTTGGCTTCACTTATGTCATGTATAGGTAAATGTTTCAAAATTGGAAATTTTCCTTTTAAAATTCCGAATGCTTGCTCAATACAAACTCGGGTTGAACTTAGCACAATATTAAATTTTTTTTTCCGATACTGAAAGATGACCATTGTCTCGAAACGGAACCATAATAAATGTATCGAGCGGGAATGCGGAGTCTCCTAATATGTGTCCACATTGAGGTATTTCAATAACTTTATTTGAAAGTTTGTGGAATAGCGGATTGTTTCGCCAAACATATGCGTCATGAGACCTGCCTGGCCAACCGAAGTAGAAATTTATAAAGCGATATTTGCTATCACAAATTGCCTGGAAAATGCTTACCAATAAAATAGCAGCATCATTGAAGATTATACCTGTAGTATTATGGAATGTGTTCCTTTTCTATTATAATAGCTAGAACTGTCTTCTCTAGGAGGGCTTATTTCCAAGTGGGTACAATCTATGCATCCAATTACATTTGGAAATGGTTGATTCACCCGAAGTTCTTGAAAATCTCCCATTAATTTTAAATATTCTTCATTAGTCTGCGGCCAACTAACAAAATCCTTCATTAAAATAGTTAGAATTCTTGTTGTTTTCCGAATTATACAATGAGCACTTCCACATCCAACACAAAATCTGTCGGATAATTCTCTTAAAGTTGTCTTGTTTGCTAACCTCCAAATCGTTATGTATAGGGAATATTCAGAGTTAATTGGAGTTCTACCTGTCCACGACTTAATCCAGTGCGGATCTACTAAATCTAACAGATCCTAAGAATTTATAAGATTAAGCTCTGTTAAATTGGGGTATTTGTTCTTTCCTGAAAAGTACGTCTATCCATTCTGAAATGCGAATGAAAAATATCGTTGGGATATTCTTTAATAACATTCATATAGAGTTGAATTTTTGGAATTTTTCTAAGTTCATTATTTTGCAATTCCATCAAAATCGCTATCTTTTTCTTTATTCGCCGAATCCGCTTTCGTACTTTTTTGATACCTGGATTTACAACGCAATAATCAAAAATTTCTTTACTTATAAAATCCACAATAAAAGTAGCCATCTTAAATTTTTTCACAAAATTCTCACACAGAGTTAAATTCACAAACGTCCAAAGATGAAAAAAACTTGACAGCGAAATGTTTGCAGCAGATGATTATCAATAGACAAAAATTAGTCTACAGACAATGCAATTGCCAAGTCATATGACGTTTCCGAAAACGCTCTTTTTTATACACTCCTATATGTAACCACACTAAAACACCTTTCAACAAGCTCAGTCAGAAAAAAACAAGATAACGCAGGGGGCGGCAATGTCTGGGGTGGTAGCACGTAAGTTGTTTCAATCGACCTCTTCATACAAAAATCTTGAATTTTTGTATGGAGAGGTCGATTGAAACAACTTACGTGCTACCACCCCTGTTTTGCACGCGGGCGCTGAAGCGGCTAGCGGCGGGCCTGACTTCCATCGTCGTTGAAGTCATCAGGGTACTCTCGGAAGTGCCGAACTTACATGAGAACTTCCTTTCGCTTAAGCGCCTCTTTAGCGGCGAGTTCAGTCAAAATAGACATTCAACCTATACCCCAGTTGTCAGAGCCAAATTTAGACTGAAACCTATAGTCCAATAAATACGTACTTTTTCTTTGCGAAAAATTCCGCACGCGATTTTTTTTTAACAAAATGACTTTATATAATTATATGACGCCATTTTGAATATGAGCTTAAATTCAAAATGGCGTCATCCCCACCCTTATGCTACACTTACAGTGAAGGGAAACGAGTTTAATTCTATATCTCAGAAACGATGGATTTTACGACAAAAATGTATTTAATCTTTTTTGTAGATAAATAAGTGATTTAACTTTTTTGTTCAGATTTTTTTTTTGTAAAGTCAATTTATACGGAGTTATAGTACTTCAATAACCGGCGCCCGGATTATAACTACTTTCTGAAATTTCCTCTGTCAAACGACACCAAAACTTTGCACGTGAAAAGCAAAAATAACAAGCGCCGAAATGGTACGAACTTTTGTAATTACCTATATATCAGGAAACAAATATCTTCTTTTAAATATTTGCGAATGATTGGTTCCGGAAAATGATACAAACTTTACTGCAGAACTATTTTGGTGAATTTTCTATCGAGAGCAGAAGTTGAAGGAAAGTATTTTGGTTCATTCACCGTAGAACATTGTTTGCCGGCTTTCTTTGGAACAGAACATGAAAAGCAATAATAGTTCCTTCCTTAAAGGTTATTATTTCTTCCTTTGCATGAGAGAGTGTAGTAGGTTCATTCAAATAGAATGTTGATTGTTGTTTGTATAATATAAAGTGGAACAGATAAATTTAGTAAAGACGAAAAGATTTGTTAAAATATTTAAAGTAGTTTTAAAAAATTTTGAGGAAATGCAGCATCAAAACAAAAATTCTGACAATTAAATTCTTATGAATTCACTTTCTTAAGAACTTTATAAGACTATCAATAATATTGTTGATAATTATTGCCGGGCTGTGGGTGATATTGATAGATTTTATGATGCAAAAAGGAAATGTGATTGCCAATATTATTAATAATCTAGAGGCAACTTAGAACATGATAGACAGACTTTATATGCATTATGTAGTTCACTAACGAGCCGTAAATGTGACCAACAATATATCTATGTATTCAAATAACCTGATTTAGCTTATTAGCGCAACTAGTTAGGTAGCTTCTTCTTTTGCTGCCTAAAATGTATCAGGCACATTACAAAATTGATCAATGAATGATTAAGAGCTATTATTTGGTCGGTTTACAGCGTTTCCTGAGAAATCTGATTTTTGCGAAATATCATTAGTATTCGTGTGAGGCTGCGTCCATGCTTAACTTTATACATATTCTTTTTTTTTTTTTTTTATAAAAATCGGCATTGCTCCGCTCAAGTGTTCTGCTCCAATTATATTTGGTTTGATAAAACCAAGCGATTTCTCACACATAACCAAATCCTCGTTTCTCTTGTCGCAGGGGGCCTCAGTAGCTTAGGGAATAAGGCGTCTGGCTACTTTCCCAGAGGTCCCGGGTTCGAATCCCGGCCAGCCCCACGGTCCTTCGCCTTTTCTACTTTCCCACCTACATAACTTTCCTTCTTTCTTCTTCCCTCTTTACATTCCTGATTCCTTCTGTCATTGTCTTCCTTAGCCCTTCCCCGCTTCACCAAAGCGCATGTCATCGGTTGGTTGATGAGATTCAACTCGTTTCAGGAGGCATAACACTCCAGTGAGTTGTTTCTCGATGCCCCGATGACAAAGTCGCGACAGTAATGGTTTGGAGTAGGTGGACTGCAAAATATCGCTGGTAGGTTGTGACAGTTCCTTTCTTCCCCGACTAGAGCTGCTGTTCGACATTGCACTCTATATGAAGAAAATAGATTGTCGACACAGTATAAAGGGCGTTTCCTGTGACTCTAGTCTTTCACATAAAAAAAAAAAAAAATCTATTGGTGGAAGAGCAAAATAAACTTTTATTATTTCTGGAACTTTTATTGGAACTTCCGGAACCTTCCATTTTCTATCACTTCCAAGGGATTTGATAGATTCTTCCATGACTGTTGTTTTGAAATTATTAAATTCAATGTTCAATGATGTTTACTTTTATGCGCACTTCTTTAGCTTTAATCGGATTTAGCGTTAAGCATGTGGAACTACTTTCTGTGGCTAAATTTTTTAATATATTTTGGAGGTCCTGATGTCTACGGGCCAGCAAGTTAGTATCATTTGCGTAGTCGAGATCCTTAAGACGGACCCTGAGCTCATCTAAAAGCTGTCGGATATTTTTCATAATGGAGAACTCTGCATTTGGAATTATTGTAAACAGCTTTTATCAATTCTGTTATTTTGTTTCTGTCCATATTGCTGTATTGTCCGCTATATGAAGCACTTAGTAAACGAGATACATAAACGCTTTCCCATCGTGTGTGGAAGCAAGGTAAAAGGAGAATCGTAATTCAGTAGACCGCTTCACTATGATTTGCTCAGTTTTCTGCCGAATACTGATAATAGACAGATGTTGCATATTGTTCGGTCGCGATTTGGGGAATTTTGACTATGTTACCAAGTCAAATCACCCGGAAAGGTATAGAATTTTTCAAACTCCGTGACACAAAAAATTTGAGCAGTTCTGCGCAACTCGTTGCCAAATTTTATAAATAATGTTCTATCATTTCCCCTCTTTTTAGTTAAAACGGCAACAAACACGGAAAAAACTCATCAAAATAATTTGGGAAGGGATGCACGCATGCCGAATGAATAAAGTTAATTTATCTTTCTATATGTTGAGCAGAGCTTTTAAATACATGTAAAGCCCCTGCTCAACAAAGGCAGTTTATTCAACATAATAAGCATAATTTTACTTTAATTATGCGAAATATTTCTCATTTCTAAATTTAAAATAATTTAAAAAAAATGCTGAAAAAAATTCCTTTGAATAAATGAGTGTTTTCATTCATAAGCCGACAATTCCCCGCAGTCGCAAGCAACACAACCTCCCCAAGCAGAAGCACGTATGCGACTGGCAGGAAACGTCAACAATCTAGTAATCAAAGTGATAAAAACACAATAATTTCGTATTTTTTAGTAGAAATTACTGCAAATTATTTCTGTAGCATATGTGTAAAATATAATAACCTTAAAATAAAAAAAAATATATAAAAACGGGTGTTTTTCAGTCATAATTTGTAAATTTTTTAAATAATCATTGAAGTCCCAGAAAAATACCTGCACCTCCCTTTAGCAATACGCAGTCGCGACTGATTACATGGCAGCAAGTGATTTGATAGGAGGAGTTAACTGAAACTTTTGTCTGAGCTTTTAAAGATTTTTAAGAGCTTAGCTGGGGAACATGCGCGGGATGTCACGAGGTTTGAAAACAACTATACCGATGTTCCATGCTTGTAAGCTCACTTTTGGAGTTCGCGTTATTTTTAGAGCTTACAGTGCTCCCGTTCCCATACCAGTTCCATATACTTTTTAACATTGCATGTCACTGCAGGGGGAATACGTTTTTATGATCCTCAAAAGCGTTGAGCATTATAAAAAGCTTCAAAAAGCTTTTCACGGGTTGTTGATTAGCGTAGTTATACCTTTGTGCTCAGCAAACGTCAGATCAGCGCTTGCAGACCACGTTTTAATACCTCAGATAGCTTCGTTCGCGCCGGATCTCATCCAGGCGTAGCCTCGACACATCATCATACATTGTGATCCACCGGGGAGGTTCTAGGATACCACATGTTGTTCCGTACACCGTCGGCCCATCTTCCAATTCACCTTCTTTCCTTTTTAGGAAAGGTTGTTACCAAATAACAGTTTCGGAGGAGGGGGTGAGTTTGTCTGACCACCCACCCGGGCCCAGCACGTTCCGCCGACACTGATGGTGATCCGTGCATTTTAAACGTCTTTCCCATCACTGTCGCCGCCTCCGCCAACCGCCTTCACGGCAATTTGTTTGTATTCCGCCGGTGAATGACGACTACAGCACAGCATTCTATTAAAAAACAGATGTCTGGTATTAGGTTGAAAAATGTTTTATAGCAGTCTTTATAAGCCTTATTAAGAAAAAAGAAAATGTATATATTAGCATTAACTGGGTTTATTAAAAACATCATTGTAATCGTTTATTAGCTAACAAATTTCGAAGAAACTTTCTGGGAAATGAATAATATTCATTAATTATATTCCATTTTGTGGTAATTTTACGTGTTATTTTTTTTTTCTAAAAATAAAAAAAAGAGTCATTTGTTATCTATACAAAACCAGCAGATTCAAGTATACTCGCGTTATCATCCTTCTCAATAATTTCCAGCGAAGTTAACCTTTACACTTGTTTTAACAAAATTTTCAACGCTTTATCCTTGATGCTTGTTGAACTTTAAAATTTCATGTAAAGTAGGCTACAGACGAAAATTTCGCCTTAAGGATTGTTTAAAAAAACACTTTCCAGGTAAAGGATTTCAAGCGGAAAATAAGATTTCCACTTGAACTTGTTGGAAAGCACACCCCCATTAACATTAGCATACACTTATTTAATTTTAGTTCAAAGTTAATAAAAAACTCGATTAATTTCTGCTAAAATAATCAAGTTAGATCGTCTGGTAAAGGTGTGTGCATTGTTATGCTTTAAGAAGAAGAAGAAGAAGAATGCGGTGACAATATTTATCCCCCACTCAGTATGATTATTATAATATTAAAAAATGACCTATCATCTCAAGAAACGTCAAAGCATAATCATTACGATATAAAATGATGCGGATATTATGAAGGAAATCAGCCCCCACCCTGTGTATATGCCGGAATTTATCCAAATCAGTTGCCTATAAGATCAGGTGTAACCCTCTTCTCTTACCTGGAAGGATAAGCGGTTGCTTTCGGTTTTGTCGGGAGTGATACATGAATTTTTCATAGGCGCATTTTCCCCTTCTAGAATAACGAACGAAAGGATACTGGCAGCCTCGTACCGTAAATTTCAACGTAGATACACTAGGATCTGGCGAACTTTTTTCCCACCGACATTTCATATTAACATTTATTATTTTATTCAATTATTTAGCGTGTATGGTTATGAAGGAGGGAGGCTTTAAGGGAGCGCTGCGGACGATGCTACCAGTATTTTTGCGGCATAAAGGGAGAATATCAGCATGAATAATAAATAATAAATAACTTGAATAAATATGAACAAAGAGCTTAAAGTTTTAACATTTAAGATTAAAGATAATGCGACTACATTTGGGCCGTGTAGCATGTTGGGACCAAGTGGATATTCACAGTTTTAGAGGGTGGCAAGTAAAAGTTTTGGGGCTTTTTTTTATTGTTTCATTTCCAGCTGTATATTACCATATGATGAAAAATATGCAAAATGCTGGAATGGTGAGGAATGGAATGTTCTTATGTAAATTTTTGTCCTGTTTTAGTTTTGCAGAAACAATTGTATCTATTGGGAGGGATTCTCTTTATAAGTAGTTTTTGCTTACTTTATACTACCTCCGGCGAAATAGCTTAAAGAAATTTGATGTAAGACTGGCACACAAAAAAGGAAAGTTATATTACACTTAAGGCAGTTTTACGAAGTCTATACGTAAGTTGTCCTTGTCCCCACACTGCAAAACCCCAGAATATTTTTTGCATGCGAAATTAACACACTTACACACTTCATAAGCGTGTAAATTTGGTTAACCGTGTTAAAATAACGCGGATAAAAAGACATGGGTGTAAAATCACACACAAGCAGCGTGTAATATATTTTACACGCTAAAGAAATTGCAACGTTTTATCGTTTTCCATGTGTAAAAGTGTGAAAATCAAACATTACACAGCGGGAAATGGAGTGCTCCAACAGCCATCTTTGAGCACTCCAAATGGAGCTTACAGCGCTCCCGTTCCCATACCAGTTCCATAGACTTTTTAACATTGCATGTCATTGCAGGGGAGCATACGTTTTTATGCTCCTCAAAAGCGTTCTAGGAGCATTATAAAAAAGCTTGTGTGCTGGGTGCTTGTGTTTGGGTATTTGAGACTATGGTGAATACGGCAATGAAGAAATGAATGAAAGTAGACCAACTTTAGCGTTGCGTTCGTTTCGATATCAGTTTGCATTTGGATCTAAGCACTTGTATTGTATCAATCACCGCATGCACCAATGTATGAATATATCTGTCTCCAGCTTAAGCGTTACTCGCGCATGCTGCGTATTCAGGAGCATATCCAACGATACGGCGTGCGTGATAGCGGGATACCCATACTGGCGAGAAAAGTCAAGCGTCTCTATGATTCAGAATATGTTCGAAGGGAGAAAAAGTCAGTGCGATGGGAGATGACGCACTGCGTGTTTGTAACATAATGGCAAGGAGACAAGTCAGTTAAAAGTCACTCGACCCTCAAACTTATCCCAAACGTACATAGATCGGTTATGCGGGAGTAGTGTGGTGAAGTGAATTACTACTACACGCAAGTCTTGAATGGAAAATATCTCCATCGTTTCGAGCACGATAGCTCACCGATCCGACTGGTATGATTACCTATCTAGGATAATGCCGTTTTCTTTTATTGTGTGAGATACGGCAAATATAAGCCGGAACTAGAAGCATTCTTCATGTCACACGCTCATTTATTCTCAAATTCCGGATGGGTGTTTTACCCAAACGAAATTATCCGGGTGGGTACTGTTACCCACCGTACCCACATTATCCGCCATCGTGTGGGAGCCTCGGTAGTCTAGAGGTAAGGCGCCCGACTGCTATCCCCAGAGGTCCCGGGTTCGAATCCCGGCTGCGCCACGGTCCTTCGCCTTTCCCACCTAACTTTCCTTCTTTCTTCTTCCCTCTTTACATTCCTGATTCCCCTGTCATAGCCTTCCCTAGTCCTTCCCCGCTCCACCAAGCGCATGCCATCGGTTGGTTGATGAGATTCAACTCGTTTCAGGAGGCATAACACTCCAGCGAGTTGTTCTCGACGCCCCGATGTCAGAGTCGCGAAATGGTTGTGAGTAGGTGGAATAAAAATATCTCGGCTAGGTTGTGACAGTTACTTCCTTCTCTTCTCTCTATCTTCCGGCTAGAGCTGCTGTTCGACATTCACTCTATACGAAAAATGGATTGTCGACAGTACAAAGGGACTTTCCCTAAGCCTCTAGTCTGTCACATAAAAAAAAAAAAAAAAAAATAAGCTATGATCACAAATTAAATGTGTGGGGAATTCTCCCGCAGGCCGCCGCCGCGCCAATCTTTTTGGAGCTTACATAGGTTAGGTTAGATATGGCTGAGCTGTTGGTTTAAGCTCTTAGATAGGCCCATTGTGATGCCATAGTGCTCCCACTTTAAACCTAATGTTCAAGTACCGTTTCTTCCCTGAACTATTCGGAGCAAGTAATAAATTTTCTCAGTTGTGGGATGCCAATCTTGGAGATTTCCGTAAGCGTGCCTAAAAAGGGTTCACCAAATGTGGTTAGCCTCCTTCTGCTTAGGCCTGAGCAGTGATAGAAGAGATGTAGTACACTTTCCTCCTATCCCGGATTCTGCAAAAATTGTAGGTCTCAAGACCTAGGCGGGTCGCATGCGTCCCTATCAGACAATGTCCGGTCAGCACTCCCACTATAGCTGAAAGGTCTTGTCTACCGAGGCTCAGTAGTGAAAGTGGTCCACCTGAGATTATAAGAGAGCCGGGATAATTTGTCAAAGTGCATTTTTTAAGATCCCTCCAATACTTTGTGGCTTGTCGCAGTGTGTGCTGTTTTCATCGGAGTTTAAAAGTGACTCAAGGTATACTCTTTCCTTTCCCGGAAGGAGAGTAGCGTTACCCATACGAGGACGATTCTGAACTATTGAGCCATCTCGTTAAGAGATCTGCTTCATTCAGAGGTAGTTCTAGACCTGTTTATGCAAGAGCCCAAGGACTTCAGATAGAGTTTCACGAGAGCGAGACAAGACAACAGTCGGCCGCGGTCTCGATCTCGCTGCGCGAGAGTGAGACCACTGTTGCCTTGTCTCGCACCCCAGTGCAACAGTGATATTTTAGTGTTGTGTCGCGATAGTATCGCGTTACTCTCGCGAGAGTTAGTGTTGCACTCTCGACCTCCCCCACCCTACGTTTTTGCCCTGCGGAGAATTTAAATGTATGGGAAATTCCTTCGCAGGCGGCTGCCGCCACGACCTCTGTGACAATGTGTTTGTTCCTTTAAGGAGGTAAAATTAAAGTTGAATATGAAAAAAGATTTAAAAATTGTTGAAATATTATTAAAAAATTTAGGAAATTTATTTTAATCCCACCCCTAAATCTAACAGAATAAAAAATACATTGAAAAATAATATCTTTTCGTAGATAGAAAAAAAAATTAAATGCAAAAAAAAATTTAACATAAAATTAACATTTAAGTGAATTTTTATTCCCTCCTAATTAGTGTTAACTCTATACGACATACCCTTCTCAAGAGAATCCGCTTAGAGTATTCACTTAGTTTTTATTCACCCCACCCAGTGTCTCATAAAAATATGTCCAGCTCATAAAAATATTACAGACGAAAATATAAAACTCTACTTTCTATATAATCGGGATATCCCGCAACCATCCAGGAAAAAAATGAACCTACTGGGAAATCCCGCGAGAGCGCGACAGTCTCGCATTCGATAGTGTTGTCTCGGCGAGACTAGGATTTTTTTACTGTCGCGCTACTCTCGCCATAGGGTAGAAGCTGTTGTCTCGCGTGTTGTCTTGTTTCGCATGCGATAGTGCGAGAGTGCATCTCGTGAAACTCTAACTTCAGAGCCGCCTGCCTATCTGAGAAAATGTAGACAGTCCGGCTCCTATCACCTTGCTGGTTGATTTGCAGAACAGCTTCTTGTAGGTCTAGAACCTCCGCTTGGTATATATTGCACTGATCGGGTGGTCGAAAGGAGACTTCAACCCAAGTTTATGGCGCCCTGAAAACTGTGTAGTCAATTTCTCCATTCACGACGTGAATGGATGTGCACTCCGTAGTTCCTCGAGAAGGTAATCTTGGGTATGCCGAAGTAGGTTTTTGTGGAGCGATAACCGAGCTCAGCACCTTCGTGTGCCCTTCCATGATACCAGTCCAAGATCCAGAGGTATTCTAAGGTCTGCGATGGTTGCGCTTTCCCTTGCCACAAGATTTAAAGGAGGGAGGTATAACATAAGATTTAACGCATCTGTAGGGGTGGAGCGAAGTTCTGCTGTCATGCATAACTCTTCACATCTTTGTACTTTCTGTAGTTTGTTTAGCACGGTACTAACTTAAGGTCGGCCACCATACTAAAGGCCCCCATACACGGTCAAATTGGATGTACATCGAAGGGCTGATGCACAACCAAAACTATCGATTGTGGGCCGGTCGGCCGACCAAAAATTGGTACGTCCATCGGCTTGATGAAAATCAAACTAGGTTTGATTTTTTGAAGGCGTGGTTGGATATTTTGGAGGCGTAGTCACCGGTGCTCCAACATGCATGAAAGTAGTGGCGTAGTGCTCCAACCGAACATCGAAAAACAGTACATTAAAATAATTCATTTACAGGCTTTAAGTCATTTTATGAATTATTAATGAATTTTTGGAGTTCAAAAAAGAACAAACAAAGTCTTTGTAAAATACGGAATCCCTTAAACAATATAAAAAATATATGACTGCATTCTAAAGAAATCTTTTCAAATTAATTCAAATATGCTTTTGTTGTAATTAATCCTTCTTTAGTTGAAGTACAGGGAAACAAGTCCCTTAGAAGTTTACTTTTAATAAAATCCTCTTGTTTTATTTAATTTCGAATAAACCTATTATGTTTGGCCCCAAACCCTGAAAAACAAATACCAAAACACAAATAAACCTAAAAAGAAATTTTATTAATATGAAATTAACCATAAAAATATACCTATCGGGTTATATCCAGCAAACTCCAAATCATTCGGCCAAATCTAAAATGTACAATAAAAATTAATTATTTAATTAAATAATATTGAATTAATTCACATATAAGTAGAAATTCCACAAGAAGTCAAGGAATTTCTACTCCAATAACAAATATCCAAATGACATAAAAACAACAACAACAAGTACATAAAAATGTAAACAAAGCAAAAATCAACACAATTAACATAAATTAAACACATAGCGCAGTGAAACAATGAAAAGTATATTAAATAATATTTCACCTGTGAATTAACATGGAAATAAACTAAACTTCCAGGTGAAATATTAAATGAAAAACATAGAATAACACATAACCTACCTTTTATGGACAAACATTGAAACAAGCAAAAAACACATAGTTCACATGCACATATAACACCAACACACAGCATAAACACTAAAGAACGTGCGTAAAGGCTTTTACCTACCTGAAGACAACTGGAACACACTTTTAACGCACTTTTTACGCGAAATTATGCGCGCGCGACTTCGCGAATAGCACCAGCGAACAAACGTCAAAATGAAACTTCACATATTGTCATGGTGTGATACATGAAATCGAAGTAAAATTTAAAGAGGATTTCAATGGTGTGGCCAGAAAGGCAAAATATTTTATGTGTAAAAAGATATTTAGATAAAATAAATTTTTTCATAAAAGGTAGTAAGAGTGAAAGAGAAAGAAAACAAAAAGGATAAAAAGAACGAGATACATATATTTTCCAAAATACATTGATAAAAATATATGTGGCCATTTTGAATAAAAATAGTAAGAATATTGGTGTTTGAATTTGGACCGTTGCTTTCCTGGCTATAAAATCCGAGCACCAACAGCACTCATCACCAGTCGCTTGGTAGCAGCAAACGAATTGAGTGATCAAACTTCTATATGCTAAATAGTAATTGAAGTTATATATGCTCAAAGATTTGCAAGAACTTCAAACGTTAAAAAGGACTTGGACAAATATTAAGTGATTGTGTCACACATATGCCAATTAGGTTATAGTGGCGCTGTATGCTTATATTTCAAAGTCCAGTAGCATAAGTATATAAAATTATATTAAAGTTGTTTTATATATTTAAATTTTTTTTCATAAATAAAGAAAACTTGATTGTTAACTGACGCGTTTTATTTCTATTCCTAAACTCTTCAGTTTGCATTTAACATTTTGGTGGTTCCATCCAGGAATACGCGTGCAGCACAATCAAGTTCGCTTTATAGTTTCGGTGTTCGAGTAGCTTCATATTTCCAAAATGACGACACTACAACAATTGTGCCAGGCCCAACAAGTGCTACGAAATCGATTGAGCAAATTCATCGAAAATGGAAAGAAAACTTCCTTAGTAAAGCGCACATATGGATTTTACGAATCCAGAATCGCCGACTTGAAAATATTGTGGGAAGAGTTCCGCGATAATGACTTCGCCTTAAATAAAGCAGCACTCGCAGATCCTCCAGAAATTCCCGTGGAATATTTGGCTCTCGATCACTATAGTGAATCGGAGATCAAATACGCTGAATATATGGGAGAATTGATGGATGGATTGCAAAGACAGGCACCAACCACTTCGTCAGGATCAGTCATCGCTCCAAACACCAAAACACCAGGACTGCAACAAACTGGGACGCAACATGACATCCAACTTCCTAGGATCAGCCTGCCAAAATACAATGGCAATTACGACATGTGGCGTTCCTTCCATGACATCTTCATCTCCCTGGTACATAGTAACCCCAAGTTAGCACCTGTGCAAAAATTGCACTACTTGAAGGAATGCCTAGTTGGGGAAGCAGAAACTCTACTGAAGCACGTGCCAACAACCAATGAAGACTACGAACCAGCCTGGTCAAAGCTAAAAGAGCGCTACGAAAATAAAAGAGTTCTTGTAAATCATCAAATTAAAACCTTTATGAGCATACCCAAGCTCTCTACTGAGACAGCAAAGGGAATGAAGGTTTTAATTGACACTACATCCGAATGCCTACAGCAACTCAAGAGTCTGGATGTCGACACCAGCTCATGGGACGCTATTTTGATATATTTGCTGGTCCAAAGGTTACCATTCATGACATTACGGTTATGGGAGGAAGAACAAGGAAACACTCAAGCTCTACCTACCTTTACCAAGTTCCAGTCCTTCTTAAATACAAGATTAAGGGTCTTGGAATCCATTGCAGACATCATTGAATCCAAACCTACGGCTCAACCCAAGCCCAACAACACATTGAGGACTACATATACACATCATGTGAAGAAACAAGGTAATTGTCCAGCTTGTCACGCCAGGCACTTCATTGCTACTTGCAAGAAATATCATGCAATGAATACTACTGCCAAACGCAAGGTACTAGAAACAGCTGGCCGTTGCCTAAATTGTCTCTCGAGCTATCACACAACCAATGATTGCACCAGCAAATATCGATGTAGAAAGTGTGACGGAAAGCATCATACCACACTGCACAACGATTCCAAGCAAGAAAAAACTGGATCCACAGGATTTCACGAGAAAGTCCGCAACGAAGAAGACACCATACTACAGCAGTCTTCAACAACCACAGAGTCGCCCTCAAATAGCAGCGATGCAGCAACAATTCAGAATTTCTTGGCCATGAAAAACCATCATGCGCTGTTATCAACAGCAGTGGTCATTGCTCATACTCAACATGGCAAGAGAAGAACATTACGATGCCTCGTAGACCCTGGCTCGGAGTCATCGTTTATCACAGAAGCTGCATGCAGGCAGCTGGGTGCAAACCCAACGAGTACAGCTGTATCAATCGTAGGCATAAACACAAGCCCAGCAGCAACATCAAATAAATACGTAAGACTCACACTAAAACCACGCAGCAATAATAGGATGTCAATAGCAGACGACTTCCTAGTCCTCAACACGATTACGGATCCTCTTCCAACAAAAGTAGTCCAAGGGAAAGAGTGGAAACATCTCAAAGATTTACCATTAGCAGATCCAACATTTTGGAAACCTGGAACTATCGACGCATTATTGGGAGCACGAATATATGCCAAAATCGTACAAGAAGGTATCCGACGAGGACCAGACACAGCACCCATAGCCATCAAAACATTATTCGGATGGATTATTATTGGGCCAACAGCAAACACGTTTGAAAATCAAACAGTAGCTTTCACAGCAAGTGCAGCAGATATAAATCTAGATGAGCAACTCAAACGCTTTTGGGAGATTGAAGAATTACCTCCAAAGCAGCTTCTCACAAAACAAGATGAGACCTGCCAGCAGATCTTCAATGAAACGCACGTTCGTAAGCCAAACGGACGTTACCAAGTCACACTTCCATTTGTGGACAACAAGAAGCCAACGTTAGGACAGTCCAGACCACAGGCTATGAGTCGGTTCTTATCCTTGCAACGAAAACTTAGTAAGAATCCTCAACTCAAGGAAGATTATAGTAAATGCCTAAATGAATATATTGATCTTGGGCATATGGAAGCAGTGGATCCCCCCAGCAACGAGGAAAATCATTACTATATTCCTCACCACGCAGTATTTAAAGAAAGCACTACAACTAAATTGAGAGTGGTTTTCGACGCCTCCGCCAAAACATCAAATGGAAAATCCCTCAATGAACAACTTCTGATAGGACCCACACTGCAGCCTAAACTTTTCGCAACCTTGCTTAACTGGAGGAAATACAAAATCGCTATGAATGCTGACATAGAGAAAATGTATCGGATGATAGAAGTACATCCGGACCATCAAACATACCAGAGGATCATATGGCAGCATCCTCAAACACTTCTACCACAGGATTACAAGCTAAAAACAGTGACATTTGGCACAGCATGTGCACCGTATTTAGCTATCCGAACACTGCAGCAACTAGCAGTAGACGAAAAGAAAACCTGGCCATTAGCATCCAAGGCGATCCTTAAAAACTTTTACGTGGATGACTTGCTAACTGGCGCTGATGACATCAAAGAGGCAAAAATACTACAACGGGAGCTGATCAACATAACAAAGGCAGGTGGTGTTCTATTACGAAAGTGGACGAGCAACGATCCTGCATTACTAGAAGATGTGCCACTGGAACACCGAGAGTTAAAGACAACTTTGATGCTTACTACAACCGATGTCATAAAAACACTTGGCATTCGCTGGCATCCAGGGCCTGATTATTTCACTTTTGTAGTTGCACCAATCCGGGAGCATAATCTTACAACGAAACGAAACATTCTGTCAGACATAGCATCCTTATATGATCCATTAGGATGGTTATCACCCGTTCTCATCATCGCAAAGATTTTAATGCAATCCCTATGGATTACAGGATCCTCATGGGATCAGCAAGTCTCCAGTCATATAGAACGTCAATGGAGTACGTTCAAACAGGACTTAAGGACCATAGAAGCTCTTCAAATTCCCAGATGGATTGGATATTCTAATAACGCAAACATGCAACTACATGGGTTTTGCGACGCTTCAGTCAAAGCTTACGCTGCCGTTTTGTACCTACGAGTCGAGTTCAGCGACGGGGAAATCTCTTCGAGAATCCTCACGTCAAAAACACGAGTAGCACCTACCAAACCGACCACAATCCCTCGATTGGAACTAAACGCAGCCGTGATTTTGGCCAGATTAATAAAAACGACTGTTGAAGACATGCAGCTACAGCACATTCCAACCTTCGCATGGACGGACTCCACTATAGCACTACAATGGGTCAAAGAACATCCATCCAAGTGGAAAACGTATGTCGCAAATCGCGTAGTTGAAATCCAAGAAGTCATACGCTATGATCAATGGCGACATGTTACAACAAATGATAATCCAGCAGATCTGGCATCTAGAGGAGTGCCAGCCTCCAAAGTGGTCAATAGTCAGCTTTGGTGGCACGGCCCAAGTTGGTTGACTAAAAGACAAGATGAATGGCCTAAAATTCGAGAAATCAACGGGCAGACCAAGTTGGAAGCAAAAAACCCAACCATAACTTCCTTTTTTGTGCAATCAAAAGACAACTTGTGGCTGCGATGTTCAACAATAACACGACTCGTTCGCATCGTCGCTCTTATCCTGAGGTTCAAGTATAACTGCAAGCATTCCAACTGTAAAGGGCTTAATCATCTCTCCGCAATTGAATGGCAAGAAGCAGAAAATACAATTTTGCGCTTAATTCAACAATCAGAGTTTCCAGTTGAATATACCAATCTGCTAAGTAAAAAACCACTACCACACAGTAGCCGGTTACTTAAGTTAACTCCTTTCATGGGCGAGGATAGGCTGATTCGAGTAGGCGGGAGACTGAATAACACAACGATGTCATACAATGCGAAACACCCAGTGATTTTACCTCAACAGCACACTGTCACACACATGATAATTGACCAAACGCATCTAGGAACACTTTACGGTGGAACATCTCTCGTACTAACCACGTTACGCCAAAAATATTGGATTTTAGATGCTCGACGGTGTATAACTAATCGTATTCATAAATGCATTACCTGTGCAAGACATCGCGGCGAAACGATGACGCAACTGATGGGACACTTACCTGCACCCAGGGTCAACATAGCCAAACCGTTCACAAATATTGGCATTGACTACGCTGGACCCATCACAATGAAAACGTCCACGATTAGAAACGCAAAACTACAAAAGGCATACATTTGTGTTATAATTTGCCTCACAACCAAGGCGGTACATATTGAACTAGTGTCAGACTTATCAACAGCCGCATTCATCGCCGCTCTGAAGAGATTCATTTCTAGAAGAGGTCTATGTGCTAATATCTATTCCGACTGTGGTACGAATTTTGTAGGAGCAAAGCTCGTGCTCGACAAAGACCTCAAACAAGCCATAAAAGAAGCTACTCCAGAAGCTGCGCATTTCTTTACATCGAAGCAAGTTACATGGCACTTCAATCCACCCGCCGCCCCACACTTCGGCGGTCTTTGGGAAGCCGGTGTAAAGTCCGTCAAACATCATTTACGCAGAGCAATAGGAAATTCAGTTTACACGTTCGAAGAATATACCACAATACTTACGCAAATTGAAGCTTGCCTAAATTCACGTCCACTGTGCTACGTTAGAAATGACCCAGATGATCCATTCGTACTTACGCCTGGACATTTTTTAATTGG
Source organism: Thereva unica (assembly GCA_949987705.1). Taxonomy (NCBI): domain Eukaryota; kingdom Metazoa; phylum Arthropoda; class Insecta; order Diptera; family Therevidae; genus Thereva; species Thereva unica. The sequence goes on from OX465283.1 coordinate 51,154,869, forward strand.
ACATGCACTCAACGCCATACCAGAGCCAAGTCCTGACGAGAATGTATCTCTCTCACGCCGTTGGAAACACATCCAACAAACAGTTAAAGGATTCTGGGATAAGTGGACCAAGGATTACTTAAACCAACTCCAGCAAAGGCAGAAGTGGCACAAGGAACAACGTAATATCCAAGTTGGTGACATTGTTCTCATCAAGCAAGAAAACTTGCCACCACTGAGATGGCCTCTAGGCACTGTCGAAAAAACATTCCCGGGACAAGATGGTCTGATACGAGTAGTGCAAGTCCGAACGGCTCACAATACCTTTCTAAGACCAGTCACCAAAATCTGTCGCTTGCCTATAGACCAACTGACGCCTCCAGATGACACCTTGACTCCATGATGGAATAACAATCATCTTCATGTCAAATGTGTTGTTTGTTGTCCTTTGTCCAATAACCTGTCTAATAACTATCCTCAAACTAATCAATTCTTTGTAGATAGATCAATACCAATACACTGAGGAGATCTAGCCGCAGCAAAGGACGGTTTACTGCTACCACCTGGCAGCCCTTTCTTGGAAATATGACACCAGAGTTTTCCAGTGTGTTTTTTCCAACTACGCCGCTACTAGAGATATCACAGGCAGGTCATAGTATCAGCAACCCACAACAAAAGAAGACGCTTGCAGTCCAGCCGTACGTTCACCAACAATAATCAACAGGCGTCACACAGACAACTTGGAACTTCTTATGGCCGACAAACACATCAGCGAAACTAAGGTCTATGTTGAACGTGACCGTTCAAGGGGGAGGAGAATGTTTGGCCCCAAACCCTGAAAAACAAATACCAAAACACAAATAAACCTAAAAAGAAATTTTATTAATATGAAATTAACCATAAAAATATACCTATCGGGTTATATCCAGCAAACTCCAAATCATTCGGCCAAATCTAAAATGTACAATAAAAATTAATTATTTAATTAAATAATATTGAATTAATTCACATATAAGTAGAAATTCCACAAGAAGTCAAGGAATTTCTACTCCAATAACAAATATCCAAATGACATAAAAACAACAACAACAAGTACATAAAAATGTAAACAAAGCAAAAATCAACACAATTAACATAAATTAAACACATAGCGCAGTGAAACAATGAAAAGTATATTAAATAATATTTCACCTGTGAATTAACATGGAAATAAACTAAACTTCCAGGTGAAATATTAAATGAAAAACATAGAATAACACATAACCTACCTTTTATGGACAAACATTGAAACAAGCAAAAAACACATAGTTCACATGCACATATAACACCAACACACAGCATAAACACTAAAGAACGTGCGTAAAGGCTTTTACCTACCTGAAGACAACTGGAACACACTTTTAACGCACTTTTTACGCGAAATTATGCGCGCGCGACTTCGCGAATAGCACCAGCGAACAAACGTCAAAATGAAACTTCACATATTGTCATGGTGTGATACATGAAATCGAAGTAAAATTTAAAGAGGATTTCAATGGTGTGGCCAGAAAGGCAAAATATTTTATGTGTAAAAAGATATTTAGATAAAATAAATTTTTTCATAAAAGGTAGTAAGAGTGAAAGAGAAAGAAAACAAAAAGGATAAAAAGAACGAGATACATATATTTTCCAAAATACATTGATAAAAATATATGTGGCCATTTTGAATAAAAATAGTAAGAATATTGGTGTTTGAATTTGGACCGTTGCTTTCCTGGCTATAAAATCCGAGCACCAACAGCACTCATCACCAGTCGCTTGGTAGCAGCAAACGAATTGAGTGATCAAACTTCTATATGCTAAATAGTAATTGAAGTTATATATGCTCAAAGATTTGCAAGAACTTCAAACGTTAAAAAGGACTTGGACAAATATTAAGTGATTGTGTCACACATATGCCAATTAGGTTATAGTGGCGCTGTATGCTTATATTTCAAAGTCCAGTAGCATAAGTATATAAAATTATATTAAAGTTGTTTTATATATTTAAATTTTTTTTCATAAATAAAGAAAACTTGATTGTTAACTGACGCGTTTTATTTCTATTCCTAAACTCTTCAGTTTGCCTGGATGGAACCACCAAAATGTTAAATGCAAACTGAAGAGTTTAGGAATAGAAATAAAACGCGTCAGTTAACAATCAAGTTTTCTTTATTTATGAAAAAAAATTTAAATATATAAAACAACTTTAATATAATTTTATATACTTATGCTACTGGACTTTGAAATATAAGCATACAGCGCCACTATAACCTAATTGGCATATGTGTGACACAATCACTATATTTTGATCCATTTGGATTATTTGTTAACGGCAAATAGTAAATTATTTTTGTGAATGCCATTTATATAATTCTAAAATCTGTGATAACAGAAACATCCTCAAACTTGGCAAATTTGGATTGGAAAGTTTTTATTATGTTTGGTTTGGGCCTGTTGTTAAATTTACGGAAACTTGCAGGTAGGACTAATATTTCCTTTTCTAGGATAAATAGCTAAATTTACACTCACAACATGGATCATTTACGTTATTTCATTGCAGAATTTATGTAAAATACTTAGGTACATAACCCTCTCGGAAGGGAAAACATTGCTTTTTTAGGTAAAGAACAGGTAAAATAGAGCCTGGCACTTGGGAGCCGAAAAAGCGAGTAGGACGATCGCAACTCACGGCCGCAAGAGCGTGTAGGAGAGGGTCGTTGTCCGATGTTGTCCAGCTCTGAGGTAAAGATACAACAAAAACTCATTCATAGAATCTTATTGCAAATTTTATGACTCTGTTTTCATTCTAAAAAATGAAATGAGATGTTTATAACCTCCTCACAGACAATATACCGTTGTAATTGTTGAGACCAGGAGCGCGTTCAAAAACCTTACTATGGTTAACCATGGTTAACTATGGTAAACTTTTGTCGTTCAAAAACTCCGTGGTTAACTACAACGTAACCACGAGCATAACTTTTTGGCGTACAAAAACTCCGTGTTTGGGGGGCTTAACTCCTAAGATGTGTAGAGATGGGTCGACCATTAGTTCCACTTCAACCACTGTCACTGATAGACAAGTGCTAAGCATTTTTTTGAAATAAGACAGTGATTGGTTTTGTTGGGGTTGAATTGGACATGATTCTAGCTTCCACATTATAGAATGAGTTAAATGCCGTTATTAATTGGGTTGGATATTAGTTCGTGGTTATCAAGACAGGATCGTGGCTGTCTTATATCGAAGCTGTGATAGTACCGCAGAGTACCGTCGTCAGTTAAGAAGTGGGTTGGAGGGGGTTGGAAGTAGGTCATTTATAAGGATAAGAAATAGGGCAGGTGATAAAATTGACCCCTGGGGACCCCCACTTAGTTTGAACAGGTTTGTACCTGAAATTGTTGAATTTTGAATAACGCGAGTAAATAGAAAACTCATTTTAGGAGGCACATTTATTGTTTGATGAAACCCATTCCCTACGGTAAGAGTTGAGCAGGAATAACGGAATAACGCGAAGCAGTGCATTTGTCCCTTACACGACGGCAAATTGTACTGAGGCTTGAAATGTCCCACTTCAAAAATAATGTCATACTACTCTTCATATGAGCGTGTTAACCTGCACGATCACCCACCCAAATTCAACCCACTAAACTCAAAGGACACAGGAGCACATTCATTTTAACCCTTTGCATTGATGCAACAATTTTTTTTTATTTTATTTTTTTTTTTTTTTTAGAATTCCTAGTACTTTTTACATAAGCATAACATATGTGTATCGTCACGTTCAAATTTCTTCTCCCTTTACATTTTCGCAATTTTACGTGAAGTTTTACTTAAGCCCCCGGACAGTGCCGTTGAAAGTAAATTCTTTGCGAGGGCAGCATTCGTGCTACTTCCATTCAACGGAGCAAATAAGCACTGGGAAAATATTCATTCAGTGAGAAATGGAATATCTTTATTTAAGTTCGTCTATGTCACGACCCGCAAAACAATAGACGTAAAATGCACTTAAATTCCATCCCTTTCAATGCAGCAACCATACAAAATGTCTGCCATCGTTATTATGTGTTAATAAATACTAGTATGCACAAAGTTGGACCAAAATATTCCTTGGAAATTGTGTGCATTCCTCTGTTCTCTAATGAAATTTATCCGCCTTTTATCCACTAATATTCATCAGAAACTCCTGCATTTATCCGCAGTTGCCACACTATTACAGCTTTAGTAGAGAAATTTTGAAATTTTAAACTTCAACCATATTACATCCACCCTTTTGCACATTTTTCTTATCACCCTTGGTATTTCGTAATCACCATGGTGTGCTCAAAAAATATTATTAGGAGCAGTTCAGTGTGAAGGAGTTCCGTGATGACATTTATATTGCCGGCAACACATGCCCGAATGCAAAAGTTTTCCAATTGCTATGGCGGCGACGATGGCGACCTTCATTTGGTATAACGAAATTATGGATCGGCTGTGGATTGCCCAAGGGTGAGAGAAAACCCCTAACGATAGTTTTAGCAATTTAATTTTTTGTGCCCTTTAACATTGTTATAGTTGAAGCTATGAGAGGGTAAAGATACATAAGCACCTATTGAAATATCCGTCACTACATACCATGTCCTTGTTGATATATTTTGTGAGAGAACAAACGATTGCAGACTGAAGACAGTCTATCAATTTCGAGCTTCAGGTAATCTTTTTGAGAGATATTCCTTATCAGCTAGAAGACACTTAGCAGAAAGCTTGAGGATTTGTGCAGGTTTACTATTCAACCAAAGTCAAATTTTTTTACGGGAGAAAATAGCGTTGAAGGACTTTTTATCTACTCCGTGCTGTTATATCTCTTAGCAACCAGTTGCACGCTAATCCAATTAAGATTTTCTCTTACCTGACGCTTCGGTTAACGACTCGTTGCACAACGCTGTTAGACACGCAGCTTTTAATTGAACTTTCGTTGAACTTATTACATAAATATTACTACTCAATTCCATTTAGGGGATGTAGTGGATTTCTAATTGAAAATGCATTTTGAAAAAACATATACATATCCTATATGTAGATCTATACAATAGCACAAAATAAATAATTAAACCATTAACAAACATATAATTTCGTATAAAGTTTGCATTTAAATTTCTTTCAAGGCTCATAGCAATATCTCACTAAACAAACTTCACCATTGAAGGCCTATTCGGAACTAGCAGCAGCAGCGCTCCTATTGGCTAATAGTGGTCCCATGACAACAAAAGCATCAGCGATCGCTGTTGTTGATTTTTTATCTGTAAAGCCTGAACTACATTAAAAATCAGTGCAGTGCAGCACTGCAAAGTGAAATTTAGGCTTTTTGTAACTGAACGTGTCAACTCACATTAACTTCACTGCCTTGCCCTACACTCCACTGCACTGCCTTGTCTTAGGCTAATTTCTAAAAAACTGCTTCGCACTGCCTGTCAATTTGTAAAAAACTTGATATGAAGTTCTCATTACCATTGTTGTCAAAATGTATAATGAAAAATTGATAGAATTAGTGAGAAATAAGTATACAACAAAAGTCAGAGGGACTACAAAAAATTATCAAAGACTATATATGAGCAGTGAATGTCAAAAAACTGCTTATTCAATGTATTTTACAACGCGTTCTCCAATAAACCACTGCTACATACTGCACAGTGCTGCACCGCACTGCTTTCCAATGTAGTTCAGGCTTAATCCTAATTTTGCTGCTTTGGTCAGACTGCCGCGTTTTGCAATTTCAATGTCTGGCAACTGTATAGGAAGCTGTCAAATAAAAAGTCTGCTCTTGTTGCTACTTGTGAGTTAGAAGCAGCATGCTGTAGTGCTCGAAAATTAGGTTCTGATAGAGCATGGTCAAAAAGCTCCCAACGCTTTATCCTTCCATTGCCTGTAAGCACAATAAAGGAGGAAGATGTGTATATCCTGCTTGATGGCGGTGGCCTATTGTTCTACAACCAGTTGCGGATTAACCATTAGGCAGACCTAGGCAGGTGCCTAGGGGCCCCGGTGGTAAAGGGGCCCCCGATGCCGAGAGCCCAAAAAAAAAACCTTGTCACGTTTAGACTGATTTTACTTGCTTTTGGGAAAAATAACTCAAGTCAAATTAACTTCGGACAAAATGATGGATTTGATGGATAAAAACATTTCTTGTAGTTATTAATAAGATTATCGTTGAAATCAACAGAAGAGGACAGGTTTATAAGGAGATTTACAAACACTTCTCATTTCTAAATGATTTTTCATTAACGGATGATGAGTATGAAACCGCGACTGAAAACTTGATGCGCAGTTGTTCTAACGATTTAGAATGTTTTGCTCCCGAGCTGAAACAGTAAATAGGGGGCCCCACATTTGCAATCGCCTAGGGCCCCGCAGGAGCTTAATCCGCCTCTGTCTACAACCCCTACACCTCATATTTGTAAGCCAAACCGCTTGAGCACGTTCAGCAGTCTGCCTAGTGCTTTGTCGCTTAGAGCTAAGTGCTCCAGCAGGGACTCCTCGAACAAAGAAACCCTGCTCTCGCTATTTCGGGGCACTCACAGAGAATGTGGAGAGCAGGCTCATCCTCTTCCAGGTAAAGCCTACATGTGGGGTCCTCCGCCCTTTCTATCCTGCATAAGTAGTAATTTAGGTCACAGGGTCCAGCAATCAAGCCAACAAGTGTCCTGACATCATTCCTACTGTGCCCTAATCATTCCTTGGCCGTCTTAGGGGACGGCACAGCAAGAAGTCGCTTAGAGATGACAGTCCAGGCGCGGACCTCCAGCGTTCAGTACGTTTCAGAATGTAAGGGACCCAAACAAGATTAACTCGATTGAGAACGCCCAACTTATAAGGATCACGTTGACAGTCCAGGCAGTTGCTAGGGTGTCCGGGTTTACCGCCCATTCCGGCGCTCACACCTGTCTTTGTTTTAGAGCAATCAGTATACCATACTAGTCCGCTCGGCAAAACTATAGGAAAAGTCCAAGTTAGCCTATCCTGTATGTGCACAGAAGGTTGCTCAAATTTTGAGATTATAAAGTCCGATAGCATCCCCGCTCCCGGAATCTCTTCTATAATATTGATTAATATAGAATGTCCTCGCCCAGGACCAACGCCCTGGTACCATTCGCTTTCAGCCGCAGCGCCGCGTTTATGGCGGACTTCTAAACCTCAAGGCAGAGGGGTGCCAGATTAAGGAGAGTCTCCAGCTCAGCCATCAGGGAAGTGCGGATGGCCCCAGTGATGGAGAGCTGTAACTACTAACTACTGTAACTACTATGATGGCATCGTCAGCGTAACCTTGGGAGAAAAAGGTTCGGCCGTTCACCAGCTCTTAGAGTTCATCTAGAACAAGGTACCAAAGAAATGGAGATAAAACTCCTCCATGTGGACAACAGAGACCCCTCAACATGAGAGACCACTAGTTTGCGAGTTCTCAGCATAGAGTCAACCCAGTTGCAGAAAGTGATACTTAGATTGCGTTTACTTAGAGTCCTAGCTACATATAGTATCAAAGAATATATTGTCGAAGGCTCCCTCGATATTGAGAAAGGCCGTCAGCGCAACTCCTTTGTTTAGAGCTGCGCACTCTAGCCTGAGCACCAGATTGTGCAGTGCTGTTTCAGTGGACTTGCCTGCCTGGTACTTATGCTGATAGGAGCTTAGTGGTCAGCGTTGAAGATAAATTTCCCTTATCGCCCGGTCGAATATTTTCTCTATTGTCTTCAAGGCAAAAGACGAGAGACTTATCGGCCTGAAAGATTTAGCCGAAGTGTAATCCGAACGCCCGGCTTATGTATAAATGTTATGTTAACGATCCTCCAGACAGACGGGATGTAACCATGGGCGAAGAAAGTTCTGAATATTTTGAATAATAAGGGAGTGACTAGGTCGCAGCCCTCCTGTAGCAAAATGGGGTAGATTCCGTCTGCTCCAGGGGACTTGTACGGCTTGCTTGGCTTGCTTGGCTTGCCTAATAGTTTCGTGGATAAACACAGTATTTGCTTCTGTCCAGCCAACTTTGGTCACTTTAGAAAGTACGCCTGTTGGCTCCTCAGCAGAAATTTCTTCTAATAGATTCAAAATCTCCCGATGCGCCCTTTAATAAAGCTTTGGGGATTTTTGCTGAGTCTCGAATATCTTCTAAACTCTTGCAGAAATTTCTCCAGCTATTTATTTTTGCTCGTCTGATCGCCCTGTTATAGTTGGTTAGTGATATTTTATAACTCTCCTAGTTGCGCTCTTCTTGGCTGCGTTGAATAGCTTCCTCGTAGCCAACTTGGAGAGCTCGTTATTCCACCATGGAGTTTTCCTGTTACGCGTCCTCATCAGAACGGGGCAGTTATTGTTGTAAGCAGCAGTAACCCCCTCCGTAAGGAAGTATAGCGGATAGTTCTACATCCATCGTAGATTTGATTGAGTGCATGGAACCCTTCAATACGCTATGGAGTCGCCCCGAAAGTCTGTCCAGTTCGTATATCTAGGATTACTATATGCACTCACTCTTTCCAAAGACTCACCGACCATAAAGTAAATGTGTCTATGTTCATCTGGGACCCGCCAGTCACTCACGTAAATGGCAACGTGACTAGCGTGATGCCTATAACCTCACGTCTCCTACCGTTGTCGAAGGTAGGATCCGTGCCGTGATTTAATAAGAGGTCATCAAAAATGTATTTACCCCTCTTGTATTGTATGGCATTTTGTGCTTCTTCCACGGCGGGTACATTTGTTTCTCTGGTGTCATGGTTATGTCGCAGACGGGGTGTTCTGGTACATGTCTCATGCTCTCATTTGCGTTCAGCAGCTCGCCTTTAATTCATATAACACTTCATAAATTTGTAAACATAACAACTTAGAACAAAAACTAGCTCTGTTCCAGAACTCGAATGAGGGATCCCGCGGGAGCAAGAGTTCACCCGAACTAGCCCAATTTGTGTTTCTTTACTTTCTCATGCGAGAAAAAGCGGTAAAATTTTTACTTCCCCTCGTGCAGGGATTAGCCGGAGGTTTTCGGTCCTGCGATTTCTTGCAAGTTGTCAATTGACATTTTGTTGTATGGATGTGTGTATCTTAAAAAGCGGCATACACATACGCAAACGACATTTATGTTATCTTCGTTTCTTTACTTTCTGGATTTTTGACAAAATTATCCCCACCATTCAAGTAAGTTTTTGCCCAACAAGTTTTTGCAGGAAGAGTACTGGAACTAACCCACTATATGAGTCCTGCAAATCCCACGGACTCGCTCGATTGATGAGCTCGATCTCGCAAACTTCTGGGATTGAGATTTTGATGCGGGATTGGATTCCCTAATTGTATGAAATGAAAGCTAAATAAGGTAAGCCTTGCAGATTACTACTTTTCGCCTCCGCAAAAATATTTAATAAAAAAATTATGCCGAAGTGGCTCTGTCAGCAGTATCAACATCTCAAATTATCTTAGCCACTGGTAGTTGGCTCCCTCAAAAACAATAAATTTCACATTCCAATTTCCTGTCAATCCTAATTCCCACACAATATTTCTTTTGAGGTAGGTTACTATATATCCAAAGGCTACGATAACTTCCCTTCCGAACTTGTGCTGTCTTTACATTTCGAATATAATCCTTTTTTCGTTTCGACTCATCAATATCCTTTTTCCCTGGAAGCCATTTGGGTAGAGCTCCTATGTCAAGCATGGGCGAAAAGGCATTGACTTATATATTATCCTGCGACTGTATCATCATTAATGCGTAGATGGTTCTAAAGATAAAATTCTATGGCAACCGCGGTAAGTCTCACCTACGCTTTTATCCTTTTTACTTGATTAATTTACCATTCAAACCTCTTGTGGGTATGCTGCGGCGACAGTTCTACGAGTTATGTTGGCATAAATGCTTCTACAAATTCAAGTGCAGTAACATTTATGTGGAAACAGATATCGTCATGGAGTGATGTTTGCATTGAAATTTCCAGTTTTATCCTCGATTTAGTCAACCATCACCCATCCATCCTCTGCTGAATGGCGTAGACTAAGCTTCTAAAGTGAAAAATATTCATTTTTACAGTCGCTAGACTGAGAGATAAATTTTTTTTTGGTAAAGTAAAACAGGATAAAGTCAAGTTTGAACTTATTGAAAATTCTGTGTGACATCAAAAGGTTTCAAATGTGCTTTCAATTTATGTGAATGGAAACTTTTCAAGGATATAATTCGATTGACCCCACGCTGTTTTAGAGGACCATACTAGATCCACATGCAATCAAAAAAAAATTTAGGCACTGGCGATATGAAAAAGCAATATTGATAAATGAAAGGCGAGTTCGTCGGGCTCATTTTAATTTTACTTTTACGTTGCAACTCAAACACAAATTTTCAGTCACTTAAAGCTTTAATATCTAAGTAGGTAACAGATTGGACAGCACCTTCTGAATTTTAAATACCTTGATTAGGGCTTATTGTGGGAATGTGTTCATTGGCTCGAAGACTCAATTACAAATCATTTAATATTGAGAGTTTCAAACTAAAGTCCTCTTTCCTCCATCACCTAGCTAATGCAACGACTTGTAGGGCATAAGGCGAAACTAATTAGGGTCGAGAGATACGTTCGTGTTCATTCAAGCTATATACATATATACAAGCACGTTCACCGAAAACTTGCTATGATAAGAAACGAACTTGATTAGTACCAAAAAAGTGACGTAAATTTAGTTCCAATTAAAAATTAAAGTTAAATCAAGCAATTTCGACTCAACAAGAATGTGGCATTGAAAGTGTTTAATTAGAGCAATGTCTAGTATTGCGCGTATTTTTTTTTTTGACGTGACAACGTCTATTAAAACGATGAACGCCGGCTGCATGCACGAAAAATGATGACTCATTGTCCCGTTATGTCCCGTTATGTCCCGTTATCTCCCGAAGTAATTTTAAAAATTTGATCGTAGTAATCTTAAAAATTTGATTAAAATTGTCAATATTAATTAGATTAAATTATTGTCAAATTGTCAACAATAAGCAAAGCAAGCCAAACACTCTGTCTCCTAACTGGGTGCCGGTGTATTAGAAAATAGTGAATATTACACTGACGAAAACTGTGAAATGCAAACGAAAACAGTTTCCTTGCGTTCCTGCTTGTGCTATTACCATTCACAAGTCGCAAGGTGGGACGTTTACTGTTATTATCTATAATATAAAAAAAAATAAGTCGGGTTTTCCTTCCAGACGCTATAATTAGAGAACGCACGATCCGATTTCCGCGGTTTTGCATTCGTTGGAAAGGTCTCGGGCTCCGTGAGGTTTATAGCAAAAAAATTTCAACAGAAAAGCAGGCGCTTGGTCCATAGCAGCCATCTCAAGAGGGCGGATTACCGTTTTCTTTACAACCCCTCGACACGGATATCAAATGAAAGGTTATGGTAAGTAGAACACCAAAAGCAATATAGTATACTCAATATATCGTTTGGTCCATGGCAGTCATCACAAGAGAGCAGATGACCATTTTCTTCACAACCCATTCGAAATGGGTATCCAATGAAAGAGTATGATAAGTAGAACAATATAAGCAATATAGTATACTCAATATGTCGCTTGGTCCATAGCGGCCACCTCAAGAATGCGGATTACCATTTTCTTCACAACACCTTCGACATGGATATCGAATGAAAGAGTATGATAAGTAGAACACCATAGGCAATAAAGTATACTCAATATATCGTTTGGTCCATGGCGATCATCTCAAGCGGGCGGATTACCATTTTCTTCACAACCCCTTCGAGATGGGTATCAAATGAGAGAGTATGATAAGTCGAACACATAAGCAATATAGTATACTCAATATATATCGTTTGGTCCATAGCGGCCATCTCCAGAGGTTGGATTACCATTATCTTCACACCTCTTGATATGGATTTCAAATGAAAGGGTATGATAAGTAGAACACCATAAGCAATATAGTATACTCAATATATCGTTTGGTCCATGGCGGTCATCTCAAGAGGGAGGATGATCATTTTCTTCACTACCCCCTCGACATTGGAATCAAATGAAAGGGCATTATAAGAAGAATGCCATAGACTATGTCTTTAGATTCATGGCGGCCATCTCAAGAGGGCGGATTGCGATTTTCTTCACAACACCCGAGACATGGGTATCAAATGAAAGGCTATGAAAAGTAGAACACCATAAGCAATATAGTATACTCAATTTATAATTTGGTCCATGGCGGCCATCTCAAAAGGGCGGTTTACCATTTTCTTCACAACTCCTTCTAGATGGGTATCAAATGAAAGAGTATGATAAGTAGAACAATATAAGCAATATAGTATACTCAATATATCGTTTGGTCCATAGCGGCCATCTCAAGAGGGCGGATTACCATTTTCTTCACAACCCCTTCGAGATGGGTATCAAATGAGAGAGTATGATAAGTAGAACACCATATGCAATATAGTATACTCAATATATCGTTTGGTCCATAGCGGCCATCTCAAGAGTGCGGATTAATATTTTCTTCACAACCCCTTCGACATGGGTATCAAATGAAAGAGTATGATAAGTAGAACACCATAGGCAATATAGTATACTCAATATATCAATTGGTCCATGGCGGTCATCTCCCGAAATCAATTTTCCCAGATTTGTTCTTTTTTCACTATAGCTTTTTCCTATCGCAGACTGTGTCCTCATAATCTTATTTTATTGAAAGGCGTTGCAACGCACGCGGGTTTTTGCTAGTTTAATATAAATGAATCAATTTTATTCATAAAAGTATGCAATCATTTCATCAATGTTTTCTCATGACGCTGTCACGTTAAACTATCGTCCGTAAACCCTCTTTACAGACAACAAATTTTTTTTTAATTTTGTAAAGGCGAACTATATATGTACATGCATACATGTGGGACGTAAAATTCAAACTTTATCTGTAGTATCTGCAGTGCAGAATTACAATTTTTAATCAGATTTAAAATGAAATAGTTTAAAGCATCTTTGAAAAACGATGGAAAAGTTTTCGACAGCATTTTGAATGAGATCACTGTATATTAGATATAAACCTTGGTTTGCTATTACCATTTCAAAAGATATTTGAAATTTAAGGCGTAAAGCGGGAGCCACATAGCACACGTCTTCCGTTCTCCGTGCTCCGTGTTCCGCTTTCTGACAAAGTTGATTACAATGCCTTAATACTGTTTAACCAGATAAACAAAAAAAGAACGGAACGATAAAAACACGGAAACGGAAAAGATAAACAAATTTCAACTTTTGAACGGATTGACGAAAACGTACCTCACTTTTTTGTAGATTGAGTAAACAGAAATCGCAAAGGCCCGCATTTGTCAATAAAATCAAGGTTGCCATGGAAACGAATGCTTGAAGCTTACATAAAAATAAATATCGGGACACGAAAACACGGAGAGGTAGAAAACGGATAATTGTGACTAAAATAAAAATAAATATCTGAACATGGAAAGACGGAGAGACGTAAAACGGATAGACGGAACTCGGAACACGTGTGCTATGTGGCCTACGCTTTAGACAAAAATGATGATACCTATTCCTAAAAAAATTAGTTATGAGTGACTGATTTTGAAAACAAATTAAGGGCGTCTATATTTACAATTTATACAATCTTAAGCGTAGGCCACACGTGTGCTATGTGTTCCGAGTTCCGTCTATCCGTTTTACGTCTCTCCGTCTTTCCATGTTCAGATATTTATTTTTATTTTAGCCACAATTATCCGCTTTCTACCTCTCCGTGTTTTCGTGTTCCGATATTTATATTTATGTAAGCTTCAAGCATTCGTTTCCATGGCAACCTTGATTTTATTGACAAATGAGGGCCTTTGCGATTTCTGTTTACTCAATCTACAAAAAAGTGAGGTACGTTTTCGTCAATCCGTTCAAAAGTTGAAATTTGTTTATCTTTTCCGTTTCCGTGTTTTTATCGTTCCGTTCTTTTTTTGTTTATCTGGTTAAACAGTATTAAGGCATTGTAATCAACTTTGTCAGAAAGCGGAACACGGAGCACAAAGAACGGAAGACGTGTGATATGTGGCTCCCGCTTAACGGTCCATCGTGACGTGTGAGCGATCATCAGCGAATGGACAATTAAGGGGCGTAGAAACAGGCTGATCGTTAATGGTCCCGCCGATGCCCGAGCAAGGACGGTGTGTACAAGTGCCTTACTCTGGTAGGGGGCTCCGCCAAAACGCACTTCATTTCCAGCTTTACTCGTGGGAACAACATGAACAAAAATAACAAAAATAGATATTAATGAAAAGAAATTGAAACACACAGATGCACAGACGACCCGATACAGCAACGTACAAGGACTAAAGCTGGTGACATATCCAAGCGTACATGCGTTGCATTCGTTGACAGGTAATATAGAAGTGTGTGTATTCAAATGCGACCTGACGGAATATTCCGTGAATGGAATGCATGCCACGCAAAGGTCGGGCTACTTTCAACTTTTTCTACAATGCCACATTCGACATATCACACACAAGCATACACAACAAACACATGTACTCGTTACTTCGTTGCATAGATTTCGGGCTATATGTGAAAGCCGGGACGGAACGCAACCATGCAATTATGTCAGAGGAAATTCGCCACATATCATGTAGCCGCTGAATGCAATGCATGTACGCTTGTATATGTCACCAGCTTGAGACCAAGGACTACGAACCTTTTCCCCTCAAGGGAATCTCAGCTGCTCTAGGTAAGGCAATCGCCAGCTCTGGTTTTGCGAATACGAACCGCAGTACTTCAAAGCCAGGCAATAGACTGCATTCGAAAATTCAGCCAGCTGCGCAGAATTGGCAGCACATCATTCAAAAAATCAAATTGCTGCAGCCTGGCATATATATCTTGCAGCCGATTCTGTGATACTGCCAATTCTGCGCAGCTGGCTGAATTTTCGAATGCAGGCATATAACCACCGGCGGGCCTGGTGTCACCAGCCACAGTGAGAATGGAACATCTGAGAAACAGAGATCTTAGAGCGTCCATCCGCAAGAGAAGGTAAAATCGCGCCCTCTTCGTTCTCGGCGGAATTACAGAGTATGAGGCCGCCAGTACCATCTCGGAGAAGGACAAATCCATCAAAGCAACATTTTAAGCAGTCGTCGAGGAGTGGAAAGTGCTCCACGACGCAAAAATAGCAGGAGCGGTAACCTCCCGCACTAAAAGGGAGAGATCCCGGAAAGATAGCTCGGCGTCTTCAAATATTGACCAAAAGGGAAAAAGTTCCCAAGACCAACCATAATTGGGGAAGTATTTAAGCAGCCCAACCAGGGAGACTATACAAGGAGATATAACTCCGTGTTGTCACTTTTCGTTTGATTAATGAGGGCGCCACAGTCACATGTACCCCAAAAAACATGGCGGATTATATTCATCCGGTTCATGGCCAAGTTCGTTAACTATTAAAATATTTTATCTTTACGCCTAACTTGAAAAATCAGCTTTTGCTTTTTCGTATTTAACCATTTTATGGATTTTCCAATGAATTTTTATTAATTCCCAATGATTTTTTTTTGCATTTCGGCTGACAATTTTGAAGAAATCGTCGAAAAGGGTAAAATTCAGCTAACTTCATGTGGGGCACGTCAGCTTTAGGCGACATCTGTGGCCAAAAATGAACTAGAAGTTTAGTTTCTGCTACGCATCAATTTCCGGTTATTTTCCCCATAAGAGTTATATCTCCTTGTATAGCCTCCATGAGCCCAACAATCAGGCTCAACGGGTAACAGGACAATGAGCGAAGTAGTGAAGGAACGTCTTCTAGTGGCACTAACCGATGCCAATTCTAGTACCGGCAGACTCCCAAACCTTCTCTAGGCCAACATCGCACAGTAGGACAGCCGCCGAACAAAGGCGGACATAAATATGAAATTTTGTTATTAATGGTTTTTTTTCGGGGAAAGTAGTTCTATTACTAATAAAAAAACCCATGTGTTAATGAAATATCGACGAGATAAAAATGGATATTTTATATGATTGATATTTTATATGATTTTATATGAACGAAGGTGTAACCATCGAAAGGCACTGTGAGCAAATGCGAGCTTTTGCACACGGTAGTGTGAAATTTTGACCCACTAAAATACCAACCCGGTTTTAAATAATTACAGCTGGCTTGAAGGACCAATCATTAATTTTATGCTAACGTTACAGCTCTCCAGTAGAAGTAGAACTATCATGCTAAATTAAGAGGCTTAAGCCTTCTGCCGGAACTAGGATAAATATCAGCCGTCGGACTGACATGACATCGATTGTCAATTACCACTTAAGTAAAAATTGAAATAAGATAAGCTCGTAATAAATCTAAAGCTTGACTTGACAGTATACTCTTGTTCTTACGGGGAATTTTCCGAAGGCCGGTAATAGAAGGATCTGAGCTGAGTAAAAGTCTGTTAAGTAAGTCTGTATTTGTAAGATCTCTTGACATTTTTCCCATGTGATCTCGTATGAAAGCTTTAAATTGGTTGTTATGGATTCGGCCGCCTCTTCGGAAAGTTCCCCAATGGCTAATACAGCATATTCAGTTATAGATGTTTTCAAACTCCGTGACAAAAAAAAATTTGAATAGTTCGGCGCATTTTGATGTTGCAATGATATCGTTTGCGTCTGAATAAACTAGTAGAGGTCCCGCCAAAAGAGTTGATGCCGGAGCGCGCAGCTGGGGAAATTAAAGCTGCACACAAATAAAAATTGCGCACATATTGATAAGAAATGCGCTTATGTATTTTCAAATTTCCCCTTCGAAATTTGTTGCGACTAGGCTAAGGGACGGGAACGGTATGCGGGGATTCTACTGCGCATGGAAAACTTTCTCGGCATCAACTCTTTTGGCGGGACCTCTATCATCGTCAGAACCTAAATCCAAAAATCGCTGCTTGTATTCGCTTTGGCCCGTGTTACCATCGAATCCCCACTTCCCGATTAAATTTTAATTTTCCGATGAACTAATTGGCACTTTATCTAAAACAATTTTTTGTAACTCGAGTATTCTAGAAGCTGTATGGTCTAACAAACTTTGCAATTCAATTTCGGCTTTCGATCTCTTGGTAAGCTCGGAAAAATCTTTTTTAGGACGCCCGCGAGATGGCCCTGCTGCCGGTTGATCCACTTCAAGAACACAGGGCTTAACACTATACTTCTTAACTCAATACATTCAATAACATGTCGTTGGATAGGTATTTGGAAAGCAGATGGGATTGAAAATGTAATATTTGGTAGATGCCACGAACCTAATGTCCAAATATTGGGTTCTGCAAAATTACTTGGGTCATACCAAAAATGGCCACAAAATTAAAGGCCGCCAACATCGCAACCCTGATTGAATATGTGATGGGTTACTGATCGTTGCTGACACTTAAGTAGACTCGGACTGGCGAGTAGTCTTAATCGGTTGTGGTTTAAGTAATCTAACTTGTATCTCTTATATCAAAGGCCCATCCTCTGCAAAATCACTGCAATTCTGTCACGAGCTCTTAAACTATTAAACTACCTAATTCCAGAATGGCATTCTTGTTTTGGCATAAATTTAAAGGGAGGACTATTTTTCATAGTTTTCGGCTATTTTGCAATGCAAAATGTCAAATTTCAAAAATCCAGTTTACGGTGGGTTTTAGCAAATCCAATTACGAACAAAATATGCCCAACAAACATTTCGCCTAGAAGCCTTCGTTAAGATATATTTATCAAGAAGAGTAAAAAACAGAGAATTTTTCGTGACCTTTTTAGTTTTTAGGCTCCCGTAAATTTTCCAGATATTTTCATGTTTGCGCACCCCCTAGATATCGTTAGGGATGTCACTTCTGACCAATTCCACCAAAAAAGTTCGTTACATCACGACAAAACCAGTAGAAATGCTCCAGCGCCTGGACTAAATGTAGAATTCTCCATAATGAAAATATCCGACATACATAGTTACAAAATATTCGATGAAAATTCAAATGTAAGAAACGCAGCCGGGTACTATATAATTTTATTTTTTTAATACTAATTCAGCAATTTTTGCACAATTATTAGTTGAGCTATGTTCCTTACAATATTTTTTAAATTACCATAGAAATAATCAATTAAGCTATAAACAAGAATTCCATCACTGGGTGAGAGATCCATTATTAATCTATTCGTAATTTCGATAATTTATTTAAATCAAAACAAGTAACATACTCATATCACTTAAAGCCAACCAACGATACACCACTTGAACATCCAGTAATTTAATTTAACAAATCACTTGCATGATTTAATTAACCATTAATTAAAAACCGTCTAGCGGTGCATGCACCTCAATCTTCGATCAAAATAAATATAACAGAAAATCTCTAGAAATTGGCAACAAACAATCGCCGTCGGTGCATGTGCATAAAAACTCATAAATCATGATTACATGGGAGAAGTTCGCATCGACGAAGAAAAAATATATATAAAAACTGAAAATTCCATGGAAACTCTCTGCACTTAAATCCGATTCAATTGAAAGTGCATGCAACTCGTTTTCTAGAATTTCCATTTTCGATACTTGACGGCCCCTAAAGTGGTTTTCGAGATCGAAGATAAATTTTCGAAGCTGTTAATAAAGAATTTTCATTCTTGACATTTTTATAGTTCGGTTCGATCGGTGCGCGTATGGCAGGACCGCGATAGTAGGGCTTCGAGAGCGCTTCGAATATAACAAAGTGAAGGGTAAAAATATGCTAAAAGATAGCCACCGACACAGTGTCTGCATTCTAGGATATCGAGTGATAAAAGTTCGATCAATTTCAGAATCTCGTTTCGCTGCGGCAAACGACGATGACGACGAGCGCAATTCATTTATATGGATTGAAGTTCGGCGAAAAGTTGAATTGAAGTCTTTTAGTGTAGTTGTAGCTAGCCCATGCGATGCCAGTTGTGTTAAACGAAATTTTCGGTCTAGTGTTTCGATAATATTTAAAAAAATCTATCATGTTTTTCAAAAAGATAAGAAAAAAATTAATCATTATGAAAATTCGCAACTAACGCATCGAATATCGAGCACAGTCGAGCAATTACATTCGAACATCACCGAAATTCTGCCGTGCATTAATCAATTTCAAAGTGTCAACGTATTTCTGAAGTCGACCGCACTAAAGGAGCGAATTTTCAAGTCGATATTATTTACAGCAGCGAATTGCCAAATTTTAATTAGAAGACTTCGACAGCGATTTACAACGGTTCCACTCATCGATCCGGCTAGCTTGAATAATGTAGCAAGGACACCAACAACGCATCCTTTAGGACCACACACACTGAAGGCAATTCAGTGTGTGCCCTCGTGTAACAGGCATAGCTCAACCGTTTTGGGATATTTAGCTGGAAGGGTATGTAAAAATAATTACGCACGTAGTTTTAACCCTTAAATCAAGTTTAAGCGATTGGGGGGCTAAAGTTGTAAACACACTTTATGCCGTTCACTCTTTAATGGGGGTTTACTTTATGAGGGTGGCTAAAGGATATTGGATTTCTACTTCTACAATGCTTCTTAATTTATTACTTTCGAGAAGAATGGAGATGGCGAATGTGAGATATTGGTTCACAATTCACGTGAATATTGTAGTGATTTTAGCTGAAGCTTTCTTAGCACAGAAACGTTTTTCGTAGCCAATTGCGGTCCTTTGTAATTGTTTTTAGTATGCGACAATCAAGTCTGTTAAATTTAATTGTTTCGTTTTCAGTTATCACGTTACGTTTTGTAGCAATAATACAAAGTTTAATGAAAAATTTCAAATCTATTGACAGCTTTTGCTTATATTGTCTAGACAGTGGAATTTATGTTATTACTATGGATCTAAGTTTTCTTTTATAGCATGATAATGGCAGGGCTGGACTAAAGAGTGGGCCAAGTGGTGCATGGCCCAGGGGCCTCCACCAACTGGGGGCCTGCACCAAATACCAAGTGAAAAATAAATTTTGGCTTATAACAAAAATTATAAGACGGTTTTGTTAATATATAGTAGTCAATGCTATCATTATCAATAGTATTAATAGCAATATTGATAATCAGTAATCAATCATGTAGTTTTGCATCAATTGGTGCAACATCTGCGTTCACAAATTTGCCAAATTGTTGCCAAAACAAATCTATTCCTACAAATCTATTCCTAGTATCTTCTAAAACGAAACAAACTGAGAACATCATTGAAATAAGTAATTTGAATTTTCACACGTATTCAGTAGGCGGGTTCGTAAGATAAGTTCCAAGCTTTTCTTCCTAACACGTAAACCGCTGTAAATCGTTGCGAGCAAGATTCAGTGGTGACGTCCCTTCTCGAGTTTATACTACTCGTTGGTCTTGTCCAAAGTCTAGAAATTAACAAGTCTTTCATCTTCATATGGTTAATGAGTGAAAGACGAACAGCTATATGCATAAGTTCTTCAAATGACGATGGCAGGCTATCGGAGAGAGAATGCAGCATTTTTATACGCGTTTGCATACAACTAAACGGCTAAACTTTTATGAGTTTATATGGGAATAAACTTAATGTATTGGTGCATATTTGCTCGTTTGTTTTGATCACTTCAATTTTGACAGCTGATTCAATTTTCTTTCCTTTTCTGTTCTGCATACTTTACCGTAAAGACAGAATCTGGCTTTGTCTCGCTGAATTCACGAAGTATGCGTTGAGTTTTGCTCAGCAGTGATGTTCCTATATGCACGCACACAACCAACCGGGTGAAAATTTTGTATGAAGATGAAAGACTTGTTATTACTAGACTTTGGTCTTGTCCTGCGACGAGCAAATTGCTTCAGTCACCAAGAGTGTTCATTGAGAAAGAACGCGAAAACTTTGAACATTACGAAGAAGCAGGAAGGAAACGAGCCTACACATCAAAACATGAGACCGTCACCGAAATCTTCGCTTAATCCCATTGAATTACGCATGGAGGCTATACAAGGAGATATAACTCTTATGGGGAAAATAACCGGAAATTGATGCGTAGCATAAACTAAGCTTCTAGTTCATTTTCGGCCACAGATGTCGCCTAAAGCTGACGTGCCCCACATGAAGATAGCTGAATTTTACCCATTTCCACGATTTCTTTAAAATTGTCAGCCGAAATGCAAAAAAAATCATTGGGAATTAATAAAAATTCATTGGAAAATCCATAAAATGGTTAAATACGAAAATTCAGAAGCTGATTTTTCAAGTTAGTCGTAAACATAAAATATTTTAATAGTTAACGAACTTGGCCATGAACCGGATGAATATAATCCGCCATGTTTTTTGGGGTACATGTGATTGTGGCGCCCTCATTAATCAAACGAAAAGTGACAACACGGTGTTATATCTCCTTGTATAGTCTCCCTGGAATTACGGACATTCACCAGAAGTGAACCTTTTTTTGACATGGTTGGATCAACGGATAACGGCGTATGGTGTCTACGCGCTTCGGATTTCTGGTTGAGCTTGAGCATTTGGAGTCCGATCAGTTGTACGAACAAGCACGGCTTTTAGCCGAAATTTACAAAGACGATGGCCCTTGTGCTGAAAGTCGAGTGGTGATTCGTGACAAATTTTTTGAGTTGAAGAAAGCGACGTTTCAGTCGAATTGCGACTTTCAGCATAGAGGGCTAAACTCGAGCTTAGCACTTCCACTCTAGGCCACTATGCTGAAAATGGTAATTCGATTGAAACGTCACTTTCTTCAATTCAAAAAACTTGTCACAAATCACGACTCGACATTCAGCACAGGGGCCGATGTCGACGACAACCTTGGGATCGAGCTTGTACAATACAATATGCAGCTTTTTACAGACAGTTTGCTGGAAATGTAGACCAATACCGCAGTCGCGAACATTTGATGTATTCTATAATGATTGAAAAACAGCTGCAAGATGCTTTTCCAAATTTTGAAACGATTTTGAAAATGTATCTTGTGTTAATGACTACAAACGACTCAGCAGAAAGATCATTTTCAAAATTAAAATTAGTTAAAAACAGATTGCGGACGGCAATGACTCAGCGACGCCCCAGTGGTCTCGCTAGTTTGAGCAGTAATAGCGACATTTTAAGAGCTTTGAATTTCGATGATGTAATCGACGATTTCGCGACGAGGAAAGTTTTGAAAATGCCGTTGTCAGATGCCTTGAAACATGCGTATAATATAGTACAAAATACATATATGTATATTCAACGGACACTGTACATACTATCATTTAATTTCATCTTTATATATTCGAATTATAATTATATTCGAATATGTCAAATCAGACTGCACTACAAGAAAGAGGACACTTAAAAAAATATTAAATAATGCAATACACTTTTTTTCCATTTTTCTTGAATATTCGTCATTTTTGGGTTGAATGTTCGCTTAAATTTCATTTATCGTTTGACCTTCTATTAAATAAAATATATAAAACGAGCCCCTATCATAAGGTCCCCCCCCCCAAACTCGTGCCAGGGACCCCCACCACTCTTAATCCAGCCCTGGATAACGGCCTGAGATCAAGTAGTAAGCTTAACGAAGTAGTGCAGTACGCTTTCAGATAGGGCATTCGAATTTGAATTTACCGTATTTTGATACATGGTCCTAATTGAAAATGTAAAGTGACTAGCGTAAAGTGGATTCATTAAATGCAGATTTAAACAATTCGCTTGATTTATTTAGGTTAGGTTAGATATGGCTGAGCTGTTGGTTTATGTTCATACACTTAGGCCAAAAGGATTGGCCCCTTGTGATGTCATAGTGATCTCACTTTAAACCTGTTATCCAAGTGTCGTTTCTTCGCTAAACCATTTCGAGTAACTAATGAATCTTCTAAGTTGCGGGATCCCAATCTTCGAGATTTCCACAAGCGTGCTTAGAAATGGTTCATCAAATATGGTTAACCTCGTTCTGCTTAGGGCATGGCAGTGACAGAGGAGATGTAGTACACTTTCCTCCTCGTCCATATTCTTACAGCTTCTGCAAAAATCGTAGTTCTCAAGACCTAAGCGGGTCGCATGCGTTCCTATCAAACAGTGCCCGGTCAGCACCCCCACTATAACTGAGAGGTCTTGTCTCCGGAGGCAGAGTAGAGAAGGGGTCCGCCTGATATCATAAGAGGGCCAGGTTAAGTTGACCAAAGTGCATTTATTAAGATCCCTGTTGCTTGTTGCTCTGAACTATCTCTTAATGCCGCAGATCTCTTAACGAGATGGCTCAACAGTATAGAGGGTTGACGAGCTGGCTAGGAAAGGCACGACCACCACTCTCCTTCCTGGAAAAGAAAGGGTTGGTATGCCTTGGGCCACCTCCCAACTCTTTAAACTCCGATGCAAACACCACACAATGCAACTAGCAGAAAAGCATTGGAGAGATCTTAACAAATGTACCTTGACCAAAATGACTTGGCCCCCTTACGATCTCAGGCGGACCACCTCACTGCTGAGCCTCGGTAGACGAGACCTCTCAGTTACAGTGGGAGGGCTGAGTCTCGAAACCTACGATTTCTGCAGAAGCTGTCAGAATATAGACGAAGAGGAAAGTGTAAAACACAGTAGCGTAACTAAGCAAGCAGGCGCCCCCCCGCAGAATCCATAACGGCGCCTTTTTACAACACTCCTTATTTTTCAGGGATGATTTAAAAAAGAGGTTTTTCGAAATTAATCTTTTATTCATGTTACATGTTCTGCCACTTAATAACTTTCCACCGCTTAAAATCAAACACTGCAACTTGCCCTAATTAAGTTAATATTAATTTACGGAGAGCAAAAATCAACGTGCTACCTGTTACAAGAGTTCAAGATTTCCCAACCCGATTTTTTCTTCTTCACTTCACTCGTTTTAAAATGAGCGTGTAAGAACCCAGTTTTTCTTCGAAATATAATTAAAAAAACGTTAAATAAATTGGGATACGTGTTACTATACGCGACGGTTTTGAACGGAATCAGTTGGGCTTGGGAAACTGGATCTGACTGGCTTTCTCGAGTTATGTTTTACAATCAAATTTTTCCAAATTAACATTAGGCGCCTGCGCCTACTTTGTGACGCCTTGTTGGAATTTGGAAACTGAGGTTTCATGGAATAGGGGACAATACAAATAAAACCCAACCACCGGATGCCACGATGAATGGGGAAATCCCTGAGGACGTCCTTAGGGGTCACATTTATCTGTAGTCTATCTGAAAATCATTAATCATGAAAACTTTTGATGCTATTTTCAACAGCGGTTTTAAAGGACAATTTTTTTCGGCACTCAATACAATGATTGACTGGCGCTCTTCATGAAGATTGCATATCAGCCCTGAGTCTATCAGCGCCTGCGAGCGCCTATGACTGGCTGGCGCCCCCCCGCAATGCGGGGTTTGCGGAGGTGTTATTTACGCCACTGGTAAAACACCTTCGCTGTCACTGACCAGCCCTAAGCAGAAGGAGACTTGCCACTTTTGGTGAGCCCTTCCTAAGAACGCTTGCGGTAATTCCGAAGTTTGGACCCCCGCAACTAAGAAGATTCATTACGTCCTCGAGGTGGTGAAGAAACGACACTTACACATTGGTTTTAAAATGGGATCATTATGGCATCACAACGGGCCTATCCCTTTGGTCTAAGTGTTTGGCCTGTGCACCAGCAGCTCAGCCATATCTAACCTAACCTAACCTATGGTGCCAGCGGCAGAAAAGCAGAAAATTTTAATTCTTTTAGTCTAGTCATCAATTTACAACTATTGAACCAGTTGTCCATTAGTCCATTCAAAACGCGCGTTATGGTGTTCCAAAATAACACCGTTAAGAAAATCGAACCCTAAACGTTTTTGGGGTCGCTGATCACGAAAATCGAGGTCCCGCGGTCCTAAAATTAAGGCGTCACCCCTAAAAATGCAAAAAACACCCCTTTTTAGGGGGTTTTCGCGATTATTTCAGTAATAATGAAAACTAATGCAATGAAATGCACTTTTTTTAATATTTATTTGCGAAGGTGGTTGATTTATACTAAATTAAGGCGAACTTAATGGTAAGGGGTACTCCTAAAGGGTTGAAAGTACCCCTAAATTGGCGAAAAATGGCAAAAATTGTAAAAAAAAAAATTTTCAAGTTTATGCTTCAAATTCCATTGTGGGCGTACTGTCAGGCAAATATAAATTATTTTCAACCCTTAAGGGGTTAAAACTACCCCTACTATAATAAAAACAACTTAATATAAAAACTAGTTGGGATGTGGGTTCGACCCTTTCGGTCCACACGATCAACTTCCCAGTATGATGGATGTTGAATATTATGATTGGATATTTTAATAATAAATGAACAATAGGCAATATAGAATACTCGTATATGTATAATACCGAGAATTTGTCACAATTGTTTATCAATATTTTCGCTATAATGTCAAACTAAATGTGCGCACTTACAAGATTAGGATGACGAAAATGTATATAAAATTGATGTATTCATTTTTTCGGCACCTCAATGAAGTCGATATAGTTTTTAGTTCGCGCGGTATCGTGCAGGTACAAAAATCACTTAAGTCATTTAAACCAAAAACCGCTGGACCGAATATTATAAAAATCTTTTCAGATTATAATGTCGCTAATACGCTTCGAACGGCACCTCAAGTAAGTCAATATCTTTCGTGGTTCGGGCGATATCGTGCAGGTACAAAAATCACTTACGCCGCTTAAACAAAAAAACGGCTCGACCGAATTTTATGAAAATCTTTTCAGATCATATTTTGGTTATTACTCTTCGAACAGCGACTCTTCGTCAACTAAGTCGATATCTTTTATAGTTCGCGCGATATCGTGCAGGTACAAAAATCACTTAAGTCATTTAAACCAAAAAACCGCTGGACCGAATATTATAAAAATCTTTTCAGATTATATTGTCGCTAATACGCTTCGAACGGCACCTCAAGTAAGTCAATATCTTTCGTGGTTCGGGCGATATCGTGCAGGTACAAAAATCACTTACGTCGCTTAAACAAAAAAACGGCGGGACCGAATTTCATGATAATCTTTTCAGATCATACTTCGGTTAATACGCTTCGAACGACACCTCAACGAAGTCGATATCAGTTTTGGTTCGCGCGATATCGTGCAGGAAAAAATGACCACATCCGTACGCACATACACACACACACATACTTCCTCCCAATTTTTTGCTTAAAATGCTCCTGGGACCTTGAAAGATGAAAATACGTTGAAATTTTCGATTTCGATTTTCGGACCGATTACAATAACTTCCTATACTGGGAAGTTAAAAATTGCAAAAACATTTTTTTTGCTTTTTGTTTGAAATTTGGTTCAAAAGGTATTATCAGCTCAGCAAAAAAATTAATTTTTTCAACTCTTAAGGGGGTACAACTACCCCCACATTAAAAATGTAATTGAAACAAATTCAAATTTATTGTTTTACATTTAAATTTTATTTTCCATTTGTAATCATTACAACATTTGGAACATTTCACTATAACTCCTTTGTACAGAGGTTAAACCACCCCTAAAGAGAAAAAAAAGAAAAAATATATTGAGAAATATTTCATTTCGTGGAATCTTTAAATAAACTCTGCATTTTTGTGAAAACGACAATCACACAATAATTGCGAAATATGTACCCAAAAAGGGGTGTTTTTTGCATTTGTAGGGGTGACGCCCTAGTTTTAGGACCGCGTGACCTCGATTTTCGTGATCAGCGATCACAAAAACCTTTAGGGTTCGATTTTCTTAACGGTGTTATTTTGGAACACCCCCTAGTATCCAATGAACTATATTGTAGGGGTAATTTTAACCCCTTAAGGGTGGAAAATAATTTATTTTTACCTGAGAGTACGCCCACAATCGAATTTGAAGCATAAACTTGAAAAAAAAAAATTTACAATTTTTGCTATTTTTCGCCAATTTATGGGTAGTTTCAACCCTTTAGGAGTACCCCTTACCATTAAGTTCGCCTTAATTTTGTATAAATCAACCCCCTTCGCAAATAAATATTAAAAAAAGTGCATTTCATCGCATTAGTTTTCATTATTATTGAAATAATTGCGAAAACCTCCTAAAAAGGGGTGTTTTTTGCATTTTTAGGGGTGACGCCCTAATTTTAGGACCGCGGGACCTCGATTTTCGTGATCAGCGACCCCAAAAACCTTTAGGGTTCGATTTTCTTAACGGCGTTATTTTGGAACAACCCCCCCCCCCCCCCCGCGTTTTGAATGGACTACATGTACAATTTATGGCCAGGCTGACTTAGCCTGGTTACTTAGTGTAACACAATGCCTGCTGACACGCCATAATCTACTTGATCTGTGTAGAACCCTGGTATAGTACAAAATCATAAATGATACCACTGATTCCAATAGAGCCTCAACCTTGGATAGCCAAGACAACCCATAAGTGTTTGAATGTCAATGTACTTCCTAATTTCTGTGTAATCTGTTAGCCGAAACTGCGTCTGTCTTTTGCAGTGCATACATGTTTTTATATTGAACGATTGACTCGGTCTGCTCAGATGTATTTTTCAAAGTAGGAAAAGGGGGACAGGTCACCATCTTCTAGATCTAATGTGAAATTCTCTTCATACTCATACAAATTGTCCCTATATTCCAATCACTCTAAAATAGCTCCATGTAATTTTTGCGTTAATTGCCAACAGGAAACAAAAAATATGGTCATATAGGAAAAAAAATTCCAAAAAAGATAGCGTTTTCTTTTTTGGAATTTGGAATGGCGAACCTAACCTAAAAAATCCCGGAAAGCGTAAAAAACGCTTTTTAGCGAACAAAAGGAAAACGTGACCTTGGATCGAAAAAAATCAAATTATAAAGCTGTAGCTGTATCTTTCGATTAATGTACATATATATTGAGTTATAGGTTAGGGTACAAAACTTGGAGAAAAAAGGGGAAAAACTGTCGAAAATCACGTTTTTTTAATTTGCTAATAACTTTTGTTTAACGCCACTTACATATTTGTTATTTGGTACAAATATTGATAGCTGAAAAGATGGTTTTATTTTTATGGGGGACTACTGAACAGTTTCCTTGAAATTTCACTTTTTGTAAAAAAAAGGCGTTCTTGTGAAAACGTTCGGTCCTTGGTTTTAGCTGGATCAACGTTCGAGAGCTTAAAATTTTCTTCAAAGATTGTACTATCACTTTCCTGAAATTCGATATCACATTCATCATCGCTTTCTGTTTCCAGCCCTTTAACATCAGACAATTGCTTTATAAATTTCATCTGAAGTCCAATCAACTGTTTCATTTCGGTTTATTAATTTGATAAAATTGTCGTTTTGTAAAAAAAATTGCATCAATGGATGCGCCTTAGAGTAGCAATGTGATGAGTAGAAGAATCTATACTTATATACAAACATAACAATTATTTTAGCGTGCTGCGTACTTGTGTTTCAGGCTCAAGATTACTGCTTTTTAGAAGGTATGAACGAGTACTGACAATTAGAACGTAGGGATAAGGCGGTTTTGGCTTTTTGGGTTTCACTCTATTCTCGTCCTAGTTGCCTCCCTTTGTGACGGGCCTGGGCATATCACTCCGTTATCTCAAGCTAATCTGGCAAGTCGGCTTCTTAAAAACAATAAACTCATATAACATCCAAGAGTTCTCCTTACTATAATTTTTACTGTACATCGAATACTATTTCAGAAAACCTAATCTCCAGATTTTGAGTAAAATTTGATTCCCCCCAATCCCCCCAAACAATTTCTGGATCCGCCCCTGCTTGATCTGTCCTGAATCCAATTTACTAGAACCGTAGTCGATGAAGTGTTTGAGAGGATTTAATCCCCAAACTGATTTTTGGTGTAGTACCCATTGTATGAGTGGCCCGTTCCTATGGTCCAGTCGAGCGGCATTATGTCGAATTAAGCTGATGAAGAAATTACAGAACCTATCAATGAAAGCCCTTTCACAGAGAGCGCTTCTGGTCGCATAGAATTAAACAAAGCTTAAGTTGGGTGCTCGATGCATGCCATAGCGTAGCAGCCCCTAAGCATTGAGTTTCGAACACCTGAGGCTCATCCACATGCAATATGAAGTA
Organism: Thereva unica; assembly: GCA_949987705.1. Lineage (NCBI taxonomy): Eukaryota > Metazoa > Arthropoda > Insecta > Diptera > Therevidae > Thereva > Thereva unica. The sequence continues at coordinate 51,183,849 of OX465283.1, forward strand.
CATTATATTAAACTAAACGCGGCAAACATTAAGGCGCAAACCGATGGCATGAAGGCTGCATAGAAAGTTGCACGACAGTGATTATTACTGAGATCGTTAAATGGCTGTTCATCAAAATTGACAGCAATTTTGTTTATTATGGTTCCTATTTTCCGGGAAATTACGAGCCTCACAGAAATAATCAATGACACTATAATTAACATCGGATTTGATTGCGATTCTTGAAAATGTTTTCATTCAAAAATTATTTGCAACAATAGAAAAGGGTTAGGGGCCGTCCATTAATTACGTGTGGCCAGAGCCGCCTTTAGGTATTTTGGCGCCCCGGGCGAGATATTTTTATGCGCCCTTAACTTTTTAGACATTTCTTTTCGGTAGATTACCTATGCACAAATTATACAATAACCCGAGTAAAAATAAAAGCTGGCATGACAACGACCAAACACTGGCCACTTGGGAGTACATAAGGGTTTGGGACGGCCAAACGTAAGGTTTAAATTTCCGAGAACTGAGCTATTCACACGGGCATACGACGGCAAATTTGAACTAAAAAGGAATATGCACCTAATATATTGTTGAATGTGCTTTTTGTGAGAGGCGTGTATACAATTTTTTGTTTAAAGGATTTTTTTTTGTTGGGTGAGAAGCATATACAACATTTGTTGACGGACTCGTTCTTTGCATATTCTGTCCGATGAGGGTATTCCTTAAACATTTGTATATGCCTATGGCATCGAACTTGATTCTATCGGACACGAACAAGCACGAAATAAGCACTTCCCTCCTTTGTGACAGCGGCATGAATCCATTTTCTCGAATCTGTCCATGGAGGGCGGAAAGGTGCTAAAATCGCGCGGGTCGTGCAGGTTTCTCAGAGCGAAGAGGAGAAATTTCTTCTATACTGTTTTCAACCTACCACTACTTACCTGATTGGAGGATGATACAGGTCGCCTGCTGCCATGTTTATACTACATTGTCAACCGCTGCTTCTGAGCTTATAGATGCCAACTTCCTCTCAACCATGATGACTGCTTGTTCATCTAAGCGCTCACAGAGCTCTTTATCGGAGCCAGCCTCTTCGTTAGATGAAGCCGTTTTGGAAACCTTTATCCATGCCTATCTTAGTCCAAAAGGGAGTTTATAATCAACTCTTCCGAGCCACTCTATGCACTCGTCGTTGAGTAGCAGTACCGGTGTTTTACTATTTCTTTGGGGTTGCCCGGCATTGAGTAAATTTTAGTTGTCCATAGGGATGTCCCGGTTGTGGCGGTGAAGCTACTCAGCAATTTGTCTGGCTCTGCTTCCATTTTTGGGAGCCAGATCCTCGCCCTTGGTATTTTGGTAATATCTCTCCCCTTTCATCCCTCCCTTTTGGTTATATATCTCCCCCGGAATCAAAAGGGAGCAGCGGCACTTCTGACGACTCTTACCTCATCACGAATTCCATGAATATCCCTGATATTTTGGTCTTGATGTCGGAGAAGGTCCGGGAGTGTGCTGCTACTAGAATTGGCATAGGTTAGTGCCACTAGAAGGTGGTCCTTCACTACTTCGCTCATTGTCCTGATACCCGTTGAGCCTGATTGTTGGGTTCCTGAAGTTGAAGCATCCCGAACTATTGTTGGTCTTGAGAGCTTTTTCCTTTTTGGTAATTATTTGAAGGCTCTGAGCTATCTTCACGGGAATGAATTAACACATTATTGGATCGCGGCGGCGCCCCTAGGACATGGCGCCCTTGGGCGATCGCCCGGGTTCGCCCACCCCTAAAGCCGGTACTGCGTGGGGCGTTTAGGGTGGGGGGGATGAACCCAAATATCACCCAATCTCATATGGGGCAGAGGAGAGTCTCGCAAAAATCACGGTTATCTTTATTACTACAGCAACTATTCCAATGAAATTCAGAACCTCCTGTCTGCACGACAATATATTTCCTTATATATTTTCATCACAATGGTTTTTGGGGAGCCTGCCTAGATATAAGAATGGTATTCAAGGTGGAGTGAAAGCCCCAGATTTAGCAGGGCGATAAGCCTAGGCATCCTAACAACTGTCTTTCAAGCAGAGGTATACGCAAACTAAACAGGGCTCTTATATTGCATTCATCGGTCCAGAGCCGGCTATTGGTGGATCCATCAGCTTGCTTCGAAGGAAGGCCGATCGGAATTTGATGAAACATACGTTCGCACCTGGACTGGCCAACTCTTAGCGGTTCCTTTCTGTGCTGTACCCTAAGACGGCCAAGGAATTGTTAGGGCGCCGTAGAAATGATGTCAGAACTCTTATTGGCTGGAAGACCCCAGTTTCAGGTGAGGACCAGGGTTTCTTTGTTCGAGGAGTCCCTGCTCGAACATTTAAGTCTAAGCGACAAGCCACTAGGCAGATTGTTGAACTTGTTACCCCTAGGAAGTTAAGGGCTGAGTCAGCCGTTAAGCCAGCTGCAGACTCACACTGTGAAAACCGTGAGCATCCGAGAACGGGCGATGGTTGATGGTTTTCTCGCCTAATTCTTTCCTTGTTTTCCGTTCTGAGTGAATGTGTATTCATTGCGCGAGTGTGAAGCCGCCGTTACATTCTCTTCTCTCACTGCTATCAAGAAAACTGGGATACAGTAAAACATGTCTCTCCACTAAGATATGGGTAAATCCTACACAAAAACATTTATCGCGGTTTATGCGCCACAAAGTAGCAAAATAGCGGCTCGATTATTTTATAAATCTCATGTGAGATTATGGGGAGGGGTCGAGCCAAATTTCGTGACAGGTGAGGCGCCTGATTACCATTCCAGAGGTCCCGGGTTCTAACCTCGGCAGCGCCACGGTCCTTCGACTTTTCCACCTAAATAACTTTCCTTCTAAATTCTTCCGTCTTTACAATCATTTCTTCCCTAGTCCTTCCCCGCTCCCCCGCTTGATGATATTCAACTCGTTTCAGGAAACATAACGCTCCAGCCAGTTGTTCTCGATGCCCCGATGTCAGAGTCGCGATAGTAATGGTTAGGAGTAGGCGAAATGAAAACAAAATATCGCGGCTAGGTTGTGGCAAAGTCTTTCATCTTCATATGGTTAATGAGTGAAAGGCGAACAGCTATATGCACAAGTTCTTCAAATGACGATGTCAGGCTATCAGAGAGAGAATGCAACATTTTTATACGCATTTGCACACAACTAAACTGCGGAAACTTTATGAGTTTATATGGGGACAAACTTAATGTATTGGTGCATATTTGCTTGTTTGTTTTGATTTATGAAGTAAAACAGCTGATTCAGTTTTCTTTCCCTTTCTGTTCTGCATACTTTATCGTAAAGAGAGTATGCGTTGAGTTTTGCTCAGCAGTGATGTTCATATATGCACGCACACAACTAACAGGGGGAAAATTTTGTATGAAGTGAAAGACTTGTTATTACTAGACTTTGGGTTGTGGCAGTTCCTTCCTTCAGCTTCTCTCTCTTCCCTCTATCTTCCGACTATAGTTGCTGTTCGACATTGCACTCTATACGAAAAAAATAGATTGTCGGCAGCACAAAGGGCCTTTCCCTATGCCTCTAGTCTGTTACATCAAAAAAAAAAAAACCACCGGCCGCCAACTAGATGGGTCCTACAGTCCTAGAAAAATGACAAAATCTGTGTGTGTGGGGGCATTTATCGCCAGTCTGTGCCTGAAAATTTGAACTTCTATTCAGTCTCAAGCTGTGAGTTCACGGCACAAATTCACGCCGTATTCACTCTGAAATGAAAGCAAGGTGCAAAATAGGCGCGAGAACCATCCACAGTTACCAGTTACGTTCGCGCTTGTTCGCGGGTGTTCACGGCGTGAGTCTGTAGCCGCCTTAAGAAACAAAACAGATTAGTGCGGAGATGGTGATGGCGGCCACCCGCGAAAGAATTTTTCATACACCGTTGCCCCCGTGCCAATCTGGGTGCGCCTTAAAAGTTTTTGTTGAGGCCATGGACATTTTTGCACTTGAACTCCCCTCTCCCCACGTGAGATTGGGTGAAATTCGGCTCAACCCCCTAAACGCCTAATTTATGGAACATTCCTTAGCAGAATCCACATTTTACACTAAAAAACTAAATTTATTACGCTTATGATTCATATATGCAAGCATCTTAAGAACACAATTCACAAAATATCTGTAATTCAGCTATTGCGAATATTGTGCAGAATCATGCTGTCCATAATTATTTTGTATCCTCCAAGAAACGCCCATAACTAAGGATAATTTGTTATCAGAAAAGAAGCTATCATAAAAAATACAAACAATGCTCTTTGTATGTGTAACACATAAATATCTAAAGCCCGTAATTCTTGTCTCAGAGCCCTGTATGAAATTTTGATTTGTATCCTTGTACGCGAACAGCACCTGCTCTAACAAGGAGTGAACCTGTCGGTATCCCTTTTGCCACAAAAACGCATGTTTCACAAAGGAATGAAGGAGCACACAAGGTAGGGTAGGAAGCAAATTAATTCATTTAAATTTCCATTCTAATTACATAAAAGAGTTTTGCCTAGCTACGAAAAAATAAACCCCCATCATAGGGGTTAGTTGCAGCTCAGTGAACTTCTGAAATAGAAAGGATACGGAAAGGACACTACCCTTGCCTGCATGTGGAAATAACCACTTGGGATTTGCATGTAAGCTCGTATACAATGTGTGATGTGAGACCATCGTCAGACTATTTTTACAGGCTTTGGTCATCGCGTTTAGCACACATTAATGACCACGGATTATCCTCATTACGTCCACCCAATTGGTCAAATAAGCATCCGCCACGTATGGTGTTCAAAAAAAGGGGGATAAAAGGTGTCGAATTGTATATTTATGATGTGCTCTCACCTTTTGCGTGTGCCTTAAGTGTAATAGCAGGGAAAGGCTATATGTATGTTTGTGAAAGAAAGGCTATATGTATGTGTATATTCACACCACCCGGGGTCAGATCAAAGCTAGGCAGTCTTTATGGTCAATTAAGTGACAAACGCGGTTGAGGTGTCTTCTAATATGCCAAAGCTACTGAGCTTTAGTTACTAAATCCAATGAGACCTGTATGGTATACCAGGACCAGCTACCCTTAGTCTAATGCTATTGATCGAACGCACTTCTCCGTTCAAAACATTCCAGGGTCATTGGGTCGGATAATTTGGGTTAAGAGTAGAGACGTGATATAGTGTGCTCTTCTGTTCATCATTCCAGTTGGGTGGATGGCAATATAGGAGCCCCTAAATAGAAATTCACAAAAGGATACAGTTCGTAATGCGTCTGCGCCAATAAATCTGCGAGTGGTGGGGATAGCCCATCAAAACTGGAAGGCAAGCAATTTCTCTGAACAGTTTACACGTGCACGTACCGATGAGAAAAATAACCTTTCACTTTGCTCTTCCATGTTAGCAAAGAGAATTTTCGGGGTAGAAAGAAGAAAGTTAAAATCTCTCAACTTACTTCGAAATTGTGGAATTCATCCCTAAGGAAAACTTTATTTTTTTATATATATACGAAAACTTTTTGTTCGTTGTTTTGGTTTTTCTTTTTGTGATAATAAAAAAAACAAAATGTGCACAGTTTTCGAAATTGTTGATAAGTTTTACAATAGATATTAAACGTTGTTGCTTTGTGTTACTCTTATATGTATGTTCGAATGAGTACTATATGAAGTGGAATAGTTTTAAGTGAGTTTGTTTTAAAATTTTTAAAAGAACAAAAAGGTAAGTTAAATCTACATATAACTCAAACATATTTACTTTAAGTTAAAACTTTGTGATAGAGAGATATACTTTGTGATACGTTAAACTTTAGTTGGAAATACAAACAATCTGGAGAGTATCCTTAATTTCATTACTAATTCATGTTGCATTTTCACTCAATCGTTATAATTTGAGACCAATTTTGTATTTAAGGATCAAAACATTTGTTCAAATCAAAATTAATTGAAACTTTCGGTGAGAGTTACAGTGTCTGGCAAAAATCAATTAAAAAGTTAAAATTTGGGGAATTGTAAAATGAAATCATTCATTCATTTAATTAAACAAAGTTGAGTAATTAAGTTATAGTATACTATACTGTGTCAATTAAATATTAAATTCAAAGGAAAATCAATTTTCTCAGATTTTATACAATATTCAGAGAATATTTACTCACTTTAAAATTAATCTATTCAATCAATCTATTTTTGTTAATGATTACTTCCTGGAATCAACCTTCCAGCCAATGATTTATCAATAGAATGTAGTAATATCCTCCGACGCACCTCTTAATTGACTGTTACAATAAATATATCTATTGAAGTTAGAGAACTTAGATTCTAGAAACTTCTTCTTAAATGGCGCTACAGTCCCTTTCAACGTCGGTCCTCTTGAAGTGTCTTCTTTCGCCGCGGTTACACGAATGACAAAAAAAATGGCAATTGTCATAATTTATGACATTGCTGTCTGCACGACGCAAATGATGACATGTAGCATGGAGTTTGTCATTAAATTATGACCAGTTGTCATAAATAATGGCAAGAGTTGTGTTTACACGAATAGCAAATAATGACAAGTCGGATTATGACCAGAATTATGACAGAGTTTAATTTATTTGTGTTGTGGGTGCTGTTGAAAAAGAAAATTATTTTCAACCGTTAGAGGTTACACTATGTAGCTCTACAATTTAAAAAATTAAAAATTTGTAAAATGTTTTTTTTCTGTTTTTTACTTGAAATCTGTTTGAATAGCTAGCTAAAATTAAATTATTTTCAACTCTTAAAGGGGGTAAAACTAAACGTATTTAAAAGGGGGTCAGAATAAATTTCCCAATTATTTAAATAGTATTTCATCAAAAATAAAATCCAAAAAATTAAATATCAATCTTTTTTCAAATTCAACTTTAATCTAGAATTAGTTTTAGTGGTTTCCAAACTTTATGATACTGTGACCCCCTGTGTTCCGACCTCCCCAATAAAATATGAAAGTTTGCTCAGTGGGTAGGGTGCGCCATCTTCGCCATCATCCTTCGGTATTTCAATAACTCACACATTTTTTAGCTGATTTTGAAAAATGAGCAAGATTTATTTAGGATATTCTCTATCATTTATTTCAAGTCAGTTTTTGAACACAATGTCGATTATATTACCTCCATTCGATAGGCTCCTTTCGGGCGTTATATCATCTACTTCCGCTCGTATGTTAGCTTTGAATTAGACAATGATTGTTTCGGCATGCACGCAGTGAATTGTAAAATTGAGAAATTCTCTAAATATTTCAGAGAATTTCGCCGGACCTAAATAGCCACGTTAGACGCTAACTCAAATAAACTAGTAGTGAGATCGAGTAAAAATAAATGCAGAGATAACTGCAATGGTGAGTTTAAACGAATGTAACACTTGTCATGTCTTATGTCATTATCGTTTACACGGTCATAATTTATGTCATTATTTTTGTTATAAAAAATGGCGAAAAATTCGTGTCATAAAAGTTGTCATTATAATGACATCCTTTAAACGACGTTTTTACACAATTTCATTATAATGACAACTTTTATAACAATTTTTCCCCCATTTTTAATGACAGAAATTATTATACAACCAACCGTGTAAACGAAAATGACAAATAGTGGCAAATTATGGGGCAAGTTGTCATAAAAGAATGAACTTGCTCATTCTTTTATGACTGTCATAATTCAAGTCCTGTTGTATTCTATGTTTTTCGCAATAATTGCAATAATATTAAAAATGGTCCAATAAGGAAATCAAACCAAATTTTATGATAAAAGATAATCCTAAAGGATTAAAAAACACCCCTAAATCGGCTGAAAATAAAAAAAGGGGGGGAGGGTGTTTTTTTTTATTTTTGACTTTTTTGACTTTTTTGTTTAATTTCTACTTAAATTTGATTGTGTCTTTTTTATTATACATTTCGTTTACTAAAATGTCATTCAGAACCATTTTAGCTATGAGTCTACTCACATCGCTCTTTACATTGAAAACAATTGTTCAATTGTGAAGACTATGCGTGCTTATCGCAAAAAATATGGGAGAAATTCAACGCCTTCAGACAATACAATTCGTAGTTTGGTGAAGTATTTCTTTGAGTGCGGCATCAGACTTTTTCCGTGGGATTATCTAAAAAGTAGAGTTTATGCCAGCAAGCCAAAGACCATTGATGAACTCAAGCTAATATACGAGGCGAAATAGTAGCTTCAACGCTTGAAATGCTGGCCAATGCCCCAAAAAGAGCTGACTTTTGCGCATCGAATGAAGGTGGTCATTTAATGGACATTATATTCAAAAATGGATATACTGGTAATTAATGGTAGAGAATATCATGAATAAACCTTCGCACTGTATTTTTTTATTCTGTGTAGAAAATCCTACAAGAAAATCGCAGAGAAACAGATTTGAGTCTTGAGTGTGTTTCAAATAAGATTTACCTAAATTTCTTTTGAATGGTTATAAAATATTCTTTCAAATTTAAAAAAAAAAAACATTTGTTTAACGTCCGAGAAAAAATAAAAAATATCGGTGGCAACGTATTTTTTGCGGGTTTTACGGACACCTGAAGTGCCCTGAGAACGTCGATGCCCCACTGGGTGGGATGTGAGGGAACATGCGGCGCCTTTTCTAATTTGTTTACATGGAATTACATTGTGCCGATAATTTTTTTTCCACCGATGCCCCGTTACTTTACTGAAGCCGCCGTCACGTCACGGATCGAGCTTAACCAGGAAAATCATAATTTTAATCTTTTGAACAGATTACGACCCCCTTATATCTAATTACACCAGATTGAGAAACAATCTAGGACAATACCTAGATCTAAAATTATTTCGACACGGTCTAGGGAGTTGTCGTTGAGATAATGATACTGAAGCGGTATGTTTCTTTTGCGAGAGAAAATAATTGCATGGCATTTGCTGAAGTTTAGATATAAATTATTGGTAATGCACAAATCTTGTAACGAGGTTCAATTTCGCCTGAAGATAGGTTACATGGTCTTGGGACCTAATGACTCTATATATTTTGAGGCCGTCAGCGTAGAATAGATTTGGTACATTCTTTAGACTTTTAGAAAGATCTGAAAGGAATATATTAAAAAGGAGTAGACCTATATGACTGCCCTGAGGGACTCCAGAAGTTACTTTGATTTCTTTTGACAAAAAAGATTGAAATTTGACAACTTGTGTTCATCTGTTTAGTATACCATAGATTATACATCTAATCTTTTAAAGGGCTGGATCCGATTATCCAAATTTTAAAAGTTTAATTAAGATATCATAAGCAACACAATCGAAGGCTTTGCTGAAGTCCGGATTTGATGATCCTTCCTCATGCCACATAGTAATTCGGAGTTTAGAGTCATTAGGCTATGGTTAGTTGAGCGTCCCTTCCTGCATCTGTGCTGTTTTTCGCTAAGTCATGGGTCAATAAAAGGAGCAATTTTGTCATTCAAGAGTTTTTTTTTAAGAGTTCAAGTATTGATGGTGAGATGGCAATGCCTCTATAGTTGTCCATCAAGTGTTTATTAGTCACTTTGTGAATTGGCGTTAGGTAATACTTTTTTCAAAATTTGAGAAATTTACCTAATGATAAAGATTTCGTGAAGATAGTACAATGGGGAAGCATTGTAAAAATATGGAGGACGGTTGTCAGAACCATGACCTTATTGATTTGATGACATTATCTATAAGCGCAAACGTATTAATTGGTTCAGTTCGTAAAGATTTAGGGCCCAAAACTTCTGTGAAATTGTCTGCAAATATGTTAAAAATTTCTTCGGGGTTTGAAGATTGTTTTCTACCATTGGTCATTGTTGCCGAGTAGCGTCTGAAAGTCTTACGTTTTAAATTAACGAAGTCAAAAAACGAAGTCATAAATTCATGGTGCAATGCAATCTTAGTCTTCTTCTTCTTATTCGCCTTTAATCCCTCATGGGAAATAGGGCGGAAAGAGTTACCCTCCAGCGAACTCTGTTTTGTGCGACAGCTCTCAATTCCAACCAGGATCTTCCAGTTGTTGCGGCCTCTGCTGATAGCGTTCTCCTACACGTTTTTCTAGGTCTTCCGACTCGACGGGATCCTTGCGAATCCTAGCCAGGGGACCTGTTTGGCTAGAAAGACTAGCGTAGTACTTCTTTGTCTAGTACGTAGGCGCACGGTAATAACCTTCTCAGAAACTGGTGACTGGTGAGGTTGGAACTGGCTTTTTAGGTATTACGCCAACGCTATTCCTGCGGATTTCAGTTTCATTTCTGCCAGAATATAAGGACTTACCGTTGGGCAGATATGATCGCCCGCGTCGGGGCACCTGGTCTCGATAAATCATCCAGCCGTCCATCAGCAAGGAGTGTTCTCACATGTCCATCCGGTTCCCAAGCATTGTTTGCCGATTCGTAGCAATGGTATTTTTAAGGGAGCGAGTTGCTAGTTCTTAAACCAACCGACTTAAAACTCTGTTTTATGGTGCGAAGAACCTACCATTCACCCGTCGCCCGTTAGCCGGGGCACCTCGGGGAGATGGGATTAGAACTTGTTAACAGATCTGCAATGACTTTTCTCGGGTTTTGACAGAAGTTGCAAATCGGGTGCCACCACCGTTAATCATTCGCCCCCCCCCCATAATATAATCATTCTATTAATTTTTAAACATCTGACTCCACGCTAATACAAAATAGACCATGCGACCAGTAACACCATATGAGTTTGACATGCCTGAATAGACCAATTGATGTACCAGCATATGCATGGTTATTCAAACAGCTACCAAATACCAGTACCTTATTGGACCGTATACCTTATTCAAAGACGAAAAATAGTAACAGGATCAAGAACACACATTATTGTATTTTCTACATAAAAATTTTTAACTTAACAAAAATAAATTTCATAAAATTCCAATACCAAGACGAAAGTCTTCACCATACATGTAATAAATTTCATATTCTGCTGTAGATTCCATTAATATATTTTTAAAAACGCATATTTACTCCAAAAGATTGCCCTGGATGCACTTTTACTGCTAAATATTGCATACTCTTGTGTACGGCAAGCTCTCAGGTAAGCGGCTTAGATAAAAAACCAGAGCAGCTCTAGAAGTGAATAATTACAAATTCATATCAAGCTTTCATATAAATAACAAATAGGAAAAAATCCCGGATGTGCTTCTGTAATGCAAATTAGTGGAGCACACATATCCACAAGGATTAAATAATTCACCATGGACGATGGAAGTTTTATATGCAGAGTAATCATCCTTTTTTTAGTTTTTAGGGTTAAAAAAAATATATTGAGTGAGTTATTACTATAGCCAATCTAGTTGAAGCTAGAAGGATATTCGTAGTACAAAGCTAAGGGATGGTTTTTGTTGTTAACTTTGCTTCCATCGAGGTTTGTACTAGTACATGTACTTAGCTGCAAATCTGAATGCTGTGAAGATTGCTTCTGAAAGGCATCTCGTACAATCCACTCAAATCTACCATTCAGTTTACCTTTTGTATTTTTGTTTGTACCTTTTGAACCTTTTGTATAAATTGTTTTCCGCCATACAGTTTTTTGTGAAAGCTGCTTGTGCTACCTTTATTTGGTAAAAGCTCTGCCTTTTTTATGAATTAAATTCTCGAAAGCTCTATTTTTCTCGTATTCAAGCTTTTTTTGGGGGGAAAATGCTTTCTTTTCTTTTTTCATTTTATTTTCTTTTTTTCCTGCCTAAACACGGAATTTTTCTCTTTTCCCGCCCACGATCCGAGCCACTGCAGTGGAAATATGGTCACCAACATGGGAAAGCGATGAAGAAGCGCTCTCTTAGAACCATGTTGAATTTCCGCTTGGCGCATGGGGCTTCAGGCGGCTCCACGAGTTTTTCCCCCCAAAAAAGTTTTTGCTCTTCGAAGGGAAATTGCGAAAAGTGTTTAGGGGGCTATTTATGCTGTGGTGAAAAGTCAAACGGGAAGAATCAGTTGCTCACGAGATTATCTTAAGTTGACTAGTCGAGCTCCCAAGCTGTGCACCAATTTGCATGTAACAGAAAATAAATATTGAAAAAAAAAATTAAAAAATAAAAATAAATAAAAAAAAAGAAGAAAAGTTGCATTCCAAAAGAAATAGTTCTGAGGAAATAAGATAAATTTATAGAAAAAAAAAAGTGTTAATTTTAAAAATAGAAGTGAAAGTTTGGTATAAAATAAAATTCTTTTAGAAAATCCCCTGTGCGTATATAATATATCGTATATAGGTGTGTTTGTTGTATCTATTAAGAAAGTGCTCAAATCTGAGGTGACAATAGCCTACTGTATCTGTAGGGTCATCACACAAAGGGCTCTTCGCCTGATTTCAACAATTTAGAGAAGGCGGAGGGAAAAGTTTGAAAAGTTTTTCTTAACGCAAAAAAATAAAATAAAAAAGTAAAAATAAAATCGTTGCTGCTATTCAGTGAAGAGTTCTTTTCTTGTTAAATATTTCAAAAGAAAAATAAATTATTCCTTTCTTCGTTTCTTTAGTTGGTTTTTCTGCATTTTCTGTGTTAAAGTGTGTTAAACTTTATAAAAAAAAAAAATAACATTTAAAAATATTTATACAAGATAGTTAACATTATATTTCAACAACGATCATTATTATTATGCCACGTTTGGAAAATACTTGTGTGGATTAATTTGGCGTTTTTGATTCTTATTTAAATCAACTTTAAACATAAATAGATCAGGATCTGGAATTCTTTGAAAAAACGGTTTACAATTCTTCAGCGTCAGGTACATACATGCACACAATATTATAAATAATTATATTTATAAACTAATTTTTTTTTAAAAAACAAATAGAAGAAAGAAATCAATTTAAATCAAAAAACAAAAAATATTTAACAATGTTTTTATATGTGTGATTTTTCATACTTTTTTTTGGTAAAAAGATATATCTCTTTTGGTAAATATTTACCATGTATCTCGATTAGGTAGAAATTGCTTTTGAAGTTTGTTTTTCTTGGAGAATATTTTCAAATTGACCTAAAATGGAAACATTCTATTCATTTGGTATGGGTACAGATTATCGTTTTGTGTTGTTTTGTGAATGGGAAAAAATATGGCTTATTTCTTCGTTTATTTTTTTATTATTTTTATTCTGTGGTTCACGGTAAGATAGGTATTTGCTGCTTTGTTTAGGAAAAATTTATAGATTATTATTTTTCATAGATAAAAACTAGAGATAAATCATTTTCTTTGAAAAAAGATTGTGTTTTTCATTAAATAAAAAGAAGAATCTAAAAGCATCACGATCTCTATTTAATTTAACATTGGCACATTAATATTGACTTTTTAGAGCATTGTTGGGTTATTTAAATTCATACTTTACAGAAATTAACATAACTCTTTTCTATAAAGCTACACAAGGTTTTAAAGAAAGCAGTATACTAAATTACTAGTACATATATTACATTTTGAATGAAATGTGAAAAGAAATATAAGCATTTGGCTGCGCAAAATTGGCTTTGAAAGTATGGTCTGTTAACCGTTAGCACTAAGAAAATATTTTTTAGCGCGCAGAATCAATATAACTAAAACGTCAATGTTAGCTTTCATGACTATATCCTTGATGACAAAATTTGAAAAATTCAACTTGCTTTTGCAATAGAAATAATGTAGGGTGACCATTCGTCCCGAATTTTCCGAGATAGTCCCGGATTAAAGCTGGTGTCCCGTATTAATATATGTCTCGATAAATGTCCCAAATTACATAATTCATCATATCATGTAAATATTTCAATATTTGATTATATTTTATCATGAATCCATTTTGACTGATTTGAAACGGGTTAAAATTTTCAATCATTTTTCTCAATATCTGAATTATTCTCTTCCAGAAATTACAAATGATCGTGGACTTTTGCTTTTGGTTTACCTTGAACAAACGTCACAGGGCGTGTTTTTTTCTTGAAACAAAGTCGAGTTAGTTACACCATTTATAACTCAACAACGGCTGGACCAATTTTTTGATTTTTGGTTTGTTAGATTTGCCTAATAATTTAAGAGCCAGTGGTCGGCAGACTGCCGGTATTTTAACAAACCTCATATTTTCTTCATTTATTCTTTTATACCTGCCATACATGAGATGGGGACTCTTTTTCTGACTGGTGGTTCCTATGGACTCACTCAGGTGTGGAAGGCTTGCGCTTTAATATGTTAAAATATTATATTATTATTATTGAAAAACAAAAATGGCAGACAGCAATGACAGTTTCAAGTTCATGCAGACACTTTTAAAAGTCCCCAAAAAATCGAGTTCCCGCAGTCAATGTCACCCTTAAAAATGCAAAAAACTCCCTTTTTTAAGGGTTATCCCGAAAATTTCAATTATAACTACATCGAATGAAAATATAAAATTTTGTAAAAAAAAATATTTTTTCAGCTTTATGTTTCAAATTCGGTTTTATCAGCTAAAATAGTAGATTGTTCTACAAGTAAAGAAAAGTGATGATTTTCCAGTGAGTGTAAATGTTTAATTCACGAGTGAGCGGAGCGAACAAGTTGATTAAAGTTTGCACGAGTTGGAAAACTCACTTTTCTTAACGCCTTGAACATGCAATTTTTCGGGAATCGTATAGAAATACATAGGTACATACATTGAAAATCAAAAATTGTAAAGAAATAATAATTGGTTAAAGTATGCCATTTTCTGTTGACAATTAATTGCACTGTAATGAACGTTATATCTAAAATCCTAAAAAAAAGTTTTGCTATCGAGAAAAGTTTCACTTTTCTATACGATTTATTATTGATCAATGTACCTCGTTTCTATACAATTCCCGAAAAATAAATTATTATCAACTCTTATACCCTACCCCTATATAAAAGTAGAATTTGAAAAAAAAAATTGTTTTTTTTTTGTATTTATTTTTGCTTCCATTGAAATTGGCCCCTTGAAAAATTGTATAGGACAAAGAAAACGGACCATTTACTGCAACCATTAAGGGTGTCAATAACGTACTGAGTAAACTGGCTCTCGTTCGATTGCGTAGGTAAAGCAGCATTGGACGTGGTTAGTGCTCAGTTGGAGGACTGCTTGGTGTAGCGATAACATGTATGCTTGAGGCGCGTCAAAAACTTTACTTTTCACCAAAAAGTTTGTGAGGATCGTTCCTGGGAGCAAAGTTCAAGAGAGACGTTCCTTGTCCAAACAGACAAAAGCACCACGACATATGGAACCTAACTTGATGCAGTTTTTCGCGTTTTTATACCAGTTTCTATAAAAAATATTTCAGTTATCATAAAACCCTTACTTCGTTTTTAGGTTTTAATGTAAATAGTATATAGTAATTCATAAATATTAGGCTAGTCGGCGAGGCATTTTTATGGCCATTTTAGCCCATAGGCGAGATTATTGCTGGAATCGCTCCATTTTAGGGTGTAATTGAACACCCTAAGTTTGCCCACAAATTTGTTGACCGCGTAACTTGTTGATTAACGTATTGTGAATAAAATATGCGCCTTTTCTATTTTTCTTTCAATGTCTCCGTTCCTGCTAACTTTTAGTATAGCATATGCCTTGAGGAAGCTATTCGTTATAAAATTCCCTAAAAAAAATAAACCGTGTTAGAAATCCCTAGGTGCAAGTGTGATCTTGTAAATAGCTTCCAAAGTTTGCAAATCACGTTACTTTCACTATTTGTTTACTCGAAACCAACGGGGCTGAAGGGCTGAAGGAGGCCTGAATATACAAAAAAATTCCAACAGGATCGGTTCATTACTTTTTGAGTAGTAAATGAACTAATTTTTTTAACATTGCTGCCATTTTTTGGGAAACCCATTTAGAAAACTTAAGAAACAATTGAAAATGAAATTGCGTCGAAAGTTTTGAAAAATCCCAAATTTGGTCGATTTCATTTACATTGTTGTCCATATCAAATATTTTATTAGACTTAATTTATTTGAATGATACGTGGAGTATTAATACAAATATTTTCGCTGCATTGCAGATATGGTACACTATAATATAAGTCACTCTTCCGACATCCACAAGCAGCTTCCCATTACTTTTTACAATTACAAAATAACATTTGCAATTGTAGGAGAGATAGTGGAAAAATATTTAAAAGTTGAAATAAATCTACCCTGCGATTTCTTGACGCTATAATTAAGAGAAAAATCGTAGGAATTTAATGAATGTGTTTTGGATAAAATTGGTCCAGGGGAACAGGTGGTAAAATTGTAATAAAACTAGCGAAAACACGTTTTTTCGCGATTTAGGTACGAAATAAATTGTATTTTGGAAAACAACAAATAGTACATAATAGTGTTTAAAAAGACGAAAAATATGAGTTTTGGACCATTGAAATCGGTCAACAGGTTTTTGCAGAAAAATTCAAAAACCGTTAAAAATTGCCATTTTTTGACATTTAATTATAGGGAGTGTGATTATCGTAGAACCTTGTGTCAAGAATTAAATTGTGGCTTCTGATGGTGCCTACCTACAATAAAAATTTCATGGAAAAATAATGGTAACTTTTCGAGTAAATCTCAAATATGTAAAAACACCTGTTTCACAAAAAAATGTTGAACAAGACCCACAATAGTCCTAGAAGTTTTTTGATTGACCATTTGGCTCGCAAAGGGTTGCTCTACAGCCCCATTTTCATGAAATGTATGTAAGGTTTGATTTAACCCCTTAAAAGCCCGTTTGAAAACCACCCTTTTTCCAGTTTTTTTAATTAAAAACTTTACTTTTGAGCTTTTTCTTGAAAATCCTTCTTCGACAGTTTTATTAATTTGTTTTTCACCTGTTCTACAGGTCCGATTTTATTCGAAATATATTCATATAATTCCTACGATTTTTCTCTTAATTATAGTGTTGAAAAATCGCGTTTTTTTTTTGTTTTTAAGAAAAAGCTTACAAAGAAAACTCAAAAGAAGAGCTTTTAAGGCAAAAAATTGGAAAAAGGGTAGTTTTCAAACGAGTTTTTAAGGTGTTAAATCAAACCTTACATACATTTCATGAAAATGGGGCTGTAGAGCAACCCTTTGCGAGCCAAATGGTCAAAGTAATATGCAGAGATCTTGGTCGCACAACTGATATTATTATAGCATGCGCAATAGATTTACATTTCTTTTCATAACTAGGAATTGTTTCTATTTTACTTTTTTTATTTTTTAATATTATTTCTGGCAGAAAAAAATGTAAATATTTTGGAATTGATTCGTCAATATCTTCAAGCATTTTGTCACTTGGTGTATAATTTTCATTATCTTACACTTGAGCACTTATATCCGTCTTAATAATATCGCTAGCCGCTTTAAAAATATGAAACTCCTCTTCTTTATTATTATAAGTATTTTTGATTGTATCAATATTGTCTTAACATGATTAATTTTTTTGAAACATATAATGCTATTGGACCCAAATTTACTGGATATAACAATATCATCATGATAGCGGTCTATTATTCGTTTTCTAATAGTTTTTCCATCAGGGATATGCTCTGTAGTGATTACATTTCTCAACTCTTGCATTCTAAATTGGCAGTTGTCATTATCTTCAATGGACTTGTATCTTTGATTCATTGCTGTAACTATTATCAAAATTCTCGGAGGAACTTTCTTTTCAATATTACTCAGGTGAATAGAATTTCTAAGCAAATTATAAAAATCTGTGTAATATTTTGCTGAAGTGTTTGTAAATCTGCTAAACTAGAGATTCTTTGAAGAATTTCTCGATGATAATCATTTTTCCTCTAGTTATTTTTATAATATCACCAAATTTGAATTAATTTCAGAACATAAACCCAATTTTTCACATATTATGCAGCTATGCTTATCAGTCATGCCACTGGTCTTTGGTTTTCCATAGTTCGAAAACTAATAAAATATAAAAATAAAGAAATTTGTTGAACAGTGTAATTAAGTGCAGATTTTTAATAACCATGTACCAAAGAAATAACAAATAGTTGAATGGGAATAAATCGTCGCCAATAGAACTTTCGTCAGAAATATACAACTAATTTTTGTAAAATCACACAATTCTCACTGTTAAATTTATAAAAGATGCACAGAACACGTGTCATTTATAGCAAAGCTAGCCAGAAAACTTTTGCTTAGTTTGTTGAAAGATGTTTTTCTTTGTATATTTGGGTGAAAAACATAAAAAAATATTATTGTACTTAAATAAAATTATATGCTCAAATAGTATTTTTTTATAGTTTTTGTTTTTGTTAAACTTTGCAATTTATAGTATAAAAAACAAAATCCCACCTCAAATCCCAATTCATTCACTATGTATAACAAAATTCTAAGACCAAAACCTCCAGGCGTTTCATTACTATTAATATTAGTAACGTTTTAGAAATAGTAAAACTATTTAACTGTGTAGCATATGTGACGAAAATTTCATTTACCTTATTTTATAAAAAGTATTAATTTGTTTCACTTCATTGAGAGATTTTTTACCGATGTCTTGCCATTGAGACATCATTATATTACCGCAAATAGTATATTCAGTTGAATTGTAGCGCCCAACGTGTCCATTTAAGGGGTCGTCCATAAATTACGTGAGGCGATTTTTGTGGTTTTTGGACCCCCCTTCCCCTTCTTGAGATGTGAGATTTGACTCGCCCCCTCCCCCCTAATCTCACCTGAGATTTTTCAAATTTACAAAAATCTCTAGTATTTACACTAAAAATACGCATTTACGGGCGTAAGTACAGCAAGTCGACCGCGGTAGGATGTAGCCATATCTTAAGGCCCAAATTCACAGGTCGCCGGCAGGCCATGGCCTGAATGTTTTCGTTTTCGCCGTGAGGCCAAGTATCACCACACATTCTCCTACCGCCAAAGGTATGTGGCCTACAGCCCAAGAAAACTGACAATAATCTTTATGTATTTGGGCATTTATCGTCAGTTCGAGCCTGAAGATCTGAACTTCTATTCACTCTTAACAAGTCGCGAAAACCATCCACACTCGTGTTCACGCTGGTTCGCGGGTGCTAACGGCGTGAGTCTGGAGCCGCCTAGAACTTTTCGTTGAGGCCACGAACATTTTGTCATTTTATTTAACAACCTTCTATGCTAAGCTGTCGTCGTCGCTGTGTATCTTTAGGGAATCATGGCTTCACCTCCATGCCGCGCCTTGTCAGGCGGATACCTGAAGCATCATGGACGTCTGGACGTTCTGGCCGACCTGGTCTGAAAGGCCACTGCCTACTGTGCGGCCTGTAAGTGAATGGAGGTCTTTATTGGAGAAACATGTCTTACTTAATTTAACCCAGTTTTCTCGCAATTTTACACTATTTCTTGAAAAAAAAAAATTCCGTGGTATTTTCCGAGCCCCCTCTCCCCACGTGAGGTTGGCTCGACCCCCTTCCTTCTAAACGCCTCACGTAATTAATGGACGACTCCTAAGTAACCTACAATGAGCTTGTCTTTGAATACTGTTATTTGAGGAAATTCTGGTAAATAACTTTCCCGAACCTGGTTTTTATTCTCCGAATTGGAGTGCTTATAGTGATATTATATTTAAGCATGGTTGTTTTGTCGATGTCAAGCTTTATAAGGTAGTAGGATGTTGGTTTGACTTAGTATTATCACAACCAAATGGCATCTGATTTCAAATCTGTCAACCGTTGCATTAGAAAATGCATTCTTAATTTGCCGTTAAAATTCGCATAAAACACATTTTCGAAACTCCGATTCTCTACACCAAACATATGTATTTCATCGCTCTTTAGTATTCAACCAAATTTCTTACAAATAAAAAACATTAATACTAACAGAAGAATCTCATTGAACAACTTACAAATACCTCCAAAAAAGGATATATCGTAGGAAAAACGAGGTCTAAAGAAGGGCGAATTTATTTAAATCTACCAGTAAAAAAGTATTTTAGAAAAAAAAAATCCAATTTCTGTCAGAAGCTCTCTCAATCGCACAGACTCGAAGTACATAAATCGATGTAAATAAATTTAAAAGAAGAAAAAAACCGATGCAAACAAATTGATACCATTTTCATTGAAACTTCAAATTCAATCAATATCACCTTGGCCAAAGGACCAAAAAAAAAGGATAACAAATAAAGCCTCCATATGGGTTTTTGGTAGTTGAGGCAATCTATGACTGCTCAATTCGCTTAGAGAGTTGTTACTTGTGAAGTGGGTTTCTGTAAGGATAAGGATGGGATTCTAATGGATCTTTCCCCTTTTAAAACGTCAATTATCGGGAAATATTGTATTAAATATGTGAGAATTTTTAGGATGGAAAAAGGGTTTTTTTTTGTTGTAAAAATAAAGTTGAGAATCATTGAGTGATTTTGTTTGGTAACTTTTTGGGCATAAGTTTAAAAGAATAGCAAACAATCGATGGATTTTATATCACACTTACAAACTGAAAAATTTATTTCTTCATTAATTAAAATTTTGTGAAGTTTTTTGATTAGAATTTAATCATGAATAGTGAATTATGATTAATAAACCAATTTTTGTTGAAATTCAATCGAAATGGGCAAAATCTTAATATACTCGTATGTACATAAATCAATCAAATCGAAAACCGATCCATAATCTTTGAAAAAAGCTATAAATTTGTACGATTATCAGAGGAGGTTTATGTGGCCAAGGAATTTACAATTTGATTCAATTTTTATAAATGGCAATTATTAAATGTTGAGAATTTCGATATGGTTTCAATATCCAACTAGCAGAAGTCCATTATAATGAAAAAAGAATTCTATCAGACTTATTAAATCATAGTGTAAAATTAGATAACTACTTTTAGTGAAGTTTTAAATCATGACCACACGAGTTCATTATATCAGTCTGTCCACTGTAATAATCAGAGTAGCCATTTTTGGGCCACTTGCCAATTCTTACCATAAAAACGAAATAGTGCAGTAAAAAAAGCATTTTAATTTGCACAGTCTGGTAACAGCAAGATTATGATTTTATCCTGTTTGGGGTATCACCAGGAGTATATTCATAAGTTTTGAACCTCGTGAGCCTTGTGTTACTTTTGTTATAAACAATTAAAAAAATTTTACCGCGTTTTTCGACCTTAAAATATGAATAACTCCGGTTCTATAAGTCGGATCGGGGCAAACTAAAAACTAGTCTCTTCGTAATAAAATTTCTAATAAATTGACTGTGGGTTCAAGTCTCTGAAGTACGTACATAACCTACAAAACTGAAAAAACGAGAAAAAAACAGAATTTTTTTCATTTTAGAACCCAAGACGGTCAACTAGACCAATTTGCATCAAACTTTCAGAAAATATACCTTTTAATGTTATAAAAAGATCCTGAAAAATTGGTGTCAAAATACTGAACCCATTGGCCAAAATTGCATTTGTTATCTAAAATTTGAGATGCCCGCCATTTTATGCCATTGAGTCCAAAATGAAAAATTCTTTTTTCAAAGTGTAGATATCGATGCCAGCTTTCGAATGCAATTCAAAGGAAATTTTTTTAATGCTATTTTGGTTGCTTTTTTTACATTTGTTTATAAATTAAATAACAACAATTGCACTTTTTCGGCCATTTTTAAAAATTAACTTAAAACTTTTTATCAGATCTGGTAGAGGATTTTGAGACCGTTATTTTAAAAAAAATAAAGTTCATTTTTGTGAACGGAAACTCGAGATATTGAGCTTATTGCATTTTGTCCAATTGTTAATTAACAAATGCATATTTAGCGCTAAAATTTGGACTGTATCATCTTGAAACCTATTCATTTCATGTGATAAATTCAAAAAAAAGTTAAGGTTTATAGAAATTTATTTACAAGCATTAAAATGTAAGTATTGTTAATTGAACAAAGTGATTTTTTTTTATTTTTCAATAAAGTTTAGTAGTACAGGAAAAATAGTAATATAGTGGAAATGATTGGGTACAGGCTGAAAATTGGCACGGAGCTTCCTTTTAGGGTTCTCACTTAGCGGTTATAAAGTCTACCGATTTTCTACCCCGGGAACCTTTCTTTCTAGGGGGTTTTAGGGTCGAAATATCTGTTTTTTGCAAATGCATCTGAAACCGTAAGTCCTATCATAAAAAAATGTTCACAAAGTTTGTAGCTCATACGATTTTCTACAAAATATTTTATTATACATTTTCCCGTACGTATTGCCATTCATGAGATATCACCGTTTTAAAGATATAAAAAATTTATATGAACTCATTCACGACTTGTATAGGTTTTCCGACGTTCAAGTTGGACTACTTTTCTAATTTTTTCAGGAGTCATTCCTGGATGTATTTGGAGGAAAAATGTGTTCTAGATAGGGGGCTAACCACTAAGATACAGGGTGCTCGCGAAAAAACAATGTCTTTTTTTGTCATTTATTTAGAGTTGAATAACTCCTAGACCAATTATCGTAAACCAGAATACTTAGACTCATCTTTTAGGTCAAAGTGTATTCTTTTATTTGATATAAAGATCAGGAACTTGAGTTGCTCCGTTTAGAAGATATGTAGGTTCAAAGCATGAGCGAAAGGTTTAAAAGCCTAATGATATTTTTTATTCAATTTAAAGTATATTTTCTGTTTTTTTTTTACCAAATGGTCCAAATTGGAACAATAATACAAAATTACATCTAAATTATGTCAGATAAACGTCCTTAAATTCAAACAATGTTTGCTGTGACTATTAAGGTAGATTGTACTTTAAAATTGAATAAAAAAATATCATTAGGCTTTTAAACATTTCGCTCATGCTTTGAGCTTACATATCTTCTAAACGGAGCAACTCAAGTTCCTGATCTTTATATCAAATAAAAGAATACACTTTGACCTAAAAGATGAGTCTAAGTATATTGGTTTACGATAATTGGTCTAGGAGTTATTCAACTCTAAATAAATGACAAAAAAAGACATTGTTTTTTCGCGAACACCCTCTATCTTAGTGGTTAGCCCCCTATCTAGAACACATTTTTCCTCCAAATACATCCAGGAATGACTCCTGAAAAAATTAGAAAAGTAATCCAACTTGAACGTCCGAAAACCTATACAAGTCGTGAATGAGTTCATATGAATATTTTAAATCTTTAAAACGGTGATATCTCATGAATGGCAATACGTACGGGAAAATGTATAATAACATATTTTGTAGAAAATCGTATGAGCTACAAACCTTGTGAACATTTTTTTATGATAGGACTTACGGTTTCAGATGCATTTGCAAAAAACAGATATTTTGACCCTAAAACCCCCTATAAAGAAAGGTTCCCGGGGTAGAAAATCGGTAGACTTTATAACTCCTTATTAAGAACCCTAAAAGGAAGCTCTGTGCCAATTTTCAGCCTGTACCCGACCATTTCCGCTATTTCGCTTTTTTCGGCTTAATTTGACTGTACTATAGTTACAAAATGCAATAACTTCCTTGTTTTTTACAAGCTTTTTGTATTAATTTCGTTCTCTGATTTTCGATCACTTCCCGATATCCGTTGATGCTCAAATTTAGCACACACCTTTAGTTCTGAAGACAAAACAATATAGTTTATTCAATTTTATTTTACATCCAATATGGCGGCCACCATAAAATGGCGGATTACCTTTTTCTCTACAACCCGTCGACATGGGTATCAAATGAAAGGGTTTGACGAGTAGAATACAGTAAGCTGTGTGAAGTCATTTTAAATCCAATATGGCGACCAACATCAAATGGGGAATTACCTTGTTCTTTACAACCCAACCCCACCTCCTGCCGTCTTTTTTTTAAAATGTGATTTTTTCCCTCGCAATACTTAGGTTTCTGTGAAAATGAGTGTTTTCTATTTCCAAATGCATATATACACTTCATGTACCAACGATTGCTAAGGTATAAACCTGTATAAATTTTTGTTTTTACTATTTTTCAATTAATATCAATACTTAAATGAAATTTATAGTGCCTTATAATGTTTTAAGGGGGTATTCTGGTGTAGAGGCCTAAATTTTAGGCATTTTAAGTAGAATAACAAAATAAATGGAAACATTTTTAGTTCGGACTACAATGTACCAGTTTGTGTGAATATTGTGAAGGCATTAATTGCAGGAATTGTACAGAATGTACTGTCACGGAAGAAGAAAATCGTGAAGTTGAAGAAGCCGACATAGATGAATCAAACACAGATTCAAATTGTACCAATATAACAGAATCGGAGCCCGAAGGGGAGTGTGAAAGATTGCAAAATAATGTACCTGATCTTCCTGTTGAAATTCGTGATAAAGAAGAAAATGGTGATATGTTTTTATTTGAAACAGATTCAGAGAGTGAAACTGAATTGTACACGTCACCAAACAAGAAATTTAAAATACATTAATTACGATTTGTTTATTTTTAAATAATAAAATGCTTTGACCATATTTGATTTAAAATGACTTCACACAGCTTACTGTATTCTACTCGTCAAACCCTTTCATTTGATACCCATGTCGACGGGTTGTAGAGAAAAAGGTAATCCGCCATTTTATGGTGGCCGCCATATTGGATGTAAAATAAAATTGAATAAACTATATTGTTTTGTCTTCAGAACCAAAGGTGTGTGCTAAATTTGAGCATCAACGGATATCGGGAAGTGATCGAAAATCAGAGAACGAAATTAATACAAAAAGCTTGTAAAAAACAAGGAAGTTATTGCATTTTGTAACTAAGCTTTATTGAAAAATAAAAAAAAAATCACTTTGTTCAATTAACAATACTTACATTTTAATGCTTGTAAATAAATTTCTATAAACCTTAACTTTTTTTTGAATTTATCACATGAAATGAATAGGTTTCAAGATGATACAGTCCCCAATTTTAGCGCTAAATATGCATTTGTTAATTAACAATTGGACAAAATGCAATAAGCTCAATATCTCGAGTTTCCGTTCACAAAAATGAACTCTATTTTTTTTAAAATAACGGTCTCAAAATCCTCTACCAGATCTGATAAAAAGTTTTAAGTTAAATTTTAAAAATGGCCGAAAAAATGCAATTGTTGTTATTTAATTTATAAACAAATGTAAAAAAAGCAACCAAAATAGCATTAAAAAAATTTCCTTTGAATTGCATTCGAAAGCTGGCATCGATATCTACACTTTGAAAAAAGAATTTTTCATTTTGGACTCAATGGCATAAAATGGCGGGCATCTCAAATTTTAGATAACAAATGCAATTTTGGCCAATGGGTTCAGTATTTTGACACCAATTTTTCAGGATCTTTTTATAACATTAAAAGGTATATTTTCTGAAAGTTTGATGCAAATTGGTCTAGTTGACCGTCTTGGGTTCTAAAATGAAAAAAATTCTGTTTTTTTCTCGTTTTTTCAGTTTTGTAGGTTATGTACGTACTTCAGAGACTTGAACCCAAAGTCAATTTATTAGAAATTTTATTACGAAGAGACTAGTTTTTAGTTTGCCCCGATCCGACTTATAGAACCGCAGTTATTCATATTTTAAGGTCGAAAAACGCGGTAAAATTTTTTTAATTGTTTATAACAAAAGTAGCACAAGGCTCACGAGGTTCAAAACTTATGAATATACTCCTGGTGATACCCCAAACAGGATAAAATCATAATCTTGCTGTTACCAGACAATACCTAGCTTTTCATTTTTTTGGCCTTTTTTTACTGGACTAAAATATCTATTCATAAAAAAATTGTAGGGGCATCACACATCGCCATTAGGAGGGCAAATGCCTGTGAAATAACACTGACTGTACATTTTGAGGGACCTATGTCATTGAAAGAGCCCATATTTGGGTAATTCAAATTATTTCATAAGTCTTGATAAAATTTAAAATTTCTGCATAAAAGCGTCACGGACTAGAAAATAAGGGGAGGGGCTTTAAAAAGTGTCCGTGTAAAACCCACACTTTTTCTGTTAGGGGTGACCCAATCAATTGAATGATAGGTACTTAATAAATTAAAACAAATCTTAGTTAAAAATTGACTTGTAGCAAGTAAACCCAAGTAAACTTCGGCGTGGGAAAAATGCAAAAAAAAAAAACAGTTATCAAACGTACACCACATTGAAACGAAACTTAATCCAGTCGTTCAAGCAAATCAAGTTTTTAGTTGTCAAACGACTCAATGTCCAACCGATTTCTTTTCAGATTAAGCAGGAGACAATCGGTACAATAGTTGTTAAGGTTTAAGTAGTAATTAAACACTAAAATAAAAGATAGTCTGCCAGACACTTGCTACCGGCACAAACCCGCCAGATCTTTGTTTTCTAGTATAAAAATGTTCAACCTTTAATTCGATTGTAGGTTGAAACTCTTACTCGATAGGTCAGTTGCGGTGCCAAAACAACAACAAAGAAAGTGGTCTGCCAAGACATTAGCTACAGATTTTACCAGCAAGACCAACATATTTTTTTTAATTCGTAAGTACTAAGGGTAATACCAAGCTCTTGATAGGTCACGTTGCGGTCCCAAAAATTGTCCGGAAAACGCACATATTAAATTTGGGCACTACCCAGGCAGATCACGATTTTTCTTATGATCGCTGTGAGTACTACATAACATTTCGAAAGCATTTCATCCTCTTTCTCGATAGGCATGTTTTGGCAGTTCTTGGTATAAGTAGTACATCCCCATTTTTCTACTTGCAACATCGTCATTCTGGATTTAAATTCTTAACGTTGCTGATTACCTTTTTGCAAAAATTTCTTATGTCATTTGAGTTTGCTGATTCTTTTATTTTCCTCATTTGTTCTTTCCATACTGGGTTTTTTGGCTTTTAGTATGCTCTTCCTAGTTCGTTTCTTTGCTTTATGAACCTAGCGTTCTGTTTCTACTTAGCGTGAGTTGGTATGCTCTGTTTTTATGCGCTGGGTTATTACAATGTTACGTTTATTTATTTTTAAGCCTGCACTACTTTACTCGCAAAGTTGATCAAGTCGGTCGAAGTAGAGAATGTACACAGGCACCTCGATTCACTTTGTGTAACTTTACATCGCCTTGGGTGACTTTGCACCTTTGTGCATTTTTGTGCCCGAGTCCAAGGACTCGCGGTGTGTGGTGTGCCGGGCGACTGAACACCTCGCTAGGTTGGACTTCGAACCATCATATACAGAAACAAAGTAATGTAAAAGAGACTGACAGCTTCGAATATCGTAAAAAACCTTAGTGAATGCAGAAACAACAAAAGTTTCGATTTTATATAGAACGGGGTCACCAAGTGACTTCAGCACTAAAATGACATTTCAGTTTTACAATGCCTTGTTTCTACCGTGCTTCGGACTTAGATCAAAATCAAGAAAAACTTGAAAATGGAGTGCAGGCTTTATGCCCAGTAGGTTCTCATATTCATTCCTAATTTGCTCTTCTTTTAAATCTGGTACCTTTTTTTGCTCTTCTTTTAAATCGTCTTTGTTTCCTCTTCATGTTTTAATTAACCACTAGGTTCAACCCAGTCTTAAACGGGAGTCGAGTTGAAACTGAGTCCACTCAACCCAACTCAGCTCTCCTACCTGGGTCGAGTTGATATTTCGCCTCATATACACTGGTTGAGTTGTAATTGGGTTGAAGTGACATTTTTGTTTGTTTGTTTACCATCCGTAAAGTCCACCTTTGGCGTTAGTTTTATCTTCGTTTTTTTGGCTTGCATAGGAATAAAAAATTATTTCGTTCTGAGTTTTTAAATATCTACAAATGAGAATTCCACACCAAAATTTGAACTATGTTTTGATTTCAGCTCTACTCTATTTCTAAACAAAGTGAACTCAACTAAACGTTACGACGGTGGTCAAAATTTCAACTCAACCTCGACCCAAGTTTCTGTCCTGCTCGATTTTGAGTCTTAGGTTTAATGCCAGAGTGAGTTGCTAGTCCTTCACTAGTAGCCAAATATATAGTTGGTTATCGATTCGATACGACGGTTGGATTTTAACCCCCAAGAAAACAAATTCGTTAAATTAAAAAAAAATTGGTGTCGGGGGAAAAACCTCAAGTTCACCCAAATGTCAGGGTTTTTTGTGGTTTTTGTCCAGCCTAGCAATTTAAGCGATGGCAGCCCTAGGCATAAGGAATGTTACAAGCCAATTAAATATAACCAGAATATCGTAAAGACCAATCAATATCTATAATGGACCTTTCAACATGACATTGTAGAAAATTCGCCGAAACTCTATTGTGATACCAAGAGACATAGTTCTTTACAAGTACACCTTAATACACCGACACCGAAATTATTAGCAAACATCAAGAGTTGTGCAGGATGCTTTCCTCGGGCGAGCGGCTTTTAAGCTGGTCCTGGACATCAATAGAATCAAAACAAAGTACATATGCAGTACCCCAGGCTGGGAGTTGGATCTAATATTGGTTTTAATATCAGCGTGGAGAAACGAATATGAAATTCTGGAGAAAAATTAATATTGAAATAATATTATATTCCAAATACATGATATAGAACACAATTACAAATTAAGTGGTTTACTTAAAGAACTATAAAAACAAAATACAAATTGTAAAATATTTTCATTTTTATTTGTATGTAAGGAAGATAAAAATTATAGCAATTTGTCACATTTTCTTGTTTAGATAAGTTATATCGACCGCGGAAAAGTTTATTCTGATAAAATATTACAATAGACTCTTGACAAATGAGGCAAATTTGTGTGGAATCATTCTTTTGACGATGGTGAATATTCTTTATAAAACAAAATGTTGCAGGAAAATACTTGCAATTTATTGAAAAGAATTTCTAAATTCAGATGATGAAAGAGGATACTAGTTTTACACCCATGATTAAGCGCTCGTTGTAATGCAAATAATATGAAATTGTTTGGCAATGAAATGAGTATAAAATGTTTGCAATAATTATTGTGCCCAACAAGGATATCGAATAATATAAACTACATAGTTAATACAGCTCCTTTAAAGTTCTTTAAAATGTACTTTTCTGATGCATTGCAGGAATTCATTTTTTATAATGAAATCCTTACATTTAAAAAAATAAAATTATATACAAGTCAAAATATGAACAAAATTAAAAGTGTACGAGCTTCTCCACTACGTCTTCATTCTGCATACTTGAGTAGTCTAAACTTTCAAGCCTTTTCAGCTTCCCATCCAAGCGTACAAAACTAGTACAATAAAAGTTATCACCAACTAAAATGAGCGTCTCTAGAAGCATAACCAACTACTTCAACCAAGAGCTTCATAAAATAAATACAAAAAAAAAAATTTCATTAACTTTTCACTACGCCAAGCGCAATGCATAAAAATTTAAAGGTGAAATTAAATTTGCTTTTGGGCAGAGCCAGTCGACTTCTGATGTAATTTAAAAAAAAAAATTCAATATCTTTTTTTACTTGAACAATATCCCTACTCATCACTAAGAAGATTGCTGCCGAATTTGCGTGGGGTTTCAAAATAAAATCATAAGTTTATATTGCATGGGGATTCACAACGTAGGAGAACATTATTACGCACTTGGATTACCTCCTATTGGGAACAATGTCGGAAACAAAAAGTGTATGCAAAAAGGGGAATTTTATGCAATCGAAATGACGCTAATAGTTGGGATGAACCTAGAAGTTATGTAAGGATGTTTCCTTCTTAATATAGAAAATTTCTATGGATTTGTGGTTTGGCTTGCATGTAAAGGAAGAATAGGAATAAAAATTTTTTTTATAGGAAACAGTTTGATGCATTTGAACCAGAGTCACTCTCGGGAAATTATTTTCATGATATAACACTGGTTGCTAGTGTATTTATTAAAAACACTTTATTAAGTAAAATACGAATCCTTTTTTTATATAAGTTGGAATCTCTATTACCACGTTTATGAGCGTAGTTTCATTCCCGGCTCTTCAATCAACCCGGATGTTCCGATGTGTTTATCAGGCCTCGGGAGCCTAGGAAGTAAGGCTTCTGGCTACCAACCCAGAGGTCCCGGGTTTGAATCTCGGCAGCCCCACGCTCCTTCGCCTCTTACACTTTCTTACCTATATAACCTTCCTTCTTTCATCTTCTCTCTTTACATTCCTAATTCCTCTTGTCATAGCCTTCCTTAGCCCTTCCCGCTCCACCAAAGTTCATGTCATCGGTTGGTTGATGAAATGGTGACCAACACAAAATACCGGTAAACTTTTTCCTTAACAACTGCCTTGGTATGGGTATCAAATGAAAGTGTATGACGAGTGTGGTACAGTACTTTTAATTCTAAAATGGCAGTTACTACAAATTGGCGAAAGACATATAATAAACTAAAAAGTAGAAAATAAATGTATTGTTTAAAAAAAAAACTAAAAAATACGCTATTATTTTAAAATGTACGGAAAAGTAAAAAATAATTTTGAATGTAAAGTTTTTATTGCACCAGCCAGTATATGGAGACAACTTACCTTCGTGCAATAAAAACTTTACATTCTAAATTTTTTTTTACTCTTTAGTACCTACATTTTAAAATAAAGGCGTATTTTTTAGTTTTTTTAAACCATACCTTTTTTTTACTATATCGTATTTTTTAGTTTTAAACTATATATTTTTGTTATGGAAACTCTAGGAGAATAAACTCTGTTTATCACTCGAATCAATGAGGTTTTAGTGAGATAAATTAATTGCTCCGCAATGTTTGGTTCCACCATTGCTTCGTAGAAAAATGTGTACATGTATTTAAACTAGTTGGGATGCGGGGTCAACCCTTCGGTCCACACCTTCAACTTCCCAGTATGACGAACGTAGACGGAATAAACTGACTTCTTACTAAATAGGAGTACGTTTAGCACTAGTGGGAAATTGACTAGTGTCAGAATTGGTGACGAAGTAATTCTGAGAGAAACTAGTTCAAATAACTTTAATAGTGGTAAATCCACAAGATTTTTCTTGAGAATTTGTTTCTCCTGAACGTTAGCAAACAAACATTCCTTCGTAAGTCCGTTCGATACACTAACGCGGCTGTTTGAATTCATATTGAGCGTGATGAAGCGCCGCCTCTAAACTGGGAAGCAAATGACTTCATTTGGAATTTCTAAAACTTTCCGGAGATATTAGCAAAACTAATCAATGTAAAGGGCTTGCCAGACTTGTCCAAAAGATGTTCAAAGCATGAGCAAAATGATAAATAACTAAGAAAATTGTGATTTTGCTCATGTTCACTTAAGTTTTTGGTCTTTATACTAACTAAAAGAATATACATTTACCTAAATAATGAGCTTAAGTTTATTGCTCTACGATAATTAGTCTAGGAATTATTGAACTCCTAAATAAATTCAAAAAAATATTTTTATTTTTTCTGTAAACACCTAGTATTTTAGTGGATATCCCCCTTTTTAGCACATCTTTTCCCTCCAAATACTTCCAGGAATCACTCTTGAAAAAATAGCAACGTATTCCAACTTTAACATCCGATGACCTATACAAGTCGCCAGGGAGTGCATATGACTATTTTAAATCTTTAGTACGGTGATATCTCATGAATGGCATTTCGTACGGAAAAAATTATTAATGAAATGCAATGTATAAATGAAATGAAATGAATCGCATTATCTACAAACTTTGTGAACAATATTTTATGATGACTTACGGTTTAAGATGTATTTGCAAAAAAAAACTGATATTTTGACCCTTAAACCCCCTAAAAAGTGAGATTCCCGGGGAAGAAAATCTTTAGACTTTATAACCAAGACACTAAGAACCCCAAAAGGAAGCTCTGTGGAAATTTTCAATCTGTAACCAATCATTTCCGCTATTTCGCCTTTTTCGGCTTAATTTGCCTGTACTATATTGTATTTCAGTTTAGTTTCAATAGCTTCGTGGCTTACCTATTGTTTGACAGCTGCGTAAGTTTGAAATTTTACATTTACGAAGCTTTCAAACAGAATGTAAGCCATGAAGCTATTAAAACTAAACTGAAGTGAAAATTCTCAAAAGTACAAATTTTTTTAGATTTTTCGGTTTTTCCTTTTGGCTGAGAGTATAAAAAATAGCCTTCGACCTATTCTCAGACCTACCAAATATACATAGAAAATTTCATAAAAATCGGAAGAGTTCGGTAACAAACACTGTGACACGAGATTTTTATAGATACACTGTAGATACAAGATAATAAGTGTTTGTGTAAATCAGTAGCCGCGTTTTTTAATGAACTTAGTTCTTTGGTCAAGTTCATTAAAAAAACGACAAGGGAAATTTTCATCTTCAGTGCTTAAAAATTTCAAAATTAAAGTTAACAAAGTTAAGTGTTAATTTTTACATTGTAACACGAAATGTCCTCTAGAAAATAATAAATAATTTTCTAAAAAATCAATTATTTGTTATAAATTTTGCTCTCATTACTTTCCTGTTGTTTTTATTTTTAAATTACGTCTTTTTGACTTCCGAAAGTATGCAACGTTCCGAAAGGAAAGGGAAATTCTGAAATTTCCCAAAACCTCGATAGAGACCACGATAAAACCTGGGTCTTGAGATTTGTATGGGGAAGAACTATGTATAGAGTTCATTAAAAAAACACGGCTAGTATTTCATTTCGCGATTTGTAATTTTACTGCAAATTGATTTGTAATTTTACTGCAACAGTATATAATAAAGCGCCCTTGTCGCTCGATCTCTACCTGTACTTCAACAGCCGTGTTTTTTTAATGAAGTATATAGTTCTTTCATCGAGTTCATTAAAAAAACGACAAGGGAAATTTCATGCGCCTACTTCGATGCTTAAAAATTTCAAAATTAAACGGAAGTTAAGTGTTATTTTTGACACTGTTACACGAAATCCTCGCTAGAAAATAATAAATATGTTTCTAAAAAATTAATTATTTGTTATAAATTTGCTCTCATAACTTTCCTGTTGTTTTTATTTTTAAATTACGTCTTTCCAACCCCCGAAAGTATGCAACATGCCAGCCCCCGAAAGTATGCAATATGCAAATTAAGAAATTTCCCAAAACCTCGATAGAAACCCCGATAAAACCTGGGTTTTCAGATTTGTATGGGGAAGAACTATATAGTTCATTAAAAGAACACGGCTAACGTTACCTATATCCACATGTGTATGAGTTTTCACTAAAAACCATTTCTCAACCTTTCAATATGATATATAGGACGAACTTAATACGTAACCTATTCATTTTTATGTATGTATAGACATATCTATTTTGGCATATCCGAAAAAAAAATCTATTTAATTCGATATAAATAAAGAAAATCTACACTTCATACATACTAAGTGGCACGGAACGACACTGAATATAAACCTACCATCCATAATATTAAATTTTAATGAACTCGAACCAATATAACGCAGCTTCGAAAACGGGCACACAAGTATTGAGTTTATATATATTGTAAATTTCATTTTTGTATGCCCTTCAGCAACAAATAATAATCGAGAGAGAAAAAAATTAATATATTAATAATTTCCTTTCAAGTATACCTTAATATGTACAAGTAACCGTCATCTCCTTATACCCATGTAATCAAATTGAAAAAGCTCCATGATCTCCGATATTATATTAAATAAGATTATTTCTTAACAAGGACACGGAAATTTTCTGTATGTAGGTTAACGTTTGTTTGAAGTAACGAAGGAGAGAAGGAGGGAGACCTTTCCTGTCAGGTATTAAAGGTATTTCATATTTAAATTCAGTCATACTCATTTTAATTTAACAAATTTTGTAAATGTGTGCGCGTTATTTATTTAGAAATTTTCTTTTCTTTCTTTTTTTTATTTATATGTGCTTTCTGTGGAACATGAAATTTTCTTATTACGATCCAAAATAGCTGGGAATAAGTACCATTATCCTAGGTCCTTGAAGACATAAAAATTCACTTTTTTAATATAATGTTCTTTTGCCTTCAGCGACGGCGGGGAAAAGGCGATTTGCATTTAAAATATCCTGTTTAAGTGGGTTAGTGCGTGGCCTTTTTTATTAGCGCATTAAGACGACGCGAAGAATATGTTAGCTTTTGATTTAAGTAATAGACACCTTTGGGTATTCCTCAACAAACAAAAATTGTGTATCACACCGCTCGGCAATGGTATGCGTTTCAGTGCTGCCAGCGCCGGCCCTAGCCCTTGTTAAGGATGGAGCGAGATTGTCTTTCGGCGCCCTTTAATCGACGATTTCCCTACATATAAATTGTATATCCGGTTGTCCTAGATAAAACTTTTTCGAGCACTGCCAGTCTGCCATTTCTTTACGGGATTATATATCACCTTATGCAAGCCGTTATGGGCTGGGGATCCCATAAGGATATCGATGGTGGTTTTAGGATCACAGCCCCGCCTGTAGTGGCAATAAAGCAAGCATGTCTTCTCAGAGTTGCTACCAGGACGTTTCTCCAACAGCACCACTTTCTTTGGAAACTATTTGGTTGTTTGTATTGCATAGTTGGGCATTAGGGCTTGCCTAGCCAGTAAGGTTGAGATGGTGGAGTTTATCATTAAAAGAAGCTTCTCCTTCAATCAGCCCAACCATCGCCATCCTGACAACGTCATCTCTATGAATTTTATGATTCGCACTTTGTGGAGTATTCTCCACTCCTACACCCTTAGGGTCTTCCTTTGGACCCCTATCCTTTTCAACATAATGCCAGTGGGGTTTTCTGTTGCTGCCGGGAAGTACCCGATTACAAAACGGCTGAGCGGCAGCTTGTTTCCGTCTACAGCAACAAGGCTTGCTTCTTCCAGGGCTTAAGGTGGTCCATAATAGGGGGCGCACCGACCCCTACAGACCTGGGCTGTTCTAAACAAATTCAGCTATCCCCTCCAGTAGGCTTCCTTGCATGGTAGCTAGTTGTTTCGTGGTCAGAAGAGTCTCCGGACTGTTAGTCGTAAGCACGCCCATTCTGACACTTTCTGCTATTTGACAGAAGGACAGCTTTGGAGTCGTTCTAGACTTCATTATGGGTGCGTCCGACTTTTCTGAAGGCTTTTCAAACCGTATGGCCAAAGCCCACACCCGTTCGAGGATCTAACCCTCTTCTTATTAAGAAAGTCGGTATCGCTTTCTTCCTCGGGAGCCACGCAGACTCTAACAGCCTCTACACGCCAGCTTCCAGACACCCCGGTTGTTTTTGCGAGTCGCCTCTCCGATTAGGTGCACTTACTTCCGCACGAGATCTAAGGAAATCTCCCAAAGAAGGAGTGATCTCAACGACTCCAGCCCTGGCTTTACGGGCTCAGACTGCCCTTCCTCCTACTGCAATTCCGAAAACTCTCCTTCACTGGGACCACATTCGACACCTTGATGCCTGGATCCAAAAATATCGAACTGGCATTGTAGGTCGTCCTTTTGGAAACTGTGGGGCCCCAGAAATGTTTGGAGAGCTAAGAAGTGCTCCATCTTCAAACGGGTTTTTTAGGTATGACTATATTGATACCACGAGCTGGGCGGTCGCCCATGGCAGAGCTCCGTATCACCATTGAAAGGCTAATTCAAACCAAAGTTCGCCTGGAATCCGAAATCTATTGCTAGTAGTACATCCATGCAGCAGCATTCATAACTTCAGCACGATTGTTTACACATTCATTGAGTTAAATGCGATTCGCTATCGGCTATCGCTATCGTGCGATTCGATATTGATAGAAGAAAGCAATTAGATATCTTGCTCCGCTTTTATTGCCTTCGAATTCGTTAACGAATCTTTTACGAGCCCGATAACGAAGCAAGCTTTCGCTTTTGGCAAATCGTTCTCGAATCCTTTCCGAATCGAAATGTTTGCAGGGTACGTATCCATACGAAAGTAAATGAGAACGTAATTGTATATTGGTGGGGTTTTATACCTCCGCGTGAAGAGGACCAGTTCCGTTTTTACTAGGTTAATCTGTTGAGGAGAAACCAATCAACCAGGAAAGCTTTCAAGTTGCGTTTTGAATTTATTTCTCGTCCGAGAATAGTCCGAGAAAGCGAACCTCCGAGAAATTGTTTGCAAGATACGGAAATACGAGGAAAATTATGGATACGATTGGACACTTTTTTTGTGTTGTAATGGATACGACAAAGCGCTAAGAGAGTGGCAATTCTGATGCGTTTATTTGTGTTCGTACTTCGCATAATGTCTGAATGCTTTTCGTCTGCGGGTAAAAACAAGAATTTTTTGTCACAAACATCATGCCGAAGTTGATTAAAATCGAGCCCTGGAAAATTCCCTTATTCCGCTTTGCTCCATTACAGCCTCCCTTTACTGGGTCCTTTTTTTCCTGTTGTGTTAAGGCGTAGGCCTTTAAATCCAAAAAATAAAAAAAAAATAAACAAAAATAAAACAACAGCAACAACATCAGCAACAAAAATCACACAAAAGTTGCAACTCCCAAAGGATCGAAAGTCTGAGTGTGGGATATTACCCCTTAGGTGCTTTATGCAGCAACCATTCAGAACGCAGGTCCAAGACGGCGGCAATCGCTTGACATAAAGTTGATTATACGTTTATTACCTCACCAGGAATCGCACCAAACCGCTCCCGTTCGCACTCCTCTTCTATACATATATATACATATACCTATATTTTGTAGAACGACGCTTTTCCTCGCAGAGTAATGGTATGTAGGACCTGTAGGAAATCATGCGTGCGTCTGGATAGAGGATTTTAGGGATATTTTCGAAGGTATCTGTATCCTTTCAGGTTTCGGTGGCTATAACTTTTTTCTTCCCTCATCAACCAACCATATATGTGTGTGGTTCCATGTGGTGACGTCGGTGGGACGGATGGAAAAAAATAAAGGACCCCCAAAGAACAAAGTTCTTCACAACTTCATGCCTATTGACTTTCTGGATGAACGAGAATGTAGGTTGCCTGTCTGTTGAGGTTGTTGTTAAATATGAATAAGGTTAAAGAGCTCAAAGGATAGAATTCTACGGAAAAAACTTGTTCAGGTGGTTGTGTTATTTCGTCCTGCTCAATCGATCTTCCTTCAATAGCTTTTGTTTGATTAATAGGTATTGACAGCCATTCTTTTATATACACACGCGATGAATTACACAAGGAAATTTATTAAGTAATAGCTATACATTCTCTATAATTTCCCCCTCCGCCAAACTTTTACCAATTCTCCTGTGAGCATACACAGGGATGAAACTTAATACGATTGTGCGATAAAAAGTTGTTCGCCCTTAAATTAAGAACGATGCCCCTTCTTCGGTTTCACGGCAATACTCATATTTCATTCTTCTTATTTGGCCTTTCTTTACGCTTCACAATTTTGTTGTTTTGTTTTGTTTTTTTTTCGGTTTGTTTGTGAAATATTACAATTGTAAAATTGTGACCTGGACAAAGGCAACAATATAATTATGGCTGCAAGGGAATTATTCCAAACAAACACAACAGAGCCACCTACACCCCCCAAAAGCTAGCGCTAGCGTGCAGCAGTCAATTATTTTCTTCTATGGATTTTATTGGTGTACCGAGGGTAGGGAGCTGAAAAAAATTGAATTACTGATATTGCCCATCACAAAGGGCATTCATCCAAATTGGAAGCAAAAGGAAAGTACGTAGAAAATTGCCTCGAGGGATAATAAGGCAAGAATTCAATGTCGATTGCAATTATCCCCGATATTAATTGATGAGACTGTAAATTCATTCAGGGAAAGCAGATCCTTTTTTCCATTTTCGCAATGCTGGTTTATGAGCGAAAATGTTTCGTAGAAAATAACCTGAGAAGAGGAGATGAAATTGAGAGGGTTTTTGTAGCGATTTTTTTTTTGTTTTCTGACATTAGGCAGAATTCGGTTTTTTCTTCTTGTTGTTTTCGCATTTCATTCTATGAAGATATTTTCCGATATTATTGTATCTACGAAAAACGCTAAATATGATTACAAGGAAAAACGTTTTTCCTGCTCTGTCATAACAAGGTCGTGGGTAATTTATATCCTTCAGCGAATTTTAATAAAAACAGTTTGCTTTTATCTTTTTTTACAAATTCAAAAGATTGTCTTATAATTAAATAGCTGGAACCCGGTGCGCATCGCGGCACTTATAAGCCAATAGCATGGCGTGCGCCAAAACAATTGGGAATCTTAATATCGCTTTTTCCATGGGCAATGAGAATCTCCAATCCCACCACAAAAGTATATTCGAAAAGAAAAGTGTCACTCCCCTGTAAACATTACGAATCGAGATCGAATCGAAAACGAGTCGCGAAATCTTCGAGAAGACTTCGAGACGAGAGTCGATATCGAAACGAAATCGATTAGTAAACGACGAAAACGGAATGATATAACAAATCGCTTTGATGACCCGATAACGACTCGTTGTAGCGACTTTGAATCGAAGAGCTCCTTATTATTTTTCTTTGGTGGGTGGGAAGAAATTGTAAAAAAAAATATAAACAAACAAGTGCTTATAAAGGATATTATATATTAAATATTTTCAATTAAAAAAAAATTATATAACATATTCTAACTATTTTTATCTTAATATTTTTTTCGTATTTTTGATTCCGAATAATAAAGTAATAAAATGTTCTGTTACCGATTGGAATTTCGCCATTTCCAACGACCAATAGTTGTTTTTATAATGTGTGCACAGAGGCATCTTGTAGCAAATGGACACGTATATTCGTTGGAGTGTGATGTTTTTCAAAACTGCTCCTTAGATATGATGCTTTCAAGCATGCGTTAAGCTCATTTGCAGGCATTAAACAGGCAAATTTGAGCGAAAATCCCTGGCAAATAGTGCCAGAGAGCCTCCCATCCCACAGGCATTGATTGGTTTTGAAAAATTGCAATGTAAAACCTCAGTAGATGGCACTTCTCCTTCGTTTAGTCTACAGTCTACAGTTTGAACTGTCTATTTTCGCACTTAGTGAAACCTAAGTGTCATCTGACTTAGATTTACCCGATTAAAAATAAAAAATGGTTTTGCAACGGGCGAACACCGACCGTGATTGAAACACAGTCCTCGGCCATGTGACGGTCATCAATAGTTGCCGTCGTTTGACCGTTTGTATAGCTCAGTACTTGGCCGGCTAAATCTTTCTTTCGAGTTTGGCGGTCGTGAGGCCACACGTGCTCCCATTAAATTTTTTAGTTTTACTCGTCAAGGTGCTGGGTTGTCGATTGTATTTCAATTTGACCATTATAAATTTCCAAAACATTTTTTCTACATTATAAAAATTACCGGCATGTAATGGTCCTTGTTCTATCAATTAAGAAATGTTAAAGCTCCAGTAACGGCTATTATATGTATTAACACAGCCTGCTAAGTCGAGATTTGCCTCATGCATGATTGTTTTTCCCCAAAAATGTTGATCGTCTAAATCAAGTTGTATTATCCATGGTTGCGGCATTAGATGCTCCATAATAATTATTATCACCTGCTTTCCACAACTGTTAAATATGAACTGACGGATGACAGCCAAATCAAAATGGCGGCCAAACTAAATCTGTGTAAAACATAAAAAAGCGCATACTACATTTACGAAAATCACTTTTAATGTTCTTTCACCTGACCTGACCCTCTATAAAACTGTTAGCAGCTCTGGGATCGATGGTGGCCCTTTGACATAGTTCAACAGCTCGTGACAGAGTGATTTTGCAGAGGATGCGCCTTTGATATAAGTTAGATTACTTAGAGCACAATCGATTTAGACTACTCGCCAGTTCGAATCTAGTTAAGTTTCAATTTTATGATCTTTTGAACTTGTCGATTTTTTGACCATGAACAAAATTAGATTGCAGAGGATGAGGCTTGGTATATAGGCTAATTGGGTTACCCCAATTCATATTCCGATTCCCAATCTCGTTTGGAGGTTAAGCTTTTGGCAGTTTTTGAAAATGTCGGTCCGATCAAGTTAGACAAAGTGATATTGTAGTCAGAGGATGGGGTTTGGTATAATGGTGAGATAGGCCACCAAGAACCCCAAACCTAATGTTACATTTTCAATTCCATCTCCTTTCCATTAATATTTTCAATTTAATTGAAAAAAATTGGTTGATTTAAAAACAAACAAAAAAAATACATTTTGATGATTATAATATAGATTGGAAAAACTGAAAATGTTTTTTATTTTATTTACTTGTCTTACTTCTCCACGCATCATTACAGCCCTGTGTGTCATAATTAAAGCAAGGTAACATGAAATGTACTTGCCTGCATCTCTGTATAAATTTTGGATATAATCAACAGATGACATATTGTTAATTTTTTTTTATTATTTAATTTGCTGTAACAATTTGACTATATTATATCAAATAATCTCTACCTACATAGTTAAACTCAGCAATGTTTTTTATCTTTTTTTGTCATCCAACACTTCTTTTGGTTATTTAAACACACCCTGTTACCAAACTTTACTTAAGCATTTTTTCTTTAAAAATTAAAATAACGCAAATACTTACAGCTCTCATGAGATACCTATATATTGTTAATTTTTTTTTTTTTTTTTTTCAATGAAACGAATATATTTTTTTAATATATCCAATGGTATGTTCTTTTAAATATGAATCACAAATTTAAAAATCAGTCTTTATATTAAATGGTTCAACATTATACCATGATTTATTACGTATTATTTTGCAAAATTTTACAATATTTCTGGCAAAGGCATTTATAATTCATTACAGATTCGGGTATTGTTGCTCTTACAGTATTATCGAGGGGATTGAAACTGAAATGACTTATTTTATTACTAAAGATAAAAGTGTTTGCCCTTCCAGCATTAAAAAATACATGATTTAAATATCAGTATGGAATTCAATAATTTCGATAAATATGCTGAGACCATGGCGGGGAAAGACACTCTCCATGGTATCATGGTATTTTTTTTTTCAAGATCAAGCTCCCTTGTTCAAATTAAAGCAGTATGCCCATACGATCAGGTTCAATAGCTTCCAGCTCTTTAAAAATTGTTTTGAAGAGAAAACATTATAACTACAGAATCCAATCCAATCCCGCAACATATTTGTGGGACCAGTAATGCGGGACTAGACATGCGCGATCCTCGGGATTCGCGGGATTTGGGCAATAGGTAGAATCACCTGTTATATGAACCGGGACTTAATAGAAAAATGCTAACAATATTGAAAAGTATTAATAAAAATAGGTTTGGGCCTTTCGAACACAAATCGACTGATTTCCAATTCCAGTTGCACACGCAACTTTTTCGTGATCTTGCCCGAATACGGAAGTGGGAATCCAGAGACAAGACAGATTTAAACCTAGTTTGAACTGCTCGCGTGCGACTGTTCCTGCCGATCGGAAGCGATTTGTTCCATATCATCGAAGCTACTTGACATTTTGTAAAAACTTCGTAACTGTAAACTATGTAGGTACAGAACACCTATTAATTCAAAATCAGCTGTGCTCGTGTGTGGACAAGGGTTTTATTTTTATTGCAAACTGGTTGTGCGCGTGAATATTTGGGATTACCAATCAGCCGATTAATTATATTTATGTGCGATTCGAACGTGATCAATTACTGAGTGCAGAGGGTTGAGTTAAGGATTTAACCAAGAAAACTACACAAGTCGCGTCGGATTAAGCCGGGTTTTGCATATGTGTTTGTTTAAGTGCGTTTACTGCCACATATATCAACGGAGACATGACGTAAAATTACTTATCTGTCTCGTCAACCCAGCACCGTCATAGAACCATCATCGAGTTAACTTGAGGGTGAAAGCTTTCTGTAAACTCAACGAACACTTAACCCCGATTCATGGAAACGCAGTAAATTTCAAATTACCCTACG
This sequence comes from Thereva unica, assembly GCA_949987705.1. Taxonomy (NCBI): domain Eukaryota; kingdom Metazoa; phylum Arthropoda; class Insecta; order Diptera; family Therevidae; genus Thereva; species Thereva unica. The sequence goes on from OX465283.1 coordinate 51,225,368, forward strand.
CCTACAACAGGGGACTCCCAACGTGCATGTGAATGTACGGGGATTACCCATGCGGCTAACTGTATTGTATATCAAACAAACTACCGAGTTATAGTTAAACAAAGTATTCAAGCCAATTCTAAACTACGCTGGAATGGTTCCGCTGGATTTTTCTTACATCGGTAGAATAAACTCGGCTCTAACAGATAGTAATTTCGAAATTAAAATTTATGCTACTATGCAAGAAAATTCCAGCGGAATCATTTTCAGCGTAGCTTAGAATTGGCTTGAATACTTTGTTTGACTGACGTAGTATGTAATTTGTTACGCTCTTTTTTCCTGTAATACTTCATAGATTCATGAACATAACTTCTTAGAACAAAATCTATGATTTTTTTGCAGTCCAGCATACGGGTTGTTGGCCTCAATCCCTCAAGCTTGCGGGATTGAGATTTTGATGCCGGATTGGATTCCCTATTATCGACTATTATCGACAACTGTCAAATATGAACTGACAGATCATAGCCAAACCAAAATGGCGGCCAAATCAAACGGCGTAAAACATAAAACACTGTATTTACGAAAAACCATCTTGACCATTGTTAGTCAATTCGGCAGGTCGACCACCCTCCTCCTTTCACACCCTGGACGTGGGACCAGACGACGGAGGAGTTGGACCGCCAGCTATCAGGGGCGCGTTCAAAAACCTTACTATGGTTAACCATGGTTAACTATGGTAAACTTTTGTCGTTCAAAAACTCCGTGGTTAACTACAACATAACCACGAGCATAACTTTTTGGCGTTCAAAAACTCCCGTGGTTAACCATGGTGTAGTTAAATTTTAACCATGCTCGGGAGCATGGTTAGCGATTGTTAAGAAGAAGAAGAATAAAAACAACTTTTTGACATTTGTTTTAATGATAAAAATGAACAAATCAAAGCGGGATTTGTGAAATTATTGAAAATAAATAATTAATGGACACATTACAAAATAATTCAAGCAAATAGCGGACACTATATTTTGGAAATAAAAATTTCTTTTTTTTTATTCGTAGTTAACCACGGTGCGTTCAAAAACCTCCATGGTTAAACATAAACTTTCGTGGTTAAGTGAAATGATGCAGCATAACCACAGCTTACCTCGTAGTTTACCATAGTAAGGTTTTTGAACGCGCTCCAGATCATCATGAAAACCACTTATTAATACCATTAATATTGGTTTAAAATTAAAAAGGAATTCAAGTATTTAAATAATGCTAGCTCAGTTGTTCAACACACGGACAGACATTACTGTTCAATTTTTAAATCATAAAAGAACAATTTTGTTTCAGATGTACGATAGTCTGCCATTCTGCATTGTCAATCTATAAATAATTTATCTTAATTGACTTAAACAACCAACCAATTACCCTACAATACAATGTAATTAAAGCCAATAATTACAATTTTTTACTTGATTTTAAATTAAAAATTAAACCGCTAACTGATTTTATTATCTCTTAATATTCCTTTTTTAATAGCCCCACAAATTATTAACAAATCATAAAATCAATTGAGTAAATCACATTAATATCGACCATAATTGATTTAGCGATTTATCTGTAAGGCTTAAGAATGTTTCTTGCACCCAATTCTAATCAATAATCCTGGATTAAATTCATTCATTAAAGATGATTGCTTTAATGTATGCACCTCGTTATACACCCGAAAAATTTCAGCACACAATCCTCAACGAATGCGCTAGAGACGGCACACAGATCAGTCTGATTTTAGAGAACTTTGTTTTCTTAATAGACTTCGGAATTACTTAGCTTCTAGCAGAGGCTATAACTTTTTAGCGTTCAGCTATTTTTATTGCCTCGGCTCCAAATCGTTGTCCAAATAAACAAAGCGAAAAAATTGCTGCTCCGCCAAAACGCATTTCAATTTGGCCAAAGTTGCTGCTGCTGTTGCCCGGTAGATTTTGTAGTAAGAGCCACAAAATTTTGCGGTCTATTTCGTCCATGCGTGATTTGCACCTCGTCTCACTCCTTTCTCAAAAAAAAAAAAAATAATAAAAAATAAAAATAAAGAAAATGAAACCTTACCGCAAAGCTATATGCTTTACAGAATTCCGCACGTGAACATGGATGGAACATGCCCAAGTTTATTGTGGCGCATTTATCTTGTTTGAAATATATTCCTTTCACCATGTACGGACGGACATACAGACGGGGCATTATTTATCGCCCACCTACTAATGTGATAGTGTGTATCAGCACGAGAGCAGGGCACTTTGTATGTACATACATGTAGCTAGACTCGAAAGGCTATTCATAGCTCATGCTTGAAATACGACATGTTTGAATATTATCACCGTCATAAGGCCGCTTGCATTCCGTTTGGGGAGCGCGCTCTCGGGTTCAAAGGTCACCGTGCATAAATAAAGATAAGCCCTGTTCGGTGTGAACCTGGTGACCTTGCGGCCATTGTTGATTCGCGCGCCCCGCGATGACACAGAGCTAACCCTAAACTAACTCCAAACGAGTCTCTAGATAACAAAGTTTATTTTTAGGGTTTCACTCAAATGAATGCAAACGGGCGCGAAATGAACTAAAATGAACCAAAAGCGAAGGAAGAGCAGCCAGCGCCAGGAAAGATACTCGTGTGGCTGCAATTTATTTAATGCAGATGCGGACGATGTAGGTGTGAACGCTGTCAAAGCATTCTATATAAAAAAAAGCGGATGTTGTAGTTGTATATCGTCTCTCTACGGAATGTTTTACAGAAAAAAAAACAGGAAAAAAGCTAAGAATTAAAATGTATGCAACATTTATAAGCACCGCGCTGTACGGAGAGTACACACCCGTAAATATGCCTTAATGGAGGGAAAAAATTAAAACGGGGATGTTTACACATTTATATAGCCTCTGCCTGGAGAGGTGCCACGAAGGTAATAAGGGTGGGTAAAATGTAACAACGCCCATCCATGCCATAAGGACTTTACATATTACTCAGGATGTTTCGAAATGAATGTGTGTGACTTGCATAACAGCAACAATTAAATAAACAATTGTGAAGAAAATTACTATGAGGTACATTCAAAGTCACTCAGGTGTGACAGAATAGTCGAAAATTTTGCTAAAAATACGCGCATCAACTATACTATGTATGTATGAAATATGAAACAAGTGAAGTTAATTACGAATTTTTAATAGAATATTTCTAATCAAGAAGATAAAGGGGAAAGGTGTGCACACACAGGTACCATACGGGAATAAAATGGATTAAATTGGAAATGGAAATAAAATGAATTAAAATGAAAAATATGCAATCAACAAAATTGGAGATAGGTGTAATATATGTATATAGTGACTGTAGAAATGAAAAAATAAACTACTGGCTTTGTTTTCAACAAAAACTTTTTTGAACCGTGATCAATTAGATGCCCTTTTTGGATAACGAATATTGAATGAAAGCCCAGCAAGGTCGTTTCCAGCCAACTAGCTTAGGGGGGTAATTAAAAAAAAAGAAAAAACTGAAATATTTTTTTTATTCCATAAAGACAAAACAATCGAGATCAAAAAATATAATTTGTATAAAAAGGAATTTATATAATAATAAAATAAAAAAATAGGGGTTTTTATTTTGTTTAGAAAATCGCTTTCTACCCCCTACTTTTTTGTGGGAGGAAGGATGCAGAATTGAAAAAAAAAAGTACAAAACCCTTATTTTTTGCAGATTTAGATTCTTCTTGAAAAAATATGAAGATTTTATTCTTATCATTTTTTGTGACTCGCCTTAGATGGCGCTGTAATCGGCGGAAATTAATAAATCATAAAAAACTTTTTCCTCCGATTACAGCGCCATCTATGGCGAATCGCAAAAAATTTTTGGGACAAAATCTTCATATTTTTTTATGAAGATTCTGAATCTGAGGGTTTCCATTTAAGTTTTTGAAGTTGCACCCCCTACCCCTAACAGGGGGTAGGGGGCGTTTTTGGTATGGCTGGATAGAGTTTGAAAAAATATTTGATACGTGTTTTTTTAGTTTTAATTTTTTTTTTCAAAACTCTTTGAAATAATGGGGTGGTACGGGTGGTCTGAGACACCCTGTATATTGAACTAAGAAATGCGATTCGCGCTCTCTTAATGTAACACGATGTAACGATTAACAATTGCTGCGTTTTTTAATCTGTTCTGTTCTTTCCTGGTACAGCTTCCACACAAATTCTTGTCCCCGACAATTACTGAGAACCGTATCCAGGCCAAAGAGAAATTAAATTTAAATTAAAGGACCCCGCACGTTTCTTATGGAAAATGACTTTCGGTCAAATTGAACGAGTCTATGTTCTTTGGATAGAGGAAGTCTCCCTGAACCTGAAAGTCTCAATGGGCACGAAACCCAAAACTTAAGATTTTTGGTACTTTTAGACATCTGAAGTTTTTCATTTTTCGGTCTGTTGATGTTTTTTGCGGTATAGTAAAGAAATAACGTCGCATTATTTAAGTAATGCTAGTGTTCATTTAATTATTTTTAATTTTTTTTTTAGACTTTTGTTCAGGGAGACTTCCTCTATCCAAAAAGCATAGACTCGTTCAATTTGACCCGAAAGTCATTTTCCATAAGAAACGTGCGGGGTCCTTTCCCTTTTCCCTTTTCCCTTATACGTTTTTTAAATTGGCAGTTGACAAATAAAATAAATTCTTTGTTTACTGAATAAAAAACGCGAAAAATTGATAGAGATTTTTATAAAATAGTAAAAGAATTAAAAAGTCCACAGCCGTAATTTATGCAAATGAAAATTAAAATGTTCCTTGCGTTTTTTTTAATGTTCCAGGACAGAACAGGTTTAAAAAACGCACCTAATATTAAAGAGACTAATAGTATCAACGTATGTCGCGTATATTTAGAAAAGGGAACCCGTGCAAAGGAAGAAGTTCATCACTTCTCTTTCGGCGCTTGAGCAGTTAACTTCGGTTTGTTTACATAGCGTGCCATATTAGCTTAAGTCACGGGTATCGGTCCCTTCCACGACTCTCCAGGAGAAAAAATTCACAGTCATAGATCGCCGACTAGATTCACCACACACTTAACTTTTTTGTTTGTAATATTAGTAATTTTTAAGAATAAAAATAAATAAGGGAACGCAAATCTTGGGGGGGGAGGGTAATTACCCAATTACCCCCCTCTGAAACCGCCACTGAAGCCAAGCCAAATTGAGAGAATGCAACACCTTTGTATAGTAATGGATAGCTTTCTAAAAAAGAAATGCTTTATGCTCACAGATAGTACCAGTTTTAGGGGGGGGGGGGGGTGAACCCGGTTCACCGTCTGAGGGCGCAATGTTCAAGGGGGCCCCGCGATCCACTAATGTGATCATTTGTTTATTTATTATAAATGGCAACTCCTCTACAACACTAGATATAACGCCGGATATGCACAGGAGGTACACAAGCTTGTGGTTGAGAAAGCGTAAAAGACAGTTGGCAAGGGCAGTTTATTATACGTGCGCCATTTCATGGTCGGGTGGGACATTCTAACACATTTTTTTTTTTGATATATGCACATTCATTTATTTTTTCAAGTGCAAACAAAGCACATAATACATAATGTTTTTATGATAGCATTCGTAGATATATTTCTTAAGATATGATAAAAGAAAAAAACATAAATATATATTGTAACTAGAGATGCGCCGAATATAGGTTCGACCGAATACGAATATTCAGTCAAAAATGTACCGATCCGAACCTACGGCCGAATTATTCGTTTCAGTTTTACGCAGTAAACAGGTTCACATAAAAACGTTGAGGCCCTACGCACATGAGTCGACTTATTTGCAATCCCAGTTTCAAACTGGTTTCATCATTATCACGCTCACAACCAGTTTGCAACCAAAATGAAACCTTTGTCCACGCACAAGCGCAACTGATTTTTGATCAATCGGTGTTCTGTGCTCATGAAGATTTTGTTGAATAAACTTTGACACGTGAAATGCAGCCACGCAACTGAAACTGGCGGCATTTCCAAGCGTACAAGCGTTACATTCGGTGACAGACAATATAGAAGTGTGTGTATTCAAATGCATGCAATCATTGGTGCCTCAAGGTGAAAATCTGATCAGTCGTTGATTTGCCTGGGCTGAAGCCACGCTAGTAATGGCCTATGATGTTTCTGGCGTATGGGGCCATCATGTTTTGTAGAATAGCGGAGAATATCTTATACACGGTACTCAACAGCGTTATACCGCGATAATTAGTGCACGCTGTGATATCTCCTTTTTTATGTACCGGGCAGAGGATGCCTTTTCTGCAGTCTTCTGGCATCACTTCCTGCTCCCATACTTGCACAATTAATTCATGAATCGCTTGGTGTAATGTAGGCCCTCCATATTTAACCAGCTCCGCTGCGATGCCGTCTGCACCTGAGGCCTTGTTGTTTTCGGGCCGGCTGATCGCTCTGATAACTGTTTCTCAGCTTGGTGGCGGCAGCATAACATTATCAGATCAGCATATCATTACAGATATGAGCATCCGAATACTCAGTTAGCTCGCCATTTAGCAATTCATGGAAGTTCTCTTCCCATCGCTCCAAGATGTCTTTAGGATAGGCGATCAGATTTCCTTCTTTGTCCTTGCAGTATGTGCAACGTGGTATGAATTGTGTCATACTACGGACACTTCGGTAGAACTCCCGCGCTGTGAATTCTCTTTTCTGAGCTGTTTATATTTGTCTTCGCGTAGCCGCGTTCTCTGAGACTGCTGCATTGCTCGATACGCAGCATTCTTACGTTCAGTTGCCAGCTTGCATTCATTATCGAACCAGTAGTTCCGATCTCTACGCACTACCATCGGCTTAAAGGCCGGGACACACATATCCGCACCGTGTCCGCACCGCATCCGCACCGTGTCCGGGCAAAAACAAAACTCACGTAATTTGACTAGGTGCGGACACGGAAATGTGGGGACTGACTGGTAAAATTTTACTTGTTTACTTTCTCTCCGTGTGTCGTCCGACACACGGTGCGGATGCGGTGCGGACGCGGTGCGGATATGTGTGTCCCGGCCTTAAGACGAATTCCTCGTATAAACAGATTCGGATTCTCTCGCACACATAGAAAATATACTGTACATACTATGCATTATGACATAACCTTAAATAATATCCGGAGCAAAGTGACCGCGGAATTTTGAAAAATGAAATTTTACGTTATGTTAATGATTTTAAATGTGTACCATAATATGTATACATCAATGTTCGAAAGAATTATGCATTCCAGAAGGTGTTTCATGCAAAGAATAGCTGCTTCTAATTTTATGTAAGCTTAAATATAAATGTAAATCTGATAATGTCTGATAAATTCCAGATTTTTACAACAGTTTAAAGAACACCGTATAACAAAAAAGAATAGGAAACATTAAACGCAATGGACAATGGTGGGAGGATATAGTCTCTCAGGATTATCCTAATAGCGAAATGGTTACACATTTCAGAATGAAAAAATCAACATTTTTCTATATAGTGGACTTAGTACAAGAAATTTTAAAACCGTCAGAAAATGTTTGGAAGTGCCAAAGATTGTTGCCATCGCAATTTTTAAATTAGCCAGCTGTGCAGAATACAGGGTAGTAGGAATTGCTTTTGGCGTGCATAAATGCACTGTGAAAAAGTGTGTGGATAGGTTTTGTAGAGTTTTAGTGCAGGAATTGAAGAATTACATTTATCTCCCCAGAACGGTTGACGAAGTTAAAGAAATTGCTAAGTCTTTTAAGGAGAAAACAAATTTGTCACCAGTTGTTGGTGCAATTGATGGGACACATATCCCCATAAAGCCACCTCAAGAAGGCTATCGTGATTTCATAAATCGGAAAAACTGGCCATCAATGGTTTTACAAGTTGTTGTAGATCACAAAATGTTGTTTCGTGACATCTGCATAAAACATCCTGGATCTTGTCACGACGCAACAGTATTCAAAGACTCAAGCATTAGCAAAAGGTTCCGCAATGTTGTACCTCAGTATGAAGAAATTGTAGATGGTGCCGTTATTCGACCATTCCTAATAGGTGATCCTGCATACCCACTCTTAACCTGGCTAATAAAGGGTTTCACTGGGAATAGGACTACAGAGCAAGAGTCTTTTAATAGTTACTTGAGTTCTGGAAGAGTAGTGGTTGAACAAGCCATCGGTCGACTAAAAGGAAGGTGGCGTATTTTAGGAAAAAAGATGGATGTTGATTATGAGTTAGTTCCTACAATTGTAGCAGCTTGCTGTGTCCTTCACAATATAGTCGAAAGTCATAATGAGCAATTTCTAGAAATGTGGAGGGTTGAGGCTGCAGTTTTAAATGAATTATATAAACAACCGGTCCAATCGTTAAGGTCACACGATTATTCTGCAATTTCTTTAAGGGAACATTTTAAAAACCACCTGAGTACTTACCCAATTAGAAGAAGTAATTTTTTGTAAATTGCAATATAAAACAAAATATAAAAAAATACATAAAATTTCATAGTTTTTTATTTTAATAAAAATAAAATTAAAAACAACATTCTGGTAATATAAGTATAAATAAAAATAAATTCATTTAACATTGCGAAAATTCAAATAAATAAAAATAAATTCATTTAACATTATGCGAATTTAAAATAACTAAAAATAAAAAAATTATTTAACTCTACGATTATTCAAATTAATTAAAAATATAAACTACATTTCGTCGTCAGTGTCATCGGCATTAAATGACTTCAAATATTCGGACACGCTCCCCGCGGAACCGCAGGATGTCCCAGGAATTGGACTTTCACTGCTGCTGCTGCTATATGACAATCTGGACGGGATGGGAAAAGGTAGCCTTGCATTAAGCAACCTTGGTCTTCCGGGTTCTGGTGGAGCCGCATCCAACGATACATTCTGCTGTGTCATCTAAGAAATAAAAATAAATTATTTAATAGGAAGCATATATTGCCATAAATACTTACGGTATTTATTAAAGTCCGAATGGACTCTTGGAACATTTTCTTATTTTCCTCCTGCATTTCTCGTTCAAATTCTCTTTGAATTTTAAATTGTGCGTCCATCCATTTCTGGTGCTGTTCGATTTCTCTTCTTCTTTGATTTTGTTTATATTTCTGCCTTGAGTTGGAGGAGGTTGTTGCAGGCTCACTTAATGTAACCTCCTCAAAAATGAAATCGTCTTCACTTCCCGGCTGGTCAACAGCATTATCTGTCACTGGAACAAAAAACCAACATTATTAAGTAGTTGTAAATTTTTTATTGGATTTCACTACCAGGACCACTGTCAATAAGTACCACATGTCTGCAGCATAATTTGAGGCCTTTCTCCAAAAATTTCTTCATGGAGCTCCATATGTTCCATCTCCACCCGAGATGAACCTGACTGCAAGTTTTTTTTTGCAACGGTGTTGTAGGCACTCCTTAAATTTTTTAATTTTGTCCTAATTTGTTCGGCTGTCCTTTGAAAACCCTTTTCCCCTAGTTGGTTAGCCACAGCTTTGAAGAGCTCAAGTGATCTGTACTTTTTTCCATCTGTTAAATTAATAATTTTTCCTAAAATAAAAATAATTCGAATAAAATTACAAAATAAACATACTTTCTTTAACAATTGCTAGCATTTCGTTAACTTCCTCCGCAGACCAGTTTTTTCCACTCATAATTTTAATTAATTTATGTCCGCATAAAATAAATACAACTTTCCGCTTATGCGCCTTAACTTGTTGTGAAAAACTAACGCCAGCCATTTTTAAAATTTTTCACACACACAAACACAAAAATTCGTCTTAAGCTCAAATAAATTTAGCTTAAGACGAATTTCGACTTAAGACTGTTTATATGAAGCCTAATTCTGGCTTAAACCGAAATTCGGCTTGGCTATAAACAAGGTAAATGACAATATTTTAAAGGCGGGTACAGTTCTCGTCGACGGCCGGCATCTCATCCCCAGGACTTGGGGCGAGTTCTATTGTATAACCGTTTCCGACTCTGTTTCTGGCCATTTCATTGCGTAGTGCAGCTGTGTTGATTCGAGCCTGATCAGCGGATACAAAGCTTTACAGCGTTTTAATGCGCTCTCGGAGCACCATACCCAACAAGATAGTGATCCGAGTCGAAGTTGGCACCTCGGTACGTTCATACCGTCATCAGATCCGAAAAGTGGCGGCGGTCTATCAACACACGGTCTATTTGGTTGCTAGTGGCTCCATCAGGAGATACCCAGGTGGCTTTATGGATTACTTTACGCGTAAATCCAGTACTTCCAAGTTCATACTTGCTGCCATCTCTCTAACTCGTTGTCCATTGTCATTAGTGTTTTCCTGCAAGCTGTGGGTGCTGACATATTGCCTGAATATAGGCTCCCAGCCTACTTTGACTTTCAGATCTCCCTTCAGATCATATTAACCAATCCTCTCTCATAGTTACCATTGACTACCGCTAGGAGGTTATGATCGCACTTCCATCAATCCGAAATAGTAATATCACACCTCTAGAAATTTTGCTTTTTTGCTCCGTAAGTCGAAAGTCTACATGGATAAGCAGGCTACGATTGAGAAATAGGAAGAGCATTACTCGATTGGTCAAATTCTACTGATAAGCTCGAACGCGTCATCGAAAATTGGCGCTTCAGAATGGACTATATAAATGTAAAGAATGGTTCTTTTGTATGATAACTAAGATTACTGGGTAAAATTGGTATTTGTTTGATTTTTTTGTTTCTGATAAAAGTATCTCAAAATGAATCACCCAAATCTTGTTGTTTTCCTTAAATCTTTTACAAATAACTTTTGATTTGATTGCAACACTTAAGGCACAAATTAAATTTAAAAAAAATAATTAAAAACGAGAAAAAAATACAAAAAATAAATAAAACAAAAATAAGAAAAGCGTTTATTCAAGTTCACTAAAGACAATCGGTTGTTTTCGTTGGCATTGAGAAAAGTAATTCGTGAGTCAGAAAATCTCCTTCTTTAATTCCTCTGGAATCCGCGTTTATTTTCTTAGTCCGCAGATGTTGCTGTTTTGTTAAGCTGCACAATTGTAAACAAAACTGCTCGAATATTTTTCAATTACGAAAAAAGATCACCGGGAAAAAACGTACGATGTACACAAAATCTCCTCTTGACATGGCGAAAATTGTTATAAACATTTAAGCTTTATTAATGGCCAGATTTGGGAAGTGACCACATGGTTGCAATTTAAATGGAATTCCTACTTATTTATTAAGAATATTTCAATCTGTGTATTTCAGGAAATAAGGACTAAACAAGAATTTGCGCTTTTGTTTATGTAATAGCTTTAAAAATAGTTGGAAAATTATTTTCATAATTTTAAACTTAAGTACGGCTGTAATGGGAGAAAGTTTCCGGCATAAATGGTATCTGGTATTTGATAGTAAAAAAAACTGTGTTGATGGTCCAACTTATAGAAAGAAATCAATTATTGACTGGCAGTCATCAAAGCAACTCGAATTTAGTGCTGTGATTAGGTTTCTTGGAAAGTAGGGGAAATAATCCAATCAAATCAAATAACGCTTCGATGGTGTTTCCGGCGATTCCAGCTAGACTTTTTCAACAGCAATGGGCGGCTAAACAGTTTTGCCCCCCAGACGTAAAAGATTGGAGATGACCCACGTCAAAGATACTCAATTGAAGTGATGCCTACGGGAAGAGGATAAAAATTTTTTTTGATTAAGAGGAGATTAGAAGCAGGAGCGGTTTGAGCACTTCAACATCATTGGTACATATATAATACAAGAGGATTCCCTTTGAAATTGTGAATGAAATTGCAAAAATTAAGTGAGGATTTCTACGTTTATTACGTTTATTACGTTTCTGCTCAGTGTTGAAAGGGTAATAAGATTTGTCGGAAAAGCTAATTATGCGCTTTAGGGAACTTTCATGCATGGATCTGAATTACCACTTTGAGGTTCCTGCCTTTGGCGTTCATTAGCCCTTCGTTTGGGGTATACATACATATACATACATATACATACATACATATATACCCAACGAGTATTAAGATGTAATATGGTTTCTCTACAATCGAGCTTAGTATACCATTTCTGACGAACGATCCCAATCAGTGTGCTATCAGTGGAGTCGGACATACACGAGGCATTACATTTGTCCCTAACACGATGGTAAATTGTACTGAGGCTTCTATAATAAGCTTCTAGAAGTAATGCCCTACTGGCAGTGCCGGCGGATCGTGTTGGGCCCGGGTGGGTAGTCTGACCAACTGACTAACTTCGAAATTGTTATTTGGCAATAACCTTTCTTAGAAAGTAAATCACTTCATTGTGAGTCGGAAGATGAGCCCACAGTGTGCAGAACAATATGTGGAGCTCCATAGAGATTATTCTAGGACCCGTCCTGCTGATCACAATGCAGTTTATCAATTGCATTGATTCGGTCGGCATGGATTCTATTCGTTTTTGACAGTCGCTGTATAAAGCGATCTGTCGGTCGTCCTTAGAATGTTTACAGCATGAGATCGAATAATCGCGAACGAAGCTATCTAAAGCCTACACAATTCTATGAATACCCTGCATCGTTGGACGCTTGATGCTAGGACGCATCGTGTGGCCGATACTCAAACTACGAGTGTCCATTGACAAGCGTCCAATGTTCGTATTTGGCAAGTTCGAGCTTTTGTCGATGCTGTCTCAATCGTTGGAAGGTAATATTAGAATAAAACGTTGACCGCATGCCGTAGAGAGAGCGTTTAAAACGCGCTACGAAAGCGATTAAAACGTGCCCCGATGTTCTTACGATTATTAAGCAGAAAACTGAATGAGATAGGCTGTGTTGGGAATTGAACGCAGTGGCGGATCCAGGGGGGGGCCATTGGGGCCATGGCCCCCCCCAAACCAACAAGTATCACTACTGTTTTAAAAAAAATTAAATTAAAAAAAAATTGTTCAGGTATTGTTGCATGGTGGCGCTGAATTCAAATATCATTTTAAATAATTTAAATAATTAAAATAATTTAACAAATATCATTTAGTGCATTTAGATATAACTATATGTAGCAGCTAAACCCTGCTTCATCACAGTGGCCATAAAGGCACAGGCGTAACATTATAAATAGTGCATACATATAGTGGCGAACAAAAGCATTTAAATAGCGAAAATTCGTTAACTATAAAATAAGTATAAAATTGCTGAAATCGTGATATTACAAATTAAGTATGGCGCTTTGTAATTGAAATTCCATAATAAATTATTTCTACAAAAAAAAAATAACAAAAAAGTGAACAGTTAAAAGTCAAGAAAGAACAAAAATCTACGTACACGTCCATTTATTTTGTAGAAACAAATTCATTAAGCAAATTCCATCAAATGTTTTTGTACAAAGGATTAATCTTATTTTGACTTGCGACTTCTTGGTTTTAGTAATTGTTCTATGCGATGTCCTGGGAACTACACAACAACTCAGTACTCTTCTGCAGTCTGAGTCGTTAGACTTGGTTTGTGCAAATGATGCTCTTCAAGATGTGTTGGCTATTCTACAGTCACATCGAGAAAAAGCATCTGAATGCTTTAAAAACCTATTCGTGGAGACGTAAATGATTACAGAAGAAAGAGGTATTCAAATTACCACTCCACGCAATTCCTCAAAAGCCCGACAAGAACATCGATCTAATCCACCGGCAGATAACGTGGAAGAGTACTACTTGAGGTCAGTTTATATCCCGGTCTTAGACTACGTTATTGCAGATTTGAAAGAACGTTTACCTAAAGATACCTTAAAAAATTCTTTTAATCTGGCCATATTCATTCCGAGCCGTATAACTGATAGCAGCGAAGATGTCAATAAAGCATTGTCATTGGCAATCCAATATAAGGATTTCCTTGAAGATGTAAGGGGAGCTGTATCCTTTAAAATGAAAAAGGAGTATGAAGCCTGGAGACAAAAATGGAACCGACAGAAGGAAAAGGGAAGTTCCTTACCCGAAACTGCTGTTGCGACATTCAGTTATTGTAACAAGGATCAGTATCCTATCATCAGCACAATGCTTACGCTTCCATCAAGTGTTGCGACAGCTGAACGATCCTTTTCAACATTACGTCGTATTAAAACATGGCTGAGGACCTGCATGGGTGAAGATAGGCTTACGGGTCTAGCCCTGCTAAATATTCACCATGATATCCATATGAATATTGATAATATTATCGAAAGATTTGCTAAACAAAAAGTAAGAAGACTTAATTTTATTATTTAAATAAATAAAAGTTAAGTTAAGTTATTTCAATAACTAAAAACAAAATCTTTGTGTTTTTATTTATATTTGTGAAGCTCTACAACCCTCCGTCAAAAGCTTAAAAAATTCGCCAATGGATGAGGATGGCCCCCCCCAAAATGAATTTCTAGATCCGCCACTGATTGAACGCTAGCCAAAATAAGGAAGTCGATATGGGGATAATCCAATGCTCCTGTTTCAAAGAGTGAAAAATACAAAATTTGAATATACCGTTTTTATATTCGTTTAGATTTTTCTCCCATCGTCCTTAGTCGGGAAGGAAAGATCTACCACAACCAAACCGCGATATTTTTATTCGACCTACTCCCAACCATTACTATCGCACTCTAAGAGGAACAACTCGCTGAAGTGTTATGCCCCTGAAACGAGTTGAATCTCATCAACCAACCGATGATATGCGTTTTGGTGGAGCGGGGAAGGGCTAAGAAAGGCTATAACTGGAGGAATCAGGAATGTACTGTAAACCCAAGTATGTGGTTTTAAAACGCATTTAACGTGTAAAAGCGTGTAGGCACTTTTTACGCGTTTAAAATGTGTTAATTTAACACGCGATAAGTGTGTAAATTTTAAACACTTAATGTGTGTAGGAAGCGAAATGTGTGAAATGATATATAATGTTTGATTTTCACACGTTTAAGACGTAAAACGGTGAAACGTTTCAATTTCTGTAGCATAAAAATATACGCTAAATGTGTGTTATTTTTACAGTTTTATTTTCATACGGTTTGTTCCTAAAGTAATATATTTTAACACGATTAGCCGAATTTACACACTTATGAAGTGTGTAGTGTGTTCAATTCACAAGGAAAAAATACTCTGGGGTTTGCAGTATGTAAAGAGGGAAGAAGAATACGAAGAATAAGATTTTGTACGGTGGGCAGTGCCCACCCATGTCCCTACCTACACTGCAAACCCCAGAATATTTTTTGCGTGTGAAATTAACACACTTCACACTTCATAAGCGTGTAAATTCAGTTAACCGTGTTAAAATTATGTAGTTTGGGAATAAGCCATGTTAAAATAATGCGGATAAAAAGACATGCGTGTAAAAATCACACACAAGCAGCGTGTAATATTTTTTACACGCTAAAGAATTTGCAACGTTTTATCGTTTTACGTGTGTAAACGTGTGAAAATCAAACATTATGTATCATTTCAGATACTTCGCTTTCTACACACATCCTCCGATATATCAGGAACCACGCTCATCAGAGAGCTTCACAACACAACCCTTTTTACAGTCAGTCAGTAACAGAAAGGCGGCGAGAGAAGAATTACCGTAACGATTTTTGTAGGTTTACTACCTGCAAAAAGAGAATAAAAAAGCTTTACTCACAAAAGCTTCATAGTAATACATATTTGGTGTGTTTAAATCAAACGTATTCTGTTAAATTTACACGCTTTTTGTGTGTTAAAATAAAAAATAACACGTTTTATACGCGTAAAAAGTGACTACACGATTTAACACGCGAAATACTTTTTAAATTCACACACTTGGGTTTGCAGTGTAGCTATCCCCATGCTAACATCCAGTTATGAGTTCGTCCATTGTTGCGATATTTCTTCTAAAACTAACTTGGTAATCACTAATTGCTACTTCATTGTAGGCTTTCATTACGCAGCATTTAGAAAATTAGATTTTAAAACCAAAGCGTGCGACATATTGACATTAATATATTAATAAAACCGGATACTTTATACCACAACAACTAAAAACCAGGGCATTTGTTACCAAAATTGCCAGCATTTAGTGATTATAAAGAAATAAATCAATGTTCTATAAATTTATTATCCCTATTTTTGTTGTTTTTTTTTTAACTCCAGATTTATGATATTTAATTTGATACACCTACACTATTTCTTAATATCTAAAAAATCGATTTACACCTTTTACTTGTAAAAAGAACAAAACTAAAAACGTATTTCTACAAAACTTACAACGAAATTGACCTAATGCATATTTAGTTAGCTCTCCTCTACATACATGCATATGTCTACAAAAAAAGTTTCCTATAAATTTTAAAGTCCTTTTTCAATTCCAGCTGGACTCCTTCACGTTGCTTTCTATAATAGAACCTGAAAGCTTTTCCCTCTGTTGATTGAAAACCAAAACGTCACCAGGACAAATAAAATCAATGAAGTCAAATTGCTGTCGTTGACTCTTTTATTGAAGTCGCCTTTAGTCGAAACTTCACAAACGAAGCGAATCGCTTCAGGAGTCATAAGAAGCCATTCGACAAGATAAATTGCTTACATGTAAAATTGACTGAGCTTAAGTCCTCTGCGTCACAATAATAATTCGTCATTTAAGGAACTTTCAAACATACACCACAAACTCGAAATGCACAGTCAATATTTATAATCCTTGGAGAGTGAGGTTCTTGCTGTTTTTTTTCTATTTTTTCCCATCGTCCTTTGTTGTGTGGCAAATAAATCCGATAGTGATTTTTTGATGACAGAATAATTCATGAGCATTCGTTAAAAACTATGACAATAAGTGACGGACCCCCGCCCGTCTATGTGCAACTCCATGGGGGTGAACGATCTGAGAATGCCCTTAACACTGTGAAGATTATATTGATTTAAGAAAACAATGTATTGGTCCAGTGGCTCGTCCTGCACGTGAAGTCTATGGCCGGGTTCATGTTCGCAGAACTGACTTAGATCTTAGCAGCAAAGCGTTCATGATGAACATCGCATGCAGTTAAATTTTCGAAGTCTACTAAGTCAGCATTAAATTTATAACTGCAAAAACTTACACTGCGCAGTTAGAACTGCAAACATGAACCCGGCCTATGTGCATGAATATCTAATCGAAAAGGAAAAAAATACTGTATGTCCTTCATTCTTGGCGACATGATTTATTCTCTTTGCGCGCATTTTAAGACTTTCGCCTTCAAGAATACATTTTGAATCATTATGGAAATAAATAATCAGGACATGATACGTGAGTGGAATAGACAACCATGCTTCTTTTTATCCATTATATTTGCATGTGTGTGTGGGTGGAATGAGAAATTTGAGGATTTACAGATTGAATAAGGATCATTTTTTTTTCTTTTCGTTTTCGCCGATAGTATTTGATTGATGTAGTAAACGCGATTGTTTTGTTTAGGGAAAATCAATATTTTTGTAGAGGTTTCGGAAATATTTAAAAGCAGTCATGAATAATTTGTCTTGATTGAGGATTATACATTGATTTATTTGAGTTTACCATGAGAGATTAAGTCAAGTTATTCGAGTTTAAAAGTGGTGACATTAAAAACTTAAAATAATGCTTGAAGCCAGTGGCGTACCTAGAACTTTTGGCGCTCTACAATTTCCCGCCCTTTCTAAATCACTCAAATGGTGGTTTTTATAACTTAATAAACATAAATAAATAACCGTAATTGATACAAACCGTAAGTGGGTAGCTTTTTTACCATTGGATGCCATATTTTAATTAGACAGTAATAAAGAAGGTCGCATAAGTTGATATACCTATAAATCCAACTTTATTATTTATAATTTACTAGCTGATCCAAAAGACCTACTTAGTTCTGTCCATATTTCAATAAATTTGGTTGTGATCGTTTTGTGAATTTGTGGAAAGCTATTGGAAATGTGAAAACAAAGTAAAAAGCATTTAACGAAATCACAGCATCTTGGATGGTGTAATCCCAATGAGTGTTATATTCTAGCAATCCCAAAAGTTGCCAGGCTCCTCTTTACATATGTGCCGCACAATTCACCATTGGCCTCGGTAGTCTAGGGGTCAGGCGCCTGACTACTATCCCCAGAGGTCCCGGGTTCGATTCCCGGCGGTGCCACGGTCCTAGCCTTTCCCAATTTCCCGCCTACATAACTTTCCTTCTTTCTTCTTCCCTCTTTGCATTCCTGATTCCTCCTGTCATAGCCTTCACTAGTTCTCTTCCCCGCTCCACCAAGCGCATGTCATCGGTTGGTTGATGAGATTCAACTCGTTTCAGGAGGCATAACACTCCAGCGAGTTGTTCTCGATGCCCCGGGGTCAGAGTCGCGAAATGGTTGGGAGTAGGTGAAATAAAAATACCGCAGCTAGGTTGTGACAGTTCTTTCCTTCACTTCTCTCTCTATCTTCCGACTAGAGCTGCTGTTCGACATTTCAAATAAATACATGGTCGACAGTACAAAGGGGCCTTCCCTAAGTCTCTAGTGTGTCACATAAAAAAAAAAAAAAAAAAAAAAAAAAAAAAACATTTAATAGATGTTGGAATGATGTTGGGCCTCTAACGTTGACTAATAACAAATGCGAATAGAACCACTCGCCTTGGCTTGGATGGACTGCTTAACGCCTTCATGCGTTGCGTTGACCATTGAGTTGGAGTACATGCTTTTGAATGCCAACAGACCCAATGACGGAAGAAAAGCGCACACGCGTCATATGCAACACGTAAGGTTTCCCAACTTTCAGCTTTTCATGCGTCTGGCAATCGATGACAATCAACTGTGCTCTTGCACAGAAGAATTCAAGTACAGCCTACAGTTGTAATTACATAAGCACTGCTTATAAACACTCTATTTTTCAAAAAACCCCCAATAAATTAAGAAACTTTAGACTGACATGATAAAAAAATTTGGAAGTAATGTTAAATGTCAAAGCACGTGCCGTATTCATTGGGACGGTCATACCCGTCATACGATTATTATAAACGCAATGCATGAAAGCGACGCATGAAACGCGTTCTATGGGCTGGCACCTTTAATACGACCTAATGCCTCCATGGAAAATTCATGTGGGTCGCCTGAAGCTCTTTTTCGTTGTTTCCGTCGTTGAAATTTCTTGGACGAATGACTCCAATTATAATATCTTGGCATTTCGGAGTAGGTATAGCAGCGTTCGGGCGAAGTCATCAGCAGGGTCAATGTTGTAGATGGTGGCCGATCAGCTCGTAACTCTTGTCAGGTTTCTCTATTGTATACAACGGGGATTTTACGTGAAGGTGAACTAATCGAACATACGACAAGGCATTTTGAGCGTATTCGTGACTATGTCGAGGACTTCCGACGTACGTTGCTGCCAGAATTGCCATTCGGCTGACATTACGACGTAAGCACGCTGCTACTGATCCTTAAGCCGATGTAGAACGACATCATGTAATACCAGATTTTCACTAACGACGACCACGGGGACATCATCAATTGTTGGCGCATTGAAACGTCTTGTGTTTACCCCTGCAGGGGTCTTATCTGCCGATAACAATTTTGTGATTATCAGATGGCATTAAAATTTTGAATGTATTGATGAAAAAAAGTTTGCAGTTATACCACAATTGGTTTTTTCATCGAACTGTAGGTGCATAACGCTGATCTACTTCTCTCGTGGTGAATTGCCCATGAAATAAATTTGCAGAAATTTATAGACTTTGGCGGTGGCCAAAATGATCCAGCTCGATCATATATTTGACATTGAATCTGTAAAGGTTAATGGTAATAATTTATGTTGTGTGGTAGTGTCGAAGGGTGTAAAAGATGATTATGTTGCATTTTCCGCTTTTGCAAGTAGTGCTGAACGTGCTTGTGATAATCGATGCCGTTCAATTTCAGTTTACTCTTCGCGTTGCTCTGCAGTTCGATTGGATCGAAAATTAATTTGGTTTGTAGCATTTCCGTTCTGCTCAAGTGATACACTTACTTCGGTGAACTGGCAAAAACCGGCGAGGAGTGCTATGCAGCTAGTTGAAATGTCAACCGCGAATTTACCTTGTCCAGCAATTGTTTTTTAAAAAAAACTTCTCCAGTTTAGACGTTCTGCAATTTAATATGCATGTTCATACTTATTTTGAGTGTTTGGATGTGCTTCCACAAAACGGACGAGTTCAAACATGCATTAAGCTCATCGGCTGGCGTTTATCGTGCAATCATATGGCAATGTTTGTCGAAAATCGCCTGCCAACAGAAATACACAATTGATTCATTTTGTTGTTACTCTAATTTCACTTTCATTTAGGCTGGAATGCATTTTTTCATATTCTTCCACAGCTCCACTTATCTGGACCAAAACTGTCCTATTGTTCAATCTGGAAGCAACCATACACATTGCCAAATTTTCATTCAAATCGGTTGGCCGGTTTCGAAGATTTTCCAACTCTTGAACAACTCGACTGTGGAATAATCTCTAGCAGTCAGTATTTCCGAGCTCCTACAACATCCAAGAGTTTAAACGCGGGCTTCATCGCCACCTTCATCAACACCCCTTCGAACCCCCATAACCCTTAACCTATTCCGCCCCCGTACTAAAGCTTGCTGCTAGACATTGCACCATGACGTGACAAACGACATGACGGACTGGTAGTACAAAGGGTGATTCCTGAGTTTAGCACTGCTATATATAAAAAAAAAAAAAAAAAAAAACGGGAAATGACACCTATTTAGCAAAATTCGTCAGCCATGTTGACCCCAAAATTTTGAATTCATAGGTTTTGATGATAAATTCGTTATTTGCTCCCTAGAAAACCCCTAGGCACTTTCATTAGAATCCGAACAAAATTAGAAAAATTCGTCTGCCATATTGGCGCGACGAAATTCATCTGGCATATGAGTTTTGACCACAAACTCGCTATTTGCGTTCTTAAAAACCCCTAGATACCCATTTTTATTGGAATCGGTAGAAAACTGGCAAATTCAACCATATTTCCCCGGCCATTTGGATTTTCGATCATGGTTCAGTGGCTATTTTAAATTTTTTAGAACCGGGCTTCAAGGTGCATCACCTCCACGGTCCTTCATGCAAAATTTCGAAGCTCTGCAATTATTTTCAACGAAGCTCTCCATGACAGCGTTCTCTAGGAGTGGCTGTAGAAAGTAATAGAATAGCGTTCTTTCTGTTAATGTAAATAACACATGGTTACAATTTCATTAAGATCTGTTGTACGGTGAAGGAGCCTATTGCGAACATACGGAAATACACACATTAGTCATTAATTTCTCTCAAATTATCCGATGCAATTTTCTTAATTTCTTTTTAGTCCAGTAAATAGGTCGAAAAAAAGGCCTTCGTAATGCAAAAAATACCGCACGCGATTTTTTTTTACCAAATGTTTTTACAAATTTTTATGGGCTTAAATTCAAAATGGCGTCATCCCCACCCTTATGCTTCACTTAAAATGAAGGGAAACGCGTTTAATTCTATATCTCAGAAACTATGCGTTTTACGACAAAAATGTATATAATCTTTTTTGTAGATAAATAAGTTATTTAACTTTTTTGTTCAGAATTTTTTTTTGTAAAGTCAATATGTTCGGAGTTATAGTGCTTCAAACTTTATACATTACTTTCTTTGCACTATATTTCGTTAACGGGTAGCCCGCCATAAAAAAGTCCTTTCTAAGACTTATAGAACACACGATTATCTATAATTATTTGCTTTTATCATTCTTAGCTAGGGCTAATATTTCACGAGTTATAGCGCTTTAAATGTCGGAAAATGTAAATTCAAAAAAAAAATTTCCTAATATCTTTTTCTTTCCCCGTTTCATTTCAAAACTGATTATATCGTGTGTTGAGCTCATCATTGCCACATTTGTGGCCTTTACTTTTTCCTATAAAGTTGATATTTATGGATTTATTACACCTCAAAAGTTTATTAAAAATGTTTTTTTGCAAATATATGGTCAACTATTTATTTACGATAACAAGTTATACCAGCAAATTTGTTTGTTATAAAATTCCGTTGAAATTTTACTTTAAACATTTTTTTCTAGCATTTTGGTCCCTTTTCTTGGATCGCGTCACATATACATTTTTGTCGTAAAACGCATAGTTTCTGAGATATAGAATTAAACGCGTTTCCCTTCATTTTAAGTGAAGCATAAGGGTGGGGATGACGCCATTTTGAATTTAAGCTCATAAAAATATGTAAAAACATTTGGTAAAAAAAATTGCGTGCGGTATTTTTCGCAAAGAAAAAGTACCTATTTACTGGACTATTTTCCGTAAGAACAAAGTATTGGAAAATTTAAAAAAAAAATGATTAATGACCAAGGGAAACAGGAATTCATTTTTTTCCAGGGATCCAAAGAAATCCAAAAAAATAAAACTATTAAATTAAGCACAATTACTAGGTTACAGCTTTAAGTTGACCGGATAAATAAAAACAACGTTTCTCAGCTAAAAAGTGCAATGTATAAAACTATACGAAGCTTACTGAAGCTATCGACCAAGGCACATTTTAATCCAATCAATAATCTATACTAAGCAACAGAAAGAATATCAAGTAACTATTAACCTTCTTCTATCGTTAGTGTAGGTAGACTGTCCATTCATAGAGCACTTACACTTTTCCTTTAATCTCCAATTCGAAAACTTTAAAAATATCGAGAAAAAGAAACTAAAATTTTCATAATACGACTAGAAACTTTTCTTATTCAATAATTACTAAACGAAATTTACTAAACCTATTTATAAAAACCTTACGCTATGATTAGAGATATGTATAATATTAATTCATGTGTAAACAGCACACCTAATCCCGTTTAACTTAAGTTAATTATATCTGATGCAAATGTGTAAACACGACTCGAAATTTTACGTGTGCTGCTCTCACACCTGTCATTCAATTTGGGATTAACCTAAATTTGAAAATGGTGACGAAATGAATAAATAAGAGAAAGTTTATACGTAATCCTTTGATAATATTCGGGATTTGAATTAATACAATTTCTTAGGGGAATGATATTTAATAAATTTTTAGGGATGGGTCTTGCCATTAGTTAATTAGTTTTAATTTTAATATTTTTCTACAAAATTATGAAGAACATACTACATATAAGGCTTGGATTTGGTGCACAAGTTAAAGCAAAACTAGGAAACAGATTAATAGCAGGTACAGGAAAAGTAATTTGGTCGTTGACGACTAAGTCATGTGTCACACGATCGTAGATATGTAACATTTGCGGATTTCGTAGAATTGGTTGCAGATATGGGCCTAAGTTCACATGCGGAGCTAGCACTATCAGGGAAGAAAACCTGCCACCATCAAAAAACTCTTTGTGCAGTGAACGCGTATACTACCAGGACTGGGTAACATAATGCCATAATGGTCACCATGACTGGATAACATAATGCCTATTATGCTCCAGAAGATGCCCGACATTAGTTCTACATAGCTGCTGCCAGTCTACAAGAATTAGGTACATAGCTAGACAAGTAGGTTGGTCTGCCTGGTAGACTACCCCAGCATTAAAGCCTACCCAATACACACTACAATGAAGTTCAACTAGTCTCGCACATGTGGCGCAAAGGATCACCAAAAAAGCTTACCAAACCGCAAAAGCTTTCAAAGCCAAAAACTGCAAAAGCTTCAACTCAAGACAAACGAAAAGCTTGATTGCGTAATATTATGAAATAGGTGACCCGAACCAACATAGCTATACTACTATGCCTTTTCCCTATAAGTGTGGCTATGCACCATATCAAAGGTTGGAAGAAAAGCTCGGTGTTTGTATATCATAAAAACGAGTCGCGCGAATTTGTGTTCTCTATAGATACACATATCTGTTACAGATGTGAATATATTCGTAATCGATCATTCTAAACGAGAGTGTCGTTTTACCTAGCGGCCCCCTCACTAAGTACCAACCACGTCCAGTGCTGCTTGACATACTCAATCCAACGAGAACTACTCTATTGAGTATGCTAATGGCAAGATAATTACCCGTTTTCTTCATCCTATAAAATTTCTTATAGCCCCAAATTTTGCTCCCTTGCTTTGTTTGGATTATTCCGTAAGTCTTTTAATATTTTTTTACATTCGGAGAAGTGAAATTTTTACTCAGGCCTTATTTAGGTGCCATAGAGGGCAGAGCCGTGCTTGGCCAGCGAGCTATCCACACAAATCCGTGACGTGACGACGACGGCACAATGTAATTCCATGAGAACGAATTGAGAAAGGGGCAACATGTTCCGACCCATCCGACGTAGTCGTGCACCGACAATCTCGTTACCTTTCAGGGATCAAATTGGGAAAATTTTTGTCCCGCGTGATCCCACATTCGAGTTCAGGAACAGACCTATTATTACTAGATTCGACTTTTCTGTTGACAAATTTTTTGGCAGGATATTGCAACTACAATTAACGTCATTTATGCCTTGATTTTTGACATTTTTTTGTACTAAATTGCCCGCTGAATTTCATGTGGCAACTCAAATGGTTTAACTAATACATACGGAAAGTTACCCATGTCGACCAAAACACTAGCGAGACGGATAATTCAATTTACAATGAGAAGGAATAGGAAGCAGCACTTTGGTTGGTTGGTTCGTGGTTGGTTTTGCCATTGGAGATTAGGCATTATTTGCCTAAAGCTTTGTTGGGAGACGGACTATTAGTAACGAATCGTGGTTCGTTACACCGTACCGTTCCGGATATGTATGGATTGACTTCAAGCGCCCAACATTCAGGCTTTTATTTAGCGATGAGCAAAAACGGTCTTGCCACCTACTCGTCTGCACTAGCACACACGCGGCCATATACTCAGGCACTTAGGAGTTTAGATGTCAAGGCTAAGTACAGGGTAGTTTTATTTTTCAACGGAACATCTCCATATGGAATCTCATAAACTGGAACTATACAATCCCCAGGAACTATGGATACCCCTTACGATATTCGAAACATTTCAATTTGCCGCATATCCGATTTAGCTAGTGAACTGCAGCTCCAGACGATATTCAAGGTGATTATTCCGGATCGCTCTGAGTGGAAGGAACTTATCCTTCTTTTAGGGTTCAAGAAATCTCCACTAGCCAAAGATGCAATTCCAAGGTCTCGACTGCAATGGGTAGATGGCCCTCAGACCATTGAGCCTTGCTCTAGAACCCAATCTTGAGAAAGGTTTGAAAGGCATCAACATTAAAATCTTTGCGGACAGTAAATCTGCCATCGAGGTACTCGGGGTCCTTACCGTTGATGGCCTAGCTAGTCACGATGTTCACCATATGGGTTGCCGCCATACTCACATAACAATAACAATAATAATAATACAAGTCTTCAATCTTCAAATCTTTATCATTTCTGCACGATTTTTCTTCTTTAATCATTGCCCAGACAACAAGGTCCATTGTATCAATAATTAGTAACATAACACGATTAAATAGAGCCGTCACATTTTATTCCAAACAAAGCGTATTTTCCCACTCAAGAGCAAGTTTTACGAAGGAAAGGAATTAACGAATGAAAAAAGGAATCTAAGAGCATATTCTCTTTGAAAGGACCATCGTCCACCTCCTGCTTGATGGAAACGTTTCATATTAATCACTGCCATCATGTAAGTAGACATAACGTTTTACTCGGGAATTAAAGCAACAGAATACACTCCCACCCCACGAGCATCAGCTGCTATCAAAACAATCTAGATTTTCAATCAACAGCTACTAAATCAATCAAGATTCAAGGAAGCATATGACGGGAGGAAAATACTCTTACACTGTTGGCCCTGAAATCGACGTTTTAATTGATTACTATTAAATCATGAGCGAGGAAATATTTATGCATAAATGAACAATTGACTTAAGGTGGATGGAAAAGGTTTACTGGGAGAAAGAAATTAGAATAAATCTCCTTTGGCATATTCCCACACATATTATTTTTTGAATAGGGCTCCATGGCATCAGGGCCGATCGTGGATAAAAGGTGAAGGTTGGATTTAAATACGGAAAAAATATAATCGTTTTACTGTAGCCCAGTAAAAATAAAATATGTCCCCTACAGAAAAGTTACAGTCAAACCCTCAAAATGGATTTTATTACATCCCCATCGGCTCTTTTATTTGCGGAGGTATAAAGAACTTAAGTCCATACTGTACAGATAGGAAGTCGTTGGTGGAAACTTTGCTCATTAAATCAAATGGAAAAGAAGGTGAATATATCTGGCTAGAAAATATGATGGCCGATAAATTAAAGCAAGCACCTGTTCACATGATAAGGAGAAGGACTAAAAACCAATAAATTTTCTTATGGGGAGGACTGGAAATTGAAAAGTTTTCGGGAATCAATATTAACTCTACCAATGAATGGACAGAAGAATCCATGTCACGACACGGATTGTACATGACATGATGTACACTTTTGGGGTAGATATTATGGTTTCGTGTACTTTTACTTGTTAACTTAGAAATTTGTTGAACCCTAGTTTATTGAAAATGTACTTCGTGCCACTTCAGCTTTTATAAAAGAGTCTCATAGTGCCACCTGATGATGAAACCAATATTGAATCAATAAAAAATAAAATATGTATTATTAAAGAAAGCTAAAAAGTGCATTAAATCAATAGACGTAACTTGAATATGACCATCAAGGAAAATTCCAGCAACCCTAAATCTTTCTGACCTTAAATTAAACTCTGCTTACATTTTCGCAATATACAAATTCAAGAAACTCCCACAAACTTTTTTTTATCACTGAAAATTTGCAGACAATAAGAGTTAATTAGTAATTAAATTAAAATTGGGTTGATGCTGGAATTTTTTGAAAGGCATCATTTTGTGTCATAACCAGCCATCATACAGAAGTTGCACTCTATAAAAACACTGCAACTTCGTGTTTTGGGAAAGTTATGCATGTTGAAACTTATTAATTACAATATAATGATTTAATTTTCATAGAAATGGGATCATTTTTTTTTTACAATTAAAAGTAATTTAATAATCATTCTGGTTGACAGGTTGTTGCTTGCACTTTCAATACACGCATATTTTTTATTTTTTTCTGTAATTTATCGGGTACAAGGAGTACGACGGTGGAAAGCGAATTGATTGTTCTCTTACCATCCCGTAGATTTGAATGCCAGTCCGTTTGGACAAGTTGAGCAGTCTCTCTAAAGATTTGTTACTCAGCCTTGTTTAGTCCAGCAAAATCGCGCCGTGGTGAAAGTGAGATCATATAACCTCATCGTGGTGGCCACTGGACGCTTTCCTGAAAAGGATGAGCTAATATGATTGGGCCTAACAAACCAAGATGTAAAGCTATTGCACGGTTGTTGAACGATCTCCTAGCACCGGGTGCGCCTAGTTATATTATAATGCCTTATTCTCATATGGCGGCTCTGTCATAATGGACCATACCCTTCCTACCATACTCATTGGACTTTTGTATGCCAATTAATTTGGAGAAAGCCAAGGCAAGGAAAGCTGAATCGAATTGAGGAACTTCATGAAGTTTTCGTCAACTTCTTCCCTACAGACCAAAGCCAGGACGGCGGCCTGTAACCCGGGTATCCAAGAAGCAGGCCTAGAGAGCCGCCGGTGACTCCAAAGTTTCTGGACCCGCCAGAAAATTGGCAGCACCAGCTCCCATATAATCTAGAGGGAACCTTCCCGTCATCCAGGGAGAAGAAATAAAAAAATGGTTTCGGAATTACTCACCTACAGGGAGAACAAGCAGACCTAGACCGCCGCCGCTCTACTCTTAAGTTCTGGACTCACTAAAGGGTCAAGGAAAGACGACCGAAATGGAATTGGGGCCCGTGGAACATATCCGAGCCCGCTTTCGTGAACTTCTGACACAGAACATGCAACGCACACTCGTCCCCCACGAGACATAACTTACAAGTAGAGTGTTACCCCCTGGCAATCCTCCATAAGTGATAACTTCAGGCACAGTGTTTTGCGACCTTGTCTTGGCGTCTTAATTATCTGACAACATTCCGAGGCTACCCAAAAATAAACAGTTTGGACATAACCAGGTCCAGTGGTCGGTGTATTTCAACAGAGTCCAATCGTCTAACAGCTCTCCGATCGTACGGTGGAAAGCTCGTCAGCTGTTGTATTTTATTAGTACAATTGTGCTCATACCTAATTTCTCTCCAAGAACTGTGTCAGCTGACAGGTTTTTCCTAGATGTACAGCCCACTGACATTTTTTTATTCAAAGAAATACGTCAACTCACATCTGATCATTTTTCAACCGAAATGAAATACCTAAAAAATTGTTTTTCATGTTTGTTTGAGCAGCTGACGTGTATTCCACTAAGTTACAGTCAGCTGACATTTTTTATTCATTTTTGTATCATCTCAACTGTTATTTGACAAATTTTTATCCGGAATGAAATCACTGAAACCATTCTTTTTCTACGTGATTGGGGGGCTGCCGTATTCACCTTACTAGAATTGAGAGTTCCACGAAGCTTCAGCAGAAAAAAAAACTGGTGGCCAAAATCTGTTACTGGCTCCCGGACTAGGAGATTTATCTCTTGTGCACCAAAACGCACTGAATAGTTAAACCGAAATTATCAAGGCGTTTGAAGAGCTGTTTGATGTCAGTCAGATGCTCTGATTCCCATCTACTCACCTTAACGAAATCCAGATATCTCGTGATTTTGTTGATGAACCTCTAAAACTTTTAGGCAGAGTTTCATAAGCACGTCCTCCGCAGCGATACGAATACGGCGGCACGCACATATCAAATCCATTTTGGAAAATATATACTTTAGATGAACCATAAAATTTCATATTAGCGAGATCGAATATCTACTCATCAAAGTGAAGGCGTTGGCTCGAATCATGTGAGTGTAGGAACCCGATGGAGTGAAGAGATTTCAATGTGGTGTTGCATACTGTGTTTTATCGGTTGGTTAAAGTGGCAAGATTTTATAAACGAATGGCACTTTTTTAGAAGCTCTTTATAAATACCGGGAATTTGGTATTAAGTTGACTCGAGTTGTTAGGTGATATACAGATAGGTATTAACTATAAAACTTCGATATTTAAAATCACCTCGAACTTCGCTAAGTAATCGTTTCCGAGAAAGGTTTTTTGTTAAATTATAACAACATTGTCGTGGTTTAAGATCCATCCATTCATCCAATGGCGCTACAGCCCAAATCGAGCCTTGGCCTCCTCTAGGGCATTTCTCCAAGTTTGACGGTTCCTTGCAGCAGTTTCACAGTTCCGAATGTTGAGCATTGCCTCTGCGTCAACCGTCACAGAGTCCATCCATCTCCTCCTGGGCCTACCTACTGGTCTATTTCCTGGAATTTCTGCCACCATAACCCGTTTTGGAATACGGTTATCGTCCATCCTAATTACGTGGCCGGCTAGTCTTAGTCTGTTGATTTTTATAAACGTTGAGGGTTGTGGGTCGTCAAAAATTTCATACAACTCGTTGTTGTATCTCCTTCGCCATATTCCATACTCTCTCGTTGGGCCTATTATGCATCTGAGAATTTTTCTCTCAAACCTGTTGACTCGTTCCTGTATGTACTGGGTCATAGTCTCGCTGCCATAGCACAGTACTGGTCGTATTACTGTTTTGTAAAGCGAAAGTTTCGTTTTTCTGTGCACAAGTCTTGAGTGCAGGATTTGTTTTTGGGCATAAAAAGCTCTATTAGCCAGTAGTATTCGTCTAGTTATTTCTTCCTTTTCATCGTTTTTTTTTTTTTTTTGTAATTGTAGACCCATGGTAGACTGTTTTATCGACTAATTCGACATAGACTTCTTTGACTGCCAAGAAGGACCTTCCCACGATGTTCACGTCATCGGACGTTTTTCTTATCACCCATTCTAGGGCCAAGTTGAAAAGCATTGGAGCTAGTCCATCTCCTTGTCTAAGTCCTTGTCGCACTTCGAACTCTTCTGTTACTGCATTTTGGATCCTTGTTTTCGCCAGGGAGCTATTCGTTGTACACTTTATCAGTCGTACCAGCTTGGAGTTGACTCCTAATTCCAAAAGGATCCTGTAGATCATTTCTCTGATTATCGAGTCATAACTTGTGGTTTAAGATGTAAGGAGATAATCGTGATCGACGAACTTCTTGCCGACCTGAATAGCCGTGGATTTAAAGCACAGGCCTATGCAGACGATATCGTCATAACGATTAGCGGCGGTCATGATAGCACCGTTTCTGACCCCATGCAAGCTGCTCTGTCACATGTGCATAGTTGGTGCCGTAGCAAGAACCTGGGTATTAACCCACAAAAAACAGTCATCGTACCATTTACTTATAGAAGGAAGCTAAATTTAAAAGCTCTCTCTTTGGACGGCAAAGAAATAGTTTTCTCAAAGGAGGCTAAATATCTAGGCATAATCCTGGATCAAAAGCTCTCATGGAAATCTCAAATTGTGAGAGTAACTGCCAAGGCAATTACATCTCTTCATGTTTGTCCCCAATTTGTAGGAAAAACCTGGGGCCTTAAACCTAGGTTAATGTTTTGGCTATACATGACGGTCGTAAGGCCCATGGTCACATATGCATCCATCGCATGGTGGGCTAAGACCAAACAAAAGGGTGCTATGATTAAGCTGGCCAGGGTGCAAAGACTGGCCTGTCTTGGTATCACAGGGGCCAAAAGCACCTGTCCGACTGCGGCTATGGAGGCCCTACTGAACCTCCCTGCGCTACACTTGGTGGTGAAAAAATAGGCTCTAGCAGGGGCACTGCGCCTACGGGAGCTATTCTCCTTTAAGCCAGGAGACCTGCTGGTCTGCTGGGCCTGCTGATCGATCCTCAATGAGCTAAACCTGGAGCCAATGATATCTCTGTCCGATACCATTCCTGCTACTCTTGACTTT
Organism: Thereva unica; assembly: GCA_949987705.1. Lineage (NCBI taxonomy): Eukaryota > Metazoa > Arthropoda > Insecta > Diptera > Therevidae > Thereva > Thereva unica. Next base: position 51,256,131 of record OX465283.1, read on the forward strand.
GACAAACCGTTTACGACGATTATTCGAAGTAGGTCAGAGTGGCAATATGGCAGGCCTCTCTTTAGAGGAAGCACGGCCTTTTGGTACACGGACGGTTCCAAAACCGATAAAGGGGCAGGGCTGGGTGTTCATGGCCCAAGGAGCAAAATATCCATGGCTCTGGGCATTACCCCCACTGTTTTTCAGGCTGAGGTACTCGCCATCCAGGTGTGTGCTCAGACCAAATAGATAGAGATAGAGTTCCAAATAGCTCTAACATTGTTATTTTCTCGGACAGTCAAGCTGCACTGCTGGCCATTAAATCGCACAGAGTGACATCAAAGACTGTCCTGAATTTTCTCCAATCTCTGAAATTCCTCAGCAGGAACAATAGTGTCACGTTGATGTGGATTCCGGCCACGAAGGTCACATTGGTAATGAAATTGCCGATGGCCTGGCAAGAGTAGGCGCAAACTCATCACCTATTGGCCCGGAACCTTTCTGTAGCTTAGCAAGCTGCCACGTAAAAATGGCCATAAAAAATTGGATTAAGCAGATGTTCCTGCATAGCTGGTCAAGGACCCAGGGTGCTCGTCAAGCTAAAAGATTCATCCAAATCGATAAAGCTAAGGCGGGCAAACTTTTAAATCTCAAAAGATGGGAGCTAAAAATAATAACAGAGCTCCTGACTGGCCACTGTTCGCTTAACTATCATCTAAACAGGTGGCCGACTCTGGCTGTCGGTTCTGCGGGACAGATCCCGAAACCGCGGAGCACTTGCTGTGCGACTGTGAGGCTACAGCGAGGAAGAGACTGAGCCTCCTCCAGCGTGACTTCCCTACTCCCAGGGAGATTTGGGACAGTAACCCTAAATCAGTTTTAGGCTATGTAAGAAGCCTTAACCTTTATGGTTTTTAAAGACGGGGATGGCACAATAGACCAAACAAAATAGGTCGCAGTGCCTGCCAAGGTGCCCCCATGCTTTGAATAGAGAAGATAAGGAACCGAAAATAGCGTACATGTACACGGATTTGAGGGAAGCACTTGGGATCAAGAAATTTTCTCTCTAATTCTCTCCCTCCACTTTAACCACAACAACAAAATACATTCACTTTAACCACAACAACAAAATACATTGTCAATCCCGGACATAGGCGTAGTGAAATTTGTTCAGGTTTTGCTTCAAACATTTAGCCAAGTGAAGCGTTCTCACCGAGATGGTTGCTGAGAAACGATACCCCTCCCGGTTTTTGAATGAATATAACACAGCTACTGACCGGGATTGACACAAATACGTAAAGAATGCTATGCATTAGTGTTGCCAAAATGCTTCCCCGTGTTTAATAAATTGCACTTCCTCGTCTTCTCTATTCGCCCCTATGCAAGAAATAGAAGAATAGAAGAAGGAGATAATTTCGTATGTGGCTCTGAAAGCTCTTATTTTTCTTACCAACAAGCGTTAGTTAACAATATTGAAGTGAGCCTTCTTTGAGTTTGAGCTTGAGTGGCGATACAAAATACCAGTGAGTTTTGAAAATATATTAGAAAATAATTGCCAAACCTCAGAATTCTCATGTTTTACAGGATTTTGCATTTAAAAATTTTAAGCATATGTATCACTGATTGTGTAAAGATAATCCTTGACTTTTAGTTAAAGGAATTCCTCGATTATGTTTACGACCTTTAGTGGATCAGTGGACCAAGCCGAGTGGTTCAGAGTTTTTGCGGTAAATTATATTAAGCTGCGCGCGATCCTCACACTACGGTACGTTTCCCTTCAATCCCTTCAACACTGCAAAATTTCATTCCCCACATAAAACATTACTTAGCCTCTTACATCTTTATTGAATATCATCAAAACGATTATCACAAACATCATACTCAGTCAAGTTAAGTACATACAATAATTGTGACCACCGCTCAGCAAATGTACTCCTAAGCTAATAGTACTCGTAAACAGATGATAATTTTTTTCGTGAATCATTCCCAATCCACAGTGAATTTGTTTCGTCTGGTTAATATTAAAACAAATTTTGTGACTTGCAAAACCCATAAACAGTTTATGACTCTTTAATTATTATAACAAGGCTTTGCGTGGGTATGCCACCATCACGAGTGGAATACCACATACCATCAAAATTGATTGCTTTAATAAATGATATGCGCGCTCACACACACACACACACTTCACATTTATTATAGCATAAATAATTTTATGTTATATCCTTCTAGAAAGAATTTATTGGTGATTACGTGAAAGTCGCTTATGGTGTCACTTCCTGCTCGTCCTTTAGAGCTTGATTTTCAAAAGAAAATATAATCGACATAAAAATTCACGGTTTAGAGCAAGGCAACACTCCTGCATTGTGGATCCCCATCCAGCATAATTCAATGATATGCATGAAAAAATCCAGAAGGACTAAAATACTGCAGCAATTATTGAACTGCAAGGCAGGAAGAAAAGGATTTCAATTTTATTGGGTATTATTAAAAACTAAAAATTCACTTTTACAATTATTTAACAAACCATAACCGTGCTGAAAGGCATTGATGGATCGGGTGGTAGAGCTAGAGGGTTCTACTTCAGCCATCCAAACCTCATAACACTTTAATGCACGTTATCTTTTTAATTCGGTTTACCTTGGGAAACACCATCTGCGATAAAGTGAGGATGTGGAAAAACATCTTAACTGCGCACTGAACAGTGCTGGGGGAGGGAATGTGTTTTGTTTTAATTTTTGATACCCTTTTTCGCTGTTGTCGATATAACAAGCTGCCATTTAACAGCTTTGAAGTATCGAGTATGTTTTTAATAGTCGCAATATCCAGGGGCCTTATTCTCTATTACAATATTGTGAGAATTTTTCTCGAAACTGCCAAAATGATATTCTGTATTACAAAACTGACTCGAAACTGTAACAATATTGTTAGATTTTTACTCGAAAGCTCAAGGGTAATCGAGCAATTTATAAAATTTTAGATACGGGTGATACAATTGAAAGCTCTTGCGCTCATTTTCTTTTCTTTCGGAGACATTTCTACAAGAGGAAGCAATCTTGTAATCAGTGCTGTCACTTTTCAGCGTTAACTGTGGAGTATTTTTACCGAAAAAGGGGAGTAGATTGAAATTTTAGGGAGTAGATTCCAATATCATTATATGTAAGAGCAAAAAACTCCACGTCCGGCAACAAAATGCCAATGACCCAATGTGCAGTTGTTCAGATTAAGATTCCTACATTTTTCAGTCTTTTCGGAAGCTGTTTTTTTTTTCATCTTTCATCCTTGATGACGTATTAAAGCATTGTTCTATTGAAAGTGGAACCATTTTCTTTGCCTCCATATTTTTTTTGTGCATTTTACTATAATTTTCATGCCTCGTAAGATGACATCTATTATTTGCAAGCACTGTAAAACAAATTTTGCAAAATGCCCTGTCCCCCACCCGTCTTAGCCAATGGAAAGAATTTTCCCATTCCGGCTTGTACTTTTGGATGTATTTTCTTTTTTTATTTTCTTCAAATATATTTTCTTGTTCGCTAAACACATTATTAAAATTAATTAGGATTTTTATACTTGAAAATACTTAGTACAAACCATTCATGTTCCCGAGAAGGCGAAGATTGCTCCGTGGTTGTCTGGCTGGCGTCCCTATCCCTATAAAATTTAGCTTAATTTGTGTTAATAACATACAAATTATACTTTACTTGTTCTTTGCAATGCTTTGGAAGTACCTCTTCATTATTTATATGCACCTTAAATTAAAGTTTAACTGAACTCTGAAGCGCTCTAGCCCGTACCGAACAAAAACTTGAAGATAGTTCCAATTGCTAGTAACTTGACGTTTTCAACAAATGCATAATTTGAATTTAGGCGTAGTACTAGATGGGGCGCGTTCATATACCTTAAGTATATGTATAATGAATGATGTGGAAAAATATGATCAATCCAAACTTTTAATACAAAACTGTTTTAAATCAAAATTAAAATAAGATTTCAAAAAGTGGAGTAGAAATTGAAAAGTGGCCACTTAATTCGCAAAACAAAAAATGTGGAGTAGATCTACTACTATTGGAGTAAAGTGACAGCACTGCTTGTAATAGGGAATACGGAAGCATTTTAGTTTCGGATAACAGTTTCGAGTGCAAAGCATTTGAGTATTGTAATAGAGAATAAGGCCCCAGAATAGCATTGAGTAATATTTTATGATGTAGAAACGTGTTAGTGGAAGCGAAATGTGAAAACAAAGTGTTTTCCATATAAACAGTGTCTTTTGAGTTGGCACTATCGTGGTTTTAAAAAGACCATTTACGAAAAATTATTCTATTTCATTTTTCAACAGGAATAGACTTATAGTCAGAAAAGAAATACAATTATTTTGATGTATATAAATGATATTACACAATAGTATCGTCATACCGTAGCAGGTGATACTGCTACCTGTGAGAACCACAAAATTGCTTTGGCCTGATCGGTTCCAATAACTTTAGCACTAGCAATACATTGTTAGCTACGTAAGTCTAACACACTACATATTTGAAGTCTACAATCGATTTCAGCACAAAGTTTAAGAAATAATAAATGTCTTTCTTCTTTGATCCGTTAGCTGTCAGTCCGAGCAACGGATACGCTACTGTCGTCCCCGCAACGGATACGCTACTGTCGGTGCCGCTGGGTCTCGAAATCTATTCACGAATCATTTCCATTCTTGCCAGTTTTTGGCGGCGTCTCAAGGTTCGATAACTAATAACCGTTGACTCTTTAGATCACCCTCAATATTCTTTAGCCATGTTTTCTTCGGTGCCGATCGACGGTCTCGCCAGAGAAGTTTACGTGGCCAAGCGGTTATCACCCGTTCGGCAAACATGTCCAAACCACCGTAGTCGACGTTTTTGCATTTCTCTTCGATCAGTGTCTGCTGATCGCATCTTTGTCTAATTGTGTCGATTCGAAGGAAATCGCGGAGCGAGGATCTGCCTCAAGCATCGTTCGGTAATGGCGCACTTTTATTTTGATGGAAATATTTGATCGTTTCCATATGCACCACTTGAGCGAGACGAACGTTGTTGTTGTCTGGACGATGCGGCTGTGAACGTCGGACGTCGATGCTACTATCGTTTCTTCATTCAATGTTCCCAAATATTTGACCATCGAAAGCTGTTCCATTTGGGCTCCATTGAGGTGAACACTGGCCCTCGATCCATCCATTGTGCGCACTTCGGTCTTTTCCGCATTGATTTTTAACCCGTATGCCTGGGCGCAGCGGGAAATGTCATTTAAGATGTCCGTTGCTTCGTCATCCGTGTCGGCGAACATTAAGTCGGTTACGAAGTTGTTGTCGTCGTATTGAACTCCGAGTCGTCCATCGAAGGCCTCACGCATAATCGCGTCGATCACAACGTTGTAAAAAAGTGCTGAAACGACGTCTTCTTGTCGGTCATCTGTTTGAATTAGCAGCTCCTCGTATAAGCCGCTTCGAATACGAACGCTGCTGGTTGAAACATCGTACGACAGTTGGAGAGGTTGGATGATTTTCAATGGCACATGTTCGGTTTCCAAAGCTCTCTACAAGCTGTTCCAATCGATGCAATCGAAAGCGGATTTGAAATCGATGAAAACGACGACAGTTCGTTTGCCGCAACGAATTCCATCTTCCATTAGCTGACAGAATGCGAATATTCGATCAATGCACCTTCGCTATGGTCTAAATCCTGCTTTTTCCTTCCGGCTGGTTTGCTCTCAATGTTTCTGTAACCTCAATTGTATGATTTTTGTAAATACTTTTCTGACGATCGATAGGAGGCTAATACCGCGATAATTCTTGCATCCCTGACTGTCTTCCTTCTTTAAAATTGGGGCTACGATCGCTTTCTTCCAAACCGAAGGGACACGATCCGAATGCCATATATGTGTTATGAGAATATGAAGTAGTTGTGATTAGAGATAACCTCCGGGTTCGATCATCTCGGCGGTTCTTGGTCTATTCCCGGCGAATTTATTGCCGTCTTCACCTCGACAATTGCCGGTTCGGTATCGAGAAATTGGTTCGTCGGCTGTTCGATAATCAGCGGTTCTGGTGCTGGATCGTGGTTGTACAGCAAGTGGAAGAATTCTCTCCGCGCTCATGTGGAGAAGTCACGAAAGCTCCATCCAATTTTTTGATGTTGTCGTTTGTGGATATTGTTTTACCGCCTAACCGCCGGATTAACTTGTACAGCGTCCGGTACTCATGTCGGCCGCAACGTTATTCCAGTACTCCTCTCGTTCCGATTTCATTTTCTGCCGAACTTCTTTGTTCAACCGTCGGTATTGCTCAAAGTCGGCGTGTTTAATTCGCTTCCGCTAATCGACGAGATCCAGACAGTTCTCGACAGCCTCGTTACAGGTTCAGTAAATTCCTTTCGTACAAGAACGTACTGGTTGTCGAAATGCAATATTTAAGGACTTGCTTCAATCTTTGAGATATCCTGGTATTAGCCACGACTAACACATACCAATACACCTGATAATAGGCCCCCTATGGCTTCCCTAGACTCTTGGAAACTATGTTCAGCCTATACCAAAAAAGGTGAACATAACAACTCCTCTAATTACCGCCCAATATCAATTAATTTTATCTTCTTCAAAATAATCAAGACAAGAATCCCTGAAAAGCTTATTGAACATCTTGTATATAAACCGATTCTGAACAACAGGCAGTAGAGTAGTAAGACCCAAAAGATTGATTGGAGGCCTTCTAGCGTGCCTGACGGCGCATCTCAACAAAGTGATGGAGCCTGGTCTGGTTGTTCTAGATATCTCCAATTCCTTTCAAAGAGTATGGCACCGTGTTTATTCTCCAAAATCCAAGCTGTTGGTATTGTCACTGTTCTAAAGAGTTGGATTGAGAATTTTCTTTCTAGTCGTTCAATCAGGGCATTTGGATGGTCTCGAATCTTAACCCCGCAACAACTAGGCCGGTGTTCCACAGGGGTCAATTTTATCACCCGCTCTTTTCTTAATATTTTTATATATGATTTGCTCTCAATTCCCTTCGACCCTCCCTTCACTTGTTCGCCGATGATAGTACTCTGCGTTACTTCTACGTCTTCGACAATATGAGACAAAGAAGTACCAGAACTTGTCTTTTAGATTGGGATCTCATGTCCAACTCTGCCAGCAACAACATCAAACTGGTTTTCACTACCGTAGACAAATGAGAATCCATCGAACATTGTATTCCTAGCACAAAAACTTCTAGGTATATCAAACAGCTACCACAAAGTTGTTTCTTTTGCTCAAATGATATGCTGAAAATTAACCAACTTAACAAAGCTATTTATAAATGAACCAAGGAGATGCGCACTTTTCCTTGTCGAAGAGTGAGATATAGGATGTAAGTCCTATCCCCAAACATATAACTTCGAATTAAGTTTACTTCTAGAACTGTATTGTGACATGTGCCATCACTTGGCTAACTGACAGTATAAAGAGTGCCCCAGAGCTTTACGGGTTTACCTATATGAGTAATCGGTGACAAGATAAGTTATTCAAAACAAGCCGAGGTACGCCCGCCCACACTTGATATCATTTTGCAAAATCTTTAAACAAATATCACGAAATGACGAAAGTGTGAAATTGAGCCAGATGGAAATTGAAAAAGAAAATATGTGTCACACCACACCAGGAATATGCAACAACTTTAAATGAAATTCGTCTTGCGGCTTAATCCAACGAAGAAAAAGGTGTCAAAATCCACCAAGGGTTTTTCATCGCTTTTTGTCTGTCACTTTTTCAAACAAAGAATCTTTTATCGATCGGATTAAGTTGTTGTCGATGTCTTCTTGTCTCATCACTTTATTAAAGTCGAGATAAGGGATTTGCAATATATCGCGAAAAGTGCATGTCATAGAGGATAGCGTTGGAAAACAACTCTTATGGTGGCATTAAGATTAAAGCAAAAAACTGTTTAAGGCTTAGTTTTTTGTGATAATGTAATATTAAAGTAGGGATGGGTACATTGAGAAAATACATCGATGTTTTTTTCGATGCAATTCATCGTTGTGTGGATGATCATTGACGTGTGTTGGTGGTTCTATTGAAGTACTATCATCGTCTTCGTTTATTCTTGGTGCTGGATTCAATAAATTTTGAAAATGTCTCCATCTCTCTTTTATATTATCCGGTTCTGCTAATAGGTTCCCATCTGTGTCCCTGCAGATATCCGTTCTAGCCTGAAACTTATTACTGATCTGTCGTGTTCCATTATAGGCTTGCCTAATTCTCCTTTCGTTGAAGTCTTCCTGTATCTGTAGGATCCTCCTGTTTCGAAACTGTCCCTTCTTCTTTCTGCACAGCTTGTCTTCAATTCCTCTATTTAGCTTGAGACTTCCATCCATTCTTCTATTTAGCTTGAGACTTCCATGCTCGTGTGGGCCTTGCGATATACTCGTGGTGACCCTGGCTTCGTCCTTCTATTGCGCCTCTACAATGCTGATTAAACCAGCCAAGCCCAGCCTAGGGTCTCTTCTGCTGCCTCCTCTGTTTTTCACTTTTTCCCATTTGTTGTTGAGGTCTAAAATCTAAAATCTCTCTGATAAGCTGAAATCTCTGGTAAGTTCCTGCTTGAAGAGCAGTACAATTTTCCCGGGTTTTCTTGTATGAGAAAGTACAGGCACATAAATTGGGTAAATTGGAAAATAATATTCAATATTTTTTTTTTTGTTAGTTTTAATTTTTTTTTTAATTTTTGATTTCTGAAATTGCGCCTCCGATAAATTGCGCCCTGTGTAAGTTCACCATTCGCACCTATTATAGCGCCGCCGCTGAACATATATAGACCACATAAAGGCAATGTATAGGTAGTTGCATCGAATTAAGAAAAGATAAATGTTAGTGAGTAATATACTGAATAAATAAAAGAAATAACGGGTTTGTTCTCAAAGACAGTTTGGTGAAAATTTTCTTGGAGTACGGGTCTGTAGCCACGCGCCAGCGGACCGTTCGACCGCGTCGGCGAGACTCCAATGAAGTTGTTGAAGCGGTTAAACGTGAGTGGAACGTCTCTAAATAAGATTCATTCATTTTTTTATCATTCATTGCGCTCCTTTAATCCCTCATGGGACATAGGGCGGAAACAGTTGCCCTCCAGCGGACTCTAAATAAGATTACAAAGCAAGAACGTCATCTCTTCCCATACAAAGCGCAACTTACTCAATAATTGTTGCGAATGGACAAGCTGCGTCGCTTGCAATATGGAAATGCTGTCGCAGGATTGATCAATGTCGAGTCAGATTTTTGGGACAACATTTTGATTCTCATGTTACACTCTCTGGCGGAGTCAATAAACAAAACTTTCGAATTTGGGGAATAGAGAACACACACGACATTCACGAAACACCACTGCACGACGATAAAACCACTGTTTGGGCCAGAGTGTACTCAAAAGCCATGATCGGACTATTTTTCTTCAAAGTTCGAAAACCCCTCGACGACGCACGCTATAGTTAGAAATTGGTGTACTTCGTGTGTCCGAAAACGCTTGAACCTGACGAACCTTTTTTCAACGGCGCACCTTACATCGTAGCCACTACAATGAAGCTCTTGCAAAAGTAAAGTTTATGCAAGCAAGTACAGCTGCAGAAAACAGCTGTTTTTGCATGTCGAATGGATGTCATTCAATCGACATTGTATTCAAAAACTGATTTGAAATAAATGGTAGAAAATATCCTTAATAAATCTTGCTCATTTGTCAAAATCGCATGAAAAATGTCGGAGTTATTCAATATTGAAATACCGAAGGTCTAGATGGCGCACCCCATCTAGTATGCAAATTTACCTATATTATTGGAGGGACCCCATGGGTTTTTTATATGTGACGCGATCCGAGAAAAGGGACCTACTATCCAAAAAGAAAACTTTACAGAAGAAGCGATTGAAAGAAAGACGGAGGAGAGCGCCGAAAATCGAATTTTTGGACAGTAGGTCCCTTTTCTCGGATCGCGTCACATATAACAACAAGGAGGGCCGCAGTATCAGAAAGTTTGGAAACCACTGCTTTAAAGCCATTTAATTCCTGTTTTATTGTAAGCGTTAGAGCTTAACACCTGGCGCCGACATTCGGAAACATCACATCACCCTCATCATCATCTCAAAGATCTTCAGCAAACTACTAAAACCTTTATTTTTTCCAAGAAAAGCCCATTTCTTATGGGTTCATAAACATGCAGGTGACACATTTGTGTTGATCCGATTGTGTCGTAACTTTGCCTGCTATTGTGTTTGTTCCTTGACCTTTGAAATATATTTATAATAAGTGTTTTAAACAAAATTTTACCAAATTTTTATTACAATGAAATAACATTGTTTTTTTTTTCCTTTTCTTTCCAGAATAAGGTAAGCGGATCACAGACAATTACATAGCAAAATTCATCGACAATAACCGTGAGTGCAAAAAGTTTACTTACTTAACCCTATTTTAATTTTGCTGGTGAAATAGCATAAAAGAAAAAGTTGATGAACACTTGCTACCCGCAGTTAACTCCGACAGTGGTTACGGCTACACATTCAGCAAAACACACGTACAGAGCGTACTCGGGGAAAATTGTTCAAATATCAATTTTCAACATCATCCAATTTTCCATTTACGAAAGAGAAGAAGAAATACCAGGAATGCTTTATCCGCATTCCCTGGACCGTAATCTCTTTGTACAAGAGAACACACCCGCCTACTTGTCCAGGGGTTGAATTTCTTATGGAGAGAAGGAAACGCCCGAGAATTTCAGATATTTCCCGAAACACGCTTAAAGGGGAGCCCCAAGGATCCCCCCTATTTGCAAAACATATCAAGAACGAAACGAAGTCATGTCACGCCCCACAAACATTTCTTCTGCATCTTCTTCTTCGTGCCTTTCTTCTTCTTCATCGTCATCATCATCTTATTCTTGATGCCTTGTGCCGCCTTATGGTATTTTTTTTTTTTTTCGAAAAGGAATCTTTACCCATATTCTTGTCAGGACTCTCAAGGATACTCTGCCTTGGCCTAACACCAAAAATATGCATGAAGGTGTTCACGGCTTGCACAGGATACAAGGATGTGGGAACGATGATAGTTAGTTATGTTGACAGAGAGGAGCATAAGATCCTGGCCAAGAGGATCCTTATTTTCTGCTTAGGTTGTAAACACATGAAAAATTTACATCGAGCTTTCAAGTTGATTGTGAATTGTTGGTCGGTATATAGCTTATATAGAGAACGAGGGGACCGCCTAAAAATAGCTCCGTTGCAAGTGATGCTGCCCGTGCATTTATCACACGGGAATTATATTTGAGTGGGGATATATAATATGATTTGCGGATTATACATCGATGCAGGATGTGAGGATGACTCTTCCACGTATTCGCGCGCAAGCATAAGGAGATTCCTTCGGTGTTAATTTAAGCGCGAAACGTCTCACCGGGTGCGGGTGTATTATCATCTCGCATTCATGAGGAATGCTGAAAGGGTTGAAACTGTTTCAATGGAATTATTTTAATTTCGGGCGCAGATGTAACTGAGAGAGAGAGTGCGAGACTTACAGAAATTTGGGAATGTTTTTCGGGGTCGAATCCTTTTTTTCTGTGTGGGTGGGTAGAGAGTGGGAAACAGGGATCACATATGTCTTTAAATTTTCTTTCGCAAGCTTTTAAGGTAGAGTTAAGTAGTCGCCTTGAAACTTGATGATTCTCATTCTTTAGAAGGCTTTTGTGAAAGTTCAAATTTAGAACTAAGTTTTTTCACTAATTATTTTTAAAGCGAATTTGACTTCTTTTAAGAGAGCAAACTATGCTATGAATACCTTCTATGTTGTTTTGAATTCAAGTACAACGATATTTCTTGTAAGTTTACAATCTAATTAATAATAGCAGAGCAAACTTTCTAATCAATACAAGAAATATTTGAAGATGAGTGGATATGTTTTTTAGAACACGTTCCCCTTGCATATTTTTTAAAATAGATCCGCATAGGATTTCTGATCCATTTCTGATAATTACTTTGGAAATACATAGAACGTCCAGACTAGATCGCTGTGCTATAATCGTTGTATCGCAGTAATGGATGACAAAAAATTTCCAACTTCTTGATGCTAGCTTGTAGAGTGGTAAGCTCCTTCCAATATTTTTATGAATATATGGTATTTATTTATTTATTTATTTATTTACTGGTCTACAGAGTAAATCTCCAACAGACAGAATGCAAAAATTAATAATAAAAATTAAAATACATAAAAAATATAAGTTAGAAAGAATAAGATTATAAAGACAAATTAATTTAAAGCAAACGACAAGCTAGGAATGAATATAGTAGGTATAAAATTTCTAACAATACAATAATTTTACCTACTAAGATGACGTAAGTCCGACTTGAATGCTATTCTCTCAGCAGATAAATCAATCACGCCATAAATTTCATTAAATAGGCGAGAGCAATACGTTATTGGTTCATGCTGGCCAAAAACGGTCCTATGCGGAGGAACAAACAATAGAGGCCTAGATCTCAAGGATATGCCAGGCGCATAAATGTTAAATAGAGTAAGTAATGAAGCAGATTTAATACGAAAACATAACACATCTCTGACAAACATAATACAGGCAATGTTTCGCCTAGTCTCTAACTTCTGCAGTCCTAGAAGCAAGCATCTGGAATTGTAAGAGGGCATACTATTATGCCAATTGATCTTACGAAGAGAAAACCGAGTAATGGACTTCTGAACGGATTCAATCCGAGAACGGTGGAGAGAGGTATAAGGATTCAACACAACAGATGCGTATTCTAAGTGAGACCGAACAAGGGACATGTAAAGGACTTTTAATGTAAATGGGTCCCGAAAGTCAGCAGAATTTCGCTTTATGAAACCCAGCATTCTAAAAGCTTTGGAGCATGCAAAGTCAACCTGGCAAGATGATGGTATGATGTGTCATAAAAGACAGGACTTCTGCGGAGTGAGTTTAGCTAATTCCCCTGTCTCTTTGGGATGCAATTTTTCTGGGCCTTGTAGTGTTCATCTGTATGTTTTCGTTTTGGTAAGCAGACTTATATCGTATCAAGGATGAGCAGTTAGGAGTAGGGCTATCTTTAGTATTCCAACTATAATTGATTGGCGCGATCCGTCTTTGTTTTAGCTTTCACATCTTACTTCTACTTTTTTTTAAATTCCAAAAAAAATATAAATATAGATTTTTAATTAAATTGGAATACCATTTTGACTTGTATAGGTTATCAGACGTTCAATAAATCCTCTGTTGGACTACCAGGAAACACCTATGAAAATATAAACTAGGGTGTCCAAGAAATGGTTATATTGTACGGTTGTCTACAAGTCGCGTATGAGTGCATATGATCTTGTTTGTATGTTTTAAATCTTGTATTGTATATAATCGCATAATCTACAAACTGTAAAAACTTTTTTATGATAAAACTTACGGTTTTTTTAATTATAAACCGCGAAACAATGCGGAATTCGAAAAAACAGTGAACACAACTTATAACTTTGCTCTTTTGATACTGTAAAATCATAATGATAGAGGGGAAGTTATTTTTAACTACCTACTGAGCACCAACCTTGCTATTTGTAACAAAGGTAATGACCCCACCTTTATTACCAAGAACAGAAAGGAAGTTCTGGACATCACCCTTGTCTCGGACTGCCACTCCGACCGAATAGTGGTCTGGAAGGTTTTGAAGGAACACTCCTTTTCAGATCATAGATTTATAGAGTTCCAACTGCAGGACTCGAGCCCAGCCACCCCTTCCAAAATAAAAAACCTCCAAAGGACAAATTGGGGCTACTATACTAGGCTTATCGCAAAAAACCTTGCTCCCAGGCCTCCCTTTATTCCCAAAAACCGGGAACAACTCGACAGCATTGTGGACATTTTCACGAAACAATGCACTTACGCCATTAATAAAGCTTGTCCGAACAGGCCACATAAAGAGGCTTCCAAACCCCCATGGTGGTCTCGCGAACTTGAGACACTCCGAAAAGAGTGCAGAAAGGAATTTAATTCAGCGAGACGCAGCAACAGCGAAACCGCCTGGGGCTGCTATAAGTCAAAGCTGAATAGATACAAAACGGCAATAAGGAAGGCCAAACGTACCTCCTCGGCTACCTTTTGCAGTAATATAGAGTCCACATCGGAGACCTCAAGACTGCGTAAATTATTAACTAAATCGCCAACAATGCTTAGTTATTTACGCAAGGAAGACGGCGATTGGACCGACTCAAGCAGGGAATCCCTGAAACTACTTATGGACACCCACTTCCCGAGTAGTACTACAGTTGATACAACTATCACGATCAACTCTTCAGCCTCACAACAGCTGACCAGATCTATCATAAGTAGAGCAAAAATAAAATGGACTGTAAACACCTTCCAGCCCTACAAATCACCAGGCCCTGACGGCATAGTGCCGGCACAACTGCAGCACACTCTTAGTTATATTATGCCCTTGTTACAAACCATGTTTACCGGGTGCCTCCAAAATAACTGCATTCCCTCTAGTTGGAAAGAGGTTAAAGTAGTTTTTATACCCAAGGCAGGAAAAGCCTCCCACGTAACACCCAAAGACTTCAGGCCAATCAGCCGATCATCCTTTCTATTAAAGACTCTGGAGAGGCTAATCGAAATATATCTGAGGTAGACCATATTGACCTCGGAACTCTCTAGCGCACAACACGCCTATACAAAGGGCAAATCTACTGATACTGCTCTTCACTCACTGGTCTCAACCATTGAAAAATCCCTCGAGGTTAAGGAATATACATTAGTAGCATTTCTTGACATTGAAGGAGCATTTAACAATGTTTTGCCGAATGCCATTACCCTGGCCTTGACAGAACATGGGATCGAGACATCGTTGGTGTCTCTTATCCACCAAATGCTTACTGGCAGGATGGTGAGCTCGATCTTGGGCGATAGCTCGGCCCGAAAGGCCGTAAATAGAGGCACTCCGCAAGGAGGAGTACTCTCCCCGCTGCTATGGGTCGTAACTATGAACCAGCTGTTGCGACGCATGCAGGCAGAGGGACATGACGTCCTGGCGTACGCAGATGATGTTGTTATCATCAAAAAAGGAAAATTTCCTCAAGTCCTCTGTGATCTCATGGAGGCAGCGCTACAAACCCTCTCAAGCTGGACTGCTACCCGCGGACTCAGCGTTAACCCAGTAAAAACGGAGCTGGTCCTCTTCACAAGGAGGTACAAGACCTCTCCGTTAACACCCCCCCGGCTTAACAAAGTTAGGCTCAAAATTAACAACAGTGCCAAATATCTGGGAGTAATCCTGGACAAGAAACTCCTCTGGCATGAAAACACAGAAGAGCGCATTAAGAAAGCAAACATCGCGCTTTTCGCCTGCAAAAAATCCATTGGTAAGAAATGGGGCTTCTCCCCTTACATTGTGCGATGGATCTACACAGCTATCGTCCGCCCAATTCTCCTTTACGGGGCTTTAGTGTGGTGGCCAACTCTGAGTAAATCCACCGTGTTAAACAAATTACAGAGAGTACAAAGATGTGCGGAGTTATGCATAACAGGAGCACTTCGCTCCACTCCTACAGAGGCCTTAAATGTTATGTTATACCTCCCTCCTTTAAATCTCGTGGCAAGGGAAAGCGCAACCATCGCAGCCCTTAGAATAAAAGAATCCGGTTTCTGGACTGGAATCAGGGGAGAGCACACGAAGGTACTGAACTCAGTTACTATCCCCACAAAAACCGACTTCTGCATTCCCGAAATTACCTTCACGAGGAACTACGGAGTCCACATCCCTTCACGTCGTGAATGGATAAATAGACCACATAGGTTTCAGGATGCCATAAACGTTTTTACTGATGGCTCTAAGCTCGAGGGTCGAGTGGGAGGAGGAGTATTTTCCCCAGAACTTGGGATTGAAATCTCCTTCCGACTTCCCGATCACTGCAGTGTATATCAAGCGGAGATTCTAGCCATACAAGAAGCTGTTCTGCAAATTAACCAGCAAGGCGATGGAAACCGGACTGTCTACATCTTCTCAGATAGTCAGGCAGCTCTGAAAGCCCTGCGCTCCTGCACAAACAGCTCTAGAACTACCTCTGAATGTCGCAGATCTCTTAACGAGATGGCTCAGCAGTTCAGGACCCTCCTCGTTTGGGTGCCCGGTCACCGAAATATAGAGGGAAATTGTAAAGCTGACGAACTGGCTAGGAGAGGCACGACCGCTACTCTCCTTCCAGAAAAGGAAAGAGTTGGTATGCCTTGGGCCTCCTTTAAACTCCGATGCAAGCAACACACAATCACACAAGCGAAAAAGCATTGGAGGGATCTTAATAAATGCACTTTGGCCAAATTAACCTGGCCCTCCTATGATCTCAGGCGAACTACCTTATTACTGAGCCTTGGGAGACAAGAACTCTCAGTTATAGTGGGAGTCTTAACCGGACACTGTCAGATAGGGACGCATGCGACCCGTTTAGGTCTTGAGACCCACGATTTCTGCAGAAGCTGTAAGAACCTTGACGAGGCGGAAAGTGTACTACACCTCCTATGTCACTGCCCGGCCCTAAGCAGGATAAGGCTAACCACATTTGGTAAACCCTTTCTAAGCAACCTTGCGGAAATCTCGAAGTTTGGGATCCCGCAACTTAGAAGATTCATTACTTCCTCGAGATGGTTTAACGAAGAAACGACATTTTAACATCAAGTTTAAAGTGGGATCACTATGGTATCACAATGGGCCTATCCCTTCCGGCCTAAGTGTGTGGGCTTGAACCAAAGCTCAGCCATATCTAACCTAACCTAACCTAACCTACTGTAAAATCAATAAAAACGATAAAAACTTTAAAGTTCACACCCTTTTGTCGAACTGCTGGAAGCGAAAATCAGTTTTCTTCTTCTTCTTTAAAGGCTCTACAACCGGATCCGAGTCTGGCCTCTCGCAACAAATGTGTCGTTCACTGGAAAACCGCTGCAACTCCACACTTCAGAACACTAGAGGTTGACCCGCTTTGGAGTCAACCTTCATCGCATTCCCTGCTACAAAACCAAAGCGACTCCAGAAGTGCACTATAATTGCACGTCTAGTACACCTCTGGAGCCGCTCCAGCCGCAAATCAACTTCCAATACTCTAAAATAAGGAGCCACGCCAAATTTGACAGCTGTGTGGTTGTTGTTGGCAGATGGGAGAGTTAAGATTAAAAACAACAACAACAAACTAAAGCATTCTAAAGTACATTTCGTTGGAAAAGCTGTTGATATCAATCACGGTAAACAGCAATACCCAATACAGATCCATCGGAATAATTTTTCCTTTGTGTGAGTGGATATAGGGCTTTTTACAGAATTTTCCGAAAGTATATAAATAAATGAGATTTCTTTCCCGAAATTTGGCTTCTGATTCTCGGAGACGAAGATCTGTTTCTTCACTTTAGAATAAAATCTCGAGTAACATTTCTTGAGTAAAATTTTATAAAAACCTCGAAGTAAAATCTCTGGTAAGTTCCTGCACGAGGAGAAGTAAAATTTTCCCGGTTTTTCTTGCACGAGAGAGTACAGGGACAGAAATTGGGTAAATTTGTTGAATTATTGAGAATACTTTTCAATATGTTTTCCTTCTTTTTAACGTGTGTGCGCCCCAGAAAAATTGCGCGCGGTGCAAGTGCACCGCACCATTCGAACCTATGATAGCGCCGCCCTTGCATATGCCCCTTAAAAAGCCAAGTGGCCGGTGTTCGCCCGTTGTAAGGTTATTTTTTATTATTCTTCTTCTTTGATCCGTTAGCTGGCGGTCCGAGCGGGACGTCCCCGCAACGGATACGCTGCTGTCGGTTACGCTTTAAAAAATGTGGTTTCGCGGGTTTTTTGTATAATTTGTGCATGAAAGATATGTTTTTATAAAGTTAAGGCCGCATAAAAATATCTCGCACGGAGCGCCAAAATACCTGAAGCCGGCCCTGGGTATATTATTATTTCCTTGTTACCATGGTGCACGTTGATTCATATCCTTTCTTTATCATGTTTACGTCTTTGTACAAACTACTAACATCTTTATTAATGTAGTTTTACTTGATTGCACTAATTTCATTACTAAAGCAGTTTAGTTTTTTATTTCTTAATAACTTTTTTTACTCTTCAGGCTGCTACGTACCATTCATGATTGTGTTATTTTCGTTTTAATTTCGAGGTTTATCTTTACATCAATCATCAAACTTTCCCCTTTTGTCTTTTTGTTTATTAAATTCATTTGTAATTTGTTTCTGAATTTTTTTCTTTTATCAAGTTCCATATCAAATTGAAATCAATTCCATTTCCATAGACACCAAATTACGGCTGTCCAACTCCAACGTTAAGGCAGTTCTTTTGTATGGTTGCGAAACATGGAAAGTAACCCAATTCATGACAGGGCGCCTGCAAGTCTTACTGATAACTGCGTCATATCCTAAAAATCCGCTGACAAGATAGAATTTCAAACGAAGAACTATGGCCAAAAAACGATAGACGAACAAATCAGGCGAAGGAAATGGAATTGGTTGGGCCACGCCTTGCGACGCGAAAACGAAAATCTAGCCAAACAGGCCCTTGACTGGAATCCGCAAGGATCCCGTTGAGTCGGAAGACCTAGAACAACGTAGAGGAGAACCCTACTAGAAGGGGCCGCAACAACTGGGAAATCCTGAGAGCTGTCGCGCTAAACAGAGTTAACTGTCAACTGGAGGGCAACTGTTTCCGCCCTATGTCTCATGAGGGATTAAAGGAGCGTAAAGAAGAAAGAAGAAGTATGGCGTACTATTTTGAGAGCCAAACAGGGTTTTCTAACTGGACACTTTCTAGATAAAAAAGAAACCGTTCAAAATTTCGTTATTGTAAGTAGAAATTTTGAATGGACTAGGTCTGTTTTGGTCTGTTATCATGGGTATATTTCGATCAAACATTAAAGTTGATTTATAGATACATATATAAATTTCGATATTTCCTGTAAAAATAACAAGTATCCATCCTTAAAACAAAGAGGATATTGTTTGCATTCAACGTCCCCAAAACCATGGTGTACACTTCTCCTGCCAGTATTCGTCATTTTCTATGTGAAAAGCCTTATGTATTTTAAGGAACGACATTAAACGTTAAATTCACTATATAACAAATACTTGAGAATACAAATTAACATTTTCTTTTGTTAAATGTTTACAAGTAAATCGCTTTAGGGGTTGAAAGCCAACTTTGAATTGAATTTCGGAAAATTTTATGACGTGCAGAAAATAAAGTAACGGCGGAGAATACATTCTTTTTGCTAAGAGCCTTGTTGCCTCTACAATTAAACAAACTGGGAGCATATACTATATGATGGCTGCTGCTGCTGTACATGTATATTTTTAAATCTAACACACAAATTTAATGCAAAAACGAAAATATTTCATGGAAATTGCTTTGTCCTTTTTGGAAGTTGACTCAGACTCAAAATGAATGCCATCTAAAGGCAAAAGGAAATTTCAGCTCCAGGGATCTAATGGCATGGAGCCTTCCCTTAGTTACCCCAAGATACACTCCCCAAGACTTCGTCATTTACTTTTTTCTGTCTATCAAGGACCAAGGGGCTGCGAATTTATTTGATTTTGAAGGAGACTTTTTCTGTTTCGCGGAAATAACAAAAAAAAAAACAATGTAATTAAAATTTTGCTATAATTAAACGCGGCGGAATGGGAAAGTTCACACAAAAAATATTTGATATCGAACACACATAAAATCATGGAAAAGACCTTCTTAGGTCCTGGTCGGGCATACGTCATCCTCTCCAAGGACATTATATGAAATTGGGTGTTATTTTTTCGGCGGCGTCATGTTCAGAAAATTTGTCACTTTTATAGCTCTTTTCGGTCTAATTGAATTAACAAGCAGCCCTTAAAAACTAATTCCAGGTTATTTATCCAGAATTCGTTAACTGGTTTCGAATTCAATAACGGCTTTACATATCCTTGATGTCTTCGTATATTTTTCTCCCTTATTTTTTTTTTTGTTCGGATATTAATAATACACGGCGAATTCGGGCGAAATGGGCTCTTTTCGGGAGTACTTAATTGTCCTGATGGGAATTATGTACAAAAGTATTACAACATAGTAGCCTCAGTCAGGCTCTCGGCTCAGTGGTGCTAACTGGAGCTCCTTCGGTTGGGGGTGTGTAAAAGCTCTTTTATGACTTTCGGTAAGTTTGAAAGGAAAACACGCGAAACAGCAATTTAATACCCTTCGGTTGGTGAAGGTGTTGTTGGCAATGTTATTCCTGTCGTTGCTATCTTATATGTATGTATGAATTGTATATACGGACAGTGTGGCTGAGTTTTAAGCCTGTTTTCGTAACACTCAAATTGTAGGTGGTAGCTTATTTTGTGTAGTTTATTTTTATCTTTATTTCTTATACTTTCTTTTGACAGGAGTTACTGGAATTACAGCCATGAGGAGGGGTTAACAAGTTATGCTTATTTAAATTAAATGTTTGCTATGTAAAAATTGAACAGGAGCCCGAGTCCTGAGATATTGATATAAAGATGTGAAGTATTTATTGATATATACCAATAATACCTAGGCAGTTTTTTGAATAGTAGCTCCAAACTATTTTAAGCTTTCTTTAACATATTATTGTAATGGAATCTGCTGTTAGACTTAGTCACTGAGTATTTTGGGACCTTAAGAATAAAATATATTTGTATTTTGGGCTCTCAAATGGATTTTATTTGTTGTTACTGCAGTATAGCAACAGCGCCTCTGGGACACTTATTTCTCTATTTTGACCGATCGAGCTTTTTGTTTATGTCTTGGGCTGAAGCTTTTACGGTTCGGATTTGGGAAGCTTTTGAGGTTTATGTCTTGACTTAAGGGGCTGCGCCACCTGCGTGAAACTACTTGCACTTCACTGTAGTGTCTTGGGAGGGCTGTCATGCTGCGGGGGACTTTTGGATGGGATTTTGTGGAGGCTATGTGGTGTGACGAAAAGTTTCAATAATAATAATAATGACTATATTTCATTTATGCTGGATTCTAATTATTGATGGGGTTTTCATATTAGTTCTGGCGGAAGCATACTTTTAAGGATGTTGATTTTTTCGTCCATTTTCCCCCAGGGAAAGTGCTACATAAATAAGTATTATGGAAATATGGCGAGCTTTAACTTAGCCTACTACTGCTTACCTCAAAATAATACGGTCTCCGTGATAATTGCGAAAAACTCCCTTTTAACCAAAGTATGTATCGTCGGAAGCCTCGGCAATGTTCTTACAGTGTATAAGGCCCTGACATATAGCGAAGTCGGCCTCTAATGTCATAGAGTAAGAACCATGTTAATAAGAAATGAAGCTCAATAAATTTTGTTCTTTAAAATTAAAATTAATTGGGGAGTAAGGCGTCTGGCTACCATCCCAGAGGTCCCAGGTTCGAATCCTGGCACTGAGTATCGTAAGACTCTTTTAGTTTTAGATTTTAGTGTTGAAGTCACGTTAGTGTTGATGTTCGCTTTTCATATAAAATCGAAGCTGCTGTCGTTTCTGCATTAGTGCCGACGTCACTACTCTTTTCCACTTTATTCGAAGCTTGTGTGTCATGCCCAGCTGTCACAATCGCTGATTTCAATCGAAAACGATTACCTCGAAAATGAGACCCAGGCCGACGATGTAAGGCCTGGGATAACTTCTCCCCACCATCACCTATGAGATAACCCATAGGTACACCTGTCTTGTTTGGTTTTTTATTTTTGCATTGATCATTAAACCAGTGCTTCCCTTTTTCGTGGCTTTGTATGCCTAATACACTGTTTTTTGTTTCTGTAATTTTTAACCAATTTCAAAAAAAGAAGAGGTTATCAATTCGACGTGTAGGTATTTTTTGGTTCTGTTCACGCATAACTTTGAAACCCAATAACTTTTTTGCCTTTTTTTTTTGTTCGTTTGAAAGGGTAGTTTCTCACGGTGGTCCCGTGCAATTTTTTCGAAATTCTGATAAAGGAGTTCGAAATTAGGCATAAAAAACTTTTAAAACACCTTTCATAGGCACCGAACAAATTACTTTATTGTTGTAAAACTGGTAGAAGGCCGGTGGGGGAGTGCGTAGAGCGTCGGATCCTCGATCCAGCGGAGTGTAGCATTGCATTTTTTTTTCTATCATCGAGTTTCTGATCAGTTTCCATTTCCAGACTTTGTTATTTCCTCTAGCTTTGTTTGTCTTATAGTTTCTTCTATGTTTTGTCGCCAGTTTTTTGCCCCAACAACTAGGTAGTAATCAAACTACCTTTCCACTAGGTTGTCCTTCAAGGCTGACTGTGGAGAAACAGAGACATTCTAAGGCGGTTCGATTATGACGATTTACGTATGGTTAGATGTTAATCTAGAGATCACTAGTAGTTCACTGTCCTGGCACCTTCCGGTGCAAGCTAGTATCTTTCGAACGCAAATTCTGTCAATCCTGAAGCCCTGCCAGATAATGAACTTCCATCCTACACCGCAGTGTGTGAAATAATACCATAATGTTTGATTTTCACACGTTTACACACGTAAAACGATAAATCTAGGTACACAGAATGACGCCTACACGTAACTTAAACTAACCAACTGCAACGAAATATTACTTTAAATAGAACTTTTTTATTAAATCAACAACATTCATAATTTTGTGATGGTTTTTAAAAAAATTAAAATAAAATCTCGAAAAATTTTCTTGCAAGTTAAAGTCCTTGCCAATTAAAAATAGCGTACTCCTATTTCAATTATGCACATCACTTTCTACTAGCGAATCCAACTCATCCGAATTCCCAATTTTACTACAAGACTAGAAAAACCCTAAAAACATTATATCAAACCCCGGAAGGTTGATGGTTTCGAATTTATGGCAGCACCGACTTGTAATAATCCACAGTTTCCCAAATAACTTGCAACAAAGATTGCTACAGGTTTCTACCCAGGAATCTTCTTGAGCATTAAGATTTGCTTTTATATTAAAGAAAAAAAGAGATACAATTCGAAATTTGTTTACCAGTTTAAGTTTTGTTGTTGTAATGAAATTTTATGAACAAGCACAGAATAACAAATTGAGGTTAAGACCTGGCCCTTGACCAATATTCAAATTTGCAGCTGCTGGGTGTTTGCTCTGTGCTTCTGTTACAATATTAATATTCTCTACAAATATATTCGATACTTTTGCCTTCTAGGAGGACAAATGCTGCACAGGAAGAAATTTTAATAAGTTAAATTGATCAATAACAGTTTTTACTTTATATGTTGGTATATCCTAAGAAATAAGCTTGTTCTTGATTCAGATATTAACGTATTATAAATATATCATAAATATTGAATTAATTATAATATAAAAATTAAAAACCATTAAACCGAGGGCAGTATTTGAAGGCGCGGCCAATACCGCCGAGATCCATTAATGTGTTCATTTATTTAGGTATTGAATGATAACGTTTCCACAATACAAAACACAATGGCGCGAATGTAAAAGACAAACAAAGCTTGGGTTTCAAAAACCCTAAGAGACAGTTCGCAAGGGCATTTTATTATACTTTTGCATCTATACAGTAAACAGCCAGAAGTGCATAAAGGGTCAATTACATTGAGCGAGTATACAAGCTACTAGCTGGCGAATTTACTTGCTGCTAATAGCTAACTGCTCAGTGTCATCATTTTCACTAACTAACTAGCAGATTGTAAACAATTTGCCAAGAAAGTTAAAAGTCGGGCTACTTTACTTGCTACTATCTGGCGTGTGGGCTTGTAAATTAGTAAACTAGCCATGTATCATCATCGTTGCTAGTGAACTAGCTACACGAGTATCTCGAAAGCTGTGAGGATCGAGAAAAGTTTAACAAAGTAAAAATAAAACAAGAAGGGTTCAACATACTAGCTAGTTGGCTACTCAGCGAGTGCAAGGTTGTCTCAACCTCACTATCGCACTAGCTGGCTCGCCGGCTAGTAGCTTGTAGCTTCGATCTCTTTTTGGGGCATCATACTGCATAACATTTAGCCATCATTTCGAGCATTTTAGCAGCTATTTCTGTTCGTATGTTAGCTTTTAGTTCTTCAATGGTCTTCCACTTGCTAGCATAAACTTTATTTTCTAAATAACCCCACCGGAAAAAAACTAGTGCCGTTAAATCCGGAGAACGAGAACAGAGATTGTAAAATGAACTTCATCCACCATCAAAGTGTTGCCCCAAAAATCAGGATCGGTATCGATCATTCTGGTAACGGCATTCCTTTCGGTGTGTATTGACTCAGAGCTAAAACAAGTTGGGATGTGGGTTTGACCCCTTCGGTCCACACGATTAACTTCCCAGTATGATGAACGAAGATGGAATAAACTGACGTATTGAAGATGGAATAAACTATCGTATTGAGCGTGCTGAAGCGCCGTTGTCAAACTGAGAAGCGAAATTCCAAAGCTTTCCGGAGATATTAGCAAAACTGTAACTGTTAAGTACTTGTCAGACTTGTCCAAAAAGAACAAATTTTGTGGTAACTACTGGAAATCCCGGGATAAACCGCAATTTCCTGAAACTGTATCACGCGTAGAAAACAATTCCCCGTCAAAAAGTGCTAATCCAAGGTTTGAAAAATTCGCACTGTTTGTAAAGGGTAACGAAATTTTGAAAGGTTGTCGGATTTTGACAAGTGATGTTTTTTTCGAAAGCTATCGCTGTGCAGAACTCAAAAAAGATCACTTCGTTAAGAATGGGTCTCATTGCATCGAGTTTATTAGATATTAGCAAAACTTGTCAATTTTAGGTCTTTCTGACAATTAGCCGACCGAATATTATGAAATTTTTTCAGATCATTTCTTCGTTAATATTTTTTTTTAAACCGCAATGAACTCGATATAGTTTTTAGTTCGCGCGGTATCGTGCAGGTACAAAAATCATAAACGTCGTTTAAACAAAAAAAAAACCGGTTCGACCGAATTTTATGAAAATCTTTTCAGATCATATTTTGGTTAATACTCTTCGAACGGCACGTCAAGACTTAATCTTTTATAGTTCGATATCGATGCAGGTACAAAAATCACTTATGTCATTTAAACGAAAAAACCGCTCGACAGAATAGTATAAAAATCTTTTGAGATTATATTGTCACTAATACGCTTCGAACGGCACCTCAAGTAAGTCAATATCCTTCGTGGTTCGGGCGATATTGTGCAGGTACAAAAATCACTTACGCCGCTTAAACAAAAAGACGGCTCGACCGAATTTTATGAAAATCTTTTCAGATCATATTTCGGTTAATACTCTTCGAACGACACCTCAACGAAGTCGATATCTTTTTTGGTTCGCGCGATATCGTGCAGGTAAAAAAGACCACATACGTACGCACACACACACACACATACTTCCTCCCAATTTTTTGGTTAAAATGCTCCTGGGACCTTGAAAGATGAAAACACGTTGAAATTTTCGATTTCGATTTTCGGACCGATTACAATAACTTCCTATACTGATAAGTTAATAATACTGAATGACTTCAGAAATCGTATATTTTTTTGGAATCGGCTAAAAAATATCAGAGTTTTCAATGTTGAAATACCGAAGGTCTAGATGGCGCAGCTGTGCACATAAGCACCTTTGCCGGTCCGACAACTCAGCAAGCGTAGCTTAGTTTAACACCAGATTTATGTATAACAACGATTAAGAATAAAATACTGAATTCAAAAATACAATGAACTCAAAATCATCGAATGTGCACTTCTGGCTTTTTACTGTAGATATATTGTCTGCAGTTTCTAGCAATAAAACATTGCTAGACAATAGCAGCTCTTTGGAGCCACACCCAGGTAGTTCCAGAGTCTATGTTGCTGATGAGAAAGGTATTGGGCTCTCAATTGTATTCTATTTTCTTCTTTTGGGTTAAATAGAAGAGAATTATAGAGGACCCTATACCTCGCTCCCTCAATCACAAAAGTATAATGGGCCTACGTTGAAAGGTCCATTGTACTAAAGCGAAATTTTGGCTGGTGCTCTGAACAAGTCAACTTATTATCCGGCCCTGCAATTAAACGAAACTTTATCTTTTAATGACTGGACTGAACAACGTATTGATTGCAGTTTGCAGATGTACATACATTGCAAGCTTGTACGTGTATCAACTTATTTTATAATTGAACTTTCGTTTTCCCAGAAATACACTAACAAATGACTGTCGGATGTGAAACACCATTTGTTCGTAATAGCATAGACAAATTATTATATACATAGATTGGAAAAGTAGCATCACAGTTGCACTGTTTCCACTTACTTTTGCGAATTTGCGCTGAATGCCGCGTTAAAAAAAAGAACCGAGATCTTTTCTGAATGAGTTTGATTTCATTACTAACTGCAGCGGCGGCGCTTCCATAGGTGCGAATGGTGCACTTGCACTGGGCGCAATTTGTCTGGGGCGCAATATCAGAAAAGTATTCTCACCTCATCTGAATACTTTTCTCATTTGTTTAAACAATTGTTAAAAGAGGTAAATGAACGAAATGAGGAGAACAAAACTCCTTGTGGCGAGAACACATATTTAATTGCTTTTTTTAGTTTGTTCTTTTAAACCCCGGCTTCACCGGCCTCAGTTCAATAAAGTTCAAAAAAAAAAAATACCGCAGCTAGATTGTGACAGTTCTTTCCTTCACTTCTCTCTATCTTCCGACTAGAGCTGCTGTTCGACATTTCAAAATAAATACATGGTCGAGACAGTACAAAGGGGCCTTCCCTAAGTCTCCAGTGTGTCACAAAAAAAATCAATCTGCATAAATGGCTTCGCCGGCTGGCATGTCCAGTTCATGCTTGAAAATGTTGTTGCTTTTTCGCCAGAAGTTAGAAATGCGCAAAGATCACTGGAATGATATTTCATTATTCCAGTTGATTACTGTCTTTTGAGCGAGATTTAACATTCAATCTCAATTTCATGTTTCGTTGGCCGAATTCAGGCTTTATTTTTCCTGAGTTTAATATGGGAAAATGTATGGGAACTCAGGCAAAAATTAAAGTTCAGTACACTAATTTTCCCGTATTTGCGCAGTGCCGGTGAAACCGAGGTATTACTGTCTAACCAATTAATATGGCCAGTTTCACACGGGCAAATCATCAAAAAATGGCTGTAATCGTCAATTCCCTTTTGAAATTCGATGAAGAATCGCATGGATGTTCACAAGAGCCAACTTTTCCAACAAAACTATACGTTACAATGCGTAGGGTTGTTGTTGTTGCTTTTAATATTAATTCTTCCTTCTGCTATTTTTTTTTCTTTTCCTAGCATGAGGGAGACAAAAAACAGCAACAACCATACAGCTGTCAAAAAGTTTAAGCGAAAATTCCTATCTATGTAATCTGTTTTTTATGTTATACACATTATTATGATGCATTCTTAAATTTTGCGCAAACTATGGAAATAATTTCACCCATTCACCGAGTTTTTGGGTCTTTTCCATTGTACTTCACTGCGTTCAAAAATGAACAGCTTATGGGGCGCAATATGGCATAGTGCACCGGGCGCAAAAAACTCAAGCGCCGGCTCTGACTAACTGGATTAAATAAGTATTCAATAAATAATTCAAATAAGTATATACAACAAAGCAATTCATGATTGCAAAATACTTAACATAACACATCAACAGGTAGTATTCTATTAATTTTCAACAATTACAAAATAAATATTTTGATACCTTAAAAACTGGGATAAACTTATTACTAAAGAAAATATTTTCGGAATATATGTATGTACTTTTAATCAATATCTTCATGATTAAATGTACTCTACAACATCTGTATAAGCATCAATCAGAATTATTTTCAAACAAATTTCCATAATAAAATATTAAAACACTTCAAATCACTCAATATCTTTTCAGTTAAATAAAAATTTCAACGAAATTCGGGCTTGTTGTAGGCAGAAGGCACTGCACGCCAGCAACTTCTTAATAAATCACCAGTCATTTGCCTGATATTAATAATTTTGCAATAAAGCAAAATCTTGAGAAAAATTAATATAAATAAATAAAAAAAATCCAAATTTACAACGTCGCAGTAACTCACTCTCCATTACACGATCCTAAGAAATCTCCAACTGGGGGCTGAAGAGTTCACAGTACGGAAACAAAAGATATTGTTTGGGCTTTGATGTCGCCGTCAAATGTGCCAAAGGCAAGACAAAAAATAAAATCCTATATTTCTTGGCTCGACATGTTTTCGTAAAAATTGATATTAAGCAGGATACGATATAGATTAATAAAATATATTAATGATATCAAATACATTATCTGGTCGTTTACCTTTTTGGCTGAGCAGTAGAAGTTGTGAATGAATTTTTAAACGTTTGCGCTCACTGAAAGGATATACTGTTGATGAAGAAAAGTCATTGACCTTCTCATTTCGTGGCATCAGAAAACGTAAATAAAAGTATTATTAATAAACTTATGTTGCACATATTCCATGGCTGCATTTAAGCATAGGCAATAAAGACGCTCGCCTATAGGGGTGAGCACTATATAAAAAAAAATTAATGGTCTTGGATGTGAAGTATCACGTCCGTATTTTAACGTGACAACGTCTATTAATTTGAACGTGACAACGTCTCTTATTACGTTTTGTATTATTTTCTCAATTAATAAATTATATACATATTTCGAGGCAAATTTTTTTTTTTGTGTGCGGGACATTTTCACACGCGCGTCCTATCTTAAACCGATTTAATAGACGTTGTCACGTCAAAAAATATTTGATGTAGCCCACCACATAAGACACCGACTTTCCCTCGCAGACAATTATGACCCCTGAAAGTCGAGTAGTCACGACATGACAAGTCGTTTAAGTTCAGAAAGTGACGTTTCAGGCGAATCATGACTTTCAGTACAGGGGGCTGAACTCATCTGAGACATTCCACTCTAGGCTCATGTGTTGGTAGTCGTAATTCGATGAAAACGGCATTTTCTTCAACTCAAACGACTTGTCACGGATCGCGACTCGAGTTTCAGCACAGGGGCCTATGTTTTTATTGAAAATGATCATAAAAATTGTTCCTTCCAAATATGTTTACAACTCGAGCTATTTCAAACTACACAAGAAGCTCGGTAATAAACTAAAATTTCGGTAAGTTAGGAGGCGCGAACTTCTCTTCAACTCAGTAGATAGTGAATAAATACATATTTCAAATTTATAAAAGATGCATCGTTTCATTTTCACATAGCACACGGCACGATCCAATCGTAGGATGATGAAAAGTTTGTTAAGCACCGATCTTTCCGTCATTTGACGACTGGAGTGTAAATTCACAAATATATTTTGTAAGAATCGAGGGAAAAACGAACTATTGAGCCCCTCCTGTATTCCTGCCACCTACACATTTTATTTCGTCGCTCCGAAATCATTAACGTTGCGGTATTCATACTATACATCATTTTATAATAATAACATTCTTTTGTATTCTCCCCGCCCATCGAGCCATGCTTAGTAGTATAGCTATGTTGGTCCAGTGTCAACTATTGCGCAATCGGGCTGAACCTTCTGTTTGTGTCTTGGGAAGCTTTCCGGTTTGGTGAACTTATAACATTTCGCATACAAATTGGATGTTAAAGGTAAGCCAAGCAATTTTTTAAATTAGTTTTACACAGAAAACACACACACAGTTCAAACTTAACTCGATAGTCTAGGCAGACCTGGCACACAAAATAAACAGACAGACCAGATCGATCAGAATCAGGCAGACCAGATAGAGTAGACACATCCCAACAAGTTTACAGCGAGTTCAATTCGTGGGTTAAGAACTAGAGAAGCGTAAGGGCAAAATGACAACTTCTCAGGGGAGCCGAAAAACAATTCAAATTTACCTACCGTTATAAACAAATATCTTTTGTTTTTATACGTTTTTGTTGTACTAAGCAATCTACACACTACCTCGTTCCAGTTTTTTGGCACATCAAAATATGGGGATTAAAAAAGCGAATGGCGAAAAAAAATTTTTTTTGTATTTTTGCCCTTACGCTTCTCTAGTTCTTAACGCACGAATTAGTTTCACACATATGGCGTAGAAGTACACCAAAAAACTCACCAAACCGCAAACGCTTCCCAAGACACAAACTATAAGCTTAATTGCGAAATATTATGAAATAGGTGGCCTGGACCAACATAGCTATACTACTATGCTTTTTCCCTATAAGTGTCCCGGGTGAGAATGTAACACTGAAAAATGACTGAAAGAAGACTTGAATTAATTTGAATAAATTTCAGATGAAACTCTGTCTGGAATAAGGCAGATAATATTGCACTGAAAACTGATATCAGTTACCCTTCATGAATATCAACAAAAGACAGAAAAGAGCCGAAAACAAGGCGGAAATTTATATCACTTTTAGACTTGGAACATTCTTAGGAAGGAGGACTCGGCATTTTTTTGACTTAACATTTTTTTGGAAAATTTCTATTTATCACTCCTTCCATCCAAATGTCTAAATATATCCGTCAAAACTCCGCCTGATTTCCATCGGCACTCTTGAGTCGAATTTACCTAATTTTCATTACATTTTCAGTTCCGTCTCGTGTTCACTATCTAAGTAAAGCTTCCGTTCGTTTTCTGATTGGTTTTAAACATTGAAAGAATCAGAAAATTTTCAGTCTGTTTTCAGTCTAATATTTTCATCTTAACAAATGCACCCTGACCAAAATAACCTGGCCCTGCTACGATCTGAGGCGGACCACTTCACTGCTGAGCCTTGGTGGACGATTCTTCTCAGTTATAGTCAGAGTGCTGAGGCCACTCTCTGAAAAGGGCGCATGCCGCTGGCTTAGGTCTTAAGACCTACGATTTTGGCAGAAGCTGTAAAAGTCCTGACGAAGAGGAAAGTGTACAACATCTCCTCGGTTTCTGCCCAGCTCTAAGAAGAAGGACGCTAACCATATTTGGTGAACCCTTTCTTAGCACACTTGCGGAAATCTCGAAGATTGGGATCCCGCAGCTAAGAAAATTCATTACATATTCGAGGTGGTTTAGCGAAGAAATGCCACTTTAACATCAGGGTTAAAGTGGGATCAATATGGCAGCACAATGGGCCTATCATTTTTGGCCACAAGTATGAGTTTAACACCAACAACTTAGCCATATTTAACCAAACCTAACCTAATCTAACAGAGCATCTCCACCAAAGTATCGATCACTCTGGTGAAACTGCTTTAGTCATTCTACATAGTAAAAAAGAGTACGAAACTGAACTCTGTAAGGCATATGCTGCAAGAGTCATCGTGTTGATGCAACACACTGTGAGGGACACAGTGAAATTCCAACGTTCGATAACTTCCAGAGCTTCGAATGGAATTTGGCCAATGACGCGAATAATGATGGCTTCCAATTTTGTAGCTGTGTAATATCACATGATCTTACAGGTCCAAAGCGTGAAATTAAGTGCTCAACGAATTCGTGTTCTCGCAATAAACCCATGGTTTCACGTATTGTTTAGCTAGTTTAGCTTAAATTTCTCCTTTTTCGATGGTTCTGCAGTTCAATTCGAGCCCTGGTCCGGCTCCGCCTCCAGTTTCTTTTTTTAATAAAAAAACAAGCTAAGGAGTCACCCTGTCAGCAGAGTCAGTCCACCATGTCCTTCAGATCATGGTGCAAAGTCTAGTAGTATCTTGGTTTGAATAATAGAGGAGGAGAGGTAAGAAGGGTCTGGAGGGTGATCAATACATTACTACGGTGGCTTAAGGTGTCTATGGAGGCGCCAGAGGGGCCGTCACCAAGGAGTTTGATTGCACGACTTTGCACCTTGTCGAGGCAAGCCCAGATGGTTTTTGGGGCGCCCCAGCCCGATAAGACCTAAGGGGTGCGACAACGAGGGAGACCCAACCTACGCTGAAGGATGGCGTAGACCAGGACGCTCAGAGCTTAGAGATGCCAAACTGGATAACATCGGCTCAGAATAGGGAGCGGTGGAGAGAACAGTTGCGAGAGGCCAGGACCGAATCCCGGTTGTAGAGCCATTAAAGAAGCAGAAGAAGAAGCCCAGATATACAAGTTGTGTTTAAGGCGGGGCCGAATGTAGGGTTTATAGATTGTTACCGGCTGGCTGGAGGAGGAACTTACATCTCTTGAGAAATCCAGGCTTTGGGAGGCTTGTTTGGCAATTTGGAATATGTGATCATCCGTTAAAGTAACCCCTAGGATGTTGAGAGTTGAGTTACCCAGTGAGATAGGAAGAAGGTCGGTACAATTTTTGTTGGAGATCAGACAGTAATTCGTTTTGGTTCCTTTTGGTGGCGTTAAATTCAGCACGATTCATGCGGCCCCAAGTAAGAATCGATTTGATATACCGGTTAATCAAAGTGGACAGTCAGCTCGCGATGGTATAGACAGGGTCTGAGACGTGCTTGTCTTATATCGTCGAAGGAGTAAGAGAAATGCAAAGTACCTTCATCGGTGAAACGGTGAAGTGGCTTGGAGGGGATTGAGAGCAGATCGATCATTAATGAAGATTAGACCCCTGGGGAACTCCGACCGAAATGGCGTAGAGATTGGGTTTAACGCCTTCCAATTATACCTTGATTGAACAGCCTGAAGGGAAGCTCTTAATCCAGATCCTTAAAATTATGTTTACACCAATAGCTTGAACTTTGGTCAACATAGCTGGGTGCCATAATCTGTCCAAAGTCTTTGAGATAAATATCTCAAGGAGCAACCAGACCAGACTTACCAGAGCGGTGAATGCTTTGGTTGATACGCTCGGTTAAACACACAAGCAGATTATAACGCCGTTTTGGTCTAAAGCCGTATTGCCTGTCGTGTATAATTTGGTTGGATTCTAGATGTTTCATCAGCTTCCTATTGATTATTGTCTCCATGATTTTGGAGTGAACAGAAGTAAGAGCTATTGGGCATTAGTTTAAGGGGTTGCTGGCTTCGCCTTTTTTTGGGATGGGCTGAACATGGGCTTAGTTTCCAAAAGTCAGAATATACTCCGGAGACGTTGAGTAATTTTGTTGCCGTATACCCTTCGGAGCAGCTTCGTTTTGTCTGCGTTTATATTCTTGTCTGCTGTCGTTGAGATCAAGGGCTTGGATTGCAGGTAGCCAATATTCTGTTATCATGATGCGAAATATGGACCCATGATTCCACCAGCCCATAAATCACACCAAACCATTGCTGTGCCTGGTGGTAATGGTAGCTGTTGAACCTCTTCGCCTAAGCCAGAAATTGAACAAAGTTTTGGTAAAAAACAATGGATCTTCTTCTTCTTCTGAATAATTTGTAGACGCTGCACCAAGCTAAATCCTTGCATGATAAAACTTCAAAAAAATACTGAACCTAATATATCATGACAGTTTGAAACCTACTGAAAAAAGTATCTCCAAGTGGACCCGCTACAAATGTTGATTTCTGAGCCGAACTTTCTCATATAAACAAAAACTCAAAAATAAATAAACGTTAGGAATTCGCTTCACAAATAAATTTTAAATTCCATAGCAGATATTATTAACGCATAGTTAAATAAGGGCATCTACGTGTACTTATTTATTCTAGACATTCCATTTCATTACCTTATTTATTTACAAAAAAAAACGAAATACCTTTGTAGGCTCATATTCCCTTCGACATTTTCTCACACAGTCGTTGATCCCATAAAAAATGAGAAAATTAAGGATGCCTTTGCACACCTAATGAAATCGACTTGTATATATAAAGGAACACGCGACCTGATAGCGCTATATAACTTCAGCGCGAACCAAAACCGAAACCACATTTAGTCAAATCCGTCAAAGTCTCTTTAACAGCTAGTCATTTGAACAGAATGATCTATAGACATAAATTAGCCGGTGTGTTGTAGTCTAACCGGATTTTCTTTTTATGTATTACAAAATCGTTTTTAATCTTGAAAATGTGTGTGTAAACTGTGAAAGGACGATTTTCATGCTTTAATATTTAAGTCACGGAAAATAATAAAATTTTATGAAATCATTATCATAAAATTTTACAAAAAACACAAATCATTCAATGAGATATAAAAAGCACCCACAAATTTGATATTAAAACGTAATACAGTCTTCCGAAAGGATCCTATTTTCTTTTCTATCACACACCTGAAGAAATTTTAATTTAATTCAAACCTTGAGAGAAACCCAGAAAATCACGTCGAAATTTAAAATCAATGTTTTTGTGTTATGTATAAAAAAAAGGAAGCAACCAAAAAAAAAAACATAATACAAAATCAACCTGACCCAGAAGCATACAACTTTATACTTTCCCATCGCAACAACAATGGGCTCCTCCGTCTGTTGAATACGATTATGTATATCCTAGCTTATCGGCAGATCGAGATTGCTCTTATCTAATCTCAACAGGGTGTAATCAATCTTGTGAAAAATCGATTTTATTGGCATGAAACAAATTTATTACCGTACTTATTTACGGTGTATGTTTTACGGTGAATTTAATACCACTCAGTTTTACTAGCTGCCACTAAGCCCCAAGTAAATTATATCATTCTCGCACGAGGTTTATCTTGTGCAGCATAAATCTACTGGATAAAAAGAGGTGCTTTTTTTATCGTAGAAGATGATAGAGAAAAATCTAATCTTCAATCTAAGGGCATGAAAACGTTTCATTTTGCTTTCAATTAAAAATTTTCAATAAAATAAAGTTTTAACAACCGACTTCAGGAAAAAAACAATCCCGTGATACGCAAGAGAGGACAACAACGTCTTAACAACCATAGGCCAATCAAAATGGATTTAGAATGAAGAATCACTTTTGAAGACGGTGCTAACCCCTGTGGGTGATGTATTAAGGGCATAAGCCTAACGAAGAAATGAAAATAATTTTCGAATCAAGAGTTAGTGCAATGAAAGTCGGTTTTTCATTTTTTCTGGGACAATTCAAAATAAAAGTTTTTATTTAGGCAGTTTCACGATTTACTTGCGCAAATTGGCTTGCACAAATAGATCGTTGCGTGTAAACTCAACGGGTTGGCTTGCGCAAGTCAAAATTTGTCTCGGCTACAACCCTCAGCATGCGCATGGGTGAACGGTGATGTTCGACCACCTACCCGTCCGACTAGGGAATCCAATCCCGCTAATGCGGGATCCCGCACTATTTTTGCGGGATCAATAATGCGGGACCAGACATGCGGGATCCGCGGGCAATAGAAGCACCTCTCAACCGGGAATACGAGTCGACTGATTGGAGTCTGGTTGGTGGAGGTAGAATTAAGTAATTTATATATTTCTTTAATTTCTAATAAAACAGAAGCAAAATAACCATGAATTCAAATATGTATGTACATTAAACTTAACAAACTTAATGACTGAGATAATTGAGATGATTAACAAAGAAAACGACCAGCTACGAAGATTTTGAACACGCTTTTTGCGCTTAATCAAACACGTGGTCACCAAACGCATTCTTCTCTGCATTACTAAGAAGTCATTGCAGAAGCACTTCTTTGGTATGTAAGAAAACACTAAATAAAGAAGTACTTCCAAATGTACTTCCTAGAGTAAGTACTCGTGATTTTCTCTACTGGGAGTATTAACTCAAAATCGTCTAAGTATATTTATGTGTGTGTATGCGAACATGCAGATTTTACCCTGGGTTAATTCATAATAAGCGCCAATGGAAACGCGGTTTGAGTGAAGTTATGGGTTTGTTTAAATGCGTTTATTGCACATAATACTAACGGAGACCTGATGTAAAATTATTTATCTGTAATATCAACCCAGAACCGTCATCGAGTTAACTTGAGGAGAAAATCTTTCTGTAAACTCAACGTATACTCTATTCCAGTTCATGGAAACACAGTACCTAAATATGAAGTTATCCTACAACATCTAATTTGTTTGCAGTCACGCAAATCCCGCGGATTCGCGGGATTGTTGACTTCGATCCCGCAAGCCTGCGGGATTGCGATTTTGATGCGGGATTGGATTCCATACGTCCGACCATATCATAATCAATGTAACATAATATAACGCGTATATAAGTGAATGTTACCCCCTGTTTCCGAGCAGGCAGTCAATGGCAGTCAGTCAGTCTGAGACTTTGTTCCAGGGCCCATAACCCTTCTGTGGCATCTCTTGGTCCACCTCCAAGTCCTTGATAGAAGAGTGGATTAAGAGAATAAACCTAGCCTATTGGGAGTCAGTCCCAGGTCTTAGACAGGCTAAAGATCTTATAAGACCATTTGCCTTAAGGGACACTATTACTCTAAACAGAGCGGACCTAAGGCTGCTGGTGGGATATCTCACTGGCCATGTAGGACTGCAGTACCACCTCCACAACCTAGGACTGTCTCAAGAGACAGAATGCCGACTCTCTTTGTGAATGTCCTGCTCTGATCTGGCTTAGAAGAAGAACGTTTATCAGAGAGTTCTTGAGCCCTGCCCAAGTCATTCGGAAGGCCGATAGTCTGTTCCGCTAGTGGGGTACGTACACAATAGGCCTAACTTGGCCGCAGGGTTGCCCCCTCACTCCTTATAATAAATAATAAACCCCGACGGTTGCATCTGAACTCATACAACATCAAGAGTTTAAACTCGAGGTTCACCACAACCTACTCATGCATATTCTTGACAATGTAAATGCTGCTAAAGCCTTTCAACATCGGTGTTCGAATGTGGCAAAATTAGAAATGAAAAAGCAAAAGTGGCCGAACAATTATTCAAACCAAGTCGCTCCTGATCTTTCTTTAAACAGCAGAACTTCATTCGAAAATTTGTTGGTATTATTGGTTTCATTCAAGACCCTCTCAACTACAGGCCATGCAGTTGTATCTGGCACCAATACAACCATAGCTGAGAATGGTCCCAAAATTTGACAGTTTCTGAGAATTTAATGGCGCAGAGTACGTCGTTCGGGAGTGTTTTCGTTATAGTTTTGTGGTAAAAAGTGGTAAATTATTGAGATTATCGCTGATTGAATTATTGAAATTTATCAGTGATTATTTCTTTAGTGATTTAATAAAAAAATATATAAAAAAAATAGTGATTTAGTGTATTTTTGGTGTCTTAATTGTTAAGGTGATCAATTTATTTTACATTCGCGGTGTTTTTTTTTCGTGTATATTAAGGGAAAATATGCTGAATATTTAATTAAAAGTGATTTTAAAGTCATTAATTAATTTATTTTGCAATTATTACTAAACATATAAGTACAGAAAAGTGCGAATGGAAAAGTGAATAAGAGAAGTGTTTTTCGGCACCTATATTTTTAATAATAATATCATAATATATGTATTAATCACTTTAAAATCACTTTTAATTCCATAACTACACAAAACATTAAATATTCAACATTTTTTTCATAAATAAACATGAAAAAACACCGTGAATGTGAAAAAAAGTTGATCGCCTTAACAATTTGAACACTTAAACACACTTAATCACCAAATTTGTTTTATTTTTTTTAATGAAATCACTAAAAAACTATTCACTGATAAATCCAAGTGCAGTTAAAAGTGTTAAAATACAATATTTTATCACTTTTTACTGCAAAAATAAACACAAAAATTCTGCGCGTACGGCTTCCGCGCCATGTTACTCCGGTGTGCGGTGACTTTTGGGCCTATTACCAACACCACGAAAAATTCATCTACGAGGCCTGTAGTTGAGAGGGTCTTGTTTCATTCCATTTCAGAAGATGACTAATTGTCTAGTTGTATATTTTCTTTTTACGACCAAAAAACCACTAGCCACTAGATACGATTTTTGTCGCTCCAGTTCGCGTTTACAATCTCATCTCGTGGCAGTTCAATATTGTACTGCGTAAAAAAGTGAAAAACGAATCCCCACTACGTAATTTACAATCACACCGCGCTTTGTTTATCTCGATACACGCTCATATACCAGTAGGATATTATTTTTGAACCGGGACATTTAAAAAAAATGAGGCCTCAGTACAATTTACTATGGTGTAAGGGACAAATGTAAGTCCGGCTCAACTCTACTTTCTACCCTTTAATTTTGGACATTTTCAATGGCCTAATTAACATAATCAAAACTAACCATTTTCCAATTATACAATATATTTAAAATATGCGACAAACTTTTGGACTTATTGAATGTTGTTATTGTCTTGATAGAATGAGAACGTATTTTTTTGATGGTGTTATTATTGTTTGGAGTATGCCTGTAAGTGATTTAGAAGAGAATTTTGTCAAAATATCCTTCAAGAAAAGAGGATCAAGAAATGGATTTTGACATACCAAGTGTTTGGGTCTGGTATACACATGTTTGCAGCATATGGCACTCACGGCAAGGTAAAAGTATTCTGGTGATGTTAATATTAGATCAAAGCTGTTATACATAATACGAGATTTCATATGGAATATAAGAAATATGTAATATATAATATATTTTATCTTCTTTCCGAAAAATTTATCAGCATCGCCATCTTCAATAAGTTAAAGCATCTTTTTCAGGGAAAAAAAACTCATCTCCGTTCATTGTGAACGTCCGTTGATGATATTAAAGTTCCTTTGGAAGTATATAAATATATATATGTATATTTATATAAATATATTTCCTTGAACATAGAATGAAATGCGGGTTGTCAACAGCAGTAAATCTCCTTCTTAAGCCCTGTTGAAGGATATCAAGAACTGATAAATGAACCCAAAATGCTTTGACAGAAATTTCAACATTTTAGTTATGAGATATAGAAGTCACCACAGACGCACAGAGTTAGTTTGGTAGACGACATCGAGAATC
Organism: Thereva unica; assembly: GCA_949987705.1. Taxonomy (NCBI): domain Eukaryota; kingdom Metazoa; phylum Arthropoda; class Insecta; order Diptera; family Therevidae; genus Thereva; species Thereva unica. The sequence continues at coordinate 51,294,796 of OX465283.1, forward strand.
TTTTGGCTTTCTAGAATGAACGAATCATCTATAAGGATATCTTATATACCATAAATGTAAAAAGGATCATTTGAGATGGCCATTAAGCCTAAAGGGATTCCGTAATTAAATACCCGCAGGCAACTTAACAAATTTTGTCATGTTTAGTGTATAACCCCATTTTGCATGGACGACAGTTATAAAGGTTTTCATAATCTCTCGAAAATACACCTTCATTTTAATCCCCCTTCCATTACCTAGGAGCTATTAGTGTAAACTTTTGAGTGTGTTGTCCCCTAATTGCTCCCGGTTGCTTAATGCTTTGGCTCTTATACAAAATACAGAGCTGTGAAATGCCAGAATTTCCCTTAAACGCCATAGTGACACTACCCCTGTCATCCCTGCTGTCTCCATCCACACGCAATTCCTCGTCGGTCCTACGCAAGTTTTTACTTAATTTTGAAAAATTTTAATTGAAAGCAAAATGAAACGTTTTTACGCCCTTAGATTGAAGATTAGATTTTTCTCTATCATCTTTTACGATAAAAAGAGCACCTCTTTTTAACCGAATTCGGTTAAAGAGGAGGAGGTTATCAATCCGATGTGTAGGTATGTTTTTTTATGTGGCAGTTCTAAGCTCAGGAGTCCCCCTTTGTACTATTAGTCCGTTATGTCGTTTGTCACGTCATGGTGCAAGATCTAGCAGTAAGCTTAGTACAGGAGGCAAATAGGTTAAGGGTTATGAGGGTTCAGGAGGGCGTTGAAGAAGATGGCGATGAACCCTGCATTTGAACTTTTGGATGTTTTAGGAGTTCGGAAATACTGACTGAGAAAGGCTGTTTCACAGTCGAGTTGATCTATTTAGAAATGAATTACTAGTTTGTAGAGTGCGAAAACGGGGGAGTTCTAGGTGGAGGGAACAAGACGAGTGGGCCACTCTGGTGTTGCGGGCATAAGATTGCCGTGGAGGTAGGAGAAGGTTTGTTTTGGAGAAACAGTCACAATGATAGTAGCGTTAAATTTTTGTCAGTGCTGCTACATTCCTACGGTGGCTCAAGGGGTCGATGGTGAAGCAAACGATGTCGTTACCGATAAGTTTGAAGGCCCTTTTTTGTACTTTATCTAACCACGCCAAGGTGGTTTTCGGAGCGCTGCCCTAAATGAGAGAGTTGTATTCGAGAAGCGGCCGAATGTAGGACTTACAGCACGGGCCGATGGCTGGAGGAAAAACTTGCATCTCTTGAAAAATCCCAAGCAATGAAATGCTTATTTGGCGATTTGGAATATCTGGTCACTTCAACGCAAGTCTTTGGTTAATGTCACGCCTAATATGTTAAGGGATGGGTCGGCCATTAGTTCAACACGATCCACTAACACGGATAGAGGGTGGTTGTACTTTTTATTGGAGATAATGTTGATTTTTATTTATAAATACACTTTGTTATTTTAAGGTTTATAATATACTAGTTTTAAGAGTTTACAATCACGCGCGCTAAGTGGACCGTGTAGAGGAACCGTAGTACGAGAAGTGGGAGACAGGGATGACGGAAATTGGCTAGATCACTGAACTATGAGTTCAGTGATCGATATAGTGTTCCGAGTGATCGTTTCGATCGTGACGGAAGTTGTTGTGTGACATTGAGTAAAATTTAGTAATTAAACTTTACGCGGTCACTACACTACTTTGTTTTGGTGGGGTGGAATTCGACACGATTCTTCCTTCCCCAACCTAGAATGAGTTCAGTGTCTTTATTTATGGAGTTAGAAATACGCTCACGATCATTAGGACAGGATCTGGCGCATGCTTGTCTTGCTTTATCGAAGCCGTAAGAGTAACGCAGTTGTCAACGAAACTAAGAAGGGGGTTGGAGGGGATTGAAAGTAGGTCATTTATAAAGATAAGGAATAAAGCAGGTGATGAAATTGCTCCCTGGGGGACCCTGGTTGGATTCTAAATATCCCATAAGCTTTTTGTAGATTATCGTTTTCATGGTTGTGGAGAGAACAGAAGTAATTGCTATTGGGCGGTAGTTGGAGGGAAGGCTGGAGTCACCTTTTTTAGATATGGGCTGAACATGTGCAAGTTTCCAAGAGTTTCCAAGGTTAGGCGCATTGTTTTAAGACGATAGGGAGTATATCATCGGGTCCAGTGGATTTGTTGGCATCGAGCTCCTTGAGGCACCTATACACCTCGACAGTCATGAAGAATACCCTGTCCAATGGCAGTCGGTCTGCAGCCTCATTTCCCTCGATACCCCAGTGTCCGGGGACCCAGCAGAGCGAGAGCTCGTTTCTTCTGGTCAGGCTCTGGAGTACGTCAAAACCCCCTGCTACTATTTTGGAAGAAAACTTCCATGTTGAGAGTGCCTTGATGGCAGCTTGGCTGTCAGAAAAGATTTTAATGTTGGCGCCTTTCAGACCTTTCTCAAGGTTGAGCCTATCGCAGGTCGCAATGGCATGTATTTCAGTCTGGAAAACAGAGGGCCACTTACCCATTGCAATCGAGACCTTGGAATTGGGTCCTGCGACACCAGCCCCTGTGCCATGTTCCATCTTTGACCCGTCAGTAAACCACTTTAGATATTTTGGATCCCCAGGAAGAATAATTTCCTCCCACTCAGAGCGATCCGGGATAATCGCTCTGAATTTCCTTCACCGTCGGGGTTAGTGGAAGATATTCTCATTGGAGTCTCGCTAACTAGCTCACAAGGGCTGTGACGCCGGCAGTGCCATATTACCAGACGGAACAAGGAGGTATGTCGCCTGCTAGGTAGAGCCTCAACCTTAATTGAGCTTTGGTACCCCGATAAATCAGCTAAGCCGTCAAGATGGGTTGTTAGAGCCGTGTATACCCTTACGAGTACCGGCTAATGCCCCGGCTTCACCAACCTCAGTTCAGTAATGTTCAGTTCAATCCACATAAGTTGCTTCATCGGCTTAAGTCCAGTTCATGTTCAGTTCGTCCTTGAAATGGTTGTTGCATGTTCGCCAAAAATTAGAAATGCAAAAACTCACTGGAATGGCATTCCATTATTCTAGTTGATTACTTTCTTTTGAGGGAGCTTTTACGTTTAACTTCAGTTCTAGTCCAGTTGGGCGAACTGAGATCTGTTTTTTCCTCAGTTCAATATGTGGAAATTGTATGCGACTTGAGGTTACTTCAAAGTTCAGTTTACCAATTTGCTCGAACTTGCGCGTTCGGCCGGTGAATCCAGGGTATAATGATAATTGGTTAAAACAATAATTACTGAAGTCGCCTTTCAAACATTAGGTTTGAGGAACTTTACATTTATTGTAATACTTAGTGACTTCACGAAGAGGAAAATATGTTAGTGGTTTTCTGGTGGTTTTAAAGGTCGAATCTAGTGGTTTCTCGGGGAAAGAGTTTGCAATTTAATTGTGTGTCGGTGGGTCTTGATACCATTCATTTCACATATCCAAGTATTGCCCATTCGATTTCGAGGCTGTGCTTCAGTTTCTGTAATCGGTAGATACCCCAACGAAAGGGCAGTCCGGCTATAACTCCAGACACTGGCTTCATAGTCCCTGTTAGTCGTACGAGTATATAAGATAAATATAGGTTGCCCAGCTCTCACGAGAGCTAGTACAGAGTACGTTTATACACCAAAAAACTTATTTGGTGAACTAATTCAATCAAAATTCAGTTCAATCAAGGTACAAATCAAAACTGCCGGAGTTCCCCAAGGGTCAATTCTGTAACCTGTTCTATTTCTAATCCTTATTAATGACCTGCTTTCAATCCCTTTCAACCAGCTTCACACCACTAACCCTACATTTTTATTGGTACATAATCTAAACTGAAGTCAATTTGGAGGTAAAAACCGCAGGACTGGATTTGGAGGTATATTTTATTGTATTATTAATAGCAAAATTTTAAAATTCTGAATGACATGACTGCGGCTGGGATAAAAATAATTCGCCTGTGCAGTCAATTTTAATTTCGCTTTGCTTTCAAAGTAAGTTCATCCTCTCAAAATGAGAGCTCAACTGCTATCTCTAATTCAGCAAGACACAACCATCGGAACTGTTTAATTGATGAATTAATTAATGAAAATTTAACATTCCTTTCGTTCCATGGTGAAAAGTGCAAACATTTCTAAAACACACCATCATTACACCTTCTCAAAATTAACAATAAGAATTTTTTAGTAACATTTTTTTATTGCATTAATAAAGACCTTTTGGCGTTGCGGTTGAGTCTAGTAGCCCGAAGATAAATACCCAAAAATCTCTGTTATCTCCCTGCATATTGTAAATGCCCATAGACCTTCCACCTAAATTGACATTTTTGGGGAATTTTCGGATGGCAACCCTCGTCAAATTAAAAAGCACCTGGCGTAAATGTTCAGCCGAGATCAAAGGAAATCTGATGAATGGACAACATTAAAGGATTATGTAACACGAATGTATATTCCAAGAATATTTCGGTATTTTGAAATCTGAAATTCTGAAAGTGAAGAGTTTAGCTTAAAATTAAATTTTCAATGCATGGCGACGATGGTGGTATTTTTATACATACATGTATTTTGGAAAATACAAATAGGTTTTTATAGATTTCAATTTTCTGAAATTTATTTTGGTTATGATCTATTATAATAGATAGATAATAATTATTATCCAAAAAAGAAAAGATTCACTCAAATCCAATTATTTTAAATTCCGTTTTCGCTTGAAAAATATTCACAAAAACATCCCCCGGTCCTGTTTCCTTGAACCAAAAAAAAAAAATAAATTATAACTCCAGGCTTTAAATCCAATTTCTTGTACATATTTCGCATTTCTCTTAACTTTCAAATAAAAAAAAATCAAATTTAATAATATTTTGTTTGGTTTACCGAGGATACATTTTTCTTCCTTTCTGTACAAACTTAATGGGTCATCAGGTCCTGAGATATCCTGAAAACCAGATGACTTACCTTTTAGCCAGCGAAACGTGGACTCTAAATAAAGTCTTAAAACTTTTATGATATTCGCAGGGGCTTCTAAAAATTACGACATGAAGACGGCGGTGAAATGTTGAACTGACATTTTCCGAGTTTTATGTAAATTAATTGGATGCCGTATTTTACAATTTTAATGCGGAGATTTTTTACCTTGCCATTTTTTCGCATACAGAATCATCAGCATGAAAATGCAGTTATTACGTTGGGGGTAGCTATGGCATAAAATAAGGTCCTTTTGTGATATTTTATATTTGTAAAATCCTCCATTTGCAGTTATATGTACATAGGTTGAATTGCATTAAACCAAAGTAAACCTCTCAGAGAATATCTGGGAATCAATGCGACTGTTTTATTTCTAGAAAATTTTTAACTGAGCCATTTTATAGATTTACCAGTGCCAGTCCTAATCTGCACTAAAAGAACTCTGAATCAAATATTTTTGGGTTTTGTTTCGAGGATAAAAAGACCTCCCTTGCTTTGTAGTATGTCACTGCCAGCAGAAGCCAAGGACAATTATCAAACTACTGAGCATTGGTCAGAGAAAGCAGATCTTAGTGACAGACAGCTCAGCGAATTCATGGAATTCTGTATAACCCTCAGAGTGATGAAGGTTGATGAATGATGGATAGATGTATCTGGACTTCAATCCTTCCCGTTAAATTATAAATAAATTAAACCAGCCCGTTTTTTATTGCTTAGTGTCCTTACTATTAAACGTCTGATGAATCTACGAATTCTCGATAAAGGACTTAAATCAACTTGTCTCATTATTTTTCTGCATACATTGATGGTATTAATTCTATAGTAGACAAGTTGGCTTAATTTTTAGAAAGAGTAATTGCAAGAGAAATTGTACATAAAAATCTCTTTAAGTTTAGCAATTATACAATCCCGCCTAAGAATTACCCTTCTAACACAGAAGGTGGGCTGAGAAACTTTTACCGCTATCCTATACTAAATACTAAACACTCTAACAAAGAAGCGTACAACAACAAATTTTTTTTTTTCGTATAGAATGTCGAACAGCAGCTCTAGCCGGAAGATAGAAAGTAGAAAGAGAGAGACAGCGAAGTAGGAAGGAGCTGTCACAACCTAGCCGCGATATTATTACTCCACCCTCTTCCAACCATTTCGCGACTCTGGCATCATCGGGGCATTTGAGAAACAACTCGCTGGAGTGTTATGCCTCCTGAAACGAGTTGAATCTCATCAGCCAACCGATGACATGCGCTTGGTGGAGCGGGGAAGGACTAGCGAAGGCTATGACAGGAGGAATCAGGAATGTAAAGAGGGGAGAAGAAAGACGGGAAGTTATGTGGGTGGGAAAGTGGAAAAGGCGAAGGACCATGGGGCTGGCCGGGACTCGAACCCGGGACCTCTGGGATAGTAGTCAGGCGCCTTACCTCTAGACCACCGAGGCTCTGTAATTGCTCTCTCTCTCAATGCCGTATGGCTTCGTAAGAAACCTGAGTCCACCTTGTCATTCAGTAGCCGATGAACAACTATAGCGTCAGCAAATTCACGACGCTTATGTAGGGGGCTTAAGTTGAGTAATCTAAGTCTGTTTTCATAAGGCGGAAGGGTAGATGCCAAGGGAGATGACTGAGTACAAAACGGACAAACTTCCTTTGAACCGAATCGACTCTTCCAAATTGGGAGGAGTATTGAGGAGACCATATCTAGGAGGCGTAATCGAGTAAAGGCCTAACTTTAGGACATGTGCAAATGCTTAGTGATTAGGGGGTTGCTGGTTTCCGTGGACCACCTTTTTAAAAATCACAGGACTGAACTTCCCTTGGAGAAAATATAATTGAGGTGAGTGAAAAAATCCATTTTACTTGTAAACCTGACCCCTAAGGCTGACAACCTGGCAAAACAGGGGTCAACCTCGGAATTCTGGGGACCGGAGCCATACTCTGCCATTGGCAGAGGGTTGGTAAGGAACTACATCGAGAAATGGGTCGCTGAGGAACACCGGAGACGGTGGGACGCTATGACCACGTGTAGGCAGGCTAAGATGGTGCTTACGTTGCCGATTACCGCAGCCAGAAGAAGGATCCTGCATATGCAAAGGAGAACCCTCAGATGGTTGGTGGCACTGATTACAGGACACGGATGTTTCAGGTATCACCTAAAAAGAATGGGAATTCTGGAGGATGACACCTGTCGGATGTGCCTGGAGGAACCTGAGACGGCCACACACATAGTGTGTCACTGTCCGGCGGTGGCGAGGAAAAGGGCTGCCATAACTGGACTCCATTGGATGGAGGACATGAGGCAGACTCCCTTCAATCAGCTGCTTGCGATAACTAGGGGAGTCGAAGTAAGGGAGCAATGGGACAACCCACTGCAACCCCAATAAGATGACTCTAGGCATGGGGACGAAAAGGGACCCGCAAATAGTGGTCTGATTCGGTATCCCTCGAAAATCTATATATATATAAACCTGACCCCTAGATGCCCATCGCAAAGTTAGCGCGGGGGACTATGTTGTTAAGGAAAGTATAGTCATAAGTTAGCGGACCACACCCACACTTACTAATATTAAGTACCAGGTTGATGAAGAGAGTGTTCAGGTCAACTTGCAAAAGTTTACAATCCTCAATATTTCTTATGTGACGGTAGAGTTTAATGTCATCAGCGTAAATATGGATTTTTCAGTTCTTTAACATGGCAACAATGTCATCAATTGATAGAATAAAAAGAAGAGGCCCGAGGTGACTGTCTTGCGAGACACCAGAGGATGCTTCAATGTTTCTAGACTTGGCCGCGCGGAATATAATCTGGTAGGTGCTGTCGGCTAAATACGACTGGAACCATGCCACAGTTTGAGAACTATAGTAGAGTGGGAGAGCTTGTCAAAAGCCTTACTGAAGTCAGTGTAAACACAGTCGGTTTGGCAGCCCCTAACAAGACGTCGAACTATGTTAGAAGAGAACTCAAGTAGATCAGTAGTAGGAGAATTTGCTGCAAGAATGATAAGGTTGGGAAGCACCCTGTAATTAGAGATTTTTGAAATAAACAGCAGAGGAGACGAAACGGCCCCTGCAGAGAATATTAGAACAGCAGGAGGAATACCGTCAAGACCGGACGAGAAATCATGTGGGAGTTTATTAATATGTTTCAAGATTTCATCCCTAGTTATACAGATAGAATAGTTGTGAGACACTTGTCGGAAATTGTTTTCGTCAGGCTGCATGACTCAAGACGAGAAAGATTTGAGGAAGAACGATGCAATCATGTCGCAAATCTTGGATGGATTGGTACTGAAGGAGATCTCGTGCTGCAAAGTGTTATGGTAATTATCAGTTTTTTCTTATTGTTATTCTTATAGAGAGTTTCGGAGAGTGCATGGAATTGGTCATAGCAATTGTCAAATGCCTAGAAACTCGCAGTGCCTTACGGGGAGCAGTGATTAGCAGCACATCTTTTCTTGCACATCTTGCAATACCGAAATAAGATAAAACTGCAAGATTAAAATAGCAAGACTTTTTGCACATCACTAAGTGTCAAAAGTCTTGCAGTGGTGAGCAAAATGTATGCACCAACGTTTTCGATGCAAAATCTATTGGTAACTTCACGCCATTCTTATCAATATGTGAAGTTGCTGCCCCTATTCCGTATGAAGATGCATCTGTTTGCCAAAACAATTGGTAAGTCTGGTTGATAATGTACTAGTTGAGTCCCTTCAATGATCTCCCGTGATAAGTTCCTGATGAATTTTCCATTAACTTTTTCTAGAAATGTATGCACTTCCTCGGTGGACACATTTTATTATAGCGGTGGTCTTAGCACTTCCGCGTAAATTACGAGCCCTAAATAGTCCACCTCTTTTTAGAAATACACATTTTCTGTGGTTTATCCGTAAACCGTATTCGGAGACACCTTGAGAAACTGCTCTCAAGTTGCTCACATGATACTGATAGTCCTTTCCAGATACTACAATATCGTCCAGGTAAATAGCCCACCTGAGACCAGACAGCATTTGCTCCAATGTTTGTTGATAGATGGCAATGTTTGAAACTCTCCAACATCATGTCTGGGTATAAAACATTTTGGTCTGGCACCCGGCTGCAAATATGAGTGCGTTTTGACCGCAGGACTAAGTCCTAGGTCAGAAGGTGATAAGTCTGCATGGTCTGATAACCACTTTTCGACTGCTTCGGGGATGTCGAAGGTTTCCATATTTATTACGGAATCCCTATTTTTCGAAGAAATCTCGAGACCAAAGGCTTTCAACCAATCAAGACCAAAATTATTTTGATCCTTCGGTATATTCGTAGTTAAAATCATTAATAATTTCTCCTCCTCACCGAGTTTGACATAGACCTCCAATTCTCCCAGGACCCGAACATTAAAATTTGCTTAGATCCATGGTTTTGGAGGGATTTTTGAAGTAAAACTTCTTTAGGGACGTTTGCTTAAAAAAATTTACATGAGAGTGAATCAATCTCATTCGTGTAACGCTCTCACACATGAAAAATCGTCAGAACTTTCGTATAACGATGGGAAAAGGGGCGGACGGGGTACAAGAGACGATGACACTCGGGGCTGTGTGTGTAACAGTTAAAATACACTCTGCCTTACTGCATAGATTTTCTGGCATGTTAGCTACGTTGTCTCCCAGACTTTGCTTTATCCACTGACATATAGAATGGACTGCTTATGAGAAATTTTTCATGGCACCAATTTGTTCCATAGGCTACAAACCTTTTTTCACTCCATGTAAACACCGGAATCACTTTTGAAATTTACATTTTTTTAAATACGTACGTAAAACATTAAAACAACACAAATATTTTGTTTAAAAAAATTAATAAACACTATTTTCACTTTTTCACCTTTTAAAATGCCTTTTTTTCATTAATTTGCAAATTTTATGTGTATCTGATTTAAGTTCTTAACGCCTGTCTTAGCAACTGACATTCTGCCCGGGGGCTTATGGGGAAAAGAGCAAAAGATATAAACATCACTATACCCGTCTATTTTTTTCTAATTGATTTAACGCAAAAGATATAAACATCACTATACCCGTCTATTTTTTTCTAATTGATTTTATTTCTGAGTGCTTCTGTCAGTTTGGGGGCTTATGGATGAGCGAGCGACTATACCTTTTTGGTGCCATCGGTTTGTATGGGAATAATTGCTGATGAGCAGTCCATTATTATATGTCAGTGGCTTTATCTCATTATAGGAATACAAATTCACCATTCTGTAGAGGTGAATTATTTCAGATTTTTCTTGTGGTTTGGTCACTGGCCGGGCTGACATGTTGGAAGCGGCATATACGAGAAGAATTTTCGGCGGTGGTTTGGGTGCTTAGAATATCAGTGGTGAATTAAATGTGTGAGGTGCTGTTGATTAAAATTGGCACCCACTTCCCCTTTGGTGAAATGTGCTGGACCTTTCCCCTTTTTAAATTACAATTTTTTTAACTTGCACAAATCGACGAATCGTTTATGTCAAAACATTACACTGTTGTGAAAACCGTTCCTGATATGTTTTTTGGGTCGCTGATTACGAAAATCAGGGTCCCACAGTCTTAAAATATGCATGTCACCTTTAAATATTCTTAAAAACTCCCTTTTTTTAAGGATTTTCGCGATAATTTTAATTATAATCAAAAACAATCCAATAAAATACATTTTTTGCAATATTTATATTCAAAAGTGGTTGATTTATAACAAAGCAAATTTTATGATAAGGGATAATAGTAAAGGGCTGAAACTATCCCTACATCGTCTGAAAATATAAAGGTTTGTAAAAAATGTTTTTTCAACTTTACGCTTCAAATTCGGTTTAATCAGCCAAAATAAATTATTTTCAATTACGCCTAGAAAGAAGAATTTGAAAAAAGGTTGATTGCATATCTTTTTGCTCCCTTTAAAATTAATTGGCTCCCTAAAAGATTGTATGGGACGAAGTAATCAGGTAATTGGCTAGATGGCCATAAAGGGTGCCAATACCATACTCAAGTAGACTGGGTCTCGTTCGCGTAGGTAAAGCGGCTCGCGTAGGTAAAGCTTCATTGTATGTGGTTGGCGGACTGCTTGGTAAAACAATACCTGGGTTTGGAATAGTCTATGCCGATGCGGATGCAATTATTAATGTTCATGAATGTAGCGGGAGCGGAGCATGCATACAGCTGGTGACATATCCAAGCGTACATGCGTTCAATTCGTTGATAAATAATATAGAAGTGTGTGTATTCAAATGCGACCTGACGGAATGTTCCATGAATGGAATGCATGCCACGCAAAGGTCGGACTACTTTTAACTTTTTCTGTAATGCCGCATTCGAAATAGCACACCCAAGTATGCACAACAAACACATGAACCTTGCATGCGCTCGTTACTTAGATTTTCGGGCTATGTGCGAAAGCCGGGACGGAAAAAAACCATGCAATTTTATGAACCTCTGAATGCAATGCATGAACGCTTGCATATGTCACCAGCTTACTTCCATGAGGCGAATGTTTAGATTTTCGTGCCTGTGGCGGTAGTATCCATGCCTGTGGCGGAAGCGTGCATACCCGTGTGGGATGCGCACTTATGTGCTATACGTACTAGGTACACCGGTTACTTTTAGGTTTTAATGTAAATAGGAATTCATTAATATTTTCAAATAGTATTTTTATCAAGTCCGTCAGTAGATTCGTCACTATTCTTCCTGCATCTGTCGTTGGCCTGAATTTTCTCAAGCGTACTATAGATCCGACAGACTTTCCACTATATCTATTGTATATTACTAGGCGTTGGGCACAAAAGTTTTACTTCTAAAGTGTGGTCTTAAGCACACTCATATTTTTTTTTTTTATGTGATAGCCTAGGCAGTGGAGTGTCGTATGAGTTCGGGAATACTGATTGTGGAAGGTAGTTCCACAGCAGAGTTGTTCTTGGAATAAACAAGGAATAGGATAGACTAGGTGAGGAATGGTAGTAATGCAGCTTTAAGGTATATTGAAGCAATTCAACAGTTCAAAACCCCGCTTTAACCAGCCACAAACTATGTACATCTAACGACAATAAATTCTGGAAATGAATCTACACCACAGCTAATTTGATGAATACAATACAAGACCTATGATTCCCGTGCGATAACTGCTTCAAGGAAAGCCACGAACATATTAATCTTGTTTGAAAGCCATAAAACAAATTCAACAATCATTTGTCAAAGTGTCATTTGAATGCTGAAGCTTAAATTCCTTGTACTCAGAATTTGTTTATGCTCCCTCTTGTATCGACATCTATATAGATGTCGACTAGACATAAAATACAAAAGCTTTTAAAGGCTAAGTGATAGATCCCCCAAAGACTTTCCTCTCACGGGATTTAACTTACAGTACAGTAGGCACATATTTCTACCACCGCGTCGATATGTACATTCCACCCCCAGAATCAAAAGGACAATTTTTTCCCTCTTATGCATATACATAGTACATATGTATATATAAAACCCACGAGGTCTCGGTTTTAAATTACGACATCACGTACATATTTCATAATACATTCACATAACACCAGCATTATTAACCTTCATAAACAGCTCCAGAACACTATTGACCTGACCCCATTTTATTTTCCCTTCTGGGGTATACACAACTTAACTATCTCGATTCCATTTTATCCACCAAAATGCCAGTAACTCAGCTCCTTCTCTTTTTTATATGTTCTATATTTGAAATGATATCAAATTTTCTCTGTGATATAATTTCACCACATACTTTTTCATGGTATATGATTCCATGTGATTGTCAGACCGCTCAAGATGTCCTTTTGTGTTTTAGGTCTTTGATTATTGGTAATCGATGGTTCATTAAATTTCCATGGGGTTTTGTATACAAGCAACAGAAATTCCCACAGACAATTTATCATGTCGGAAAAGTCTAAGCTTTTAATATTAACTGAATGCCATTTGATAATGTTATATTAGAATCGAATGGTATATTACACAGATTCCCATACAATTCGACATACAAACATATCTACACAAACATCTTCATACATAGATATTCCTGGAAGAGCCCGTTGAAGATGGCGAAAGAAAATTTTATTTTTTATTTTTATTTTCTTCTTCACTTTTTTTTTTATTTTTTGAATTTATCCATGCTTGAAAATTCAAAGAAAATGTTTCAATTTTCCTTTCGGAAATATTTTCAGGAAAATTGCAAAAATCGTCGTCAGCTGGTGGCTGTTCTTTCTGTCGAGGAAACATTTCATGCACACTGAGATAAATAAAGAAAGGTTATTTTGGGGCAAAGGCAGAGAACAGAAATAATTCTTAATGGTACCCACTTCAGTGCGACCTTAAATTTCCTCGATGGGGCATGCCTAAGAAACAAACGACGAGGGTTAAGGGGGCGAACTTTGTGTAATTCTAGATTTTAGGAATTTTATTTCTTTACTTAATCCGATCTCAATTTGGGCTATTTTCTATCATTTGTTTACTTAAAGAAATCCCCGCTTTTCTTTGAATGTTTTGAGAGAGCGGGGACCATCGAGAAGGAATTAGTCGATGATTTTGTAAGAAAACAAACCCTAAATTCAAATTTAATATGGCTTTTCGGTCGTCCTGAATTTGGCGAAGATGAAAGAGTTCCTTTTTATGTTTTTTTTTCCTGCTTTTCGGGTCAACAACATTTACTCGACCCTCCACATAATTCGAATTTGTGCTTAAAACTTAATCCCTTTTCAATCTCATTGTTGGATTGGATAGTGGGAGTTGCTTTATCTCTCTTAAGGCCGTATCAGATTCAAAGCAGCAAAGCAGAAGAATTGACAGCGAACTGTTTATATTGCCTTATGCTGGTCACGTGACCAGGAAATGCTGCCTGTTCCTAATTTTGCTGCAAGCAACAATGTTCGCCATTTCTCAAATCAGGGAGTTACTTCAAGTAAATTCTTAAGCCCAGACGCAAAATTTGGGGAAATTGTAATTGATTTTTAATTTATTTTATTACGATCCAAAACTAACGCAAAATACTTACCATGTATGTTAACCAGTCTGCTCTTTTCAACACGCGCACCAAGGGGTGAGACGGCTCTTCACGACTCTTCACGAATTTTCATGGCTCTTCATGGCTCCTCACGACTCTACACTACTCTCCACAATTCTTCACGGCTCTTTACGACTTTACGCGGCTCTGCACGACCCTCCACGGCTCCTCTTCTGGTCCTGAAACTGGAAGGCGAAATATTACTTCGCTCGCAGATTTTATCACTATCAAGGGAGCCTTCGGCAACAATATGACATGGGCATTTTTATATAGTTTTATCAGACTTACCGCAAAGATAATAATGGTGTTCCAATATAAAAAACGCCCTCTGCACTAAGATATAGGGACCCAAATTCCGTTGGAAGGAGGACGTAGACCTGGACACTCAGAGCTTAGGGATGACAAACTGGATGACATCGGCTCAGATTTTTGTAACAGTTAGAGCCTGAATGCGAAATTCCTGGCCGTTACGTGCGAATTATTACTCCATGCCCCTGATAGTCTCGCACTAAGTGAAACCCAAGGGTTACCAGATCTTGATTTAGATCGATTTGAGGTGAAGGGTGTAACTTAGTGCACAACTTTTCCGCTTATAGGGGATTAGCCATACATATTAGGAATGACGTTGCGTTTCAGAAGGTGTACAGTAGCACGTCCTCTGATTTTAACCATCTTTGGATAAAAATAATTATCCATAGCCATTTCATATTCTTCTGAGTTCTAATATTAGTAATGAAGCCACCACCTCAGCCTTCGATGCGATTTCCGAACGGATTTTCGGATTTCGTTGTTGCGGGTGATTTCAACGTTCACAATGTATATTGGCTAAATTAGCGAGCCTCAACAACTTACACCAAACTGTTAAATGTCCCACGAGAGTCCCTGATATTCCAAGTCAAGGAGCCCATCTCCTTGATCTATTTCTTACTTCTCATCAGACGATGAGAGAGATCTATTTCTTACTTCTCATCAATTCTTTTTAACCTGACTCTGCTATGTCACTCCCCACTCTCGAGAATACCACCGACTCAATGGACGGGGTTCACTTCAAGACTCGCGAGGTATTCAGGTGCCTCAAAGAACTCGACGTCAGCAAATCCACTGGTTCCTACAAAATCCCCCTATGGTACATACTTAAAAATGTGCCTCACCTTTGGCTAAACGCCTGCGCAAACTTTTTTGCCCTGTCTTACTTCTCCGGAGTGTATCCCGACTCTTGAAACCTGGCTCATGTTCAGCCAATTCCCAAAAAGTTGAAGCCAGCGACCCCTTAAGCTACCGCGCAATAGCAATTACTTCTGTTTTCTCTAAAAGCTGATGGAATATCTTGAATGCAATCAAACTATACACGACAGGCAATACGGCTTTAAACCAAAACGGTCTACTGGCGATCTGCTTGTGTATTTAACCAAGCGTATCAATCAAAGCATTCACCGCTTTGGTGAGCCTGGTCTGGTTTCTCTAGATATCTCAAATGCTTTTGACAGGGCATCGCACCCTGCTCTGTTGACTAAACTCCAAGCTCTTGGTATAAACTTAGTTCTAAGGAACTGAATTAAGAGCTTTCTTTCAGGCCGTTCAATCAAAGTAGTATTGGAAGGCGTCGAATCCAACCCCCACGCCATTTCAGCCCAGGGATCAATTCTATTACCCAGACTTTTGCTTCATTAATTAATGATATTAATCCTGTTGAATTTAACGCCACCAAAACGAAGTTCTGTCTGATCTCCAACATGAATTGTATCGACCTTCCACCTAACTCAGTGGGTAAAGAGAAACTAACGGCTGACTGCTGGACTGACTGACTGAGGATCTGCGATGGAATGATCTCATATTCTAAATCAATCGCCAAACAAGCCTCCCAATGCCTTGGATTTCTCAAGAGATGCTAGCTCCTCCTCCAGCCAGCCGCCTTGGCTACAATCTACAAGTCCTACATTCAGCCCCACCTTGAATAAAACTCGTTTATCTAGCCTGGCGCCACAAAAACCACCACGGCTTGCCATCAAACTCAGTGGTGATGGCCCCTTTCGCGCCTCCATAGACCTTAACCAACAAAATTTTATCAAGCTCATACAAAATTTTATCGCTACTATCATAGTGACTGTTCCTCCGAAACAAACGCTCTTCTACCTCCACGGCAATCTTATATCCGCAATACCAGATTAGCCCACTCACCCCTCTCCCAGCACTTGCAGGCTGTCCTTTCGCGCACTCAACAAGATAGCAGTTCGTTTATCAACAGAACAACTCGACTGTGGAATAATCTCTCGCAGTCAGTATTTCCAAGCTCCTACACCATCCAAGAGTTGAAACGCCGGGTACATCACCACCTTCTTCAATATCCCCCGTACCTTCATAACCCCTTTTACCTATTCCCTACCCCCTGTACTAAGCTTACTGCTAGGCATTGCACCATCACGAGACAAACGACATAACGGACTAGTAGTATAAACGGTGATTCCTGAGCTTAACACTGCCACATAAAAAAAAATAACGAAAATGATTAAGTTTCCATAAAGCATATTCCACAATAGATTTGGAGCAGATTATTTTTTTTTTTTGTTCAAATTTGCCGTCATATGCCCGTGTGTAAAGCTCAGTACTCGGCCATTTAAACTTTTTGGTCAAACTGTGGACCGAATTTTATTTTTCCTGTTCGTCTGAAGTAGTTAAACTGACACAAAGTGCACTAATGAGATGCCGTAATGGTAGTACATAGTTTCTCTTGGGTTTTCTCTCTTGCGAAAAAATTATTACCTAGAAGAACGAATAAATCGTAAAAAGGTAAGCTCTATAGCTCTATTCACAAAGGACCACAACAAATAGCTCTAATCCCCTCAAGGAGCCATTGTTCGGTAAAAATTTGAGAAGCATTCTAGGCTTTAGAGTACCTAAGCAAGGCCCAGGTTAATTAAAAACTTTAAATTCTGAATTAATAATGATTTAAAAAGGCGAATCCAAATGGTCGTTAGATAATGGATAAATGCTAATAAGAGCCTCTCTGAATCTCCACAAAATTTCTAGAACAGAGCAGCATCATTGTTGGTGAAAATGTTGGGCGTACGCTTAAAGTAATCAGCGATGATTGAAAGAAGACTCATCAATCCCAAGCCACAAAAGAGCGAACAAAATGCAAAGCAGATAAAGCCAGGAGCTGAAGTGACCTGGTAAGAGGTTAATCAACGATGTTCAGCTTGTCCATTTGATGATAGCAGGAATGTTTCAGGAATTGGCGTTGTATTAGGAGATATCGGCCAGGATGAAGCATAGATTAAAATCTTTTCCGACTTGTGTTTAGCTCAATTTCTGGATGTTGATTAGGAAGTACGGAGGAATCATCTGTCCGTAGCCCTCCGTAAGGACATTATCTAGCTTATCACCGGTGTTATTCAAATTTTTTGATAATCAAAAAAACTTGAAAATTATTTCGCTTTTAAAGAATTAATTTTTACTAGGAATCATTTTGCACCAAAAAAGGAAAAAACGGACACTTGTAATCCTGGCGATTTTAGTAAAAACAAAATGTTCACATCTGCAGTCTCCTCTTCGCGAAAAATTCATGAATAAATTCTTGTTAACTACTTCTAAGGAAATTGTTATTGTCTGTAAGAAATTCTTCTGGGATACTTTCACCATTAACAATGGAAAATTTTCACGTGCTCCAATGAAGTTCCGCTTGGGAGGTAAATCACCAGGAGTGAGGGGATTTGTGTAGGAGGAATGCAAGGGGAATCCCAGAAAAAAATGCTTGATAAAAACTTTTGAAGTTTATTAGGGAGCGGAAAATAAAATTTAAAAACAATTTGGGGTTTTTTAAACAAGGCGTGAGTGGAGAGAATTCCAGGGGTCCAGAAAGGTTCCCTCTTGTTTCCTTTTATAAATTTAAATAAGTCCGTCAGTTAGTAATAAAAAAACATGAAATCCTGCTGTGAGACACAAAGGCATGGGGCAATGCTGAATCCCAAAATGAGTCACAGCAATTAATGAAAATTGTGCAGGACCGTGACGATTTATTTCGAAAATTTTAATTCTTAAACATTTTCACTTTTTGCTACTCATTTCGTTTTTAGATCAGAGATTATATTTTAATGGCTATGGTAAAACTTGGGCTTTAATTTAATCTGATTTCACAGGAATCACCCTCGGGATGGATAACATCTTGCCGGTCCTGAAAAAGGACCAGGGTTTAGGGGAACGGTTTCCAGGCATAAATTAGTTCAAGTAGAGTGCACCCAGGGCCTGCAGATAAGTATATGTACTTGAACACCATTTACCAATGTTGGGCATAATCAAATAATCTTTCAATCATACTAATAATCATGATTAAAACCAACCATGATTTAACAGGGGCGGTGCTTTCATAGGTGCTAATGGTGCACTAGCACCGGGCGCTTTTAGACGGGGCGCAGTTTCAGATAGATTTAAAAAAATTGAAACTATAAAAAAAAATAAGTGTACCTGTGATTTCATTTGCATACATTACCACAATTCATTTTTATAACCTCGATTTAGTTTTCCAGATTTATTTTCCCGATAAAATATTTTCTACTTCAACTCATGCAACCTTGTAGAGGAACTTACTCCAGATTTTCAAACAGGGTGCGGCAAAAATCCGGCAACGGTCCGATATTTCCTGAAGGGTCGGTTTTCATGAAAAATGTTTCGAACTCAACTTGGAGGTATCGTTTGCACACAAATCTCGTTCTCACCCACTTACCCCCTTGAAGGGGGGTATGGGGGGAATCTAAAATTCCAATGAAAGACCCCTATTTTGTTCACCGATTCTGATATTCTGAAGAGAAATATGAAACTTTTGTCTTAAAAAATTCTTACAGGGATACCCCCAAAAATCATCAAAATTCAAAATTATCCCCGAAAATCTTTCCTTGTACCCCCTAAAAAAAATTCTATTAAAAACCGAGTTCGAAAACGCATCTAACAAGGAGGACTTTCTGTTAAAAATGAGCATTGTTAACTCCTGGCATATCCTCAGCACAACTTCCTGTGTGTTTAGCTTCTGCAGTTGATATTTCAAATTTCACAAGAGGCTTACTGATATATTCACTATGAGAACCAAAATTTCAGGAATTTACTGAAAAATCAACGCAATTTGCTACCAAGCTATAAATGCCTTCTTTATTTCGAGCTTCTTCGTCTTTGGGATCCAGTCGAAAAAAGTCCATTTTATATGATCAGCTAATGGGGCGCAATATGGCGAACTGCACCGGGCGCAAAAAAAGCCACGCGCGAGCCCTGTGATTGAATAAATCATGATTACATAAATCACTAAGGGGTCGTCCATAAATTACGTGAGGCGATTTATGCGATTTTTCGACTCCTTCCGCCCTTGAGGGAATGTCGTGAGATTTGGCTCGACCCCCCACCCCTCCGCCTAATCATCTATGGTGATTTTTCAAATTTTAGGTAATCTACAGGCGTACCCACAAGATATAATTTTAAATAACTGATCATTTGAACTCTTACTCCTCTATTCCACTCGCCTTTTCCGCTTTATGTTTCCACCATCTTGTGTGGCCGCCGTTTCGAATTTGGAAGTAAGCCACACAGGTAATTGTATTCTACTCGTAATACCCTTTCATTTGATAGCTATGTAAGGGAAACACAATTGCAAAATTCTGCCGTCATCTAGGAGCCACCATCCTGTTTTTGTTACAAAAATGTCATATTGCATTGTCACGCGAACTATGGGCAAAATCGGTTACATAAAAGTGGGTCAAAATCAGGTTGGAAGCGGCGTAAAACAATAAAAATGGTGAATAATCGTACTAGTTATTTAATTATTAATTTATTTTGGGTATCCATGAATCTACAAAAAAAATTAGGTTTCTATCTCTTCTAGTTTGGCTCCAATGTGTGACGGAACGCACAAGCAGACACACAGACTGACAGACAGACCGACAGACACTTTCTTTTATTAATTAGAAGAAAGAGGTGGTTCTGCTTCTGGCTTCCCGAAATTTATTCATTATTCACCATTCAATATCATTGGTATTTGACTGCAATTTTGTTTATTCAAGTTGGACCGTCTGTTGTATGGCGATAGAAAAACTAAAACCACCAAAGGCAAATTTTTCCTACTGAACCGTAGCCCTAACTAAAACCCCAAAAAATGATTCGGCAACAAAACTAGTTTTTACTCCAACTAAAAACGCCAAAACCGAATTTTTATACAGAACCAGCTATGTCACTTACTAAAAACGCAAAGTGGATTTGGCAACAAAGCCATCTATCAAACTCAAACAGAACCAGCTTTTGGTCCAACTAGCCCCACAATAAGCAAATTTTTCCTAAAGAACCAGCTTTTGACATTTACTAGAAATCCAAAATTCGTTTAGTGTACTTATCCTCGGCCTGCCTACTCTGTCAGTTCCCCTCAATTCCAAATTTTCGTTACGGTCTCATACACTAAAAAGGTTCCTCTTCCGCAACAAAAAGTTTCACTTCAAAAATATTTTTTTAATATAAACGACTTACATGTAAAATGGGCCGATTTTCAGTGCTATCGGACCACAATTGCTCGTCAATCAGATTGAATTTTGCCAACATTGCCATTTACACAGGCGATACAAATATATGGAACTGTTCTGCCGAGTTGTGGATTGACAACAGACTGATTCTCTATTTCAGTAAAAATATAAGAACTTGCTTTTGGAGCCTTGACCTTGAGCGTAAGGAGTTTATTGAAATGTGCGCCTTTTCAGGAAACATTTTAGGAAAATTAAAGA
The DNA here is from genome assembly GCA_949987705.1 of Thereva unica. NCBI lineage: Eukaryota > Metazoa > Arthropoda > Insecta > Diptera > Therevidae > Thereva > Thereva unica. The sequence goes on from OX465283.1 coordinate 51,315,484, forward strand.
TTGCATACTGCAGGATATGAGATATGATATTACAAAAGCGACAAGGCTCATTACACTATTGCGGCAGTAAATCGATTCGGCACAGTGATATAGTATGCATATAAAAAAATGAAATGAACATGTTCTCCTACAAAGGATAAAGAAGAAAGCCTTATTTTATGCAGAGGTAAAGACAACGTACGAAGAATACCATGCTCTGACTGCTAAAATAGAGAAAAAATCCTTCCAACCCATAACTTATACCTAGTAATATCCATAAAGGAAATCATCATGCAGCATGGAAATCCCCTGACGGGAACAAATCGATACAGATAGATCATGTCTTCATATATTGTAGTTACCCTAGTCACGTATTGGATGTTAGGGTGGAATAAGGAGCAAACATTCACTCAGTTCACTACCTGGTAACAGTGGTACGAATGCACAGAAAAAAGGGAAATCTGCCAAAAATATAATGGATGAAAAACTGTTTTTTAACATATGGATCAGGAAGAAAACAACGACAAGACAAGAATGTTGAATTTTGTTCATAGTATTAGCATTACTTACATCACCAGCAGGGCCGGCTTTAGATATTTTAGCGCCCCATGCCAGATTTTTTTATGCGCCTTTGCTTTTTTGAAGACATTTCTTTTAAGTAGATTGCCTATGTTATTTTGCACAAATTGTACAACAACCCGAGTAAAGATAAAAGATACAACGGGCGAACACTGGCCGCTTGGGAGCACATATGGTCTCACGACGGACAAACATGACCAAAAGATTTAAATGGCCGAGTACTGAGCTGTACAATTTGAACCAAAAAAAAAATCGGCTCCAAATCTATTGTGGAATGTGCTTTACAGGAACTTGATCATTTTCGTTATATACGAACAGTAGTCCTTTGGATTGTTATGCCTAAAGACTATCGATGGATGCACAAGAGAAACAAGCTCGCCAGTCGTCGGTTCGTTAATGATTGTGTTTTTCTAAGGTTATATGGTTATTTCCATGATATTAAAGCAAAATCTACTATTTATAAAAATTTTTGTCAGTCTGTATGCCTGTATGTCTGTATGCCTGTCTGTCTGTTTGTCCGGGCTAATCTAGGAAACGACTAATACGATCGGGATCGGACTTTAACTGGAAGATTCAGTATATTTGCGGGCATGTTTTAGGCTATTTGTATACGCTTTACATTAGCTTCATCTGTATGTATGCATGTATGTGTGTATATAGACAAATCTTGCAACCTGATTTTGACCCACTTTCATATAACCGATTAATTTAAAATTTTGAACATATGTATAGTTTGCCTGACAATGCAATCTGAAAATTTTGTAAAAAAAAAATCAATATGTGTCAGTCTGATTCTAACATGCACTAAACTTAGACGTGTTTTGCGAAGCTCCATCCTTAACAACCTCCAGTGTTTATTTCCATTTTAAAGTTGTTTCAATTTGTTTTCTCGATCCTCTTTTCTTTTAATAAAACATTATTAAAGCCGTGAATATATTGTGTTAGTGCGCTCTGATATTCTTTAAATCTTTATTTATAAAATGTCGAAATCTCATCAAACGCGATCCACGTCACTTACGTAAACTTATTAAATCTCTTGTTGTTCCTCATTTCCTTTACGGCTCGCTGGTATATATTTCTTTCGACTCAACTTGCCGTCAGCGTCTTAGAGTGGCGTTTAATGATTGCATTAGGTTTATTTTTCATATGAGAAGATCTGATCATGTGTCGCGAGTACAAAATTCCTTACTGGGCTGTGACCTCTTTCAATTCATCGATCTCATGGCTCTTCTTCTTTTGCATAAGGTTTTTTATACCAAAAGCCCCTGCTACCTTTCTGACTTCCTCTTTCCTTTGCAATCCTTGAGATCCGTTAAATTCCTGATTCCTGCTCATTCTTCCCTAATCGGTAGTCGTTCCTTCTTTGTGCATACTCTCAGAATTTGGAATAATCTTCCAAACTACATTCAGAGAATGAGCTCAGCCACAACATTCAGAAGACATGCGTTTCTTTTTCTATCTTATTCTTCTCACTAACTATCTATGTCCCTCCTATCTCTATCACTCCCACTTCAATCTTAATTTTAATTCTACTTTCTTTCTTTTTTTTTTTTTTGCTCTGGAATTTTTACTATTTTCTTATTTTTGAATTTTTATTATTTTTTACTTTTTTATTATTTTTATCTTTCAATTATTAAGTTTAATTTTAATTATATTTTAATTTTAATTTTAATCTTAATTTTAATTTTAATCTTAATTTTAATTTTGTTCCTTTTTTTTGTACTCTAAAAGATGTATATCTTGTGTACTTTAAAATCTATTAAACTATTAAACTATAATATGGCGGTTCCAAGATGGCGGCCAGCAATTGTGCTTCTCCGACCCCTGACATGGGTATCAAATGAAAGGGTAGAAGCTCAGGAAAGGCCTTTATACTGTGACAATCTATTTTTTCGTATAGAATGCAATGTCGAACAGCAGCTCTAGTTAGAAGATAGTGAAAAGAGGGAGAAGGGATGGAAGGAACTGCCGTAATATTTTTTTTATTCCACCTACTCCCAAACGTATCTTCCTGTTGTTCTTTACTATCGCGACTCTGACATCGGGGAATCGAGAAACAACTCGCTGGAGTTGCTATGACTCCTGAAATTAGTTGAATCTCATCAACCAACCGATGTCATGTACTTTGGTGGAGCGGGGAAAAGCTAGAGAAGGCTATAACAGGAGAAGTCAGGAATGTAAAGAGGAAAGAAGAAAGAAGGAAAGTAATGTAGGTGGAAAGGGGAACAGGCAGCGTGGGGCTGCCGGAATTCGAACCCGGGACTACTGGGATGGTAATCAGACGCCTTACTCCCTAAGCTACCGAGGCCCCCCAAATAACCTCATAAATGGTAAAACAGCTTAGTTTGTTGATATTTGACAATCTAGTTTTTGATTCTCTTATGGCAAATAATCGCCGGTCCCCTAGAATGTACTAGGCTATGCAAATAGATCAATTACTACCGCATGTACTACCGCATGTTACTTTTCCGGATTCCTATCTCCTGCTAGCTCTGTCCAGTTTGTTATACAAAGTTTACTACATTTTCTAGCATGTCATCCATCCACATATTTTTTGACTGTCCTAGGCTTCTTTTTGCTGATGGTCTACCATTGAAAATTTCTGGCTAACAAGCTTTCTTCCGAAGCTCATACATCGTCCTTTTGTTCACAAATTTTAATTTGATTGTTTTGTGAGTTTGGTCAATATGCAAGCGTCAGACCCGTAGCATAGGAATTCTGGTTCGGTGCAGTGAAAACGTGAAAAAAAGTTTACACTTGACGTTTTACACACCTTTTTTCACTTTATCACTGCACTCAACCTGAAAAAGCGATTCTCGTTGCATTCGTGTAAACTTAATGCTGAATAAAGGCTGAATTGAATTTTTATACTAGCAAGTGACAGTTTATCAAATCTAGTAGGTCCATATCTAAAGTGTAAACTTTTCACGACTTCACTCTAAATTTCACGGTGTAAAAAAATTTTATACGTGCAAAGTTTTTGACAGTGGTTTGCACGGTATAAGAATCGCAAACAAAGGTGTAAACGTGTAAAGTGTTTTCACGTTTTCACTGCACCGAACCAGAATTGCCCCCCAGGGCGGATTAATGTTTTATGAACTCCCACTTTGCATGGCTTGAGATTTATTTGTACTAGTGTACTAGATTGCAGACTAGGGTGAAATAGGTTTATTTGCGGCTACAGTTTTTTCACATTAAATTCACCCATTTGCAAATCAAATTGAGGACCTTGCTGCAAGAGGGGGGCAGATCCAATTTTTCGATTTTCGGTTTTTTTTCACTTACTTTACTTAAAAAAAAATTTGCTATCGTTTGGTGCATGTTCGGAGTAGTATCGACGAAAAGCAAGAGCGCTATAGAAATATTTGGATCTGCCCCCTATGTTTTCGTTCTACGTTTGGTGCAAACTTTTATAAAGTTTGAGTTTTTTTTATTATTAATAAAAACATCATTGTTACTTCTGATGTTATGTTCATTGTTTAAATAAAAAATTAATACTATTTGTGTGTTTTTTAGCTATTACCCAATAAAACGAAGTCAAATATTGAAATCTTGGTGCAAAAGGGGGGCAGATCCAAATTTTAAACGGCTCCCAAACTCTTAAAAAAGCTATAATAACTCTAAAAATTATACTATCATCCCATAATATATGTATATTTTTAATTAGCGTATAATTAATAATCAAAGGTATAATCGTTATTTTTTAAAACGTTTTTTTTAATTTACCAAAGTTCTTAAAAACTGGATCTGCCCCCCTCTTGCAGCAAGGTCCTCAATTAATCCTTTTGCAAATGAAGTTCACCCGTTTGAAAATTAAGTAGTACTTCTATAACAATGTTAGTAAATCTAGGTTCGGCCAAGCTCGACACACCAAAATATATTACTATTCATACATTTTGTTGTTAAGAAAAGGCACACTCTACTTTTTCTACCACCACATTCTCCAATTCTGAAGGCCATCGAGGAAATATTTTCCAAAATCAAGTTTAGGGCAAAAAATAAGTATGTTAGTCGATCCTTCGTTACATTTCGTGTATGAATACAATACAAGCGCACGTGCATTGCAATTTCCCCTTCGAAATTCGTTTACGGGCAACAACACTCCTTCCATCTGACCACGACAAGAGTGACAGTGAGACCGTTGAATTGTGATTGGGAATATAAAAGAGCGGTGATTTGGGGTTTTAAACGAACGGAATGACACTTTTCTTTTCGGATGTACTTTCATTGTGGAAGTTGGGACTCTCACTGCCAATGTAAACGCGATTTTGAAATTCCCAATTGTTTTGGCGCACGCTTATGAGTGCAGCGAGGCGCACCGGGTTCCAGCTAGTAGAAGTGTCTATGTACTTAATTTTCGAACGGATGAATTTGATTTGCAAAAGGGTGAATTTCCTTTGCAAAAGGATGAATTTAATTTGCAAAAAGGTGAATTTTATTTGTAAAAAGGTGAATTTAATTTGCAAAAGGATTAATTTGATTTGCAAATGGGTGAATTTAAGGTGAAAAACTGTATGATGCACAGATGAATATTGTTATGCTTTATTTTATTTTCTGCGATAAGCATTATATCTCAATATATTAAGTTGTCTACAATTTCCATTCTATGATCGTCAAGCCTGCTACTTCGTCCTAATCGTTGCTCTCGTTTTGATACAATCATGCAGTTTGTTTTCGTGTCATTCACTCTCAAATTAATCTTTGCTGAGCTTTCTACAATTCTTAAAACAACTTCCTTCACGTCTTGCGCTTTGTGTGCTAACTCAGCTGCTTTAATGACGACTTTATATTCATTGAACTAATTTGTATGAAAAGGTTGTAACAAATCCTCAACTACATAACAGTATAAAAGCATAAAATTGTATATGGCAATCTGTGTAAATACTGAGACTACATCGCATGGCAGAACATAGTACATTGTCTGTCAAAGTTAAACTTCTCATCGAACATGCTGAAAATTTGACGGCTGCCAAGAACAGGTGAAACAAACTAACATAGCACAAGAGCATGCTGTGTTTCCTTTCTAGCCTGAAGTACAACATTATTCAGGACGCAAATATATCGATTCACAAATATCCCCAAAGAAAATTGTTGTTGTTTGTTTTCTAACTGTCGTCGCTTTTGTGTTCTTAAAGCCATTTAAAAATATTTAATTAATTAATTTTGAAAAATGTACACAAAACACAATTAAATTTCAATCTTAAGACAGCTCAGGCACACGAACTTCTTTCGCAATTTACCTTCGAGCAATTCTTAAATGGAATGAAAAATGGAACCCAGTACAATTTTTAGAAGTCGTTCTCGACATAAATGTAATGGAAACTTAAATCGCCTATCCACCCTCGTGCTCTAAGTCTAAGTGGTGTACGCTGTACTTTTTATCGTAGTTACAAGTAGGCTTTCTCCGCAAAAGTTTTCTGAATTATCACCTAGCAATTCCCTTCAAACTGTGATACTATACCCAGGTATGAGTTCTTTCTGGCTTAGAAGGGAGCACTTGGTGTTTTATTGTGCGCTCAGCTAATGTTAATAAATATATATATACACATGATTTTCAATTTATTCTTAAAATCCAAGTAATTTATAATGTGAAACACCCCCACACCCTTCGGCAATGATTTATGACATTCATGTAAAAATATTGCGCTGCCTAAGATAAATTGCATTTTCATTTGCTAGTGCTCCGTGGGAATGGCTTGCGATGCAAATAGCAGCAATTTCCGGATGAGTTATGCCATTCAATTTGTTATGGAAATAATTTCCCTAAAATTTATATGTAAACGTATGGTGTAGAGTCGTGGTGAGCGGTTGCATTTTAACTCCATTTCACATGCATGCGTACCTGTGTACTTTATAATGTTTCGTTTTTACATAATGCTATCAAGGCACTTGCTTCGGTAATGATCCTTTCCTTTTGATGGCTTTAGCACTTATAAATCAGTTTGAAATTACAAATAATCATGTTTATGACCTGATAATTTGAAATGTCATTATTACTCCAGGTAATTGTGCAATAAATTATATAAGTGAGAACTGGTATCGTAATTTTGTGTGGTGTTTGAAAAAAATAAATAAAAGTAAGACCAAGGGTTGGCAGTGCTAAAATGTCATTTATTTATTTCTTTCGTTAAAAATTTAATTTGAATCCATTACGAGTTTATTATTTCTAGAATTTGGAACTTTACAAATTGTAATTCATAAATTTATTGTAGATATTTTCATTGTTAAATGATGATAAATATTGACTGAATCGTGTTTGAGACTTTACCGTTATTTTCTTAAAGCCTACGCAAAAATCTCTAATTTTTCATTTATGTAACTTATTTAGTTATTCGGCTTTAAGACCGGAATCCGGTTGTCGACTTTCGCTTGTACGAGGGTGATCTGAGAAGTTTCCTACCTCAACGTGAAGATGGCAGAACTCGTCAATAAAAGATTGTGACTGTAGTTGTACATCTTTTGACAGTTGCTCACCAGAGTTTCAGCCATTTTGGATGCGTAGTTGTTCTTTGACAGTCGTTTGAGTGAGTCGATGTGAAAATCAGTAGTTGCAGTTTTTGGACATCCCGGCTCACGCCTAGATTCGCCAATTTTAAGCAGTTTCTTGCTGTGCTGTCTCTTAGCGTGATTAAGGAATTGTTGGAGGCCGGTAGAAAGGGTGTCAGTACATTTTACGGCTTAATATCAGAAAACTTCTTAGCTACACTTGTTGGCCTGATATCTTGATACTTGTTGGATTATTGCACACTGCGCCCTGAATTAGCACTAATAGAGGATAGAAACGGCGGACGACCACTTGAGCCTTAAGGAGTATAATTCTGCCCTTCATGTTCTCTGTGAGTGCCTCGCAATTGCTCAAACAGTCAAGTGTAAGCGATAAGCCACTAGACAGAAATGCGGCGCCAAGTCTGACACAAGACAAGTACGAGTCAATGCTGGAAAGGTAAGCTGCCGACACGAGTCCCCATTGCCCGGTCAAATTAGCGGGCGATTTCAACCCTTGGACTGTCGAATGGGGCAGCCGACTAACGGATTCAAGGTAGCGCAGTATTCTTGCGATTAAACCTGGTGTTCGCGAAAACACCTTCCAAAGGGGTGGGAGAACATCTGTAATCGCCATCACCTACGTGATGGATTCAGTGGCGAAGGACCTACAGTGACTAGAAGATGGGCCGTTAAGAAACTCGACGCATAGGTGTACGAGGAAGTATTCCTGCATGATGCGAGGTCGGCAGGAGGTGCCAGAGAGTGGACAGACCGTAACGCATTCATGCCGCGGCGCCAGTAACCGTAGAGATCGGCATCCCGATGACCATCCTCAAAGCGAGAAGGAAAACCCAGAGAAGCCGGAGCCGTCCGAATTACGACGAGCTCCTAAAAAGGTATAAGAAGCGACAAAAAGGCTGAACAAGGCCATCGCTAGAGTTAAATTCGACCACTTCAAAAGGTTGCGCAGAGAAACAGACTTGACCCCTGGAATTTTAATGTCAGCGGTCAAGGGTAATCGCTCTCGGACAATCAACCCACCCTTCAGGTCGACTTAGAAGAGGCACCTGCGATAACCGCAGAGAAGATTTTGGAGCCCACAAAAAAGGTAACCATAAATAAGGCCCCTGGCATGGATGGCATACGAAATAAAGCGGCGAAACTAGCAGCGACGATAGCACCAGACAGGTTCGCTGAAGTCTTTACAGCGTGCTGAGAGAGGAATTCTTCCCGGAGCGATGGAAACAGCAGAAACCGAAGCCAAACAAGCCTTTAAAAGGACCCGTTATGGTACAGACCGATATGCCTCCGAAGTTGCATGGGCAACATTTTCGAGGGGGTGATCTGTAACAGGATTCTCCCTAGCATCGGGGTAGGGTAGGTGGCCTGTCGGACAAACAATTTAATATCAGAACTGGTAGGAAAGTAATCCTGAGAGAAGCTAGTTCAAATAATTATAATAGTGGTAAATTCACAAGATTTTTCTAGAGACCGTTAGCCAGTTATTGGTTTCTGAACGTCACCAAACAAACATTTCCTTCGTACTTTGTTGGCTACACTAAAGCGGGTGTTCGCATTCCTATGGAGCGTGTTGAAGCGCCACTGATAAACTGGAAAGCGAATGAATTCATTTGGAAATTCCAAAGCTTTCGGGAGATATTAGCAATAATCAATGTAAAGTACTAATTACATTTTTAATAATAATTTGCTTGGTTTTGTTGGAAAGCTATGGCTGTCTTTTTAACAGCCGAAGTTTTTCCATTTAAACAAAAAAAGCCCCGACCGAATGTTATGAAATTTTTTCCAGAGCATTATATTGTTAATATTCTTCTTTCGGCACCTCAAAGAAGTCGATATAGTTTTTCGTCCGCGCGGTATCGTGCAGGTACGAAAATCACTTATTGCGTTCAAACCAAAAAACGGCTTTTCAGATCATATTTCCGTTAATACGCTTCGAACCACACCTCAACGCAGTCGTTATCTTTTTTGGTTCGCGCGATATCGTGCAGGAAACAAATGACCACATACGTACGCACACACACACATACTTCCTCCCAAATTTTTGTTTAAAATTCTATTGACACCTTGAAAAATGAAAATACGTTGAAAATTTCGATTTCGATTTTCGGACCGATTACAATAACTTCCCTATACTGGGAAGTTAAAAACCCTTTAACTTGATTTTGACTCACTTCCATGCAACCGCTAAACATCAAATTTTGCACATATGTATAGCTCGCAATCAAAATGCAATCTGACCATTTTGTAGAAAAGCCAAGATGGCGGTTCAAAGCTGGCGGCCGATTTTTGTATTTATGCTCCCAAACCCCCGACATAGGTATCAATTGAGAGGCCATGACAGATGACAGGTAGAATGCAATTAGTGGTGTTATGGTCTTTCCAAATTCAAAATAGTGACCAACACAAAATGGCGGAAGACTAAAAAGTAGAAAATATAACCGATCAACTTCGAATTTTGCACATATGCGTAGTTTGTTTAACAAAGCAATGTTACCATTTTGTAAAATACTATAGACGGGTGAATCCAAGATGGCGGCCGATGTCTGTATTTGTGCTCCCCAACCCTCGATATGAATAGAATAAGCGGTGGAAAGTCATTCAAAATTCAAAATGTAATCCGACATTAACAAAACAAGATGGCGGGTCCAATATAACGGCCGATTACCTTTTTCTTCACAACCCCCTCATTATGGGTCCGATCAACTTGAAATTTTGCACATACGCGAAGTTTGCTTGACAGTGCAAACTGACTATTTTGTAATTAATTCAAGATGGCGGCCCATTTTTGCTTTTGCGTTCCCCTACACTCAACATTGGTAGTATCAAATGAAAGGGAAAGATAGGTAGAACACAATTAGCATATTACAATTACCATATGATATATATTTTAACAAATCGATATAAATAAATATTTTGGTTCATTAACTTCCTTTGCATATTGTTATTTTCAGACAATCGTTGTTCAAGAGTAAACTCCAGTCACGCATCGGAGCTGACATGTTAAGTTTACTTACCTATTTTCTCAGTTTCCCTCAGTCGGTCACAGATTTTAGGGATTAGTTTTCATGATGCTTAGAAAACAATTTTATTGCATTACTGACGATAACTGAACGACTTCAACCCCCATGACTAATAAACATAAGCTTGATTTGTTTATTCTACAATTTTAATTTTTATTCTTTCATTTAAATTAAAACATACACAAGCTAAGTCAGCGTGAAGCACAATTATCAGCAATGAATCCTCAAACAAGAACAGATTTTTTGTTAAGATAAAATAAATGAAAATGAAATCAATGAACAAAATTAACTTTTCAACAGGAGCATTTTTCGAAAAAGTAATTTTCCGTAATTACTTAATTTCTTTGAGCAAAACGGAGCCCCCAACCAAAACGCGCAAAAGTTGTGTTTGCGTTTTTTCTTATTTTTTTACTTAATTTTTGTTGTTTTAACTTTCCTTAAACTTTTGCCTAAAATTCTTAGCATCGCCGAAAGGGTTAATAATAAGCTCTTGATTTTTTATGGCTAATCGGTATTCATTGATCGGAGGCTGAGGAGGAATGTGATTTTCCGTGAATCGTGCAGGGTTAAAACTATAAATAAACTCGACGCTCCACAAATAGAGTGTCAATCAGTTGAATTTGATTTAGATGTTCTCTGTTTGGTGAGCAAACAGCTCCGACTGGGGCTTCCTAGAATTATATCTCCTGTATATTGGCTGCGCCTATGTTTACGTATACAAAACGGGAGGCTGCTGCTGCTACTACATCGTCATCTCTACATCGTTCTAGGGGTGGGAGATTTGCATATATGAACGTTTCAAGCAATTCCCGATCTCTATACTTGTGTACCGTCCGTCCTCCGCCGAAACATCCCCATCGTTCTCTCTGGCTCCACCTTTTGGCAAAGATAATATGTAAGAAGCATTTCGTCAACTTCAGCTCTTTATGATTATTTAACCGAAAATACATCCGATATCGATTTTATACTCAACACGGAAAAAGGTTAAGGCTAAAGGGTTTACAAACGAAATCCCCGTAAACAAGTTGACATTTTAGGCCTTTTAGCAGGTTGTTATCTTCACAGGACGTAAGGTGGTCGGGGCACAAAATTTATGTTTATGCGGCTGTGGCGCTGCTGTGGCTTCGGCTGTATTAATGTAAACATTAACGTTATTTGCACGCTTAATCAAAATATTTACAAATTCATGCCAAAATTTTAGGCCTAAACAGGTTTATAACATAAACCTTGCCATTAATTTTACAATCGTTTTATTTATGATCAAATGGCATTTATTAATAGTTGCGCCCCTCTCATGGGGAAATTACTTTCTAGAAAAAAATTAATTAATTGGAGAAAATGATGATTGATTTATATTTGGTGAGAGCTTGTTACAAAAAAAAATTTATATGTATATTAATGATGTTTTAAAATTTTATGTAAACATTTATTTTATTGATGAATATTTTAAAATCAAATTAAACATTCGGATAAAATCAATTTATTATTGAATTTGTAACTAAATAATTTTAGAGAGTGCTAATAACAAAATAATTTACCCTATGTCATAGATTGTGTTGACACAATCATGAGGTATGGTTTATATCAAATTAATTAATTAACTGTTAATTGTTTTATTTTTGGGTTGGGTATTAACCCTTATAATTAAATTAAATCAACCAATTTTCATCAGTGCTTTTAGCAATATCATCACACAGGTTTCTTGTTTTCGTAATATCAAGTCCTATTTTTGGTACTTGTGCAAGAAATTATATTAATCTCTTTGACTATATAAATTTTCGATGTAATAATACAATTATGACTAAAGGATTTACTTCATATTAAGGGCGTTGTACCTGTTACATTTATAAAGTTTTATGAAATTTTTTGCATGTTTGCTCAATTCCTCGTTTTTATAGGGACTTTAATATTGTTTTTTTTTTTATTTGAAAACTTATAAAAAAAAACTGTAATAAAAATTAAAGATCTTGAAAACAAAAAAAGATAATAAAATTTTGTACATTGGACCTATTTTATGGTTATTGGACTTATTTTCTGGTTATGTTAGAATACGAATTATAAATTTTTTGAATTTTACAATGTCAATGTGCAGCATTTTACTCATCATCAGGAGCTGCAAAGCCTATTGTTGGCCTTGGATTCCTCCAGCACTCGCTTCCATGATTCTCGATCCCTAGCCCGACTTTTCCAGTTTCTTATAGTTTCTTTCTGTCTCAAGTCATCCTCGACGTTATCTATGTATTTTTTCTTAGGACGACCTGGTGTCCGTTTTCCTAGTGGCACTTTCCCCAGCACTATCTTTGTCGGGTTCCGTCCCACCTCGTTGAACATGACCAATCCATCGCAGTCTGTTTATTTTAATCACTTTAACAACGTTTGGAATCTTACTGATTCCATACAACTCTGAGTTGTATCTTCTCTTCCAATCGCCATCAACCTGTATTCCTTTGTAGATCGAATGAAGAATTTTCCTTTCAAATCTTCCTACCAATGCTTCGTCTGCGTCAGAAAAGTTAGCTCTGCATACGAGAATACTGTGAACGTCAGATCAGCAGGTCATCGGACATAGTTACTTTGGTCAACGAATGCTCGACGCCAGTTTACGATTGCTCGATGCAAGAAAATCAAGCCAAGCCAACCATAAACCTGTCAACTAATCTAGCAATCAACATTCAACTCGACCACGTTGTACATCATTGAATGTTCAAGCTGCTCGCACTAATTTAAAAGTTAAAAGCGAGTGTCCGTTCTGTAAGGCATCTCACTTCCTGCTTTTTTGCCCTGTCTTTAGACAGAATGCAGTCTCATAAAGAAGTAAGTTGCGTGGTAAAAGAAAATGTATGCTTTAACTGCTTACATAATTTCATGATAGAAAACGCTGCCCAAATAATCACGCGATGCACCATTATACTGAAGTTGACCAAACTGATCAAGCTGTTCACGTCCAATAGACTCAAACTGTTTACACCCTTATAGTCAATCAACTATCTTCCAACAAATGAATTCGGCTAGCTACAGCCTTGGTGAACGTCTTGTGTTCAAACGGAAGTCCTGGGCAGCTCCGTGCTCTACTAGACCAAGGGTTTGGAGCAAGATCAAGTTCAAGTCATAAGTGGCTTGTAGAATCTGGAAACTAACTCTACCCCTGTGTCGAAACCTTTAAGAATTTTAGAAACATAAAAAATGGGCTTATGGTGGGCGAACTACGGCCGCTTGGATTTTAAGGGGCATATGACGGCCGTAGTAGTTTTACCCATTTTTAATAGGAGAACATACGGCCTCACGATGGCCAAACTTAACCAAAAGATTTAAATGGCTAAGAACTAAGCTGTGCATGCGGGCATTCCGCGGGCAAACTTGAGTCAAAAAAGAATCTGCACCAGATGTATTGTTGAATTTTTTCTATGGGGACATTTATTATGTACAATGAATGGCCCTGTCAATTTATCCTACAAGATTATCTATGCGAGGTCGCCATTCGTCGGTTTGTTGTACGTGAAATACATATGTGCTGCGTGTTTATTTATATTATAGTGGGAAATTTTGTTATTTTAATCGCTCGAACGCCGAAAGCAGTCGAATATAATAAATCATTTAATTGCACTGCGTTTATAGAATTTTTGAAATGTTCGAATTCGAAAATATGAGCACCGGAGCACATGTTTTTCTCAATAAATATGCGGAGAATTTTGTTGGTAGTGAAGGTCACACTTTCCTTCCAAAATTATACCACAACTAACACATAACAAAAATTAATAATATAAAAAATATAGTTTAAAAAAACTAAAAAACGCGCTTTTACTTTAAAATGAACTAAAACGAGCTCCAGTCACCCTTATTCATAGTTGTGATTGCCTTCCATGGTCTAACATCTTCATTATCACTGACATCGGTGACAAAATTGCCGAATTTGATAGGTTATTTCATGATCATGATAATTTTGCTGGATTCGCTTCTTGATGTCCTGACGGACCCTTGGCGTGCTGACGGTTCGCTTTCTACCGCTTCCTGGATGACGTCCGTTATGGCCAATTTCAATCTCAAGTTCTTTGATGGTCTGCCTGACATTTGGTGAAAAAATAAAAAAAACCGTTACCAAATTTTGCAATACACCATACATGCAGCATTTTTAACTGCGAATCCCACAGTGTTAAAGCGAAGTACCAATAATTAAAAACTTGAAGCGTTAGGGTAGATTAAACTTTGTTACAATTTTTTTGGGTCACCCTGTATTAATTAGTCTATGATGAGACTATGTATTAGAGTTGAGCCGGACTTACACGAGGCAGTACATTCGTCCCTTACAAGTTGGTAAATAGTACAGAGGCCTTAATTTTATGAAATGTCGCGGTTCAAAAATAACTTACTACTACTATGTATTTGAGCCTGTATCGAGATAAACTCATTTTTATTTTTCGATTTTCAAAATACACGAGGAAATGAGGCGAAGTGTGTTTGTAAATACTTACGATACACATGGGTTTCTTCTTGCTTCACTTAAATTCAACTACAAAGTAGGCAAGTTGTATTGTAAATACGTAGCGGTTGGGTTTCTTCTTTTGGGAAAGTGTGACATTTCCAACCATGAACATGAACATTTCCACATTTCCAAATGAGGCGAATTGTAAAATAAACTCTGAGGCAGTTTAATGCCGACTAGAATCAAGCTCGTCAAAAACCACTTGATTGGTATTTATTTTCTTTCTTTCTTTAATTCGTCATTTTGGCATTACAATGGTACCTCGCCTCATTTGAAGTAAAACATTATACTAGCTTAAAGGAAAAAATAAGGACCTCTTTCAAACTCCTTTTATAATCGTGTTCTGCCCATGTTTCCATGTTCGATCTCGTCTGTCGATTTTTTTCGCGGACTCCGAATTGGAATTACTTTGATATACATATGTGTATGTACATACTGTACAAGGCTTTGTAAGCTTTCCATGACAACATATAGCAAAATTGCTTCCTTAAAAAATAATCGGGGCACAAATGTATAAAAATGACCGCCTTATGAATAGCAAACTACCAAGTTGGAAGACATTATACTGTTATATCTTAAACCACTATCAAAAATCGTCACAACTTCTATAAACAACCAATCAAATAAGCGAAAGTACTTTGCATATTTTAAATATTTTCCCTTCAGTTCATTCCTCACAATTCTATTCGTATTTATAAATCATTTCAGTTAATAGATCTATAAAACAAATTTATCTATCACATTTAAAAATTCCAACAGCTCGTCCATTAATTCTAACTACATTCAACTGATACTATCAAGTGCTGACCAAGTTTCATTTTTCCATTTTTGCTAGATACTCAATTTCTCTCAAGCTATATAAATTATTTCCGATGATAGTGAGAGCATCGTCATATTATTGCTGCGATAGCACTTTATAGAGATGCGGTGATATTTTTTTTCTCAAAAATTGTGCCAAAGTAACATCCATTTAACGAAGTATACTATATTTTAATGGAAGGAGTATAAATCATAGCTGGAAATGGAAGGAACCATTTTTATGCTTAAATTTAGCGATAAAAAATGGTGGGGGAAAATATTAGAATATACTTGGAATCATGTAATATATTTCCTTATACTAGATAAGAACAACAATAAAAATCAAATTTAAGTCTTTTTAAATAGTGAGCTTAGGTCAATGAAAACTATCTAAGATTGCCTCAATTGCAGCTGTGGGACAAGTCCGCATACCTCCAGTAATGGAGAGGAAAGCAAGCCGTTTCAGTTTTGAGGATCGACGTAACCTGTTTAGTCTTGGGCCACCATACTATAGCGGCATAAGTCACCACAGATTTAACGATCGTATTGTACATCCAGTACATCATTTGTGCTGTAAGACCTCATGTCTTATTCAGAAGCCTTTTGCTGGTCTATATGGCCTTTGTGGATTTGCTGATGACGTAGCCGGGTTGAGCGTTCCAGCTCAATCTCTTGGCTAAACTTACTTCCAAATATTTGACTGAGTATGAGTACTCAACTGTGGTACCCTGGATACAGATAGGACCTAGGTCCACTTTGTAGCGTTTGGAGAAAAGTACCAGGACAGCCTTATTTGGCATTATTGCCAGGCCCTCCTTGGTACACTATCTTTGAACTTCTCGCAGTGTTGTTCTCATTACCTCCGTAATGGTCAAGTCAAACTTCCCAGAGACAATGATGGCAAGATCATCTGCATAACCGATGACATTAAAACCAGATTCAGATAGTTTGGTGAAAAGTTCATCCACAACTAGTGACCAGAGTATCGGGGATAAAACTCCACCTTGAGGGCAGCCCTTAATAGCCCTAACACTAGTGGCGAAGACACCTAGGGTAGAAGAAATGTCACGATCTACAAGCATGGCATTTATCCACTCAATCGTGTGAGGATCCAGGTTTCGGAGATCCAGTGCCCTAGAGATAGTCATAGCCAGTGTTATCGAAGGCACCTTCGATGTCAAGGAACACATATAAAGCAGTTTCTTTAGCGAGGGAGGCTTTTTCGATTTCACTTACAAGGTGGTGTAAAGCAACCTCTGTTGACTTACCCTTCGATAACTGGGAGCTATGTAGAGAAAGGGAGAGCTCCAGCTTGCACCTAATATAAAGGTCTAGCGGCCTTTCCATTGTTTTCAAAAGAAAAAAGGTTAAGCTCATAGGACTGCACGATTTAGGCACCTCCAGGGGTCTGTTGTCCTGTTTCGGGATAAAAACCCACCACGACTTTCCTCCAGATGGTTTAAATATTGAAGTTGAAGCTGGTTCTAAAGAGGCAGACCAGCTTGTCGAGGATCAGATGGGCTTATTGGATTGAAAAGAGGCCACTGCCCATTTAACCTTGTCACGGTCAAAGATGTTCCCTGAAGGACTGCGGGAAAAACGACTACACCCAGTATCCAATGGATAAGCGGTCTGGACCATTGACCCTGGAAAGAGCTCTATGAGCAGGTACCTCAAAGTTTCTTCATGGTTAGAGGTGTAGGAGCCATCATCTTTTTTGAGAAGCCCCACTCCCTTAAGGAAGTCCTTGAAAAGTAGCTTTTGGGTAAAGTCTGAAGGCTTGCACAGTGTTTCCTCCAGGCAATCCTTTTGAAATGTCTCAACTTCTTGTTGTAGGTTAGGGTGAACCTATATTCATCCCAATGTCCGGTATGTGTTGCTCCATTGAACAATCTCCTAGCGTTTCTAAGCATTGCAGCTAACCTGTCGTTCCACCAGGGCACTTTACGTGACGAGTGAAAGGAGAAGACAGTGCTGCTGTCATGGTAGGAAGAGATCAGCAGAGTAAGCTGCGTGGCCGCATTCTCCAGTTCACACACTGAGCTGACAGAAGCCGCAAGCAGGTCTGATTTTGAGGCCACAAGCCCCTGAAACTTACACCAGTTGGTTTTCTTAGCAACCAAAGAAGAGGCGCGGATATGTAGGAGGTCCACAATGTCAAATCTAATGTGCAGATGATCCGACAGTGAAGCCTCGACCAGAACACGACAGTTTTCAATCCTGTCGGAGAGAAGCCTGCTCGTGAAGATGAGATCCAGCACCTCCTTTCTACTAGCAGTGATAAAAGTGAGTTTGCAGAAATTCTGGAAGGCACTCACTCCTTTAGTTACATCGGTACTCCCCCAGCTGGAGTGGTGAGCATTTGCATCACAGGCGATGACCAATTGCCGGTTCGTCTTATGACATAACTCAATGAGTTCTTGAACCTCCTCGAGTCTAGCGTGACATTAACTTAGGTTCAATATCAGGTGTCTGGATATACCTTAGTGCACAATTTCTTCATACTAAAGCATACAGTCGTTTAGACGCTGTGCATGTCTGTTTCAGACTAAGAATGAGCGAGGCTTAGTTTTACTCGTGCCCTTAGACTGCCGAGACCAACAACTACCCAGCGGGGAATTGAAGCGCTTTTGAACAGATTCTGAAGCGCTGAAAAGGAAGGCCAACGCGCTTCTTATTCAAATCCCAATTACAAAGCACTTATATTTTGTTATTGAAGAAGAGCAATTGAGGATGGGAAATTGAAGCTCTTGGGAAGCTCCTGAAGCTTTCGTGCTCCATAGTATTAATATTATCACTATTCTGCTTAAATCCAGCCCGAATAAAGGGAATAAGAGAAAACTTGAGAAAAAACAAAGCAAAAAATGGGAGTCTATACTGCGTGCTTCCAAAAAGCTTCCGTAACATATGAATTGGAAGCGCTACTTTCTTGCTTCTTTTGGCAGCGCTTAATTATTTTCCCGCTGGGTAGATTTATTTTAGAACAAATAAAATGTTAGTAGTATTATGTATATAGATATAATACTATTTTTAACTATGATCTAGGCACCAGAAAAGAATCGGTTCAGGCAGCTTTCCAAACACTACATCTTAATATTTTTGTTTGTACATAAATTTATTTTTACTCATTGATCAAAGCACATGTGGTAAGTGCTTATTGTGGTAATGTTAATAAGGCGATCCTTTGATGTCATTTGGCATTGAAATTGCCTGCTTTGTGGTCAGTCATGACTTTGTCTATCTGTCAATTTGTGAGCGACCGATTGATATGAGCTTCGATAGTGAAACATAACGTGTGGTTAAACAATTCCAACTCTTTATTGTAAATTGATCAAATTATTCAGCGCTTTTCACTGTCAAATTAGAATCTTTTCAAATCCACTAACATTTTCAAATCTAATAATAACAACTAATAATCACCCATTAATTAATCCATTAATGTTCTCTTCTATTTTCAGAGCTTATGTGTCGATGAAAACTGCGGCATACCGGCCGCCAAAAAGCAACAAAATAATCGGATATCACCGCGCACTAGCCCAAGTTTTGGCTTTAATCGTAAAACAGTCTCTGATAACGTTAACAGGAGCAAGGGGGCCATGCGTGAGGCTTTCCCTAGCCTCCCGTTTGGTTCCCCGGGGTTGGACGCAGTGCGAGACAATAATAGAGAAGCTTATCATACAAAACCATCAACAATATTACATCAACAATCATTGCCATATCACTACAGTACATCATCAGGATCAACAAGTAGTGGAACTGGATCTGGTGGACAGCCGATCGAGGATAATACAAATCAAAAAATAATTGAACGGGAACGGGATAGTGGTGTTTCTTTGGATTGTTCCGAAGGTATGTTGAAATTAATTGAAACAATATCTAGATATTAGTTTTGTTTTGTTTTGTGAAGATAAGTGTTCTTGTATTAGTCCAAACTTTTGTGACTAATCTGATGTTGGTGCAAAAAGTGAAAAGCTGGATGGTTTCAAAAAACGGTCTCCTAGCGATCATCTTATGAGTCTAACAAAACACATAAACTAAAGTATACTTCGCTTTGATGAGTCCGGACTAGTGATGAGCAAACGCAAGAACAAGACAAGACTAATCTAGTCTTGATCTTGCCTTGTTCTTGTTCAGTCTGTCTTGTTCTTGTTCTTGCAAGCATAACAAAGTCTTGTTCTTGTTCTTGGTCTTGCAAAATGTGCAAGAACAAGACAAGATTGCAAGAACAAGACCATTTTTGCTCATCACTAGTCTGGACTGGTTGTTCTAGATATCTCCAAAGCCTTTAGCACAGAGAATATGACTCTCCTCTATTGACTGAATTCCATACTATTGGTGGATTTAAAGAATTGAATTGAGAGTTTTCTTTCTGGCCGTTCAATCAAGGCAGTATTAATTGCAGTCAAATCTAAGTCCCCTGTGTCACCTGTAGATGCTAACTCCCTCTCAACTCGATGACTGTTAGTTCATCCAAGCGTTTATTGATCTCTTCATCGGAGTCAGCCTCTTCGTTAGATGAAGCCGTTTTGAAAACCTTTATCCATGCCTGCCTTAGTCCAAAATGAAGTTTATAATCAACTCTTTCGATCCCCTCTAGGCACTCGTCGGTGATTAGCAATTAGAAGTACCAGGGTTCTACTATTTCGCTGGGGTTCCTCGGCCTTGAGCATCTTCCAGTTGTTCATAGGGATGTCCCTGTTGTGACGCCGAGGATATTGGAGCAATTTTCCCCATTGCAAACTCTATGACCATCTCTGATATTTTGGCCTTGATGTCGGCCCAGTACTAGAATTGGTATCGGCTGGTGCCACTAGAAGGTGGGCCTTCACTACTTCGCTCATTGGTTACCCGTTGAGCCTGATTGTTGGGCTCCTGAAGTAGAAGCTTCTTCGATTATGGTTGGTCTTGAGAGCCCTTTCCTTTTGGAGCTGGGCTATCTTCCCGGGATCTCCCCCTTTTAGTGCGGGAGGTTACCGCTCCTGCTGCGCGTGCATTCTGGAGTGCTTCCACTCCTCAGCGACTGCTTGAAATTTTGTTTTGTTTGTTTTGTCCTTCCTCGAGATGGTACCGTTGGCCTCATTCTCTGTAATTCTGCCCAGAACGAAGAGGTCGCTATTGTACCTTCTCTTATGGATGGACGCTCGTGATCTCTGTTTCTCAGATGTGCCATTGCCGCTGTGGCCAGTGCCGGCGGATCGTGTTGAGCCAGGGTAGGTAACATCCCTTCGTCCGAAACTGTTATTTGGCAGCAACATTTCCTAAAAAAGAAAGAAGGTAGATCACTTCATTGTGAATTGGAAGATGGCCGACGATGGATCACAATGTATCATGATGTGTTATTGATGAGATCGAGTTATGCGCTAATGAAGCTATCTGAATTATTGAAGCGTGGTCTGAAAGCGCTGCTCTGCCGTTTCCTGAACATAAAGCCGTAACTGCTCTGATCAGCAATCTGGGAAAACAAATATCCGTAAGAATCAAGATATGGGAAGAGATCAATCACTCACAGTTCCAATTAAGATACCTGGGTGTGATGATCAAGCACAGGCTTAATTTTAAAGCACAATTGGAGGGTTTGGCGGATAAAGCGGCAGGTATTTGTGCGGCATATGCGAGAATGTTGCCCAACGTGGGGGACCAAACCAATCCGTCGCCTCCTTCCGGCGAGGGTGGTTAGCTCAGTCTAGCTTTACGCAGTAAGAAAGAGGGCTAAGAGGGTCGCATACAGACTAAAGTTGGAAACAGATTCCTGCGTACAGTACTTGCGGTGTATGCGGCGAAATCTCACTGATAGCTAGTTGCGTGCTTGGGTTCCTTCTAGTCTTTTACAAATAACCAAAAATCTAAGCGACGAGTGCATGAGTCTGTTGTTTATACTTGTATTTGGATATTTGAGACTATGGTAAAAGTGGCAATGAGGAAAAGTTTGAAGTAGATCAACTTTTCCGTTGCGCACGTTCCGCTTACGTAACTATATGTCAGTTTGCACTTGAATGTAAGCACTTCTATTATAACAATCACTGCATGCACCAACGTACGCATGTATCTGTCTTCAGCTTAAACGTCCTTCGCTCGTACTGCTACACGACCATATCCTACTATGCGGCGTGCGTGATAGCGGGAATTATACCCATAGAGGTACTGATCCAGAATATATTAAAGGGGAGATAAAGTCAATGCGGCGGCAGATAAAGGGGTTTTTCTGAGCCTCTAGTCTTCCACATAAAAAAAAGTGAGACAAGTCTGTTAAGGGTCGGTGGACGAGGGAATGTGGGGCAGTGAGGTACAACCTCGCGCTGGTCTTGAGTAGAAATGGATGATATAGAGGATAGCTCAACGCTGTGACTGGTAAGACTAGGTATCTAGGGTAATGCAGAGAACGTTTTCTTTTATTGTGTGAGATTTGGCGAATATGGCTTCATGTCACACGCTCATTTATTCTCAAATTCCGGGTGGTTACATCCGTAATTTTCTGGGTGGGTACTGTGGTTGGTGAACCCTGGCATTCCTGTTGTTATGTTGCCTGACTTTAAAGTACCGTGGTTGGTACTCGCAAAGCCAGAGCTGGCAATTGCCTTACTTGGAGCAAGGTGACTCTCCGAGGGTGAAAAGTTCGTAGTGCTTGGTTGTAGTTCTTGTACGTTTTGTGTTGGGTTGTCTGCGCATCTATTTGTTTTCGTTTCTTTCCATTATTATTTTTGCTTTTTTGTTCATGTTCTTACCAGGAGTAAAGCCAGAAATGAAGTCCGCTTTGGCAGAGCCGCATACCAGAGAAAAGCACTTGTACACACCGATTTTACCCGGTCATTAGCGGGGGTCGTTTGCGACCAGCCTGTTTATACCCACTGGTTGGACAGTCAGCCGTCAGCCTTCAGCACGGTACCTTTACACCTTGGCTTTAAACTCGCGGCACGGACTACCGGTACTCGTTGCCAACCTCACCGCTTTTGCTGCTTCGGGTGATGTCTTCCAAAGTGAAGCGTTGTAATGAACGAAGATGTAGTTTCATGAATTGATAAATACATATATGTTTAAATTGTTTGGACATATACAGAGGATGAACGAAAAAAGATAGGCAAAACAAGTATACAAACCGAGTGCGAGTGGGACAGTTGCAAGGGAACTTCAGTGGACATACCTCAATTAGATTGAGAATGTTTTTAGCAAAGGCCAGCTTAGGAGTACCTTAATTAAGGTAATAACAATTAACTTACCTTTATATAGTTAAGGTTTAAAAAATTGGGCTCTCAAAATTAATATCACTCGTTATGCTGTCGTTAATGAGTTTGCCTACCACTGGTACAGACCATTCCAAAGGCAAGTGCTGTGGTACCAGCCAGTCCCCCAGCTAAGCACTAAACACGTGTAACGCTGCTCGAACGAGAACTGTTCTAGAGTATGAACCACTTATGTTCACTAAGGTAATTGCTCGTTTTCTTCGTCCTATACAATTTTTAAAGCCATGCAGGCGATTTCATGCATGCTAGTTGCGGGTGCCGTGCAGGCTAGTGCATACCTGGTGCATGTTAGGAGCTGGCAAGTTTCATTTTTACTCGGGCTGGTGCTGCTTTGCTTGTCATTATACCAGCCTCAGCCAATAAAACACGTGTTTACAGAGCTGCATTGGTTTTGATGGGGCCTATAGTATAGTATAAGCCCTGTACTGATATTCAGAATACTGACATTCAAAAAGCATGTCATAGTATAACTACTATACTCTAGCGAAAAATTCCGAACTATTCTGACTATATAAATTTCGTCAGAGCTCACATCCATTTTAACCTTAACCTTACGGCAGCTATTAATTGCATTAGAACATGAAAAACATGGCAGTCTAAAGGTAAGGATTATTCCTGAGCTTAGTTTTCACACTTAAAAAAGTCCATTAGACTGATTCCTTTATTTCTCATTACTTTTCGGGAGCAAAGTTCCTCAGCTTAAAATACTACAAAACACCCTTTAAATTAGGTAAATTACAGCTTTGCTAATTAGACGCTGTGAATTTCAAAAGCCACAAGCTGAACTGAGTTGAAATAATTTTAGTTTTTAATCAAAATTAAAAGGTTGAAATAATCCACTTGGAATTTACCTAGCGCTGTGTAAAGTCAACTTTATTGTTTAATTTCAACATGAAACTCAACTCAGTCCTTGATGCATTAGCGAGACTAATTGAAACTTATTTTTTTAGTAGAATTATTTTATAAGAATTTATTCAAACACTAGCAAAAACCCGCGTGCGCTGCAACGCCTTTCAATAAAAAAAAAGATTATGTGTGCACAGTCCGCGGTAGGAAAAAGGTATAATGAAAAAAGGACAAAGCTGCAAAAATTGATTTTGGATTCTTAAAAAGATTTAGAATATGTTACAACTTTTTTAAGATTCTAGCCACCTAGCCAAACATATTTAGAGTCGTCCGCATAGATTTTGCTATGCCGGGGAATTAGACGTAAGCAGCCTAAAAATGCATAATTTTCTTCCCATAAAAAATGTAATAAATACTTACTCTTTACCTATCTTATTTTATTAGCGCCTCACGGTATTTCACTTTGGAAAGGTAGATTGTTCCGTTATATTGGATGGAGCAATAAAAATTTAACATTCATCTTAAAATGAAGCATATTATTTATTTATTTATTTTTTTTTTTGAAGTAAATGAGGCCTGGGGTAAAAACTAGAAATTCGCATCACACGCACTTTTGTTGCACACCTTTTTCTAGGCACTTGTAGCCATGTATCTGGCTGGAGCATGGCAACTTTTGGTCGACCTTCAGCAGGGGACGGCAGCGTATAATTCAATTAATTAAAATGGAATCAGCGTTTGGAAGAGACAAACCACTGGAGCTGGAGTACACAAAATGTATGGCAGAGTATTTAGAACTCAATCACATGGTATTGGCTGAATCAACCGAAATGGACAATATAATGTTGAATCAACACAACCAAGTCTGCTACGAACTATTTGCCACATCACGGTGTGTTGAAGGAAAGTACCGCAAGAAAGCTCCAGGTAGTAGTCGACGCATCGTCGAGAACGGCAAATGGACCATCTCTCAACGAAGTTCTTATGACGGAGCCAACATTACAGGACGACCTAAAGACGTTATTATCACGATAGAGGAAACATCAAGTTGCTGTAACCGCCGACATAAAAACAATTTACCGGCATATCTGGGTGAATGATAATGATCAGATTATCAGAGGATAACAGACAAACCCATCAAGGACTATCGACGGTAACTTTCGGCACCACGCCAGCCCCTTACTTGGCAGTTCAGACCCTGCAACAGTTGGCAAGAGATGAAAAGGAATAGTTTCCACTGGCATCTCGCATAACATTATCAGATTTCTATGTCGATTATTTATTGACTAGGGCAAATTCTGTGGAGACAGCTCTAAAAATCCAAGAAAAAATCATTTAGCTGTTACGATCTGGCGGTTCCAATCTTCATAAGTGGGCACCGAATAAACCCGAACTTTTAGTCAACATATGTACCTAAAGGTGCCTGTAAACGAACAACATTTTTCAGCAATGTGTGGCCGGCAATACTGGCTGAACGATATTGCTAAAAATTCAGCATTATTTCCATGAATATGTTCAAACTTGCCGGCAATATATTCGTATAGCCCGACGATTCTGGCAATATTGCAACTACTGGCCGGCATGTTGCCTTTGATATCGGTCTTCAGCGAAAATATTTAAACATTGCCGGCTATTTAAAATTGATTTCGAAGTTTTCTTTGGACTAGAAGTACGTTAGTATGGCCTAAAGATGGCATAGTTGTAGGCGGTGGTCTGGGTTTGGGATCCATGAATCTATAGTATCCGACGAACCAAACCGCACCCAAATACGTGCAGAGTTCCAGGAGATCCACTTGACTAAGTCCATAGCGTCTCCCAGCAATAAGCTGCACTTTTCCGTCAATTTATAATTTGGGAATTCTTACAGTAAGCTATCTTTAATGATTATATGCGGATCAGCTCGTCATCCTTTATCCTTAAGACCCTAGAACATATCTTAGTTATGTACCTTAATAATTCTATACCAAAGCACGCATATAGTAAAGGAAAATCAATTGACGCCGTACCGGATGAAGTAGCGCTTTCAACAATGCCAGCATGGGATCTACAGTGGTTTAAGTTAGTGGATCATCTGCATTCTTAGAACTCTGATATTCAACAAAAGCTTAGAGAAGAGTAGAGTGGTAAACATAGGGGCCTCTGCATACCGCAGGATGGAGTCCTGTCACCGCTGTTAAGGCTTATGGTTGTTTTGTATATAAATTTTTAAGGCCACCCTTCGTCATTCTAGTGAAATTTCTGAACAAGTAACTACATACATATTTAGAATTAGCTCATCGCATTCTTCGTTTTTTTAATAAGCAAATATTTCTTCCCTTTCAGACATTGTCATACGTGTACACGTGAAATTCTCGGGCAATTCTTCTTTACCAATCACGCGCGGTGTTCCGCAAGGTTCCATATTAGGGCCGTTGCTCTTCAGCATGTACATAAACGATCTCAGCAGTATCGTGAGGAATTGTAAACTGCACATGTATGCAGATGGTGTCCAAATTTACTTAAATAGTCCCATTGGATTGGTAGAGAACTGTGTGCATAACATTAATGCCGATTTGGAGCGTATCTATCAATGGTCTTTATCCAACCACTTACTGCTTAATGCTTCTAAATCCTGTTGCATTCCAATGTATAGAAATCAGTTAGACACTTCTTTCCTTCCACCTATCATTCTCATGAATACGTTCTTACCCTACCAACTTCGAGTCAAAAATCTAGGTGTCCATCTGAACTCACAGTTAACCTGCTGTGATCAGGTGTCTCATACCCTATCTAAAGTATATGGTATTTTGCGGCGCCTGTGATTGTACGCTTCCGTTCTGCCCCTAGGAACTCGTTCAAAGTTAATTAAAACTCTAATTTTACCGCACTTCACGTACGCTAGCTTGATCTTTCCTTCTCTCGACGTATCATGCCGTGATAAACTCAATGTAGGCTTCAATGATTGTACTAGGTTTGTTTACAATCTTCGCAGATCTGACCATATAAGTCGATATCGTACTTCCGTTCTGGGGTGCACACTTGAAGTGTACTATTCGATCAAGGCAATGACATTCATTTATAAACTCTTGCACTCCGACCGTCCATCATACCTCCATGAATATCTTCGATTTGGTCGTACAACTAGAAGAATACTATTTATCCTTCCTAGATTCTCCCACTTAGTTGCGCAGAGATCTTTTTTTGTTCATTCTACCCAGTTATGGAACAGTTTACCCGCCGATATACAGAATGCGGGGTCATTAAATGTGTTCAGGAAACGTATCTTCAGCCACTTTACTAGTTAACAATATTCCTTCAGCTCATTTATTTATTTTGCACTTATATTAGTTTGTTTTTCATTCTCCCTTACTTTTATACATTTCACAATTGTTTCGTTTTGTTTTAATTTGTTTAAATTGCCATATTCTTACGTACATACGCTTTTAGCGGTAAAAGATAATGTAATCTTGATGTACTAAAATTAAAATAAATAAATATAAATATAAATATAACACAGTAGCCAAAACATTGCGAAAACATGTCTGACTACAAGTTGCCCAGCAATAGTATCGGCCACACATTTTCAAACATAAGCCTCTTTTTCTAAAATATTACCGGCAATGTGCATTTTTTGTTGCTCGTTTACAGGCACCTTAATGGACACAGAGAATTGAGTGGTGTTTGCAACTTTGAATTCGGTGACAAGGCTAAGACACTGGGAAGAGACACTGGTATCCTAGATCAGACATCTTTAAATACAACATCGGCTTGAACTTTAACGATAGCAATGGCAGCACTAAACGACAATTTTTAAGCGATATCTCGAAAAATTTTGAAGCAAAATAGCTACAGGGGTTGTGAGGGGTTGTGTTTCAATATTGCAATTCATTTCATATTCTCGCACACCCTCTTCGTTGCTTAAACTCGATCAAAAGTTGCCATGCTCCAGCCAGCTACATGGCTGCAACATTTAAATATTTTGCTTGAGAATTAATCGCTTTCGGCAACTCTGGAAGGCCAATTGTCGAAAATATCGATAACACCATGGCAACAGTCGATTGGCCTGAAGTTAAACATTGCACAGAAAACCTTTTGGAACCATTTGCATAAGGCAGAATACAAAAAGAAATTGGATGTATGGATGCCACACAAGTTAACGCCAAAAACCTCATGAACCGAATTTTCATCTGCGAATCCCTGCTAAATCGCAACAACATCAACCCATTTCTGAAGCAGATGGTGACTGGCGATGAAAACTGGAAACGGTCGTAGTCTAATCGCGGTGAGCTGGCATAAACGGGGGGCAAGCGAGGATTGACGGGCAGGAAGGCTATGTATTTAGTGGAATTGACTGGGAATCATCTACTATGAGAACTCTTAATTCGGAGCTGTATTGTCAACAATGGACCGTCGGAAGGAAACTATCGCAAAGAAGAAGCCAGCTTGCGCCAATAGAAGAAGAATTGTGTTCCATCAGGATAACGCCAGGCCACACACATCGATAGTGACTCACCAGAAGCTGAAACATAACAAGATAAAACATAATTTGAGCATCCGGAAAAGTTATTGTGTTTAAGTGTGTTTCAAAAGTCAGAGACATAATATGAAGAAATGAAAAGACAAAACATTACTCACTATCTTAATATATAAAAACTATCTTGGACCCGGTACGCCTCGCTGCACCCATAAGCCAATAGTAGCCAATAAAAATCAGCCATTGACTTGGTATTTTTCGAGATATAAATTTTGCACAGATGAAGTGCCTCAAAGAACGGCTAGTAGTCTGGTGGATGCATAAGGAGAAGGCAGTGAGCCTCGCTTTTGCACTACTGGGATTTTTTAACAGCCGGGTGAGTCACAACTCACACAAACTAAAGTATACTTCGCTTTGGCGAGCCTGGTCTGGTTGTTCTAGATATCTCCAAAACGTTTAGCAGAGAATATGATCCTCCTCTATTGGATGAATTCCAAACTATTGGTGGTTTCAACGAACTGAATTGGGAGTTTTCCTTCTGGCCGTTCAATCAAGATTCATTGCAGTCAAATTTAAGCCCATTTCTAAGCCTCACCTCTCAGCCCCCTTCAAACCCCACTAGCTAGCAAGAGACAGCCTTGTTGGAGTGCCGACAAAGGCTGTGACGTCAACAGTGCCAGACTACCAGGTGAACAAGGAGGTGCCCCGACCGCTAGATGAAGACCCCACCTAAGCGGAAATTCGGTACCCTATTATTAACCGGTTAAACCGGCAGGATGCCTTATTAGGGCTTAGGGTATATTTAGTAGTATTGCTTATTGTATTCTACTTATCATACCCTTTCATTTAATACCCATGTCGAGGGGGTTGTGAAGAAAGTGGTAATCCGACCTCTTGAGACGGCCGCCATGGATCTAACGGTATATTGAGTATACTACATTGCTTATTGTATTCTACATTTCATTCCCTTTCATTTGCTACCCATGTCGAGGTGGTTGTGAAGAAAATGGTAATCCGCCCTCTTGAGACGGCCGAAATGGATCTAACGGTATATTGAGTATACTACATTGCTTATTGTATTCTACATTTCATTCCCTTTCATTTGCTACCCATGTCGAGGGGGTAGTGAAGAAACTGGTAATCCGCCCTCCTGAGGCGGCCGCCATGGATCTACCAGTATATTTAGTATACTACATTGCTTATTGTATTCTACTTATCATACCATTTCATTTAATACCCATATCGAGGGGGTTGTGAAGAAAGTGGTAATTCGCCCTCTTGAGACGACCGCCATGGATCTAACGTTATTATTTAGTATATTACCTACATTGCTTATTGTATTTCAGTTTAGTTTCAATAGCGTCATGGCCTGCCTATTGTTTGACAGCTGCGTAAATTTGAAATTGTCATTAAATGGAATGATTCAATTTAATGACAATTTAACATTTACGAAGCTGTCACACAATAGGTAGGCCATAGAGCTATTGAAAATAAACTGAAGTGAGAATTCCCAAAATTACCAATTTTTTAGATTTTTCAGCTGTTCCTTTTAGTTGAGGGTATAAAAAATAGCCTGCGACTTATTCTCAGACCTACCAAATACAATACATAAAATCTCATAAAATTCGGTCAACCCGTTTCGGAGGAGGTCGATAACAAACACTGCGACACAAGATTTTTATATATTTAGATATTGTTACCGGGTGTGAAGTCTAGATTACTTGAAGCTGTTTTTCCGCAATAAAAAAAATTCAACTCTCACTGGACATCCAATAAACCGGCCGAGTGTCATGTCGAGTTAAGTGACATCACATGTCTACTTGTCAATGATTTGGACATCAATGATGAAAAAATCTGCCCTTTCCTGTAAGCCCTATATGAAGGAAAGCTCGAAAGCCACAAAGGTACCAGACTGCCATGAAGTGCAGAACATGTCTTGAATAGTAGAATTACAAGACAAAAACTGCAAAGTCAGTTTCTAAATGGCACAAGTGACGCTGTGACAATCAGTCATTCTCTCAAATTCTACTAGAAGATAAAAATTTGCAAACATTAAAATATGCCGAGAGCTAGCCATAAAAAAAGGAACTATCAACTATGGACGCCCTTTTTCACGTGGGAATGCCTCTACTGTCGCAACCGTACTCCGTCCACGGTCGCCACTAAGTCCTTTAATCTGTTGTAAGCAGTTAACAGCACGTGGTAGAGGTTAGATGCTGGATTTCGAAGCGCTAGTAAATTTCCCGAAATGGCTTCATATAAATACAAGCAGCTAGATTCCAGCCAAAGCCCAGTAGGAAAAAAGTAAATAAAATAATTCAAAAACTGCCCTTCGGGGTGCTATTCACTGGCCAGTCACACACTGACGGAATGATTTTATTATTTTTTGTTTGACACTTTTAGCATGACAAATGGCGTTCGTTCTGGCACATTGGGCTAGGAATGGGTAATGGCGGCATCTGGATAATGTATTTTACGAGACTGCGAATTAATGGCGAAACGAGGGGATGTTCGCGCTGGATGCATATTACATACATCCTCCGGCTACTTACTGCAAAAACAAGATAACTCCATTTTACATAATCTGAATACATCTTGCTAAAAATATAGTGGTGGGAAAATTCACTAAACAAATCTGAAAACATGATAAGTTGGCGCTTGATAATTGCATCAGTTAATGTACAAAAAAAATTGCGTTTACATGCAAAATTTAATAATAGCTTTAAGCTTAATTTACACACCTTCATTAATTTCATCTAAAACGTTGCAGTGGTGTGAGGATACGCGTGTGATACAAACCATGGTTAATGTTATCGCTTAGCTTTCATCAATACAGGATAAATGCCGCTTGTCACATCTAGGTTATACTATTTACAGCCCAATCTAAAATTACTTTAGTGATAACGCACTCTTGTGATAGCTGGCAATTATCTTGTTTACGCTTTATTATTAATGAACATAACCTGCAAATTTTGATGCTGAGGTGTAGAATGAGGTTAAGGGTGGCGTAAAAATATATTTATAATTTTATATTGGACAACCTTTTATTAGAAGTTATTGAATCAAATCGTTTATAAATTAAATTAAGAACATTCGAGTTATTTGGTCATCATAGGACAAAATTTTGACGATCGATTTAAAAACATAATTGCTTCAACGCCATCGTCGAATCATCAAAGTGGTTTGAAGTGGTCATCTATATTAATAAACCCTGCGGCTATCCAGATTTGGAAACGATTTGTGCACGACTTGCCAAAAGCGTAAACGACTCGTAAACGAATTCGATGGCAATAAAAGCGGAGCAGAATATCGAATCGCTGACTCGTGTGATAACGAATCGCATGCTCGTATCGATATCGAATCGTTTCTCGTGCCGATAACGAATCGTATTCAACTCAAGAGGCTGCCATACGGCCGGTACGATCTTTTGCATTCCCAATTTTTAGATGATTGCGCGCAAATTTGTGGACGATATGACTCACCACGGTTACCCTTGAAAATCATGTGCATTAAATCGACAGTTTCCTCTGGCCTCGGCCACACACTAGAAATTCTACGCAAGCGCAATCCTGTCGGTTGGGTGGCTTCAACTTTCTAATCCTAATTAATCTTTTTTTCATTTTTACATGATTTAGGGGTGATTTTAACCCTTGATGATTATCTCTTATTATAAAATTTGGCTTAAATTGGTATAAATCAACCACCATCAGACATCAACTGAGACTAAAGCTTAGCTTAGCTTAGCACACCAATTTACTCGAACATGCGGAGTTAGGCCAGTGAAGCCGGGGTATAAAATAGAGGTAAACTTTGAGATCTTAGCATGTATACTCTCAATTTCACTCCCACTTCTGGAGTCTCTTCCATAACTCTCATGATTGTATAAAGCTCCGGCTGAAAATCTTTGACTCGGGTGGGTATTCGATCAGTATCGTTAACGGTAGGTTTCTCTATGTTACGATCCACCGGTATCAAATTGAGTAAAATTTCCAGAACACGGGGAATTCATGGGTTGAAATCAAATTGAGCAAGGCCTTATATCTGCTTGACTCGTAGGGTGAATGCTATAAAAGGGTCTTCTTATAAAATCGAAGGCGTCTACGCTGTAAGTAATCGTACTGTAAGCAATCAGGTCATGCTTAGAGGTATTAAATTAGAGCAATGTTGCCGTTACTTATCGTAGCTTGTTTCAGATCATTTATGATGTCGAAGACTCTAGTTAATTTGGAGTTGGCGCTTTTGACAAAAAACTTCTCGTTTGGAATAGCACTATACGCGATAGGTGAAGTCCGGTCGTGCCGTATCTCACAAGGTTTGCAGAAAACATTCTCGGTCTGCACTGATCGAACTCCTGATTTCCAAAGGGTGGATTACTAAAACCTGAATTATAAAACAGGCATGTAAATGCGGAGGATGTCATCTTTATTTAGAATTCCCTCGCAGTACGCTCTGGATATACATATAAAGTATGTGAGTTCAACAATATCAGATACAGAGGAGCAGCATAAAGCCCGGTACCCACTTGTTGCAAACCGGCGTTTCGTATCCCTGTATCGTTTCAATTGTTGATTGATACGAACAAAACAGGAACCCAAATTTTTTGTGTATCATCACTGCGTTTCGAATCATTCAGCCTGTATCATGTTTGATGCGGGAGCGCGATACGGTTATCTGGTCAGTGTGTGATTTGAAGTGACGATTAACAGGATACGCGCATGCCCGTCCACACTTCCTCCTAAAGCGTATCGTATCATTCCTTTGATGTGACGGAGAAAAACCGCTAAATGAGAGATCGGGTTTGGATTGTATCATTTCGCACATTTTGAAACGAAGCGTTGCAATTTTTTTAGAAAAAAATTTAAAGAACGGTGATACGAAACGCCGGTTTGCAACAAGTGGGTACCGGGCTTAAGAATATCACCTAAAAAAGGAATTAAAGGCGAACAGGCTGCTCCCTGGTAAAAAGATATGGATGCTATTAAAACCATCTTCGTGGATTTAACGAAAGTCTTTATTGCCTATAAGAATTGTGATGAGGCCTCGGGTTGGTTGCCCGAAGAGACCAACCTCCGACTTCCACACAAAAACTAACAATTTAATAGTTGTTCTCCAAAAGGGTCACATTAAAGCGGTATCCGGGGCCTCCCGAGAAAGGCTGCTCGTCGGGGGGGTCGTGGTGTGGCGACCCCGGAGATACCACCTATCCTCTTGCACCACCACTTACCTGGTTGTGAGCGTCCCCCATCAGGGCACGCGCAGAAGACTGATCTACCAATTTAGAGTACCTGCTACCTAGAGATCAGGGTGAGGATAATCATCCGCTGCTGTCCCATCATCGAAATCTAGCCCATCATGCTGAAATCTCACTCCCAAGAAAAAAAATTGTTACCAATGATGAACGATATGACAAAGAAAAAAAATACTTTTATGTTAAAATTTAGTAATTATTCCATCATAT
Organism: Thereva unica; assembly: GCA_949987705.1. Taxonomy (NCBI): domain Eukaryota; kingdom Metazoa; phylum Arthropoda; class Insecta; order Diptera; family Therevidae; genus Thereva; species Thereva unica. Next base: position 51,348,839 of record OX465283.1, read on the forward strand.
GCACAAAAACCGTTGTCATCCATGAACGAAACAAGGTGATAACAAACTTATTTCTATAAAACAACCACAATAATTCGAACAACGAAGACCCGCTGATCAGCTTGCCTTTTTTACAAATAAATTCTTACAGACCACGTTTGTTAATTACTAATTGTTTGTACACATGGGGAAAATTCAACAATCAATGGAAAAACTGATACATTTTTCATTAAAACACAAAACAACAAGATAAATCATATCACCATTGGTTATAAGTAAGAGTTTTTTTAATTTCCTACTCCCTACAAAAAAGACACAAACAAATAACTAAATGCCAAAAAAATCAAAAGGATTGTGATAATTTGCTATCGTATAGTGTATGGTGTAATTAACTAATCGGAAAGACAAAAAAAAACCAATGTCATCTAATCAAATCAATTCAATATATGAATATTTAAACAGTATGTAACCTCTGACAAATAAATAAATGAAAAACTTATTTTATTATCCAATAAAAAATCACAAGGGGCATCTGCACCCTGAAAACTTCCGTAATTGTCCGCAGAATTAGGTTCACGGTGTCGGGCGCCTTCAATAGCACCGTCTTGTTCTCTACACCGTCTCTCAACACAGGCTAACGTACCAGTATCCAGTCGGACTTCCTTCCATACCGGGTAATTTCTTCGTACTCTTGAACCATGCACCACTTTCGCCAACGACGTCACCAAAAACAATTCTACTACTCAGTGGCGTAGGGTGGGGGGGGGCCGAGGGGGCCATTGCCCCGGGCGGCGTAGTTGTTGGGGGCGGCGGCCAAACTGGACAGAGCTAGAGATCTTGCCGGCAACATGAAGCCCTAACCATTGCCACTTCCAGCACGAAACCCAAATGGGAAGGGAAGTGAGGTGAAGTTAGTTACCATTCCATATAAATTTATGAGAGCAAGGGCGGCGCTTTCATAGGTGAAAATGGTGCACTTGCACCGGGCGCAATTTCAGAAATTAAGATTTAAAAAAAAAAAATTGAAAAAATTGAAAAAGTGATCCCATTGTCATATATATTACACGGAATGCATCTTCTGTGCGTTTTACCATTGTCTTCTGCAAGGTGTGACCAATGCAATTTTTCTTAGTTTGCCTGATTTTGTCGTCTATCCTTTCTTGGCTGGTCACGGTGCCATAGGTCATGATTTGTAATTAAAATTAGTCGTACAATTATAGATCACTACTTCGGCGAGAAACACCTGGATCGCCTCTGTTCTGAAGTTTTTGAAAGCGGCTTCTATGTCTAGTAAGGCTGTTAAGTGGACTGCTTTGTTAGTAAGACTCTACCGTAGAAACCAATACATGCAGTGCAGTGACCATCTATTATCCTTCGAAATATAAAGGATTGGAGAACGACATAGAGACCGCCGTTATGGAGATTCGAGTTTATAGTATTATTAGTGCTGGAAATAGTTAAGGAAGTGCAGATCATAATGAAAATCATCGGAGAGCATTACTCAGCATTAGCGGGAGAGTTTTGTGAACTTAAAGCGTAAGTAAACTCAGCACAAAAGCAAGATCGCGAAGCAAATCCTGATTGGACAAAGGCAAGAGCGCGCTTTCATAGGTGCAACTGGTGTATTTGCACTGGGCGCAATTGAACAGGGCGCAATTTAAAAAAAAATGAAAGAAAAATTCCGTGCCTTCATTCTCAATGAGTGTTTGTGTCGTCTTTCATTTTTGTTGACTGCCATCAAAAAAATGAACAACAATGAAGGGGGCGCAATATGTATATGGCATGCTGCACCGGGCGCAAAAAAGCCAAACGCCGGCCCTGTATGAGAGTGACTAATTTGGAAGTAAGTGGATGTTACATCTGCTTCAGTGGAAGTTACGTCTACTTTACTTCTGCGTTACTTTTCATTTGGGTTTGGTCTTATTTCTGGACTATAAATATGAACCTTATTTCTGGACTAGCGCATATGAAACACGATAGGTGTGCATTGGCAGCTGACAGCGGATTGCCAAATTGTGAATAAATCAGTCGGTTAGATTGTGGTGAAAAATTGATTCAATTGTTTATTTTCAGTTGAATTGTAGTTTTGTTGTAAGTTCGTTCGTTCGTTTTTATACAAACAGAGTGACGTTGCTCTCTTGTATGAGACTCTCAATGTGCATGGAAACAGCGATATTAAGATTCCCTTCTTTTATGACGGGGGCTGTAAATGCTGAAGTTTGAGAAGGGCTCCAACAGCTGCCGCATTTGTCGTTAAAATCGCCTGTAATAGTATTGTGCTACGATGATGGGAAATGAAACCTCCAGATATTGGAACAGAGAAGAGTTTAAGCTTAAGCTCGCGCGTCTACGAGGCTTTCTATCTAAAGACAAACTGAAATAAATTACAGAGAGAAATTACTGATTCCAGCTCTCTGGGTTTGTTAAAGTTTATAATTTAGGCCAACCTTGAAGCACGGATATAGCCTGCGCCAAAACAATTGGAAATCTCAAAACGATTTTTTAATGCGCAGTAAAAGTCTCAAATCCTCACCACGAAAGTAGATTCGAAAAGAAAAGTGCACCTCGTCATTCCGTTCGTTTAAGGCCCCAAATCACCCGCTCATTTATATTTTCAATCACAATTCAATCCGTCTCACTACGCGACTCTTGTCCCGGTCAGATGCTATGGTGGAGTGTTGTTCCCGGTAAACGAGTTCCTAAAGAAAAATTAAAATGCATGTGCGCTTGAAACGGAATGTTAATGTATGTGGAGTTGTCATTTCCTCACCTGCGCGTAAAATTCCCATTTATTTTGGCGCGCACTATACCGAACATTCATTAGTTACATATAATTCATTGCGTTTACATGATGCCTTAAATTCTTGGATTGAAAATTACTTGAAATTCAAGTTGGGTTTTGATTCATTGATTAAAAGAATCAATTCGAAAGTAGGGGGCAGCAAATATATGGTTCGCCCCGGGTGGCACAAATCCACGCTACGCCACTGCTACTACTATTACTTACAGTTTGGTAACTGCCGATACGGCCTGACCTCCTAAACATCTTCGGTAAGATACGTCCCTCCGAGTCTTCAAATATCTGGTTTTCACCCCTAGGATGCAACCATCAGCATTTAATTTTCTTTAGTTCTCCAAATCTTGCGAGCTGCATCCGCCCTATGAAACTACAGGCCGGCTTTGATGCATCCTCCCAACTCAAGTCGCCAATCCTGGAGTATTTTTCAATTAAATTTTTTCCTTTTTGTTACGCACCCGGGAAAAGAGTCCGTATTACCGATAATAAATTAACTACGGCCGGATTAAAACTTATTCCCGTACTAAAGGACAAAAAAAAATTTCTATACGTAAAAATATTCGTTGCGTAATCATCAAAAAAAAAAATTTCTTATTTTATTTTTTCTTTCCGGCGACTCGATCATCAGAAAAAACTCTACTGAATCCAAAAACTTACTGCCTTGTTAATTTTTTCCCCACAATCCCCATTTCTCAAGGCTTCCCATTTTTCTCCCCAAATTTTTCTATTTCTCAAGTGATTTTTTTAAAGTGCCTAATATACAGGTAACAGTGAATTTGGAATCAAGGAATGACCCGCCGTTACAGAATATTACTGTATCTCTCAATCAATTATCGATTGTTTTACTTCTTAAACAAATAGTACACAGTACATAATACATAGTGCATAGTACATGTTGCCGAAAGCGATTTATCGAAATAGTTATACGAAATATTTAAATGTTGCAGCCATTTAGCTGGCTAGTTCATGGCAACTTTTGGTCGAGCTCCAGCAACAGCCAACAGTGTAAAATTCTACAGTGTGCAAGAATATCAAATCAATGTTGAGAGCGGTGTTTGCATTGAAACATTGAAAAGCTGCTGCCTGTTGATGGAGCTCGACCAAAAGTTGCCATGCTCTAGCCATCTACATGGCTACAAGTGCCCAGAAAATGGTGCGCTTGACGCGAGTTTTCAGATTTTACCGCAGGCCAAAAAGTGCCAGTCGTGCCTAAAGAAGTTATCACTTCAAAAGTACAATTCTGTTGGAAATGCGACTTAATGCCGGTTGGAACAAAAATGCCAGAAATCCGTTTCGCTAAGAAAGGGAACTTCAGGAGATTGGTTTTAATAGACTATTGAAACTGAAGAAAGTACTATAATTACACTTCTACATGCAATTCTTCCATGGCAGAAATCAGGAACAGAGGTGATCCAAGACATCTGCGATTGCTCAAAGTCCAGACAAGCAAAACCACTCTAGGGTCCTTGGTTAATGCCACGACAAAGATGGTAAGAAAAGGATTATTACTTAACTCTGCATCGTAGACTGAAACGTATGGCTAGGTACTGCAGGTTTTATTGCAAATAAGAAAGAACTTCATTTTGGTAGGCATTAAATTCCACGCAATTATTTCTGTCGCACTCAAGAATGAGTTCAATATGGCTGTTAATTAAGTCCAACATAAATTCGTAATCACAGAGATAAAGTCTAGCAAGTGTTATTATCGAAGCTGTAAAACTAACTTAAACTACAGTCATTAGCGAAGTTCTGAAGTGGGTTGGAGCTTGGAGGGGACTGAGAATAGGGTACTTATTAAGATTAAAATTGATCCTTGGGAAAACCAGAAATGGTGTGTAGCTTTGATTTGACACAATCTAGTACTACCTTGATTGAACGAGCAGGTAGAAAAATAAATGTTATAAAAATCAATTATTTTGATTCTCCTTTTGCTTGAAGACTTGACATATTTCCACCTTTTTTCAAGATTTTACTTGAACGGATGTTAGCTTATAACCTACTACTACTTCCTTACTACTACTCTACTCTTAAAATTGCACTTTCTAAATTTTTTAAAGTCCATACTAATCAACTTTTAATATCATTTTATAAATAAAAAACCATTCTTTTTCTTTTAAATTCCCACAAGTATCCTACATTAACAAAGGATTAAATTCATCCTCGACTACTTCCATTATTGTTTCGTATATAACTCATTAATCACTACAACAGACTTTGACCTAGAAAGTATTTAATGAATTAATGAATGAATTCTGTTGGAGCTAAGAATATTGTAAAGGAAACTTACAAAGTCGCTAAAGCATCCTTGGGACAACTCTGTATACCTTTGAGCGCACACGCGACTACTAATTAGATGAAGGAAGTGCATCCTCATTAATTTCTCTTTAAAATTATGGAAATGAATATGATTTTTAGTGGTTGAAAATCAGTTTTCCCTTATTAAAGCATTTTACCTTCCACATTCTCTATCCGGTGCTCATGTAAATATTAACGAAAATTATAATTTGCTCATATAGCTTTCCGGTAGTATGATGATAATGCAAAATGTTAATTATGATACCAACTATACATAATAGTAAACTTGGTAGGCTTTACGACACCGTAAGCACATGTGTTTTGTAATATTTAATTGTGAATTTATTGATGGTATGATGAGGGAAATCAAGTACATACCACATACGTAATTCTTCTTCTTCTTTAACGGCTCTACAACCGGGATCCGGTCCTGGCCTCGCGCAACTGTTCTCTCCACCGGTCCCGATTCTGAGCCGATGTCATCCAGTTTGGCATCCCTAAACTCTGAGCGTCCTGGTCCACGCCATCCTTCCAGCGAAGGTTGGGCCTCCCTCGCTGTCGCACCCCATAGGTCTTACCGCAGAAAATAAAGCTCGGTAGGCTCCGGTGGGCAGGGCATCTAGTTCGTATGAGTGAAGATGAGCCTGCTCGGAAAGTTCTCTGCGGTAAGACATACGTAATTAACAAGTTAAAATTATCAATGTGTACTGAAATAATGCTATACTCGTAATTTATTAATTTATATTACATTACACTTATGATATTGATTTTTCGTAATTTTATTAATTAAAATTTTTTTTTTACATTTTTTATAGCAAATTTTAAACAGACATCTGTGAGTGCCACGGCCACTAATCCCGTGCCCTCCCATCCGGGGGATTTGGAGGAACTACAAAGCGTCCTCCATTTTCCCGAAGAAGTAGCCCTCCGTTTAACAGACGCTGAATATCAATTATTTTACCAGGTAATTAAGAGAAGTAACAATTAAGCAATTGCATTTTATTTATTTATTTGAAAGAGTTCAGCTTTAAGGTAAGCACCTGTAAACCACCGAAGTTTCTATTTACAGTGCACTTTAGAAATTACAGGATTACCAAGGCCAACACACGGTTGCAGTGATTGATTGATTTCATAAAATTTAATATTTAGGTACTCTGTATACCTCAATATCGATTCAAACATTAGTCCATTATTAGCTTGTTATTGTAGTATATGTAAAATTACAGGGTTTATTACGAAAAGTGTATCAAGTGGGTTTTGTTTTGATAGAAATGATTGTCAAGTACTATTAACACATGGATTATTAAAATTCACGAATAAGAGACACCTGCGCGTATCAAAACGCAATTTATTAAATAGTATAAATTAGCATCGTTTCTTAATCTTTTTAGTGTTGCGGCCCCCGAAAAGCTACAAAATTAAGTAAAAAATCTTGCGACCCTTTTACTATACTACAACTCATCTTCTTCCGTCAAATCGGTCGTAAAATTAACACACATATCCATGACAGCACGCTACCGAAGCTTTCCGTATCAGTGGCTTCCGTGATGAATTTTTCCCTGACATTCACACAGCACCACCTTTTCCGTATCAATGCTGAAAGTTCAGTTGAATCTGCAATTACATTTTAGTTTTAAATTTGAACAATCATCTCAAGTGCATCATAGAATTTAGCGTGGAATATCTTGCTGCAATAGTATTGCTCTAAGGCGAGGAGCAAAAAAAAGAGAGTGGGCTCATCACATATGGGCTCTTTGGGAAGTGGAGGGAGACTTCGCAACTTTATATAGAAGATTGGTAGACCACGAACCTAAATTCTACGAATAATTTTGAATGAGCTACATAAAATGCATTCAGTGATTTGCTAAAAAAAGTCGAGAAGATGATCCACACAAGTCTATACAAACATATGTATGTATGTAGTAGGAGGATTAAATACATTTGGATATTCAAACAGCCTCACATTAAAGTAATCTTTACATTTCTTGCTTATGCATACATGTATGTACTTTGTTATTCCGTATAAAAAGTCCTACAATCTGCTGATTATAGTTTTTAAAATACTTTCTTCTTTTTCTTTACGCTCCTCTAATCCCTCATGGGACATAGGGCGGAAACAGTTGCCCTGCAGCGGACTCTGTTTTGTGCGTCAGCTCTCAACTCCGACCGGAATCTCGCAGTTGTTACGGCTTCTGCTAGTAGTGGTAGTACATTGTATATAAAAAATATTTTTTTGTTTGACAGATTGCGATACCCTTATATCTAATGGCGACCCCATTATGGGAATACCAAGTCTTCTTCAGTCGCAAAATTAAGTATGAGTCATCTTCAGCTTGACAGGTTTTACCGCACGAACAAGAGATTTGGGTGTTTCTCACCAAAGTGGTAAAATCGCTGTCCTTGGCAAATATTACGGAAACTATGGCGAGAAATATTTATATTTCTGCAAATTTGAATTTATAACTATCTAAACTATAGTATACAATATAGAAAATATCTCACTTAAAAACCTATATGGTTTCAATAACGTATTTTTTAGGTCTAAAAACAGTCCCCTAGCCGGTCCCCAAACCAAAATATTTTCTATTGAGTTCATTAATTGAACTAATCTTTTAAAAAGAATTAACTTATATAACACAATTTAATCAATATGAAATGATATGCTATTAGACTCTAATATCAATTTATTTAAACTATTTTTTGATTAGTTTAATTTAACCTAAAGTTGGTCCCCGAATTTCATGAACAGTCCCCTGCCAAAGTTTCGAGTTACGCATCAGGCCATCTACAGTAAAGACAGACTTGTTAATGGGCGTAACGAAACGTGAACGACATGAAGTTAGCTCTGTTACCACCAAAAGTAGCTATACCTCATTTTGTTTAGTGTTACAAGAGTTAGAGGGGCACATGCGCGCATCGGTACGCAACATTAGACAGTCCCCTAGTAAGTGTTATTTTTCTTTTTTTAAAGTGTTCCAGTTTTCTCTATTGTGCATCGTTTTAAATAAGATGTCTTATATTGTTTCTATAAAACAAAATAAAGTCATAATGAAGGAATTTTATGGTACCGTAACAATTACACAAATTAAACAGTCCCCTGCCAACAGTCCCCGGTCAACAGTCCCCCGCCACATACAGAAGCAGGAGACTGTTTCATTTATTAGGGCACTATTATTGTACTTTTGCCTTTGTTTTAGGTCGATAACCATCTTTTAATCATGGCGCGAGAAAGAAGAAAGTGTCTAAGGAAGAAATAAAAGTTCACAAGTTTACTTGAAACCACACAGAGAACTTGGAACTACCAAAGAAGACTGTTTTATTTTTATATATATGCGTCATGAGGAATGTTTTTAAAGTATATATACTACTAATAAATGCTCATTTCACTTATATATACAGTCCTTTGACATATGCAACAGTCCTCTGACATATGAATTTTTTAAATTTACTCAATAAGTCCTAAAATAAAACAAATATATTTGGGTCCCTTACTGTTTATTATCCACCAGATAGATATCTATTTAATTGTATATTTTTTTTTCATATTAACTTAAAAAAGTTACTGGGACAGATTTCTTGCAAAAATTTACCAGTTTACAGAGAAACACCCATTTACCGATGCGCGATTTTTGCAGCAAGACTGGGTAAGGGAATATTTTTCTGGCCAGTCAGTACAAATTAAAGGCCCTTGCGGCATGCAGCGCATTGCCCCAGCCCCAGTAGTGAAATCAAAACGGATCTATTTATTAAACTTTCTCGGCTCCACTAACAGAGATGTCCTGAAATAGATATTAGGGTATAAAAGATTCGTGGAAATGAGATGACTTATTCCCTGGCCTCATCAACACATTGCGACCTTCGAATATCTAAAAGCGAGCCCCTTGTGGAAAAAAACAATGAAAACAATGAAATAGAAGATCTGAATTGAGCTTTTAACCAAGATAGTGAGTACCAAAGTCCATCAGCCGCCATTACTACCTTGAGACTGTAGAGTTTATTGAACTCGCCCTATACAGTCAAAGGACGTATGGATCTCCTTTAACGGTATCCCAAAACATTTCAGCTTGCTCCACATCAACTATATGATTGATGAGCTACAGCTCTAGAGGAAACCAATTCAGGATGATTATCCCGAATCGCTCTATGTGAGGAGGAACTTATCTTTCCTAGAAGTTTCCATGGTACAGGACTGTTGTGGCAAGTAGTGACGAGCAAGACTGTTCTAGACATTTATCAAGACCAAAGCAAGACCAAGACAGGACACGGACAAGACAATACTGCAAGATCAAGATGGCATGATTTTGTGCTCATCACTAAGTGCCAAAAGTCTTGTCGTGATAAGCAAAAATTCTTGTCTTTCACATTTCGCAAGACCAAGATAAGACTGCAAGACTTTTTGTAAGGACTTATGGTGAGCACAGCAAAACTTTCGGCATTTAGTGATGATCACAAAGTCTTGATCTGGCAGTTTTCTTGTCCTGTCTTGCCTTGGTCTTCTTCGGTCTTGCTAAATTTACAAAAATAGGCAAAACTACAAGACCAGACTTTCTCATCACTAGTGGCAAGACCCAACTCCAGGGTCTCGATTACAACGGGTAGCATCCATCTGTTTTCCAGACTTATATACGTCATTGAGACCTTCATTAGGCCCAACCTGGCTTTAGATCTGTGCACAATTGCGAAACTGCATTACTAAAAGTCTCTTCAGATATCTATGATGCTTTGGACAAAATTTCTTAACTTCACTCAACTTCTCGAAGGCATTTCATTCATTATTTCTCAACCTGGAGGTTGCCAATTGATATAAGGGGGGTCGCAATCCGTTCAAAAAATATTTTAATAAACCATGTATTTAGCCACAGTTTTCCCGTTAAAGCTAGATCGACACATATCCGTGACGTAACGGCGACTTCAGCGGAGCACCGGGACATCAGTGAAAAAAAAAATATCGGCTCGATTTAGTTTCATGGAAACAAATTGGAAAAGGAACGGCATGCTCTCACACTCACACAGTTCAATATTTTCATTTACGCCTTGTCCAAGAAATTAGTGAATATCCTGCATTTCTTTACGTTGACGACCACAAAATATATAGTGTCATAACGTCACAAACTGATGTATCTTTTATTCAATCAAAACTCAATACATTACAAGATTCGTGCACTACCAATAAATTAGAACTAAACACCAACAAATGTCAAGCGATTTCCTTTTCTGGTAAACACAGATGCAGTATTTTTAACTCAAAGACAAGGAATTGAATATTCCGATCAAATTATCGATCTAGGTGTTGTCCTAAATATAAAAAAAAAAAATTTTAATCTGCACTATGATAATATTACTGCCAAAGCGAACAAACTTCTTGGCTTTATAAAGAGAACAGCTAAAGGAGATTCGACATCGTATGGGATCCTATATTTCGTGTAAGCAGCAGCAATAGGATTAAATCAATTGTAAAGAAATCTCTTCCTTTTACTCTGCGAAGTTACTATCAAAGCCTCCCACCCTACACGGAAAGGCTCAAAGTGTTGGATCTCATGGTAAGAGAAACTTTCTATTAGCATGTCTTATCCTAGAAGGAAACCTTAAAGTTCTGTTTCTGTCGGATATGATTAAGTTCAACGAAGATGTTCGACATGCAAGACACACGTAACTACTTTAGGAATACCCGCATCGTGCCGAGTATGCATTGAACATTCCCGTCAACAGATGATGTATAGTATTTATCAACTGTAGATCATGTTTTCCCCGTTATTACTTCGTCACTTTAGTAAATAGACATATTTCGTGAGGTAATAGTATGGACATCTAATTATCGCAAATCAATCAGAGAATTCCCTGTGTACTTTTCGATATCTAAATTTATGTCAGATACCAGTTTCTTGCGACGAAGGAACAGATAATATTGAAATTTTCCTTTTGGCCTCAATTCATTTGGAAAATGATTTCTAAATGATCCTAAAATACTCATAGAGGCTAACTGACGAAGCTAGGTTACTATTTCCTACTGAACATATGACCAGTGCCGTACGAACAGGGGGTTTTGGGGACAACCTGATTTCACGCTAACTTTCCCGACCCTGATGATTGAAAAGTGCACTTTCTGACCCGCTGAACTTCATTTCAAGACTCACAAATTATTTGAAATCTTTTCAAAGCTACCTGGAGCCCTCGTGACTAATGCAGGGTCATTGTTGAGCGGAGTCATTCTAACGTATCATACCCCGAATGATTAACCCCATCCTTTAAGGCCATCCGCTGCGGCGGCAAGTTAGTAATATTTTGTTTCGCTTCTCGTCAAAGGTGTACTTCTTCTTATTTATCATTGGTTGAGCTCGATCAATGTGCTTGTACCACGCGTTTGGCCCCCTATTGATAATTTGGTTAAACTCGGTGTTAGGATACGATTTATTCTCTCTACCTTCTCCTCGGGACGCCAGTAGTGATTAACGAATGTAGTATGCCTTTTTATATGAGGCCATTTTGAAACAGTTTGGCTATAAAAGCTGTTCGTCAGTAGGTATTATCCTTCTGGGGTTACCAAAAATTGATGTCAGCTTAATCAATCAGTCGACAGTCTCCACGCTTGACGTGGGGTACAACCAAACAAATTTAGAAAACGAATCCACTGTTACTTGTATGGTTGTATGTTTTCTTAGTTCCTTTCATTGGACATTATCCATCCTTTCATTATACATATACGATCTTTATAAAATGCTTGAGGAAAACGATCCTTTTTATCAGTAGCTGTTATTAGGGCTACCTGTTTCCTAGGCTTGCCTTCTGCCATTATGTCTCCTATGCATCTTTTGACTAACTGGAATACCTTAGTCTTCACTTTACTTTGATAACAATTTGCGGACTAAGACTTGCCGGACTCGTATTGCGAATGCAGGACAGCAAAACGGTTTATGAAAACAGAAATTTCGGGAAATATAGCAGTAGGTAGACCCAAAGGGACAACAGAGTCTTAACATTCAAAACTGTAGACATGCTACAAGGGACCATCAAAGTTGCAGAAATGTCCTAGACGAAGCCAAGGCTAGATGTGGGCTGTACCGCCATTGGATAGATGGAGTCTTCGGGAATAAAGTAGGTTTTCCTGATTAAGACTTCGGTCTTAGCAGCTGAAAAACTTCCCGCCTGTGAGCAGGTTTAATGATCTCCTCTTCCATTGATGTGAGAATGACAATTAACTCTTCCCCTGGATTCTTAAATGAAGTCATGTGAAGGTAAGAATCTTCATGAGCGGAGCGAATCTTCTCTTATAGCTCTTAAATATTGGTCTTCCTTCTGTGCTTTTTTAGTTAGGTAAGTTAACATATCGACAATTGGTATAGCCATTCTGCTCATTGAACGATTATGGAGAAGAATGGAAGCGAATCGTGAATAAAGTTCGGGACCCAGCGGCACCGACAGCAGCGTATCCGTTGCGGGGACGTCCCGCTCGGACCGCCAGCTAACGGATCAAAGAAGAAGAAGAAGAAGAAGAACGATTATGTTCAATCAGGTATTTAAATTCTTTTAGGAACCTAGCCCATCTAGCCACTCTCAGTGGAATATCTTTTTTTTTTCATTGTCATGTGGAGAGCATTGCAGGCGGTGACAATCTTAATCCTCCTTCCCGAACGGATCTCCACTTCCTTAACGTTGTTCAGCTGGGCTAACGACTCATGTATTGCAATGGATGCAACTGTTGATCGTCATTATTCCGTTGCAGAAAATAGCACCGAATTGGTCTTTATTACCATCGGCATGAATCTCTGTATCCACCCTCCGGTGCAAATAACTTCAACACTGGCGCTTTTACCAATATTTTTTATTTGATGCTTAAAATTCATTTTGCTGTTCGATTTCTATTTTAAATATGGCCTTCTTTGTTAGCACTGAACGGCTTTGCTTCAACTGCCTATAGTCTGCTATAAATCTTGTGAAGTAGGGCGATAGTCCCAGTAATCTTTGTAAAGTTTTCCTATCATTTGGTATATCAAAGATGAAACTCAAATACTACTTTTGTCCTCTCCTTTGATGGCCTTTGCTCCCGCTAGACATGGCGTGTATTTTCTTATGAAGAGCACTGTTTTTTTAGTATAGCTCACGGGGCCGAATATCGTTGGACAGTCCTGGTGCACATCAGTCTTTTTGTCAATATATATCAGTCCATTGTCTAACGTACACACATACATATTCATTGATGCTTTTAATCTTTATTCCGAAAGGCGTTGTTTGAAGGTTGGAGCTACCTTAGCTGTGACCTAGCAATAATGGTAGTTTGCAACGAAAGAAATTTTTCAACTTTAAGGCTTTTAAAGGATTTGCAAAGTAGTGCAACTCGAGATCAGCAGCTGAACGGTCTTGCTCTTTTGAGTATTTACAGGGAAATCGACTTAACGGCCAAGGAAGTAATCCACAAATTAGCTTAAAGAAAATCTGAAAGCATTGATCATGTAATGTCAATAGTTAATAAACCGAATTCCTCTAAAACACTTCTTCTGGTCTTATTCCTATTAAAACATAGCTAAAAGTTATATCAGACTCGACTTATAACTATTTAACACCCCCCCTGAAAATATTTCTTGCCACGCCACTGCATATGACCATTTCCAAACTAAGTTACATAGTTTATTGCAATTTATTACGAAAAGTGTCCCCATTTGAGGAATTTACCCAACTTATGAGTGTTCAAACAAATGCCTTTCCTAACTTTGTTAAGTACTTCTTGAACAGCAATGGGGAAGCAGACTAATAGATCCAATTATACGATATCGTGAATCGCAATAATAACTCTTGTCTTTGCCGTCGTATAAATATGTATCTACTCTTTAGCCTAATTTTTCCCTAAAAATATTGTTGCACTTTTAACCCTCCTGCCATTCAGAATGTCAGCTGAAACACAAAACATATTTCTAGCCAAAAACTTTTTGCTCTTATGGCGTATATTTTTAGAATCGGAACCAATTTCAGAAGTTCGACCATATTTTGACTAGTATGTAATTAGTTTGATTACTTGTGGGCTCAGTAAATAAAATTATTGGTCTTGGCTAGATTTCCCGTGCTTTCTTGACATGAGCAAATTTCCCGAATGTGCTTCTACGTCTACAAAGGTGGAAATATTATCAAATTAAAGGTTATTGTTTGTATATTGATTTCTGGTCTGAAGTATATTTTACGATGGTGGTTTGCGGTTACTAGACTAGGTCAAAGTGTTTAGTAGGAAGAAAATCGAATAACAAAGTGTATTATATGCAAATTTAATATATAAATATTTATTTTCAGGTGCCTCCCGTTGAATACTTTAAGCATGTGATATTAGAGCTCCAAAATGAAACTGGAACTTTACAACAACAAAACTCCACATCGAAAACATCGATTAAGAGCTTGCAGAAACGATTTGATGAGGTATGTAAAATATAGATCATATTTTGTCATAAATGAATATTAAAAGTAAAATTTGATTCAAAAATAGAATATCAAATTCAATTGTTAGGCCGAACGACAGTTTGACGTGCTCAAATCCTTAATACACTGTAAAAAAAAACAGTGGGTGTGTGTACTTATGTACACGCATTAGAAGTTATGCTTCTTTGGCGTGATTTTAAGACTAATTTTTAATTTGTACACAAATATTTTATTGGAATCTTTCTATTTTCGTGCGTTGAAAGGTGCAAGCATTATGATGCCGACACGCTCAAGGCTGTCGATTATACCGTATTCTAATCCTAACTAAAATCACCATTCATTAGGCCTAATTACAATTATCTTAAGATGGACTTAAGATGCCTCATGAAATTCTCTTAAGACTGGCTAATTTTCTACCAAAACGTAATGAATGTTAAGCTTAATATGCGTCGGAAACTGGATCAGCATTTATTTACCTGATAATACTACTGATACTTCTAAGCCCAACTCACTTCTTTTTTATTCATTTCCGCCTTAGCTTCTGATTGAGGAATTTAGCTTCTCCTCCACTTTAGTCAGTAGATCAAACGATCGTACCATTATAGTCTAAGACGTTCGTTGCTCTTAGCCGTGCCTTTAGCTGTGTAGGTTACAGTGCAGCAGTTTACTCGGCTAATCTCCGGCAATCCAAAAGGACATCGTCTGTGTCCTCTGTCACAATGAGGAATTCCAGGAGTTGCGTAGACTCATTTTGCCGGTATGCTCTCGTAACTCACCTGTGGGTTCATCGACCTTGGGTAGATTCATTCTACTTCCTTTGCCACCACTGAAATAAACGTCACTTCCAAATTGTGTTCGCTTCCCTAGCTTCTTCTTTTAGTTGTTACTCAATTAAATTGAGTGGGTTAGGGTAATTGAAATATGATACGAAGAGTTTCATACTAAGGACATTAATGTATCGGCAAATACAGCATCAACGCTTCCAACGTTTGACTGACAACACTCCGAACCTGTCCAAACACCATCGTTGGACGCTTGACTTTGGACATTCGTAGTTCGAGTAGTGGAATCACAATGCGTTCTACCATCAAACGCCAACGTTGGAAAGTGCTCATAGCATCGTTTAGAGCCGGCTTTAGCTGAAAACTAGGATATATGTAATTTATTCTCGTCTATAGCCTCTGGGTAAAAACCTCCTCACCCATGGACATCGTGAACGGACTTTGGCTACGAATTTTCATATGCCCATATAATAATAAACTTAATAGCTAAAGGATTGGAGTTGCAATGCTTGCCCTCCATAGCCTCTACCCCTTCGCCTATATCGTCCGCAGGCCGTATCAGAACATCAAAATTGGCAGCGTGCAGCAAATTAGGGCATGAGAACAAGCTGCAATCAAAAGTATTTCAATTGGCTGAGGCTGGTAAAATGACAAGCAAAGCAGCGTGCAGTTCTTAAGTTTATTTTTGCAATAAAAAGTTGTAAAATATTGTATTTTATCACTTTTTTCTGCACCTGGATTACCAGTGATTAGTGTTTCAGTGATTGAATTAAAACAATTTCAAAAAATTGAGTGAATCAATATGTTTTAATGGTTTAATTGTGAAGGCGACCAATTTTGTTTACATTCGCTGTGGTTTCGTCGAGTTATTTTAGGGCAAAAATGTGAAATTGGTGTGGTTATTGAGTTAAAAGTGAATTTAAAGTGATTAAAGCTGGTTAAAGAATAATTTAAAAAAAATATTAAAGCAGAAAAATGTGTAGGAAAAAGTTCAAAAGTTATTGTTATTCATGTTGTGTGGTGGTACTTGCACTTATGTTTTAATAACTATTCCGTAATAATTTTTAACCATTTTAAATTCACTTTTAATTTCATTACCACATAAATCCAACATTTTTTCCCTAAATTAACACGAAAAAACCACCATAAATGTAAACAAAACTGGTCACCTTATCAATTTCATTCAATTTATTCACTCGGATCACTAACTAACTTATCACTGGTAATGCACGTGCAGTAAAAAATGTTAAAATATAATATTTTGCCACTTTTTACAAGTTAAAAACTTAGCGCGTCTAAGATATTACACTACGAGTTAGAGAAATTGCCTTCCATCCAGTAAAACTCCTCACCCAAACAGCACACAATAAACACTACGAATCTTCCTAGGCCCACGAAAAACCAAACTTACGCTTAGCTGATGACTCGAACATGAAATTTATTTCCCTCCATAGCCTCAGCATAAAAACCCCCTCACCTATCGACATCGTGAACCGGCATCGGCTACGAGTTTTCATATGCCCATAGTAATCACGGTATTCAGAAACAAGGTAATGTAAAAGACTGTATACCGTATACGGTATTTTAGTGCTGATGTCACGTGGGGACACTTCCCATATAAAATCGAAGCTGTTGTTGTTGTTTCAGCATTACGGTTGACGTCACCAGTCGCCCATTTTTTACGGTATTCGAAACTGCCGTCGCTTTTACATTACCTTCGTTTTCTGTATACCGTTTTCTGTATACCGTTCATAATAATGATAATCCTTAATAATGATAATGATAATAAATATTTTTCAAAACGCGTCTAAAGAAGTATAACTTCAAAAAAGTTTTTTCATAAGAAATTTTAGAAATAGTACAGTTCCAGAGTAAAAAAATCACTAAAACTGCAAAACAAGGTGAAGACCAGATCCAAGCGGAACTTTGGGACCCTATTATTAACCAGTTAAGATGGCGGGATGGCTTATTAAGGCTACCCCTGAGGACATATGAGTATTTTTAATCTTCAAAACGGCGAAATCTCATGAATGGCAATTCGTACGGGAATAATTTGTAAAATCTATTTTAGGAGCGTTTAAGAGATACATAATTTGCAAATTGATTTTCTGAACTTTTGAATACATTTTTTGCTCCCACCTATCTTTGGAGAATTTCGACATTTCCTTTATAAAGATGATTTTAAAGCCTGTTGCAATTCTTGGCTATTCTCAATTTATGCTGCAGTTCAATGCCTTTTGACTGGGTTTTAAAACTAGTTGGGATATGGGTTTGATCCCTTCGGTACACACGATTAACTTCCCAGTATGATGAACGAAGATGGAATAAACTGACTTCTTACAAAATAGTAATATGTTTAGCATTAGTGGAAAATTGACTAGTCAGAACCGGTCACAAAGTAATCTTGAGAGAAGGTAGTTCAAATAATTATAATAGCGGTAAATCCACAAGATTTTTCTAGAGAATTTGTTTTTCCTAAAAGTTAGCAAACAAACGTTTCCTTCGTACTTCGTTCGCTACACTAAAGCGGGTCTTCGAATACGTATTGAGCGTGTTAAAGCGCCGGCGCCGTTGATTAACTGGCAGGCGAATGACTTCATATAGAAATTCCAAAGCTTTCCGGAGATATTAGCAAAACTAATCAATGTAAAGTACTTGTCAGACTTGATGACCCGCAATTTCCTGAAACTGTATCATGCGTAGAAAACAATTCCCCGTCAAAAAGTGCTGAACCAAGGTTTGAAAAATTTGCGATGTTTGTAAAGGGTAACGAAATTTTTTCACGATTTTTAAAACTTGTCGGATTGTGACAAGTGATGTTTTGTCGAAAGGCTATCCCAAAAAAGATGACTTCGTTTAGAACGGTTCTCATTCCATCGAGTTTATTAGATATTAGCAAAACTTATCTATTTAAGGTCTTTCTGACACTGAGCCGAAGTTTTTCCATTTAAACAAAAAAGGGCCCGACCGAATGTTATGAAATTTTTTTCAGGGCTTCTTTTCGTTAATATTCTTCTCTCGGCACCTCAAAGAAGTTTATATAGTTTTTGGTTCGCGCGGTATCGTGCAGATACAAAATTCACGAACGTCGTTTAAACAATAAAACGGATTGACCGAATTTTATGAAAATCTTTTCAGATCATAAATATTTTGGTTAATACTCTTCGAACGGCACCACAACTAAGTCGATATATATTCTAGTTCGCGCGATATCGTGCAGGTACAAAAATCATTTATGTCATTTGAACCAAAAAACGGCTTGACCGAATATTATAAAAATCTTTCAAATTATATTGTCGCTAACACGCTTCGAATGGCATCTCAAGTAAGTCGATATCTTTTGTGGTTCGGGCGATACCGCGCAGGTAAAAAAATCACTTCTGTCGCTTAAACCAAAAAACGGCTCGACCAATTTTTATAAAAATCTTTTCAGATCATGTTTCCGTTAATACGCTTCGAACCACACCTGAACGAAGTGGTTATCGTTTATGGTTCGCGCGATATCGTGCAGGAAAAAATGACCACATTCGTACGCGCACACACAGACACACACACATACTTCCACCCAATTTTTTGCTTGAAATGCTCTTGGGACCTTGAAAAATGAAAATACGTTGAAAATTTCAATTTCTATTTTCGGACCGATTACAATAACTTCCCTATACTGGGAAGTTAAAAATTGTAAGTTAATGAAATTTGGAAATTCGAATAAACGGATTTTCCGACGCTTGGAACTAGGGAATCCAATCCCGCATCAAAATCTCAATCCCGCAAGGCTGCGGGACCGAGGTCAAAAATCACGCGGATTTGCGGGACTGCAAAAACATCATAGATTTTTGATTAAAATAAATAAATAAATAAATAAAAATAAATATTATATGAAATAAGAGCATATCAAACTCCTGAGTCAGTCAAACACAGTATTCATGCCAATTCTGAACTACGCTGAAATTGATTCCACTCGAATTATCTTCCATAGTAGCACAAATTGTAATTTTGAAACTACTCTCCGTTACAACCGAGTTTATGCTGTCGATATAAGAACATTCCAGCGGAATCAATTACAGCGTAGTTCAGAATTGATCTGATTATTTTGTTTGACTGACTCAGTAGTTCGTTTGACATACAATATAACGAGCGGCGAGGTTAATCCCCGTACTGTCATATATATGCACGTGGAAATCACCTGCCGTAGGCATAGGGTAAGTCGACATTTACTGGGTTCCCATGAACCGGCTTCGTTGCGTTTACAGAAAGCTTTCCTCCTCAAGGTAAAGCCGGCTCTACACGATGGTATGAACACCCTCCAACGTTGGACGCTTGGTGGTAGGACGCGTCGTGTGATCGATGGTCTAACTACTAGTATCAATTTCAAGCGGCCAACGTTGGTGTTTCGCCACGTTCTGAGGTAAACTCTGCATGGAAACTCAGTAATTGATCACGTTCGGATACACGCACATAAATATACTTAGACGATTTTGTGTTATAGCTGAATTGCTTAGTAGGCATATATCTTAACGATTTTTTTTATGTGGAAGAGTCTAAGCTTAGGTGTCACGATTTAGGGCCGTATTTCACCGGGACACCATGGCGGCGCAACTAGTCGCGCAACCATGGTGTCTTTGAGCTACCAAACGAGACACCATATATACACCAGAATCGCCACCACACTGCGGGTACATTATTAAAATGGAAGTCGAAGAATTAGCACTGCTCCTGTATATACGCAGGAAATGAAAGTTGCAGAGAAAAAAGAAACAGTGCTGGGTTCATCCATACTTAGCCGATCGCCCTAAGAAAGGACAATTTGTCCATATATACCAAGATCTGAGGAGATATCCAGATAAGTTTTTAACTACGTGAGAATGTCTATAAGGTCCTTTGACGAGTTACTGACTCTATGTAAAAATGATTTATTGAAAAAAGACACAATATTAAGAATAGCACGTCATGACAACAATGTTCGCGAATGAGAAGTGGCGGCCGAGTGAGTGATGTGCCATGCAGCGCTGTACTAATTAGTGGTGGCGCAACCAGCGTGGCGGCGCTGCCAGTAAAATTCTGTGCACACGTCCGGGGTGGTCGCGCTGCCAAATTGGTTGCACAACCAAGCGGTCGCCAGGTGAGGTACTCTCTATGGAGCTGTATACATTTTGGTGGTTGCGGCGACTGGTTGCGCTGCCATGGTGTCCCGGTGAAATACGGCCCTTACGCTACCAGTCCGCCATTTCGTTTATTTCATGGTGCAATGTCTGGTAGTAAGCTCAGCTCGAAGATAGAAAAAATAAATGATAGGGTAAGGGTAAGCTGAGTCAAAACAGTCGGGGTTAGCAGGAGACAGCCTTGTCAGAGTGTTATTTATTTATTTATTTATTTATATATTTACAGTCTACAGTATGAAACTTACAGACTAAAGACAATAACTTTACAAAAGAATTATAATTAACTTAAGATAAATTTAAGTTTTCGCAAAAGAGCTATCTAGCGGAACCATCGCAAGGATCAGACTGCAATTGCAACTTTGCAGTTTCTTTAAAAATGTGTCTATCCATTGATAGATCAAGATGATCATAAACATAGTTGAAGCACGACGCCGCTCTCGAGACTGGCTCATTCTGCCCATACATGGTTCTGTGCGTCGGTATAAACAACAAGGGTCTAGATCTAAGGTGTGTCTCAGGTGCATAAATATTGAACAAAGCGAGAAGAGAAGAAGACTGAACTTTAAAACAAAGAGTATCTCGCACAAACATAACAGATGCCAAAATACGTCTGCATTTTAGCGTTTGGAGTCCAAGAAGTTGACATCTAGCTCTGTAAGTTGGAACCTGCGAAACCCAATTTAACTTGCGTAAAGCATATCTCGAGAAATTTTTCTGGACAGCTTCGATTCGATTTTCATACACTTTCGTATATGGAGACCATACAACGGATGCATATTCAAGAACCGATCTGACCAAGGAAACGTAAAGAGTCTTTAATGTAAAGGGATCCTTGAAAGCGCCAGCGTTTCTCTTAATAAAACCAAGCATTTGATTGGCTTTATTGCACGCCACTTCTATGTGGACCGTAGAGTCCAACTTGTGGTCAAAGTAAACTCCAAGATCTTTAATAGTCGCCGGACGAGTAAGTATACAGCCTTCGAGCGAGTAAGGGTAGATTATAGGGTCTTTTGAGCGAAAATAGGAAAAAGCATTACATTTGGATTTATTTAGCTCCAGATCAATGCCCTTAGACCATTCAAGAAGAACATTTAGTTCATCCTGAAGTAGAGCACAGTCCGACTCAGAGTGTATGGGGGCGAAAATTTTCATATCGTCAGCATAAAGGAGTACAGAAGCATGCTTAAAAAGAGTTGAGACAGAATTTACAAATAGGATAAATAAAAGAGGCCCTAAGTGGCTTCCTTGGGGAACCCCAGAAGGCACCTCGAAACATGAAGAGAAAGTAGACTGTATTAAAACGGCCTGTTTACGATTTCTCAAATAGGAATCCAACCATAGCAGCATACTGCCATGAAAACCATATGCTTCTAATATAGGCACAAGAAGATCATGATTTACTTTATCAAACGCTTTCGAGAAATCCGTCATAATGGCATCTACCTGACCACCATTCTCTAAAATACTCATGGTATGATTTTTAAATAAAACCAAGTTAGTGACAGTAGATTTACCACTTATAAAACCATGCTGCCTATCATCAATAGTATGCTTAACACAAAAGTAAATGACATCCTTTACAATCGATTCGAATAGTTTAGGGACAGGTAAGAGTTTGGCGATGCCTCTATAGTTACAAACGTTGTCACGAGCACCGGATTTATGCAGTGGTTTGATGAAGGAGTATTTCCAACAATCGAGGAATTTGCCTTGTTTTAAAGAGTAATTAAAAATGATCATCAACGGTGGAGCCAGATTTATAGCACATTTTTTTAGAAGGAGATTACAAATTAAGTCATCCCCGTAAAAAACGTCATCAGACAGATTGCACAGGCCTTGTAGTACTTCGTTGAAACTAAGAGATAAGACCGAGATGTCTATCTGAGAATTATTACTAAATGAGGCAGGTTGGCTGTGATTGGTATTACTATTGTAGACAGAGCTGAAAAAAGATGCAAACAGCTCAACACTTTCCTCTAGATTGACAGATGACACATCATTATAATTCATGGCCAGAGGTATTGTTGGTGAAGAGCGCTTGGTATCCAGAAAGGACCAAAAGGCCTTTGCGTTCACTTTAATATTTGATTCAATTGATAAAATATATTGGTTGAAAAGAAATCTATGCAGGTAATTATATTCTCTCCTCAACCTGGAGAAAATAATATAGTCTTCATCCCTTCTCCCCAATATGTAACGCCTATGTATTTTATTCTTGGCATTTTTCAACCGCAATGGCATTTATGCCTCCTGAACCAATAGAATCCCGATAACCAGCCGACAAAGGCTGTGACTAATGCAGTACCAGACTACCTGATGAACAAAGAGGTGCACCGTCCGATAGTTGAAGACCCGACCTTAGCGGAACAATGGTTAACCGGTTAAGCAGGCAGGATTCTTTATTAGGGCTATTTTGTGGAAGGTAAGGCCCTCAGCTCGCGAGACGACTGATTTTCAAACCCAATTTCAAACTTGTTTCACCTAAGTAAATACGTTTTCGACCGGCAAGAACAGTCGCACGGGGCCAATTCAAACTAGTCGGTCTCGTTTCTGTCATCCCGTGTATGGATTTCCACTTCCGTACAGGGGCAAGCAGTCGATTCGTGTTCGGAGAGCCTAAATCTATTTTTAATAATACTTTGCAATATTGTTAGAATTTCTCTGTTAATTTCCGGTTCTTATAGTTGTTGACTATGAGTCAGAGTGAATAGAACGCTATCTCTGTGGTCCGGTCAAATCCGTTTTAATCGCACAATTTTTCCATCATAATTTAATTTTTCGCGCCTAATTTCTCTCTTTTTACACATTTTAATTACAACAATGTCGTCGGATAAGTGCAAAACCGGGAAAGTGCCAACAAAAAAACAAATTTTAAACAATCCTTCTCCAATAATAACTAGAGGCCTTGCTCGCGCACCTTCCGAAGCCTGCCAGGAAGAGAATTTTGACACACAACTAGCGGCTCTTGAATCCCGATTCTCAAAAAAAATAGATGAACTTTTCACTGCCTTCAGGAATACAGAACAACGTATTAATGACTTTTGCGATTCCACTAAGACCCTCCAAGATCACTTTAACTCCATCGAACTTCGCTTAACGGAGGGGCTAAAGTCCATCTCGGATGAAAACAAAAAACAGCTGGGTAATATAAATAATAACATCCAGGCGCTGCAGGCGAAGGTCGCTGTTTTAGAAAAAAAAGCAGCATCAGCTGATCATGCCGAAGACCTTCAGATTATCAGCTCCCAGCTGGCTGATAACGCAATTCAAATGGATGATTTGCAACGGAATCAGAGGCTAAGTGATGTCATCATTCGGGGAATTCCTATGAAGCCTGATGAGTCCCTCATAAAAATAGTTGCTGACTTGTCATCGAAAATCAACCACCAGCTCTCCACCTATGCTGATGCTTTTCGACTACGATCCAAATCTCGCCAGCAGAGTGGACCTATAATTGTCAAATTTTCTGGCCAGCGCGAAGCAAAGGCGTTCATGCTCGCCTTGAAGGAGAGGAATAAACTGAAATTTCCGCTTTGTGAGCTTGATGGTTTCACGGCCGATTCTCCAGTCTACGTGAATGAAAGCCTCTCATCTATAAACAACATTTTATTACGAGAGGCTTTAAAACAGCGCAGACTCGGACAGCTGCAGTCTGTTTCTACCAGGGACGGTCTTGTCCGAATAAAACGGAAAAAGGAGGACAACTTTGTTGTGGTGCGGGATATTTCTCAACTGCAATGCCCATCGATGGCGACACTGGATCCACTCAGCGCCAGCGTTTGAGAGAGGGAGTAATTTTCTTTTTCTGTTTGTTTTAATCTTATTTTTCTTTTGTTTTTGTTTCTGGTTAATTCTGTTTCTTGAATTTAATTTTAATTTAATTTTTAATTTAACTTCTTATTTTTCATTCATTTTTAATATTTTATTTTAAATTTTTGTTTAATTTCATATTTTATTTTATACTCCTTTTTTTTCGTTATGTATTCATGCTATTCGGCGAAATTTTCATCTCCTCTTTTCTGCTCCGCATATCCGCTTCTTGACAGCCCTTAAACTTCTGCATAGCTTCTTAACGCACCGATCTCAACAAGTTAAACTAGGCGCCTGCAGTTCTTCAATTGCCCAACTTAGCTCGGGAGTCCCTCAAGGTTCCATTCTCGGACCACTACTGTTCAGCATTTTTATTAATGACCTTCCTTTAGTGGTAATAGACTCCAAGATCCACATGTACGCTGATGATGTTCAACTTTATATATCTGCACCAGAAAGCCAAATCGTTTCTTCTGCTGAGAAGATTTCGGCAGATTTACGCCGCATTTCGTGCTGGTCAACGTTGAACCTACTTCAATTAAATCCATCGAAGTCCCGTTGTATATATTTCTCTCACACTCCCATCTCTCGTCCTACTCTGCCAGATATCGTCTTGAATGGTGTTCCCCTCACTTCCGTCGAAAAAGTAAAAAATCTAGGAGTTATTCTGAATAGCCGTATGACCTGCTGCGACCACATCACTCTCATTATTGGCAAAATTTATGGCCTTCTGTCAAAACTTAGGTACCACTGTGGTTTGCTCAATAGGTCTGTCCGTTTGAATTTAGTTAAAGCCTTACTGCTACCTCACCTAATGCATGGTCTATGCATTTTTCCGTCTTTAGACTCGTCTTGTGCGAGAAAACTCGAAGTAGCCTTTAATGACTGCGTGCGCTTTGTATATAACTTACGCCGATTTGATCATATATCACCTTATCGAAATTCCGTTTTAGGTTGCTCCATTAGCGTTTACCGTGAATTTAGGCTTTTGCTTGTGCTTCACGACGTCCTGAACCATCGCAAACCCGCATACCTCAACCAGTTCGTGCAGCTTTCACAGTCACTTAGAAATAAAAATTTGATTATTCCGCGTTTTCGCACTTTAATTGGACAACGTTCTTTCTTTGTCTTCGTTGCTATACTTTGGAACTCTCTCCCGGTTGAATTGCAACGTATCGATTCAGCGGGCATTTTCAAGAAGCGTCTCTTCGAACTTTTAGTTAATAGAGCTGTAAGAGCATGAATATAGGAAAATAAAGTTAATCTTGTTTGTGGATTCTTTATTCTTTTTTTTTTTTATTTTCTTTTTTTCATTTCCTTTTTCTTTTGTCAATTATTTTAACTTTTCTTTTTTTTTCTTTTTTAAATTTAAATTTATATATGTATATATTTTTTTTTTCTTTTGTTTTATTTTTCTCTTATTACTCATAATTTCTCATGCACACTATGTATTTATATCTCAACTTTTCCCTGTATTGTATTACTGTATAACCTGTTTATAATGAATGTACAATAATTTAAGACTGTTAGTCTTTGTACATAAGCTGTAAATTAATAAAATAAATAAAATAACAAGTGATTCTACTCCCGAAATCCCGCGAATCCGGCGGATCCCGCATTACGGACTCCGCGTTCGCGGGATTCGATTCCCTACTTGGGACAAACGTCGAAATTGAAAAAATGTCAAGAGAACAAAAATAAAGCTATGAAAATTCTCGACAAAAAAGGTCTTATAAGGTTTTCCCGGAAAACCCCACGTTTGCTCGGAAAATGGAGGGCAAAGAAAAAAATTATTTCGAATATATTGTTTTCTTTATGCAGTGTGTCCCACCGAAATTTACAAAGCGGCCTCCTGTGGATAGGCTTTGGATAGACGAAAAAATATCGTATGGGAGGGGGAGGAAATCGTAACGGTTTACCCACTAGGACGTTTTGAAATTTTTTTGGTGGAGGTTTACATATCACCCTGTATTTTATAACCCTATGACCTACTTTCATCAGTAAGGTAGCAGTATACACAGAATACTCCCACCGACAAAACTAAAACTGTAAAAGCGAAGGTTCTACACCACCAACTTCCAGAGTTATGAGTCCAAATTCCAGTTATAGTACAGCCCCCAGAGAAAGGGATGCTTATGTCTGCTCAAACATTACAAAGCACCAAAGAATGTGCAAAACGTAAATGAAATAAATATTTATGCTTCACAAGGGGAACAGCAAAGAAGAAAACTGTCAATTTAGCGAGCTTGCCTCCCGATGCTAACGCCGCGAGACAGCATTTCTATCGAGTTGTGGCTGTCCCGTGATATCCACTAGTGATGAGCAAAAACGCAATGAGCACATTTAGCAAGAACAAGACAGACTGAACAAGAACAAGACTAGATTAGTCTTGTCTTGCTCTTGCGTTTGCTCATCACTAAGGAGAGCTGAGTTGGATTGAGTGAACCCAGTTTCAACTCTACCTCCGTTTATGACTGGGTTGAATGTGGTGGGTGAACCTAGTCAAAGAAAAAGAGGAAAGAAGAGCAAATTAGGGGTGAATATGAGAACCTACTTGACGTAAAATCTGTATTCCACTGCTCACGAAGTTACTTCGGCGAAGTACTTCTCGAAGTTGATCGAAGCACGGTATACAGAAACAAGGCAATATAAAAGAGAAATGTCATTTCCTGGGTGACCCTTTTCTATATAAAATCGAATCTGTTGTTAGAGGTCCCGCCAAAAGAGTTGATGCCGAGAAAGTCGCGTTTTCCATGCGCAGTAGAATCCCCGCATGCCGTTCCCGTCCCTTAGCCTAGTCGCAACAAATTTCGAAGGGGAAATTTGAAAATACATAAGGGCATTTCTTATCAACATGTGCCCAATTTTTATTTGTGTGCAGCTTTAATTTCCCCAGCTGCGCGCTCCGGCATCAACTCTTTTGGCGGGACCTCTATTACTTCGTCACTAGGGGGCCCTTTTTTACGGTATTCGAAGATGTCAGTCTCTTTTACATTACTTTGCTTCTGTATACCGTGAGCCGAAATATGTGACTACACACTCATGCAACCTCGCGAAGAGCCCAGTCACCCGGCACACCACACAACTCGAGTCCTTTGACTCAGGCACAAAAACCGCCAAAGATGCAAAGTCGCCCGAGGCGAAGTAAAGTTACACAAAGTTAATCGAAGTGCCTCTCTACATTCTCGACCTCGACCAACTTCCATGATCCAGCGGATAAAAGCAGAGCATACCAACTCATATTAAGTAGACACAGAACAATGGATTTACAAAGAAAAGAAACGAACTACGAAGAGCATACACAAAGAAAAAATATAGTATTGGGAAGAAGAACTGAGGGAAATAGAAGAATCAGCAAATTCAAATGACACAAGAAAGTTATTTAGCAACGTAAAGAATTTAAACCCAGAGTGACGATGTTGCAAGTATAAAAATGGGGATGTTCTACTATCTAAGAGCTGCCAAAACGTGCCTATCGAGTACTAGAATGAAATGTTTTTGAAATGTTAGTAGGTACTTACAGCGACCATAAAATCTGCCTTGCCGGATGTAGTGCCCAGTATCTCCGTTTTCCGTAAAATTTTTGGGACCGCAAAGTGACCAATCGAGTAAGAGTTTGGAATTACCCTTAAAATTTAGTACTTACGGAGTAAAAAAATATGTTGATCTGCTTGGTCAAATCTGGAGCTAATGTCTTGGCAGACCACTTTTTTTGTTGTTGTTTTAAGACCGCAACTGACCTATCGAGTAAGAGTTTCAACCAACAATCAAATTAAACCTTGAACATTTTTATACTAGAAAAGTAAGGTCTGTCGGATTTGTGCCGGTGCCAAGTGTCTGGCTACTTCTCCGAAATAAACGCTCTACTGCCTCCACGGCAATCTTATACCGGCAACACAAAATTAGCCCACTCATCTCACTCCCACCACTTGCAACCTGCCCGTTCGCCCACTCAAAACGATAGCAATTCATTTATCAATAGAACAACTCGACTGTGGAATAATCTCTCACAATCAGTATTTCCGAGCTCCTTCAACATCCAAGAGTTCAAACGCAGGGTTCATTAGCACCTTCTTCAATACCCCCGTACCTTCATAACCCTCGACCTAAAAGCGAATTAAAGCGTTTCCGTTCACTGTAAGTTTCGCATAAGGATGGATGACGCCATTTTGAATTTAAGCTCATAAAAATATATAAAATCATTTGGTAAAAAAATCGCGTATTTTTTGCATTACGAAGTTCTTTTTTCGACCTATTTACTGGACTATTAGGGCTGTGGCGGCATTAAAGGTTTACCAGCGGGTGTATTTATATAGCTTTGGATAGGATCCGCTGCTATCAGGTCCAAAACCTGGGGCTGCAGCTGTTTTGAGAGGCGTAGGCTGTTTTAAGGAATCGTTCAGGATTTGTTCAGCTTTTGCAAATGTTTTTTCGTCTTTTTCCAAACGCGAGTAATCGATTTTCCAAGCGGTCCCCCTGCTAAGTATTAACCACAGTCCAATGCTGCTTAACTTCTGTAATCAAAGGTAAACCGGTCTACTGAGTATTCTAGTATCACGATTATTGGTCATTAAGACAGTAGCCAATTTTTCTCGTTCTACAAAACTTCTGAAAACTCGAGTAATTACAGTGCACAAAGTAAGCTCCTCCAGCGCTCCCAATTTTTCCCACTGGGTAGCTTTTTCTGGATATGCGCGTTTTTAGACATATGCGTGTATGGATGTGCTCTATTTCATCTAACAGTTTCCTTGTTACGTAATTTCGAGCAATGCCAAACCAATATTTTTTAATTAAACATTACAATTAATGTTCATCATCATTATCAATGCCACAACAACAAATTTACACGATATTTCTCTAGTAATTAAAAACTTTCAAATCAGTTCGGAATGGCTTCAATGTCAAATTAAAAACACATTAAACAATTTTCATTACGTCAATAAAGTAAATGATGTTATATAATTTACTGCCACGACCTTCAGTAAAAGTTGATATCGTTACACCCCCGCGCACCTAAAGTATATCTTCGTCGCATTGACGTTGGAATTCCATCTGGAATTCTATAGAAAATATGAAACATTTTATTACATTTCTGTACGGATATTACCATAGATGTACTACAAAAGATTCATTATTCCAAAAATACATATATAACAAACAGTTTCTCTCTGTATAACAAAATTTCAAATACACGTGGCAGAATTCTAGGATATACTAAGAACATCACATGCTCTAATCTGTCAATTCCACCTGCAGCTATTACATAAAACTCTCTCTCACATAAACTTAAGTTTCCACATCCTGCTAAAGTGTGGCGACAAGTTGTTTTTTTTTCTATATTATATTTAATTTGTTGTTGTTTTGTACACCTTAACTTTACCTTCGCTTACGATTATATTCACGGCTCTTCGCGCATTGTGGTGGTAATTTCCGTTACACAAGGAAAATTTTGCCGTAATTACATCTTTGCGGTTTTTTAAAGGAAGAAGGGCTTAAAATTAATACTTCTTGCCTTGTAGGGTGCTTCCCCAGTGGTTGCCATCATTTTGTATCTTTCTGACCTTCTGGCATTATTATCACGCCGTTTTTTTTTTCGTACTTGGTTCTTTTTTCTCTGTTGATAAGAAAAACGTTAAAAAGTCTTCAAGTCGCGCTACGCGGGAGTAATTCAAGGATCAGAAACGACCCTTTTTAGATATAGATATTAGAGTTTAGTAGTCATCTGCCACCATCAGCTACTAATGAACTGTAATGGTGCGCCCCTTTAACAATAATTATCTTCATTAAAAGAATTCTTACGTAGCTCTACTCTATCTTGACAGCAAATTGAGAAGATTGTTTGCGACAGCGGTCAGTAATTACCAAGCCGCTCTTAGACCAGAAATAAATCTTCTTCGGTTCCAATTAAAAAGTAAACACCAGGTTGATTATACTAAATTCCTCTAGAAAACAAAGAGTTGCCGAGCTCAGCATAGCCCATCAACGTGGCAAAGTAGAGAAGGACTCCGCCATTACCAATTCGAAAGGGGACATCCCCTAACGCACCAGAGAAACAGAACCAACGGACTTCGATCTTTCCTTACCGCTTCATTAACATTTTTATTTCGGCAACTTAATTATCTCCGAGAAGAAGAAGACACAAAGGTCTTCGATATAAACACACAATGGCCTCCAGAACAAATATTGCCTCCGCAGCCCCGGGGTGGTTTCATCTTTCTCTTCCAGCCCGGGGAATGGGGGATCCTTTTCTAATTATGAAAGTCAGTTTCATATTTTATACAGAAAACGTTGTCTTAAGAAATTTCTATCGATTATTTCTTAATTTTTACTTTCTTTCTTTCATTTTTTTTTCGTACCTACGTATTTACATACACACGCATTTCTAACTAAAATTCCGGCTTCATCTTGTTTAGAATTGTTTTAAAGAATTAACCCCCAGGACTTCGTGGGGGTTTCAAGAGATTCCTGTCAATTATTGATTAAAATATTCAAAATAAAAAAAAAAACTCCAAAGAAAACCACCTCCGAAATAACTACGCTGTGGATGTATTCTACACAGGCTGAACTACTTGAAAGCAATCTAATTAAAGATGAGATCAGCAGTTAGATTTGGGCCACCGACAAAATTACTAATTTACATATAAATTATGAGTAAATAGTAATATTGCGTGGGAGGGGAAATGATATTCATCTAATGAAGTATTTGTAGTGCGATAGATATCTTGTAGTGTTTTTTTTTTCTGAGCTAAAACATTCGAACGAGATGATTGAAAGGCAAGTAATTACCATGTTACACCAATTTATGTTTGTTTTCGAAACAGAACAACTTTAATAGCAACTTGACATGTTTAATGTATTTCCAATACAAACTCGTGTCAATCTATTATTTAATGGAGGACGACTATAATCGCAGTGGTCTCCAAAGTGGGCTACGCGTACCCCGAGGTACACACAGAAAATTCTAGGGGGTACGCCAAATTTTTTACAGGTGCACGGGGACACGGTATACATATAATAAGGTAATGTAATCCGAATGTAAACATTGAGCTGTCATTTCGATCGTGACGTCGTAGAATCGTTCGGGGCTAAATAAATTTAAAAATAATTTTTGCGAATTTTATTAAGGTGAAAAGTTGTGATTACTAAATAAAGGAAGTATTAAGATAAGAAAAAAATAGTTAAATGTGATGTTATAAGTTGTGAGAATTATAAAAACAAACGATATTGTGTGGTGAACATGAAATATTTAACAACTTCGAAGGTTCAAAATTTATGTGATTTGCGAATCCGATATTGTGGAAATAAAAGTGATTTAAATATTCAAACCGCAAAAATACGCTTTGCCCACTTTTTAGAGCAGCGCTATAGATTAGAAGACATTCATTTTAAGACTCCAATTGTGAAGAAAACCCTTAAGAAAGGAACTATTCCTAGTCAAAAGAGAGAAGAAAGGGCTAATAAAAGATACTAAAGGCAAATTCTGTTGAATAAAAAGAATATATGAAATAAAATACTGATTTTACTTAAATACTGATTACTAAATTTTCTATTTCGCTACCTTCTAACTTCATCTGATCTCTTTGATTTCTAAAAGGGAAACACTCAAATGAAAGAAGTTGTGCGATATTTATCAGAAAAATAATGTTGCTGCCCATATTCTGTATTTGCTTCCTGCAAAATTTGCCTTCATTCTCTTTTATTAACTTTTTCTTCACAAGCATGAGAAACTTTAACTAGGAATAGTTCCTTTCTTAAGGGTTTTCTTCACAATTGGGGTCTTAAAATGAATGTCTTCTAATCTATAGCCCTGCTCTAAAAAGTGGGCAAAGCGTATTTTTGCGGTTTGAATATTTAAATCACTTTTATTTCCACAATATCGGATTCGCAAATCACATAAATTTTGAACCTTCGAAAATGTTAAATATTTCATGTTCACCACACAATATCGTTTGTTTTTATAATTCTCACAACTTATAGCATCACATTTAACCATTTTTTCTTATCTTAATACTTCCTTTATTTAGTAATCACAACTTTTCACCTTAATAAAATTCGCAAAAATTATTTTTAAATTTGTTTAGCCCCGAACGATTTCACTGACGTCACATAAAATTGACATTTCGGGAATTCATTACCTTATATATGTATACCGTGCACGGGGATACCGTGTCGCAGGGTTACACGGAATACCACTTTAAAATTCGAACTGTAATTGAAGCTCTGAGTTTTCATCATCATCAGAAGCTCCACAGCCTCTTGTTGGCCTTTAGTGTCCTCCAGCGTTAGCCTCCATTATTGTCGATCTCTGGCCCGTCTTTTCCAGTTTTTTATTTGTAATTGTCTTAGCTCGCCAGCGAAGGGCTAGAAACTCTTCCTGGCATTAATATTTCACTTTGGAACCAACGGCAGAGCCTCGGACTGGACAGATCTCACGGAGACGACCCGGCAAACGTGCCAAGGCTAAAGGCCCCCATACACGGTCAAATTGGTTGTACATCCAGAATTTTTTCAAACCCATAAGCGCAACGAGTTTTGGTCGGCCGACCGGCCCACAATCAATAGTTTTGGTTGTACATCCGCCCTTCGATGTACATCCAATTTGACCGTGTATGGGGGCCTTAACGATTTGAACTTATTTTCATGGAATCTAAGAACACTATACCAACCTTTGAATAGAGAAGATAAGGAACCGAAAATAGCGTACATGTACACGGATTTGAGGGAAGCACTTGGGATCACTGACATATAGAATGGACAGCTCATGAGGAATTTTTCATGGCACCAATTTGTTCCATAGGCTACAAACCTTTTTTCACTCCATGTAAACACCGGAATCACTTTTGAAATTTACATTTTTTTAAATACGTACTTAAAACATTAAAATAACACAAATATTTTGTTTAAAAAAATTAAGAAACACTATTTTCACTTTTTCACCTTTTAAAATGCCTTTTTTTCATTAATTTCCAAATTTTTTGTGTATCTGATTTAAGTTCTTAACGCCTGTTTTAGCAACTGACATTCTGTATGTCAAAATCCGGGGGTCTATGGGGAAAAGAGCAAAAGATATAAACATCACTAGTGCAAAAGGGAAAATATAAAATCAGGTCTAATTTTACTTCTGAGTGCTTCTGTCAGTTTGGGGGTCTATGGATGAGTGCGACAACTATACTTTTGGGTGCCATCGATTTGTATGGAATAATTTCAGATGAGCAGTCCATTATTATATGTCAGTGCTTGGGATCAAGAAATTTTCTCTCTAATTCTCCCCCTCCACTTTAACCACAACAACAAAATACATTGACTTTAACCACAACAACAAAATACATTGTCTAACCCGGACATAGGCGTAGTGAAATTTGTTCAGGTTTTGCGAAGGGTCTGCTTCAAACATTTAGGGTGAAAACATAGTGGAGCGGCGAGGCTAGAGTGTAGCGGGGAGCGTAGCTGAGTGGGTTGAAAATAATACACGTAGCAAACGCGCCAAAACATAGTGGAGCGTGGAGTGGCGCTGGTTCCCGCGGCGACCCGCTACCCTCTCCGATTGTGAATTCTACATAGATTTCTTTATGTAGAGGGTTCAGTCGAGCCTTGCTGGTCGAACCGAGAATTTGAGTAATTCTATGTAATTCAAGTCAATAAAATGACTTGTTTTGGTTTAAAAATTGTGTTTCTTATTACTGTCCTGGAAGCAAAGTGATATACTATGGTAAATTTGGTAAGTAATCTACTAAGGTAAAATTTAAGTCTACAATAACTTGTTTTTAAAAGTAAAAAAGAGGGGTCAGATTTGGAAAAATATGACCCCCCCTTGACCACCCCTTATTATAAAACATACCTCAGCGTAATAAGTAGCTTCTCATCATATTCAATCGGCTGCTTTACGAAATTCGTATATTGCACCTCCATATGAGGAGAGATCAGGTTTAATATATACTCAAACGTACTGTACTCCATTCTTGCGTATTGGAAAAAGCGGTCCGGATATTGTTTTAACTGTCGAAAAGAGTGGTGGAACTCTCCCAATTCCCTGCGATTTGAATTCAAGGGGTGCACTGCACATGATCTAAAACCGCCTACAACTGTAACGATTTTAAGCGCACTGCTCTCGTATAACATATCGTCATCACTGTCCGACGACATTTTGCTGAGTAAAGATTACTCAAACTTCTTGGCTTGCCGCGCTACGCTTGCCGCTCCACAATGTGCGTGTCGAGCCCCGCTACCATCGGGGGTCTAAAACCTCACAGCTACGCTCCCCGCTACACTCTAGCCTCGCCGCTCCACTATGTTTTCACCCTTAGCCAAGTGAAGCGTCTCACCGAGATGGTTGCTGAGAAACGATATCCCTCCCGGTTTTTGAATAAATATAACACAGCCACTGTCCGGGTTAGACACAAATACGTAAAGAATGCTATGTATTAGTGTTGCCAAAATGCTTCCCCGTGTTTAATAAATTGCACTTCCTCGTCTTCTCTATTCAAAGATACCAACCCGGTAAGCTAAAAATGCTCCTAGATGAATTGACGAAATACAGAGTGGAAATAACGGTCATCCAGGAGATGAGTTGGGCTGGACAGGGAATAATTGAAAAACGAACACATATTTTATAGGTGCAAAGAAAGAGACCGAATATTAGGTACAGCATTCATTGTACGAAGGAAATAAACCACCTCGTCATAGGGTTTGAAGCCATAGATGAAAGAATATGCAAGATTCGTTTAAGGAGCAAATTCTTCAACTATTCAATAACAAATGTACATGCTCCTACCTAAGTGAAAACGGAAAAAGAATAGGAGATGTTTTATGACTCTTTAGAGAGTATACAGAAGCTGTCCTCGTCAAGACATAATATAGTTATTGGAGATTCCAATGCAAAAATAGGACGAGAAGCAGCGTTTCAGCCGACAATCGAAAAGTTTAGTTTGCATGAACACCACAATGATAATGGATTAAGACTAATAAGCTTCACCATGGCGCAAAATATGATTATATCCAGCACCAAATTCCACCATAAGGATATTTAAAAAGCAACCAGGAAGTCGCCAGATTGGGTAACCAACAACGCAATTGATTATGTCCTTATAGGCGCACGCCACCAATCCAATGTGCTGGATGTGAGATCATACTGCGGCGCAAATATAGACTCTGACCACTTCCTAAAATGAACGAAAATTAGGGCAAGGATATCTGCAATAAAAACAAGAAGAGGAAACAGAGATAGAAAATAAAAAGTGGCAGGATTGAAGAAAGAGCAAACTAGTCCTGAAAATGAGAACCTACTCAACGTAAGAATAAATGAAACCAATCAAAACACACACGAAGACTAGAACGATCAATGAAACAATATAAAAAGAACAATAAAAGGAACAGCTGAAGATGTTCTAGGCTTCGTGCAACAAGGACGAAGGGTAGAGTGGTTTGATGAAGAATGCGCCTAGGCGACGATGGAGAAAAATCGAGCATATCAAGTCATGCTTAATAGACACAGAGGAAGAAACTCTGAAGAGGAGTATAAGGAAATGAGGCGAGCTGAGAAGAGAATGCACAAAGCAAAAAAAAGCAGTATTGGGAAGAACAAATGAAAAAATAGAAGAATCAGCAAGCCTAAATGATGCAAGAAACTTCTAAAAAAGCATAAACCAACAACGGAAAGAATTTAAGCCTAGAGTGACAATGTTCTTTTTATGTGAAAGACTAGAGTCTTAAGAAAGGCCCTTTATACTGTGTCAACAATTTATTTTTTTCATATAGAGTGCAATGTCGAACAGCAGATCGAACTGCCACAACCTACCGCGATATTTTTAGTCCACCTACTCCCAATCATTACTATCGCGAGCCGGGAAGGGCTAAGGAAGGCTATGACAGGAGAAATCAGGAATGTGAAGAGGGAAGAATAAGGAAGGAAAGTTATGTAGGTGGGAAAGTGGAAAAGGCGAAGGACCGTGAAGCTGGCCGGGACCTCTGAGATGGTAGCCAAACGCCTTACTCCCTAGGTTACCGAGGCTCCGAGTTGAATGAGCTCTTCAAAAATTCCGGTATCCATGCGCTTTTCATCAGTGAAAGTTGGATCAATGATTTCACTCCCTTTTCTTTCGTTACTATTGAGGGGTACAAGTTATTACGAAACAGTCGACATGCACGTGTTGGGGAAGCAGTCCCCATATGTTGGGTATGGTATGGGCAACTTAGGTTCCATTGCGGTTTGCTCAGTAGGACTGTCCGTGTGTACTGTATCGGGAAAGGATAAGAAATAAACAATAAAAAACAAATTGGAAAACCTTGTTGATCCATGCTGAACCGATTGTTTAGAGAGCTTCATGATACTTTTTCTTCTGCAACCGGGCTCCGGTCTTGGCCCTCGCAACTGCTCTCTCTACCGGCACCAATTCGGAGCCGATATCCACGCCCTCCCTCCAGCGTAGATTGGGTCTCCCTCGCTGTCGCACCGCATAGGTCTTATCGCAGAGAACTTTCCAAGCAGGCTCATCTTCCTCATACGAGCTAGATGCCCTGCCCACCGGAGCCTACTGAGTTTTATTTTCTTCACAACATCTATGTTACGATAGCGCTCGTAGATCTTCTTATTGTAGAGTCTCCGGAATCGTCCTTCCTCACATACGGGGCCAACAATCCTCCGAAGTATTTTCCTCTCGAACACGCCCAAGAGGCTATTTGCTTATATAGTAAAAGTTTAGACGTTATGGTTAGATACTTGGATTTAAAGACCTTTGACTGACTATAGTAGTGTAGTGACCGCGTAAAGTTTAATTACCAAACTTCGCGCAATATCACACAACAACTTCCGACACGATCAAAACGATCAGTCGGAACACTTCATCGAGTTTCATTAAAGTTCAGTGATCTACTCGTCTCCCGTTCCGTCCCGATCGTGTATATCGGGACAGCCAATTTCCGGCATCTCCATTTACTCACTCGCTTATAAAGGTTCCTCGAAATCAGATCGCGATACCCGAGTTCTACTCCAAAATTTTGTCATTAGAAAACAAACAGATCAAAATACATTGTAGTGCAAATAACATTAGTAGTTATAAAGTTTTATTGTGCAATAAATTAGTTCGAGCTAAAGTTTCAATTGTTTTATTTGAAACACCGCATGGCGCAGTAAATACATTGGTGACTCCGAACGCAAACACGCGAAAAAGTGCTGTAGAAGTGATTTCAAGTTTTTCTAAAAAATCAGAAAAGAAAATAATAATTGAGATAATTAATAAAACATAAAATTTCATGAATTAATGGCTGCATATGCTAGCTAAAAGAATATTTTTATCTAACGGGATACGCTGAAATTTCAAGTGCAACAGGCCAACAGTAAATGCAATACAGTAAAAAAACCAGCACAAAGACGATAACGAAAAACAATTGATCATGACAGAAGCAAGGGATTAGAGCTAAGTGACACATGAATTTAATCCACCTTAACATTATGTACATTCGTATATAAAGTATTTTCCGCATTCACAGAATGAACTAATCAAATACATTACATTCCGAGTGCTAACAAATTAATCTCCTTTTAATAACATTATTTAAAATATTAAAATTAGTTATTGTTTGTTAAAAGGCTGAAACTTTTGAATACCATCACTTAGAAATTTGAAAACATTCAGAAAATAAGTGGTAAAAGACTTCACATAAAAGATTTTGTTTTAGGTTTGAATTACTGAAACAAATCGTGAACTAGGTGACAAAATCATCTTATAATTGGCAGCAACACAGGAAAAAAACTGATATTTATTTTTTTTGGAAATTTAAATAAATATAAACATATAGTTTTAAAATTCATTATTAATTACTCACATATATATCATTTTTTTATAGACATACATATATACTTGTACATTTTTTTTATTATTTATAGATATACAACTTTAATTATTACTGATACATAGCGTTAAGCTATTTTATTTTCAGTTTTCATTTCAGTTTCTCATTTTGAAATTTGTTGTATACAACACATTTTGTTTTCTTTGGATTTTATTATTTTTATTATATATTTTTTCTCTCTCAATAATTTTACGAAATGTCAAGAACCGGGGAATCGTACATGGAACAAGACGTTCCACAGGTTGAGGAACCAAAACCTGGACCTTCGGGAGTCGACGCCGCTTCGGTGTCAAAATTAGACATCCCGAAGTTCTGGGTGCACCAGCCCGCCTCCTGGTTTTACCAGGCAGAAATTATGTTTCACCTGGCGAGCTGCAAGTCAGATAAACAAAAGGTTTATAATGTGATGGCCGCATTGCCGGAAGAAGCGGTAACGGCAATGCGGCTTAGCACCGTGAATTACGCCACCTCCTCATACGAGGAAGTTAAAGCGCACCTGCTCGAGAAATACGGTACTTCCGAGAAGCGCCGACTCGAGCAGCTACTTACAGTGCAAGAGCCTGGAGACAGAAAACCTTCTGAGTTTCTCCAGGCTCTCAAGGCACTAGCGGGCGGGTCGTCGGCGGTCAACGACGATCTGATCCGGAACCTGTGGGAGCGTAGGCTTCCACAGGCCATCCAGATCACGTTGGCCACCTCCGCCGACCAAACCCTAGCCGGGCTGGCTGCCACGGCGGACAAGGTATGGGAGGTGCTGCCTCATGGAGGCGCCTCATACGCGTCCGCTGTCCACGCAACACCTGCCAAAACGGAGCCCACATTGGTAGCGCTGCAAAGCGCCATCAATAGGCTGACGGCCCGGCTAGATAAGCTGGACCGCAACCCGCGGAAGCCGAGAAGCCGAACACCTGCCAATCGACAGGGCGGCTCTCGACAGCCCTCGGCCAATCGGCCACAAGGGGCCAACCAGGCCAGGGGTAGCTTGTGCTATTACCACTACCGTTACGGTAGTGAAGCACGCAGCTGCAAAGCCCCCTGCAACTACAACGGTGGCCAAGCCAAGCCGGCGAAAAAAAAGGCCACCGCCACCCCTAAAAAAAACTAAAGGGGCTGGGGATCGACATGAGCGAGCATATAACCGGCCGCTCATATCGTTTATTCGTCAGAGACACCAACAATCGGATGGACTTTCTGATTGATTCGGGCTCTGACGTTTCAATTGTTCCCGCCAAGGCGTTCCCGGCCCATAACGGTAGCCCGAACGTCCTTCTGTACGCGGCCAACGGATCACTGATCCGAACTTTCGGCACAAAGTTGCTTGAACTCGAACTCGGCTTACGCCGACGATATGTTTACAACTTTATCATAGCCGACACCACTAAAGCCATTATCGGGGCGGACTTCTTAACGAAGTTCAAATTGTCAGTCGATTTTGAATATCGGCATTTAGTCGACAAGCGCACGAAGTTTCGCATTAACGTGTGCGCTACCGTCGACTACAACCCCGAAACATTTCCATGCCGAGTTATTGGCATATACAAAGAGCTATTAACGAAGTACGCTTCGTTAACAAAACCGCCCAATTTTAACCTTCCGGTTAAACACAATGTGCAACACCACATTGTAACCAAAGGGCAATTACCTTTTGTCACCGCTCGGCGACTCCATCCGGAGAAACTGAAGGTGGCAAAATTAGAATTCGACCATATGGTCCAATTGGGGATTTGTCGACCTTCGTCGTCCCCCGCAGCATCTCCGCTTCATCTGGTTCCTAAACGGGACTCTCATGATTGGAGGCCATGCGGCGACTACCGTCGCCTTAATGCTGTCACTGTGCCGGATAGATATCCGATCCCGCATATACAGAATTTCTCCGTGAATCTTCACGGCTGCACAATATTTTCAAAGGTTGATTTGGTACGTGCATACCATCATATACCAATCGCCCCAGAAGACGTGCATAAGACTGCACTCATTACGCCATTCGGCCTATATGAGTTTACACGTATGCCATTCGGCTTACGGAATGCAGCACAAACCTTTCAAAGGTTCATAAATGAAGTTACGAGAGATCTCGACTTCGTTTATGTATACTTGGACGATATACTTATCGCCAGCAAAACCGAGGATGAGCATATCGTTCACCTCGAAGAGCTCTTTAAACGCCTCGATAGCTTCGGTTTAACCATCAAGCTAGAGAAATGCGTTTTTGGTGTAACAGAGATTAAGTTTCTAAGCCACCGCATCACAAAGGATGGAATACTTCCATCCTCCGATCGGGTTCAGGCTATCGTTGATCTCGCACCTCCAACTTCTGTCAAATCGATCCAGAAGTTTTTGGGAATGGTGAATTTCTATCACCGATTTATCCCAAAATTGGCTGAACAGTTGGTGCCGATAAACGAGCATTTGAGAGACCTTCTCAACCGCTCACGTGCCAATAAAGTTTTTGACTGGCCAGCAGAATGTCAGGCGGCATTCCTCAAGGTGAAAACCTCGATGGCTGAAGCAACTCTGCTGAACCATCCAATCGAGGATGCAAAATACAGTCTTACGACTGACGCCTCTGATTATGCAATCGGAGGCGTTTTGGAACAATTCAACGGTCATCGGTGGCAACCTCTAGCTTTTTATTCCAAAAAGCTGTCACCAACAGAACGGAAGTACTCTGCATTCGATCGCGAACTTCTCGCAATCTATGCAGCGATCAAACACTTCCGTTACTTCGTTGAAGGACGCAATTTCGTGGTCTATACTGATCACAAACCACTGGTTCGCGCCCTTCACACAAAGACCGAACGATCCCCTCGACAGACCAGACATTTGGGTCTAATCTCTCAGTTTACCACAGACATCAGACATGTGTCTGGTAAACAAAACGTTGTCGCCGACTACTTGTCGCGCTCACTAGCAACCGACAACGTCGACTCGGTCACCTTCGACCTGCCTACACTGGCTCAGGCTCAACAAGGTGACACAGAGTTGAAGTCTCTACAAGAGCACCCCAGCAACGGCTCACGGGTAAAACTAGTCCTCACACCAATACCATTTACCGCCCATCAGGTGTGGTGTGAAAATAGTATAGGCATTCCTAGGCCTTACATACCCAATTCTCTACGTAGACTAGCGTTCAACTCCGAACATAGTCTCTCACATCCTGGTATTCGCGCTACAAGACGAGCCGTTACCAAGAAATACTTCTGGCCATCGATCAATAAAGACTGCAACGAGTGGTCTCGATCTTGCCTAGGTTGCCAAAAGTCCAAAGTTTCACGACATACCAAATCTCCATTGGAAGCTTTCAAACTTCCAAATAATAGATTTGACCATATCCATATGGATATAGTGGGACCCCTACCCCCATCTCGTGGATACTCTTATATCTTAACGATAGTCGATAGATTCACGCGATGGCCTGAAGCATACCCAATTCGGGATATCTCAGCTTCAACAG
This sequence comes from Thereva unica, assembly GCA_949987705.1. Classification (NCBI taxonomy): domain Eukaryota; kingdom Metazoa; phylum Arthropoda; class Insecta; order Diptera; family Therevidae; genus Thereva; species Thereva unica. The sequence goes on from OX465283.1 coordinate 51,390,365, forward strand.
TGGCAAGAAAATTCGTCACTGAATTTGTCCCACGATTCGGCGTACCTCTTGAGATCACAACCGATCAAGGTACGCAGTTCGAATCGAAACTGTTCAATGAAGTTGCCAAATTACTCGGCACTCATCGAATTCGGACTACCGCCTACCACCCGCAAGCAAACGGGATGGTTGAACGGTTCCACAGGCAACTAAAAGCAGCCTTAATGGCAAGGGACAACACTACTCATTGGAGTGAAGACTTGCCCTTTGTCATGTTAGGCATACGCACGGCAATTAAGACCGACTTACAATGCTCACCAGCCGAGCTCGTATACGGTCAGAATCTGAGACTTCCCAATTCGATTTCTATCCCAACGGATGAGAGTCCAATTGAAGAATCAGAATTCCTCTCTCGCCTTCGTTCTCACATGCAGAACATTAAGGCAATACATCCTCGGCAACCCGTCCAAAAGGATGTCTATGTGCCAGAAGCCCTGGAGAACGCCGACTACGTTTTCATACGTGTCGACAGAGTTCGAAAACCTTTCGAACCTCCATACGAGGGCCCATATGAAGTAATCAAACGATTACGAAAACACTTCGTCGTCAAATTGAACGGCACAACCAAGTCAATATCCATTGACAGGCTAAAGCCAGCCTTCGGTTGTGACCGCGACAACGAAGCTAAGCCGTCTAAAGCGGTAACATTCCGTTAACGCTACGCTGGGGGGGGAGTATGTAGTGACCGCGTAAAGTTTAATTACCAAACTTCGCGCAATATCACACAACAACTTCCGACACGATCAAAACGATCAGTCGGAACACTTCATCGAGTTTCATTAAAGTTCAGTGATCTACTCGTCTCCCGTTCCGTCCCGATCGTGTATATCGGGACAGCCAATTTCCGGCATCTCCATTTACTCACTCGCTTATAAAGGTTCCTCGAAATCAGATCGCGATACCCGAGTTCTACTCCAAAATTTTGTCATTAGAAAACAAACAGATCAAAATACATTGTAGTGCAAATAACATTAGTAGTTATAAAGTTTTATTGTGCAATAAATTAGTTCGAGCTAAAGTTTCAATTGTTTTATTTGAAACACCGCATGGCGCAGTAAATACAGTAGGGTTTGTTGGCTGTTAGCAGTAGTGCGCATATTTCTGGTTCCATGCTGTTGCCGGCTGCTACTATTGACCCAAGGTACGTAAATGATTTCACCACTTCAAACGCGTGTTCCTCTACCTTGATTGTGGGACCAATATAATGTGTTCTTGTAGACCAGGCCACCATGTACTTTGTTTTGCTTTCGTTAATGTGCAGTCCCAGATTCCCTGCATACTTCTGTTGCGAAAGTAAAATATCAAATTTGAACTGAGCCGTGGCACAGTGGGACGAATTGTCGAAAACGTGGACAAAAGTCTAAATATTGATGAATTTGGACGAAATTCGGTATTACAGGGTAATCGACCTCGCTGATCACGAATTTGATGTAAAAAAATGAAAATTCAAAATGGCGAATCCAATATGGCGGACATCATTTTTAAATCATTGTAGAAATAAACTCAAAACTTGTGTCTAGATGTTTTTGGGCATGTCAATTACGAATGATGTCAAAATTTGGAAATTCAAAATGGTGCATCTAATATGGCGGTCATAATTTTTCAAAAATTGTATAAATACCCAGTAGGACCGGTAAGCTCACAGAAGTACTGAAATCAGCACTTACTGTTAAGGGGTAGGCCTTACCACACCCTTTTACAGAAGTGCTTACTTTTACACACGATGTCATAGGGGGTAAGGCCTTACTTTAGTACTTACCTTAGAGTACTTATAGAACTGCTCATCTGTAAGGGGTATAGTAAGGCAGCAAATGGAACACTGCAAAAAGGGATATTCATGGGCGCCTGTGGATATGTGATCCGGGGTCGAAATGCTTTTATTTTTTTCATCTTTTACAAATGCTTTTTTTCCAAGCCCGAGAGTGGCTTTACCTAAGCAGTCCCCCAACTAAATTCTCCACTTCTCCAAAGCTGCTTGTCCTCCTTATCGAATGAAAGCCGGGCTATTGAGTATGCTACTGTCGCATTTTATGTCGACGAATATAATTGCCCGTTTTCTTTTTTTCTATAAAAGTTATGAAAACTCCAAGAAAGCTCCCTTGAGTCATCGGGCAGATTCTCACTTGTTTGGGTATAATTCTGGGCTACACCTTACCATCTGCCTTCTCCTGTAATGGGGTTTGTAAGGGCTCATCTCTCACCAAGAAAATAAGGGGTACCCCTTACCAGATGAGTACTTATTTCAGTGCTCCATCGGTAAGGCCTTCCTAGAATCCCTACTGGGTAAGTTCAAAACTTGTATTTATATGTTATTGAGCATGCTGAATACGAATTTGATACTTGAATTCGAAAATTTTAAGAACAGGAACTTGAGTGACTCCTTTTACAAGATATGTAGGTTCAAAATATGACCAAAATACGGAAATATTGATTTTTTTTCTGAAAAAACTAAGAATATTAGGATTTAGATCACACCTTTTAATTACATATCTTGTAAACGGAGTCACTCACGTTCCTGTTCTTAATATCATATAAAGGAATACACATTTACCTAAAAGACGAACCGAATTACGTTGCTCTACGATCATTAGTCTAAGAGTTATCCAACTTTAAGTAAATATTAAAAAATACATTTTATTCTTTCGTAAACACCCTGTACCTTAGTGGATAGTGGCGATAACCACCTCTCTAGAACATTTTTTTCTCCAAAACCATTCAGGAATCACCCCTAAAAATATTAGCCAAGTAGTCCAACAGAGGATTTATTGAAAGTCTGATAACCGATACAAGTTGCGAATTTGGGGATATGAGTATTTTTAATATCTCATGAACGGCGATTCGTACGGGAAAATGTAGTATCATTTTTTATAGATAATCGCATGATCTACAAACTTTGTTAACAATATTTTAGGATGGGACTTGCCGTTTAAGAGATATTAGCCAAAAACGGAATTTTCTGTTTTAGGGGGTTATTTTGGGAGCAGCGCACAACCAATTTTCCGATTTTTTTTTTAACATATTCTACTCACGAAAAACTATTTTTTTAGAAAAAGTTTCATGAGTTAACATTTAGTTAGAGGTCTGCATTCGAACTGTGCTCTGACGACTGAACTAATATTTATATATATCCGCGACTTTGAATTTCCTAATTTTGACATCAGATTCGTAATCGGCATGCTCAAAACATATAGTTACAAATTTTGAACTTATTTTTATAAATTTTGAAAAATTATGTCCGCCATATTGGATCCGCCATTTTGAATTTTAAAATTTTGGCATCAAATTCGTTATCAGCGACGTCGATAACATAAAACCACCAAATTTCGTGCAGATTTAACAATATGGAGAATTTTGCCGCACTTTTATAGACATCACATTAAAACTAAAATATAGCAGCCGTATTTGCATATGTGGTTTACTAAGAGAGTTGCGGCTAGTAGCTGGATTTTCTTTTTTAATCCTGAAGTAAACATAACCTAGTTTATAAAAAATACTTGACTTAGTGGTAATCCGTGGAACTCATAAGTTATCTCTTAATTTCGATTGAGTTTTATAAATTTTTCTCGTTATTATACATAATTATTGTTTACTTCAATAACAAATGTTAACACGTCGCTTAACAAGTTATTAGTATATACCTGGAGAAAAATTCTCCATTTTCAATATTTCGAATTTGATTTGTCGCTATAATTTTATACAAGTTTTAATTCGCACTACGTTTTTTAAGCACAAAGCCGAACGCTTTACAAATAAACAATGGTCAAGTTCGACCTGCTGTGCAGCTTCAGGGAAAAACAATTAACCGTTTCTATTACCGGGATTTAATAGTGCCAACAATACTGTAGTCAACCCAAAAGATGAAAATTCCTAGATCGAAACTTTTATTTAAATATAAATATACATTGTGGGGGCATAGCTTTCTTGCCTACTCTGAGGCAGTTTAATGCATATTAGATACAAACTCGTAACCAAACAAACAAGCAAGCAAACTCTGTCGAGGCCTTTGAGATCCATGCAAATTTATGTATTCTACTAAACTGGCAATAAATGCTTTTAATTACCATATTTGTGGCTCTAACCATAGTAAAATAATACTATTGTACCTTTGCTCAAACGAAGTTGATAAGGCTATTTCACAAGGTGTTTCATCATGTAACAGTATGGATCCATTGTATTCAGGCTAATAACTTGCTCTTGAAGGTTTTACATAGCGCACGGTATATGTTGCCATTGTTCAAAGTTTGTTAATCAAAATACTGTATAGCGTATATTATTTGAAACCAATCTACCTTTATGAAAGTTAAGTGTATTGAACTAATTTAATAGTGATGTAAGGAACGTACCAAGTGCATGTGAATGGTTTTACTTCAATAGAAATATTTACAAAAACTTAAAATTCGTTATTCATAAATAAACTTTAATTTTAAAATGAATTTAGTCAAAGCTTGATTATTTGACAATCTCGTAGACAAAATGATCAGATCGATAAGGGAGGATAAGACTTCAAGGGAAATTACATCAACATCGCAAAGACAACCATTTCAACGGTTGAAAACTCTAAGATTGCGCAACTTTAACTAGGTTAATGTTATACCAAATTAAGCAACCTATCTGGCGCCAAAATCGTTAATAGCAGCATAAAACTACTTTCATAGTTGATAATTCGTTAAAGAAGCAAAGACAATAGAAAGTTTAGCTTCTTCAGATTGAAACATGTCCTTTTTTTTGCAAAAGTATTAATTTTACAGCACACCATTCCAGCGAGCATAAGACATAAGACATGGCACAAATAATAATCTTCAGAGTATTCCCGACCAAAGTCGCTGCGCTAAAAGCATAGAACTGTGATTGTTCTATAGACTATAGGGATTTCCATTATACTAAAAGCACTAAATTACGTTCACATTTTAATTGCGTTTTGTTCTACAATTCATGCCACCGTTAATAAATAAGAAGGCATGTACCTACCCTTTTTGCCCTTCAAACAATCTATGCCAGTGTAGTGGTGTGCACAAAGTGTACGTCCATATTAAGGTGAATATTAGATTATTCTTAAGGGAGCTTCTGTGGAAGGGATTCCGGAGCCTTAGAAAGGCAATTTTAAAACTAGTTTACGAAACCCATTTTGCGTAGAGGAAAAATTCACCTTTGCGCTTTTGTGAAATTTTGTATTGGTGAACGTGTGGTAGTGTGGTGGGGGGAAACTTAAAATAATGCGAGAAAATTAGGGTATAATATAGTAATAGAAGTTTGCCGCATTTGAATCGAACTGTTTTAAAGTTAAATTTTCTTTTTTAGTTTGTTTTGAACTCATTTACTATTCAATTCATACATAATTATGTATAAATGAATAAATTGCTACTGTTTTTTACCTTTACAGGTGGTCTTTTGGGTCTTTCATCATATAATATCGCAGCAAAATCATGAAGATCGAAAAGCAGCCTTTGCGTGTCTGTTGCGAGCAGCTATCACCTGCTGGAATATCGGCAACTTCAACGGTGCTATGGAAATTGCAACAGGGCTTAAGTAAGTGAATATGAAATTATGTAAATAAATATCATAGTGTAAATGGGTTAATTTATGACCGAAAAGGTAACGTTTAAATCTTGAATTTTGAGCATCTTGTAAACAAATTTTGAAGATGTTCAATACATAAATTTTTAGTGACTATAAATTCATCAGATAGATCTTCAATATTTATTTATATTCGCAATCCACACTGTAGAATCTACAGTGTTGATGTAGATAATCAAAGAGCACGCGAAAGTTTAGTGTATATTACACTATTCTATTTAACCAGAAGCTCCAAAATCAAATCAACAATAGAGACTGCTGCTGTGAAATTTTACTTATAGGTTTTCGTTATGAACATTTAAAATGTTTTTACAGATACTAAATGAAATCTGCTCTTTCGTTAATCTATGTACATTACGATTTACGATCCTCTAAGTTAGCTAGCCGAATATGTACCATCTTTCGTGTGGCTTTAATTTCACTAAATTGCTTTTAAAAACAACGAATTTAATTTTAATTCCTCAAGCAAACTTCCATATTATAAAATTCTATCCAAATTTAGAATTTATAATTGTATATTGCACCCGTGAATAATACATGCATGATAGACTGTTAATCATCATCAAGCGCGATATAGGACAAAGTTTCATAATACACTTAATCAGAAAAATATCCCAAGGTGGCAAAACTTTCGCGTTGAAACTATCGAGAAAATGTGTACTGGTAACACTTTGACTAATTACAAAGCAGGATTTCGATGAGATCTACCAACTACGTGGAATAATTTGCAATATTAATCGTTTAATTATGTAATTTATTCAATCAATCGGCATCTACTCACACATCCTCCAGTCCCCTAATCTAGCCTTTCCCTTTTGTACACTAGTCGTGTGCGATCGTGTATAAAAATGTTGCATTCCTTTTCTGATAGCTTGACATCTTCCTATGAAGAATTTGGGCATATAGCTGTTTGCCATCTCTTCCTTCGCCACTCATTAACTATATGAAGAAGAAAGACTTGTTAATTTCCATACTTTGTCTTATACCCGTTCGATTAGCCCACTCATCTCACTCCCACCACCTGCAACCCGTCTATTCGCGCACTCAACAAAATCAACTCGACTGTGGAATAATCTCTCCGAGCTCCTACAACATCCAAGAGTTCAAATCGCCACCTTCTTCAACACCACCCGAACCCTCATAACCCTACCCTATTCCTCCCGTACTAATCTTACTGCTAGACATTGTGGACTAGTAGTAGAGGTTCCGCCAAAAGAGTTGATGCCGGAGCGCGCAGCTGGGGAAATTAAAGCTGCACACAAATAAAAATTGCGCACATATTGATAAGAAATGTGCTTATGTATTTTCAAATTTCCCCTTCGAAATTTGTTGCGACTAGGCTAAGGGACGGGAACGGCATGCGGGGTTTCTACTGCGCATGGAAAACGCGACTTTCTCGGCATCAACTCTTTTGGCGGGACCTCTACAAAGGGTGATTCCTATGCTCAGCACTGCTGCCCTCTCTAAAAGATTTTTTTCCCAAAAGATATCCAGGAATCACCCCTGAAAATATGGCCTTGGCCTACGTGGATTTATTGAATGTCTAATGACCCACAAGTCGCGAATGAGTGAATGTGAGTATTTTAAATCTTTAAATCGCCAGTAAACAGTTTTTCACATTAAATTCACAAAATTTGCAAATCAAATTAATCCTTTTGCAAATCAAATTAGTCCAGTGCAATTAGTCGAAAAAAGGGCGTGAAATTGCATTTCATGATGTACGAAATTTTTTTTTTGGAATTTGTTTGGGTACATCTGACAATGTTAAAACCAAGTTTGTGGGTCGCAGTGTGTTGGGAAAAGCCGCCATCTTGAAAAAGAGGTAGAGGTCGTTTATACTAAATAACCAGTTCCCATGCAATGATAGCTGAAAATGATCACTGGCAAGGTGTTGGAGAATAAAATTATCTACAAAATGAGCCCTCAACGAAGTCTGTAAGTTGATTTGGCTCAAAGTAATGGCCGCTCAAAGTTCAACTTTGATCATGTGGTTGGGGTTGAATGCCGTTTTTTTGCGATTAACTCGTAAGATATTAATTTGTGTGGGTAAATGCTGATTACCAAACTTAAAGTGCTAGTAATTACCTTTAGAACAAGCCCTTAGTCGTCGTTCTCGTTTGTATAGTTTGCGAGTAATCCAACGCCAAAGTTTGTACTGCACGTGCCTGAAATAATTTATTGATAACGCCATTTTTTTTTGAATATCTCCTTAACGGTTGCTTATATGATAATGTAGTAAGCAGTAGAAATACGGGTATTAAAATATCTTTCAAATGGGCTATTGACCGAAACTCTATGTCGTTTCATGTCCGCGACATAACGGGTGAAAAGTCAACAGCGAGGGTTACGACACTTCTCGACGAATAACTCGCTTCCAGCCAGGTTCGCGTGTCGGATGAATTAGAATTTTATGTAACGCCCTGAATTATCTATATTTTGGGTTATTTAACAACTTTGGAAAATTATAATAATGGGAAATAGTAGCTAGGAATCATCTCTGTCATATTTTCGTCGCCATTTTGAATTTCGGAGGCGGCCATTTTCAATTTCGAAAATCGAGCTTCAAGGTACATTTTGAGAGACCCCCGGGGACCTTGACACAAATTTAGTTATGATCGTTTTGAGAATTTATGAAAAGCTATTGGAAATATGAAAGGAAAGTAAAAAGCATTTGACGATATCACAGCATCTCAGATGGTGTAATCCCAATGAGTGTCATATACTAGCAGTCGCAAAAGCTGGCTGGCTTCTCTATATGTGCCACACTATTCACCATTAACAGTTAATAGATGTTGGAATGACGTTGGACCACGAACGTTGACTAATACCAAACCCAAATCTTTCTTTTTCTGTCGTTCAAATGTCTTTGACGAATTATTCCAATAATATATGTTGACAATTCGGAATAGGTATAGCAGCATTCAGGCGAAGTCATCACCGTGGTCAATCTTGTAGATGGTGGTCGATCAGTTCTTTGTAATGTAATCCTGGATCTTCTTCTTCTTCGGAAATTTCCGCTCATATCATATCATCGATTTCATTCGGTCTTAACTTCTCCATCAGCCAAATGTGAATATGCGTTTGGCAACTCGCGGTGATGTGACAGTGATCGATGGGTGAAACAACTCTTGGCAGATTTCTAGGCAATGAGGATTGTACGTGAAGGTGATGAACAAAACACCAAAAATTAGCGTATTTATGACCGACGTGTGTTGGCATCTCGAAGATTAATATAATATAATATATCAATATATTCTACTATTACGAACACTTTTTAAAAAAATTAGCCAAATTGGTCGAGCCGTTCTCAAGTGATGCGCTGGCGATGAACTGGCAAAAACCAACCGGGAGTGTTATGCAGCCAGTTGAAAAGTTAACTGGGCGTTTACCATTGCCAATATCCAGCAATCTTCTCCAGATTAGTTGTTCTGCAATTCAAAGCGAATGCTCATACTTAATTTGAGTGTCTGGACGTGCTAGCGAACGACTTCAAACATGCATTTTTATTTGGAGAACCTCGGTAGTCTAGTAAGACGCTTGGCCCAGAGGTCCCAGGTTCGGATCCCGGCAGCACCACTTTTCTTCGCCTTTTTCACTTTCCCCACCTACATAACTTTCCTTCTTTCTTCTTCCCTCTTTACATTGCTGATTCCTCCTGTCATAGCCTTCTCTAGCCCTTCCCCGCTCCAACAAGCGCTTGTCATGAGATTCCGCTCGTTTCAGGGGGCATAACACCTCGTTGGTTGCGACGGTTCCTTCCCAGTAAACCACGAATGCATACAAAATGAATTCACAATACATTTCAGAAATGAATGAAATTCATTACAGAAAGCATTTTGTAAGTAATACGGAATGTATTAAAACACATTAGGCATGTCCTAGGATGAAATGCATTACTTGTAATGCATTAACAATATATTTCATATAGAAGTATGTAATGCATAAATAATAAATTACAAATACAGTTTATAGAATGTGGGAAATGCATTACAAAAGGCATTTCATAAAACTAATAAAATGTATTGAATAGAATTAGGATTGCCCTAAGAAAAAATGCATTGATTCTAATCGACTAAAAATGCATTTAATAATAAAATATTTTTTTAAAACAAAATTTATTATAATTTTATGTTGAACTTTGTATTTTAGATGCCCTGAATTTTCAGTATGTATGCTATCTGAAATGAGATACGATTTTATTAGTTTAATTACTGAAGACTCCAACAAAAATTTGTTAGCGTGGCGGAATGGAGTGCTCGTGTATTTGGCCCTTTATAATACGCTTTTGAATCCCCAAAATCCTAACAATTTAATACATTGCTTGTAATGTATTTGTAAGGCACTTGTAAGCAGTCGCTGATTGATAACTTTCAGATAGCTTACTTGTAATGTACGGCGAATGCATTTCTTTGTTCTATGCATTACATGTGGTTTGCTGGGTTCCTTCACTTCTCTCTTTCTCTCTCTTAACTATCTTCCGACTACAGCTGCTGGTCGACATTGCACAATATACGAAAAAATAGATTTTCGACAGTACAAAAGGACTTTCCCTGAATCTCTAGTGTTTGACATTACAAAAAAAAAGTTCATCGGCTGGCGTTTACAATGGAATAAGTGGCTATGTTTGGCGAACATCATCTACCAACAGAATAAAATAGTACCACCAAACCGGTTTTAATTGTTTCGTAGACCTTGCATCGTTCGGTATAATACCTCCAAAAACACAATGTACATACATGGCGAATAATCACAATTCATTTTGCTGTTACTATAATTTCATTTTTATTTAGGATGGAATGCGTTTTTCAAGATTTTTCAAATCTTGACCACACCTCAACTTATCTGGCCCAAAACTATCCTCTCTTTCAATCTAGAATCAACCATACACATTCCCAAAATTTAATTTAAATCGGTTGGTAGGTTTCGGAGATTCGCGTGTACGTGATACGTAATTTTTATATATTTAGATATATTGTAGGTATACATACAAACCTTTGAAAATGGAACAACGTTCTACAGCCAGTATACCCGAACTTTTACAAGAGCCAAAGGTTTAGTAACCTTCAGACTTTTTTCTACCTATTCTATTCATCGAGCTAAACTTACTACTGAATTGAACTATGAAATCACTAACGACTTGACTGGGTGGCTTTAAAAATGCTTCCTGATCTTAGAACTACTACATTTTTTTTTTTTATGTGAAAGACTAGAATCACAGGAAGCGCCCTTTATACTGTGTCGACAATCTATCTTCTTCATATAGAGTGCAATGTCGAACAGCAGCTCTAGTCGGGGAAGAAAGGAACTGTCACAACCTACCAGCGATATTTTTGCAGTCCACCTACTCCCGACCATTACTGTCGCGACTTTGTCATCGCGGCATCGAGAAACAACTCGCTGGAGTGTTATGCCTCCTGAAACGAGTTGAATCTCATCAACCAACCGATGACATGCGCTTTGGTGAAGCGGTGAAGGGCTAAGGAAGGCTATGACAGAAGGAATCAGGAATGTAAAGAGGGAAGAAGAAAGAAGGAAAGTTATGTAGGTGGGAAAGTGGAAAAGGCGAAGGACCGTGGGGCTGGCCGGGATACTACAGGAATTCGCGCTATTTCAGCAAACATTTGAACTGCATCTGCAACTACTCAGCAGGAATTTTGGGAGACCTCCCTAGAGGATGCATAAAGGAGCCATCCTAAATAAGTCATTGATTAAAGAGTTTAAACCGTGGGCTGCGTTTATAACTAATTAGCTGATGCGTTTATTTTCTGATTTTTTAACTAGTTCTTACTCGTGAGTACTCGGACGTCTGCTTAACTTCCAAGTAGGTTTGTTTTGAAAAAAGAAAAAAAAGGGTTTGTATAAAAGAAAATCGGATTGCATTCTTTATCTAACCGCAGTTCCTAGAAATATTTAAAAGTAGGCCTGCTTTTCATATCACCTTGGAGCTCAAGACAATATCTCTAATTACAGTCTACAGAGAGTTTAACTTAACTAACTCCAACTTAACTCCATTGAAAGTTTTTTAGGATTACTCATTTTAGACTTTTTTGGAGGCCAGAAGGAGTCCTCTCCTCCAATGACATACTAATGTTAAAAACATGGTATGTTATCTAACTAGGTGCCAAACAAATATTTTAAGGTATATGACCTATTTTTTCTTAGATGTAAGCTAATATTGCATGACGACTTAATAACATACATATTATGTTACAAACATATGTTATTAAATGAAATATATATCTTAGATGTAATTTTTTTTGTAAAAATGTAATAAAAAATTATTGATTACAGGTAAGTAATTCTACTAATTAAAAATTGATTTGAAAAATATAAAAAAAAACATTTTTTCACTATAACTTTTTCTTATAACAGCAATAACGAATAATTCCAGAGAACTTAGGGATAAAACATTTGTGGGACAGGGGTTTCTTTCGGCCTCCAGCAGTAATTGAGGTTGTAGGCCGGCGGAAACTACTTGCCTCACTCCCTAAACGTCAACAGCCTCCTTCCTTCATAATAATTTGCAAATAACCAAAAATAGCTTTATCCAACAAGAAAAAAAAATTAATGAAAATTATATGTATTAACTCGATTAATATGCATGGAATAGTGTGAGTGTGGCTGTTTTATATGTATGTGTGTTTAATTAACCTAAGTTATATTTTATATACATATATACCGTAACATAATTAGCATTAATTTATTTACCGACATATGCCGCAACAACTTTGCCTGTACACATTTCGCGATATTGTTGCTAAAGGAGAAAGTGGAACAGCACCATAGAGAAAATAATTCGGTCTCTAGCCCATATAATATCCTCGTAATAATGTGGTTTGTCATTATCTTATTAGCCACCTTGGGAGCCCTTTAGGGCAGCACGTTTTAACAGGACTTAGGCTGTATCTTACATACTACGAATAAACGATGAGTGTTGCCGTAATATCTGACTATATTCTTAATCTTATAAATTCTTATGATGCTTCTGGGAATCAATGGTAATACAGAGACAAGGATATCCTTAAAGGGATAAACTTTTAATATACAACGTACAACAATAAACCTAGGCAGCATAAAAATCCTAGCATTTTGCGGTAATTAATGAAATCATTAAAGGATTCTTTTTACGGTTTTATTGTTGACATTTTATTGCGATGCTCATGGCTTAATTGTTAGGTAATAAATAACTCTCGCCAAATTGGAGCTCACTGATAGTAGTTACGAATGTTACTTTCAGACGTAAAGGTAAAATTGAAGTAGAAAATAAATTTTATTGTTGGTTGAATTATTACTATTTTTCTCAATATAATCCCCTTTTAACACGAAACTCTCTTCGGGGCTAGCGATACACAATTTTTATAATATGTACAAATAAAACGTGTCCAACTCTCTAAATAGAAGGCAACATCGATCAACGCTATACGAAGCATAGTAGCCCTCCATTTTCACAAAACAAAAATAATCAAAAGTAATTTTTTGATAGCACGAACCTCTTTCTTTTTGTTCTACGAAAATCACCGGTGGATTTCTTGAAATGAAGGGTCTAATAATATTAATTATGCAAAATATCAGAACTTGACGGATGGGACCGAATGACGCAAACATAATTTTCGAGATATTACTGTCATCGGTTGTTCGTTTTAATTGATGCCAATTGTAGTTGGTAATTCTTTTTCGGTATGTGGGAGTCTTCTCATGGTATTATATATTCATTTAAAACTAGCGTGAATATAAGTATCTATAAAAATATGTTATGAATAACTTTTTTATCCTATCCCAGTAGGAAATATTATCACCGCATCAAATTGAAGCGAGGTCCAAGCGCTTCTTTGGTGCACATTTGTATATACCCAGCGGCGAATTGAAGTACTTTTCAATAGATTCTGAAGAGCTGAAAAGGAATGCCAACGCGTTTCTTATTTATATCCCAATTCCTTTGCTTTTAACATGTCATCAGAACGAAGCGGTTATATTTTGTTGTTGAAGAAGCGCAATCGAAGCTGGGAATTCGAACCTCTTGGGAAGCTCCTGAGGATTCAATGACCTATACTGTCTATAGCATCAATTTTGTCGTTATTTTACTGAAATCCAACCCATTATAATTTTTAAGTTTCAATAATTATTTTTTGCACAAATAGCTGAAGTACTAAACTAATTATGCAATAGCATTAATTCAATAATAAATATTCACTTATTGGTTTCACCAGAAATAATAGGGATATTCATGATCTGTGTTAAACGTCGAGAAATCGTAAAATGTTATCTTCGAAATAGACGACTTTCAATTTCCATGTTAAAGTGTTATTTCGAATAATCGAATTTCACATCTGCCACTCTGTTGTTTTGGTCAAGTCAACATGCCTAAACTGAGCAAAAAACAAAAATTTATTAAAAATCTTGTGAAAACTACCATAAATAAGCTTTATAATAAACGCAATGGATTCGAATGATGAAGCCAGTGATGGAGAAGAGGATTATATTATCAACAGCTTAATCGAAAATTTGTTAATTGTTTATCACTATCGATACTGTGAACCTTTTAGAGAAATAAATGTTCCGAAAACAAGAACTTGGTGCAGCGATATTCTTCCATCCTTAGATGAAGAAAGGTTTAAGCAAATTACCAGGTTAACATGGATGGAATTTCATTGCTTACTTGGTGAAATAAAAGATGATCCACTTATGTTATGTTTAGCTTCAATCAAAATAAATTCTAAATAATAGGGGTTGCCAGTAAAAGAAAAAAAAATGAAGTGATTATTTCGATCTCGATATCGAGTTGTTGAATTAACACGCCTTTTCAGATGTTATTTGTTAAAATCGAAACAAATGTCATTTACTAAGGAAAGTTTCTCGATTTGTTAAACTTTTTTCTCGATTTAACACAAATAACACGAATAACACAAATAACACAAATCATGAGTACCCCTAATATTTCATAAACTGACCCAGTTTTACAAAAAACACAAAATTCCCAAATAAGGGGAATAAGAGAAACATTGAGAAAAACAAAGCAAAAAATGGGAGTATAGAATGCGTGCTACCAGAGAGCTGCCATAGCATATGAATTGGAAGCGCTACATTTTTGCTTCTTTTGACAGCGCTTGATTAATTTCCCACTGGGTAACCAAGAACCAAGCGCTTTTTATGTGCAGACTTTGGAAGCTTACTCGCAGCACTGTTTTTTTTCTTCCTTAAGACAACGTGTTGCAAATTTTGCTTTTGTTTTTTTTTTTACTTTTTCTGCTTGAGATGGAGTTATCAAAGCTTAAGGGGTCTACCCTCTTTAGACGGGCAAAGATAAGGCTATTTTCACGAATTTTTTTGACCGGTATACGTCATAAATATGGACATAAAAAGTGTTAGGCCTAAAAAATACACTATTTGATTACACAAGAGAATTTTTTTATATTTATTTTAATCAGTTTTTATACATAAAAATGAGGGAGAAGACTGGTCCAAAAAAAAATATGAGTGTGCGCTGTTGATGAAATATCTGGAATGGATGATCTGAAAAAAAAAAAAATAGTTTTAGACTCAGTAAGTAAATGGCTATAGCGCATATCATACGATTTTTTTTTTTTTTTCAAAAATGACAAAACGGCAGCCATTTTTCGAAAAAGTACGAAAAATCACGTTTTTTCCGTCGTTCTTTGCCAAAAATAAATAGTTAAACTCAAAATTTCAAAAATCGTATGATATGCGCTATAGCCATTTACTTACTGAGTCTAAAACTATTTTTTTTTTTTTTTTTCAGATCTTCCATTCCAGATATTTCATCAACAGCGCACACTCATATTTTTTTTTGGACCAGTCTTCTCCCTCATTTTTATGTATAAAAACTGATTAAAATAAATATAAAAAAATTCTCTTGTGTAATCAAATAGTGTATTTTTTAGGCCTAACACTTTTTATGTCCATATTTATGACGTATACCGGTCAAAAAAATTCGTGAAAATAGCCTTATCTTTGCCCGTCTAAAGAGGGTAGACCCCTTAAGTTAAAAGCTCCATATCAAACCGAAACTGTGAGCATAAACTGCGTACTTCAACCACGGTTCAAAGCGCATTGTTAGCGCTTCCAAATCAGCTAAATTAAAACGCTTCCTTCTGCGGACCTGTAATGTAAAAATAATGATTCTTCTTACCAAGAGGAAGCGCTACTCGCTTTAAAAAAGGCGCTTTGAAAGGTCGGATCGTTGCCAAATGGATTTCTCCAGATGAAATGGTGTTTGAGTGGATGGCGGAAGATGCTGTTGCCAACGATCAAATTGCTTGACTTTGCGAATGAAAGGAAGCGTAAGCTGTTGTCGTTATTTACTCTGTGTCCGAATTTGCCCATCGTTCCCTCCCGGCCGGTTCGATCTACTCTTGAATGTGTATTGAAGTCCCCTGCGAATATGATTAATTCGGCTCGAGGTATTGTATCCAGGGTCTGTTGAAGCTGATCGTAAAATTCGTCCTTGTCCTTGGGACCAGACGACGGCGGATCTTCAGACAAACTCGGCCGTAGAAAAAGTAGGAACAGAAAAAGAGTCGATGCCCTGAATGTCAATCAACAGCAACGGCTGCGTTCTCTATCGAAGCATGATATCACCAGGTCCAAGAGACGGCCGTCTATGAACATAATGGTCTATGTGGTTTCGAGTGGTTCCATCAGGATATATCCAGGTTACTTTATGGTCATATCTTTGCTCGCAAATCTAGTGAAGTGGGGATGTCGGTGCTCGAAAATGGTTGTATGTGCCTAAATGGCTGAAAAGGTGAACATATTATTTAAGGCAGTTCATAACAAAAAATTCAAAAATTCACTGCTACAATACTTCCATTGAGCAGCAGGTCGGTATTCAATTACATTAAAATCAATGATAAAATTAAGTATCAATGAAGTACTTATTCATCTGTGAGTCATTATTGTGAATTTGATGTCATCATCAAGCAATTAGTTGTCATTGAATAAAATTTAATTTTATATTCAAAATATTCATTCATCCAAATGTATAGTGGATATAATTTCAACCACTGGTTCAAATTGATATCCGGAATTCCAATTTATTTTTGAATAGTCACATTCTGGAAAAACATAATAGTAACTGATGAACGAGATTATTTAGAATTTTCACTCGAACGTATATAATAAATTACACAGGCCTGCAAGGTTTTTTTCTGTTCAATTTAATAGTCGTATTTTAAGTATTTTTTCGCGCTGAATCCGAATCCGTTGGCCAAATTGCCCTATCACGTCAGGATTTTGAGCAATCCTAACCTAAAAGTGAAAAACTTCTTGGCGCGAAATCGACGATTTTTATTAAGACATGTTATCATCGTTGCACCTCGTTTTTTCTTTTCAGTATTACAAAAAAAGTGTTGTCAAATTTCACGCTTTCGACATGGTTTTCTATAGATTTTGGCATGCTGAAAACGATCCCGTTGTCAGATTTGCCCTATCATTCCATAGTTTTGAGATATTTAACGCGCAAAAGTGCAAAAAAACACGCTTTTTGGCACTTTTAGGTTAGGATTGCTCAAAATCCTGACGTGATAGGGCAATTTGGCCAACGGATTCGGATTCAGCGCGAAAAAATACTTAAAATACGACTATTAAATTGAACAGAAAAAAAAAACCGTTGTTTGCAGGCCTGTGTTATTTATCTCTCTTTGTAATTTAATTTTATAGAATTTTAGTATAACTATTTCACCTAGACTCTCTCGAATATGACATTTCTACAGAGATGGAGCAGTATTTTGGATACATTCACAATTTGCTGGTGGCCCAAGGCATACCAACCCTTTCCTTTCCTGGAAGGAGAATGGCGGTCGTATCTCTCCTAGCCAGTGCGTCATACATATTCAATTTCTATACAATTTCCTTCTATATTTCGGTGACCAGGCACACATACGAGAAGGGTCCTGAACTGCTGAGCATCAAGGCATAAGGGGGGAGGTCTCGGGTTGTCCCTCAGGACCTCCATAGCCACTTTAGCGAGAGCGACTTGCACCCACCATCATTGGTGCTTGGGGATCTTCCCATTTTCATCGTTCTCGTCCAGGACGCCAACTTCTGCGAAGGATATCGCTTTGGTTCCGTGCATCTTGGACTTTTTTCGGAACTGGATTGTGGATGTTGGTTTCATCCATCGATCGTTGGCGTTTAAAGGCTGGTGCACCTCTAAACTGCTCTAGTGCGAAGTTTGGAATGACTTGCTTTGCCCAAACAATGTCATCCTGGAGTTTGATGTAGTCCTCCTCCGACACTTGGTCTTCCCTGATCGGGTTGGTGGCCAAGCGGGAAGGATTCTGCTAGCTAGGCGGATTTCTTGCTAACCTGCCTTTGTCGGTTCAGGTCTAGTTAGATTTTTGGCCCTTCCGCAGACCATTCACTCCTCTGATCCACCCGCAGCCACCGCGCTCGCAGGTGTGCGCTGGGCAGCGACAGCTCCGCAAAGGGGAGCAGTGCTAGTGGACGCTTGAGGAGCCTTCTTTTGAGGGGTGGAGTTTGTGGCTCCACTCGGTTTGGGTTGGCTCGAAGGTACCGCAGCCTTGTTTTTAGAGGGATTTGTGAACCCTTCCGGTTTTCGTTAAGGGGAACCGGACCCCTTTTTTGTTTTAATACGTGTTTTAATATTATTCATAGTTTACTCCCACGAGTAGCGGAGAAATGAGGTCCGCCCGGGCAGAGATCCGCAGTTCCCCGGTAAGGCTGGTTATAACCAGAGATCGCCAGGTATCCGGAGCACGCCATTAATGACTGAGCTTTTTTTTAATCTGGGTCCCCAGCCAGACCATCGGCACGGTTCGTATGACACCTTGATCCGACCCAGAGTTTTGGGGTTGGGATAGGAAGGAAACAGGGAGAGGACAAGAGATGAACATAAGGTTAGGAAGGACGACTGTCTGCTACGTCCGATAACGTAGCCCAGGGTGAACCAGCGTGATGGACTCGTCACGCGTACGTGGAGGTCGTCGTCTACTCGCCCCTACTTTTAAGCTTAATTAAATATATATTAAAAATATTCCTTATACCACTTTACTGACAAATTATTATTTCTTTATATAATTCCAGATCACCACCACTAAAGCCATTAATAGCTACATTTGCAGATAAAGGAAAAATTCCAGCTTTAGATTTTCTATCTGCGGCTTTAGAATCGGTAGAATATGAAAAGGCTTTAGCAAGAGGTTTAGCGATACCAGAATGCAGAGTAGTGCCATGCTACAAGGTGTTCCTAAAGGAACTAAAGGAATTACTATCACAATCTCTGCCGCCAGCTGGATCATCGGCAGCCGTTAATCCTTTTTCCATTCAAATATCACCGAATACGAATGATGTATCACTAGTAGATTTTGAGCCCATACCATCGAGTAAATCAAGTAATATTGAATCAGTTAGTCGTGGTGTTCAAACAAACTTAAGAGCCTACGATTTTCGAAGAGATTTCACAAATAGTAGCCCCAGTATAGGAAAGTGGAATTATAGGCAATTGGTAGGACATTTGTAGTGTTTAAAAAAAATATAATTTATAAAATATTTTCAGTACATATCTGATTATAATGGTGAAGATCACTACTTTACAAAACTGGGATCATCAGGTCTGATCAGCCAAGATCAGATCTATCGAACACAAGCTGTGATGGATCATATAGATCAATGTCATCAACATCATCATGCCTTAAGTAAAGAATCGTCTACTAGTTTATTGGACTTTCTAAGAACCGCTGCATTTAGCCCCCGGTTGATGACTTCTGCAACGACTTATCAAATGGAAGTAGATGAATTAGAAGAAGATTATGAAGTTGAAATTGGTAACTATAATCCAGTTCAGCCATTATTTAACGATCATGGTGTTGGAATGATACCGATTTCATCGCCACATCATAAAATAGATCATCATATATTGCAAATAATGCATCATGGTACAACGGCTGTATTATGGGAGCCAGAGACTCCATCAGATCGATCTTGTTTTAAATTTTTTCGATTAGAAAGATCATGTTCAATGGTTAGTTGGCACCGTCCTTCATGGAGAAGATTGAAAACACAACAAGAGTTTAATGTTTCTATTAACCCAGAAGAATTAGTTGCGACTAGAATGACATCTAGACCTCAAAATAATCAACCAGATTTAGAATCAATGAGTTCAACTATTGATGAGGGTTATTTGGATTTAATAACAGTTAAAGAAATAACAATGGGTTCACGTAACCATGAATATGATGCTGAGCTGCTGGCAGCTGGTAAACGTTTTGGTTTAACCCATGTTGAGTGCTGTGTGTCAATTTTATATGGTACCTCGCTAAGTGACAATCGTGTTCTTTGCTTACTTTGCCCACCGATGCTTTGCAGGTATGCTATTGCTTTAGTTTAGTAATTATAAATATTCTTAATAAGCCTATGTTAAGTGTCATATCCATTTTTATTCATTCGGAAACTTAGCAGATAATGAAGTTTTTGCGAAAGAGAGTTTAGTAAATCAAAAAAAGTTCACTAAATATGTAAAGCCTGACTCCGTAGTAAATACTTTATTATTGACATTATATATTTTGGCATAAAAAATTATTGTCAGATCAGTCACACACGCAAATGGTTTGTCTGACGTTATGCTGATTGTGTCAAATAGGCATTGCACAGTGCATTATTGACAACGCCCAATGACATCAGCATTATCATGCGTTAAGTCAGCGGTTTCCTAACTGGGGAAGTTTATAGGTCAAAGGGGGCGCGGATGATTTTGTCTCTTGGACTTTTATGACTCATTTGTTAATTTCAACTTAAATTTTAAGGTGTCTTTTTTTATTATACATCTCATCGCAATCTAGACCTTCGATATTTTAACCTTAAATAACTCTGACATTTTTTAACTGATTTCGATAAATGTACACAATGCTGAAACGTCATTCAGCACCATTTTAACTATGAGTCTATTCACATCGAAAAAACTCGCTGAAATTGTAGCATTTTGAAAATAATCGTTTAATTGAGAAAACTGTGCTTATCGTAAAAAATATGGGATAAATTCGGCGCCTTCAAACAACACAATTCATAGTTTGGTGAAGAATTTCATTAAGGACGAGTCTGTAGTTCGTCAGCGTCCCATTGGACCGCGTCCGCGACGTTTCAATGAAGTTCTTGAAGCGCTAAGAGAGAGTGTCGTAACGCCGCCGATCTTAGGGGTGAAACATGAGTGGAACGACTCTATGGAGGATTATGAAGCAAGACCTTCATGTCTTCCCATATAAAGTGCAACTTACTCAAAGATCAGTCACAAGAATGATCGATGCCGAGAGCCAGAATTCTGATGACGGGCGAAGCTCATTCTGCACTCTCTGGTGGAATCAATAAACAAAACTGCCGAATTTGGGGAACAGAGAACCCACACGTCATTCACGACTACATGTC
Organism: Thereva unica; assembly: GCA_949987705.1. Taxonomy (NCBI): domain Eukaryota; kingdom Metazoa; phylum Arthropoda; class Insecta; order Diptera; family Therevidae; genus Thereva; species Thereva unica. The sequence continues at coordinate 51,411,374 of OX465283.1, forward strand.
GAGAAAGTCTCTTGAACCGGAATGTGCTCAAAAACCATCATCGCACCACTATCGTTGAATGTTGGTGCACTTTATGTGACCTAAAACGCGTGAAAAAGGTTTGACCGATCTATTTTCAACAAAACGGCGCATCTTACCACACCGCACCGACTACGATGAAGTTTTTTCAAAATTAAAGTTTATGCCACCAAGCCGAAGACCATTGACGAATTTAAAGCTGGAAACAGATTGAACGTTCATAAGCGTTCATCAGCGCCGAAAGATGTCAAAATTAAAATGAATACACACAACCTAATTGTAGTGAACAGATTGTACGGTTATCGGGGTTCATCAGCACTGGAATAGATTCTATTCTCTATTCTGATGGACGTTATTTCAGCGTTGTTTGACGTTTCTGGCAGCTGCTGCACGCTTATTAACGTTCAATATGCTTCCAGCTTAAAGCTGAAATTCGAGCCCAAGTAGCTGCTATAACGCCCGAAATGCTGGTCAATGTTATGCAGGATGCCCGAAAAAGGACTGCTTTTTGCGTATCGAATGGAGGTGGTCATTTAATCGACATTGTATTCAAAAACTGATTTGAAATAAATCGTAAAGAATATCCTAAAAAAAATCTTGCTCATTTTTCAAAATCAGCGAAAAAATTTTAGAGTTATTCAATATTGAAATGTCGCAAGTATAGATGGCGCAACCCATCTAGCCTGTAAATTTACAAATTTGATTAGGGAAGCCCAAGGGTTTTTTGTAACAGGGGAACCGAAGTATTAGAAAGGTTGGAAACCACTGCCTTAAGTAAGAATTGCCTTCTATTGTATTGAACTCTCAAGGAACCGCATACCACGGTGTCCCTTTTTAATCGTTTTCCTCACTTAATTTGAGGACAATACTTGACTTTAGAATGCACCAATATCACCATATACGAGGAAACAACTTGCGCAACGTTGCCTGTTGCCAGGCCCGCCACATCAACTTGCGGGTCCGGGCTAAAATATGATTGGGGCCTTTATTTATTATTATTATGTGAGTATAGGAGCAGCCCAAATGCTATAAACCGCGGCTAAGTTAGGAATATTGTCCACATACTCCGAACTATGGATAGAAGGTCTTTAGTGACCGGACTTGAGCGGGGCTCATAAGCTCGCTAGTAACCAGCCTTTTTCTAACCTAGATCTTATCGCCTTCTATTCAGAGTTGGCACTCTGTCATTTCTAAGACAGTCCTAGATTGTGGAAGGGTTACCGTAGCCATACATGGGCGGTCAGATTTTCCACCAACAGCCTCAGGTTGGAATGAGACAGGTAAAATTGTGGAGAATAAAATCAAGAAGTTCTGGAAAATGTCATCTTCTCCAGGTTCAAAAGAGGTAACTGCTCATTTAAGCTTGTCCCGGCTGCAGGTGTTCCCGTAAAGGCTCCGAGAATAATTGTCCATCTACACGACGCAACCACGATTGCGCAAAACTAGTTCCCATGAATTTTATGTAATTTTTCGGGAACGCCAAGTATAGTCTTAAAACTGATCTTTTTTTCAACTAAAAATTTTTCTAAAATTTCCCGGCTATGAAAAAAAACTTGGAACTAATTTTCGTGGTGAAACGGCGATAAAAAAGTTTTATGCAATGCGAGGTGCGTCGTGTGGACGGACCATAAAGGTTTGGAACGTTTCATTGACTGTACCTAGCATCCCGGGAATAAGCGATCTGGGTTATTAACCCTGAAAAGTGCTCGCTGAGCAGGCACCTCAAGGTTCGGAGATTTTGAGAGATTAGAGGTGTATGAACAATAATCTTTTTTGAGAAGCCCCACCCCGGTGAAGGAGTTTTTGGAGGTTAGTTGCCTGTAGTAGAGTCTGCAGGGTCTCACAATGCTTGCTCCAGGCAGTTCTTTTGGAACGTATCAACTCTTTATTGTAAGCTGTTATAGTGAACCTGTATTCTTCTCTTTGCCCAACAAGCTGAACAATCTCCTAATCATCCTCCGCATTGCAGCCAGTCTGTCGTTCCACCGGGGAACTTTACGCGACGACTGGAAGGTAGAAACAGTGTTGCTGGCATGGTAGGAGGAGACTAGCACCACAGTGAACTGCGTTGCAGCCATCTTTAGTTTACACACTAACCTGACAGAGGCGGCGAGCAGGTTTGATTTCAAGGCCAAAAGTCCCTGAAAATAAGACCAGTTGGTTTTTTAGGAACCAGGGAGAGGAGCGTATATGTGGGAGGCCGACAATATATAGCATGATATACAAATGGCCCGCTAGTGAGACCTCAACTAGAACACGCCAGTTTTGGATACTGTCAGAGAGTATGCTAGTGAGGGTGAGGTGCAGCACCTCCTCCCTACCACCAGTGACAAAGGTGGGTTTGTATACCGATATATGTTATTCGTAACAAGAAATTCTAGGAGACACCTCTCTCGTTTACATAGGTAATTCCAAAATAGAGTTGTGAATATTTGGATCGCAACCGTTGACGAATTGTCGGTTCATCTGGCGACAGAGCTCTCACAGTTCTTGGATCTCCTTTACACAGTTTGAAACTCCAAAAAATCGATTACTAAAAAAATATTTAATACTCGTACCTTTGAAACTCTGCTAAGAATAACTTCGTTTCTTTTTATTTCAGAGTGCCTCATACTTGGGTTTGAGACCCTAGCTTCTCAAACCGCTCCATACACGGGGAAAATGTTTACACAACGCGCTGCGTTGCGTAAATTACTTTCGGTATAAAAGCATTTTTACTTTTTTTCCGTTAATTTCTGGAGTGCTAAATCTTAAAATACAAAATATTTCTAGTATTCGTTTTTGGTTTTTGATTTTTAGAATTTCTTATGTTCATATCTTCTTCTTCTTTATGCTCGTTTTATCCCTTATGGGACATATGGCAGAAATAGTTGCCCTCCAGCGTACTTTGTTTTGCGCGACGGCTCTCCGCCCTGACCAGGATCTCCCGGTTGTTGCAGTCTATGCTAGTAGTGTTCTCCTCCAAGTTGTTCTAGATCTTCCGACTCGACGGGATTCTTGCGGACTCCAGTGTAGGGCCAGTTTGGCTAGATTTTCGTTTTCGCGTCGCAAGGTATGGCCAATCCATTTCCATTTCCTTCGCCTGATTTGGTCGTCTATCTTTTCTGGGCAGGCACGCCGCCATAGTTCTTCATTTGAAATTCTATCTTGCCAGCGGATTTTCAGGATACGACGCAGGCATCTGTTGATGAAGACTTGTAGGCGCCCTATGATGAATTGGGTGACTTTCCATGTTTCGCAACCGTGCAAAAGAACTGCCTTAACGTTGGAGTTGAACAGCCGCAATTTGATGTTAGTTGAGATCTCCGTTGATCTCCATATGCGGAACAAGCATGCATATGCGCTTCGGGCTTTATTTATTCTGCAACTGACGTCTTCTTCTGCCCCGCCATATGTTCATATCTATCTATCTATCGATGTGCCCCTTAATCCCTCGTGGGACATAGGGCGGAAACAGTTGCCCTCCAGCGGACTCTGTTTTGCGCGACAGCTCTTAGCTCTGACCAGGATCTCCCAGTAGTTGCGGCTTCTGCTAGTAGGGTTCTCCTCCACGTTGTTCTAGGTCTTCCAACTCGACGGGATCCTTGCGGGTTCCAGTCAAGGGCCTGTTTGGCTAGATTTTCGTTATCGCGTCGCAAGGTGTGGCCAACCCAATTCCATTTCCTTCGCCTGATTTGGTCGTCTATCCTTTCTTGGCCGGCACGGCGCCATAGCTCTTCATTTGAAATTCTATCTTGCCAGCGGATTTTTAGGATACGACGTAGGCATCTGTTTATGAAGACTTGTAGGCGCCCTGTGATGAATTGGGTGACTTTCCATGTTTCGCAACCGTATAAAAGAACTGCCTTAACGTTGGAGTTGAACAGCCGCAATTTGGTGTTGGTTGAGATCTCCGTTGATCTCCATATGCGGAACAAGCATGCATATGCGCTTCGTGCTTTATTTATTCTGGAACTGACGTCTTCTTCTGCACCACCATTTTCGGTAATAATACTACCGAGGTAGCAGAATTTATCTACCAGTTCCACGTCACGGTTATTCAGCGCAGTTCGTTCAAGTGTGTTTGCATTTATCCGCATTTCTTTGGTTTTATTCGGATTCAGCCTTAAGCCTGCTAGACTACTTTCTGTTGCCAAATTGTTTAACATGTTTTTTAGCTCCTGATGTCTGTGGGCCAGCAAACAGATATCATCTGCGTAGTCGAGGTCCTTAAGGCGATCTAGCAAACCCCACTGTATGCCGCCTGTTCTACTATCTAGAGCGCCAACAAGAATGTCATTTATTACTATAAGAAATAGTAATGGGGATAGTAAGCATCCTTGTCGTACTCCTGAACTCACCTCAAAGCTGTCGGATAATTTTCCGTTATGGAGAACTCTGCATTTGGAATTGTTGTATAGGGCTTTTATCAATTCTATTATCTTATCCGGCAGTCCACGTCGCCGTAATGCCTGCCATATAAAGCTCCTATTAACCGAGTCGAACGCTTTCTCATAATCTACGAAAGCAAGGTAAAGGGGGGATCGGAATTCAGTAGACTGCTCCACTATGATTCTCAAGGTGTTAATATGGTCTATACATGAGCGGCCCTTCCTGAATCCGGCCTGCTGCCTTCTTAGCGTTTGATCTACTGCCTCTCTTATTCTTGATAGTATAGTGTGGGACAAGATTTTACCCACAGTAGATAATAGACAGATGCCTCTCCAGTTGTCGCATATTGTTAGATCCTATGTTCATATGTAAGAGTAAAATTCACAAAAAAACTTACCATTTCGCTAAATTTTTAATAAATTAAATATAATGCAAATACTAAATCCTACATATATTTTTTTAGATTATGGTTTGTTGGACTGAATTGGATGATAAGAGGAATAAAGCGGCAGCAGCGACTAGCTGATCGATCAATGATGTGGCTAAAAGAACAGTACACGCAACTATTTTATGAGGATGGTATATGCTGTGAACCATTAGCAGCAGATGCTATACGAACATTTGGTGGACGTGACTGGGCCCTTACTGGTCTAGCTGCATCGATTGGGCCACAGCAAGGAGAATCAGTAGAAATGATTAGGCGGGAACAATCAATGAAATTTAAAAAGAAAAAATCTGTTGTAAATTTATTGAGTCAAGCGACTAGTAGTAGTAGCAGTAGTACAACAAATATAGGAACCGGAACTGCATCCACTCCCTCCGAAACTCCTGACTTAGGCAAAGATAGTAAATTTAAACAATTTGATAGAAGAAAAGAAAGAAACGGATCCTCGGATCAGCTATATCAACCAGTAGCTAGGAATTTTCGAGCTGGTTCAATAACCTACGAAACTCAACTTGATTTCTTAGATTTTATAGCGCTATTCAGATCTTTTAGGTACCATTCCATATAAGCCAATATTTTTTTGCAAATCAATGAAATTTATTTCTTTTTAGTTTATTAGCTCGTAAAGACCTTCGTGATTTATTTGATCAATTGTCAGTTACACGTAGAAATAAAACCAGATTATACTCGGAAAAAAGCCGCAGTGCGCCAGAGCTCTGTGCTGTTACTGGGCAACGTAAAATTCTAAATGATGGCGAACTGGCTAGATGTCCACCACCGAAGCCAACAGATGGTACAATCAAGACAATTCCACATTTTGCCGGTCTTCTAACTAGAAATAGCTCGCTCGATTTAGAATTAACTGAAGCAAAGAGTGCACAAAAGAAAATATTCGATGCAATTGCAGCATCTAGTATCTTGACCAATTGTGCTGGGATTGATACTTCAAGCAATCAAGTTATAACCGTTTCAACGCTAAAGAAATTCCTAGAGGCTAGGCAAATGGAAATGAAGACCGATGATGAAGTTAAGGCCATAATAATGCGGCATGAGCCAGATCAAACTTTAAGATTGGAAAATTGCTTAAGTTTTGAGGGTTTTGCTAGATACATGATGGACAAGGATAATTATGCGTTTGTTAATGAAAGGGTAATTCAGTCGTCGGTTAATATGGATCGACCACTTTCTCAGTATTATATTGCATCATCCCATAACACCTATCTTACTGGACATCAGCTGAAGGGTGAAAGTTCTGTTGAACTGTATAGTCAAGTAAGTATAAAAAATGTATATAAGCATGTTTTGTATTCCCTACAGTACTCAAGTAATCATCTTATTAGATATCAGAATGAAATCGATGATTTAAATAATTTTGAAATTTTAATCAAGTGCTTCGCCGGTATGTTTCTACCTGGGTAGGTACATAGGTAGAAGTGGCAGTCCCATAAAAGCTGTGGACTGGAACACAATAATAAACACTTTCGAGCGCCTTTAGGTACTCGTCGTTAATAAGTAATACAAGTATCCTGTTATTACGCTGGATCTTTCCAGCCGGCAGGCTTTGAGTACTTTCCAGTCGTCCATAGAAATATCCCTGTCGTAACGCCGAAGGCACTAGAACAATTTTTCTAGTTTTACTTCTATTTTTGGGAGTCAGATTCTCGCCCTCGGTCTTTTAGGGATCTGTTTTGCCCGAAATAGGCCTAGGCAGATCCCTTTTTAAGCGCCCCTTAGACAAGGAACACACTTGTCAAGAAATTCGTTCGAAAAATGATTTCCACACTTGATCACTTGGATCCGTTTATTACATGTCAAGGCTGGATGCTTGGCTCTTTAAATACTAGCTTCCTCGAACATGACCGGTCTTAAAAACTTCCTCCTTTTTTGGCCATTCGATTTGTCGACGATCTTTTCTTATGCCGGAGGCTGTCATTACTGCGGATTTTGCACTGCAGAGCGAATTTCTCCTCAACGACTGCTTGGTCTTAACTTTGTTCCAATCCGACCTTTGTCAAGGAATTCTTCACTTTCTTCCCTGGCTAGTTCTAGTAGTATTCCTGTTGCACTATCTTTTCAATTTCGTATATTACCTGGCAGAAGTACTGATATATTGCCAGAGCTGGCGATTGCCGTATCTATAAATTGCACGGACCACCATATGTGCTAACAGAAACACTACGTGTCCGTTTATTTTACGTCACCGTCGCACAGTGGGGGTTTTTGGGGTCGCTGATCACGAATTTAGTGTCCATTTTTCCATAAACAAGATGGCGGCTTCAAAACGGCGACTAAAAGTAGTAAAATATCCTTCAATTGCTACAAAACTTGGTATAAGGGGGTTTTTGGGGTCGCTGATTACAAATTTAGTGTCCATTTTTCATAAACAAGATGGCGGCTTCAAAATGGCGGCTAAAAGTAGTGAAATATCCTTCAATTGCTACAAAACTTGGTATACGGCGGTCGCTGATTTCGAATTTAGTGGCCTTTTTTTAATAAAAAAATAACATTTTAAATAAAAACTTGTAAGGAAATCACTCCTGTAAATATTAACCATGTAGTCCAACAAAGGATTTATTGAACGTCTGATGAACTTTACAAGTCGCAAATGAATGGATATGAGTTTTTTAAATTTTTAAAACGGCGATATCTCATGAATGGCAATTCGTACGGGAAAATTCAGAACACTTTTTTTGCAAATAATAGCATAATATACAAATTTTGTAAACACTATTTTATGATAACACTTACCGTTTAACATGTACATATTTGCAAAAAACTGATATTTTGACCATAAAACCCCATATATGAAGGGTAGAAAATCGGTAGACTTTATAACCCTTACAAAAACCCTAAAAATAAGCTCTCTGCCACATTCATTTTAGCTTGTACCCAATCATTTCCGCTATTTCGCTTTTTTCGACTTAATTTACCTGTACTGTTTCCGAACTCAACAAATATAAAGAACATACCGAAAATTGTATGCAGTAGTTTATAAAAACAATATTCATATAAATATATTATATAATACATACATAACATATGTAATATGAATCCATTAAAAGGTTATTTATAAACAGATATGGTGAGAATAACCCATAAAATGATGCACTTTTTAAATAAAAACGTCCACCGACTAAAAGATCGCAAAAAGCCTCAATTTTTGTTGTTTGCATTTTGTGTAGAAATGTTTAAGGAACATTTTAAAAAAAAATTTAAAGCGGGACCTAGCGAGACTTTTTTTGTAGGGCTTCTTTAACAAAAGATTTTCTAGCAAAAATAATAAAAAATTTACTGTCTTTCATTAATTAATTAATGTATACAGATATGAAAATAGACAATATAGCTAATGGAAATGTTTTCTATATATCTTGAGGATCAGAGTCTATTTTTTTTAATTTAATAACTATTCACACGGTAGAATAATACTCATAACAAATAGCAGCTTCGTCAAGGACTTAAAAATTCACACAAACACTTGCTGCAACAGTCACTTTTGAACCGATCCTGCGAAGAGAAAAAGGACACCTGACCGCCATAAACCGGTTTAATGTGTGGCAGGGGTCTCCCACTAGATATTTATCAGGCAAAAATTTCGAAAATCGAACTTCGATTTTTGGACTTTTGGCCAGCTTTTTGGCATTTTGCCCCACTGTGCGTCGTCGCCACCACCACCGCTGCCACCGCAATCTGGTTGGACCTTAAATAAGCCAGGCAGATTGCGGAGACGGGACGGAAAACGATTCTTTCCGGAGATTTATATTTATACTAGCAAATACCCGTATGCGAGGTTGAGCACCACATGTCGGAAAAATTTGGTACTATGTGCACAACAGACACTTAGCCAATCATATTCAGAATACATCTCGTGTGCGTAGATTTTAACGTTCCCAGATAATTGGCAGCCTATGTAGAACTTGCTCCTCCAACATTTTTTCCCCCAAAAAAGCTCTAAAAAGGTCATCAATTTTACAAAATTGCCGCCCATTATGCACCCATAATTTGCAATTTGGCGCCCCTAAAAAAATCGAGTAAATACATTTTGTTTTGAGACGAACATTGGCAACATTATAAGACAATACTACTGATTTGCTCCCGAAAAGGGCCGTTGCTGTTTCACGTTTTCGTGCTTTGTCGTTTCATGTTTTAGCAGCTGGTCACAGTGCCCTCACGGTACGGATAGCAATTCACTGTAACTATTGTTTATAAACGATGCTCGATGTTTCACTTGTAAGTATTACAACTTCTGCGACATTACTGAATGAGTCGACTTAGTTGAGTTGATATTTTGCAAACAATTATAAATGCCGCTCATCAAAATTTCCGCGTCAATTACGAACTTTCAAAGAGCAGCCAGCAGCTCCATGTCATGATTATCAATAATCTCAGAACATATTCTATATCTATATCTATCTATATCTAAGAATAGTACTGAATTCTGTGTTTTCTAATTGCGCTCTCTTCTTTTGTTTTAAATGACGTATTTCAATCTGTCCCTAAAGGAGTGTTATTTTAGACGTGCATTAATTTCACTGGCAATTTTGGCCCGAAATCTATGCCAATAAAACAGTTCCTCACCAAAATAATTGGTTTTTACTTCTTAAACTTGCATTGTTCTGTTAACGGCTTCAATAGGTACTATATTCACCATGGTACATTCATACATTACATCTTCTTCGATCGGTATCATAAACATAGAATGAGCTGTTTTTGCTTATGTGAGTAAAGTTTCCGCCAACTCTGCTAATGACCCTGCTGCGGTGACCCTTTTATCTGTACTTATTTTGGCCAATATGAGATTGGTGGGCCTTAAAAATTCACCCGTATTGACACTGTTGATGATGCGTTTGTTCATTGTTTAACTTTGGTTCATTGTGTTCCATATATTCTCTGTTTAAATTATCTTTAGACCCATCAATTATTTGTGGAAATGGCAAACCATAATGATCCCTAGTATTTCCACCAATTGAGAACAATATCTCGCAGTGACAGCATTTCATTCGCGTACACTGTAAAATTCTATCCTTTTTGCCAATAAGCAAATATTAAGGGATATTACAGTGTATCATATCGAGGGTTTCCTGCCAAAAGGGCGTATCAACCAAAACATGGATTTAGAGGATTCAATAAAAACATTTCAAAAATCGGTGCATTTTTTTTCATATTGCTTATCATCGAAAATAAATGTTTTTAGGCGTATGTTTTGGATACTTTTATTCACTTGATGACCTTCTGGCACGAAAAATATACGACTCTAAGAAAAAAAAAGTTATAAGACCAAAATCGCGATTTTGTGGATACGCCCTTCTGGCAGGAAACCCTCGATATTATATGTGAGTCTCTGTGATTCATTGTAATTTGTTATCTTTTCTAATAATCACACGTTATCACATGGTTGATTTACCAATAGCACAGAGATATAATTTGCGTGAAATTTTGGCCAAAAAGCGATTTTCGAAAACTGTGACCTTGAATAACCGTACTAAAAATGTAGGAATTTCATTTCCAACATTCTGGGCCCCCGCACGGGGTTGTATGATTTATTCAAACCGAGATACATGGAAAACTCGGGGAAAACACGATATCTTCGGCGGCCATGTTTTTTTTTATTCCGAAATTGTTTTCTTAAAAAGTCACAAGGACGCTGTATACCAATTTTCAGCCATTTTGGAATTTTGTCTCCTTAAAATGCTATTTTCCCCGGACTAATAGTCAACAGACTGAGCTTTCATATTTCAAGGACTTGAGAACTCCAGCTCTGACTCACGTAATCGATGTATACTTTCTTTGAAATGCTCTCTAGTCTGACACATTAGTCAAAACAAATATCTTATAAAAACCTTCAGTGCCTCACTAACTTAGAGACAGAAAGTCCTGACATACCATGGGCTAGCTTTCTTACTTATTTCGTACTCTACCTATTTTCCATAAACGAGTTTGAAGGGAGTCTTTCCAATAGAGTGCGACTGTCCATCAGCGCTATCACTCTTTATTGCCGACATAAACATTGTACAAATCGTTTTACATATTTTTTTTGAATCAATTCATTGGACAACATAGAATAGAGATGAACTATTTTTCTATTAAATAGAGGGAGATATTATATTATACGCTTAACATTGAAGGATTAAAAATCATTTTTTATAAACAAATAAAAACTTATTATAGTCTAGTCAAATTAGAGTTCACCTCGGAATGAGAGATAATAAGCTGATGTGTCAAAAGCCTCATAATAATCTCCTCTTTGCGTCTTAAGATTTCTCAAATTAATTATCGCCTTTATGTAAATTTTGGTTAAGTAAAGATTGTTCATTAGATAAATCTGCTTAAAACTGTCCTATACAGAATTTACGTAGAATCAATAGTTTTTGAGATATAGGGTTGAGAAAACTCTGGCATCGTGCTGCATTCGTTTTCTCACCCCCTTTGAATTAGAAATCAAGCAGCGTTTTCACATGGTATCCCCAGTAAGCCTAGTCCATAGGTCACAAGGTATGAAATAATTTTGTTGATTATCTCTCTATCTCTTCTACTTTCACTTCTTCCCTATTGTCATCTTCATCAACACTCATCTCAGAAGAAAATAACGAAATGGGGTCGCAGTCATCATCGTTCAGATCAGGTTCAATGGTTGTATCGTCGGACATCGAATTGAGACACGGCGAGCTCCGACAAGAGCCATACAACCGTTGAACCTGAGTTGAACCATGACGACTCCTACCACATTTTATTATTTTCTTCTTAGATGATTGTAGATGAAGATGACAAAATAGAAGAAGTGGAAATAGAAGAGATAGAGAGACAATGACGAAATTGTATGGTAGCTTGTAACCCAGCTGTTAGGCCTACGGGAGACACCATGTTAAAAACGCCCCTTGCACTCTACCTCAGAGGTGGTGCGGAAACAAATGCAGCACGATGCCCGAATTTTCTCAGCCCCATATCTCGAAAACTGTTGCTCTACGTAAATTCTGTATAGGACAGTTTTATGCAAATTTATCTAATGAACAATCTTTACTTAACTAAGAAACTTAACCCTATTTACATAAAGCCGATAATTTACGAGATATTTGCGAAAATCTGATTTTTGTGACCTTTGGCCTCAAATATCTCAAGACTTTTTTTTGCCCTTATTTTACTGGACTAAAAACTTATTTAAATTGATCAAATATTATTAAAGCGTCAATTTCCGACAAGGAGGTCGCTTTTTTATAATTACAATTAATTTTTATCAAAAACTTACACCATATTACAAAAAAACTTGTTAATAGCTCTAAAACATCTCTCGTACTTCCAGGTTCTACTGACTGGCTGTCGTTGTGTTGAATTAGACTGTTGGGATGGTGATGATGGTATACCAGTAATATACCACGGCCACACATTTACGACGAAAATATCTTTTCGAGCTGTTGTCGAAGCTATCAATAAATCAGCATTCGTTGCGTCACCATATCCTGTGATTTTATCAATTGAAAATCATTGTTCACTACAACAACAAGCAAGAATGGCTCATATTTTTCAAACGATATTTGGTGAAAAACTAATAACAAAATTTCTATTCGATGCTGACTATAGTGATGAACCAATCCTTCCATCACCGACACAACTGAAACATAGAATATTAATAAAAAATAAAAAATTGCTCACTGAAATCCCAGCAACAATGCCCAACGTTTGCAAGTAATATAGTTAACGTAAAAATATGTTTAGGAATGATTTATAACAAAATCAATTTCCAGGGGTACGCCACAGAGACATACTGCGAACCAACCTGGAAGGACCAGCTCAATTATATCAAATACCAGTAGTGGTTCAGTGACTGAAGAGTTTAGTGATGATGAATATGAAGATGATGACGACTATGATAACATAGATGGTAAATTGATATAAATTATTATTTAATAAGAACTAACTCTAAAACAAATTCTATTTTCAGAAAAGGCATTCCACACTATTTTTGGATCAATAGATGAAAAACAAACTAGGCATAGTCTGTCATCTTACTCCAATATCACGCCTACGCGAAAGATTGATACGCTCGAAGATAAACCAAAGAAAAGGAGTAGTCAAATAGCTAGAGAACTTTCAGATATTGTGATATATGTACAAGCAATTAAGTTTAGAGGATTAAATTCATTTAGTCCAAATAATTCAGTGCGAATGCAGCAACCACCAAGCACTGCGAGCTCTAGTGGAAGTATAGTTACTGTTGGTAGCATATTGAAATCTGGATCAGGTCCATCTAGCGCACCTGGTAGCTCCGTAGATTCAACATCTGCTTGCTCTGATGTCGATGCTCAAGCAGGTTCGCATAGGAAACTTCTTCATCCAAATGTAAATCATCCTTGTTATCAATGCTCTTCAATCAACGAAGCCAGCGCAAAGAAATTGTGCAGAAAACATCCTTTAGCCTTATTAGCCCATACACAAACTCAGCTGATGAGAACATATCCAGCAGGACTAAGGATAGACTCATCGAATTTTAATCCTGTATTTTTTTGGGCCTTCGGTATACAAATGGTAGCTTTAAACTATCAAACAGATGATCCGCCAATGCATATAAATACAGCAATGTTTGAGGAGAATGGCTGCTGTGGATTTGTTTGTAAGCCCGAAGTATTATGGAAGCCAACGCATCTTATGTACAGACGTTTCAGTCCGCTTGAGAAAGAGTTTGATGGCCTTCATTCGTCACAAATAGTGATGAATATTGTGTCTGGTCAATATGTATGCCAAAGCAATTTACTATGCAGCACGTATGTTGAAGTTGAAATGCTGGGAATACCAGTTGATTGTAGTAAAAAGAAAACAAAAACTATAAAAAAGAACGCCTTAAATCCTATCTGGAATGATACATTTTTCTTTAAGGTTATGTTTCATGATCTTGCATTCCTAAGATTCACCGTATACGACTCTGATTCGAATCATATGGTGTCGCAACGAGTAATACCCCTTAAGTGCCTAAGACCTGGTTACAGGCATGTTCGGCTTCGCACTCCTTTAAATCAGCCTCTGAGTATGGCCTCACTTTTTGTTTATTCCAGAGTCGAAGAAGAAAGCTTAGAACGTGCTTCAGATGAAGCTGATGAATATATGGGTGGCCGACGTGATGATATGTTTCAACCTCATAGAAGTTCAGAACCTTCAAATCGTGATTCAACACAATTAATAGGACAAAATATACCATTAAAAAGACGAATGTTCTTTCTTATGGTTTATGGAGTTGTTTCAGAAGAGCCTTATACAATATTTAAAATTACTCAAGAGAGTACAACACAAGAAGTTATTGCTCAAGCTCTTCAAAAAGCTAATAAATCTGGGCATAATGTTAATGATTATATTTTAGTGGAAGAAGTTCGACGAGGTTGGGAAAAAAAGGATCGAGACTTGCCAGCTACTCAAAGAGTTTTAGACACATATGATAAACCATTACAATCACAAGCTTTATGGAGAGGTGAAGGTAGATTTTTGTTAAAAAGAATTGGTGATGATCCAAGCAGTAGAGCCTGGCTAACTTCTATACGCAGTGTTTCTGAAAGACGTTCAATATGCGTTGGAATGAATGAAGATGGGCCAGTTTCGCTAGAAGATACTGATAGCTTTCTAGTATGCATTTATAATGTTAGTCCAGATATACCATATGCTATTCTAAAAGTGCCAATAACATCAACGGCACAAGATGTTCTAGCTCAAGCACTTATTAAAGCTAGACGTATGGAAGATCCAACTAATTTTGTATTAGTAGAAGAATTAGAATTCGGTTATAGTAGTTCATCAACAACTAGTAATACCCAACAACGTCCCTTAGCAGATGATGAAATCGTTTATTCAACACAAGCTAATTGGAAAACAATCGGTAGATTTATACTACAAGATCGTTCAAGTATAACACCATCAATGCGAAGACATCGATTAGCTATTGATAAAATAAGTCGCGGTTTTAGTATTAGTCGTGCTGCAATGCTACCGGGCTCATCAAAGCCACCAATACAGGTTGCATTAAGTGATCCAACAACATCTAGAACTAAATCAAGATCAGATGATCCGGGACATCAAATGGGACGTGGTATATTCCGTGCTAAAGGTAATTCAGAAAAAGAAACCCCAACCTGCAGCCCAAGACAAAAACAACGAGAAGTACATTCAGAAGGAGAAACATTAACCGATGATGAAGATAAAAATGATCTTCTATCAACTGTTTCACGTCTAAAGAAAATGTCTATTAAAAAACTTAAAGCTTGGAAATCCTGAGTGATATCGTATGTTCTAGAATTCAATAATAATTGATTTCTAGATCAAAAATCATATAGTAAAACAAACAATTTTTTTTTTTCAAACAAACAAAAAAACAAAAACAAACAAATATAATTAATGCCCACGGCTCGGCTGAACTCGGTCTAACCCAAAAGTTTTGGCACTTCTGATTTTATTGCGGCAAAGCTTCAATTAAACTTGCAGAAACTCAAAAAAATTAAAAAGAAAAAAAAATTTCGAGCTATTTTTGATTGCGAGCCTTTAAAAAAACGTTAGGTGATAGCGATAGCGTGAGATTTGGCTCGACCCCCTCCCCCATAATCACAAGTGAGATTTTTCAAATTTTAAAAAAGATTTTGTGCAGGATTCTATTTGAGATAACTGATAATTTGGACTTCTTCTTCTTCTTTCTTTAACGGCTCCCACATGGGGATCCGGCCCTGGCCTTTCGCAACTGTTCTCTATACCGGTCCCGATTCTGAGCCAATGTCATGCAGTGTGACATCCCTAAGCTCTGCGTCCTGGTCTACATCATCCTTCCAGCGAAGGTTGGGTCTCCCTCGCTGTCGCACCCCATAGGTTTTACTCCTGACTGACTCTTTCTTACCTCTCCTCTATTCCACTCGGTTTTCCGCTTGTAGTGGACACACAACTACCAAAACGTTATCACTCACTCAACAAGGATTTCATTACGCTAAAATTCGGCGTATGCCTTCCTGTATTTCTATATTCTAAGGGCCTTTTCGCGAGTCAGTGCTACTTAGTTCGTATACTGCAGTATTCGCGAAGTCGCGCGTTTGGCTGGCCGGTGGCGGATTAGCAATCGCAGGGCTACTATGCTACTTTCTGCAGTTTGTGTAGGATTTAGCGGTATCTTAAGACCCCCATTTACACATACATAGGTCGCCGGCAGGACATGGCCTAAATGTTTTCGCCTTGAGGCCAAGTATCACCATACGCTCATCGGCCGTCAACTGTATGATGCCTGCAGTCCAAGAAAACTGACAATTCTTTTTTATGTATTTGGGCATTTATCGGCCTCTTTTTTTCATATAGAGTTTAATGACTTTTTTTGCGATATTTTTAATGGCAAAAGCAGTACGGCCAAACTGCACGGACCTAAGGCTGTGCTCAAAAAGGTACATTGTATGTCCGCACAACACGGACTTCTCGACGGTTTTCTCAATTTACTCACGATTCAGAAAATTAAATGCTCATGCGCACTTTTTTCTGAGGCGCGTTGGATCTAAGTCCGCGTAGTGTGGACGGCCTGTTAGGCACGAAAACCATACCCACAAGTTTTCGTTGAGGCCATGAACATTGGACTCCAATTAATAACCTGCTGTGCTAAGCTGTCGTCTTCGCCTGTGTTTCTGTAGGAAACCATGACTTCACCTGCATGCCACAGCCTGTCAAAGTATCATCCCTCAGTCAGAATAAGTAATCTGTGGCCTTCATTGGCCCGTGCCGGCTGTAAGTGAATTAGTGGATAATTTTTATTTCTTTTTAGGTTTTTTGAGTTTCTAATAGTTTAATTTAAGTGCTGCCGCAATAAAATCAGAAGTGCCAAAACTTTTGGGTTAGACCGAGTTCAGGCGAACCGTGCGCCGTTTTTTGATTTATTAATAGGGAAGGTAAGGTTTTATACAAGGAATAGGTTAAAATTGCTTATATCCTAAGTTTTAGTAGAAACGAGTTAGATTGAAATATCTCTTCTAATACAAAATAAATTAAACATTATTACAAACATACAAACCTTTTTTTGCTGAGTCATAGGTATGTGTCTATATTTAAAAAAATAAAAATAATATGAAAAAAGAAAAAAATCTCTTAAATTGAATGTTTTTTACCGAATGTTATAAGCAAGTCTTTTTCTACTTGTTATCAAATAAAAAAACACATTTTTTACTGTTTTTCATTATCATTGAAAAAAAAAAGTATAGTGAGGAAAACCAGAAAAGTTATCCACAAATATATATAAATAAAAGAAAAAACCATATTATAAAGCAATTTATTACTCTGTACCTATGCCAAAATAAAACCAAAACATAAAATAAATAAATAAATGAGAAAGAAAGAGTATCATAAGTGATCAAATAAATATTCATAAAAATATAAAAAAAACCCTCCCATAAAAAATTATATAAAAATGAAAAAAATAAATAAAAATCAAATCTCACTTTTATAGTAGCACACTTTCTTGACTAGCTTTTGGGAATTATGTTTACTATCCACAATAAATTTCACTTAAATTTATCAAAAACGAAAAAAAAAAAAGATTTTAAATAAATAAAAAAACCTTATAACTTCGAAATATTGTAAAATAAGGAATATTTTTTTATTTGTTATTATTTTTAACCAAAAAAAATCAAAAATAAGAAAGAAAATAAATAAATTAAATGAAAGAATAAACATTGAAGAAATGCGGCTTCTTTATGATTCTAATCGGGAAAAAAATATATACGTACTTTATATAAATTACACTATTATATATACATTACATTTACATTTTTCCAAAATCACATATCACTTTGCTGCCTTATATGAATGGGTAATTGCGAAATTATTTATTTATTATTTTAATTATATTTTCCAAAAATAAAAAATAAAAAGTCGTTTCATGTTTCAGTTTTCATCAATTCAAAAAAAAAAAAAAAAAACAAAAAACAATTGCACTAATTTCTTAACAAAAATAAAATTGTGTAACCTCTCATAAATAAAACATCATTTTTTTACTACTACTACTACTACAAAAAACACAACTAATACTATCTGTACCACATCAACAACTTTTCTATTTCCCCACTTACTGTATAAAAAAAATCAGCATTGTAAAAAGAATCATTAAATAAATAAATAAAATAAAAAACAACAAAATAAAAGATAATAAAAAAAATGCTTCACTAAAAATGTTATAAAACAAAAATGCTTTTTTATTTAATCTTAATAAAAAAAATTAAAAAATAATAATAACAATAAAAATAATATATTTTTACAAAAAAATGTTTCTCTTTAATTTTTTGTTGTTGTTTTATTTTTTCAAAATTGTTTTTTTTATATATATAAGTATAAATAAAGAGAAAAATCTTTTTTGCGACTGGAAATAATAATAATAAATTTTTTTTGTGGAGAGTAAAAAGTACGCGAGAAAAATAATTAGTAAAACAATTTATTAACATCTGTACTTTTAGATTCTTTAAGAATAAAAAAACAAAAAAATTGAATCATGTAAAAAGAAATTATGTATATTTAAATAAATAATATTAAATTATAAATAATTTTTGAAACATCAAGTTATAACTACCACGCTAGCGCAAGGCTGAGTAATACAAGATATTTGGAGTCAAATGATAGACTGCAGTGATTCTCAACCTGGGCGATATCGCCCCCTGGGGGGCGATCGAAAACTTACAGTGGGCGATTATTTGACTATACGCTTTTGGGGGGCGATAGTCATTTTGCGTGGGCGAAATCATTTTGAATACCCGCTTTCAGTGATGGGCCGCTGCATTTTTATATTGCGTTGTGAAAGAAGCGAATAAAACATTTTGTAAAACAATATTGTTATCCTTTGGTATTTAATTGCTACAATGTATATTCAATGTTTTATAAGTCTCCCTAAAGGGCAAAATTAATTGGAATGTGAATACAAAGTTGCATCGTACAGTCCGGTATTGCAATCCCTAGTGCGCATGTCTTAGATTCGCTTTGCGTGTGCAACGATTTCAATCATTTAGCCGAACAGTCAGTAATGAGTATTATTAAATTTGAATTTTAATGTGATCTGTTGTGCTCTCGCCATATATGATATTTGCATTATTTTAAAAATAAACGTATTTCATTTTGTTCCGATGAAACACGGGAGCCTGTTGGGGGCCTCGGTAGCCTAGGGGTAAGGCGCCTGACTACTATCCCAGAGGTCCGGGTTCGAATCCCGGCCAGCCCCACGGTCCCTCGCCTTTTCCACTTTTCCACTCACATAACTTTCCTTCTTTCTTCTCCCCTCTTTACATTCCTGATTCCTCCTGTCATAGCCTTCGCTAGTCCTTCCCCGCTCCACCAAGCGCATGTCATAGGTTGGTTGAAGAGATTCAACTCGTTTCAGGAGGCATAACACTCCAGCGAGTTGTTTCTCAAATGCCCCGATGCCAGAGTCGCGAAATGGTTGGAAGTAGGTGGAATAAAAAAAAATTATATATCGCGGCTAGGTTGTGGCAGCTCCTTCCTACTTCTCTCTCTCTCTTTACTTCTCATCTTCCGGCTAGAGCTGCTGTCCGACATTCTATAGGAAAAAATAGATTGTCGGACAGTACAAAGGGGCTTTTAGTCCAGGAAGAATAGAAAAAAAGTTGAAATAAATCTACCCTGCGATTTCTTGACGCTATAATTAAGAGAAAAATCGTAGGAATTCAATGAATGTGTTTTGGATAAAATTGGTCCAGGGCAACAGGTGGTAAAAAGCTAATAAAAGGAGCGAAAATGCGTTTTTTCACGTTTTGGGTACGAAAAATATGTTGTTTTGGAAAACAAAAAATACTACATAATAGTGCTTAAAAAGACGAAAATTATGAGTTTTGGACCATTGAAATCGGTCAACAGGTTTTTGCAGAAAAATTCAAAAACCATTAAAAATTGTCATTTTTTGACATTTAATTATAGGGAGTGTAATTATCGTAGAACCTTGTGGCAGGGCTTAAATTGTGGCCACTGATGGTGCTTACGTACAATAAAAATTTCATGACAAAATAATGGTAACTTTTCGAGTAAATCTCAAAAATGTAAAAACACCTGTTTCACAAAAAAAGGTTGAACAAGGCCCACAATGGTCCTAGAAATTTTTTGATTGACATTTTGGCTCGCAAAGGGTTGCTCTACAACCTCATTTTCATAAAATGTATGTAAAATTTGATTTAACACCTTAAAACCCCGTTTGAAAACCACCCTTTTTCCAGTTTTTTGAATTAAAAACTTTACTTTTGAGCTTTTTCTTGAAAATCGTTTTTCGACAGTTTTATTAGTTTGTTTTTCACCTGTTCTACAGGTCATATTTTATTCGAAACATATTCATATAATTCCTACGATTTTTCTCTTAATTATAGTGTTGAAAAACCGCAGTTTTTGTTTGTTTTTAAGAAAAAGCTCAAAGAGCTCACGAAGAAAGCTCAAAAGAAAAGCTTTTTATTCAAAAAAAACTGGAAAAAGGGTGGTTTTTAATCGTGTTTTTAAGGTGTTAAATCAAACTTTACATACATTTCATGAAAATGGGGTTGTAGAGCAACTCTTTGGGAATAAATTGGGCTCATCAAAAAAACTCTAGGACCACTGGTGGCCTTGTTCAACCTTTTTTCGTAAAACAGGTGTTTTTACATTTTTGAGATTTACTCGAAAAGTTACCATTATTTTGTCATGAAATTTTTATTGTACGTAAGCACCATCAGTGGCCACAATTTAAGCCCTGCCACAAGGTTCTACGATAATTACACTCCCTATAATTAAATGTCAAAAAATGACAATTTTTAATGGTTTTTGAATTTTTCTGCAAAAACCTGTTGACCGATTTCAATGGTCCAAAACTCATAATTTTCGTCTTTTTAAGCACTATTATGTAGTATTTTTTGTTTTCCAAAACAACATATTTTTCGTACCCAAAACGTGAAAAAACGCGTTTTCGCTCCTTTTATTAGCTTTTTACCACCTGTTGCCCTGGACCAATTTTATCCAAAACACATTCATTGAATTCCTACGATTTTTCTCTTAATTATAGCGTCAAGAAATCGCAGGGTAGATTTATTTCAACTTTTAACTACTTTTTCGCTATCTCTCCTGGACTATTTCCCTAAGTCTCTAGTCTTTCACATAAAAAAAAACACAAAACATAAAGTTTCCAGCAAGCTTAGGGGAGGGGTGAGAGGGCTTGAGGGGACGTGAAATTTTGCCTACAAACTTTTGGAAGCATCTTTACGGAAACAGTTTGACAGCTTCAGGCTTGTTGTTGTTTTTTCTCTAATTTCTTTGGTTTCCCCTTTCGTAGGGAATGATGTAGTGTAGAATGAGGAATTAAAACAAAAATGGCAACAGCAGCAGCAGGTTGTGTTTATTTTTACTAATGCGTATTAGGTCATTTATTTCTAAACAAAGGCTTTATATTGTAAATTCTAATTAAATCGATAAAGTAGGAAATAAAATTCCGTTACAATAATTGTTTTGTTGTGAATTATAAGAGATTGAAGAAATCAGGTGAGTTTTCTGAGCTTTCTTTATAAGATATATTTTTGTGAATAAAATGGTTTACTTACTTATAAACTTATTCAAGAAGTACTATTTTCATATAGATACGCTTTAGGATACCGGTATCCGAAAGCATACTGTATGCATTGTCTTGGAAAAATGATTATATCACAAATATTTATCAATAATAATTAAAAAATTGTGGTCAATTAGCAACTTCGGTAGTTATAGATTGATTTCAAATTATAATATTCCTATAAATTATTACTAAATAATATGAGGAGGTTATTATCAAAAGGTGACATGTCCATACTTCAAGTATTTTTTGTTTTTTTAAAGGATCGATTATCCTTGGTAAAATGCATAGTTTTTGCTTGAAAACAAGTTTAAAACCGCACTATATCTCGTATATAATAGACGGTAAATTCGGTTATTTTTTTCAAATTCGACACATGTCCCAGTAACCGATTTTCTTCCCTAAATTTTCTTCCCCGCTTACCAAGAAAAGCAATGTTAAATTAAGTTCATAAGAAATATATTTTAGTTTAAAATGAAATGTTGAGTTCATTTTATAATTCAAAATATTAAAATAGTATCTATGATTTCAAAAAGGTACATGCCCACCATACCATTAAATCAGAAAGTGACATGTCCATTGGCATATTACAAAAAGGTACATGTCCATTTTGTTTTTGCTTTTTTCACAATAACCAGTTAATGTATTTCTATGATTTTTTCACAATAAAATAATAAAATACTTTATGTGTGTCGTCATATTTTTTAAAAATAAATATCTTTTAGGACTAAGTTCATGCACAGTTTTTACTCATTGCTGTAAAAAAATGAATGGAGGACATGTCACCTTTTGATAATAACCTCCTCATATATAAATCACATTTGAAATTAAGTGGTACGCAGTTCTCCTCTACCCATTGAGTAAATAAATATTTTCAATTTTACTTATTTTTTATATATTTAAAACTGATTTTTTTAAAATTTGAATTATAGATCAACCTCTAAAAATGTCCCAGAAAAAGAAATGCCGGCAATATTCTGTTGAATATGTAAAGTTTGGTTTTATTTCTTCGCCACAAAATAGCCAACTTCCAATGTGTTTGCTGTGCAATCAGGTATTTTCTAATGAAGCAATGAAACCATCCCGGATGATTGAACATTTAAAAAGAAAACATCCCGACAAGCAGGACAAAGACATTGAATATTTCGAAAATTTAAAAACGATGTTTACCAAAAGAAATAAAATAATCAATGTATTCAAAACAGCAACCACAAATATAAATAAGGGATTGGAGGTGTCATATAAGATTTCACGTATAATAGCTCAAAATGCGAAACCTCACAATATTGGAGAGAAATTATTATTACCGGTTATAAAGCAAGTTCTTACCATGACTTCAGCAGATCCAGCCAATATTTTGTCAATGATTCCATTAAGTAATGATACCATATCAAGAAGGATTAATGAAATGGCCGATGATGTTGAAAATCAACTAACTGCGGATCTCCAAACACGAGAGTTCACTATACAGTTGGATGAGAGTAGTGTACGGGATAGTGATGCAATATTAATGGCTTATGTTAGGTACATAAAGGATTCAAAAATCATCGAAGAAATGTTATTCTGCAGACATTTAGTCACTGATACGAAAGGCACATCAATATATGAATGTTTTAAAACGTATTTTGATTAAAAACAAATTCCTTTGAAAAATATATTGGCCTGTGCAACGGATGGTGCCCCTTCGATGGTAGGACGTCATCGTGGTTTTCTAACCATGTTGAAGGAAGAAAATCCAAATATTTTTACAATTCATTGTATAATTCATAGGCAACACTTGGTTGCCAAATCCATTGGCGGGAGATTACATGAAACAATGAATTTAGTAAAATCAATAATTAACAAAATAAAAGCACACCCACTTAATGATAGATTATTTCGGCAACTTTGCCATGAAAATGATGAAGAATATGAGCGCCTATTATTGCACACGGAGGTCAGGTGGCTATCTAAAGGAAGTTGCCTCAGAAGAATGTTCAACCTATTTGATACAGTCATTAGTTATTTAGAATCAACAAATTATAATTTTCCAATGGAGATATCTGTTTTAAAGAGTGACATAGCTTATTTGGCAGATATATATGCAAAAATAAATGAATTACTTTTGAAACTGCAAGGAAACAATGTGACCATAATTAAAGTGAAAAGTTTAATTATTGGTTTTATAAATAAATTAAGTCTCTATAAAAATAACATGGGTAGAAAAGATTTTTCTTTATTTCCCTGTTTAAGTAATATAATTGTAAAGGACGAAAATATTGCAGTTTATTATAAGCATTTGGAAAGCCTAATTGTAGATATGAAACTTCGGTTTAAAGATGTTGAAAATATTCATATTCCTGATTGGGTTATTAATCCATTTAGTGCTGATCCTACTAATGCTCCTTCGCACATTCAAGAAATATTAATAGATTTGCAGGCAAATGTAGAAGCGAAACATTAATTTGAACATAGTACTTTAGAAGAATTTTGGATAAAAATTAGCAGTACTAACACATTTCAGAGACTATGGATAGAAATAAGACTATTAATCATGGCATTTCCAACGTCATACCTAGTGGAAAAGGGTTTTAGTGCGGTTTCTCAAATGCTGACTAAGCAAAGAAATCGCCTCAACATTTGCCAACAAGGTGACTTACGATTATATCTGTCAAAATTAGAACCCAATATTATTAAACTTTGTCAAGATCACCAACCTCAAGGTTCTCATTAATATTTCATTTAGTTTATCATTTCTTTGTTATGTTAAAATTAAAACACATTACTTTATGTATCTTACTTTTTTTGTAAATTAAATTAAATTTCTAACTAATAAATGTTATTCTACTATTGTTCCTTTCAACATTCTTTGGATATATCTTACTAACGCCTAATGTAAGCCAAGTCTACCTTATATTAGGGATTATCGTACAATTTTTATCTGTTAAAATTTATAGGGGGGCGAATTAAGAAGCGGGTCTTACAAAGGGGGCGTTTGGTCCAAAAAGGTTGAGAAACACTGAGTTAGAGGATAGGTGGAAATAAGCAACACAATTTGCTCTGCTAGTCAACTATTGCCCAGCATTGCATATTAATGACTAATCAGGGGTGGCCAACCCAAATGGTATCTCGGGCCACTTTAAAAATGCGATTCCGCGGACCGAGGTGATTCAAATTTAATCTATATATAAAAATGAACCCTTACTTCCCCTTTCGCTACTTTCGTAAGTTTTTAATAGGCTCCTACACCGTGCATCAGATCTTAATGAAGTTTTAACCATGTGCTATTTACATTAACAGAAAGAACATAGGCGATTCTATTACTTTCTAAAGCCGTTTCTAGATGGTGCTATCATGGAGAGCTTCGTTAAAAATTATCGTAGAGCTTTGAAATTTTTGCATGAAGGTCCGTGGGGTCTCCCAATGAAAGGGGGTACCTAGGGGTTTTAAGGTCGCAAATAACGAATTTGAGGTCAAAAGTTAAATTCCAAATATGCGCATCAATTCTAGTCTGATTCCAATGAAAATCGGTATATGGGAGTTTTTAAGGCAGCAAACGAATTTATGATCGAAACTTATAAATTCAAAATTGCGGGGCCAATATGGCGGACAAATTTTGCAAAATAAGTGTCTTTCTATGTACGTCTTAGAATACAAAACTACAGGAAGGGCTCTCGACGAATTAAAGCGTAGTGAAATTCGTTTTGTATGAGTGCCCACGCTTTGGTAGTTGTTTGTACACTACAAGCGTAAAAACCGAGTGAAACATAGGAGGGGCAAGAGCGAGTTAAAATTATGTGTTATCTAAAATAAAATCTTGCCCCCAGAAATGAACTTTTTACACGGCGTCACTCCGAAATCTAATCAGCTGATCCCCTTAATTTTGCGTTGGGTCTCTTAATGTAAACAAAGAAATTCAAGCAAATAAAATTTACACTATTTGGACTATTTATCGCAGTGATTCACATATTTATTAATGTAAACATCTAATATATGTGTTTAGTAACTATTTTATTTAGCACATTCACCTGGAGAACGATTTTTCTCGCGCAAAGGGGGTAGCGGTTAAGAGGGGTCTGGCGGCCCCCACAGGGTTTGATAAAATCGACCCCAAAACCTTGGAGAGGACCAAAAAAAAAATTTTTTTTAGATTTTTTTCGCCCCCATGGACCCCCACTAAAACCCCATAAACGAAAAAAATGTGTTTTTTTTATATTTGATTTTTTTTCGAGCGTGTAAATCAATTTATAAGCGGTTTCAACGCTACTTAACGTTTGTTTGGGGTGTGTAGATGTGTGATTAGCTATCAAATCTTCGCGAGAACAAGCTTGTGCCCCGAAACGAAGTGGCAAAACGTCTTTCTGAAACGCGTTCAAAACTGATTCACAATAATCTGATACATTTTGGTCGTATTTAATATCGAAAATTGACGCAGTTATACAGTTGGAATATCCGGTTCTCAATTTAAAAAGAAAAAAATTTGTTGTCTGTAAAGAGGGTTTACGGACGATAGTTTAACGTGACAACGTCATGAAAAAACATTGATGAAATGATTGCATACTTTTATGAATAAAATTGCATCATTTATATTAAATTATCATTATTTTGTATGGATACAAAAAGGAGTGAAATGGAATATTCATTTTGATTGATAAATTAGCTTTTATTTGCACTAATGAATTCAAATATGTTTATTACTTTAATGAACAGATTATTTACAAGTAACAATGTGTAGTAACAAATTCATTTACAGCTTTTATACATGTCTGATATTTAACTTCTTGCAATCTGTGTTATTCTGTTAAGGATAGGTCGATGATAGGAAAAGTATGAAATGAATGGGAGTGTTTCAAGTGTAATGTGCCTTGAAAAAGTCAAATCGAGGGTTGTTCCTCTCAGCGTTATTGACTTAGTAACATCTGATGTGCATTCGAGATTGTACATATCCTTCATGAATTTGAGGAATGTATCATCATTTTTCACGTTTGTGTTGAAGTCGCCACAAAGAAGAATTGGTACATTGGTATCAACTTGCTTGATCGGGTGCACATACTGCCTGTTATGCACGTACGGAAAGAGTGCTTGGTGCAGCAATACACTAATGTTTGAGACACTTGCTCCAGGATGAATATACACTGCGCCAAGTACAATTTTAAACGTTGTATCAGCAGTGAAGCATGTAATTTCAGCCAAGCAGACCTCGCCTGTGTTTCTGATGAGACGAGTTGTGTCCGATAATTCAACGTGGAGAACTTTGGCCGTGGATGTTGATGTTAATTTTCGATAGATTGCCACTCCACCAGCTGCGTTTGTGTCAGAATCCGATCGATTATTCTGCCTGGTTATACATTCATAATTATTGATTGGAACTGGATCAAAATTGTCACGCATACACGTTTCAGTCAATACCAAATAATCCGATCTTGGTATCACGGGATCCGTTTCAAAATCGGCGAAGTGCGCAGACAAACTCTGAACATTAAGGTTTGTCACTACAGTTTGCCCAGCGTTGTTACCGTCATCACAAAATTTCACTGCTTTCGAAGTGATTGTTTGAAGGGCGTGTCCACGGAGTCGAATGTATTCGTTACGGACATCTCGCGTAGTCTGTGAGTCGTTCCCATCCCGTCCGTGTTTGAAGATAAAAGGCGCATCTTTTTCCGTGATGATGTGCAAGCCGTCTATATTCGTTACCCGACTCAGCGCGCCACGTACACCAACTGTTGTGGTTGCTCCGAGGAGTATTTATAAACAATAACAGTAAACGACGTCCCACCTTGCGACTTGTGAATGGTAATAGCACAAGCAGGAACGCAAGGAAACTGTTTTCGTTTGCATTTCACAGTTTTCGTCAGTGTAATGTTCACTATTTTCTTATACACCGGCACCCAGTTAGAAGACAGAGTCAACTGGCTTGCTTTGCTTATTGTTGACAATTTGACAAATTTAATCTAATTAAATATTGACAATTTTAATCAAATTTTTAAGATTACTACAATCAAATTTTTAAAATTACTACGGGAAATAACGGGACATAACGGGACATAACGGGACAATGAGTCATCATTTTTCGTGCATGCAGACGGCGTTCATCGTTTTAATAGACGTTGTCACGTCAAAACGAAAAGAGCTTGATTAACGCTGCGATTTTCAGAACTCCGCATGGAGACTAACAAGTTTTTCAAAAAGTTGATTTGTCCAACTGTGAAACCAGTGAGCGATTTTATGCGTTCGTCGGATAAATTGTTATCATCTACTCTGTCTAATATACTGTTATTACAATTTTCAGAGAGACTGTATAAAAATGATGTCAATTCGTCGGAGTCAATATTACACGTACTTGAAACAATATGCAATCTCGGAATTTCATCTGCGTAAAATCGATCACTGGGGGGCAAAATCGTACCGTCACCTCCTCGCTGGTGCCTCCTGGATAACCAACCGACGACGGACGTACCCAGTGCCCGGGGGTATAGCTGGGCCACCCTATCCGATGGGGTATAATTCACGGATCCGGTCCTCCTGGTAGTGGGGTTGGGCGTTGGGCTAACTACCGGACCCTGTAAAAACACATCAGTTAAGAAACCCGATGAAAAGCCTCGGAACGGACGGAAAAAACGGCAACGACTACGGCAACAGCACCTGGAAATGATTTTTGGAACATGGAACACGCGAAGTATGTACCGAACTGCATCAGTTAAGTCACTACTAGACGAAGTGAGCAGATATAAAATCAAATTACTCGCGTTACAAGAGATCAGATGGATAGGAAACGGGACAATGGACCTTGGCAACTACAGGATATTCTACAGCTGCGGAAGGGAACATCACTTAGGAGTAGGCTTCGTAATACACAACTCAATCATAGATAATGTCATAGAGTTCAAGCCAATCAGTGAACGTCTATGTTCAATACGACTCCGAACGAAATTCTTCACCCTCACAATCATAAATGTACATGCGGAGACGGAGGAGAAAGCGGACACGACAAAGGACACTTTCTACTACAAGCTTGAACACGCATATGACACGGCCCCTTCCAATGACATCAAGGTGGTGATAGGAGACCTCAACGCCAAAATTGGAAGAGAGAACTGGTACAGACCAACCATTGGAAAAGAAAGTCTCCACGAAACATCAAATGATAACGGACAACGTGTTATCGATTTTGCAATGAGCAAAAATATGATCGTCAGCTCAACATATTTTCCAAGAAAGGACATTCACAAATACACATGGCAATCTCCCAGCGAAAGGTACTGCAATCAAATAGACCATATACTTATAGACAGAAGGGCAGCTTCCAGTATCCTTCAAGTAAGATCCTACAGAGGTGCGAATTGTGAATCGGACCACTTCCTAGTTAAAGCTAGATTCAGATGTCGGCTGTCCACTCAAGAACAAAGAAGCAACAAAGTAAAGAAATTCGACGTTGACCGCCTCCAGGAACTGACCGTATTGGAGAGATACCAGGCAACGTTAGCAGAGAGGATAGGTCCAAGCCTAAACATAAATAATGAAGACACAATTGAGGGAAAATGGACAAGACTGAGGACGATACTGACAGATGTCACGAAGGAAACTGTAGGCTACAAACGCACTGCCAGAGCCAATGATTGGTACGACGAGGAATGTAAAACAGCTATAGAGGCCAGAAATAGAAATAGGAAAATTTACATAGAGAGACCGACGAGGAGCAAGAAACTGAAATATGAGGAAACAAGAAGAACCGCAAAAAACATCTGCAGGAAGAAGAAAAGGCAATTCCTCAACAATTACATCCTGAGAGCAGAGGAAAACTTTGCCCGAAACAAAACCAGGGAAGCATATAAGGAAGTAAACTTCTTCAAGAAAGGCTTCAAACCCTCCTCCGGTATATGTAGAACGAAAGAAGGCACTATAGTTACAGGCAGCGAAGATGTAAAGAAAAGATGGAAGGAATTTTTTAGCGAGCTGCTGAACGCAAACGAGAGCATCCGACACGTACCAGAACCCCGTCCACAACATAACGATGACACCAGAGAAACAAACGAACCCACTCTGGAAGAAGTACAAAGTGCCATACGACTCTTAAGAAATAACAAATCTCCAGGAATTGATAACATCCCAGCAGAGCTGATCAAGCAAGGAGGCGAACCGCTTTCAGCAGCTATACATGAATTACTATGCTGCATATGGAGGAACGAAAAAATGCCTGAAGATTGGGAGCAAAGCATTATCTGCCCAATACACAAGAAAGGAGATAGATTCAACTGTGAAAATTACAGAGGCATATCTCTTTTAAGCACAGTGTATAAAATAATGACCAATATAATTAAGGCCAGACTGGAACCTTATGCAGAAGCCGTAATAAGTGAATACCAAGCTGGATTCAGAAGAAATAGGTCAACGATGGATCAACTTTTTTCAATAAGGCAAATCCTCCGAAAATGCTGGGAATACAACATCGACGTGTATCAACTTTTCATCGACTTTAAACAAGCATACGACAGCATCGACAGGGAGCAAATGTATGCGACAATGCTGGACCTAAACATACCCCTAAAGATAGTGAAACTGACTAAAATGACAATGGAAAATACAAGGTGTGCAGTCAGAATACAAGGAGAATTGACGGAGTCCTTCCCAGTCAAGCAAGGCTTAAAGCAGGGCGATGGGCTGGCACCCATGCTATTTAATCTCTGCCTTGAAGGAGTAATTCGCAAAGTAAACATTGATGCGAACGCAACCCTGCTTAACAAATCAAAACAGTTGGCAGGATATGCCGACGACATAAACTGCCTTGCCAGATCACTGTCATACCTTAGAGAAGTATTCACAGAATTAGAAGATGGAGCTAAACATATAGGGCTGCAAATAAATGCAGAGAAGAGCAAGATTCTAATTCAGTCAAGGGTGGAAAGAAGAAGAAGAAACCACAACACCACCTGGGGGGAATATAACTTCGAACGGGTAAGCCAATTTAACTACCTGGGGTCCACAGTCAGTGAAGACAACGATGAAACGATAGACGTACAAAGAAGAATAAACGCCGCAAACAGAACATACTTCTCACTACTGCCAGTAATGAAATCCAGAGACATCCACAGAAAAACAAAAATAAGAGTCTACAAAACCATCATACGTACAGTAGCTACGTATGGTTGTGAAGCATGGAGTATCTCCCAAAAATCCGCCGACAAGTTGGATATATTTGAGAGGAAGGTTCTCCGAAGGATATACGGCCCAATTAATGAAGACAATGCATGGAGAATACGCTACAATCACGAATTGTACGACTTATACAAAGAATGTAAACTTTCGACCCATGCCAAGCTACTGCGTTTACGTTGGGCCGGTCATGTCCAAAGAATGGATGACTCAAGGATACCAAAAAAATCCCTGTATCTACTACCAGATGGCAAAAGACCAGTTGGCAAACCACGGTCAAGATGGGAAGATAATGTTAAGACCGATGCAGCGAAACTGCTCAACACGAGAAACTGGAGACAAGCTGCGGAGCAGAGAGACGTCTGGAGGAAGAAGCTGAAGGAGGCCAAGGCTCGAATTGGGCCGTAGAGCCATCGAAGAAGAAGAAAATCGATCACTGATAAGATGTTCTGGACAACAACGATTGCTTTTCGGAATGAAAATTCTTGAACTTATAAATACCTATAATCGAGCCTTGAACGGAACGACGACATAGTTTTTATCCCGATCAAGACAAACGCAACAATATTTGTGAGTCGCGACAACTCTTTTGAAAGGCATCTCGATTGTTTCCCGTTGAGTCGGTTCTCTTACACGGACAACGTAAGATGGGTCACCAAAAGATTGCGATGACTGCGATTCCGAAGATTCCGAGGGTTGTTGCGAGGGTTGTTGAGAAGACTGTAGAGGTTGTGTTGCCTGAGACAAATCTTCTGATGCTGATAAGTTGGACAGCTGTGATAATTGTCTCTCCACGGGATCACCATCTTGCGGAAGAGTTTCGTGAAAATCGTGGCTCGTCGATGGTAGACATGGATCCACGGGCATCAGAACCTGGACATCGTCATCTGGTGGCGGGGATACATGATGATCGTGGCTCGTCGATGGAAGATTTGGATCCTCACTGACTGGACGAGTTGAACGACCACATTTTGCGCAAAAAATGTCGCCTATGGTCACATCCTTGTTCAGCAGAACAGAAAATAAGTTGGCACGTTCTTCGGAAGTAATAACTTGTTTTTTTCCGGTGTCGTATCGCAAAAGTTTGTTGCATTTTACGCATCGTTCATCTCTT
This sequence comes from Thereva unica, assembly GCA_949987705.1. Taxonomy (NCBI): domain Eukaryota; kingdom Metazoa; phylum Arthropoda; class Insecta; order Diptera; family Therevidae; genus Thereva; species Thereva unica. Next base: position 51,443,006 of record OX465283.1, read on the forward strand.
GGAAGTTTTGGTTTTTTCGGTGGCATCTCCGTTTTAGCTTAAAAAAAGATATGACGTGCAAATATATCGTTGGTTTACAAGCAGAATTCACTAAGTACAATTTTTCAAGTTTTCAGTTTTTTATACTAAAGTAAGTCTTATAATGCCAACTTTATACTGGCAATACCTTATAGCCCGCACACTAATATTGTTAAGGTTTTTAGGGGGTTAGTTTCGGATTTACCTTGTTCATAATGACACAAAACTACCAAATCATTTCTGCCAAAACTCACTAATTCGTTGCGTTTTTTTATTTTAATCTAAAAATCCAGTATTAGAATTAAATAATTATTTCAATTCTTTTGTAAACTAAACTAAGAAATCTAAAAAACAATGTATACTGAGCCGATTACTATTATATGCCATTACAAAATTTTCAGAGACACAAACATCTTAAATATCGATTTACTAAAAACTATGGTTTTTGACTTAGTGAGTTCTGCTTTTAAACCCACGATATTAAGAATTTCTTACTAAATCATTATACTAAATTATACTAAAATACCGTTAAAAGGTATTTTTGGTATTTTTTGTGTGTATTTTACGGTATTATACCGGCGACAACAACGTGTGAACGCGCAGCAAAGAACACCCGCCAGCGCGACGGAACATGCGCGACAACGCGGTCGTGAACGCGCGACAACGTGGCAATAAACGCCTCACGACGCAACGGAACACGCGCGACAATGCGTCAATAAACACCTTACTCTGCGACGGAACACAATTATCTCAATTGTTTACAATTATTTAATATACTTACCAAGTGAACTACTTTTTCACCTTTCACCGATTTCTGAATTTGTTATAACCGAGGAAAAATATTAAAGCAAGCACATTAAACTTTAAATAAATGACGTATGATAGAACAACAAACTAATTTTATAACGAACGTAGCGTGTGCACAGGACGGAGGCTGCTTACAAAAAGAGAGAAATTGTTAGCACGTGCGTTGGAGTACTGTGCACTTCGGTGCGCAGTGTAGGTGCACAGTAGCAAATTAGTGTTACATGATGGAGAAGTTACATGATGGTGGTAGAGGCTGTTCATGGTAGTATTGGTACTAAATTCAGATTGTTGCATAATCAATTTGACAAGATGTTGACATCTGCGATGCTTTATTGCAAAGTAGCCAATTTTTTGGTTAATGAGTTCGAAAAAAGACTGAATTATGATACCGATTTACAAGATGAAATAGCCGAGCAAATGTTGTTGAAAAAAGATGTTGATAATTCTTTAGCTGAAGTAGTGGAAGAAGAGAACTGGAATAGTAAGAAAAGGATCTTCAAACCATTAACATCAAACGATGTAACAAACTTTCCAGAAATGACAGAAAAAGATTTGAAGATCCTTTTCACAGGTTCTTATCAATTATCACAAACTGTTTCTTACTTGGCGGAGATATATACCGAAGATGGACTTCTCAACATGCAATACTTATTAGAAGATGAAACCATTTTGAGGTCAAGTCAAGGCAAATAAACAGGAAAGTGTACAAATGTTACGTTCATTACACTCCTAATGCAATCGGACGTTGCGGTATAAAAGAGTATGTCTGCGATTGTGCGAATGGGCTTAGAACTGTTGGATGTTGTGCACACGTTGCAACAATCATTTACTTTTTAAGTCATGCGCGATATTTGTCGAAAATTATCCGTCCAGTTCAAATTCTGACAAATCTGTTCCACGTTGAAAGAGTCGAACCAGTTATAAACGAAGACAGTGACGAAGATTAGCAATAGATTTTATCATAATTTTGACATCAAATTCTGGTTCAGCGACCTCGAAAACCCCTAATATACATTATTTTTTGTGATTTTTTTGTTTAGATAAACTTCGAATTATTTTAGAGTTCAAAATTTTATACTTTCAAAATTCGCGTTTTACTCAAGTTCAAATGTCGGCGGCTACACGCAACCAAATGGGCTTTGCTTGACGCAATTTTGTAGGGGAAGAGTGTATCTTTCAACCGTATTGGGGCCGTTATTTTGGATCAAGTCTACACTCAAATCCCATGGGCTTGAAAAACGCGATTTTTACCGATTTTTTTGGTTTCAAAGCGATGTTTCACTCGATTAAACATAACAGTAAAATCTAAAAAAATTCAGGGGACATCTACACACCCCAAACAAACGTTAAGTAGCGTTGAAACCGCTTATAAATTGATTTACACGCTCGAAAAAAAATCAAATATAAAAAAAACACATTTTTTTCGTTTATGGGGTTTTAGTGGGGGTCCATGGGGGCGAAAAAAATCTAAAAAAAAAATTGTTTTGGTCCTCTTCAAGGTTTTGGGGTCGATTTTATCAAACCCTGTGGGGGCCGCCAGACCCCTCTTAACCCGCTACCCCTTTTCGATTTATTGCTTCATTCACAACTGCACACGTCATTGTTCTTTTTTTCACAGAAAACTCACTCGTTAGAACTTTAATTACACTTTAAACTATTCTTTATACTTTCTTTCTTTTTTTAAGCTAGTTTTAAGAATATAATTTCGAATAACTTTATAAAAAAAACGAGTGTGCGTAGGACCACACTTTAGAAGTGTTAACTTCTATGGCTAGTCTAAATTTCCAAATCATTCTTAATACAGGACGATAAGGATTAATATATTTTATTTATGAATATTCTGTTAAAGTTTATTTAATTGTTACTTATATGCACTCACTCCAAAATGTGTTGCAATGTTTTGGAAATTAAACTATTTGTCTTAAACTTACCACACAAAGATCGGACAATTGATGACTGGGATAATGTAGTTTAGTAAAAATAGTAGATAATATATAGTAATAAATACATAGTACATAGTTCATAGGAAATATGTAGTACATAGTACACAGTACTTATCGTCGGGTTGATGCAATAGTCACGAAACATTGTGCAAATATGCTGTGGTGGTATTTAATCTCTTTTGAGAGCAGCAGCAATGCTTGGCTCTTGGGTAGAGCAGCGAGACTCGCTATGCTCTGGACTTAGTATGGAGCAGCTTGCTAGCACAACTCCGAAATGAATAACTTCAAGTCTGATTACTAAGTGTCTTTATTTTAAGAATTCTTACTCTATTTATACTAAATTGATTACATTGATTTATATCTAAAATATAGGCCCGCGTCTCAAATACCTGGCTCATCAAAATCGTCCACTTAATTGCGTGCTCCATGTGACGAAAGTTTGTTTACAAACAACCGGCGAAAGTTAATTATGACCCCGTTAGCCGGGCGCGGTGTTTTTATATTTTTGTGTGTGTATGCACTTTAGCGGGACGGTGGTGATTTGAGGCGCGTTCTTATTTTGTAATTTGACTTACTGAACTTAAGAATTATATGTTTTTAGGGCATGTGTTTGTTGATTATGATTTCATCACACCCTCCCCCTTAGGGAAAAAAAAATTTTTTTTTTTTTTTGTATCAGGGCGAAAAAAAATTTTTTTTTTTTTTTTTTTTTTGATTACTACCTAATGTTATCCAAGTTCTTTAATTCTACTGAGCTGTATTTACAATTTGTTTGTATTTTTTATTTTTTTTTTTTTTTTTTTTTTCTTTGCTTTACTGTTTATTATTTACATTTTTATCTTTACATTTTCCTTACTCTATTTTTATGTATTCTTATTACTTTTTTGTTTGCATCCTCCAAAATGCAGTTTACTGTTTCTAGTGCTTTTACAAGGTATGGTCCACTGTATAGAGGATCTAACTTTTTTCTATTTTGTATCGTAACTAATACTCTATCGCCAACTTTTATTGATAAGGGGTTACTATCGAGTTTACTGTTTTCTTGTCTAGCTGCTTTTGATGCTTCTATATGTTGTTTTGCATTGTTTAAGGCTTTTTGTAGCCTGTATTTCATCTCGCTGTTGAAGAGTTCATAGTTGTAGATGGGTTCTGTTCCTCCTTTTTCCAATTCTGCTGGCAAGCTTACTTTTTTGGCGAAAATTAGCTCAAATGGTGTGTAGCTGTGTACAGTATTTGGTGTGGTGTTGTAGCAAAATGCGTAGTATGGGATCCATGTATCCCAATCATCTCTGTTTTCATTTACGAAACACCTTAGGTCAGTGATTTCCAACCTGTGGGGCGCGCCCCCCTAGGGGGGCGCGAGACTGTTGTAAGGGGGGCATGCAGCTGTTTCCAAAATATCATTTTCGAATACAAACCAAAAAAGTCGAATAGGTGTCAAAAAAATGAATCAGCAAAATATGTATATACGTAATCCACAATCCAAATTAAGGGGGCGCAACAACTTTTTTTTTAAAGGGGGGCGCAGGTACAAAAAGGTTGGAAACCACTGCCTTAGGTATTCGTTTAGGCATTTGTGATTCCTTTCTAAGGCTCCAACTGTTTCAGGGTGAGCGGCTGTTGCGAATATTTGTTTTATTTTTAATGTATTGCACACTTCTGCAAATATCTGGTTTTTATATTCCGTTCCTAAGTCAGATTTTATTTTTTCCATGGGTCCATAAGTTAAAATGAATCCTGTTACAATTGCTTTTGCAATTGTGTTGGCCTCCTTGTCTTTGACAGGGAGTGCGACTACATATTTTGTAAGGTCGCACTGCATGGTGACTGCATATCTGTTGCCATTTTCTGTTCTTGAAAATGGGCCTACTGTATCTATTGATACTACACCAAATGGTTTAACGGGTGTTGTTGTTATCTCCATTATTTCTTTGTTGTGTTTCTGGTGTTTATTTTTCGCGCATAGTTCACAATTTTTTACGTAGGCTGTTATTGTGTTTTTCATTCTTCTCCATCTATAAAATTGTTTTAGTTTATTGAACATTCTCGATTGTCCCAAGTGTCCTCCTGTTGGTGTGGCGTGGAAATTATGTAAAATTTCTTCAATTTGTTCCTTATTAGTGATGTACTTAATTGGTTTATATATTTCTATTCTAACTGTTTTTAGCTTCTTGTTTCCTAAGGCCTTAAATGAGGTCATATGTCGATTAGTTTGAAAATTTCGCTCTCGGCCGAGAGTTTCAGAGTCTTGGTCTGAATTGTTTTGCATATATATTTCTCCAATTCTTCGAAAGCCTGCTCTAGTGCAGTTTCTACTGTTAATTGGTTTCTTTTATTGTTTATTAACCTCTTCCATATTTTTATTTTATTGTGCACTATATTAATTTCTAATTTTATATTTTCTCTGCTATTCTTAGTTTCTATATGTAGTTCGGGTATGTTTGCTATTTCAGTTTCTGAGAGTTCTTCTGTTACACGCAGTTGATCAGGCTGCTGTGTTTCCTGGATACTCCCTTTTTCGACTGTTCTTTCTTGTTTCTCTTTTTTCTTCATCGCCCTGGTTTTTACTTGTAGTATAGTATCCTGTCTGCCGGTGGTTTATCTACTGCTATTGCTTTTGTTACCACTTCATTTAGTGTGGTTAAATTTGTAGCCTTCAGTATTAGAGATGTCTCTGGGTTTTCGGTGTTGTCTATGAACGTTTGTACCGAAAATTTCTCGGCTAATTTCTCGGCTGTTTCGGTTGTTGCTACGTTTTCGGATATGAAGGCTCGTGTTAGTAGGGATGACAGGTCCTCAATTTGTTTGGAGTAGTCTACTAGTTTCCTGTGTCCCTGTTTACAGTTTCTTAACTGAGATAAAATAGCATCGGATGATAATTTAATTGTGAACTTTTGTTGCAGTTTTGTTTTTATCTGTTTTACCGTTGTCAAGTCGTTTGATATTATGCTTTTGGCTTTTCCTGTGATGCGAGTTTTTATAAATTTTACCATAATATTCTTCTGTTCTGTTGGTGTTAGTTCGTCCAACAGTTCCATTGATTCTATAAATGATTCCGTCTCCTCCTCCTTGCCGTCGTAGGTGCGGAGTAAGGATGTGGCGGTTTTTATATCGAACGCCATGCTTAATTTTCTTTGTGTTCCTATCAGCTCGTTTATGGTAGAAGCAATTTTCTTTATTTCCGTGTAAGTATTCTTTATTTCTTGTATATTTTCTGCCTTGGCTATTTTTCCTGTCGTTTCTTTTGCTTTTATGTAGAATTCGTACACCTGTTGTTCCTTTTTTGCTAACGTCTCGCTGGTGTACGGTCGATTTGGGCTTTTTCTGAAATTTGTTAGTATATTTTGTAGTTCTTCCTTTATTTCTGCTAGCCTTTCCATATGGTATATTTAGTCTATACATTTACTTGAACTGGGGTGTTTAGATATCTTTTTCGGAGTCCCCTTCTATGATTGATGTAGACTTTATACGTTAGTGTTATGCACTTAATTACCACAATGATGATTAGTAAAATTAATATTTCTTTATTTTCAACTGTTACCGTATCTTGTACAGTTACGTTATTTATAACTTGTCCCGTATTCTCTGTTGGAGTACTGTATGTCTTTCCCATTTTGGAGAATGCAAAATTGAAGAACAATAATTAGAAGGAATTGCAGGACAAAATGTTTTTACTTAGAAAAAAAAATTTTCGAAAAGAGAAGACTAAATTAAGACTAAAATTTACTGATTAATTTATTTGATATTTTTATTCTATTATTATTATTATTTTTTTTTTATATTTTATAGCTCAACATATTTTTGGACCTCTTTATATTGTTATATTTTTTTTTTGCTTGTCCCAGTAAGTGTTGATATTTTTTCTTCTCTTCCTCGGTGTTTGATAATGCCACTAGTTGACTATATTTTTCGATCTCTCTGCTTATCCTGGCGCGTGCTCCTCCTCTTGACTTCCTTTTTTGTTCCCTTTGTGTCTTCTTATCTTCCAGTCGCTGTCTGTATTGTTCAATTGTTAATTTACGGGGGCCGGCTGTTGCTAGGTGCAGCGGTGTTGATGGCTGTGGAGTCGGTGAATGACGTATTGGCTGATTAATTTTGTATAGTGTTAATCCCTCGATGTTCCTTTCTGGGATGTTTTCTTCAATTGTTTTAAAAATCTTCTGGAACGCAGCTTCGATCTTGGATGTCACGGTCGCCATGTGGTGGTATTTAATCTCTTTTGAGAGCAGCAGCAATGCTTGGCTCTTGGGTAGAGCAGCGAGACTCGCTATGCTCTGGACTTAGTATGGAGCAGCTTGCTAGCACAACTCCGAAATGAATAACTTCAAGTCTGATTACTAAGTGTCTTTATTTTAAGAATTCTTACTCTATTTATACTAAATTGATTACATTGATTTATATCTAAAATATAGGCCCGCGTCTCAAATACCTGGCTCATCAAAATCGTCCACTTAATTGCGTGCTCCATGTGACGAAAGTTTGTTTACAAACAACCGGCGAAAGTTAATTATGACCCCGTTAGCCGGGCGCGGTGTTTTTATATTTTTGTGTGTGTATGCACTTTAGCGGGACGGTGGTGATTTGAGGCGCGTTCTTATTTTGTAATTTGACTTACTGAACTTAAGAATTATATGTTTTTAGGGCATGTGTTTGTTGATTATGATTTCATCACAATGCAAAAAAGTCATATTATATTCAGCCAAAGTCACGGATCTAAATTTTTATGGGAATCTACTGGATTCAAGTTGAATTTTTTTCAGAACCAGTAAGCGATTTATATTTATATCATAAACATAAATTCAAATATATGTTTATACATTAATGATATAAAACTTAATGGCTGAGGTAACTGAGATGATTAACAAAGAAAACGACCAGCTACGAAGTTTTTCAACACGCTTTTTGCGCGAAATCAAACACTTGGTCACCAAACCCATTCTCCTCTGCATTACTTATAAGTCATTACAGAAAACACTAAATAAAGAAGTACTTCCAAATCGACTTCCCACAGTAAATACTTGTGATTTTCCATACTGGGTTTCTACCCCAAATATGTAAGTAAAATACAGACGCCCAGTCGAATAGGCGAAACGCCGAAACGTATTCCATTTCGCCGAAAGCGATTAATCCAAGCAAAATAGTTAAATATTGCAGCCATTTAGCTGGCTGGAGCATGGCAACTTTTAGTCGAGGTCCAGCAACAGACAGCAGCGATGGTTTCTGGGCACTTGTGCCTATGCAGCTGGCTAGAGCATGGCAACTTTTGGTTTAGCTCCACCTAGAAACAGCAGGGTATAATTCTATGTGTGCGAGGCAAAATAGCCCGCGCTTGGTGGGAGGGATTGGGTTTCAATGTTGCAATGCAGAAGCTGCTCTCAGCATTCATTTCATATTCTCGCAATGCAGACGCCGCTCTCCAAATTCATGTCATATTCTCGCACGCCATCGCTGCTGTCTGTTGCTGGAGCTCGACCAAATTTTACTTAAGGCCCCCATACACGGTCAAATTGGTTGTACATCCAGAATTTCATCAAACCCATAAGCGCAACGAGTTTTGGTCGGCCGGCCGGCCCACAATCGATAGTTTTGGTTGTACATCCGCCCTTCGATGTAGATCCAATTTGACCGTGTATGGGGGGCTTTACATATCTGATCTGGGGAACTTTTTTTAGTCGAGGATGAAATGAATGCTGAGAGCGGCGTCTGCATTGCGAAAATATGAAAAGAATGTGAGCGAGAATATGACGTGGATTTTGAGAGCGGCTTCTGCATTGCAGGAATACGATATGAATGCTGAGAGCAACTTCTGCATTGCAACATCGCACACATAGAATTATACGCTGCTGTTTGTAGGTGGAGCTAAACCAAAAGTTTCCATGCTCTAGCCAGCTGCATAAGCACAAGTGCCCAAAAACAGGTGAGCAACAAATGTGCGCGTTGACCCCATCCCTGCCACATGTGTCCAGAAACGGGTGTGCAACAAAGTGCGCGTGTCGCGAATTCTTTGTTTTACCCCCAGCGAAAAAGTGCCAAACGCGCCTAAAGAAGTTAACACTTCAAAAACTCGTCTTAAAAAGTATTCCACCGAACGCGGGAACACAAGCAGCTAACTAACCCAATTTGACAGAAGACCCGCAAATTTCACTACGGTCACATACAGGGATTATACACACGAGGGCCTTTCTTGAAGTTCTCTATTCTAAGATGTACGTTTTTCAAGAATTAGAAAATCAGAAAATTTTGATTTCCTAGCTACAAATGGTAGAGCATTGAACATAGTGTATCCTGAAGCTCTCCAAGCAATCGGTTAAGAATTGATCAATAAATATGGAAAGGAGGATCGGAAATGTGTGATTTATATACAATGACTAAGAATTAAAGAAACCCTTCATCTCTGAGATTTTAGGTATAAGTCGAGGAATCTGCGTTCTGATCATCATGATATCGTTGCAAGCGATTTTACACAAAAACTCAAGAAAATGATGGATCGCCTGATAAAAGGACAATTTTTCGGTTCAATTTGCTGCAATATATATTGTGTTGAGTAGCAGAAGCGTGGTTGAGCGCATGCTCATCTTGTACATTAATGTAATTGGAGTTTCTGTCTGTGATTTCAAAATAATTGTCATTTTATTTGCATTATATTAAAACAAAATGAAGTATTTTTAAAATATTTGTCAGTACTTCTGTAGCATGATTCAGTATTTTCCTTGGCGACTATCGGATCAGACTGAAAACATGACTCGTAGGAACTCGAATGAAATACTGTCACTGAGATATATAGTTCTTATAATTGGCGGAAATACTAGGAATCATTACAGTTTACCATCTCCACAAATAAACGATGGGTCTGAAGATAATTTAAACAGAGAATATGTGGAACAGAATGAACCAAAGTTAAAGAATGAACAAAAAGATAACTATCAACAGGGTCAATACGACTGAATTTTTAATGTCTCTTTTTAAGGGGGCACTGGCATAACTTTCTTAATTAATCATATATTACCCAAAAAACCTTCAGATAAAAGGTTTACCGTAGTAGGCTCATTAGCAGAGATTGTGGCAAATTTACTCGCATAAGGAAAACCAGCTCATTCTATGTTTAAGATACTGATCGTAGAAGACCATATTAAAAATCCTGCGTGCAACATATCTTTAACCAGTCCCAAAACTAAGGTTGACAGGACTGCATGTCCTGTTCGGGACGAACCCGTTAGCAGAACGATATAAAGTGTAAGGAAGTCGGAAAGATAAGGCGGAATTTTAGTACGGAGAACTTTATGCAAGAGAACCAATGCCATAAACAATCAATAAAGCGAAAAAAGCCGCAACCAAGCAAGGAATTTTGTACACCAGACACATGATCAGACCTCCGCATGTGAAAAATAAACCTTAAACAATAGTGTTACGTTTTTACGGCTTAACGGATTCGTAGGATTAATTAAGGAATACACTTTTTAATTATCCACACAAAATTTATTTATTACAAACCAAAACACAATTTAATAACAAGCACAATTCTTACAGTTCACTATAATCACTTTCAGTTTAATAACTCGCACTATTAAATTCTATCTATCGCTTTATAGTTCACTTTTAAATCACCACTTTTCACTGTTCTCACTTTAGAACACTTTTTATCGCCTTTCAAATCAAAACTGACTTTCTCAGCGCCTGCAAGCCGCTTTTATATCCAAGCTCCACCTTTATCTAACTTCTGGAACCTTCGTCCCTTTTCTAGTGCCTAGTGGTATGTTCGTTTCTTTTCGTCCAGAAGCTTGAAGTTGTCTTCACTTATCGCTCGTTCCAATTTTAGTTTAGTACATAAATCGTTAGTTGAGACAACAACCACAGTCATTAGCTGCGTTCCTTTTCTGCTAATTTTTACAATTTTTTACAAGTGCGTACTAGCAACTACACTTGCTCTTATAAACGAGTGGATATCACTTGCAATAACGCAATTGAAATCCGCTAGAGGAAAGCTCTTATTTGGAGTCTATTGTGAATTATTTTGCATTTACTGAAAATCCCATAGATGGCTTTTGATTGTTTTGAGCTTTTTTCATATAAAAACATCTATAAACAAAATTTTATTTGTATAATTATCTAAAACTATTCTTTCGTTTCATTTTGAAAATTAATCACATAAATTTCTATTTTGTTGTAAATTCTTTTAACTTTTTGTTTATATACAAATAAAATAACATCAAAAATGTTAAGATAGGTTTTACTCAAATCAGCAAATTTTGCGTTCCTTTTCTGCTCTGCTCACAAGTACTAAAAAGTAGAAAAGGAACACAGCTATTAACGACAATCGTTGATTCAGCTTTTTAATGGACAGATGGCGCATAAATCTTCACAATAGGTTTAGGTTGAGCAGCCGTGCCCATAGAAGACAGACTAACCTGGACCTTTTCTAAAGTATCGCCGGGTGCACTGATGGCTCCAAAACAGAGACAAGGGTGGGAACCGGAATCAGTACAGCAAAAAGCCTAGGCACCCTAGCAACTGACTTCAAGCAAAGATGTACGTGTACGGATGAGTCCACCCTCTACTTTCTTTATTTATTTATTCGCCAAACAAGGCACACTTACAAACTAAGTACAACAAAAATGACACTTAAATTAAAAAACATAGCAGTACAATAGTTTTTTATAAGATTATATAACTATTGACAGCTACTGAAAACCTAATATTGTCAAGAGAGGGCGAGTTATATTGGTAGGGAACTGAGTATTTTCTTATAAGATGCCTTGTTGAGTGAATGAGAAAGTGAAGCTATTACTATTGAAAATCATGCATCTGTTGGCGGGCTCGTTCCTAGCGTAATGGACAAGGTGTGGATATTTCCTAAGTAATTTAGTGTGTAGTGTGTATCGGCGTGTCGTGTACCTACATCATTGCATTTGATCTTGTCCGACGGAAACTGCACTTAAGTTTTCCACTTAGGACTTTAAAGACAGCGCAAGATATGAGCAGTTTTCTCCTGCTAGATAATGGCATGAGATCGAACACTTCGAGCCTATCCAAGTAGTGTGGTAGGGTTTCGTTCAGGGGGGTCGTTTAGATCTCTCAGGGCAAAAGGGAGAAAACTCTTATGAACTGATTCAATCCTCCTGTACTTGGAATATAGGATCTCAGATAAGACACGCATATTCCAGGATAGGGCGGACTAGAGAACAGAAGAGTGTTTTAGGGACCCATACATTATCGAATTCTTTGGATCTCCTGTTTATGAAGCCAAGAAGTTTGTTGGCTCTGGCAGTAGTATTATCCTAGTGCAGGTTGAAATTGAGCTTTGTGTCTAAGGCTAGGCCTAGATCTACGATATGATCTACTTGATTCAACATTATGCCGTTAAGATAATAGTACTGCTTCTGGGTGTTTTTTCCACGGGAGAAGGTAATTGCATGGCATTTGCTGGCGTTAAGTTGCAATTTATTCGTAGTGCACCAGTCTTGTAAGGCATTCAATTTCGTCTGCATGAAGGAAGCCTCAGTTTGTGTCTTAATGACGCTATAAATTTTGAGACTATCCGCGTAGAAGAGATGTAGAATATTTATTAGTTTTTCCGATAGATCGGATATGAAAATATTGATAAGAAGAGGACCAAGATGACTACCCTGAGGAACGCCAGAGGTTACTTCGATCTCATTAGATAGAAAACCTTGGAATAACCTGATAACCTGTGTTCTTCCGTTAAGATATGATTTTAACCATTCCAGGGCAGAACCTGATATTCCAAATTTTAATAATTTTGCAATTAAAATGTCATGGTCCACTCGATCAAAGACCGTGTACACAGCATCCAATTGATGGCCGCTCTCCGTGCCGCAGAGTAATTCGGAGATTAGGACCATAAGGTTTGAAGTCGATGAACGCCATTTCCGGAAACTGTGTTGTTCGTTTAGGAAAGAGTCGATAAGAGGAGCTTTCTTGTTATAAACAAGTTTTTCAAAACGCTTAGGAATTGATGATAAAATGGCAATGCTCTTATAGCTTTCCACCGAGTGCTTATCGCCGGATTTATAGATTGGCAAGATTTCTTCCATAGCGTAGGAAACGTTCCTAACGATAAAGATTTGTTGAAGATGAGATAAAGAGGAAACACGATATGTTTTAAGCAGCGCTGCATGAAAATAGGAGGGGGATTGTCAAGATCATTGCCTTACCATTAGAAGTGTCCGGCGTGATAAAAGGTAGCAGATAAATGAGCTCGCAGAAAAAGCGGAAAACGCGGCAAAAACACAGGCAACAGTAAAGTGCTGTACCAAATTACTAAACAGCTCTCGGAAAGCACTCTACTAAAAAGCATGCCGTTAAGAGTGCGGATGGAAGGCTGCTGTGCAGCGACGAGGAGGAACTCCAAAGATGGAGGGATTACTTCTTCGCCGCCCTGAATGGGTCATTTACACAGGATCCCCAGGAAACAGCAACAATGCGCAGCCAATAAAAATCGCCACCCGGGCCCCATCCAAAACGGAAATAGTAACCGCAATTCATGCACTGACCACTAAAATACTGTGTTATGGTAAATTATCACGAAAAAAAATTTTTTTTTTTTTTCGTTTTTCCAATTTTTCGCTCATTTTTCCATTTTTTACCATTTATCGAAAGTAGACGTAACTACGAGTAAGTGAGCCAAAACAGAACTCCGTAGGAAGCGTAGTTTTAAGAGGAATCGCAGGTCAAAATATCGCTTTAAAAAAAATTTAACAACAATCTCTAAATATTTCCGTCTGAAAAAATTACTACCTTTTTGCAACACAAAAATGTATCTTTTGCCCAAGCTTCAGATAATAGAAAACATAGAAAATTTTTGGCGTTTGTTATAAATCTTTTTATTTCCTCCAACTTTTACATTTAACTTTTGTTATTTTATTGAATTTTCTTATAATAATTGTTAAATTAATTTTTTAATTTAACATTTTGCTTCAGCTCAGCCGTTTTAATAAATATTTCCACAGACCTTTTATTTTAACAATTGTTTACTTTTATTTTAACAATTGCTTTTTTGGCCAACCCTAGAGAACATAAGTTAAAAGATTCTCCTTCCTCATTAAAACACGTCTGCTCATCACGGCGGCTGAAACAAAAATAAAATGGAACCTAAAGTGATACAAAATGGAATTAGAACAAACAGCTGATCAGAAAAGGCGAACGTTAGTCGCTTTGGGCTGTTTCACACGAGCCGACGGCCAACCAACAGAAATCGTATGAAAACGTCATTTGTAGAGAAGAGGGTGAGAGAGGACGATGGGGAGGGAAGATTTTTCCATTCAACTTTCTCACACGATTTTCGATACGACTTTTTGACAGCTGTGTGGTTGTTGTTGTTTTTTATTCCTTTGGGAAAAAGAAAAGAAAGAGAAAAGACAAAACAACAACAATAAGCTGAAGCGTTTTGACGTAGAGTTGGTTGGAAAAATTGGCCCGTGTGAAAGCCCATGCGACTTTTCGTCGAGTTTCAAAAGGGAATGGCCGATAACAGCCGATTTCTGTTGGTTGGCCGTCGGCTCGTGTGAAACAGCCCTTTAAAATCGAGACGCACTTCCCTCCAACCCGAACACTCCCCGCATGCACAAATATCGTGTTGAAAGGTGGTGGGCGCGACCCGTCTAAACAGGCACTTGTACAATCATTAAAGGCTACATTCAGTTTATCGCGACAGAAGACATCAAGGGAAGGAAAGACCAGGCAGTTTTGATTATCTTTGATCGAGTTTCTGTGCAGAATAGAGGCCTATAGCCACAGGCGGCGCGAATTGCCATAAATGTATATTTTAGATAGAGTATGAGAAACTTTATCGCAGCAAGTTAATTGCGAGTTCAGATAGACTCCTAGATTTTTTTTTTTTTTATGTGGTAGTGCTAAGCTCAGGAGTCACCCTTTGTACTACTAGATTTGTACTCGTAATTGGCAAGGTAAGTACCTGTTCATGAGGATCATGGGTGGAAGGGATAAGGTGTATAATGGACTCTCCTATACATTAGAATGCTATAGGATTTAGAGGCATTTAGTAATAAGTGGTTTGATAGAGACCAATGATAAATACGCTCAAGATCGGCATTGATGTTGTGTACACAGTTTTCTACCACTCCAATGAGACTATTTAAATAAATTTGAACATGATCAGCTTACATGTGCAGCTTACAATTTGTTACGGCACGGCTGGGATCATTTATGTACATAGTGAAAAATAACGGTCCTAGTATGGAACCCTGCCGAATTGACTTTTGTAGCCATACTTTTTGACATCGATAATCTCGAATTAAGGAAGCAGCTGAGGTTCAAAAACGCATGTGGTCTATTAGCTTAGTTTCTAGAGACTTATGGCTGACACGGTCAAATGCCTTACTGAAGTCAAGGAGTACAAGAAAAGCAAGGTCGTCAGAATTAAGAGCCTTTCGCAGGTCGGCGGTTACTTTCAGTAGTGCAGTTTCAAAACTACTCCTTTTGCGGAAACTAGAGCTGCTCCCCGACTAGAGCTGCTGTTCGACATTGCGCTCTATACGTAGAAAATAGATTGTCGACAGTATAAACGGCCTTTCCTGAGACTCTAGTCTTTCACATAAAAAAAAAACAGTGGCCTTTAATTTGCCAGGACATTAGTTTTTCCAGTACTTTGCCTAAGAAGCATAATATGCATATAGGACGATAATCAGCGGTCAATTGGAGACCGCCCCGAGCAGCATAAGTTCTACCACTGATTTGTATGCTTGTTTGGCAATTACGAATATATGTGATTATGCCATCACAGATCTTCGCCTGAACATATTATGACGTGCCGTACCGTAAGTAAACTGAACGAAAATGAGCTTACTTTTGTCATTTTGGCACATTGAAAAAGTGAGAATAGATTTCGTAAATGCAGATTAAAGCAATTTATGCAAAATAACAGGAAAAAAATTTTGCTGAAAAACTGCTTGGGGACACATAATAAACTTGATCGCCAACAAAATTGGCAACATTTGATGTTGGTGTCAGAATTGAAAGTGAGTGGGCTGGTTAACAACTTAAAATTGAAGTTTACCGACGCGACGGTTGGAATTAAATCAAAAACTTTTGATTATTAGTATAAGTTTGGCAACCATGTTGTATGTTTGTAGTGGTGCGGAGAACCAGCGAACATTATTTGAAATAGAATATCATATAATAATATCCACTTCGTGGATGTTTGCGGGAAATTTGACAATCTAGTTGGAGTGTTTGTCTATTTCCTGAGGCCAACTTTGTTATCAACCAAGTTTGTCGTATGTAGGCTGTTAAGCAGCCTATACACGGCAAACTTGGTTGCCAACAAAGTTGCCAACATTTAGTGTTGGTGTCAGAATTGAAGGTGTGTAGGTTGGTTAACAACTTAAAATCGAAGTTTGTCGACGGTTGGAATGAAATCAAAATTTTTTGATTTTTAGTAGAAGTTGGCAACCATGTTGTATGTCTGTAGCGGTGTTGAGAACTTAGCCAGCGAACATCATTTGAAAAAAGTAATTTGAATGGTGCACTTCGTTGATGTTTCCACGGATGTTGACAATCAAGTTGGAGTGTCTGTATATTTCATGATGCCAACTTTGTTGTCAACCAAGTTTGTCGTCTGTAGGCCGCTTAATAGGCAAAATTCAAAATGGCTGTAGACAACATTTCAGCTCAGGATTCGCCGTATTTATGATATTTTGGCTACAAGCCTCGAACGCTCAAGAAAGGGATTCAGAGAATCCAAAACTATGCTGCCACTACGAAAACATACCACTTCAGTGAAGTGAAAAATGTCTTGAAACCTTAGTCTTATAATATCTGAGCAACTTTTTTATGTGGAAAACTAAGCTTAGTTTGAAAAGAGGAACGATAGTAATAGGCTAAGGGAGGTCCAGTTTGTGCTGATGAGGCAGATAATGAAGTTAAAGTTAAACTATAAGGATAGTTCCACAGTCTAGCTGTTCTATGTATTTACGAATGAATTCCTTGCCTATAGTGTGTAGTAAAAGAACAGTTGCGGACTGTGGGTTTGATCCGAGCAGTCTAGACTTGTGTTGCAGGAATAATATCACCGTGTAGGTCGAAATGTGTATATTTCAGTAGAACAGGGAGGCAGGGATGGCAGTGTTTGCCAGGGTTGTAATATTTCTTCTCTGGTTTCACCTCCGATGAGTTCAGGAACACGCTTTTGCTTCTTATACGTATAGCCACGAAAAAGTAGTGTTCGAAGCACCAAACTAGACACACGAATTCTTTTGAAGTAAGATAGCTTCAGGTTTTATTATAGACAAGACAGTAATTTGCTTTGGAGGCATTAAATTCGACACGATGTACATATATCCCCGTTGATTGAATAGGGCACAACATGTG
The DNA here is from genome assembly GCA_949987705.1 of Thereva unica. Lineage (NCBI taxonomy): Eukaryota > Metazoa > Arthropoda > Insecta > Diptera > Therevidae > Thereva > Thereva unica. The sequence continues at coordinate 51,460,120 of OX465283.1, forward strand.
CATTATCGAAGGCGCAGGAGTAACACAAAATGCCGCCATTAGCGAAGCTGTAAAGTGTGCTGCAAAAGATTGAGAGCAGGTCGTTTATAAAAGTTAGCGAAAACGGTAGGTCTCTGCGATATGGGGTGCGACAACGAAAGAGACCCAACCTCCACTGGAAGGATGGCGTAGACCAGGACGCTCAGAGTTTAGCAATGCCAAACTGGATGACATCGGCTCAGAATTGGGACCGGTGAAGAGCACAGTTACGAGAGGTCAGGAGCGGATCCCAGTTGTAGAGCCGTTAAAGAAGAAAAAGAAGGAAAAACGCGGGTGGTAGAAATGAGACCTGAAACAAGCAGAAACAATTTCGGATATAGACTCGACACCACCGCTTGTATACATTTAGGTTAGGTTAGGTTAGATATGGCTGAGCTGTTGGTTTGAGCTCAAACACTTAGGCCAAAAGGATAGGCCCATTGTGATGCCATAGTGATCCCACTTTAAACTTGTTGTTCAAGTGTCGTTTCTTCGCTAAACCATCTCGAGGAAGTAATGAATCTTCTAAGTTGCGGGATACCGATCTTTGAGATCTCCGTAAGCGTGTTTAAAAAGGGCTCGCCAAATGCGCTTAGTCTCTTTCTGCATAGGGCTGGACAGTGACAGAGGAGATGTAGTACACTTTCCTCCTCGCCCGGATTTTTACAGCTTCTACAAAAATCGTAGGTGTCAAGACCTAAGCGGGTCGCATGCGTCCCTATCAGACAGTGTCCGGTAAGCACTCCCACTATAGCTGAGAGGTCTGGTCTACCGAGACTCAGTAATGAGGTGGTCCGCCGAAGATCATAAGAGGGCCAGGTTAGTTTGGCCACCATGCATTTATTAAGATCTCTCCAATGCCTTTTCGCTTGTAGCATTGTGTGCTGTTTGCATTGGAGTTTAAAAGAGGCCCAAGGCATACCAACTCTTTCCTTTTCCGGAAGGAGAGTAGCGGTCGTGCCCTTCCTAGCCAGTTCGTCAGCTTTACAGTTTCCCTCTATATTTCGGTGCCCAGGCACCCATACGAGGAGGGTCCTGAACTGTTGAGCCATCTCGTTAAGAGATCTGCGACATTCAGAGGTAGTTCTAGAGCTGTTTGTGCAAGAGCGCAGGGCTTTCAGAGCCACCTGACTATCTGAAAAGATGTAAACAGTCCGATTTCTGTCGCCTTGTTGGTTGATCAGTAGAACAGCCTCATGTATTGCTAAAACCTCTGCTTGGTATACACTACAGTGATCGGGTAGTCAAAAGGAGACTTCAATCCCAAGCTCTGGGGAAAATACTCCTCCTCCTACTCGACCTTCGAGTTTAGAGCCATCAGTAAAGAAGTTTGTGGCACCTTGAGAACTGTGTGGTCTGTTTCTCCATTCACAACGTGAAGGGATGTGGACTCCGTAATTTCTTGTGAAGTTGATTTCGGGTATGCAGAAGTCCGTTTTTATGGGGATGGTAACAGAGTCCAGCACTTTCGTGTGTCCTCCTACGATTCCGGTCCAAAAGCCAGATTCTTTTATTTTCTTAGTCACAAGATTTAAAGGAGGAAGGAATAGCATAACATTTAGGGCGTCTGTAGGAGTGGAGCGAAGGGCTCCTGTTATGCATAACTCCGCACATCTTTGTACTTTCTGTAGTTTGTTGAGCACAATGGACTTATTTAGGGTTGGCCACCATACTAAGACCCCGTATAGGAGTATTGGACGGACAATCGCTGTATAGATCCATCGTACTATGTTCGGGGAGAAACCCCATTTCTTCCCTATGGATTTTTTGCAAGCGAAAAGCGCTATGTTCGCTTTCTTAATGCGCTCTTCTGTGTTTTCATTCCAGAGGAGCTTCTTGTCCAGGGTTATTCCCAGATATTTGGCACTGTTGCTGAATTTGAGCCTGACATTGTTTAGCCGGGGTGGAGTTAGTGGTGGAGTTTTATATCTCCTCGTGAAGAGAACTAATTCTGTTTTATCAGGGTTAACGCTGAGTCCGTGGGTGGCAGCCCAGTTTGAAAGAGTTAGTAACGCCGCCTCCATGAGATCACAGAGGACTTGTGGGAATTTTCCTTTTATGATGATGACAATGTCATCCGCGTACGCCAGTACATGATGTCCCACTGCCTCCAAGAGTCGCTGGTTCACGGTCGCGTCCCATAAAAGTGGAGAAAGTACTCCTCCTTGCGGGGTACCTCTGTTGACGGCCCTTCGAACCGAGCAGTCGCCAAGGGTTGAGCTCACGATCCTGCCGGTAAGCATTTGATGTATAAGAGACACCAGCGGCGCCTCTATTCTCAGCTTCGCCAAGGCCAGGGTAATGGCGTCCGGGAGCACGTTGTTAAAAGCTCCCTCTAAAAACCACTTTTACCTCTTTCCAGCTAGAAGGAATACAGTTGATCTGCAGGCACCCGGAAAACATGGCCTGCAATCACGGCATTATATGACTAAGCGTGCGTTGCAGTTGTGCCGGTACTATGCCGTCAGGGCCTGGTGATTTATAGGGCTGGAAGGTGCTTACAGCCCATTCAATTCTCGCTTTGCTTATGATGGATTTGACCAGCTGTGGTGAGGCTGGAGGGTCTAAGGCGATGGTTGTCTCAGTTACGGTACTACTCGGGAAGTGGGTGTCCATGAGTAGTGTCAAAAATTCTATGCTTGAGTCTGTCCAATCGCCGTTTTCTTTGCGTAAGTAACTAAGCATTATTGGCGCTTTAGTAAGTATTTTACGTAGCCTTGAGGCTTCCGATGTGGACTCTATATTGCTGCAAAAGGTGGCCCAGGAGGTACGTTTGGCCTTCCTTATTGCCATTTTGTATCTATTCAGCTTCGACTTGTAGCAGCCCCAGGAGGTTACGTCGTTGCTGCGTCTAGCTGAATTAAATTCCTTTCTACACTCTCTGCGGAGTGTTTCAAGTTCTGGAGACTACCATGGGGGTTTGAAAGCCTCTTTATGAGGTCTGTTCGGACAATCTTTATTGTATACATTTAAGTAAGTTATATTTATAATTTTTACCAAAAGGTTCATTTATTTCATTCTCAAATTGATTTCGAAAGGTAGGTTGCTCCCATATACTTGCTGGAGCAATGAAATTTTTAAATTCAAAATTATTTTTTTACTTTTTAGCGATTTTTTTAGTTTTATTAAACTATATATTTCTGCATGAAGATATCTAATTAGAAAGTGTACAATGGTGACGAGAATAGTGAAGAAGCAATATAATATAGGCAAACATACTTTTATAGTGGCAGCCATCTATCCATATCGCAAATTAATAAACCACCCACATTTCTTTTCTGTCATATAAATTAATTCCCTAGTGAAAATTTTTTCCCAAAAACTTCCATTTTCAGCTTTAAATTCGCAATTCAATAAATAAAATTCTGTAAAATATTTCTGTAAGGAAATTCCTAAAATTTATTACACATGGTTACAATTTGTTTGATGGACTGAGGCATAAAATATCTGTGAAAGCTTGTGGAGAAATTTGCATATAACAATTATAATGTAACCAACGTAAGTCATTACATTATTTCAGAACAAAACGCCGACAATGTCACAATAATTGGTCGAAGAAATACGTAATAAAACTATATTTATCTGACATGTAGGAAGCTTTAACTATGTATAATAAATTTTCAATTAAATTAGAGTAAAAATTGAGTTGAGCCTTTAACCATTTTACTCAAAATCAAAAACTAATCACGCCTATGCTTTAATTATGTGTATATAGATTTTAAATCTATATATGTGTATGTATGTATGTATGTATGTATGGATGCATGTATGTTTGCAATAGCCTCCTACACCGTGCAACTGATCTTAATGAAAATTTAACCATGTGCTATTTACATTAAAACTAACATAGGTTATTTTATATTCTAAAGCCACTGCTAGATGACCGCCGAAATATGACCGAAATTCAAAATTGCCGCGACTTTATGAAAATTTAAATTCAAAATGGCCGCACCAATATGGCCGACGAGTTTGCGAATTGGATTCCGTTTTTAAGGTAGTAAAAAACACTGTTGTACAGAATCGATTTTTAAATTCTACCTAAGAAAACCCTTTACAGCATTTGTAAAGGACATCAAGACGATTCAGAATCCAAAATTTCAAACAATTCTATATAAAATTTAAAGTGTTATTAACAAAAAATTGTCTAGTGTTTATATTTTTGTTATTGTTTATTTACTTGTTAAACTTTGCTATTTAGTTTTTCGTTCACGTGTTTATTATTTCAAAATTTGTCTGAACGATGAAATACCGTTCCTTAGCATTCCCAGGTCACTTCGTCCCTTTTATACCTGGCCAGGTATAAACCTTATCTACTTTTACTTTTGACTCGAACACCGCAAGGCAAACATTCTGCTTAATGAGCCGATTTATAACTTTTCTTTTCATTTTTTGGTCAAATTTTCGTTTTAACAACTTTATTATTAATTATTATAATAAAATATTGACAACGTAAAACGTTTTAATTAATTATTCACCACTCCTATACCAAAAACCAAGTAAATTGGACAATATTTTTTTCCTTTCTTTTCAAACTTTAAACATTAATAACTTTGATATTTTTTTATGAATTTGCATACAACTTTTTCGAAATATCATAATTAAATACAATGAACCCATTCTGCTTAGTCTCGACCTTAGGTAGAATTCGCTGTACAACAGTGTAATGAATTTATGACCAAAATTTATAAATTCAAAATTGTGGGGACAATACAGCGGAAGAATTTTGCTAAATAAGTGTCATTTCCCGGTTAGCTGTATGTAGGTTGTTAAAGAGTTGGAAAATCGGAAAATCTTGGCATTCTAGCTACAAATGGAAAAACATTGAATATAGTGTATCCTGAAGCTCTCTAAGCAATCGGATCAGAATTGGTCAACAAGGTTTTTTTGGAAAGATGGTACGGAGAACAGGAAATGTGGGATGATTTATGTGTAATCAATGGACAAGAAGGAAAGAAACCCATCACCTCAGTGGCGGATTTACCAGGAAGCAAAGGAAGCAATTGCTTGGGGCCCCGCTTGGACAGGGGCCCCAAAAATTGAAAAATTTTGAAAACATATTCGGAAATTTGAAAAAAATAAAAAAATGCAAAATGAAAAAATCCATGTAAACAATATCGATTATTCATTGTCCCCAAACGATTTTAAATTAGTTCAAAACTGTATTTCGCGTGTACTCGAGAGAATGGTTGCTTTACTCTCCACACACTCTCTCTCCAATGTTTATTGTTTTGTTTGTCTGTTGTTTTGTCCACGCACCACTCCTTTAGTGGTGACGGGTTTTTAGACTAGCGAAATTGTAACGACGTCCGGGATGCCCAGTTGACGGTTTTAGTTAGACAACGACAGCTTAATGCTTCTTGTGATCTTACCGTACAAATCGACAAGGATCGGGAATACTGGCGTGTTATTGCAGTCATTCGAACGATAGCGCAACCAGGCTTCGGAGGGTCGAATGAGAAGTTTAGAGAATCACATTGTGGCAATTTTATTAGTTTATTAGAACTGGTGGCTCAATTCGATCCGTTTTTTGAAAAACCATATTGATATGAAGGGCAATTGCGGTAGTGGTAATACGTCGTATTTATCTAAACCAACTTGCGGTGAATTGGTCCACCTAATGGCAAACAAAGTTCGGAAATCTATTTTTGAAGATGTAATTGCTGTAGGGTACTTTAGTGTTTCAGTCGACTCCATGCCAGATGTATCTCATATTGATCACCATCTGTGATCGTTCATTTTGTATGTTTTACAACTGGTTTACCTGTAGAAAGGTTTTTGGCCTTTCTTGAGATAGAAAGTCATACTGCAAGGTACTTAGCAAAAACTACTTTAGAGTATTTAGTTAACGGCGGGCTTGATTTCGATTTGTGTAGAGGACAGTCGTACGATAATGCGTCCAATATGTCCGGTATATATAACGGAATGTAGCAGGCACTTTTAGAGGAAAATCCTGCTCGCTCATTGAGTTTAGTTGGCCAATCTTCTCTAGCGTCGTGCTTAGAAGCAGTGAATTTTTTTGGTATAATTCAAGCTATTTATGTATTATTCGCAGGTTCAACGAAACGATGGACTCGTCTTAATGCATGTTTAGGTCCAAACGCTCCAACCGTAAAGCAATTGTCAACACCTCGCTGGAATGCCCACGCAGAGGCTGTGTCAGCTGTTTCGACGAACTATGATAAAATAGCTGATATTTTACAAAAGATCGCAGATGATCGTGATCTCGACAGTGATACTCGAAACCAAGCATCAAGTTTAGTAAAGAGTATGGAGAATCTTCAATTCATTTTCATGATCATTTTTTGGGGATCAGTCCTTCACGAATTTGTAAAAGTCTCAGCTACTTTACAAAATCCGTCGATTTGTCTTGAAACATGTCGTCGAGATTTATCGTGATGACTTTTCGGATATCGAAGCCAAAGCGAAGGAGTTGTTCCTGGTTCTGATTATAAAGCGAGCACGCAAAGAACAAGACGCAGAAAGGCACAATGTAACGACGGGCCTGCTCCAGATGCGCTTGAAAATCTGTCTCCGCATGATAGTTTTCGGATAAAATCGTTTCTTCCGTTGATCGGTTCTTTGATAACCAACTTGCGACAACGTGCTACGGCATACACTCTCTTTTCTTGCCAATTTAAATGCGTCGAAGGAGGAAATCACAGAAAGTTTAGAAAGACTGATAGAAGACTATCCAAATGATGTTAACATGAGCATTGTGACTGAAACTCCAAATTTTCACGTCTATGTGAAACAGGTATACGGAAACGAGAATCGTAAAACATTCGTTGAATTGTACCAAATCATTTTCAAGAATGAATTGTTTTCAGCGTTTCCAAATGTTGAATGCCTCATCAAGCAATTCTTTATACTACCGATAACTAATAGTACAGGGGAGAGATCGTTCAGCGCATTGAAACGCGTCAAAAAAAAATTTATTTTTAATTTAGTTAGTAAATTATAAGCAAACTATTGATTTTGCAAAATTAACTGATTATTAATTATTTTAAAATATTTGGGGGGGGGGTGAATTTTAGAATGAGGGCCCCGAAAACCTTAGGTTGCTTGGGGCCCCGTTATAGGTAAATCCGGCACTGCATCACCTCTGAATTTTTATGTATAAGTCTAGAATTCTGCAATACGGTTGGCATCTGGGTAAACAAATAAAACCTGAGTCAGTGACACAGTGACAGTGACCCCCTCAGTACGTAACTGCAAGCGTATTATGTCCATCACCGACAAAATTCTATTTCTAAATCTGAAATTAGTAGATATAATATTATTAAATTATTTTTTTTTTTCAGGATCTATTAATATTTTTTGATTATTGAATGTTTAATTTAACTAAAAGTCCATACGAATGCCTGAATTTTTTTATGAAAAAAAAAACCAAGCTGAGGAGTAACCATTTATACTATCAATCCGTCATGTCGCTCAGGTCATGGTGCAATGTCTAGTAGTAAGCTTGGTTTGAAGAACAGAGGAGAATAGGAAAAGTTAGAAGGGGTCTGGAGAGTGTAGGAGAAAATAACGATGAACCTCACGTTTGAACTCTAAGGTGTTGTAGGAGTTCGGAAATACTGACTGCGGGAGCTTATTCCACAACAATCGAGTTGTTCTATTCATAAACGAACGTCTAGACCGTTTGTACGCGAACGGGGGGGCTGTAGGGTATGGGGGTGAGCCGAGCAGACTAGTCTTGTGTTGCGCGTAAAATATTGCCGTCCAGGCAGGAGGTCCTGAATTTCAGTGGAACAGTCGCTGTGGTAATAGCGATAAACGGTGGCTTAAGGTGTCTATAGAGGCGCGAAAGAGGCCATCACCAATGAGTTTGAGAGCTCGATTTTGCACCTTATCGAGGCAAGGTGGTTTTTGGGGCGCCTGCGAGTGGTATTTAAGGCGGGGCCGCATGTAGCATTTGTAGATTGTAGCCAAGGCGGCTGGCTCGAGGAGGAAAGAAAACCCCTCTGTCACGGCGCTTAAAAATTATATCTGACATGGTAAAAAACATTTTTTCAATGACAGGCTTATTTTTATGGATAAAGGACATCTTAAACTTCAGTTGTTTTCTTTTTGAACAAGGTGTTCTGAAATGCCAGTGGTTGATCTTGATGCATTGATGCTGCGCATTCAAAATTCAGTCTGACAAATTTATTAACAAAAATTGTCAGCCAGACAAGCTTTAATAGACAGAAGAAATCTTGAACTTTATGTAAAACAAAATTCAAGGAGGTGTTATGAAGTGCATTTTTATAAAGAAAAAGAATTTATAACATAAGGTCTGTCAGAAGCTAATTAACAAAAATTGTCAGACAGACAAATTTTTTCAAAAATGGTTCATTATTTACTACAAATTGTATAAATTTCAGACAGGTGTTTTGGAAAATAAAATGATTGTTTTTTAACAAAATTCAAAAATTCTTAAAAAATAGCAATTAACAAATTTTTACTAGTCTGGCGGGCTTTACATGTTTTTTACATGTTTTTCAGCCAATCTCACTTTATTGTTTTGAGGTGTTCGATGGGGTACCTATTTTGCTGTGGGAGCTTAGACTATTGGACATATCTAGAGCAACCAGAGAAGATTCACCAAAGCGATGGATACCTTGGTGAAGGCGCTCTGTTAGACATACAAGGAGGTCGCCAGTAGATCTTTTGGATCTAAAGCCGTACTGTCTGTCAAGAATAATTTTGTTGGTTTCCAGATATTCCATTAGTTTTTTTTATTGATTAGGGTCTCCATGACTTTGCAGAGAACAGACGTAATTGCTATTGGGCGGTAGTAATCGCTAGAGTCACCTTTTTTCGGTATAGGCTGAACATGAGCCAGTTTACACGAGTCTGGATAGACTCCGGAGAAGTAAGACAGGCCAAAAAGTTTGCGCAGAGGTTTAGCCAAAGGTGATGCACATTTATTGAGAACCATAGGGGGTATTTTATCGGGGCCAATGGATTTATTGACGTCAAGCTCTTTGAGACATCGATATACATCTCTAGTTCTGAAAAAAACTCCGTCCATTGAATGAGCTGTTCGTTCGAGGGGAGATGTTGTATAGCAGCATCGGTTAGCATTTCACTCATTAACCACATGTGGTCAGTGTTTGCCGTTCGACTAGACCCACTGAATTTTCTGCAAAAAGTGATGAGATTGAGCCGAAACCGGAAAAGCACGTTGAAGTTATAGTGATGAGCAAAAATGGTCTTGTTCTTGCAGTCGTGTTTTGTTCTTGGAACAAGACTTAGTTATGCTTGCAAGAACAAGAACAAGGCAGACGGAACAAGAACAACACTAGATTAGAATCACTAGTTGAAGTCGATCAAAACTGAAGATGATGTTGACAGTTTTTTTCGGGATTGTGCACTCGGAATTCTTGGCAGAAGGTAAGAAAGTAAATAAAAAATAATATGTGAGCGTTAAACTTCGTTTGAGAGAGCAAATTCCTCGAAAAATACCAGTTTTGTGGATGAAAACCTCATAGATTTTGCACCACGATTTCGCACCCTTATGAGACTATCATTGTGAACGAACTTCTGGCCAAAAACCCTACAGATGTTATCGAACAGTCACCGTCCAGTCACTTTTTTCTTTTTCCAAAACGCAAGTTATCACTTCGAGGCACCCGTTTTCAGTCGATAGATGACAGAAAAAAGAATTCGCGGCGAGTACTGAAGTCCATTTCAAAAAATGCGTTTAGAAAATGTTTTGATGATTGGCCTATTGATTGGCGTAAGTGTATTATTTCCAGAAGGGCCTACTTTGAAGGCGATACAATAAACTTGGATGAATAAAACATATTTTGTGTTTTATTGACCTAAATTGAGAATTAAGGTATACTTTGCATTTCGAACAAAAACCACCTGCCCACCTCCCCCCCCCCCAAGAATAATTCTCTAGTTATGCCCATTAGTCCATGGAAATGGTACTTTAACATTGCAAAAATGCAGGACAAGGTTTTATTTTTGGGATGTGTAGGGGGGGTCAGTGTGAGCTTAAGTTTGAGTTTTCGGGATTCTAACCCCCCCATTTGGCCGCCATCTTGGAAAACGTGTGCAAATGGTTTTTCCACTATATCTCCGAAACGGTACATCTTACCGAAAATTTGCAAGGACACTTTTTGTTTAGAATTAAATAATCTACAATTTATTACTTAGAAATTTTGTGGTAAAATGAATAATTAATAAGTTATAAGCCTTAGAACACAAAAATTAGTCACAATATTTTCTTTTAAAGGCTATAACTTTTTTTCCTTCAACTTTACCAAAAAAAATAATAGCAAGTTTTTTGTAGAGGGTTTCATTAGGAATAATTTTCATTCATTACTTTTTTAATTTCATTCACTACGAAGGGTTTTACAGCGCCCCGAAGGTATGAAAGTGACAGATTTTCGGAATATTTTATTACAATTTTACCTCCTAGAAATTAGCAATAACAGCTAGCAAGTAATAATAATGAATGAAAGACTATACGTTATAAGAAATGCCGATGTTTGAGTAATGTAATAAAATTGTTTTCGCATTTTTTTGCGGGTTTTTATTGCTGTTATGCCATGTTTTATAAGGTACGATATGGTTTAAAATGAAATTCTTTGAATAGTAACATGCGTTACTCCAATTTTTTAAAATAATTTGTTTTAGAGCTGCACAAAAAAGTATTTCATTTATTCTAACTATCTAGCAACATACGGGCGTATTCATTTTATGACAAGCGTTTGCAAGTTGTATAACTCATTTCCACACCACCTGCGAGGTAGAGTTTGCCGGTGCGTTTTTAAAGTGGTGTCCCCAATACGACTAATCCAGGATGCTGCTTTTCTATCTACTCTATTCTTGGTCCTTTTGAAGGGCTATGCATCGGTTCATGATCAATTACTGGACATTTTTAGATTTGCTGAGGAATTATAGCAGAGTACAAAGGTGTCAAGGCTGAAAGTTCAAAGAGAAAATAAAACAGTTGGTCAGGAAATTAAAATCAATCAAGGGAGCTTCTAGTGTACAAGACAGTATCGTCGCTGTTGCTGGTACTATGACAACAAACGCTGTTACCCGTACGACTATCAGAATAACTTTTATAACAAATAGAGTGTAAACTATCCTCCAAAACTTGTGTTTTGGTAGTATGCGCAACGGAATAACTATTTACACAGATATAAATATGAAAATTTAACTAAGATCAAACTGAAATAACAATTTTGAAATAAGACTAAGATAATTCAAACTTTTATCACAAACTGAATACGTCCATATTTTGCTAGATAGTTAACATAACTGAATAAAGCACTTTTTTGTGTAGTCCTAAAACAAATTATTTTAAAAAATTGGAGTAACGCATGTTACTATTCAAAGAATTTCATTTTAAACCATATCGTACCTTATAAAACATGGCATAACAGCAATAAAAACCCGCAAAAAATGCGAAACAATTTTATTACATTACTCAAACATCGGCATTTCTTATAACGTATAGTCATTCATTCATTATTATTACTTGCTAGCTGTTATTGCTAATTTCTAGGAGGTAAAATTGTAATAAAATATTCCGAAAATCTGTCACTTTCATACCTTCGGGGCGCTGTAAAACCCTTCGTAGTGAATGAAATTAAAAAAGTAATGAATGAAAATTATTCCTAATGAAACCCTCTACAAAAAACTTGCTATTATTTTTTTTTTGGTAAAGTTGAAGGAAAAAAAGTTATAGCCTTTAAAAGAAAATATTGTGACTAATTTTTGTGTTCTAAGGCTTATAACTTATTAATTATTCATTTTACCACAAAATTTCTAAGTAATAAATTGTAGATTATTTAATTCTAAACAAAAAGTGTCCTTGCAAATTTTCGGTAAGATGTACCGTTTCGGAGATATAGTGGAAAAACCATTTGCACACGTTTTCCAAGATGGCGGCCAAATGGGGGGGTTAGAATCCCGAAAACTCAAACTTAAGCTCACACTGACCCCCCATACACATCCCAAAAATAAAACCTTGTCCTGCATTTTTGCAATGTTAAAGTACCATTTCCATAGACTACATGGCCATACGCTAAACCACATGTTACCTCCCAAATTGAATAACTGAGTGTTATTTTTGTATTACCACAAAGGTCAATCATACAGAATACTACCTACAAATTACTCTTTTTGTATTTTGTATGAAATCCTTTAAGAAAACTATCAGAAGAACAAAAGCAAAAACAATTAGTTATGTCTGTTAAAAAATTCATTTAAAGCCACACCACCACCTTCATTCATTTCTGAATACAACCAGAATAATACAACCTATAATACTTAATCTCTCTTTGTATTAACTGAAAGCAGTTAATTTGCATTTTTATTATCATCTATCTATCTAATACGTCAGAAAGGACATCAGTATCAAAACCGCAACCACAATCCTTTATGCAAAGTTCATCTCCAATAAAAATTCATCACGGCACAACATTACAAAACTTTTTTGATAGGGAAAATATTACGTTCGATTTGTATGTAAATAAAATTAAAGGCCGGCTTACCTGATAAGTAGGTGTAAGAAGATATTAAAATTCTTGGTCAATCCTCTCCTTTTTATGATAATAAAAAAAAGTAGAAAATAAAATTTTATAATTGTATACAAACTCCATGTTAAACTTTAATACCCACACATTACCTTCTTTTTAAAGGAATCACTGCCGTTTCCTTAAAAGGACACTTGTCCAAGACTTCAGGATTATCCTGATTGGTTGCTGGGACTTATATACTGGACAGTATAAATATACTTAAGGCATTCCCAGATTAGACAGTTTCTCATTGCAGTTTGTGTAGTCAACAAGTTAAGAAGCTCTCCCAGTAGTCGAGATATAGTAGTGTTCTTCAGTGCTGTGAATTAAGCAAACCTTTAACGTTCTTTTGTAACCTAAAAAATTATTGTGCCGTTAGTAGTAAAGATATATTAGTGTGGATTTAGTAATTAATTTAATTATTTTTTAATTTTTCATAATAATTAATCTGACTTGTGTGCGGTGATATAAAGGATAAACGATATGAAGGGATCATCTATGGGTGTTTACATGAATTCGAAAATTAGTTTTGCACTATTCTTTTTACGTAAGTGCTGAACTACTTTTTTTTTGTTACAATAAATAAATCCTAGGATTTTTTAAAGTTTTTACTATTGTGTTGGTGCAGAAACCCTTTGTTGCATTTTCATAATTTATTATTTCAATAGTATTGAACTTAAAAAACCGATATTTTCGCACTTGGAATACCCGCTTCAATTTCTTAATGGCATTAATAAGTGATGTTCAAACATTCCAAAATCAAAAAAACTGAGTTGCTGCAAATATGGAAACTAAATAAGGATAAATATCAGTAGAATTATCAAATTCCGAACGCTGCTAACATATCTTCGTAATATTAAAGCCGTTCTAACTAAAAATTATACACACACTATATTATTAAACTAATCCACTTATAGTTAAAATTTTATATAAAAAGATAAGTTTTAGGGGTTTGTGCATAAGTTAAGCATCTTCCTTACTTAAACCTCCAATCACGACAAATACTGTTGCCAAACTACTGCAAACTATCTTACATATGTTCAACATATTTCAGTAGACCTTTCTCAAGCGCTAACTTCCATTAAATTGTAAATTCATTTAATCCTTTCTTCATGCCGTCAAATATTTGGCACTACTGGCCAACCGGCATACGGCCCTTCGCGGGAAATTGTGCGGCCCAACAAAATTTAACAAAATATTTTGTACTAGAAGGTTCCAACATATGGAAAAGTAAAAACAGAGCCAACAATTATTGAAACTAAACAAACAAAATTCAAAATTACCTACAATTAAAATCTATCTATCTAAAATCTTCATTGGCTGAACGCGATTTTCTTTATCATCAACACAAAAGGACGCGCAATGAAGCAATTCGTAAGATTTCTGAAAATGTGCGTAATAAAACGATTGCTCTTTTACTATCAGCTAAACGATCATATGCTAAAAATAAGCTCGGCACTAATCTACCTCCAAAAAAATTATGGCGCAATATTCGCAATCTTGGTACGTATGGGCACGATTTTCAACAAGTGGTTTTAGAGCCCAATATTTTAAACGAGTTCTTTTCATCCATTTCTGAAAGCAACTCTACTTCAGTTGAAGGTAACTGTACCAATCTGTACCCACCTAATGGCTTTTCCTTTCGTTGTATCAACACCCACGAACTTCTTTCTGCATCATTCTCTATCAAATCAAACCACGTGGGTGTTGACAACGTCTCTCCAAATTTCATGAAAATGATTGCCCCATTAATATCAATGTTCTTACTCATATTTTCAACACCTGCCTTCAACAACACCTAGCCGAAAAAGGTCTCTCCATCGCAAGCATCTGACTTCCGTCCAATCAGGCTTCTATGTTTCCTTTCTAAAGTTAAAAAAAAATTATTTAAAAAAACTAAAAAAATACGCTTTTATTTTAAAAAGACCCAAAAAGTAAAAAATAATTTTGAATATAAAGTGTTTATTGCTGCAGCCACTAAATTAAATGTAAAAATGCGTGGAGCACTCTTTACCTATTTTCTTATTTTATTAATACTGGAACTTTTCTTTAGCGCCCCACTCAGAAATAAAAAATATTTTTTTCTTTGGCAATGATTTACACAAGAAAAGTTTCATTGCAAAATAAGAAGTGCTAGAACTGAGGCTTATCGTAAAATTCAATGCGTATTAACAATTTTAAAATTATATTATCTCGTTTGATTTTAAATGTTTGAACACTTATCAATAAATTGTGTAATTTTACAACATTTCAAGTGCGGGAAATCTGAATCGTTTTGAAATTTTGCTACATTGTGCAACACGCAACAAGCCATAACTATCTTAGGAGCCCTCTCGGTGGACAATCTCACTCTAGAACTCAATATTGGAAATCTTCTACCCGCAGTACCCGCTCTATGATTACTCTTTCACGAGTTTGTAATTTGTTGTGCTTTTGTTCTAAATTGATTGTTACATTTTTAAAAGGGGCATAATCTTTGGTGTCAGGTCATAACCCTCATCTTCCAGCAAAATGGCTCCTGCAGAATTTTCATTAAGAGTACTGGACATTGCAGAGTTACGCCAGATTCATGAGTTGTGGATAGATCCCGGCCACTGAACATCTACACTTGTAAATTGCTCTTGTACATTTACCGTCGCCTGCACATTTTAATGAAAAAAACCTTTTCAATTTAGGTATTCGTCCCCGTGAAAACCTGACTTTAATATTTGAATATCAGTGCAATCTAAAGCACCTATTACGCTAGGAAACTTAGATATATTTAAATGGCCACTCTTCTTTTGCGTCTATCATTTCCTCAAAGGTGGTTAGAAATTTAATCCATTCCCTTGCCTCCGAAGAAATAGCACACCATACATCCCAAAAAAAATTCGAAACTGCTGTTCTTAATATTTTCATTAAATTCATGAATATTTTCATTCTTTCAACTTTTGGAATTGCACCACCAGCAGTTTCTCCAGCATCATCGGATAAGACATGATTGGTTATTACATAGCCCCATGAGAAAATTGTGTTTGTGTTCACACCAAATCGAGTGTTCACTTTTAACGAATCACCGCACTCAGGGGTGTTCACTTTAAGTGTACACTCCACCAAATGTCACATTTCTGCACAGCTGGTGACATCGTCATGTCACTTTCACTTTCCTTGCAAAGCACAGGTATAATAATTACTTGATGTAACTTCTGGGTTATTGCACTGTTTGCTTGCAGAGATTGTTTTACAATACTCAGTAGTTGAATTGATTTATTAATGACATTACCATTCCTTTCAATTTTTGTTCTTCCTGCAATTAATGTAGCGTCAAGTAAAACAGCATAGCAGCTAATTCATACCCTTTTTAAATCACTGGCGGTTAACGTTTGATTCGAATGTTGGCTTCCAACGATTGAGTCAATACCGACATCAGCCTGAACGTCTCCAAATACGAACGTTGGACGCTTGCCATTAGACACTCGTAGTTCGACCAACGGCCATACGATGCGTTCTACCACCAAGCGTACAACGTTGGAGGGTGTTCACAGGCATCGTGTAGAGCCGGCTTTTTACGTTGTTAGATCAAGTTTTCTTCCGTCGTACGCTTACTTCTTTAAGCCATATAGTTTTCATTATTTACGTTTTTCTCTCAGATTTCTTCACGAATTTATGTTCAACGCAAGGCTCTTGAACGGAACGGCTGTTTAACAATCTTTCCTGAAGCCTGCTTTGCCTTTCTGCGATGGGCTGATCCTTTAAAATAGATGTTAAAATCTCCTAACATATAAGTAGTAGTACGATATCTCTGTAGTTGTGCTGGATAGTTTATCCCCCTACCTTTGATCGGCTTAGACGACAGATTCTTACACTTGTCTTGTAGAGCCTTTCAGAGTCGGGCAGATGTTCTATAAGTTCTATTTCCTGTGGAGGGGCGCCTTGGGAGGCACTGCAACCTATTTTGTTTGGTCTATTGTGCCATCCCCGTCTTTAAAAACCATTAAGGTTAAGGCTTCTAAAATAGCCTAAAACTGATTTAGGGTTTCTGCCCAAATCTCCCTGGGAGTAGGGAAGTCACGATGGAGGAGGCTCAATCGCTTCCTCGCTGTAGCCTCACAGTCGCACAGCAAGTGCTCCGTTTCCGTAGCTGACCCGCAGAACCGACACCCACAATCGGACACCGGTCCTATTTAGTTTATATGGTAGTTAAGCGAACAGTGGCCGGTCAGGAGCTCTGTTATTATTTTTAGCTCCCACCTCTTGAGAATTAAAAGTTTCCCTAGGTGATGAGTTTGCGCCTACTCTAGCCAGGCTGTCGGCAAATTCATTACTAATGTGACCTTCGTGGCCCGGAATCCACATCAGCGTGACACTGTTGTTCTTGCAGAGGGATTTCAAAGATTGAAGACATCCCAGGACAGTCTTTGAAAACACCCTTTGAGATTTAATAGCCAGCAGTGCAGCTTGACTGCCCGAGAAAATAACAATGTTAGAGCTACTTGGAACTGTATTAATACAAGTCTGAGCATACACCTGGATGGACAGTGGGGATAGTGCCCAGAGCCATTGATATTTTGCTCCTTGGGTCATAAATACCCAGCCCTACCCTTTTATGGGTTTTGGAACCGTCCGTTTACCAAAAGGCCGTGCTTCCTCTAAAGGCCTGCCATGTTGCCACTCTGACCTTCTTTCGAATAATCGTCGTAAACGTTCGTCAAAGTCAAGAGTGGCAGAAATGGTATCGGACAAAAATATCATTGGCTCCAGGTTTAGCTCCTTGAGGATCGATAAATGATCCAGACGGTCTCCTGGCTTAAAGGAAAATAGATCCCGCAGACGCAGTGCCCCCACCAAAGCCTCCTTTTTCACTACTAGGTATAGCTGAGGGAGGTTCAGTAGGGCCTGCATAGCCGCAGTCGGACAAGTACTTTTGGCCCTTGTGATACCAAGACAGGCTAGTCTTTACACCCTCGCCAGCTTAATCAAAGCACCCTTTTGTTTGGTCTTTGTCCCGTCGAAAGTAACGTTGTCAAACGCACCCTAAATGTCTGCAGAGAGAGATTTCCTTGGCCCTGAGGGACTTTTCAACATCTCTCAGTAGCACATGAATGGCAGTCTCTCTAGATCTGCCGGGCCGGTAGGCAAATTGCAGGCAGTGAAGTGGGTTCGCTGTAAGACCCTCTCTAATATGCCTGTCTAGAACTTTCTCCATCGTTTTCAGGAGATAGGAGGAGAGGCTGATAGGTCGATAGGATTTTGCTTCTTCTCCCCGATTTAAGAATAAGACTACCCTAGCCTCTCTCCAACACCTCGGAATGTGGGCCAGCGAAAAGCTACTCCGAAATAGTGGTAGCAGGATTGGTAAGATCTCTTCCTTATTGTCATCTATGTTTGAGATACACCAGGCTAAATGAGGACCTCCAAAGTTCAGGGTATTTCATCATGATCCGATCCTCTAGAACCCCATTTAGCAAACTGGCGGATCCCTCATACCCGGTTCCAGAATAATAGATAAGGCGTCCCATAATTGCTTTTCCTCTTCAAATGAGGTTACAATCAAAGTAGTACAAAAAATATTTAAAACAAAAGTATACCAAATATATGCATACATAGTATTAATAATATATACCATTATACCTCGCAATAACTTCAAACTATCTACTTTTTATCTTATAGTTTTCCTAACTTGGTTAGCTTGCTCAGATGCCGTAGCTTGTGACTCTTGTGGAAGGGAATGCGCCAATGCTTGTGGTACAAAACATTTCAGGTAAATTTTTTATATAATAATAATAAAAAATAATAAAATAACTTACTATTTTCTTCTACCTTAACTAAAACTATCAAGAACATGCTGCTTTAACTATCTCCGAAAGCGATCATATCCAAATGAACCAGATACTAGCGAAAATATCCCTGACAACAATTCATTTGGCCTATCAACATTGGATCAAAAATTAGAGAATTGGATTCATGCAGCAAGAGATATCCAAAACGACATCCACCATGTCAGCACATCAACAAAAGCCGTCTTATCTAAAAAGGGACTTTTAATTGAAAATATTCCCGATTATCCCTAAACAACAAAACCACGTGTATTTTATATTGTTTTAAAAAATTTTAGTTAAAAAATTTAATTTAGACAACTCTAACATTTCAATGGCTGGAAAAATGTTAGAGGTGTCTTTAGAAGGTCTCTATGTTTTATAGCTTAAGAATTATAAACAAAATAAATGTAGAAATTGCAAAATGAAATGTTTAATATCGTCGAATAAAAGACATCATCACTAAAATCGTGCTTCTTGCTTATTTCACATAATAATAATTATTATCATTTACAAATGTTTTTGTTTTCTTCAATATATAATTTTTGTTTGTTTATTTTAACTTTTACAATTGCACTAAATTTAATCGTATAATGAAAGTTAAACTTTGTGTGTCCATTTACAACAAGAATATAATACAACTTTTTGTTTTATCAATTTTTAAATTACTGAGCATTAAATGCTAGAGGGAATTTGTTCTGATGCTCAAGATTCCCCTTTCTTTGAGATGATATTTCTTTGCTGACCTCCTGTATAGCTTCAAAGAGCTTTGCTTGGGACATTATTTGGCGCATCAAGTCATCAACTGCTGGCTCTGCATTTAGATCGATTAAGTCACCAATTGAACTATCATTTTCCAATTCTTCTTGACCGAATTGACGGTTCCGTATATCATCTGATCGTTTTCTGCCGCATCCTGAATGGTTAAAGACATAATGTTCTCTTATAAATCAAAGCAGTTTTAGTATAAAGAAACAACGAAAATTAATTAAGACTAAACAAAAATTAGATTAATACAAATAAAACCTTTTGAGAAAGTACTCGTATAATATAAAAAGTTATTCAAAAAGATTTTAATTTTAAATTGCAACAAACTGCAACAAAAATAAAAGTATCCCCGAACTCAAAAGATAATGTGAGCAAATGTAATGAAAACCACACGGCGAACTACAGTGGGTGCCCTGTTTTCATCTCTATCAACAAGAAAATCTGGACAACCACCCCGGTCACACAAGAACGTACTAATAAACCAAGATGGAAGTCAAGTTTCAGCCTACAGCCAGCCATTGATAAACCATCCATTACAAACTAGCTATAGAACAGAGCACCTGACGTATGCAGATGTTATAAAAACAAACCCGCAACCAAGTAGACCAACCCAACAGGGCGAAGTCTTACAGATTCTAATCACACTTACAAACAACATACAGCAACTCTCTAATACCATGCAACAAATGCAAACCATGTTAATGAAACAAGCAGAAATCCTATCTAACCTTATAAAGCATGAACAGCCTAAAAATAGCCCGATGGAATGGGAACAGCTTAGCCAGTCGCAATAAAGAGCTATAACTATTCCTCATTACGAAGAAAATCGACATATGTTTATATCTGAACCCCATCTTACCAGCAAAAATAATTTCAAAATAAACGGACACACCTTCAACAACAATAACCACAGACAAACCCCAGGGAATTACTGCCATCCTCATTAGAAATAGCATTAAGCACTACCCAAACACCTCATCTTTTCCAACTCTTTCATTGCATCTTTATTGCACGGTTTCATACCTGTCAATTTCTGACAATCAAGCTCCTCAATACATAGCCCTTCCAACGCCCTTATCCGACTCAATGCTACATACGCTTGACCTTCCTCAAACAGTTTGGAGCCCAAATACACTACAGCATGATCAACAGTACCAGTGGTCGCCCATGACAAAATTATTGACAACATCCATCTCTCGGCCGTTCCATAATTAAACTTTGGTGGAAATTGTATGGCTTTAGGACGGCTAAGGTGTACGCCATCCCTTTCAAAATCAATTTGAACAGATGGTATGTATGTCTGTTTCATACATTTGCCTTCGACGAAACTGAGGCCATACAATCTCTATGATGTAGCCACTGACATATAGAATGGACTGCTCATGAGGAATTTTTCATGGCACCAATTTGTTCCATAGGCTACAAACCTTTTTTCACCCCATGTAAACGCACCGGAATCACTTTTGAAATTTACATTTTTTTAAATACGTACTTAAAACATTAAAACAACACAAATATTTTGTTTAAAAAAATTAATAAACACTATTTTCACTTTTTCACCTTTTAAAATGCCTTTTTTTCATTAATTTCCAAATTTTATGTGTATCTGATTTAAGTTCTTAACGCCTGTTTTTCCTGTTCTTTTGAGTGCTTCTGTCAGTTTGGGGGCTTATGGATGAGCGAGTCGACTATACCTTTTTGGTGCCATCGGTTTGTATGGGAATAATTGCTGATGAGCAGTCCATTATTATATGTCAGGTCAGTGGATGTAGCCGATAGCGCCGCTCACGAACCCTTTCGAGAAGTCAACGTTAGCACGTCACATAACGTTGGCTCCTACGAATAATTCAAGTTCTTGTGGTAAACAATCTGTCTTGGTAATATCTGCTGGTCTTCTTCTTCTTCTTCTTTGATCCGTAGCTGGCAATCCGAGCAGATATGCTGCTATCGGTGCCGCTTTGAAAAATACGGTTTCTTGCCTAGTTTCTTCGGTTTCCCGTTTCTGATCAATTCGGCAGGTCGCCCACCCTCCTCCTTTCACACCCTGGGCTGGGGACCAGGGGACGCACATAGTACAGTCAATCTGTATTTTTGATTTGAAAAAATTACACCGGGGATTTTTTTTTCATAAAGCTTAAACCCAAATTTGTGACCTCCCACCACTTGCAGGTTCTTGGAAAACCCAAAAAGTTTTTTGATGCATTTTTCTCGGAATCAGTGCACTTTAGAGAAAACGTTTATTAACAAAAAATATAGAGGACATTGCCGTCTATAATTAATATCTTTGAGTCAATTTCGTACGACTTAAAATGCAAAAGGTAGAGGGCGCTAAAGTATCATAAAAAGTGTTTTTTCGCTTTTCACCCAAAAAACATTTTTTTAGCGAAAAAAAAACAAACTTTAAAAAGTACTTCTGTAAGGGGTATGGTAAGGCCTACCCCTTACTAATAAGGGCTCATTTCAGTATTTTTCTGTAAGCTTACAGGTCCCACTGGGTCCGCCAAGGTCCGCCAAACCACATTTAAGTTAAATTGAAGCAATTTAACTACTCAAAAAAAAAGTCATTTTGGGGGGAAAGGGTTATTTTCGCTTCCCAATAAACTGAAAACACCGCGTATTTATTGAGAAAGCGATTAATTGGAACAATTTGTTTCTTTTTAACAACTTTAATTTCAAAATAAAACATTTTGCACACATGTGCTCCTCTCACTGCTCTACACAATCTTAACTCCGCCGTCGCCTGGTCCCAAGCCCATGGTGTGAAAGGAGGAAGGTGGTTGACCTGTCGAATTGAACAAAATCGGTCAATAACTGAAGAAAGGCAAGAAACCGCATTTTACAAAGCGGCACCGACAGCAGCGTATCCGTTGCGGAGACGTCTCGCTCGCACCGCCAGCTAACGGATCGAAGAAGAAAGAAGGCCCAATTTTATTGGTGGTTCAGTTAGAACAACCTTACTATATTGAGATGTGGCACTACACATGAACATGAATCTTCTCGGTGAATTGAAATTTTAACTTTCTCTTTTCCTCTTTTCGGTTAGCTGTTACACTGTCCCCTTCTTACTTAGTGTTCGTTCCGAACACAGATTCCTCCAGGAGCGCGTTCAAAAACCTTACTATGGTTAACCATGGTTAACTATGGTAAACTTTTGTCGTTCAAAAACTCCGTGGTTAACTACAACATAACCACGAGCATAACTTTTTGGCGTTCAAAAACTCCCGTGGTTAACCATGGTGTAGTTAAATTTTAACCATGCTCGAGAGCATGGTTAGCGATAGTTAAGAAGAAGAAGAATAAAAACAATTTTTTGACATTTGTTTTAATGTTAATAATGAACAAATCAAAGTGGAATTTGTGAGATTATTTTAAATAAATAATTATTGGAAATAATTGAGGCAAAAGCGGTCACTATTTTATGGAAAATATTTAAATTTTCTTTACCACGTAGTTAACCACGGTGCGTTCAAAAACCTCCATGGTTAAACATAAACTTTCGTGGTTAAGTGAAGTGATGTAGCATAACCACAGCTTACCTCGTGGTTTACTATAGTAAGGTTTTTGAACGCGCTCCAGATCCCGTTCTTACCGATCGAACTTTTTGGATGTGATAGATGACATCGTTCAACCTTGTGATGATAGTGTAGGGGCGCACAAATTAAAAAACCTATTTCGACCCTTTCTACCATTTTTACCGTTTCTATACTGGTTAGAAGGAATTTAAAAAATGTTCTACATTTTAGAATATGTCTTGGAAAAATTCATGCACCATACTGGCAATTTTGAATTTATAAGTTTTGATCATAAATTCGTTATTTGCAACCTTAAAAGCCCCCAGATACGGATTTTCATTGGATTGGAATTGGACACAATTGGCCAATTCGTCGGCCATATTGGCGCGGCCATTTTGAATTTATAAGTTTTGACCACAAATTCGTTTCTAACGATCTTAAAAAGCCCCAGATACCAACTTTCATTCAAATCACGTCCTTTTTCGAGCGAATTTGAAACGCGCCTAGCAATTCCTGGCGTCGTCGCCGAGTTAGCAATTTTTGTGGAAAAAATGCCTTAGTTGCAGTTTTTTGCCAAAAATCTTAAAAAAATTAAAAACCATAAAAAAAATTAAAAACCTGAATTTTAATGATTGGATATTGTAAAGAGAGTCTTAGGGCATACGTAAAAAAATCAGGACCGACATGGGAGATTTTCTTTTGGCGCAGTAACAAATTTAACTTTTTAAATTCACTTAATTGCAAAATGCACTATGCAAAAACTATTTGACCGACCGTGATCGGGTTTTGGATATAAGTTAATCATGCCTTTAACTATCTAATTCCAAAATTAAATTGGAAGATAATGGTCTCTTCTTTCCTTGTGATAACTTTAAAGTGAGGTACTTTTTTTCGCGGTTTTCGGCTATTTTGCAACCCAAAAATTCAAATTTCAAAAATCCACCTGAGGGTAAGTTTTGGCAAATCCAATAACGAACAAAACATGTTCAACAAATTTTTCGCCTAGAAGCCTTCGTTAAGAGATATTTAACAAGAAAGGTCAAAAAACGGGGAATTTTTAGTGAATTTTTCAGTTATTGGGCTACCACAAGTTTTCCTGGGAGTTTCATGCTTGCGCACCCCCTAAATATTGTTGGGGATGTCATTTCTGACCGATTCCACCAAAAAACTTCGTTACATCACGCCAAAACCACTGGAAATGCTCCAGCGCCCAGACTACTAGGACATAGCAAAAATTATAATTTTTAATTTAAGCAAATTCATATTGTCGTCCTGAAAAGCATGGAAGGTTAATTTGTTCTAAACAAAAAACCAATTTTTTGACAAAAAAAACTTAAAACTATTCTTTCTCTGGGCGCGGTTACATTGTAAAGGGCTTATTCTCTTCGAACTAGTATCAGAATGTAGGTCGATAAGCTCCAAGCTACTAATAAACTGGAAGCCGTTGGATCATAGGAAGAATTCGATGGAGTGGAGTTTCCACCACATTCCTGGGGTTGGTTCCGCCCAAATACTGCCCTGTTAGATAAATATTGCCTTTATACAACGAGGAATAAAAATCTTACCAAAGAATGGCAAATAAAAATCGAACTTGGAACTAGTTATACTTTGAATTTTAAATATCTTTGTTAATGAAACATAGACAAATGATCAATTGACTTTATCCATAAAAAACGCTCAATATTATCATTACTTTATGAAAAGTTCGTTTTGTAACAAAAACGAATAATTTACATTGCAAAATGATAAACAGTATATGTAATAAAACTATAAAAAAATACAATACAACGAATTTAAATTTAAAATACATACCTGTGAATGCATTACAAAAAGGGCGTTTCTTTAAACCCATTTGATTTGCTCGTCTTATATCCATTTCCTTAACAAATTAAGAAAAAGAAATAAAACAATTTTAAATTAACATTATTGTAAAAACTTACTCTTGGTGTTATCAATCCACATTCAATCAGCACAAGTAATGTTATATAAAACGTTACAAATATCGTCCTTAAATTACGTACGAGCATGTTTTTCTGTAATGGAATGATAACCGTAGAATGTGATATTTCATTTGCAAAACGTCATTGTTTTATTATAAATGTGTCAATAACAGTTGCATGTAGTGAATACACCTATTGTGGGTATGTACAAAAAGCTTCTATAAAGTCTTATGATTAGTTAGGGATATTGATAACATAATAGATTGAATAGAGCTGCAAGACATAACAATTCTCAATGCCATAGTTTTGATGCTACATATATTCTTTTCTTACCCTGGCCGTATGTTTAAGAATGTGTTGGTATTAAAATTTGTTTAATAAAATTTTAGTGCAGAATTATTTAAGACGTAATAATATTTAATATAGAAAAGAGAATGACAAGAAAGTTTCTAAACCATATAACTACAAATATTCATTCTATATAATTTTTAGGGTGCTGAATCCGAGTCTTAGGTTTGCAAACAAAATTTCGTGATGCACAATTGATTGAAAAGAAAAAAAGGTAAAAAACTCGCTTCTAACTCGATACTGTCAACTTTTCTTAGATAGTTTCTATATATAAAATAAAATTTCTTATATAAAATATAATTTTCTTACAAATTTAAATTTTTTCTCCAACGGAGCGGTTCGGGCTCAGGTGCCAGATGTATGGCATATTTAAACTATCTGCGCAAAAAAAACTTTCTCCACTCCTATTAGCCTGACAATTCGTAAATTTTTATAGGTGATAAACTGTTGTGTGGTACCTAGAGTGATATAGTGATTGAACAAATTCTAATACTATGTACGCAATGAGCAGAAAATTATGTAGAACCGTTCGCACTTGAGATGATTTCGTTTGGCTGTTTTTCCTAGCACCCAAATTTCCACTAGCAATTCCATTTCTCCATAACGAAGTCATGATTAAGGCAGGACCAGGACTTTTCGAAGCCCTGTGCAACTTGCTGGTGGAGGCTCTTAAATTTAAAAAAATTGAATACCAAGCTTTGAATAGTGCTATATTTATTCCCCTATAGTCCCTCGTGGGACATAAGGCGAAACAGTGGCCCTCCAGCAGACTCTGTTTCGTGCAACAGCTCTCAGCTCCGACTAGGATCTCCCAGTCCAGTCCATACATAGAAAATTCAAAGTCTTTAGTTTTAAAGGTACTTGTGCATTATATTCTTAATTGTACAATTTGAAGCAAAACAAATATGTTTAGTACAGCCTAAAAAAATTAAGTGATTTTAGGATGCTGCGCAGTCAGGCCCCATGTTCTGGTCTGGTCTGCCTGGTAGACCTAGTACACCAGGTTCATATTGCAAATTCTGAGACTCAAACCAAAACTCAAATTAATGCACCTTAGCCCGGATCAGCAAAATCCCGCTCAAAGCACAGCGAAGTTCAAAACTGCAGATTCGTTCCCTCACTTCGATAGCCATATGAGGCACAGCGAAGTTCAACTCAAACTCAGCCAAGGTGCAGCGAAGTTCAAAAGTCCATCCACTGCTAAACCTCATCGGAGACAACTGGAACTTCAACCCAATTCTCAAAGCTCATCCGAAGCACATCGATGTTCAATAAATCTCATACGCAGGTGGCGCTCTTTACCACCCAAGACTTCATCCACACCCAAGACAACAGCCGATGACGGCACTGTGCTGATAATCCCATAGCTCTACTACTTGTGTTTTTTCACAATTTCAGTTAATTGCTGCAACTCTGAACCAAAAGGCTTGTCTACATTGATTCAATAAAATGTGACACCAAGTCCTGACACTAACTAACTTCAACCCAGGAAGCAGATGAAAAATCCGGGAAAATCAAAAATTCCTGTTTGGGTATTGTAGTTTATAGCCCAACAACAGTTTTCTAAGGCACAGCAAACAATTAAATTATTCGTAACAAATTATATTCAGCAAAATGTGAAATGTAACAAATGTAAATTAAAAAAAGGGAATGCAATGGAATAAAACGTACCAAACTACAGGACGTCTTGAGATGAATGCAGCGTTTAACTCTTCAATAATAACAATATGCTTTCCCTCTTTTTTCATATTTCTTCTAGCCTTCTAACCACTTTTAGCTGAGCTAAATAACTTTTACTGTGCTCTTTTCTTTTTCTTCCATAAGATCGCATGAGAAAAGACGCAACAGTGGCATACATTTTCTCGAAAACCATGGTACAGATTTTTTCAAACTCCGTGACACAAAAAATTCGAACAGTTCCTCGTTGTCAAATTTTATAAATTTTATTCTATCATTTCCCCTCTTTTTAGTTAAAACGGCAACAAACACAGAAAAAACTCAACAAAATAATTTGGGAAGCGATGCGCGCATGCCGAATGAATAAAGTTAATTTATCTTTATATGTGTTGAGCAGAGCTTTTAAATACATGTAAAGCCCCTGCTCAACAAAGGCAGTTTATCCATCATAATAAGCATAATTTTACTATAATTATGCGAAATATTTCTCATCCCTAAATTTAAAATAATTTAAAAAATAATCTGAAAAAATTTCTTTTGAATGCTACTGCTTTTTCATTAATTAAACGAGAGTTCTCCTCAGCCGCAAGCAGCACAACCTCCCCGAGCAGAAGCGCGCATGCGACTGGCGGAAAACGTCAACAAACTAGTAATCAAAGTGATAAAAATACAAATTTCGTATTTTTTAGTATAAATTGCTACAAATTATTTCTGTAGCAATTGTGTAAAATACAAAAACCTTGAAATAAAAAAATATATAAAAAGGCGCGTTTTTCATTTAAGTCCCAGAAAAATACACCTCCCTCTAGCAATACGCAGTCGTGACTGATTAAATGGCAGCAAGTGATTTGATAGGAGGTGGAGGAGTTAAACAAAGCTTTGCCCGAGCTTTTAAATATTTTTCAGAGCTTTGTTGGGGTATATGCGCGGACTATCACGACCTTTGAAAAGATCTATACAATAATACAAGGTAGGCTAGTAAGGAAAAGCTTTGTTTCCATCTTGAAAAGCTTAAACGCAATTTGTTAGAGAAAAGATTACTCAGATCTTTGAAACGCTGCGCCGTTGATAAACTGAGAAGCGAATGACTTCATTTTGGAAATTCCAAAGCTTTCCGGAGATATTAGCAAAACTAATCAATGTAAAGTACTTGTCAGACTTGACCAAAAAGGACAAATTTTGCGGTAGCTACTGGAAATCCCGGGTTGAGCCGCAATTTCCTGAAACTGTATCACGCATAGAACACAATTCCCCGCCAAAAAGTGCTGATCCAAGATTTGAAAAATTCGTATTCACAGACCGTCAATAATATTGAGTTAACGTGAATATTGCGCAATATTATTGATAGTCTAGGAACCCATTACTGATTAATGTAAAATTGAACATTTTCAGTTTCAATTGACAGTGAAAAAGAAAAATCTGATCTGCCTTTTGGGAACTCTATACCTAGATCAGTTGCTCCTTATCTATCTTTACATTGATAACTGAGACGTTCTTTACTGAAAGGAACTTTGGTAACATATTTACCGAACTTCTCGACCTAAAAAATGATTTTAGACGAAAATTCAGTTCTACATATTATAATTAAATCTATGTTTTCTAAAAAGTATTACTTATACGAGTACCTACGGATGGCGAATATTCATCTAAAAATCTTCATCGCTTATTTACTGAACCCTTGCAGTGCGGACCCATAACTCTACCAGAATCATCATTAGCACCACACAGAAATCTTATAATTATTTTACCATTATTGCACCATTAAGAATATATGGAATTACAAAAACAGAAGGTTTGACTTAAAATAGACCTCAATTTCTGTCATTAAGTCCATTTTAACATTTAGATAGTACCCTGGCACTAGTCGCGCTGTGTAATCGAGTATTATAAATGAATATCAATACGAATGCTAACCAAACAAAAATTAATAGTATATTAATAACAGTTATGCCCATTGTTCCAATTGATAAATGCATAATATCCAGCTAATATATGTATGTTTGTACGAGTAATTCCAAAAGATGATAGAAATATGATATGAACCAGAGATCTTTCACCAATGGTGTTCATTTAAACATTTTCTCACTATTTCATGATATAAATTGCATACACTTTTGCTATCAATCCATTTCAACAATCTTATTTCAACACAAAATAATATATTAACAACAATTTTACTCACTTTTTGCTTAACAAAATATTTAATAATTCCACTTGACAATACTTCGGCGACTAACGAATTTTACACCCCAACAGTTAGAAATGGACTAATGCACGCCGTGATTTTCCACGCCATTTTTATAGTGGCAGATCAAAATGTCCTTAATGCGATAAAACAAAAAAACAACAAAACGGAGAAAAGCATTTGGCGCCCTGCGGTGACGATTACATTTTCACGACATTTTCTTATTGTTTCTTAAGCGGAAGGATAATAAGGCTTCACGCTAACCGAACACCCTATCTCGAACTTGTAAAACTGAAACAGTGTACGTACATAGTGCTCTGGATATGGCTCGTCCATGGGATGTTAAATTGAATTTTGTGTTTGAATTTTTCTGACACTTTGTTAATACTTTTTCTTGACCATAACCGCAGAATGTTTTTTATTTTTTCCTCGCTTCCAATTGTGCTTCGTATGAAATTTAAATATACACATTTTGATTAATTTAACAAGAAATTTCCCATTGGGATTATGTTTATCAGATCTTGGGGATTGGGTTGGAAAAAGATCTGGAATGAAAAGTTTGAATATCTGCTTATTGACGACATTCTACTGGTGTTTCAATTTTCAATTCAGCTCCAGTTCAAGATGATACTTGACCGCAAACATTGCTTGATTAAAAAAAATGTAGTCTTAAATGCGTTGTTGGGCGTTGTCTAATGCTGCACTATGTAGTATTCCACATTTGTAATTAGATACAAAGAGACTCAGATCGGAATTAAGATTTGGTAGATAAGCTGATACTGCCAGATCCTTTAAGAAGAGGTCCTCAAGAACACGGTGTCTACTGTTAGCCAAAGCCAGCCTGCCGCTGAGTTCGGTTGTCTCGCCGGTATGTTCCTCTCCACAGCTACAGCGGTGAGTGTTGTAAGGAATTTTCAATCTGCATGATGCCTAATTGACCAGTGTCTCGTAATTTTCAGCATGATTCTGGCAATGTCCTCATGAGGCAACCCGAAGAGGTCGTGCGATCTCTGATCGCTATAACAATGTTAAAACTTCCTAGCCTTGGCGCATAATGACGTACATAGATATTTCTCTTTACCGCTTTCGAATTCATCTGCCTTTTCGTTTCCCTCGATGTTCCTTAGTCCAACAAAGGATGTATTGAACGTCTGATGACCTAAATAAGTCGCGAATCAGTGCATATGAGTATTTTAAATCTTTAAAGTGACAACATCTCATAAATGGCAATAGTCCAGTCAAAATAGACGAAAAAGCGCCATAATTGGAAGATAATTCGGAAGTTGCTGAAAATTGGAACAGCCCTTAAAAACATTATTATACATAAGCTGTAGAGACTGCCACGCGATTGGACGACTGCAAACTTTTTTATTCAAGGTCAAAGGGTCAAAATATCAGTTTTTTGCAAATATATGCTAAACCGTTCGTCTTATCAGAAAATTGTGTTTACAACGTTTGTAGATTAGGCGATTATCTACAAAAAAATATATTATACATTTTCTCGTAGGAATTGCCATTTCTGAGATATTGTCGTTTTAATAAGTTAAAATACTCATATCATTCCCGACTTGTAAAGGTCATCAGAAATTTTATAAATCCTTTGTTGGAGTAGGCGGCTAATATTTTCAGGGGTGATTCCTGGATATCTTGGGAGAAAAAAATTGTTCTACAGAGGGCGGCTATCTCCACTATCCACTAAGATACAGGGTGATTAGGGAAAAAATTTGGTTTTTTTTTTAAATTTACTGAAATTTGAATAACTCCTAAAGTAATTATCATAAAGTAGCCTAATTAGGCTCATCTTTTAGGTAAATGTGTATTCTTTAATTTGGTATAAAGCACAGCAATCTGAGTGACTCCGTTCAAAAAATATGTAGGCTCAAACCAATGCTACTATGCCGCAGTTGAAAGACGAGTAGCTTTTTAATTGTTCACGATAAAACTACTACTACTACTACTACCTACAAAACTACCCAAAATAAACACTTATTGTGTATGGAAATATTGTAGGTAATAGTTTGGTGCATCAGAAAAGCAAAAAAAATGTACCGTTAGTAACGAATTTTCTGAGAAAAACGAAGAAATCTGCCAGGTCTAGATGAAAGCATTGGTTTGAGCCTATATATTTTTTGAACGGAGTCACTCAGGTTGCTGTACTTTATACCAAATTAAAGAATACACATTTACCTAAAAGATGAGCCTAATTAGGCTACTTTATGATAATTACTTTAGGAGTTATTCAAATTTCAGTAAATTTAAAAAAAAAACCAAATTTTTTCCCTAATCACCCTGTATCTTAGTGGATAGTGGAGATAGCCGCCCTCTGTAGAACAATTTTTTTCTCCCAAGATATCCAGGAATCACCCCTGAAAATATTAGCCGCCTACTCCAACAAAGGATTTATAAAATTTCTGATGACCTTTACAAGTCGGGAATGATAGAATATGAGTATTTTAACTTATTAAAACGACAATATCTCAGAAATGGCAATTCCTACGAGAAAATGTATAATATATTTTTTTGTAGATAATCGCCTAATCTACAAACGTTGTAAACACAATTTTCTGATAAGACGTACGGTTTAGCATATATTTGCAAAAAACTGATATTTTGACCCTTTGACCTTGAATAAAAAAGTTTGCAGT
Organism: Thereva unica; assembly: GCA_949987705.1. Taxonomy (NCBI): domain Eukaryota; kingdom Metazoa; phylum Arthropoda; class Insecta; order Diptera; family Therevidae; genus Thereva; species Thereva unica. The sequence goes on from OX465283.1 coordinate 51,491,532, forward strand.
CGTCCAATCGCGTGGCAGTCTCTACAGCTTATGTATAATAATGTTTTTAAGGGCTGTTCCAATTTTCAGCAACTTCCGAATTATCTTCCAGTCAAACCTCTAATTTGACTGGACTACAATGTTAAATGGGTATCTTGAGAATTAGTCTAGTCTTGTTTTTGTCTTGTTCTTGGTCAGTCTGTCTTGTTCTTGTTCTTTCAAGCATAACTAAGTCTTGTTCTTGGTCTTGCTAAATGTGAATGAACAAGACAAGACTGCAAGAACAAGACCATTTTTGCTCATCACTAGTTGGCGCACAATGCACAATTGGGCTTATTGGATCAGGAATTTTTGCATACATGGATTTCTTGCAGCTCGTTCCACTGCAACTAATTTACTGGATATACAATTCGAAGCTTTGTCACTGGCGGCCAAACTGACCGTGTTTACACAGATTTCAGCAAGGCTTTCGACAAGCTCTCTCACTTTATTATAATTCCTAAATTAAAGAAATTATGCTTTCCGCATGCCCTTTTATCAATTAGGACGTGACCAATTTGGTTGGTTGGATATATTCGTGCGGAACATTGTTGAACTTACTACTACCATTAACTCCGCCGTCGTCTGGTCCCAAGTCCAGGGTGCGAAAGGAGGAGGGTGGTCGACCTGCCGAATTGACCATAATCGGAAAACCGAAGAAACTAAGCAAAAAACCGCATTTTTTAAAGTGGCACCGACAGCAGGGTATCCGTTGCGGGGACGTCCTGCTTGGACCACCAGCTAACGGATCAAAAGAGAAGAACACTACTACTATTGAGTTTAAGAGAGATTGAGATCGATCAATCTACTACCATGTTCATTGGTGGTGTTATGTAGGCCTATGCTTTCCTATGACTCCTAGGAACACTTCTTCTTTTCCTAACTTGATGGCGTTTGTTAGCTCTTGGTAGAATTCCTTTAATAACTGTAACTATTGACAGCTACTGAAAACTTACTGTTGTCAAGAGAGGGGGAGGTATGTTAGTAATAGTTTTTTCTTATAGGATGCCTTGTTGTGTGAAGAGGAGAGACAGGAGCTATGAATATTGAAAACCACACAGCATCTGTTGACGGGCTCATTCCTAGCGTAATCGGTACGGTGTGGATGTTCCCCTAAGGGCCAAATGGAAAATTGTCTTTTGAACAGATTTGATCCTCCTGCTGCTTAATTGGAATATAGGATCCCAGATAAGACACGCATATTCCAGAATAGAGCGAACTAAAGAACAGAAGAGTGTTTTTGGGACCCATACATTGACCAAGAAGTTTGTTGGCTCTGGCAGTAATATTATCGTAGTGCAGGTTGAAATTGCGTTTTAATTCAAGTCGATGTCGTTGAGTCCGTCCTGTCCCAGGCCTGCTTTGAGGATTCGTGACGGATGGGTTTTTACGATGAAAGGATGTCAGCCTGTCGCCTAACCCCAACCTGGAAAACCAGTCCAGTATTTGCACACTATTCCGTGTGTTACTCTTGTATAGACAAGAGTATTCAGGAGTCACCTGATGTAAATATCTTCGTGTAGGTGGAGGTAGAGTTCCGTAGCATATCGGAAGATCTTAGATCGAGTAGACCTTAGATCGCAGCATCGATGGCGTTTCTCAGGATTTATCTCTTTGATATACCAATAAAGGTCCTTAATGCCGTTACTACTATTTGACCTATCAGTCAGGCCCACCTTAACCACTGGGCTAAATGGGCTATAGCCGGGTCGCAATTTTTGTTGGTGTTATATTTTTTTGTTATTATGAGTTATTTTTATTTAAAATCTTTTCATGACAAAAATAACTAAATTACCTGTTTTAATGAAATAGAAAACATTTATAGGTATATGTGGGGATCTGCTTTGGCGAACCGATCCTCAAAGTTATTTGAAGATATGGGTTTCTCTTCAAAACTTTATTGAATATAAAAATGATTCTCGACAAAATGCGTTTTTTTCTTTGAACAGAGCTCTAATGACTTTGTCTCTTTCTAGGACTCACATTTTAGTTTACTTCAATATAATGTAAGGCTCGTAAGTAAGGCTAAGCTGTTTGATGTAAAATGAGTTGAGATAGCTTCAGATCCCACATTCGGCCATTCTGTCGTTTCATTCGTCCCGAAGGATTAGCCCTATTCTTAAGGCCATGCGCTGCGGCTATAGTTATCACTACAAGAGAAGATCTCAAAAATTAAGGTTTAAAGGGCTAAATTGTATCGGTTGAGACACGATTTGGGCTGTAGTGCCATTGGATGGACGGATTCTTCACTTCAGAAATAAAATATGGTTTTCTTATTAAGTGGGTAGACTACAGTAAAATTTTCAAAAAATTCATTTTTTTTTTGCTTTAAATTTGAAATCAGCAACCTCGAAAACCACCGAGTTAGAAATTTCATCACAAAATAATCAAGATTTCACATTTTGGCCAGAAATTTGGGACTCTGTCCCACAGTGCAATGTACAAACGCGTTTTTCTAGAAACGATGTTTTTCAAAACGGTGTACATGATATCTCAAGATCTAATTAACGAATTGACTTGAAATTTGACACACTTCTTTTATGGATGAGTGCCTCTGGCGTCACGTAGGATTTTGTCAATATCTTGTTTTGTTCAATAATTATTAACAATCATAACATGAAATTTGTGCCGAAAAAACGTATGTATAATTCAGGATTTTCTTTCTCGTTGCCAAAAAATGCTAAAAAAAAGGCTACGTGACGCGATAGCCAATACCATATAGATGATGAGAATATTTGTTTTTTTTTGTCTCAGACGACTGGTTTTCGCAGAATCATGTACACCATCCAACAATGCGTGAAAATCATAGGGATGTGCGAAGCAACATATATCGAAATATAGCAACATATATCATAACAAAAAATTTTTTAAACGTTTTTTAATATGTACGGAAGATAATAAAAAAAAAATTATTAGAATAACATTATTAGTAAGTCAGCAATAAATTAATGAAAATGACCCACAAAAAATGCCCATTACTGTGCTCTACCCCCTTAAGGTTTCGGTCTTACTTTTTTATGTGATAGTCTAGAGGCTTTGGGAAAGCCCTAGTGCAATGTCGACCAGCAGCTCTAGTCGAAAGATAGAGTGAAGAGAGAGAGAAGGGAAGGAAGGAACTGCCACAATTAAGCCGCGATATTTTATTCCACTCACTCCCAAGCATTATTATCGCGACTCTGAAATCGGGGTATCGAGAACAACTCGCTGGAGTGTTATGCCTCATGAAGCAAATTGAATCTCATCAAGTGAGAAAGGCGAAGGACCGTGGTGCTGCCGAGATTCAAACCCGAGAGCTCTGGGATGGTAGCCAGGCGCCTTACCCCTAGACTACCTAGACTACTTTCATCTAGATCAACATTTTCCAGCCATACTTTTTACACGGTATTAATATTCTTTTATACTAAACGCGTCCAATACTCGGGGAATTCCCGTCTTTGAAGCGGGGAATCCCTGGATGAATGAGGCGCAAATCATTTACTTTCGTTCGCCTACATTATACTTCGAATAATACCCTCGACACACTAGCATACTTAATTCGGATTATGACGTTCAGAATGACGTAGCCTCCATTTTATTTCCATATCTTTTATATGGGACTGCGTCATTTTGACGTCATAGTTCAGATTAAGGGCGCTAGTGTGTCTCCGGTATAAGTTAACTGAATAACTGGATTGAGCGATCCATTACTAAGTCTTATAAGGGTTCTATGATACCTCTTAATCATACTCATTTTCGGTATCACTTCTAGAACCATCGAGTGCTTCCTGATCGCTATTGACGATATCCCGGATCTTAAAGTGGCTATATTGGGGTCTTTCCAGAGGCTGCCGTAATCTTCACTATCAAGACAAATTTAATGCCACTTTCATCGATGCGGAACGCGTGTTTCACCACTAATACCCATCAATTGTGCCACTAGATGGTCACGGTTCAAGTGCCTTTTAACTGTTTCCTTTATGACCTGAAAGGTAGGACGAACTAGTACTACAAAGAATGATTGCTAAGCCTAACCTTTCTTTTAAAATCCGTTAAATTTCATTACGAACTCCCTTAAAACAAAAACGGAAACTACCAGGTATAAAGTTGGGGTTTAATTTAATTAAGCTTTCAATAAAATCATTCTTATTTATCTTCAATAAAATCATTCTTGCAAAAGCGAACACGTTACTAGCGCCACAATTTTTATCTGGAATGTATGGAAGCAATTAACCGAAATCTGCGCCACCTGTCCAAAGATTTTCAAACTTTCAGTGTTGAAAGTTCATTATTGGACTGTCAAAAAATCGGGGAAAATGTTCGGGCATAGGCGCTAGGTAGTGGCTCATTTGAAATAAACTTTGTGCTGATTTTATACTAAGAATCTTATTGTGATGTTCTAATTTTCTTTGTTTTCAATTAATAAACAATTCTAAAGTAATAAAATCATCATAATAATCAATTATCTTTCACATATATGGCCTAGCTTAGAAAGGGCTTTTGGCTACCAGGTGATGATCTCATATCGCAAAAGACTATACTTTTCAGTGATTTAGCAACAAATTTTCGAAGAATATTATCAATTTTATTGATAAAAAAAACTAAGATACTTCCTGTGCCATTGGGTGGCAACTTATATACAAAAATGTTTACACCTATCCAGCTGAAATAGATCTCATCGCTCGGTTTATCAACTAAGTATTTAAGTCTCTTATTAAGGATCAAAATACTAGAATATAATAATGAAGAAACAATTTCATAAAATTAAAATTGCTGCTGAAAGCCTGTCTAGGTAAGTTTTTAAAAGAATTTATTCTAATGTATATTTCCAGAAATCATCAAAACTCACACCAATAAGAAAAGTTTGTTTTTTATCAGTCTTTCCTCTAGGTCAGCTATAAACTCCTCAATGATTCATTTCCATTCTGGTTGTAAATATATCGATGTGAACACAATCTATCGGATGATACTATCTAGGAACCTTTACTTAGCTTCATTTCACTGTGCGTACAAAAAAATTGGAATTCCTTTTATTGACATTTTTTTCAACATATATGTGACCACGCTGCTAAAAGTCTTGCAATTTTAATCTCAAAAGTATTTCAAGTTAACTGAGCCATTATTGATAATGTTTATCTAAAGTAAGTGATAATTTTTAGGTAGTTAGCAAAGTACAAATTTATATATAGAGGCAATCGAATGTGCTTTCAGCGTATTGAATACGTGAAGGTCAAATTGTGTTCAAGATGAAAATAAGGACGATATTTTGTTTTATAATTCAAAAACGGCTTAAGAATCAATATTTAAATTAAAATTATAGCAAATGGGTAAGGGCTAGTTATCATTGTATAATAATAATCAAGATTATCAGTGGCGGATACAATGGGGGAAAATGAGGGACATTCCCCTTCCCCAAGAGCCTTATGATTTATGAATTACTTTAGTTCTGGAAAAATCACCAATTGAACTAGGATATTTACTTCTATAATATGTTATCCTAAAAACTACTGTCTTTCTTTTCAACGATGTATTCACAAAGTCAAAAAATCAGTTTGCAAATATGTATCTTTTAAACGCCCATAAAATAGTTTTTACAAATTTTGTAGGCAATGCGATTATTGCTTTACGAATTGTCATTCATGAGATATCGCCGTTTTGAAGATTAAAAATACACAATGTCCTCAGAGGTAGCCCTAATAAGGTATCCCGCTAGCTTTTCCGGTTAGTAATATGGTGCCAAAGCTCCGCTTACGTCTGGTCTTCATCTTGTTCACCTGCTAGTTTGGTACTGCCTGCGTCACAGCCTTTGTTGACTGGTTAGAGGGATTACTTGTTTTAGGAGGCAAGGCCCACCACATCACCTTGCGTGGCCTTGGGCTTAAATATGTTTGGAGGACTCTTCAGAATATTGAAATTCAAAAAAATCTTTGACTAAAAAATATTTTGGTAAGATTTGAAGCTCTGTTAATAATCTCCGATTGGAGCTTTAAGGAATTTTACGGATGGAAGAAAACGGACAATCGTAGACTGGTTCTCGTTCGATGCGGTGGTCAAGCAGGGTATTGGACGTGGTTGGTTCTTAGTTGGGGGACCGCTCGGTTAAACTGCTGTCGACATTCGCGTTTAGAAGGTTGAAAAAGCAATTGCATAACATGAACAAAAATTAAAAATGATAAAAAATTGCATGATATTAGAAATAGAACGAAAGGTGGCAGAAAATATAAACTAGAATAAAGAAAAGTAGTGTTTACTTTATAAAAGTGATGAGTAGAAGAATCCATACCTATACACAAATACATATAACATATATTTTAGCATGCTTGTGTTTCAGGTTTTATATTACTTTTGCTTGACAATTAGAACGCAGGGATATGGCGGTTTTGGCGTTTTGGATCTCAAGCTAGTCCCGGGGCCCCTAGAGGACTAGTAAGCAAGGGTTTTCACCTTTTAAGTTTAACCGTATTCCCTTCTGGCCTGATGAGAAGAAGGTTTTCACTTTTTGAGTTTCACCGTATTTTCTGGGACCCCTCTGGCCTGGGGCCCAGAGCAAATAGTCCCAGTTTCCCCCTCTGTAGCGGGCCTGAGCATATCACGGTGTTATCTCAAGCTAATCCCGGCGGTTTTGTCTCAGACGGCTGTTAAAAAAATAAACTCAACATCCAGGAGTTCAACCGGTAGGCTCACTGCCTTCTCCAGGCTACCCTTAACCTATCATAGGCTCACTGCCTTCTCCAGGCTGCCGTTGAACTATCATATCCTTTTTATATCTTCAAGCTAACCTTGCTATTAGACATTGCACCATGATATGACGACTTGGGTTATATTATCAGGGGTGATTCCATTATGATATATTTGAAAAAAAAAAAAAAAGTTGGGTGACTCCATTTAGAAGATATGTAGCTTCTAAGAACGAGAAAAACTCCAATATTTTTCATAGTCCAGTCAATCTACGGATTCACCATGTTAATTTCCAGACAATTGAAGGCAGGAAAAAAAATATGGGCGTGTAGAACACTTAATTTGAAGAAAGATAGCCCGTTTTTTTTACGGAACTGCATTGGCGAACTTAACCTAAAAAATTCGCAAAAGTAAAAAAACGGTTTTTCGCCAATAACACAAAAAGTTGAGTTCAGATCCGAAAAAGTTAAATGAGAAAGTTATAGGTATTAAAATTATCTTTCAATTGATGTGGTACAAAATATTGGTTAGTGTCTTATACATGGAGAAAAATGCTAAAAACCGTTAAAAATCGCGTCTTTTTCATTTATTTTTTTCTTTTTATTGATGCGACCTAGAAACTTTTTACTTGGTAAAAATGTTGCTTTTGGCAATCTGAAAACTCATATTTTTTTTGGCTTGAAATTTTGCAAAATATGCTTGAAATTTCGATTTTTGTAAAAAAAAGGCGTTTTCGTAAAATCCTTCGTCTACAGCTCCTCGACCTCGTAGGACGTTTTTTCGAAGCTCTTTTTCTTTGTTAAGAGTTATACTATTATGCACTATTATTTAAAATTTGAGTTTTTCAATTTTATATACAAAACACTCCACCGCATAAAAGACAAGTTTTTTTGCCGCAAAAAAGACAAGTTTTTTTGCCGCAAAAAAGACAAGTTTTTTATTTCATTATTTTTCGACTCTAAACTACTATTTAATAAAAGTCTTTTTACTAATTTAAAAATAAAATAAAATTAACCGTACGACCGTCAACAGCGAAGACATTTTTTTTAAATTACGGAGTCTTTTTCCTTCGTTAAATACCTGTGAATTTGAGACATATTGTTGTTCAATACTTACTGTACTACATACATACAAGTTGTTATTGACGTCTCAACAGCACGGATCATGTGCAATTTCATCTTTTACATAGAATGTTTACTTGGTGAGCGGCCAATTCTAACTTTTCGCGCTGTAGTAATTTCTGGTTGTTCGAATCAATTTTTATTATATAAACTAGCTGGGAGCCGGGGCGCCTATGCTTCACCCATAAGCCAATAGTAGTAATCGGGTGAAGCATTTTAATATACCGTAAGGGAGTTTGAAAAAGGTAATTTTTTGGTATTTTTGATTCCAAATAACAAAATGTGAAACTATTAGGGATCTGACATGTTGATCGCGACAATAAAAACCATCCATTGTAATATCATTTTTCGAGATATGAATTTTCATACACAGATGCAGTGTCGCAATGAACTGCTTATTTTCTGTATTTTGGATAGCTAGGACCCGGTGCGCCTCGCTGCAACTAACGTTTAAAATCAATTCAAAGCTTCTAAATTCAACGTTTATCAACCAATAATGAAAAACCAACTATTCCTATAAAAGTTGGAGTCATTAGATTCAAAATACATTTATTTGAACTATGACCAAAATTGCCTGTGTATTCTGTTAAAACAATGAACGTTAAAATATTTAAAATTAATGCAAATAGCCGCATTCAGCACTCGAAATTCGAGGGCCATTTTCTATAGCTTTTTTTAATTTAAATCTAGAAGTCTGCAATAACAAAATTTTTCGAGAACAATAAAAGTAAATTGAAAAATGAAAGAAATTTTTTATAGTTGGAAAAAGCCATGCCAAAAAACCAACTTTTATTATCATTTATATAATGTATGACCAAATTACCTATTTATTCTCTAAAAAGAACAACCAGAAATTACGTAAAAAAAACAGGCTATCTTTCTTCAAATTAAGTGTTCTACACGCCCATATTTTTTTTTCCTGCCTTCAATTGTCTGGAGAATTTCCGTAGATTGATTGGACTATCATTGTTTTAGCGTTTTGCGATTTACAATATTTTTTTTATTATTTTATTCTTAGAGAGTCAGTTTTTTACTATAGTTTTTACTGTACACCGAATACTATTTCAGATAACATCATTTTGAGTTTTTTTTTCACTTGGACCCGATTATTGGTCCGACTACCGGATTACATCGAAAACTTGAACTGATAGTCGAAGGAAAGCGAGTGAACACTGTTTTATCATTCCAATTGTAGATCTCAAAGTGCTCGATCTAAATATTTAGGTTCACCTAAGTAAATATTGATCTATTATATGAAGCCTTTTTCTTCTTAGTCCGATTTTCTGGTTATCCCCGAGCCGAAAATGAAATTTTCCGCACCCTTCTTTGATAAAAAAAATTGCTTAAAAGTCTGCAACCCTCTGTCACGATTTAAAAAGGATTGCAAATAAGGATTGACTGATCCTACGTAATTTATTACAGTGTTGCAAAATTGTGATTTCCGCTGACATCACTGATTCCGATCAAAATATAATAGGAATTAATTTATGAGCGGAATCAAATGGAATACATACTGATTCCGCCAACATTGCTGATTCCTATCGGAATTGATTCCGCTCAATTTTTTATGTCCACTCACATTGATTTCTTTGCTCGATGCCGCTCTTGTACAACCATGATTTTTGCAACGTAAACTCTTTAAAACAATGCCCAATTTGTACCACTTCCTCGATAGCTAAATCTGTTACTCATGATGGATAGACAAAATTTATTCCAGGCAGGGAAGAATCTAGGATTGGCTTATCAGACATTGCATCTCTTAAAAATTTTCAGGTAATGTGACGCTTTTAATATTATAGACCTTTGCGTTTCAGTTTCCATAGCTTATACAATGCGCCATTAAGGAATGAGGGGGCAACCCACATGGTGAACACTGCGGCCAAGTTAGGCTACAATGCGCCATTATTCAGTATGAATTAATCTTTTATGCGTCGAAGCTAAAACGAAGGTTTCTTCATTACGTTAGGGCAAATTTTGTCCAATTTCTAATTTCTAATTGAACCCGGTGCGCCTCGCTGCACCCATAAGCCAATAGTATGGCGTGCGCCAAAACAATTGGGAAACTCAAAATCGATGGGCAGTAAGAGTCTCAAATCCCACCACGAAAGTACATTCGAAAATAAAAGTGTAACTCCGATCGTTTAAAACCCAAATCACTCGCTCATTTATATCCCCAATCACAATTCAGCGGTTTCACTGCCACTCTTGTCGTGGTTAGATGCTATGAGGGAGTGTTTTTGCCCGTAAACGAATTTCGAAGAGGAAATTACAATGCACGTCCGCTGAATTTTATCCATACACGAAATTTTAATGTGTATGAAATGGTCATTTCCTCGCCTGTGTTTATATTTCCAATTCGTTTGGTGCACACAATGGGTTCCGTTTATTTTGCGGTTGAGACATTTTTTCGTATTTTCGATTCCGAAAAATAAAATAATAAAATGTTCTGCTATCGATTGAATTTCGCCATTTCCATCGTCCAAAAATGGTTTTGAAAATGTTTGACCAGAGGCATCTTCTAGCATATCCGTTGGAACGTGATTTTTTTCTTCAAAACTGTGCCGTAGGTATGATGCTTTCAAGCAAACGTTAAGCTCATTTTCAGGCGTTGATCGAGGTATAATAGCCAAAGTCGAGATATAACGAGTCGAGATATAACAGCCCTATCAAGCGCTTCGAGCGATTCATCCATGGTGCATTCGTCCCAAATTATAATTTTGCAAGTTTTAAGGACTGAGGCAATACGAAAATTTTTACTGATGTTACATGTAGATGTTTCTATCTGGTTCAAATTCAATGGGAGCGGACTGAATGCACTTGTACGTCCACCATCAAGTAGAGTTGATGCAATTTTCGCTGAAGTCACTGCAAATGCAATCTCATTCTGCAATCGAGTCGACGCCAAAATCAAATTGATAAGACATGTTTTGCCTGTACCACTTGTAGCATCTAGGAAAAAATCCTGCTATTTCCTTTGTCGTAGGATTTTATTGATCAGCAACTAACTGCCTTGCCTGAGATTAAACGAAATGTTTTGGCTGATTTACGTTGAATTGCTGTTCTCGCACCAAGTCTCTGTTTTACACAGCATTTCTGAATCGTGTCGAATGTCGTGGTTGATTGATATTCATAAGTCCGCTATCAGTATTAAAGTTTCATTGAAAATTTCGTCAGAATAATCACAGTTGCGTATGCATATAATAGACATCACACTATGAGTGGAGGTGGTTTACTTTCAATAGGCAACGTCTGGCAACATTGGGCGAACTTTTCAAATATAAAACGTCATGATAAAGAATAATTTTTCCGTGAGAAATGTGAAACAAAAAATATGTCCCATGAAAACTAATTGTATGTTGAAAAATCAAGCACCTTCAAATCTATGTAAATTTCCAGGTACCATACTTCAAAAAGTATTTGTCGTCTTTTTGGCTTCGAGATCTTACATTACTTACATACATTGCTCAAATCGGGCACATGCAGCTGAAGTTACTTCGCTCCAGGTTTAGAGAACCGCGTCCTTCGCGAAAAATCTGCTTTTTTCAACAAAATTGTACGGCGACTATCGGTAAATCATTTCAGATCGATCTGAAACTTTAGAAATCGTATTTTTTTTTTCGGAAAAAACCAATACAAAATGTATCTGAGTTCTTTAGCAATAATTTGAAGAGTACCTCCCATTCAAAAGTTTCGGATTTTGCTATATCAGTACACTACAGCTACCCGAAGAATTCGAGATAGCTTTATAAGTTTGATTAAAATCCATTCAGTAGTTTTTGCGTGAAAGAGCAACAAACATCCATACAAACATTCGCGTTTATAATATTAGTAAGATTTTTACATAAATTGGTTCAAACACAAATAATTCTTTTCCAGGTCAAGTAAAACAGAAAATAAAAATGATGAATTGGTCAAAGTAGAAAAGCATGTTGAAAAATATAAAGATGTTCTTGAAAAAATATACAAAAAATTTTCCTCATCCGCTGGTTCGGATCAAGATAAAGAAAAACGAATTAAAAAAATTCATGAATATAGACTTGGCCAATCATTAGATGAATCCGCAAAAGAATTACCAGATGATTCTGTTCTTCATCAAGTACTCACAAAGTGTGGTAAGAATGGCTTTAACCCATAAAAAAATCAAAAAATTTATATTTATTTATTTTATAGGAGAATTAGAGAAATCAATTGCTAATTATATAATCGAAAATGAAATCTACACTGAAAATGAAGTTACCAAAAAACTGAAAACAATCCTAGACAAGGATATTCAGGATATTGCAACTCGCAAGAGAACTGTTTCTAGATACGTATTAGAATATAACTCGATTAAAAAAGCCTATGAGGTATTGTCTATTATATTAAAACACTCTTAACATTTCTTATTTAATAAAATATTTTTAAATATTTTGTAGCATGCACAACGTTCTAATGAGAATCCTACAAAGCTAAATCAACTAAAAGGGGAACAAGAAGAATTTGAATTGAAACTAGAAAAGGAACGTGATTTTTATGCAGCTGAAATGTTTGAACTAATTGCAAAAGATGAAGTTATAGCTGATAGTGTTAGAAATTTTGTGATTGAAAAGAAAATTTTTTATGAAAAGGCAGCTAGAGATATGGAGAATGTTTTACAAGAAATTAATGATATTGTAGAAACATGTAACAAAAAGAAAGTATTCGGAATTCCTTTACAAAATCATTTACGATCAACGAATAGAGAAATTTCTTTCGTAATCGAATTATGTGTTTGCTGTTTAATTGAGCGTGGTCTAAATGAGGAAGGATTGCTAAGGGTTGGTTGTGGTAAGCGAAAATTTTATTGTACATATTTGTTTATAAGGACTTGTATTTTATTAGTTCCTCAAAGTAGTTTTGTAGCTACGTTATTGTCTTTCATTTTTTTATGTAGAATAGCAAACGAAAAACATATAATCATAAAAACATAGAATTATAATCTTACAATATAAATATAAAACTATTTACGAATTCACGGCTCTACAACCGGGATTGGATCCTGGGGGGGTATCCTGGAATGCGATTCGAAAGTGAGGAGTAAACAGAAGCCAGTTGCGATGCAGTTTAGTTTTCGTATCACATGAGAGCTCATGCGATCGTGATTGAAGGTATAATCTGATAAATATTTGAAACGAAATTATTTCGGCCAACCAACTTAATTTGTCATTTTGATGCGAACAATTGCTTCAAGAATTTTTTGGAATATTTTAAAATAAAGAAGTAAACTCAGCGCATCCGTCAAAGGCTTCACTCGCGGACTGAAATTTGACAATAGACGGACATATTCAATTCGAGTTCGCATTGGGGGATGCCATTTTCTTATTTTCGAATTTGATGGCTTTCGAATCGCATTCCAGGATAACCCTTCTGGCCTCTCGCAACTGGTCACTCCACCGGACCCGATACTAAGCCGATGTCATCCAATTTGGCATCTGGGTGTCCTGGTCTACGCCATCCTTCCAGCGGTGATGGATCTCCCTCGTTGTCTTCTTCTTCATCTTCTTTGATCCGTTAGCTGGCGGTCCCAACTACACTGCTGTAGGTGCCGCTAGGTCTCGAACTCGAAACTTGTTAACGAATCGTTTCCATTCTTGCCGGTTTTTGGCGACGTCTCGAGCCTCGGTAATTGATAATCGTTGATTCTTTAGGTCACCCTCGATATTCTTTAGTCAGGTTTTCTTCGGTGCCGATCGCTGCATTCTCCAGTCTGCGGGACGGTGTCACCAGAGAAGTTTACGTGGCAAGCGGTTATCATCCATTCGGCAAACATGTCCAAACCACCGTAGTTGACGTTTTTGCACTTCTTCGATCAATGCCTGCTGATCGCATCTTGGTCTAACTGTCTCGTTTCGAAGGCGATCGCGGAGTGAGACACCGAGGATCCGAGGTCAAGGTGTACTTTTGTTTTGATGGAAATATTTCTTCGTTTCCATATGCACCACTTGAGCTAGCCGAATGTTGCTGTTGCCTGTCCGATGCGGCTGTGAATCGAGGTGAATATTGGTCCTCGAACCGTCCGTTGTGAGCACTTTGGTCTTTGCCGCATTGATCCTTAACCCTTATGGCTGGGCGATGCGGGAAATGTCGTATAAGATGGCCGTTGCTTCGGCATCCGTGTCGGCGAACATTAAGTCGGTTATGAAGTTGTCGTCGTCGTATCGAACTCCGAGTCGTCCATCAAATGCTTCATGCATAATCGCATCGATCATAACCTTGAAGAGAAGTGGCGAAGCAACGTCTCCTTGTCGGACACCCTTTTGAATCGGGAACTCCTTGGATAAGTCGCTTCGAATACGAACGCTTCTGGTTGAGCCATCATACGACGCTTGGAGAACTTGGACGATTTTCAATGGTATTCGGTTTCCAAGACTCCACAAGATGTTGCAATCGATCCAATCGAAAGCAGATTTGAAATCGATGAAAACGACGACAGCTCATTTGCCGCAACGAATTCTTTCTTCCATTAGGTGGCGGAGTGCAAATATTTGATCAATACATCCTCGATGTGGTCTAAATTCCGCTTATTCTTTCCGGCTCGTTTGCCCTCGATGATTCTGTACCCTCGATTGTATGATTTTCGTAAATACTTTGACGGCGATCGAAAGGAGGCTAATACCACGATAATTCTTGCATTCCCGACTATCGCCTTTTTTCAAAATTGGGACAACGATCGCTTTCTTCGACGCCGACGGGACACGATCCGAATGCCATAGCTGTGTTACGAGGACATGAAGTCGTCGTTGTGGTAAGACATCACCTCTGGCTTTGATCAGCTCGGCGGTTTCCATTTTTCAGCGATTTTATTGCCGTCTTCACCTCGATAATTATCAATTCGGTAACAAGAAACTGATTCGTCCGCTGTTCGATAATCGGCGCTTCTGAGGCTGGACCTTGTGGTGGATCGTGGTTGTACAGCTGGTGAAAGAACTCTCTCCACCGCTGCAGGCGCTGATGGAGAGAAGTCACGAAACTTCCATCCGATTAATTTGATGTTGTCGTTTGTTGATGTTGTTTTGCCGCCTGACCGCCGGATTGTCTGGTACAGCCTCTGGGTCATCGTTTCGTCGAATTTTAGCGGGACGATCGTCAATGTCCCGGATCTGGTAAGTTGTAGTTCTGATAGCGCAGCAATTGATATTTCGCATTTCAACAATTCTATTGCTATGATTTCCTTTTGATCGACGTGATGACCTGTTCGTACATTTCACGCGGCGAATTGAATTTCGGTGTGACTAATTTGGGTGTTCGGCCAGTAACCCACTTCTCACCAGCATCCCTGGTCCCCAGCGCTGGCGCATCGGCTGCCCCGCATGCAGTAGCATTATTTTGTGAAAAGTTAGTTCGTGTATCCATACAGTTCCTTGCCTAGTTTCTTCGCTTTCCCGATTCTGGTCAATCCGGCAGGTCGACCACCCTCCTCCCTTCACACCTTGGGCTTAGAACCAGACGACGGCGGAGTTAACCTACACATTTTTAAGATAAAACTTTACAGATATTTCCAAAACACTATTTTTTTTGCCTTTGACCTTGAATAAAAAATTTTACACCCACACGATCGGTGTGTCAAATGACCTTTGACATTTCATTTATAATAGTAAAATTTTGATTGAAATGACCAATACTGATTTCCACCATTTTTTAAAAACTTTTATTCAAACTTTACTTCATAAAACTGTTTCTCTAATAAAACGTTTTTTTCTAGCTGGCACAAAATTAAAACGTATGAAGAATGCAATTGACGCCCAATATGTACAACCGCCGCTCCCAGCCGAATATCAGGATATTCATGTAATAGCTTCAATTTTAAAATCGTATCTTCGGGAGCTACCAGAACCGCTTTTAACATACAATTTATATAAAGATTTTATTCATGCTGCCCAACGTCCAACAGAAACGGAACGTAAAAATGAAATTTTAAATGCAATAAATCAGCTTCCAAAAGAAAATTATGATAATTTACGATATTTAACAAGATTCTTATGGTGTTTATATCATAATCATGAACAAAACAAAATGTCATCACAAAATATTGCAATTGTTATATCGCCAAATATCTTGTGGCCTCCGGAAGGAAATTCAAACAGTTATGATTACCTTTGTCAGGTTAATAGTTCTGCGGCTGTGAATACCATTGTTGAACTCCTGGTTAGTGATTGGAATTTCTTTTTTAGTGGGGATGTTGAATTTTTTATAAATTTTACCCGAGATAATTTATTTATTGATTCTGGTGCTGTTAGTTGCGCAGAAAACTTACAAAATATTAATGAAAATGTAATACATTATACGAGTCAAACTCATTCAAGGAGCAGCAGTCATGATACTAGTCGTATATTAATAGGTGCTAACGAAGACACTTTAGTTGGCAGAAGTCATTCAAATGATTCACTATCTGATAATTCAAGTCCGACACATGTCGATAGTCCAAAGCTTCCAGCACGAAGAAAACATAATAAACCATCAGCTCCAACGCCGCCACATAAAACTTCTAATCCTCCCAGTCAACCTGTTGAGGATTTTTTAAGAAAATCGGATATAATTGATGAATCAAGAGAACTAAATGAAAGCACAAGCAATCAAGCCTCTAGTACAACACTTTCTTTACAGCAGGTGCACAAATGTGATGGTTCTTCACAAACACCACCATTAACAACTTCTCAGGACAAGAATGTGGCTAAGCCAGAGAAGCCCCCACGACCTGCACCAGTTGAATGTTTTACTTTAAACAGAACAACATATAAAAATAAATCAATGGAAAAGAATTCAGCATACCAAAAACCTATAGCAATGCCACGGACGCTTTTAAATGTTACCAAAAGCACGGAAAATTTATCAATTACTTCAGATGACACAGTACAACTGCGTGAAAAGCCAGAAGTTAAAGAGAAGCCAGCTATACCAGATCGACCAGTTACACTTATGCGCCCAACTAGTTTTAGATCAGATGGACAATTCTATCAAGACGTTATAAAACAATCAGATAATAACAACGGTGCTACATCCTTAAAGAAAGCTTCAAGCTTTCGTTTAAATTCAAATGGATCCTCAACACAGCCTACAACTACATCAAATAAAGCTGTAAGTAATAATAATCTTACGAATAGTACAACAAGCATCAACAGTACTTCATCAACACCAGGACAAAATAATAAAACAATCTTAGAACGAGCACAAATCTACAGTGTAGACAAGAAACAGGTAGCTATTGTTGATGTTATAACTACCGCAGATTCTATATCGAATGTGACAAATGTTATAACTGGTGGCGCAACATCACCCTTAAGAACCGATAGTATAACTATATTTGCAGATGGTGCTATATCATCGTCAAGAGAATTTATAGCAGCTGAATCTACGATTCCTTCACATCCTGCCGGTCAGGTACCACCTTCACCCCGAGGATTTGATCCTAGAATAAAGCGACCGCAAATACCTGCACCGCCACCTCCCACAAATCGCAGAAAATCAGATGGTGGTCTAGGTGATTCAACTCATTTATAGAATTTAAGAGCATTTATTACATGATATCCAAGATAATAGCATTTATAAATGTTGTTTACCTTTTTACGGGGATACTTTTAATGGTTGTCCTCATTTTGTTGTTTTATTATGTACTAAAAGTCATATTTCACCCATCATGTTTTTTGAATTGAATTTATTCTTGTAATATTGTCAAAAAGGAGAAAAAAAAAACTATATAACAAAAAAGGAATTTACATAATAAATGTAAAGAATATCTTATTTTCTTGATAATATTTATGTTTCTTTTTTTATATTAAATCAAGTTCATATCTTTGCGCATTAACAAATCCGTAATGTATCCATTTTAATAAACTGCAATAAAATAAGTTGCAATTTCTGCTATTTTAATTGAACCCGTTAAGTTTTCATTACTATTTATTACAATATAAATAAACAAATTTAGTGAATAGGGCGACGCTTAAATAAATTTTCACTAAGGTTTGGGAGAAAAGGATTTTGTTTTTACCCGACAACAACAGAAGTACTCCGAGAACTAAACTAAATCGAGGAAACGGCTACTTACTACTTTTCAACTGTGAGTTTTGTGTAAAATATATTGTAAATGCTAACTAAAGATTACTTTTATATATATTGCTCAAATTTAGGCAACTTCTATATTTGCGACCCCTTCGTTGTGAGATTCTTTAAAATCGATGGCGCAATGTGGTTACTTGATATGGGCCTCGTACAAATGTTCGAGGATGTATTGCCTTTAGATTAGCTTCTGAACACGAAGCCGAGTGAAAAATGCTGAATCTGCTATTGAATTTTCTTCATCAGTTGAGATGGAAATCGAACTGTGAAGTCTCAAATTTTGACATACACGGGTACGGGTATGCTTCAGCCCATCTCGTAAATCTGTAAACTAACGTTAAGATATAAGGGTATCCACGAGATGGTGGTAGCAGTTCCACTATACCCATGTGTACATGGAAGCTTGAATGCTTCAAATGAAGATTTGGTATGTCTCGAAACTTTTTCTCTGGAAATATCACATTTTCAGATGTTAGCCGATGATCATCTGTCAATCAGTGTCTGGCTCAACACGTCCGACACTCTTGCTTCTGTTGCGACCAACTCAGGTTCCCTTATGAAATTTCTTCCAGGGTTGCAATGATGTGCCTTTTCGTAAACACATATGTATGCTTTGCAACGATGCAACGAGTTCGTAAACGCAGATTATCCAAAGTCATTCGTTCGTAAACGCACAAGATTCAAATTTGTTGCGCAACAGTCGTAGTCCGGGAAATTGGGGAAAAAATCCCACGAAAAGAGACAAAACTCCAAAATAGCTGAAAATTGGTACACAGCTTCCTTGTGACTTTTTAGGAAAACAATTTCGGAATCCAAAAAAAACATGGCCGCCGGAGATATCGTATTTTTCCCGAGTTTTCCATGTATCTCGGTTTCTATAGGTCATTCAGCCCCATGCGAAAATGTTGGCAATGAAATTATAATTAGTTCTTACAAAAAAGTTGACCCGATTTATCCTTTGAAAGTTATTCAATGTAAAGTTTTCGCAAATCACTTTTTGGCCAAAATTGCACTCAACTGATATCGAATTTTTTTATCAGGCAATAAGAAACGTTATTGCCTGCAAACAATCCTCTTATCATTTTTTCGAAAACTTAACCCTTTCAAAGTTATTCAAAGTCAAAGTGTCCAAAAATCTCTTTTTGGCCCAGAAATCATTCAAAAGCTGTTTTTTTTTTCTTTCGAAAATTCTATTTTGTAGGCAAAACCTTTTTTTCATCTCCTTATACCAAACATTATTGCCTACAAAAAAAATTTTTCGAGAAAAGCCGCTTTAAGTCAATCAAACTGCCTTTCCAAACGCACTTTCGGTCAAGATTACATTAACGAGGTAGCAAGAGAGGCTCTTAACTCATTTACTGACCGGCACCTGCAACAGGCAGCCAGATTGGCCGGAAAGAAGACTACGCCGAAGTTTTGGCATATGCTCTGGCATACGAGGCAGCGAAGCAAGCAACAAGGAGTACAGCCCACCTCAGCGGAATCGATACGACTGAGAGCATTTGCCATCGAAACAACGGCCCCTGTGCTGAATGTCGAGTCGTGATATGTGACAAATTTTTTGAGTTGAAGAAAGTGACGTTTTAATCGATTTACGATTTTCAGATAGTGGCCTAGAGTGGAAGTGCTACGCGCGAGTTTAGCCCCCTATGCTGAAAGTCGCAATTCGTCTAGAACGCCACTTTCTTCAACTCAAAAAACTTGTCACAAATCACGACTCGACATTCAGCACAGGGGCCAACACCTCGGAAGTACGTCGTCGACGACGATGCTGGGACTGTGATGAGCCGGGCCATCTACAAAGGAGTTGTCGAAAGCCTTTCGAATAGTATTCTATGCAAGAATATCACGTAGGTTGATGGGGTTTTTTGTACCTTTAGGGTCGAATATCTTCAAAAGGGCCCATTTCCCGGGCTAGCGAGTGTGCTACGTTCTTAACTGCGTATCCAACGACGTATATAAGAAAAATCAGGGGCCAGTTCACGCAATTCGACGTCGACTGAAAACGACGCGTTAAATGTCGTTTTGGGTTCACGCAAGTCGACGTTTTATGTTTGTCATTTTAAAAGTGTCGTTAATCTTCTCGACGTCAAATTTATTGTTGTGTTAAAAACGAGTTGTGGTGCCAATTAGAGCAGAGCAGAAATAATTTTACACAAAACTTTTTACAGTTCTGAACGAGCAAAATGCCTTTTTCTATGTATATTTCTACATATTAGTTGAAAAATAACAATTATAACTACTCCAAGAAGAGTTATAGTGCGTTTCCATGACAGCTTGAAGCTTACTTGAAGCTTACTTCAAGTACAAATGTAAACGCAAGCAGCTCGACTGGAGTCGATCAAAAAGATTTTTGTGATCGGCTCGAGTGCTTGTCATGTAAACCGAGCTTGAAAGCTTGAGTGCTCGAAATTGCGAAAGTTAGGCCTGTAAATGTGTCTAAAGGTAATGTGTGGGAATATGAGGAGACAAAAATATTAATGAAGAAATAAAAGCACGATAAGAGGAAGAAATAAAAGAAATATAATAGTAGCTTCCAATGACAGCTAAAGAACTCAAGCTCAGTTTAAGCTAATATGCCGCTTTAAGTAGGCAGAGCATATACGCGCTCGAATTCTTGAGATTTTCAAGCCTTCGAGTACTCAAGATGTCATGGAAACGTAGTATTAGATGTACAAAAATAAATTCAGAGTTGAGATTTTCCAATATTATTATGAATTTGCTTAATTAATTAATTTAATTACTCACATTGAAGTTTTAGTATTATTTGTAGCTTGTCCCCCTTGTGGATAATGAAAAGTGCAGCGGTTTCATTGGATTTTGCATACCTTTAGGAGAAATTATTTTGGGAAAACAATAGGTGTGTTCGGGTACTCGCCTGCGGGTTCCATCGGGCGCCAGAAAGCGCCCGAAACCGCCAGATTTCTGTTCGTTCCTACGGAACAGAACGGAAATCTGGCGGTTTCGGGCGCTTTCTGGCGCCCGGTGGAACCCGCAGGCGAGTACGCGAACACACCTAATATTCGACACGTCGACTTACGTGAACCCAAATTCAACGTCGTAGAAATTAATGTCGTTTTCATAAAGCGTCGATGTCGACGTGGAGTGTCGAATTGCGTGAACTGCCCCCAGCTCTCGAAATTTGTTGCGGTAAGATCTATAGGGACGACAGCGAGGGAGACCCAACCGCTGTTGGAAAGATGTCGATTTACATATCCGACGGATTTCTGCCGCGCAGTTTTTTACAATTTCGACCAATAGGGGGCAATCTCTGCGACATCTTACCGCCGAACGAACTTCAACTTTTTTTGTGGCAGGGTGATAGAAACAACTGATTGTAAGTAAAATTCGAGGTTATGTGTAACTGAAATTTTTGTTTTTTTGGATTTGTTTGGTTTAGGGTGGACGTAAAGAGAGGTTTTGGTAAAATTTTCTTGTTCGTTAGTTTGTTTTTGCTTCATAATGAATGAGTCAAAAGTCACGATTGTTTTTGGTCGCGACAGAATTCGTCGCTGATCTACAACTCGTATTAAAAATCTGCGACAGAAATGATCATGATAGGTAAATCCACCTTAAGTACCTGTGAAAAGAATTGTTTCGAGGCCATGGCCGGAACCCAAATGTAGAGCCGTAAAGGAAAAGAAGGAGGATAAAAAGGATAATATTTTAAATATAACTAATATTTTATAAATCTTTTACCATCATGTGCCAAACTCAGAGGTATATCTCTTTCAAACTCCCGATAATTCTATCATAGAATTCAATATCGAATAGGAACGAATTACTGCCAATTAGTAGAAAAAATGTCTGCAAGTTAAACTATCGTTTGATAAAATAGTTTTAAAAACCAGCAAAAATTCGGCAACAGGAAATACTTAACATTACCCTCCATATAAAAAGCAAGGAAACCCGCTGTAAATAAATCCTTCTAATATCAATTCCATGTATTCCAAATTGAAATCGGTCGAGTTTGTGAATTTTTTGGTTAGGCGCTGTCACTGCGAAATATTCTGATCGTCCTGTAATTTTCCTTACCAAAAATAATGGGTTTCGGCGACTATCCAGCTGAATATAATCCTCAAGCTCACGGACCCTACGATCCGGCACGTTTTTATGGAAAACGTAAGTAAAATATATTTACAACCAATTTTCATGATTATCGATTGCATAACAAATTGACATTTTCGGGCTTGGGAAGACTAAAAAAAATATATTTTTATTTCAGCCGATACTCCCTTTGGGCAGGTGAAAATATCGGAATTAGGTGCCTGGTTCTCTCGTCGCCAGAAGAGTCCACAAGCATTTGCCGGAGCCGTAAGCAGGGCATGGTGGAGATGGCAACACAAGTATGTCCAGCCTAAAAGAGCTGGAATTGCTCCATTCTTCCAGATTGTTTTTGGTTCGATGATATTTTTCTATACTCTTAATTACGGAAAGATGAGACACCACAGGAATTATAAATACCATTAAAGATTTTGTTGTAACACCGTTCATATAGTAAAACGGCAGTGCTTTGACCACTTGCTTATGATGTAACGAAATAAATTTATCCATAATTGGTTCAAAATTTGATGTTTTTGATTTTATTTATAACAAATTTACAGGCATGATTATAAGCCTTGGCTATTCTGTTAAATAAATAGTCCAAGCGTTCGCATCTTCACAAGAAAAGGGAAACAAGGGGATAAGGAAAAATCTTCAACCAGGGGCTCCCCATAAGATCTGTCTGCATAACCATTGAACCTATTATACCCAATGGTTTAGGAGCGGCACACCCATTTCCCATTTAAAATCAAATTATTTTGGGTAGCTTCTCAAAGCGAAAATCCACAGTCAAGTGGTTGTATCGATTTTTTAGGGAAACATTAGCTTAATGAGATTACAAAACAGAAAGAAGCCTTATGGTTACAAGATTCAATTTTAGTAAACGCTAGAAAACTACGGAAGAAACACTTAAAATTTTAAAATGGACAACGGTATCCAAAATAGTTAGTTAATTTTTCATTTAAAATTGCACTCTTTTATTCCTTAGACAATATAACCGCGGGGGCAGTTAAGTGCGGCGGTTACCGTTACGAAGATGGAACTCGTTATATTGGTGATTGGAATCACAAAGGTCAAAAGCATGGACTGGGACACCTTTTGCTACCCGATGGAACTCGCTATGATGGAGCATTTTCTAGTGGAATGTGTTCTGGATTGGGTTGTATGTGGTTTCCAGATGGTGCTAAGTAATAAAACAAAGGATAAAAAATTGTGCTTAGTGAAACGAAAATCTTTCAAGGTACGAAGGTGAATTTATGCAAGGCTGGTTTCATGGACATGGCATATTTTGGCGTGCAGATGGCATGAAATTTGAAGGTGAATTCAGAGGTGGACGAATTTGGGGACTAGGACTAGTTACCTTCGCTGATTTTACGCATGGCTTTCCTAAAAACGAAGGATATTTTCAAGATTGTCGACTTATTCGAAAGAGACGATGCCCGGAAGTTGTGCAACGTGCTCAAAAAATAGCTTTAATGGCAAGAGCCCAATGTGATCATCCTTATTGAAAAGAATAATATTCAAAGAATTACTTTAAAAAAAAATCTTTTATTAATAACAATAAATTTTTTTTCTATGTCTGCGAACCTGCAGTAGTAAACCACAAATTTCTTACACGAACAGCGGTATTACGTACAAATCGTTTTTTATCATCTAGAACAGTATTTAATCCCAGGATTACGTCAGTTTTATAAGGAAGTACAGTATAGCTTGGATATTTTGTCATTGCCTCTAAACATTCAAGAGCTAAAATACGTATTCGCTAAAAAGAAAAATATGAATTTAAAAACAAATTTTTACATATATACTTACCATTTTGCTTTCATATTTAGTCAATTTCAAGAATTGTGGTATTAAATGACTGAAATGCGATGAAAAATAGTCATCTTGACTACTTAAAAACGTTTTGTTTAGGGTTAATGCAATTTCAACTGTTGTTAATTGTTCTGTTTCCAAACACTTGATTATAATTGGTCCGACCTGAAAGATATTCTTCATAGCAACAGAAAGAAACAGTACTTATAAATTTACCATTTTCCAATACATCTTTAGGACTTTCATTGGTGTTACTTGCAAAATGTAAATGAAGGCATTCATGTGTGATTCGGAATTTTCTTTAAGTTTGGTTTCAGCCTTGTTAACAAAAATACAGAACAACTTTTGTTTAACTAAAAGCTTTACATTTAATAAATGTGTAGATTCTTTAGTCAAAATTTGAAATCCACGTACTGCTTCCAATTTCAAAGTTGGATGGTCAAGGTGTTCAATCATCTAAAATTAAATAACGTTTTTATTTCAAATACTACTTTTATGAGGTATTAATGTAAAAAGCAATTCTTGCTAAACCATGTTTCTTGGGCAAAATCTGTTAGAAACTGCTAAGCTAGCATGTGTGCAGGGTGTGCAACTGCACAGGGCCCTGCGTGTTAGGGGCCTCGCGAGCGAACAAATGTTTTGGCAATAAAAATCATTTGAATTCATTATTTGTATTTTTACTTCATTGAATGGGCAACACAAATCAGTATGGGTGGGCCACCGAAATCAGGGGCCGTATTAGGTTTCTCGAGTCGTTGAAAGAACCGAAAAAAAACTTGCGTGGCTCAAAGGCAAAATGTAGTTTAAAAAAACTAAGATATACGCTTTTATTTAATAAAATGAACTAAAAATTAAAAAAACATTTTGAATGTTGTTTTTTTTTTGGTCCAGCCAATAAATGGAAACAATCTTCCTTTCGAAATGTAAAAAACCGTTGGACTCTTTATTTATATTCTTAATTTTCTGATCACGGAACTTTTCTTTGCGCCCCACTTTTTCATTATGCTGCTCAACGAGGTGCTGTCTAAATTTGCGATGAAAATTTTTCAATTGGGGATACGTTCACAATGTCATCCGCAACAGATTTTCGGTGGAAACAGGAAAGAAACTCGTGAGCATTTATTTTACTATGCGAGCGGCAGATGAAATCCTGAGTGGTCCAGTGGTCCGAATTGCCGAGAGGTGAATCAACTTCGACGAATTCCTGCACTGGATCAGAAGTGCAGTGAAGAGAAGTGAAGAAGATAAAAAGATCCTTTATCAGCAACATCAGCGACTCTAGTGGGATGCTTCACAATTTGATGTATATTATTGGTGTCTGCAAAGAGCTCGACGTGCTTGCCAGAAACACTGATGCCATTTGATTATGTCAGCCAGTTTACTTTGTGAACATTGAAATCACCTGCAATGATGATTTCACACTCAGGATTGGACAACAAAAAACCCTTCGTTGGAGCCTTCGTTACTTGTGTTAGAGCTTCTGTATAAGAAGCAAAAGAATATGACGTGGCTTCGGAAGATGATTTTAATCCAAAGAGAGTTAAAATCTGAAGCTTTTACACATTTTATAATAGGCCAGATCATCCCTAACATAGATGGTAATGCCTCTATGGGGAGAGAGATTACGCACTAAAGTATTCCCCGATATCTGGTAATGACCTAAGTCAGTATCGAGTGATATTTGGGTTTCACTAAGTGCGAAGATTGGCGGTTTGGAATTATTTAAGTGGCACTCAAAAAAAGAGAAATTCGCATGAAGTCCATGAGTGTTACAGAAGTCAATAACAAAGTTTGATTTGTAAGGGGACTTCGGTTGCGCCTGTTCAATCGCCATATTCTAAGGGATATTTCCGAAATCACATCTGCCGCAACCATCAGACTCAATAAAAACTGTCCGCGTCGAAGTCTTATGCCTTTTAAGACGGGGTAAATTTTATCGTGGGCGCGATACTTGCTGGTCCAGGAGTAGTGTGTGGGCTGGCGGAACAAGGGTGCTTACTTCTGCTATTTGTTGGTCGGGTCTGTTGGCTATTGTTCTTTTTTTTTTTTTTTTTTTTTTTCAAACATTTGTTGTGGGTTTTTTTTCACTATTTCACCGTTTTGTTGCTTTGTATGGATTAGTTGTTTTTCTTCTTGAACTAAAGAATTCTTCAATAAATTAACATTTGCTTTCCATTTTATCTAAAATCCATTGTTATTTACACTGATTTCTCACTTGGTCGATCAAAAAAATCCATGTAGAGAACTCGAATTTTTTCATGTAACGTGCCATCCCAGCTTATAATAGAGTTCTTTAAAATATCCATACTTAAATTATTTTAAAAAGAAAGCTTTAACGACGTTTTTTCTGTGCACTGTGTTAAGCCACGAATGGAAAAGATGAAGAAATTACGTAAATTTATTTATATGACGATAAACACAAAATCACAAAAATTAAATTAACAAAAATATTTTTGTAACGTATTAAAGATGGGACTGCTGGTGTCCACAAATAAAATAAATAAAATTTAGATCATGCACTTAAAAAACACCAAAAATAAAAACTTACAGTTTTAATTAGTTCATCAGCTTTTGGATGCCCTCGATACAATAATCCTTGGGCTATCCAACTTAAAGCATTTAGTGATGTCGTCCTTTCCTCTTTAGATTCATTTTGCAGTTGGCTAACAACTGAGTTAAAAATGCCCTCATTTCTTTCCGTAAGTTCAGCATTATTAAATATACCAGCAAGCATGCTATTACACAGCTCCTGCATTCGTTCATCATTAGCTACTAATGAATATGCAATTAAATCTTTAACTAACTTTTCAAATAGTTCATGTGAATCAATATCTCCTTGCATAAAACCAAATATTCCTCTTGTTAAAAATAAATCTGCATCTACATCAAGATTTATAGTGGGTAGAAATTTATCGACAACATTCCTCTGATCAGTTTTGTTCAAGTGACGTGTAACAATACTTAAAATGTTTGAAATTTCTACTAAAATATTGTAAGATAACTTTTTTTGGCGTGCAAAATCTATCATTTTCTCGATTATATTAAACTCTGACCATAGCTCTTCTTTTATATTGTTATTTTGTGCAGAGTTTAAAATTGCTTTAAGAGCTGTAAGAGCAGCTTCCTGTGATTCTGTTTTTTGACTTTCATAAATATTTTTCAAAATTAAATTTAAAATAATGATTTTAAATGAATCAGATTCGATTAGAATCGATAAATTAGAATAAATATTTCGCTGCGCTGATTGTGTGAATGTTTCGAAATTTTCTATAATCATTGAAATGCATTGTTCCTTCAACTCGTCTGGATAAATAGATGAAAATCTTTGTACAATCTTTCTAAGTACTTCCTTTTCTTCTGCAACTAAATGTTTATATAAAAATTTATAAGCTGTGCAGCGGCCCTTCTCATCAAGAATGTCACATACTTCTAATAAACAATGCATTACAGCTTCATTAAGCTCCTTATCGCATTCGTTTCCTTCCATAAAATCTTTCAATACATTTTGAATTTTGTCATAAACAAGCGGACTTATTGCGGTTTTTGCTGATCGCGATATACAAACTTGCAATATTTCCGTCATTGTCGAAACAATTTGTACAGATTGTTCATTATCACAGTCGTTTGATTCTAACTTTAGCAGGAGTGGGCTCAATGCCTTTTCAGCGGCGAAAAATGGATCTCCTCTTACACATACAAGCATTATTGCACTTGCTGGTACAAATAATCTATGGTGTGGATCGCTGAAGTGTGCTAAAACTGCAGCAAAAATAGTTGTCTGAAAATTCTTGCTTATTTCCTTGTCAGTTGATGCATTGCATAAAATGCTGTGTAGTGTAGCTAACGCTGATTTTTTAACATCAACATTGTTGCTACCTGGAAGAAGTTCCGACATTAAAGCTTTCCATATCGGATCAAAATGTTCCTGAAGAGCAGCTGCTGGATATTTATCAGATAGACGTTTCTAAAAAAAAAGAATTATACTAAATTAAACCACATTGTAAGCTTATAAGTTACAATCAAATCCAATGAATCAAGCTTAGCCAATATTAAATCGCTATCCAATTTATCTAATGTTAATTCAACTGTCCATGGAATGAAGTCACGAGACGCAGCGAGACATTCGGATAATTTATCGGCTAAAATTTCTCTGGTAATAGTTTCGGCCTCTATTGTGGTAGGTGTGAAATCAATTGGAAAATAGCAAGCAAAAACTTCAAACATTTCTTGTGTTAGGTGGTAAAGTTGATACTTTTGTATAAATTTGTACATGAATTCGTACAAGAAAAGTAAATTTCTCGGATCCCGTTCTCCATCAATGGAATTTATAACTCCATATACAAAGTCCACTCCGATTTCTTTGATATCTTGAAATAAAAAAAAAAAACATAGAACACCTTCAAACGTGCATACGAAAAGACAATAAATACCTTCAGCATAATTGTTGGAAACAAATTCCAATATTTCATAATATTTTTTTCTATCTGCTCTGGTTTGACTCTGGCATGAAGTATGCTGGAACAGATTTGTTAAAATTTTCTTCACTGACCCTGCAGGAATGTTTTCCATTTTTAGAATAAGATCAAGGCCACGAAGGACAGCTGGCAGTACACTATGGTGATCTTTAATTCTATCAGAATAAAATGCAACTATGAATCCTAACTGGACTTCATTTAAGTAATTGGTGGGCATATGTGATATAATCTCTGATAGCAATTTTGTGCCATGGGATCGTAGCTCCACGGAAGGCGATACTAAGGCAAATCCTAGATTCTCAACTAGGACATGAATTTCATATAGTCCTTTCAAAATATCTGAGGAACATGACAACTATTATTATTAAAAATGCACATTTTTTCGTGAAAACTTACCTCCACAGATTTCTTTAGAAATTTCTAGAAACTTCTCTTCATCTTCAAAAATGCCTTTTATATATGATTCATTTAAATAATCTGGAGCCCCCATTTTTATTACTTGAAGGAAGAAAGACCCTTCTTCCTTTCAACGCAAGCTGTAAAAAACTGAGTGCGCTTAACCTCAAAAAGTTTGACATATTGTGGATATGTCAAATCAAAAGGATGAGGAGGGGGCATTTAGATCGAAAGAAGTCTTATTTTAACTAATTTTATTAATTTTTCCTATTACATAACATCTACCACATAGCTCTTTGAACTCCAGAAAGCTTGTTATAATCTGCAAGGTGCCTCCAAACGATTCTACTTAATCTCCATCGGTGCACTACACCACGGGGACGAGAAGTTAGGGCACATCTTCCGCGTACGCGAGTTAAACAGGAATCTCGAGGTAAAGCGGCAATTTCTTCAGAAGCTAACTCCCGAAATTCAACTGGTAGAATGTTATTCTTTCGTAAAGAATTAATGCGAAGTCTTTCCTTAGCATATTCGCCTACACATTTCCGACGCTTTACATCCTTGATCATTCTCCAGTCCGCGTACTTTGTCCGCACTTGCTGAAACTAGTGCCAAAATTCTTGTTATCATACAGTTGTACATTTGATTATACTAACTTACCCCATAGTTAGAAATTCCAATAGATTTACTAACAATCTGGGCAAAATTAAATACACTTGGAAAAAGAACCATTACCGGTATTTATGATGTGCACAGAACCAAATATGCTATGTTTATAGGTGAAATTCGGAACACCATTCCAAAACTAAATGCGGATTGAACATTTATTATTCAACAAAATATTTATTCATTCATAAATAAAATTAAAAAAGCACGATTATAATCGTCGTTATTAAATTTATGCACATATATTATAATTAAATCTTACACAAGTAAATCATTTAAAAATCTTGAAAAATTTGATCAAAACTCGAAATGTATTAAAACGAAACGAAGTCAACGATGCCTTTAAAACTAGAAGAAGAGAACAGGTGTTATTAGCTGTCAATAAACAAAAAAACGTTGTTTGTTCAATAACGAAAATTTTGTTAAATCTCAAAAAATGGGCGAAGATTTAATAATTGAAAATATATGTGACCGATTACGTAGTGCAGAAAGGCGAGAACGTCAAAGGGCCTTAAAAGAACTATTAGATTATTGTGAATTTAGTGATAAAACTAGCGATGAAGTCGCCGATATTTACGACAAATGTTATCTTCATATTTTAAATTGTTACTACGATAAATATGAAAACTGCCGGGAGCTGGCCTGTGAAGTTGTAAATGCATTTATGAAAAAACTACCAGAGAATGATTATTATCTTAAATATATAATTTCGGCAACAGCAAGGCGAATAGGCAAGAAGGAAATCATCGAGGACAGTGAGGAAATGCGCTTAATGCTTCTAACATCGCTTAATTCATTAATATCGAAATATACATTTACTGAACAATCGGATCCCTTGCATGACTGCTACAATGATATTATTGATATTTTATTAAAATGCCTTAAAGATCCTTTTCCAGCGGTTCTGCGAGAGGCTTGCTCTTGCGTGAATAATTTATCCAAAGCCACAAAAGCATTCCATTACAGAGTAGAAGCCTTGTCTGCCCCATTGACTGTAATTATGCATCATAAGCATTCCGCTAATCGAATTGCAGCAATAGACGCAATGGGGACGGTAGCTCTTCATATCACTACGAATACAGAATGCATTGGTCAAATCTTACAAGATATATCGCCTCTTCTGATGGATCCAGTTCCTCAAGTTCGTTTAGAATGTGGAAAAGTTGGATGCCGTTTATTACTGGAATTAAAAGACCGCTATTCATTCTTTGATCGCATTTTACCTCTGGTACTTTGCTGGTAAGTGTATATGTCGTAAGATTTTGCCTATATTTTTTTTAATTTTTGTTTTGGTTTTGCTTTAATTTCACTTATATTTCTTTTGATATGCTAGCTTTAAGAATTTCGCTTTACCTTCTTCTATTATTTTCCTTTCCTCTTTCTAATGCTTCACCTTTCTCTTTGCTGTCTTTATTGTCTTTCTGCATGTGTGGTTCTGCTACTGGCTCTGTTGCTCATTGTTTTTGATGGATTTCTCCAATCAAGTATACAATGAAGGAATGCTACTGAATATCCTCTGCTCCTCGTCCTCAGGGCTGAATATATGTACCATTAAAACTAGAAGCCTGAGAAATAAAATGGATGAACTAAAGTACTTGTTCGATATCACTAAACTACATGTTATTGTAGTCAATGAGACGTGGCTGAATCCAGATATCCCAACTTCTTTGCTTCCTTGCCTGCTTTTTGCATGCATCGGAATGATCGTATGAGTTGTACTGGGGGTGGTATTGCAATATATATCACCTCCTCTCTGTCCTCAAAGGTAGTTGGCCAGTCCTTTTTTTCTTCCTTCTTTATTCTCCCTTAACACCTCATAGGACATAGGGCGGAAACAGTTGCTCTCCAGCGGTCTCTAATTTTTTGCGATAACTCCCAGATCCGACCAGGATCTCCCAGTTGTTGCGGCTTCTGCTACTAGGGTTCTCCTCCACGTTGTTCTAGCCCTTCCGACTCGACAGGCCTTTTGCGGATTCCAGTTAAGGGCCTGTTTGGCTAGATTCTTGTTTTCACGTCGCAAGGTGTGGCCAATCCAATTCCATTTCCTTCGCCTGATTTTGGTCGTCTATTCTTTCTTAGCCGAAAAATTGAAATTTTAGGATACGACGTTTCGCAACCGTAAAAAAGAACTGCATTAGCGTTGGACTTGAACAGGCACATGCGCTTCGTGCTTTATTTATTCTGGAACTGAAGTCTTCTTCTGGACCCGCCATTTTCGATAATAACACTAACGAGGTAGCAGAATTTATCTACCAGTTCCACGTCAAGGTCAAGGTTATTCAGTCAATGGTGTTTGCAGTTATCCGCATTTCTTTTGTTTTAGTCGGATTTAACCTTAAGCCTGCTGCACTACTTTCTGTTGCCAAATTGCTTAACATGTTTTTCAGGTCCTGATGTCTGTGGGCCAGCAAACATATATCATCCGCGTAGTCGAGATCCTAGGGCTTTTATCAATTCAATTATTTTATCAGTCAGTCCACGCTGTCGTAGTGCCTGCCATATAAAGCTCCTATTAACCAAGTCGAACGCTTTCTCTTAGTCTACGAATGCAAGGTAAAGGGGGGATGGTAATTCAGTGACTGCCTCACTATGATTCTCAAGGAGGTCTATACATCTTTTTCAGCTGCTTTACCATTGGCCATGGCGGCGAAGAAGTAATCTCTCCATCTTTGAAGTTGCTTCTCGTCGCTGCACAGCAACCTTCCATTCGCACTCTGCTCTGGCATGCTGTATTTTTATGTGGTAAAGTCAAGCCTAGGAATTACCCTCTGTTCTACTAGTTTGTCATGTTGTGCGAGTCATGCTCAGTCTCTAGTAGTAAGCTTGATTTGAAGGATAGAGTAGAAAGGATAGGTTATGGGTCTGGAAGGTGCGTTAGTAGATGTCGATGAACCTTGCGTTTGAATTCTGAGATGTTATATGGATTCGGAAACACCGACTGTGAGAGACAGTTCCACAATCGAGTTCTATGTATAAACAAACTACTAAAACGTAATGTGCGCGAAGAGGAAGGCTGTAGCGTGTGGGGATGAGCCGAATTGAGTCTTGTGTTGCGGGAAAAAAGTTGCCGTGTAGGCAGGAGGTTTCTAATTTCAGTGGAACAGTCGCTATGGTAAGTGCTGCTACATTCCTACGGTACTTCAAGGGTCGATGGAGGAGCAAAGAGTGCTATCGGCAATGAGTTTGTTTAGTGATTTAGTACAGAACCTTACTGTTGCCTGTGTTTGCCGCGTTTTCAGCTTTTTCAGCCAGCTCGTTTATCTGCTGTCTTTTATCCGGACGCTTCTTTTTACCTCTCGGTGTAATTGAGAGTATTCCCGTTTGTAACGGTGTCACCTGACCGTTGCTGAAAACAATGTGGATCAGGTTCTTTTTTTAATTAAAAAAGTTGGTTCGATTTAAATTACTTTATTGCTTATTATTTTCTCTTTTAAATATTGTATAAATTCTATATGGTTCTAAATCCTTAATTTTTATATATATACTCGTATATTATATATTTATTTATCCAAATATTTTAGTTTGGGCCAATTCCCTGGTTAGTTTTTTATTATTCTTTCAGAAAATAATTATTTAACCTGAGGCAAATGCACTCAAGGAAAAAATAATAAATTTTCCTTATTAACTTATCTATACAATTTCTCAATTGGATAGATAAGTTACTTCAAAAATTTTTTTATTAAATTTCAAAAATTTTAAAAAATTCGTTTTTTTAAACACTCGACCTATTCTATCCTAACAAAGAGAAGACGGTGAATACTCGCCTTCTATATAACCCTACTCTATACGATGTGGGCAACGCCACTGCAAATTCGCGATTAAAATTATAAAAAAAAACTCTATGGATGCTTGATGGTGGGCAATGCCACAGCTTTTACTTGCACAGATCAAAAGCCCCGCACTGTAATTGCGTCGGGTTTATATTTCCCCCGGCTGTCCCCCCACCTTGCATTGATGACAACCTTTGCCAAAATTTCAACTGGGCTACGCGTAAAATATGGCGACGACTTATTTCGCTCGTTATATTTTTAAATTATTTCAAGTTTTAGTACTTTGAAAAGCTTTTCGTTTGACAAAAGCTTTTTTTGACAGTTCGTGTAAATTTTGTGCGCGAGTGCGGTGTGTTTGTTTTTGTTAAGTGTTTTAAATTTCGGTTTTTATGTGTTTTCTGTGAAAAATTATTTATTATGGTGAGTATGTTACTCTTATCAGCATAAGTTATATGTTTAGTTTTGTTTTATATGTTATATTTTATGTTATGTGTTACTTTCAGTTTTTATGTTCTAGTTTGTTTACATTTGTTTTTAAATGTTTGTTATGTTGCTATTAGTGTTCTTGTTTATATGTTTATCATGTTATTATCTTTTGGTTCATATCAATCAATTATTTATGTTTTTATTTCTTTTTCTTTTTAGGCTGCTTCATCACAATGTAAGAGTTCGAGTTGATTATTGGAGCCGATTTCAGGTTATGTTTATATGTGCTTTCTTTTGTTTTTTTTTTTAATTAATTCTTTTATTCTTTTTTAGCAATTTTTATTGGAGTAATAGTTACATGTTTCGGACCGAAACACCGTTTAAGTTGATGACGTTTGTCTGGGTCGCTTGAAGAGTTCACGTTATTTTTGAGGCGCTTCTACGTTCTATTTTTGCCAGGCTGTGCTATGCTTTTGCTACTATCAAATGGTGGTCATTTCCAATGTCTGCTCCCCTAAAGCTCCTGACATCTTCTAGAATAGTTCTCCATCTACCGCTGATGGCCACGTGATCTATCTGGTTTCTCGTTCTACCATCGGGCGATACCCAGGTCTCTTTGTGTATCTTCTTGTGACAAAAGTAGGTGTCTACCACAATATAAGAAGGACGCGCCGTTTGGGCAGATATGTTCCCCGCGCACCGCGCGGGGGTGGGATTAGGGCTTGCTAACAGAGCTGCTAGGTGTTCGTCTGCAGTAACTCTCAGGTTTTAACAGAAGTGACAAATCGGATGCCACTACTTTCCGAAGTCTTTGTTAGCCATGGCCCGGTGCAAGTGCACCATTAATAGCTTTGAAAGCCCCGCC
This sequence comes from Thereva unica, assembly GCA_949987705.1. Classification (NCBI taxonomy): domain Eukaryota; kingdom Metazoa; phylum Arthropoda; class Insecta; order Diptera; family Therevidae; genus Thereva; species Thereva unica. The sequence goes on from OX465283.1 coordinate 51,525,853, forward strand.
CCTGACTAGCTTTCTTTTTCTCTATACTCTTACCCACTTCAATCTTAATTTTAAGTTTGTATTTCTCTCCAATTATTACTTGAACTTTAATTTTAGTTCTGATTTAATTTTCAATTTTAATCCTAATTTGAAGCTTTTACTCCAAAAGCTGTAAATCTTGTGTGCTTTGTTTGAAAATATTTATTGTTATTATTTTGTAATTTTCAACAAACTCGATTATTATCCTCTAAATTAGTTTGAAGGACGACTCACCAGAAATCGTAGCTACAATCGAAGAAAGTTGGATCAAATGTGGAGAACTTTATTTCGAAGAAAATGAATCTGAATTAAATAAAAAAATTATCGCGGACAATCCGTCTGACAATTATCCTAAAGATGTCAAAAGACCGACTCTTGGCTGTCGTTCTATAGTTGGCAGAAGCTTCAGGACTGTAGGTGCAATCTTACGGGAAATAACAGATTGGAAGGACGACGTAAGGCTGCACTCTCTAAAGTTATTATATCAATTTATATTGCACGCTGAAGATGCAATTTCCACTAAATTTATGGAAATATATACTGAATTATCAAAAGTCTGTAGTGACATGGAACCTCCTGTAGCTAAAGAAGTACAAAACATTTAGTTCTGGTGAATTCTTAAAGGATTACTATCATTCATTTTCAGGCTCTTAGAGTATCAGACTTACTTGGAAGAGTTTTACCGGTTAATGAATGGCTTCATCATGCCTTAGAAAGCTTGAAAAAGAAGGCCAAGCTGGGATCTCTGAAATGCTTTTATGCATTATTTGCTGCCTCAGATAATTATAACAAGGATGATATTGAAAAAATTGCAGAAATTATAAGCGATCGTGAATACAGTCACAGCTATCAGGTTTATTAATATATCTACAATTTTTTGTAACTTTTTTTATGCGTTTTATTTTAGCCTGAGTTTCAATTGTATCTACTAATGCTAGTAGAAGTACTTTGGGATCGCTATAGCAATGACATGGATTCAGTAGAATTAGCAATGCAGATCATGGATTTGGAAAAAACAAACAAGACTGAAGAATATATTTATCATGTAATAATTAAAGTAATGGCGCTATCATTAGATGACGTAGAAAGTAATATCCACCAACTGATTAATAGAATCTTAATAAAAATTGCTGAACAAACTGAAACGTCCATAAATAATTTACATTCGAAATATTTAAGATCGGTTTTGGCAACATTTGATATTTTAGACGTTGAACTAGATGAAAATAATGAAGTTATATTATTATTAGCTGGGATTATAAAAATATGCGGATTTCAGCCGGCATATTTTCCAGAAATGAAAAAAGCAATTTTAGATATTTGGAAGAATAGCGATAGTCAAGCTATAATAAAAATATTTAGTGCAATATCAATAGCTATGTTGTCATGGGGCCTTTCAATGTCTGTTGACGGTGAATCTAGTGAAGATTTGTTAAATGGATTTGTAAAAGAAGTCGTTAAACCACATTTACGCTGGAAGCCTGGACATAATGCTGAAGCATTGCGATCAATTGCTACAGCTGTACTGTCTTCTATTGCGCAAGGAGCACCATTGGAAGTAAATATATATTATTATTCTTAATTACTTTAAATTATTAACATACTTGCATTTAGGCCCCTAAAATATTCCCAAAACTAGCAAAACATTTTACATCGCTAATTGAGGATCAAAATGTATCCACTAGAATATACGCGATGCGTTGTTTTATGAATTTTGGAAAAATAAAGTATGAAGAAATGAATAAAGTTGGATTTGGTAAGAAAAAACACAATAATATAAAATAATTTTTTTTATGCAATACATATTCCATTCCTTTTAGCTATTCTCCAGCGCTTAGATGATCCAAGTAGTGAGGTTCGAATTTGGTCTGCACGTGCATTGTGTAGATTAAATATATGTGAAGATGAGAGTGACGTTCTGAATGACTGGCATAACTTCATCAAAAGGATTCTATCTATGTTATTACTGCACCTAGATGGACCAGATATAAAATTAAAGGATGTTATAATAGGTAATACATTTACTTTTAAACTACATGCTATTATTTAATGTGTGCAATTTTTTAAAACTTAGAATCGCTTCTTTCGTTGAACAAACAATATCCAGAATTGTTTGAAAAGTCTTACAAAGAAACACTGGAAAAATGCGGCAATAGCAGCGATATTATTTCTCTGCAAAAATATATTGTTAATGATAATTAAATGAGAGAATAAGTTTGATGAGCTAATGCCTCTTAAATTATGGAATTTTAATATAATTTTTTTTAGTAAAACTGTTTGTAAGCCTTACATGTCTCTAATAAAATAAATGCTTAAAATTATTTTGTGTCTTGGCATTGTCATCCTAGATAAGAAGGGGCCCTGTGCTGAAAGTCGAGTCGTGTGTTGTGACAAGTCGTTTGAGCCTGAAGAAAGTGAATTTTCAGTCAAATAAGTGTATTACTATCTAGGATAAAAGAGGTAATAAACCGAACGCATAGAAGGCAGCAGGCTGGATTCAGGAATTGCCGCTCATGTATAGTTCATATTAACACCTTGAGAATTGTAGTGGAGCAGTCTATTGAATTACGATCCCCCCTTTACCTTGCTTTCGTAGACCATGAGAAAGCGTTCGACTCGGTTAATAGGAGTTTTATATGGCAGGCACTACGGCAACGTGGACTGCCTGATAAAATAATAGAATTGATAAAAACCCTATAAAAAAATTTCAAATGCAGAGTTCTCCATAATGGAAAATTATCCGACAGCTTTGAGGTGAGTTCAGGAGTACGACAAGGATACCTACACCTTATAGTAATAAACACCATCACCTTATAGTAATAAACTTTGTCGGCGCTAGATAGTAGAACAGGCGGTATACAATGGGGTTTGCTATACCGCCTTAAGGAGGGACGAAAAAATGCCTGAAGATTGGGAGCAAAGCGTTATCTGCCCAATACACAAGAAAGGAGATAAATTCAACTGTGGAAACTATAGAGCTGAAGCCGCAATAAGTGAATACCAGCTGGATTCAGAAGAAATAAATCAACAATGGATCAACTTTTTTCGAAAAGGTAAATCTTCCGAAAATTATGGGTAGACAACATCAACATGTATCAACTTTTCATCGACTTCAAACAAGCTTACGACAGCATTGACAGGGAAAAAATGTATGCGGCAATGCTGGACCTAAACATACCCCTAAAGATAGTGGAACTGACGAAAATGACAATGGAAAATACAAGGTGTACAGTCAGAATACAAGGAGAATTGACGGAGTCCTTCCAAGTCAAGCAAGGCTTAAGCAGGACGACGGGCTGGCACCCATGCTATTTAATCTCTGCCTAGAAGGCGTAATTCGCAAAGTAAACATTGATGTGAACGCAACCCTGCTTAGTAAATCTAAACAGTTGGCAGGATATGCCGACGATATAAACTGCCTTGCTGTCATACATTAGAGAAATATTCACGGAACTAGAAGATGGAGCCAAACATATAGGGCTGCAACTAAATGCCGACAAGAGTAAGATTTTAATTCAGTCAAGGGTGGATATATGAAAAAGAACCCACAACACTAGTTGGGGGAACATAACTTCGAACTGGTAAATCAATTTAACTACCTGGGGTTCAAGTCAGCGAAGACAAAGATGAAACGATAGGCGTACAAAGAAGAATAACAGAAAAACAAAAATAGGAATCTACAAAACTGTCATAAGCACAGTAGCTGCGTATGGATGTGAAGCATAGAGTATCTCCCAAAAATCCGCGGACAAGATGGACATATTTGAGAGGAAGGTTCTCCGAAGGATATAAGGCCCAATCAATAAAGACAATGCATGGAGAATACGCTACAATCACGAATTGTACGATCTATGCACAGAGTGTAAACTCTCGACACATGCCAAGCTACTGCGTTTACGTTGGGCCGGTCGTGTCCAAAGAATGGATGACTCAAGGGTACCAAAAAAGCCCTGTATCTACTACCAGATGACTGCTCAATACAAGAAACTGGAGACATGCTGAGGAGTAGAGAAACCTTTGGAGGAAGAAGCTGACGGAGGCCAAGACTCGAATTAAGCTGTAGAGCCATTGACGAAGAAGACTGCCTTAAGGATCTCGACAACGCGGATGATATCTGTTTGCTGGCCCACAGACATAGTTTGGCAACAGAAAGTAGTCCAGCAGGCTTAAGGCTAAATCCGACTAATACCAAATAAATGCGGATAAATGCAAACACCATTGAACGGATAACGCTGAATAACTGTGCTGTGGAACTGGTAGATAAATTCTGCTATCTCGGTAGTATTATTACCTAAAATGGCAGGGCAGAAGAGGATGTCAGTTCCAGAATAAATAAAGTACAAAGCGCATATGCATGTCTGTTCCGCATATGGAGATCAATGGAGATCTCAACTAACACCAAATTGCGGCTGTTTAACTGCAACGTTAAGACAGTTCTTTTGCACGGTTGCGAAACTAGTAAAGTCACCCAATTCATCAAAGGGCTCCTACAAGTTTTCTTCAACAGATGCCTACGTCGTATCCTAAAAATCCACTGGAAAGATAGAATTTCAAACGAAGAGCTATGGCGCCGTGCCGGCCAACAAAGGACAGACGACCAAATCAGGCGAAGGAAATGGAATTGGATTGACTACACCTTGCGACGCGAAAACGAAAATATAGCCTAACAGGCCCTTGTCTGGAAACCGCAAGGATCCCGTCGAGTCGGGAGGCCTAGAACAACGTGGAGGAGAACTCTACTATCAGAGGCCGCAACAACTGGGAAATCCTGGTCGGAGCTGAGAGCTGTCGCGCAAAACAGAGTCCGCTGGAGGGCAACTTTTTCCGCCCTAAGCATTGCGACATAAACGACAGCACATTTGGGGTGCTGACAGTCGTTTTTATTGTAGTTTTGTAGTCACATTTTGTCGGGCTGTTTGCGTTTGGGAAGAAATAATAACATAAATTTTTTTTATTCTTCGCGTTTGCCGAACAACAAGAATTTAACTAAAATTGTTTATTCCTCACGAAACACAAAAACTTAGCACATACAGGCCCTTGTGCTGAAAGTCGAGTCATATGACAGTCACATGTATATGTCGTTGTCGTCTCATTTTTTAGTTCGCAAATATTTGTGTAATTTACCAGCATATCTCTGCCCCTTAGCCACATCTGGATCTGGTTTTCTAAAATTCAAACTTATGTTTGGAATTGTTTTCTATTTGTAATTTTTATTTTGAAATTATTATAAACTTAAAATTAAACACTCCAAAATAACAAATATGTATTTTTTTTTTCAAATTTTCTTATTTTGTCACTAACGCAAACAGCCCGACCAAAAGTGACAACAAAACTACAATAAATACGACTGGCAGCACACCGAATAAGCTGTCGTTTATGTCAGCAGATTTTACACGATAAGAATCGACCATCAGCACACCGCTCTATTAGCCTCACTTCTTATGACAGCAAATACGACCTTCAGCACAGGGACCACACTCTCAGACTCCTGTGCTGACAGTCGTAATTTTACTGAAACGACAATTTCATCAACTCAAACGACTTGTCACACCACCCGACTTTTCTCACACCAACTAAAAAACGGGACGACATCGACATCTCCATGCGACTGTCATATGACTCGACTTTCAGCACAGGGGCCCTCGATTCACCTGTGCTACTGAGACGGCAAGAATTTATGCGCGCAGATCGATCAGATCTTTTCTGGAGCTCATGGAAGCGAGACGGCTGACTATATCCTCCTGATTGGTCAGCAATCGTCTTCAATTGAAATAATAGCCAAATTGGACAATCGGTGTTCGGACATGTTCTGCAAATATGATTTTATTAATTTCAGTTTAGAGAATCTTCGCTCCGCGGTAACGACTCCAACTGGAATTGTACTCAAGACACGTAAAACAAGGTTGGGAAACAATATAAGGCCCCCAAACACGGTCAAATTGGATGTACATGCAGATTTTCATCAAACCCATAGGTGCAACGAGTTTTGATCGGCCGAACGGCTTACAATCGATAGTTTTGGTTGTACTCCGCACTTCTATGTACATCCATATGTGGATGTATCTTGTGTTTTGTGCGTCGCTGTGCAGAAATAAATATTATTTTAAAATCTTTTCGTGCGTTTTTTTTTGCACACCGATTGTGTTGTTCGATTTCGTATCGTGAGGCCTATGTGTTGATTTGAGTGACCCATACTGATTTGGGTGGCCCATTCAATGAAGCTAAAATTCAAATAATGATTTATATTTCCAAATTATTTATTTGCTCGTGAGGCCCTTAGAACACGGTGCCCTGTGCAGTTGCACACTCTGCACATATGCCAGCCCACTGGCCTTAAGTTCTATAAGGAATTAAAGGAGCATAAAAATGCAATACACCGTTAAAAGGAGATTTTGTAAAACTAAAGCAATTGTCATCCAAACTTTATAGTATTAGGCAATATAATTAGGGTACGCAATCCCGGAAGTTTTTCCCAATCCCGGGATTGCGGGATTTATTTTCATCAATCCCGGGATCTCGGGATACCCCGGGACTATGCCGGTTGCCAAAGATTTAATTTTTTCGCTATCGAAATTGCCATTTGCAATTGGTCATCCATTGAAATTGATTCTAATTCAGTTCCAGGTGGGTCAGTTACCTTAGCGCTCTCATCTTATCAGGATTTATAACTGACACCCTTTTTGGAATATTATGTAGACCTTTGCGTGTCGCAGCTGTCGATGGTATTTTAAAAAGCTCATCATCTTTCGGAACACGAGGGTTGTGGAGATATTTCAAGATTCCAGAGAGTTCTGTGCAAACACGTTGACGTATACGGATTCTGAGTGATGCTGCCAATTTTGCGCATATTGGAGCTCTCTTGCAATCTAATTTCTGCATCAAAAACTGTAATGCTAATTTTGTGGCCAAGAAATTAGAATCTTTACGGCACAATGCGACGACAGCCAACTTGACGGGCTTCAACGATGAAATGAGATCGGTGATGCAGATGAAATCTTGTTCTAACAAAACATCCGTGGATTGAAGGTCTAATAGACATTTATGAACAGCAGTCAGAAGACAAAATCGTTCCAATATCATAAACAGAATATTCCACTTTGCTCTGCAGTCTAGAAGAAGAGTCAGCTCTTCCCCTTGTTCTTCCCGAATGTACTTTTGTAGCGAATCATTTTTAATTGGTAATCAATTAAACATACGAACAATCTTCCGCACTTTTTCGATGGTAGGAGATATGTATATTGTCCGAGAGATCTACATGAGTTTCCTCTTCAACACACAGCAATTCCACTTCCACAGTCTTGTTGATGTTGACTTGGGAAATCTTCTTCATAATCCTCATCGTCTGATTCCCGTAAGTTGTCGGCTTCTGCTTCTAAGCAATCATCGACCTGATTTTCGTGCAGTTTTCTCTTATATAACACGTCCAAAAGTCCTAGCTGTATTCCAAGAGTAAGGCAAGTTGTTCCGCAGCATATTTTTTTTCAAGTATGTGTATGGCCAATATGCTAGCGCCATCTGTGGAGATGCACATGTTGTCGTGAGATACAAATGATATCCCTTTAGTCTTTTCTCAAGTATTTCTACACAATCTTCAGCACGAAACACGTACAAGGCCGAAATTCCAAAATTTGGATTCATTTCCATGGATATTGACGTTCATGTATCGAAGACCAAGCACTGACGTCTATTCGTCAAGCGTAATGTTGAACTTCCGTCCTTGCTTTTGGCCTCCTTCAATTTCTTCCACATTACTCGATCGGATTGCCTTAGCATATTCCATAGTCATTTTTCTCTGACTTTGGTAAATCGAAACCTTTCGCTTTTAGTGCCTCTCTTAGATCATCGGAAGTAGTGAATATTGCAAAGGGAGGTCCATCTGGTGCCACTAGTCGGGAAACCGTTGCTGCAAGAAAATTTAAAAATGGCCTCGATTACCAGATCCGACGGGAGGGAAGTGAGTGCGGATTTGACACTTTGCGATTCTCAAATCCGCAGTCCCGGATTGGTTTAAATCGAAAATTCGGAGTGAAGACTCACGCGATAATGAAATATATGATGTCGGATTATCTCAGGCGCATTTGTCGTTCAAATCCGCAGAAAATTTGTTGCGGATCACACTTTTACAGCGCGGAAAATGTCAAAAAGAAATTCGGCGTTGCGGATCTGAGAATCGCAAAGTGTCAAATCCGCAAAGTGTCGGATCTGGGAATCGAGGCCAATGTTTTTGCCTGTTGAAGCAGTGTCATCCTTCCTCCCTATTTTAATACTGTGTATTGCTTTCAGGTGTGCATGAAGCCCTTTTGTGGATCCACCTGTGGTTTTTATTATTTTTGGGAAATGAAAAAGGAATCAAAGCTTTACATCCATTGGATGATTCGCATATACCTCGGTTGAATTCGGCAAAAGTAGAGGCACACACGAAAGAATATAGAGAGCAATGGTCTGCACAGCCGAGCAAAATAAAGCCTGCTCGCTTACTTCAAATGGGATCCCTCGGGATCCCATTTGCGCCCATTTCGTGTTCGCTTACTTTTTCGGGCTCGAAAAAGAGGGGAAATTTTCGCTTCCCCTCTTGCCAATTTGTGCCAGTGCCAGAGGTTTTGAGTCCCGGCGACTGTGGATTGCTGTAAGCTTGTTCGCTTACTTAAAATGGGATCCCTCGGGATCCCGAGATTTTTGACAATAAAATTGAAGAGTGGGGATAAAAAAATGAAAGTAAGCGAACACCTTCTGGGCTGTTTTTGGCAAATCTAACCTAGAAATCACTTGGGTCTTCAAATTAATGACATAAAGCTATTGAAACTAATAATTTATGCATGAAATTATTTAAAATCTTGTTACTAGGCACCAAATAAAGAACTTATTTTCATCACGTCGTAATCGTTTTGGTTTAACATGATAATTGACAGTTCCTTTTGACAATTCAAATACACTACAAACAGCAATCCACAATCGCCAGGACTCAAAACCTCGGGCACAAATTTGCAAGAGGGGAAGCGAAAATTTCCCCTCTTTTTCGAGCCCGAGAAAGTAAGCGAACAGGAAATTGGCGCAAATGGGATCCCGAGGGATCCCATTTGGAGTAAACGAACAGGCTTTGTTTGTAGTGTATTTGAATTGTCAAAAGGAACTGTCAATTATCATGTTAAATCAAAACGATTACGACGTGATGAAAATAAGTTCTTTATTTGGTGCCTAGTAACAAGATTTTAAATAATTTCATGCATAAATTATTAGTTTCAATAACTTTACGTCATTAATTTGAAGACCCAAGTGATTTCTAGGTTAGATTTGCAAAAATCATCCCAGAAAGTGTTCGCTTACTTTCATATTTTTATCCCCACTCTTCAATTTTATTGTCAAAAATCTCGGGATCCCGAGGGATCCCATTTGAAGTAAGCGAACAGGCTTATGGAAGCAGCAAACAAAATTGGATTTTTCGTTGCGTTTGAAGATTATAAGTTTCATATTCAAAATAATTTAAATAAATAAATCACGTTTCAATCCGTGTCAATCTCGGGTTTTCGAGACCGCAAAAACAGCCGGGATCCCGGGATTGCGTTCTCTAAATATAATAGTTTAATTATTTTATTTTGATCAGAGTAATAATTGTTTCTCTATGGTTGGGCGGGTCATTTATTTGATAAGATAAAATTTAAATGAAGCGATTTTTACCTTCAGTGATGAAATATACACTTTGTAGATGTAGATACTTTGAAGATTTAATAATAAAATTTTGTGATTTATTTGTGTTAAATAAAAATAACTTTTATTATTATATTTCAAAGTAGTTTTTAAGGCACAGTACCTGTTACACAATTACAGGTTTGTGTATGGGCTGAGTGTCTTGTAGTAGCTCCTTTCCTTCACTGGTACTAGACTTTTAAAAAAGAAGAAGACCTTACGTCAAGTCTCGCATTCTCGCATAGTACGTAGTTGCTATTGCTCTTTGCATCTATTACCATAAGTATATTCTCTGTTTTCAGTGTGGAGTGAACGTCTCGATTGATTTTTTATAAAAATACTTGAGAACTCTTAATATCAGACAAATTTAAAGAAGGTAAAATTTAGTTGTTAGAATAATATCAGCAAGTATAAATTTGCACCAGTGAGTTAATTAATTCCCCCGCAATTAGAAATTGTTGTTTCTTCCCACATCCCCTAGAACCATTGCTGTTCGAGTTTCCGTGACTTGCTTATATTAGCAAAAATAAGTTTTATGTTAAAAAATTTTAAGTAAAAGCCTCCACCCTGTTTTTTGTTGTTGATAAAATTATGCGAGCGGTGATTTACTAACAGAAGAATACCCAACATATTCATGTGCCGGCATTTTTCATTAATATCATTTTAGAGATTAAAACAAAAGATAAAAAAGATATAAAGATATATTTAGAATTATGTGGGGTACAGTTATAAGAGGAGCTATTACTTTATTTCTACGTAATATGTACGCACTGTAATATGAGCATGAGCACTGTGTGCTGGGTTCATTTCCGTTATTTAAGAATTTTTTACCTTTTAAAGAAGAAACGGAAGTTGCGAAATCGTGTGTAGGTTTTTTTTATAACACGAGTGCAACGGCTGAAATAACATTTGTTAGGTAATGTTTAATAATAAACCGGTTATTATCGAGTATTGTCTCCGTCTCAGCTCTCCAGACCATTTAATTTTAATCGACCGGAAAATTGGTTTGCAAATATTATTGAAATTGTTTGGAATTCTATTGGTCTTTCTGGTCTATTCGTCAAGCGTAATGTTGAACTTCCGTCCTTGCTTTTGGCCTCCTTCAATTTCTTCCACATTACTCGATCGGATTGCCTTAGCATATTCCATAGTCATTTTGTTCTGACTTTGGTAAATCGAAACCTTTCGCTTTTAGTGCATCTCTTAGATCATCGGAAGTCGTGAATATTGCAAAGGGAGGTCCATCTGGTGCCACTAGTCGGGAAACCGTTGCTGCAAGAAAATTTAAAAATGTTGTTGCCTGTTGAAGCAGTGTCATCCTTCCTCCCTATTTTAATACTGTGTATTGCTTTCAGGTGTGCATGAAGCCCTTTTGTGGATCCACCTGTGGTTTTTATTATTTTTGGGAAATGAAAACGAATCAAAGCTTTACATCCATTGGATGATTCGCATATACCTCGGTTGAATTCGGCAAAAGTAGAGGCACACACGAAAGAATATAGAGAGCCATGGTCTGCACAGCCGAGCAAAATAGAAGCAGCAAACAAAATTGGATTTTTCGTTGCGTTTGAAGATTATAAGTTTCATATTCAAAATATTTTAAATAAATAAATCACGTTTCAATCCGTGTCAATCTCGGGTTTTCGAGACCGCAAAAACAGCCGGGATCCCGGGATTGCGTTCTCTAAATATAATAGTTTAATTATTTTATTTTGATCAGAGTAATAATTGTTTCTCTATGGTTGGGCGGGTCATTTATTTGATAAGATAAAATTTAAATGAAGCGATTTTTACCTTCAGTGATGAAATATACACTTTGTAGATGTAGATACTTTGAAGATTTAAAAATAAAATTTTGTGATTTATTTGTGTTAAATAAAAATAACTTTTATTATTATTTCAAAGTAGTTTTTAAGGCAAAGTACCTGGAGCGCGTTCAAAAACTTTACTATAGTAAACCACGAGGTAAGCTGTGGTTATGCTACATCACTTCACTTAACCACGAAAGTGGTTAATGTTTACTATAACCCGACCCACCTCCGATTTTTTTGAAATTTTTTTTATTAATGGTTTTTGGTCTGTAGAATCCATTTTTCAAAAAATAAATCGTCGCTCACTTACCGTTTTCGAGTTATAAATTTTTAAAGTTGTGAATATTCGGTTTGTGCTAAATACATAACCGCCATAATGAAAATACTTTGTTGGTTAGCGGAGGGCGGTGGAATCGTAAAAGGAGAAGTTTAAAGGGGGGTATGGGGGGCGGAGCCCCCTAAAATCGAAAAGGTTAACCTTGAAAGGGGGGTATGGGGGGCAGAGCCCCCCAAAATCGAAAAAATTAACCTTAAAAGGGGGGTTATGGGGGGCGGAGCCCCCCAAAATCGAAAAGGTTAACCTTAAAAGGGGGGTATGGGGGGCGGAGCCCCCCAATACGGGGGGATGGGGGGCAGAGCCCCCATTCCATAGAAGCGTACTTAATGTTTTTATTGCAACTTTTATTTTAGAAAAACATAGAAGATGATTTGTTATTTCCCGTTCGACACGAATGCTGGTTTCACAATTTTGTTGAATCCTTGCGCATGTTGACCAATGCTAAGATTCTCCTGGGGAGTTCCTAATTTTAGAAAGGCCAGTAAAATTATTTGCATTTTGGCTTCCGACATTAGTACTAGTTTCACGATTTTGCTGAATCCTTGCGCATGTGGACCAATGCTAAGATTCTCCTGGGGAGTTCCTAATTTTAGAAAGGCCAGTAAAATTATTTGCATTTTGGCTTCCGACATTAGTACTAGTTTCATGATTTTGTTGAATCCTTGCGCATGTTGACCAATGCTAAGATTCTCCTGGGGAGTTCCTAATTTTAGAAAGGCCAGTAAAATTATTTGCATTTTGGCTTCCGACATTAGTACTAGTTTCATGATTTTGTTGAATCCTTGCGCATGTTGACCAATGCTAAGATTCTCCTGGGGAGTTCCTAATTTTAGAAAGGCCAGTAAAATTATTTGCATTTTGGCTTCCGACATTAGTACTAGTTTCACGATTTTGCTGAATCCTTGCGCATGTGGACCAATGCTAAGATTCTCCTGGGGAGTTCTTAATTTTAGAAAGGCCAGTAAAATTATTTGCATTTTGGCTTCCGACATTAGTACTAGTTTCACGATTTTGCTGAATCCTTGCGCATGTGGACCAATGCTAAGATTCTCCTGGGGAGTTCCTAATTTTAGAAGTAAAATTATTTGCATTTTGGCTTCCGACATTAGTACTCGATTGTTTTCAATATGGCAGTTAACAATTTTCTGCTAACCGACTTCACACAACTTTAAAAATTCATAACTCGAAAACGGTAGGTGAGCGACGATTTATTTTTTGAGAAATGAATTCTACAGGCCAAAAACCATTAATAAAAAAAATTTCAAAAAAATCGGAGGTGGGTCGGGTTATACTAAACATTTACCACGAAAGTTTATGTTTAACCATGGAGGTTTTTGAACGCACCGTGGTTAACTACGTGGTAAAGAAAATTTAAAATTTTTTTCCATAAAATAGTGTCGGCTATTTGCTTCAATTATTTCCAATAATTATTTATTTAAAATAATCTCACAAATCCCACTTTGATTTGTTCATTATTAACATTAAAACAAATGTCAAAAAATTGTTTTTATTCTTCTTCTTCTTAACTATCGCTAACCATGCCCCCGAGCATGGTTAAAATTTAACTACACCATGGTTAACCACGGGAGTTTTTGAACGCCAAAAAGTTATGCTCGTGGTTATGTTGTTAACCACGGAGTTTTTGAACGACAAAAGTTTACCATAGTTAACCATGGTTAACCATAGTAAGGTTTTTGAACGCGCTCCTGTTACACAATTACAGGTTTGTGTATGGGCTGAGTGTCTTGTAGTAGCTCCTTTCCTTCACTGGTACCACTGACATATAGAATGGACAGCTCATGAGGAATTTTTCATGGCACCAATTTGTTCCATAGGCTACAAACCTTTTTTCACTCCATGTAAACACCGGAATCACTTTTGAAATTTACATTTTTTTAAATACGTACTTAAAACATTAAAATAACACAAATATTTTGTTTAAAAAAATTAATAAACACTATTTTCACTTTTTCACCTTTTAAAATGCCTTTTTTTCATTAATTTCCAAATTTTATGTGTATCTGATTTAAGTTCTTAACGCCTGTTTTAGCAACTGACATTCTGTATGTCAAAATCCGGGGGTCTATGGGGAAAAGAGCAAAAGATATAAACATCACTAGTGCAAAAGGGAAAATATAAAATCAGGTCTGTTTTTACTTGTCAGTTTGGGGGTCTATGGATGAGTGCGACAACTATACTTTTGGGTGCCATCGATTTGTATGGAATAATTTCAGATGAGCAGTCCATTATTATATGTCAGTATATATATTATATGTTATTATATGTCAGTGACTGGTACTAGACTTTTAAAAAAGAAGAAGACCTTACGTCAAGTCTCGCATAGTACGTAGTTGCTATTGCTCTTTGCATCTATTACCATAAGTATATTCTCTGTTTTCAGTGTGGAGTGAACGTCTCGATTGATTTTTTATAGAAATACTTGAGAACTCTTAATATCAGACAAACTTAAAGAAGGTAAAATTTAGCTGTTAGAATAATATCAGCAAGTATAAATTTGCACCAGTGAGTTAATTAATTCCCCCGCAATTAGAAATTGTTGTTTCTTCCCACATCCCCTAGAACCATTGCTGTTCGAGTTTCCGTGACTTGCTTATATTAGCAAAAATAAGTTTTATGTTAAAAAATTTTAAGTAAAAGCCTCCACCCTGTTTTTTTCCACACTTTATTTCTGCGTAATATGTACGCATTGTAATATGAGCATGAGCACTGTGTGCTAGGTTCATTTCCGTTATTTAAGAATTGTTTACCTTCCTTTTAAAGAAGAAACGGAAGTTGCAAAATCGTGTGTAGGTTTTTTTTATAACACAGGAGTGCAACGGCTAAAATAACATTTGTTAGGTAATGTTTAATAATAAACCGGTTATTATCGAGTATTGTCTCCGTCTCAGCTCTCCAGACCATTTAATTTTAATCAACCGGAAAATTGGTTTGCAAATATTATTGAAATTGTTTGGAATTTGTGGTATGTATTTTATATTTTTTTATTAAGTTTATTTTTTTTAATGATTATTATAATAATAATATTTTATTTTACTTGATTTATTCTGAAATTATGCAAACAAATATTGACCCGATTTTAAATAGTGTTCTAGTAAATTTTAAGTGATTTGTAGCGTGATCTTAGACCAATAAACTAAATATTGATGAGATAAAAATACTTGTGTTATTGCTTGTTACGTGCATAATATGATAATAAAAAAATGTAATCGGGAAAATAAACATATATATTTTTATTATAACTGCTTCATATGATAATCTGCTTGATAAAAATTACAAAACTGATAATATTCAAAGTTGTGAAAATAAAGAGTATAACATAGATATATAGTAAGGTTTTATGAAGTGACTGCCCTTCTTGCAAATGAAACGTATCTCAAGATAACTACGAACTGTTACGGAATAGTTCTTCCAAATAAACCATCAATTGCACCCTTGGTTACAATAAACACTATGATGTAATGTGACGGTTGACCTTAATTTTTAAGCCGCTATGCTCTATGTGCAAAATGATTAAGTTGAAGTATTAATTGAAATTAATTGATATGGGGTCGTCCATTAATTACTTAAAGCGATTTTGGGGATTTTTTGAACCCCGCTCCCTCTTGATGAGATGTCGTGAGACCGCCGTGTGTTTATCTGTGCTTGATTACATTGGCTTTATTTTAAATTGTCTTACAATAAAATCATCCCAGCACTAACTCAACATGCACCCAATATTTTTTTTTATGTGGAAGAGTTGAAGTTTAGGTGTCATCCGTTATACTGCCAGTCCGCCATGTTGTTTACCCGCTAACCAGGTGAATAAAGAGGTGCACCGTCCGTTGGGTGAAGACCCGACCTAAGCGGAAAAAAGGTACCCGGTTATTAATCGATTAAGTCGGCGAAATGCCTTATTAGCTCAGTGACTTCAATAGTAAAATATCATAACAGCACCAGCTCGACACGCACCCGTCCCATGTCTAACATAATAGAACACAACCGATCGAGCACAACTCCAACTTAAAGGCACAAATAGATTGATGCGACGCGGGTGTCTAGACCAGGGCTGGCCAAACCACGGCCCTTCGCCGGATATTGTGAGGCCCGCGAGATTGAACAAGATTAACAACATATTGTGTACTAGAAGGTTCCTTACTTTCTTACTTATTCCCCTTTAATCCCTCATGATGGGACATAGGGCAGAATGAGCCTTCTAGCGGACTCTGTTTTGTGTGACAGCTCTCAGCTCCGAACAGGACCTTCCAGTTGTTGCGGCCTCTGCTTATAGGGTTCTGCTCCACTTCGTTCTAGGTCTTCCGGTTCGACGGGATCCTTGCGGATTTCAGTCAAGGGCCTGTTTGGCTAGATTCTTGTTTTAGCGTGTCAAGGTGTGGCCAATCCAATTCCATTTCCTTCGCCTGACTTGGTAGTCGATCCTTTCTTGTCCGGCACCATTCAAGGCGGCGAAGAAGCAATCTCTCCATTTTTGGAGTTGCTCCTCTTCACTGCAGAGCAGCCTTCCATCCTCACTCTTAACAGCATGTTTTTTATTAGAATGCTTTCCCGAGAGTACGGCACTTACTGTTGCCTGTGTTTGCCACGTTTTCCGCTTTTTCTGGGAGCTCATTTATCTGGTGCGTCACGCCGGACGCTTCTTTTTACCTCCCGGTGTAATTGGAAGTATTCCCGTTCAAGTTGATGACGTTGGTGTGGTTAGCTTGTAGAGTTCACGTTATTTTTGAGGGCGCTTCTACGTTCAATTTTTTGCCAGGCTGTGTTCGAGATCCAGTGTTGCTGGTTTCTTTGGGTATAACCGCTGCTGTTAGAATAGCGCCCTTTGTAGTACTCCACAGCTCTTCAATGTTATTTTGGACAGAAACTCTTTGCTGGCTTAAGGTTTGTTGTAGTTTCCCAGCAAATTCTCGCCTTTTAATGCTGCCCCCGGTCTACGTTCAACCGTCTACGGGTTATGGCATCGCGTTGGACTTTTCTGATTGCGGCGATTTTGAGGCGAATAGTTGCTACTATCAAATGGTGATCACTTCCAGTGTCTGTTCTTCTAAAGCTCATAACATCCTCTAGAAAAGCTCTACATCTACGGCTGATGGCCAGATGATCTATCTGGTTTCCGTTCTAACCTCGGGCGATACCCAGGTCTCTTTGTGTATCTTCTTGTGACAAAAGTAGGTTCCATCTACCATGAGTTGGTGGAAACTACAAAAGTCAACGAAATGCTCACTGTTGCTGGTAGAAGTCAACAAAAAGCTCACCGTTGTTGACTTGGCCTATGCCTTGATTTTCTATTGTGTGTTCAAGGCCGGCGTTGTTGGGGCCGATCTGTGCGTTTAGGTCACCCATTAAAACAAAGATGTCTATGCAAAATGCTGTGGGAGAACGATTTGAAAAGAAACAAAGACTTCGATCTAATCCATTTATTTTCTAGCATTTAATTAATTATTAATCGATCGCAATGCAATACACAATAATAATTCAACTGTCCCAAATTCACGATCGATTCAACAGGATGTAATTCGCGGTCATGGTCATACGGAGGTTCAAGTGCAACTGGTTTGTTCTGCAATTTAGAATGCAGCAGCAGGTGATTGTATTTAGCACAGTTAGTTGGACAGCGGCTGATGACTAGCGTTCTTCAACAATGTCTCTTCTTGGAATAGATCGAAAAACCTCACTCGGTCGCATAACTGTCGTCGTCTGCATCTTCAGTTGGAGCGTAGCATTGGACTAGCGCGGTACTTCTTAGTTTGGTGCGCAGGCGCACGGTAATAATCCTCTCAGAAACTGGTGACTAGCTAATGCGGCTGGACCTGGCTTGTTTGGTGAGTATTACGCCAACGTCACTCCTTCGGCTTTCAGTTTTGTTTCTGCCAAAATCTAAGAAAGACTCACCGTTTGGGCAGATATTGTCCCCCGCGTCGGGCCATCTAGCCTCGCCGAGTCCCATGATCTTAATTTTATATCGATTCATCTCGTTGAGGACTTCATCCAGCCGGTCATCAGTAAGCAGTGTCCTCGCATTCCAAGATCCGAGAGCCAAGGTTGTGAAGTCCCTTACTCTACCGCATTTTCTCTATGGCTCCCTTGTACATATTTCTTTTGATTCGTCGTGTCATCAACGACTCAGGGTCGCATTTAATGATTGTCTGAGTATTGTTTTTCACCTCCGTAGATTTGATCATGTGTCCGACTTGCAAAATTCACTACTGGGATGTGGGCTCTTTCATTTTCGTTTCAGTGCCTACATAAAAAATTTTACTCTAAATGTCGTTGCTACCTCTCTGACATCCTTGTCCATGAAGTCATTCAAGCTGCTGATACCATTTCATCGTTCCTGGGTGGCTAATCGTTCCTTCTTTCTGCATGCGGTTAGATTTTGGAATAGATTTCCTCTACCTACCCAAAACATCAGCACAGCCACGACTTTCAGAAAGCAGGCATCTATTTGTCGGTCTTCTCTTCCAGTTTCACTCTAGTATGTTGTCCTATACTACTACTCACCTCTCCTTACTCTACCTATATCTCTTGTCTTTTCTTATTTCTCTGCAATTTTTTACTCTCTTATCTTAAGCTAGCTGTAAGAATTTGGTATTATTTACCATTTGTAATGTACTCGAAAATTTTGTACGCTGCCGAATAAATAAATACAAATACAAACATTTTCTCTTATCGAATTTCACATCAGGTTGAGATCAGGGGCCGTATTTGGTTTCTCGAGTCGACATTGTCTTCTGTCGATAAACAAAAATTGGCATTTGGAGACATGATATCGTCTCTTTACGTGTCGATAAAGACGTTTGACCATTATTAAAAAGCTCAATTTATGCATGCAATAAACTTATAACAATTTCTATTTTAATTAAATATACGTGGTTTGCTGCCCTTGGAGTAATACCACAATTTGATGGTTTTGTAAGGCCGCGCTTATCTGTCGATTTGGTCGTGATGCCAAATATCGTCGGATAAACAGTGATACCACGTATCTTACATTTTTGACGATATTGAGTTATGTATGTGAAAATTCTCGTCGTGAGGAGCTCTATCTAATTTGATATATTCTACCAATGTCATATTATCCGGTAGTCCGAAAATATCATATCAAAATAACTGAAAATTGTTTATTTCAATTATAAAATTAATTTTTTAAATGTTTTTTTTTCTCTCCTGGAAAATTGATTTTTTTCAGATACGGGGTATCACTGTTTAGCCGACGATATGAAACTTAGAGAAAGTCGAGAAGCTCTTTTTGTCGAGTCGATCCATCGGCTCGAGAAACCAAAAACGGCCCCAGTTTCCATTTCCACACTCCTTCTTGTTTTGTTTCATTATGAAATGTAGCAGAAACATCGACAATTTCTAATGATGGAAATAACAGGCATGATGCACTGCACTTTTCTGACGCATAATTCTTTCAAGGTCATCGACCAAACAACTGCATTTTCTATCGCACCTTAATCGACTAAACAGGTATATAACATATTTTTCCACACCAATAAATCTATGTATCGCTTTCGGAACTATAGCTAGTCCCCTTTTCTGCTGCGTTAATTTAATACTAGGGGCCCGAGGTATAAATCTGAATCCAAGCTTCATCTAAGGCAACGAATCATTACTGATTGCGCTGAAATAGAACGAAGCATTCTTTAAATATAGTTAGTTTTGAATGGATACGCTTTAAATAATTTTAATTTAATTCAAGAAGGGGGAATAAATTCTTAATATGCTAGTGGTTGTATTAATAATAAACTACTCTAAGTACTTTGGTTTTCTTTGTTATTTAAAAAACACAGTGCTTATCCACCGTAACAAACTGGCAAATGTAAATAGCTTGAATCAAATTTGAAAATACACTGCACAAACCACAGCTAAATATGAGATGTTCTCAAAATTATCGTTTGATAGTCTTCACACCTGTCATACATTAGTTAACATGCAGTAGTTTAAAGATGTATGGATACCTATTTCACAAAACAAAATAAATATTGGATTACTTATATTTTCTTAAAACATGATAACGTTCGAAATTATAAACAATTTGCATTAGACTCTCAGTACATGAACGAAATGGAAGCTCTTTTTTGTCCGGAGTTTTCCTATCAGAGTATAGTTTTCCTTAACATCATGCACAAATTATGTATAATCAATCAACTTTAAACCTCTTGCCTGCTGAAGTAGATATAGACGAATGGCTTCCCTGTTACTAGAAAGTATTCTTCAATCGATCAGCCATGCTTAAAGAATTTCAAGTGAGAGATAGCTTTATTCGAGTTAATGACACGTATTTCCAATACCCAGAAAAATGATTTCCTCATTTTAAGGGTTTCCGTAAAAAGCGATATGTTGAGGTATATTAATGATTGTATTCTACCGCCCCTTCTTTGTATACATAATTAAGAATCACTTCAGATTTATTAATATGTATACGCAAAATTTCCGCTACTTTCTTTGGTGATGATGCTTTTCCTCGATGAAGCACGTTAATTGTTTTATCTACCCATGTAGGACGTGTTATTTTGTCTGCCCCCAACAAATTTTTTCATTATATCGTCGCACCCCTTTCAGTTGGCTTTATGGTACTAATAGGACGGTATTTTATTTTCAATAATTTTTGTGCTAGGGGAAGACCAGAGCTTCATATATTGGTGAGCGTATGAAAGCTTCTTGCTTTTGCGGGTACGATAAGGGACGGCATTTGGTTTCTCGAGTCGATATCAATTATTCCTCTCATTAAAATAAAAATTGGAGTTTGGCAACACGATATGGACAACCTTATCGTCTCTTAACGCACCGATAAAGATGTTTGATTTTTATTAGAACACACAGTTTATGCATACAATAAACTTTTAACAGTTTCTCTTTTAACTAAATATGAGTGGTTTGTTGCACTTGGAGTAATATCACACAATTTGATAATTTGTGAGGCTACACTATCTGTCGATTCGGTCGAAATGCCAAATACAAAACTTAGAGATAATCGACAAGCTTATTTTGCCGATTCGATTCATCGCTTCGAGAAACCAAATACGGCCCCCGGTTTTTCAGATCAGAACGAATAAAGTTTTCATAAGAAGTTTGATAGCGCTTATAACTCGGTTTCATATTAAAGGGCATAATCTGAGTTTCGTAAAGTATCTAATTTCGCAATATAGTCTTCTTGAACCTCAATGTAGTACAGGAAAAATCGCAAAAATAGCGGAAATGATTGGGTACAGGCTGAAAATTGGCACGGAGCTTCCTTTTAGGGTTCTTAATAAGGGGTTATAAAGTCTACCGATTTTCTACCCCGGGAACCTTTCTTTTTAGGGGGTTTTAGGGTCAAAATATCTGTTTTTTGCAAATGCATCTGAAACCGTAAGTCCTATCATAAAAAAATGTTCACAAAGTTTTTAGCTCATACGATTTTCTACAAAAAATGTTATTATACATTTTCCCGTACGTATTGCTATTCATGAGATATCACCGTTTTAAAGATTTAAAATATTCATATGAACTCATTCACGACTTGTATAGGTTTTCCGACGTTCAAGTTGGACTACTTTTCTAATTTTTTCAGGGGTCATTCCTGGATGTATTTGGAGGAAAAATGTGTTCTAGATAGGGGGCTAACCACTAAGATACAGGGTGTTCGCGAAAAAACAATGTCTTTTTTTGTCATTTATTTAGAGTTGAATAACTCCTAGACCAATTATCGTAAACCAATATACTTAGACTCATCTTTTAGTTCAAAGTGTATTCTTTTATTTGATATAAAGATCAGGAACTTGAGTTGCTCCGTTTAGAAGATATGTAGGTTCAAAGCATGAGCGAAATGTTTAAAAGCCTAATGATATTTTTTATTCAATTTAAAGTGTGTTTTTTGTTGATCATGTTTTGTCTACTATCTGACATAATTTAGATATAATTTTGTATTATTGTTCCAATTTGGACCATTTGGTAAAAAAAAACAGAAAATATACTTTAAATTGAATAAAAAATATCATTAGGCTTTTAAACATTTCGCTCATGCTTTGAACCTACATATCTTCTAAACGGAGCAACTCAAGTTCCTGATCTTTATATCAAATAAAAGAATACACTTTGAACTAAAAGATGAGTCTAAGTATATTGGTTTACGATAATTGGTCTAGGAGTTATTCAACTCTAAATAAATGACAAAAAAAGACATTGTTTTTTCGCGAACACCCTGTATCTTAGTGGTTAGCCCCCTATCTAGAACACATTTTTCCTCCAAATACATCCAGGAATGACCCCTGAAAAAATTAGAAAAGTAGTCCAACTTGAACGTCGGAAAACCTATACAAGTCGTGAATGAGTTCATATGAATATTTTAAATCTTTAAAACGGTGATATCTCATGAATAGCAATACGTACGGGAAAATGTATAATAACATTTTTTGTAGAAAATCGTATGAGCTAAAAACTTTGTGAACATTTTTTTATGATAGGACTTACGGTTTCAGATGCATTTGCAAAAAACAGATATTTTGACCCTAAAACCCCCTAAAAAGAAAGGTTCCCGGGGTAGAAAATCGGTAGACTTTATAACCCCTTATTAAGAACCCTAAAAGGAAGCTCTGTGCCAATTTTCAGCCTGTACCCGACCATTTCCGCTATTTCGCTTTTTTCGGCTTAATTTGACTGTACTAATGTACTTGCGAAGTGTTTCTGCAGCATCATCTTTCGAGGTTTCGAAATGCCTGTTACTTCCTGTATGATTACTCAGTCTGACATTTGCATCCAAGCCAAAGCCTTGTATATTTACAAGCCCTGTAGGTGTTTGTATGTAGTTGTATGAAGTCCCAACCTTTCAAGTAAATATTGTTTTAATTAATTTTGTTTTGGAGAAAAAAGGGTCAAAATTTACGAACGCAATAGGTCAACAATCTGATAAAAAGATGAAGAGTGTGTTCCGTAATATGCTGGGAGCACTGTGATTTTAGACGTCATGCCAGTGAACTGCGAAGCACGTTCCGTTTAAAAAAGTTATACTGAACTAAGCAGTACATTTTTGTATACGGAACGAGCGCACAGTATACTGGCTCCGCCTCCATATTTTACTGCTCACGATTAAATTTTTTTACAGCCACAATGCACATCTGTCAAAACCTGTTGAAACTACTGGGAGCACATTACCTCTTTCAAAGCAGTCGTCCCAGTAGTAAAAAGGGGAATATTCATGACGTCATGAATGTTCCCAGAGCACTGCGACAGGGCACTGTTTGGTGAAAACGGAACGACAAAACTACCACTGGTAGTACTGGCGCAGTGCTCCCAGTATATTACGGAACGCACTCGAAAGCAGCAATAATTTTCCGAATTCATTTCAATAAATGCACATAACCGCACTTCTCATCGAAGTTTGACAGGGAAATTGAAGTCCCATGGTTCTTTCAATGTAAGTGTGAGATTTCTTTGTGCGTGGCTTGTAAATATAGAAGGCTTTGATCCAAACATACAACTTTTGAGCTCCATGCACTGAGAAATAGTCCGGGGAAATTAGCAAAAAAAACGCACGAAAGGAGGCCAAACTCCAAAATGGCTTGAAATTGGTCCACAGCTTCCTTGTGATTTTTTAAGAAAACAATTTTGGAATCACAAAAAATACAAGGCCACCGGAGATATCGCAGAAATCAAAAACTGGTTTTTTCAAAAAGTCAATACGAAACGTTATTGTATACAAAAAGCCTTCTTGTCATTTTTTCGAAAACTTATCCCTTTCGAAGTTATTCAAGGTCAAGTTGGCAAAAAACACTTTTTGGCTAAAAACCTTTTTTTTTTTCGAAAAACACAGCAACCAAAAACACTCATCTAAAACTCTCTGCACATCAATTTCGAACTCACGATGTATATTGACGGAGGCCTAACCATTTAGCCGATCTTCAGAAATGGTCGATCTAAGATACGTTTTAAGACGACGGAAAGTAGAGAAGGGGCGTTCAAAGTAGCCATAACGCGGAGAATTGTATGTACATTTGGAAATGCATCTATGTTCATTGCAAGTGTCGAGTGCTTCAAGCGAATAGTAACCAAATTTGAACTTGACTGATCCAGATGCCTTCAGAATGGTCATGCAATATTGACGAGTGTGGTGTAAATAATTGCGCATATAACTCTTTATTGAGTGTTGTTAAAGTATGCACCGAGTTCAAAACGAACATGGACATCTGAAAATCAGCTACTGCTGAGGTATTGTTGCAACAACGGCTGGTGGTTGACTAATTATAGGCTCCGGCAGCACGCTAATACACCAATAAGAGGCAAAACAGCGCAAAATTTTGGAAGAAAAAGTTCATTGAATAAAATTAGTTAGTTTAATACTCACAATATACATAAACCTGTTGGAGTTAAGGACCGAGTGATGGATAGTGTAATTTACCCCTTTACTAAAAAATTGCAGGTCACAAGAAGGAGTCAATCAACTACTACGGCCCGCGGAAAAACTTGAAATTTATTCTGGCCCTCCTTATAAAATGGTTGCCCATCCTTGTTCTATGCTATAAAGCAAGGGTGGGCAATCATTTTTATAACATAGACTAGAATAAATTTTACGCTTTCTCCGCGGGCCGTAATAGTTAATTGACATCTTCTTGTGATCTGGGTTTTTAGGTCTGCATTTGAAGTGAAAGATGCTTTATGTAAATTAAACTAGTCATCACTCGGTCCCCAACTCAAATAGGCTTGTGTATAATGTAGGTATTACCCTAAGTATAATATTTTTCGTCTCCTGTGAGTTGAAGAAAGTGCCGAATTTCGACTTTCAGGACGAGGGTCATAAACTCAACTTTCTGGCCTTGTGCTGAAAGATCTAATTCGACTTTCTTCGATTTAAAGGACTTGGAACGCCACATGACTCGACTTTTAGCATATAGGCCTACGATTCTATGTAATTGTAATTGTTCTTTGAAAGATCTCGCGGGCCGGACGTTCCCAACGTTGCTATAGGGGATAGGCCATTGTAGAAGAGACAAGAAACCAAAATTTGTAAAGAGGGAAAATTTGTAATGGAATTATTACTAGGCGGAAAAATGGAACTTGAACCTATGATCTTTGGGATGGTACTCGGGAACGCGCTAACCCTAGGGTACCGAAACCGACAAAAGCTAGAAAATTGAAAAATATAATTTTTATTCGTCTCTTGCGGCACCGAATTTATTGCCTCCAGATTTGCGCAAATTATTTAAATCAAATTGGTTATTGATGTTTAATTACTTAGTGATGATCAGTCAGAGCAAGATCCAGCCTTTGGAATATTCAGATTGAATACGAGCCAGATTCATGCCACATTTGATATTTAAACATCATAAATTTGCTTAACTGCCTATGTTCCTCGATATTGTTTTCATTTTATATTTTTTTATGGAGTAAGTTTTGCTAAACTTCATCATTTTCAATGTTCTTTAATCTGAAATTAAGAATGAAATGACATACACATTCTAATATTGATGAAGCATTTAACTGCTATCCTTGTTATGCGATTTCCAAGTTCTCTCTAAGAAAAAAAGGAGAATGCTCTTTTGGGAACCATTTATCATTTCTTCATATCCTAGTAAATTTTAAATCAACACTCAAATTATAATTTGATTATCCCAATTTTCTATTATAGATATAATGATAGGTTTGTTTTAATCAGTCTTAAAATTTGAGCTACACTTACAAAGGACGCAATACCAAACAGGTTCTGCTGCTGCTGAATGAGCTTTTAATTAAATAAACTGCCGACAATGAAGGTCTACCATAGCATTTATTTTGAACGATTGATTATTCTTTTACATTGGAAACATACAGAAGGTAAAGAGTTCGCTGTCTGCTAACAATAAAGTCGAAATTTTGTCTGCGTGGATTTCAAAACCATTATCTTATTTTTTTTTTGTTAAGTGTATTTTTCGTTTGCAAGTTTAAAATGTGGAAATATTTTGTTGAATTGAAGTGTTTGGAAAATTTTGTGAAGTATCTGTATTTTGAGGCATCTAGAATAAATTTTTTGGAATCAGTTTAAAATATCGTTTGCATGCATAGTTTTTGTAGACCGTTTTTATTTTAAGTCTAGATACTGCCTATAGGATTTCAAGATAAGATGTGAAAGTTACATATGCATTCAGAGTTAACTGGTATTAAATTAATATACTTTGATAACAAAATAGTTACAAAAAGTCTAAATGAGAAGTCTCCTCATTTGTGCGATTAAAATATGAGGGATTTTGTAAACGCGTTATATAATTTTCCAAGAAGCTATCCTAAACCACATGGTATTGAGTGTGTTCCGTAATATACTGGGAGCGCTGTGATTTTAGACGTCATGCCAGTGCACTGCGAAGCACGTTCCGTTTAAAAAAGTTATACTGAACTAAGCAGTACATTTTTGTATACGGAACGAGCGCACAGTATACTGGCTCCGCCTCCATATTTTACTGCTCACGATTAAATTTTTTTACAGCCACAATACACATCTGTCAAAACCTGTTGAAACTACTGGGAGCACATTACCTCTTTCAAAGCAGTAGTCCCAGTAGTAAAAAGGGGAATATTCATGACGTCATGAATGTTCCCAGAGCACTGCGACAGGGCACTGTTTGGTGAAAACGGAACGACAAAACTACCACTGGTAGTACTGGCGCAGTGCTCCCAGTATATTACGGAACGCACTCATTATGGAGTAGGACAAAGTTTCAATTAGATATATATACTAATGGTTTTCTTTATACACCAAGCTACTAACAGTAGACATTTTTTTGAACACCAATATGGCTCTAAATATTTCTAGAAATGCAAAAATAGAAAATAATTACAAGTCAACAGGCTTTAAGTACACACTGTAAGAAATAAACGAGCTAAGTGTAAATAACATAGCTCGAAGTTAGCTAAATTTTGTAGGTAATAAATTGCAATAAGTACGCGGTTTCAGATACCAAGAAGGCATTGCAGTTGAAAACGAAGGAACTTCCTTTGGTATTGGTTCATTTTTCGTTTTCATACTTTATTAGTTATACCTAGTATCAATTTAAAAAACAATTTAATACATATGCATAATTTTAGATTCTTAAATTTTACTTTTCTGATTTTTAGCATATTAGTGGAAGCATGACGACTAACGCAGCAGGGTCATATCACATCAAGAAGGTTCCTATTCACCTACAGGTAATAATGCACTAATTCATTGTTTCTCAACCTTTTTAGTGTCACGACCCCCTCAATAAGTAAAAAATGAAATAAAAATCATGCGAACCCTCACTATTATATTGGTTGAAACCAAAAATTGAGCCTGATGGAGACGACAGGAAATTTGATCGGGCTCTTCCGTCAAATCGGTCCTAAAATTGAATTATTTAGGTCAATCCACACATATCCGCGACGGCACGGCACCGATGCTTCCGCAGGTCGCCGGTAGGCCGTGGCCTAAAAGTTTTCGCACTGGCCACCAACTGTATGGGGCCTGCAGTCCAAGAAAACTGACCAACATCTTTGTGTTTTTTGGGCATTTATCGTAAGCTCGTGCCTGAAGATCTGAACTTCTATTCACTCTCAAGCCGTGAATTTACGGCAAGAATTCAAGCCGTAATTACTCGGAACGGAAAGAAAGGGGCGAAATCCATCCACACTCTCGTTAGCGATTGTTCGCGGGTGTTCACGGCGTGAGTCTGTAGCCGCCTTGCAGTTTTCGCTGTCGTCTTCGCCTGTGTGTATGCAGGGAATAGGCGGATACCTGAAGTATCATCCCTCAGTCAGACTGAGTAGTCTGTGGCCTTCGTCGTGCCGGCAGACCTAGTATAAAAGACCACTGCCGACCGGCTGCTTGTAAGTGAATGCGGGTCTTTAGTGGAGAAACATGTTTTACTTAGCGTTTTTTAGCAACACTGTTTCTTAAAAACGTGATATTTGCCGAGACCCCCTTCTCCATCCGTCAGATTGGGTGAGATTCGGCTCGACCCCCTCCCCCTAAGCGCCTTACGTCATTAATGGACGACCCCTAACATACGAGCCGAAATAGCTACTTTAACGCGTGAAATGCTGGCCAATGTTATGAAGGATACCCCAAAAATAGCTGTTTGTTGCGTATCGAATAGAGGTGACCATTTAATCGACATTGTATTCAAAAATGGATGACTTGCAATAAATGGTAAAGAATATCCTAAATAAATATTGCACACCCCAAACATATGTACTTTGTGTAAAAAAATCGTACAAAAGATCACACAGAAACAGATTTGAGAATTTCTGTTGAATTCTTATCACGTTGAAGAAGAAACATTTGTTCAACATCCGGGATTAATTAAAAAATTTCGGTGACAACGTATTTTTTGCAGTTTTTACGGAAGCCTGAAGGGTACTGAGAACTTCGGTGTCCCACTGCGTTGGATGTGTGGGAGCAGGCCGCGACTTTCCCAATTCGTTTCCATGGAATCGTGCCGATATTTTTTTTCACTGATGCCCCGGTACTCCACTGAAGTCGCCGTCACGTCACGGACATGTTGTGTGGATCGAGCTTTACTGGGGAAAATCGTGGCTTAATTCTTTGATTTTATATGGTTGTTATAATTAAAAATACATTGTTTTTTACAATATTTTTTTGCGGTCGCGAGCCCCAGGTTGAGAAACAATGCGAATAATTTATTAATAAATACTGAAATTTTTTAATTGTAATTTTAGAGCGCGCAAAATAGATTACTTATTAAGAATGGGAAGGTTGTTAACCATAACAAAGCTTTTGTAGCTGATGTTTATGTTGAAGACGGAATTATTAAGTATGATTTTATCAATTTATCAATTAATTTCTTTTTCAATGTAATATTTGAAATTTTAGAAACATTGGATCAAGCAATGATTTCATGGTACCCGGTGGAGCTCAAACAATTGATGCTAGCGGAAAACTCATCATACCTGGCGGTGTGGACCCCCATACGCATTTACAATTCCCATTTGGTGGAACAGTTGCTGTCGACGATTTTTATCATGGGACAAAAGCTGCTATTGCAGGAGGCACAACCACAATAAGTAATTATCTAATATTTGTACTTTATAACCCGGTAATCATTTGTTATTTCAGTTGATTTTGCAATTCCTAACAAGGGGGAATCTTTGTTAGAGGCGTACCATAACTGGCGAAGTTGGGCAGATCCAAAAGTATGTTGCGACTATGCTCTTCACGTTGGTGTAACATGGTGGTCAAAATCGGTTTTCGAAGATATGAAAACTTTGTGCAATGAATTTGGTGTAAATTCATTCAAAATGTTCATGGCTTACAAAGATTTATACCAGCTTAATGACACTGAATTAATAGAAGTTTTCGAGACTTGCCGGGAACTTGGTGCTGTTGCCCTAGTGATTTTAAAACATTAACGGGATTATAGTATTTTAATATCTAATATTTTAAGGTTCATGCGGAAAACGGTGACATTATAGCTAGAAATGTTAAGAAGTTATTAAACGCTGGCATTACAGGACCCGAAGGTCATGCGCTCTCTAGACCAGAGGAGATTGAAGCTGAAGCAGTTCATCGTGCTTGCATTTTAGCTCATCAGGTTGATTAGCAAATAGAAAAACGCAGTGATTATTTAAATTATTAATTATTTCTTTTACAGGCTGAATGCCCTCTTTATGTGGTACACATAATGAGTAAACAAGCTGGAAACGAAATTGTCCGTGCAAGATATCGTTATAATAATATAGGCATTTATGCAGAGACCTTAGCGGTAGCTTTGGGTACAGATGGAAGACATTACAAAGATCAATGCTTTCATCATGCAGCCGCTCATGTTTTAAGTCCGCCATTACGATTCGATCCTTCAACGCCAACATATCTGATGAGATTACTTGCAAGGTAAAGAATAAATTAAATATTTCATGTTTTAAAATCCTAAAAATTTTATGTGCTTTAAATTTTTAGTGGTGATTTGCAAACCACAGCAAGTGACAACTGTACTTTTAATAAAAGCCAAAAAGAACGCGGTAAAAATGATTTTTCAAAAATTCCAAATGGTGTAAATGGCGTCGAAGATCGAATGTCCGTACTATGGGAAAAAGGAGTTTATTCTGGCCATTTAGATCCATGCCAGTTTGTTGCTGTTACAAGCACAAATGCTGCCAAAATATTTAATTTATATCCACGCAAAGGTCATATTGGTGTCGGGTCAGATGCTGACATTGTTATTTGGAATCCTAGTGACACACGAACAATTTCAGCACAAACCCATCACCAAGCGTGTGATTATAATGTGTTTGAGGGTATGCAATGCCATGGTGTACCCGAAATCGTTATTGTTAAAGGACGCGTTTGCGTCGAATATGGACATCTGCGAGTTGCTGAGGGACATGGCAAATTTTTACCAACTCCTGTTTTTCCTCCTTATATTTACGATCCTTTGAACGGTAAAAATGGGGAAATCGATGTTGTCCACGAGCCAGATATATTTAGCAAAACAGAAGAACTTCAAATTGAAATCCCTACTATTGATCCACGTTCAATACTGAACAAATCCGGAGCGTCTTCCAGAAATCAATCAATCACTGGCTCACCATCTTCTATTGATCATCAACAAGAGAATCGAGTGGCTAATCAACAATCAAGTTTTTCACTTAGCGGTATGTTAATGTCAGTATTATAGAGAAATATTAAGAACAATTGTGTTATTTTATAGAGGAGCTTGATAAAAACGACAAACCTTCAGGTGTTCGAGTCAGACATCCCCCAGGAGGCAAATCTATAGGCTTTTGGTAAAAAGTTGCACACGCAGCACGCTTCATTTAAAAATGTAACCATTTTCGCTAGCTATCTATTTATATTTATTATCAGTAGCCAAATATAATATTGGATCGCCTAAATGGTTTTCTTTTATTCGAATTTTTTTATTTGATTGAATTAGATAAGTTTTATTCTACTATGTTCAGAGTGTTCAATACAAACCCTCTTAATAGATTTTAAAGCCACTTATGATACCATAGTCTAAGAAAAACTCTACAACGCCAAGAGAGCTTCCTGAATAAACTAGAATGTTGACTGTGACCAATGTAACAAGCCAAGTAAAGATATCCGGAGCACTTTTTTTTTATGTGACACACTAGAGACTTAGGGAAGGCCCCTTTGTACTGTCGACCATGTTTTTTTTTTTTGAAATGTCAAACAGCAGCTCTAGTCGGAAGATAGAGAGAGAAGTGAAGGAAAGAACTGTCACAACCTAGCTGCGGTATTTTTATTTCACCTACTCCCAACCATTTTGCTACTCTGTTATCGGGGCATCGAGAACAACTCGCTGGAGTGTTATGCCTCCTGAAACGAGTTGAATCTTATCAACCAACCGATGACATGCGCTTGGAGAAGCGGGGAAGAACTAGTGAAGGCTATGACAGAAGGAATCAGGAATGTAAAGAGGGAAGAAGAAAGAAGGAAAGTTATGTAGGTGGGAAATTGGGAAAGGCTAGGACCGTGGCACCGCCGGGAATCGAACCCGGGACCTCTGGGATAGTAGTCAGGCGCCTTACCCCTAGACTACCGAGGCTTTGGGGTCGCTGATCAATAAAATCGGGGTCCCGCGGTCCTAAAACATGGGCGTCACCCTTAAAAATGCAAAAACACCCCTTTTTAGGAGATTTTCGCGATTATTTCAATAATAATGAAAACTAATACGTTGAAATGCACTTTCTTTAATATTTATTTGCGAAGGTGGTTGATTTGTACTAAATTAAGGCGAACTTTATGATAAGGGGTAGTCCTAAAGGGTTGAAACTACCCCTAAATCGGCCAAAAATGGAAAAAATTGTAAAAAAAAAATTCTTTCAATTTTATGCTTCAAATTCGATTGTGGGCGTACTGTCAGGCAAAAATAAATTATTTTCAACCCTTCAGGGGTTAAAACTACCCCTACAATATATTCCATTCAAAACTAGGGGGGGGGGGTGTTTCAAAATAACACCGTTAAGAAAATCGAACCCTAAACGTTTTTGGTCGCTGATCACGAAAATCGAGGTCCCTTGGTTCTAAAACATGGGCGTCACCCCTAAAAATGCAAAAAACACCCCCTTTTAGGGGGTTTTCGCGATTATTTCAATAATAATGAAAACTAATGCGATGAAATGCACTTGTTTTAATATTTATTTGCGAAGGTGGTTGATTTGTACTAAATTAAGACGAACTTTATGATAAGGGGTAGTCCTAAAGGGTTGAAACTACCCCTAAATCGGCCAAAAATGGAAAAAATTGTAAATTTTTTTTTCAAAGTTTATGCTTCAAATTCGATTGTGGGCGTGCTGTCAGGCAAAAATAAATTATTTTCAAACCTAGTAGTTTTAGCCCCTTAAGGGTTGAAAATAATTTATTTTTGCTTGACAGTACACCCACAATCGAATTTGAAGCATAAACTTGAAGAAAAAAAAATTTACAAATTTTTCTTTTTTTAGCCGATTTAGGGGCAGTTTCAACCCTTTAGGACTACCCCTTATCATAAAGTTCGCCTTAATTTAGTACAAATCAACCACCTTCGCAAATAAATATTAAAAAAAGTGCATTTCATCGCATTAGTTTTCATTATTATTGAAATAATCGCGAAAACCCCCTAAAAAGGGGTGTTTTTTTGCATTTTTAAGGGTGACGCCCATGTTTCAGGACCGCGGGACCTCGATTTTCGTTATCAGCGACCCCAAAAACGTTTAGGGTTCGATTTTCTTAACGGTGTTATTTTTAACGCGCGTTTTGAATGGACTAGTAATTCTCCAGAAATTAACAAAAAACGGCGTACTTCGACGTCGTCATTGGTCTGGCCTATCCAACTTCAATCTCACCAGCATGAATTTTAAGTAGTCTTAAATTTTGGGTCAATAATAACCCTCGATTGCTAAAAGTCAACAAAGTCTATTTTAGTGCTTCAATGTTCTTTCAGTTCAAACATCTAACCATGCCGTTCAAACTGCATCTGTATAAGGGGGTGGTGTCAGCACCAGTTCTCACATGGACCCGAGTTGTAAGTGCTCAATAAAATGCACTCTGATACGTGTTTGAGGTAATTGTTCTTCGGATAATAGTTTGTTCCATATGTGAGGGAGGAAGAGTCCGAAATTTTTCCATGATGGCAATGAGCTAAACCAACCCCCTGGTGAAAGCAAAACATATGTAGACCACCCCAAAACTTGAGATGTTAAACAGGATGGCGCTGGTTCGATGGGTACGAGGTCAGGGCGGGATCTCATTTGCAGACCGGTTTAAATATGTAAGTATGCTCAAAGAACGCAAAAAAAGTAGGGAAAAACAGGGATCGTAACTGTGATAACTTACATATGTATATCGAAAAAATCAGAAAATAATAATTATTTTGAGACATATATGATTTAAGACAACAGTAACAGTTAAATCTTACCAAAAATAATAAAAGTTATTTTTAACTCTAATTTTTGCCTAGTATTGTTTTAAATCTTTTAAAACTGTTATTAAAGATATTTGTTTTTTTCTGTCCGAAATAATAATTAAAATGGACTTTTAGACTTATTTTTTTCTGTCTTGCATAAAAGTCTTTTTAAGATTTTTATTTTTCCAGTTTTTCTATAAAAGTCTTTGAAGACTTTTATTTTTAAAATATAAAAATAAAAGTCTTTTGCTGAAAACAGATAAATAGTCCATTCAAAACGTTACGAAAATCGAACCCTAATGGTCTTTGGGGCCGCTGATCACGAAAATCGGCGTCCTGCGGTCCTAAAACATGGGCGCCACACTTAAAATGCAAAAAAAAAACACCCTTTTTTAGGGATTTTTCGCGATTATTTCGATAATAATGAAAACTAATGCAATGAAATACACTTTTTTTAATATTTATTTGCGAAGGTGGTTGATTTGTACTAAATCAACGCGAACTTTATGATAAGGGGTGATCCTAAAGGGTTGAAACCACCCCTAAATCGGCTACAAATAGAAAAAATTGTATTTTTTTTTCAAGTTTATGCTTCAAATTCGATTGTGGGCGTACTGTCAGGCAAAACTAAATTATTTTCAACCCTTCAGGGGTTAAAACTACCCCTACAATTATAAAAATAAACTTTATATAAAAAAAATTGGAAAAATTTTTGTTTTTTGCTTTTTACTTGAAATTTGGTTCAATAGATATTATCAGCCAAAAATTTATTATTTTCAACCCTTAAAGGGGTAAAACTACCCCTGCATTAAAATTGTAATTGAAAAAAATTGAAATTTATTATTTTGCATTAAAAAAAATTTTTTTTTTATGAAATATTACACAGGTCAACATTTGATATAAGAAAAAACACGAAAAACGCTATAGTGCTCTGGGGGGTTTTCAGGTCGCTGATTACGGTGAGCGGATTGGTTAACCTTCATCACATCAGGTTCAAGGTAATTTGAAGGTCAAAGTGACTTAATGCGACCGAAAAAATCTGAAAAAAATCATTCGTATGTTTTTGAGGTCCCAGTATTCAGTTTCTTATATCAAATGTTGACCTGTGTAATATTTCATAAAAAAAAAATTTTTTAATGCAAAATAATAAATTTCAATTTTTTTCAATTACAATTTTAATGCAGGGGTAGTTTTACCCCCTTAAGGGTTGAAAATAATAAATTTTTGGCTGATAATATCTATTGAACCAAATTTCAAGCAAAAAACAAAAATGTTTCCAAATTTTTTTATATAAAGTTGATTTTTATAATTGTAGGGGTAGTTTTAACCCCTTAAGGGTTGAAAATAATTTAGTTTTGCCTGACAGTACGCCCACAATCGAATTTGAAGCATAAACTTGAAAAAAAAATTACAATTTTTTCTATTTGTAGCCGATTTAGGGGTGGTTTCAACCCTTTAGGATCACCCCTTATCATAAAGTTCGCGTTGATTTAGTACAAATCAACCACCTTCGCAAATAAATATTAAAAAAAGTGTATTTCATTGCATTAGTTTTCATTATTATCGAAATAATCGCGAAAAACCCCTAAAAAGGGGTGTTTTTTGCATTTTTAAGGGTGACGCCCATGTTTTAGGATCGCAGGACCTCGATTTTCGTGATCAGCGACCCCAAAGACTATTAGGGTTCGATTTTCTTAACGTTTTGAATGGACTATTTTATTTATCTGTTTTCAGCAAAAGACTTATTTTTATATTTTAAAAATAAAAGTCTTCAAAGACTTTTATAGAAAAACTGGAAAAATAAAAATCTTAAAAAGACTTTTATGCAAGACAGAAAAAAATAAAAGTCTTTTTAACAGTTATTTTTGATTTTAAAAATAAAAGTTTTCCCATAAGAGTTTTGAAAGACTTAAAAATAAAAAAAAAATATTTTAATGACCTAAAACTTTTTTAGTTAAATATAACTGTTATTTTTTATTTAAAAAATTTAAATTAATTTTAACTATTAAACTTGACTTTTATAATAAAAGTCTACAATTTAAAAGTAACCCCACCAGCAGCGCGTAGAACTCGCTATTCTGAGTATCCAGTATAAATTTTATGCAGATCAGACAACATTTACTATTTTTTGATTTTTTAAGTCAAAAATACAAATATAACAGTTATTTACGATCCCTGGAGAAAAGAGTAAAATACTTTTACATAAGAGTGGAAAATAGTAAAAAAATTCATCACATTTTATGGAACTCTCAAATGATTAATTGTGTAACCATAGTGATCCAAGCGACATTTGCATCTTTTTGAGATAATGATGCAAACGCGTTTTTACTTCTTGTTAAAAAATAGATGATTTGTTATGGTTATATTTGCAATGAAGTGATGCCTAGTGTACTAGAATAAATAAGAAAAATTGTTTTATTCAAATATATTTATTGAAAAAAAAAAGAAAATAGGGTTTTGAAAAAAAAATCACTTGGATCAGTTTAGCACAACAAATAAACAAACACAAATAAAATTCACTCCTCGCCGTATTCGGCAGGTAGCATTTCCTCCAGATTGAGATTGTATGGGAATGAGACGTTATTAATGTGCTTGGATTAGTATGGCATGAAAGATTATATTTTTTTCTGTGCATTCCATTCAAAAAGTAAATATTGACAAAAGTGTCGCTTGGATCACTATGGTTCTCCCTTACACAATTACTGTTTCAGACTTGAAAATATGTAACACAGAAAGAAACCTTAAATGAATATAATTCGGAATAACGTCCGCTTTCAGCCGCAGTTTATGGCGGACTTCTCTACCTCAAGGTGGAGTGGTACCAGATAGACGAGTCTCCAGCGCTGCTGTCGGGGAAATGCGAATAGCCCCAGTGATGGAGAGGCATGCTATTCTTTGGGTTTTGTTTAAATTGGTTATGAAACCCTTTAGCATAGTTCTGTGCCACCAAACCAAAGCTCCATAAGTTACCATGGGCCTAGTGATGGTGATATAATATCCAATACATGGTTTTCGGTTGCAAACCCCATGTGAAACCACAAGCTCTGCCTCCCTGTGGACAACCTTTTGCTATAGTGTCATCCAGAGACACCTTAACATGAGAGACCATTAGTTTGCGAGTTCTCAGCATAGAGTCAATCCAGTTGCAGAAAGTGCTATTTAGGCTGCGTCTACTTAGAGCACTAACTATAGTATCAAAGGATGTATTGTCGAAGGCAACCGATATCGAGGAAGGCCGTCAAGGCAACTCCTTTGTTTAGAGCTGCGCATTCCAGCCTGAGCACCATATTGTGTAGTTTTGTCTCAGTAGATTTACGGTACGCAAGCTGATAGGAGCTTAGTAGTTGGCGTTGAAGATAAGTTTCCCTTATCGCCCGGTCGACAATTTTCTCCATTGTCTTCAAGGCAAAAGACGAGAAACTTATCGGCCAAAGCAGGTTTTCGAACCCGAACCCTGAACCCGCTCCGGTTCAAGATTTTTTTTTAATTTTTTAACGGCAATTATTATCTAAGTGTGCGGCGCTTAAAAATTTAAATTTCAGATTTCGCAGAATTTTCTTATTCTTTCAAACAAGATTATTAGAGGTGAAACCAAAAAAGATGACGCCGAGAAAAGACTCGATATCCATGCGCAGTAGAATTCCCGCATGCCATTCCCGCCCCTTAGCCTAGTCGCAACAAATTTCGAAGGGGAAATTTGAAAATACATAAGCACGTTTCTTATCCATATGTGGGCAATTTCTTTTTGTGTGCAGTTTTCATTACCCCAGATGCGCGCTCCGGCGTCATCTTTTTTGGTTTCACCTCTATTCGTTGTTTTGTTTTTGCTGGGAAAAGGCTTGAACCCGAACCTGAACCCACTAAATTTCAGGGTATTGAACCCGAACCCGTACCCGCACCCAAAATTTACAGGGTTCGAAACCCTGGGCCAAAGTGTAATCCGAACGCCCTGGCTTAGGTATACGAAAATGTTATGTTAACGCTCCTCCAGACAGATGGGATGTAACTATGTGCGAAGGAAACCCTGAATATTTTGCATAATAAGGCAGCGACTAGCCCTCCTGTAGCAGAATGGGATAGATTCCGTCTGCTCCAGGGGACTTGTATGGTTTGAACGATCTAATCGCCTCCTTGATAACTTCGTGGTTAAACACGGTGCACACTGGAGCAAAAGGCCGAAAAGCTGACCAAAAGTCTTTAAAATTAACCAATTCATTTGAAATTTGGTATACAGGGTTTTTCTGGTCGCTGATTACGAATTTAGTGTCCATTTTTTCATAAACAAAATGGCGACCGGAAGTAGTGAAATATCCTTCGATTGCCACAAAACTTGGCATATGGGGGTTTTTAGGGTCGCTGAGTACTTGTACGAAGCTTGTAAGGAAATTACTCCTGAAAATATTAGCCATGTGGTCCAACAAAGGTTTTATTGAACGTCTGATGATCTTTACAAGTCGCGATTGAGTGGATATTAGTATTTTAAATATTTAAAACGGCGATATCTCACGAACGGCAATTCGTACGGGAAAGTGCAGAATATTTTTTTTTAAATATAATCGCATAATCTACAAACTTTGTAAACACTATTTTATGATAACACTTATCGTTTAACATGTATTTGCACAAAACTGGTATTTTGACCCTAAAACCCCGTAGATGAAGGGTAGAAAATCGGTAGACTTTATAACCCCTTATAAGAACCCTAAAAGGAAGCTCTCTCTGCCACATTCATTTTAGCCTGTACCCAATTATTTCCGCTATTTTGCTTTTTTTTCGACTTAATTTACCTGGGCCTGTACTCCCGAAGACGAGACGATATAGAAACCAAACGAAATAGCAAGACGAGACGAAAATATATTTCCTACTCCTGAAGACGATAATCTCGAACTTCCTTGTTTTTACAAATTTTGACCTATTATGCAAAATAAATTTAAACTATCAAAATAATTAACAATCCCAACTTACATTTTAATCTCAAAACCGCTGACACACAACAAGCACTAACGTCTAAACGCAGACGATTGCAAATGTGTCATCGTTTGTTTAGACGAAAACGAGACGATATCGTCTTCG
Organism: Thereva unica; assembly: GCA_949987705.1. Taxonomy (NCBI): domain Eukaryota; kingdom Metazoa; phylum Arthropoda; class Insecta; order Diptera; family Therevidae; genus Thereva; species Thereva unica. The sequence continues at coordinate 51,564,120 of OX465283.1, forward strand.
CAGGTAGCATTTTGACAAAACGGTTTCGTTTTCGTCTCGTTTCGTCTTCGGGAGTACAGGCCCTGTACTGTTTCCGAACTCAACAAAGATAGCGCATTCCGAAAAATTTTATGCAGCAGGTTTGCAAAAACAGTATTCATACATATGTATAATACATATACATAACATATGTTATACACAAATAAGGGAGGGGAGTAAACCATAAAACGATGCACTTTTTAAATAAAAACGTCCACCGATTAAAAAATCGCAAAAAGTCTCAATTTTTGTTGTTTAAATTTTGTGTAGAAATGCTCAAAGAGCATATAAAAAAAATTTAAAGCGGGACCTAGTGACACTTTTTTTGTAGGGTTTCTTTAACAAGACTTTCCAGCAAAAATAATAAAAATTTTACTGTCTTTCATTAATTAATTAATATATACAGATATGTATATGATAGACAATATTGCTTAAAGAAATGTTTTCTACTTACCTTGAAGAGCAGTGTCCATTTTTTTTAATTTAATAACTTTTCATACACGCACAACAAATAGAAGCTTCGTCAAGGGCTTAAAAATTCACACAAACGCTTGCTGCAACGGTCACTTTTGAGCTGATCTTTCGAAGAGAAAAATGACACCTGGTCGCCATAAACCGGTTTAATGTGTGACAGGGGTCTCCTACTAGTTATTTATCAGGCAAACTAAACTTCGATTTTTCGACTTTTGGCCAGCTTTTTGGCATTTTACCCCACTGTGCGGTGTTTGTTTCTGTCAAGGCAACTTTAGTCACTTTTGGCCCTATTCTGATTCTCACTTTCACGGCGAGTGACAATCCAAGACACATTTTCAAATAAAAAGTGTAATGTAAAATTGTGTCTTGGGTAGTCACTCGCCGTGAAAGTGAGAATCAGAATAGGGCCCTTTAACCCTTAACCTGGTAAGCTATTTTAGTAACTTAACCTGGCAGAGTGTGTCCAATGGACACATATGGAAAAATATTATCCATTGCAATAGTTAAACACAAATTAGGTAATCAACATAAATTATATATTATTTCTCTTATCAACTAAGAATACTAATTAAACAAAAAAAACGTATATTCAATTTTTACTGGGCACATGTAACATCGTTTTTTCGCTTAACTCCACTGGAGGCACCATCATATACTTGTTCATTCCCATCTATTTCAGCCAATATTTTTCTATCCCATATAATATGTACCGCCTAATATGTGGAAAAAATAATCCTTGTGCAATTTACGCCAGAAAAGAAAGCCGAGAAGTATGGCGGATGATATTTTATTTTTCCAAACAATGTAAAATGCAATGCCAGCTGTATCCAAGTATTACAAAAATATATTATAAGAGCCATCGACAGTTTTCCTCTTTGTGGTATAAACATGAATCGTTTGATCGAAGGTATCCACTCTGCCTGTGGTGGAATTGTAATATTTCAGGCTTATTTTGATTTGCAGCATCATCTTGGCTTGTATGATTCATAAAAGATAGCAGAATTACTGCTGTAGAGTTTTGAGGCACATAAGACACCAGAGTATACATTTTAGTGAACCCAAACAAACTAGAGTCCTTTTTTTCTAATCTTTGAAAGTCTAAGCTGCTGTGGCATGCACGTTTCATTCTTGCTCATTGTACCAAGCATCGTAAGGCCTTTGACTAAAAAATTTTGTGTCAGGTGCATGCTTGTAAAAAATTTGTCGAAAGTTACATTTCTATTTGTTCTTTCATAGGGTTGGCACAACTTTTCCACAACTTGGATGTCAAGATTGACAGCTCGACAGCTTTCCATACCATACTTATTAGCTTTTGATGGAATATATTGTTTGAAGGGACATTGACCTCTAAACGGAACTAGCTGTTCATCAACCGTTATATTTTCACGTGGGACGTAAATTTTTTTTAAATTAATAACTAGTTTCTGCCAAACATCTCTAATCGGAGACAATTTTTTTGGAGATCGACGATAGTTTATTGTAGCTCTGTCATCAAAGCGTAAATTTTTTATATATTTTGAAATCGCCACATGCCACATGGTTTCTTTGTATATAGTTGAACCATAAAATGTATGCCACATTCTGTCAACTGCTACGTGGCCATGATCCTTTTCATATCCCCTTATTATATTCGGATAAATGCTCTAAGCTCCAAAATATCGGTCGGTTTCCACGCTTTGTTTTGCACATTTAGAACTCGATACACTTCCAATAAATTTTGCAATAATTCCATAATATTTTTTTAAGACCCCCCTTTGGTCCTTTTCAAACCTGAGGCGGGTTCGTGTATGGCGAACGACGATAGTCGAACGAAAAAAAATTGAAGTCGAAAAATTTTGGCGACGAAAATTTTAGCGTTCGCGTAAGTCGAAAGAAAATTGTTCGTGTCCTAATGCAAAAACTCGATAGCCCAAGACCTTTCGAGTGCTTTTCGTCGGCTTCAGGCGAAAATTTTCAATTTTTTCGACTTACGCGAACCCGAGACGAAAAAAAATTTTCGTTTTCGACATACACGAACTGGCCCCAGTATTTGCTAAACGTCAAATTTTCTTCAGAAAAAGCAATAAAATCCCTACCAAATCGCATAATTTTGCCTAAAGTTTGTGTTGCATTTTTAGAAAATCTAAAAAAAACGTTCACAAATATTTTTTATTTTACAAAAACTAACAAATTTACGTAAGCAATACTATGATAATAAAATACAAAGCAGGCCATAAGTATTCTTTGTTCCAAAAAGTAAGTTTAACGAATTTTAATTTTGGAATGTGTCCAATGGACACACCTTGCAGGGTAAGGGTTAAAAAGTGGCCCTTTTGGCTGCCCAGCATAAATTGTGTTCCCATTTGAATAAATGGTTGTGTCTGGAGCAATATTATCAAGGTTTCTTCTCTAGACTGTGTAAAAGAGCCATCGCTTCTCCTGATAGATCCAAGATCTCCCGATAAGCCCTTTAATAAATCTTTGTGGATTTTTGCTGAGACTCGAATGCCTTCGACACTCTCGCAGAAATTCCTCCAGCTATTTCTTTTTGCTCGTCTGATCGCCCTGTTATAGGTGGTTAGCGAGCTTTTACAACTTTCCCAGTTGACAAAACTAGTTGAAAGATGGCAATTCAGCTCAAGGAAAAGAAATTTACCCCAAAATTCTCCAGTAATTTAGAAATATGAGCTTTGTGGAAATGTACTTTGATAGTGATGAGAGGGAAAGGGAAGATTTAAGGTTTATAGCAAGATATCGAGTGAAAATCAAATCCTTTGGATGTGCCTGTTTGATGTAAGCGAACATTTCATTTTTTCATAATAATTTAATAGATTTATTTCTCTTCAGATTTAGATAATATTTCAGCATCTCCAAGGAACTGTTTCTATTTCTTCTTGAGATTTTATAAAGTAGTATGGAAAAACAATACGTTCAACATCGGGTTCTCCCAATAAAAAAATTGGCGGAATTCAATGTGGATCTACCACAGCCAACTATTTCGACGGTAATCGGAGGTATTGAATATTTTTGAGACGGAACTTTTGCCCCTTGGTAATAAAATTTCTTTCGCGGTCTGAAGAAATGGTGGATCTAAACTATGCAGCATCAGTGAACATCCCGTCCATTTTCTTGTAAATTCTGCTTTACTTTGGCTACATTTTACGCCCTTCGATATCTGCAGGTTTTTATCTATAAGGCAATATAATCAAATTACCTCCTGCTTGTTATTTTAACTCAAGATTTTAACAATAATTTAAATAGCCAAAAATATTTAAAAAAATTAATTTTCCCTCCCTTCGTTGCTTTGTAATTAAAAAAAAAATGTCGCATTACCTAAAAATTTTCCGTGACAAAAAGTGACATCCGTGAGAAATCTAACTATAAATGACTTTGGCAATGCCACACTCTCACTTTTGTGACAATTGTCACCCAGGTGACTATAAGAATACGAAAACTGGTTTGTCACAATTTCCAATGAGTGACGTGACTATGGGAATAGGGGCCATCATTACAACACCCCTTTATTTAAAAAAAAACTTATACCAAGTCACCACCGTTTAAAGCAATAGGTGATATTGTTCTTAACGGCTATAAATACACCTCCTCAACGCTCATAAATACTCGTAGTACGATCTCTGTTCTGCCTAAAATTGTTAATTTGTATTTCTTTTATTTTATGCCTGCATGCTTAGTTGAGAGCCTCATCGCTTGCTTGTGCTGAGTTGGTTAATTTTTTTGGCTCAGCTGAGAAATGCGCCTTCTGTGTTAGAAGGGTTTACTCTATTATTATAGTCGATAATATTTGAATTCATTTCCATTAATATTACTTACAGAATCTTCAATACAAGTTTCCCATTTGACCATTTTATCCAATGGATCAACTACCACAGGTAGTGGCTTTTTCAAAAAGAAAAAAAAAACACCTATGAGTTTGAATAAAAATTTTATACAGTTATTTGAATACTTTATTGCACAAACACAAAAAAAGAAGGAATTAAAATTTCCAAGTATTTCTATATTTTAATCATTCCATTAAGTCATTTAAATATAATAATTAGGGAAGTTTTACAATGGTCATTGTATATAATAAATTCAAAAATAATTAAAATATGTTTTAAGTTATTATTAATTTTTTTGTTTCATTTCAGAATATGTTAAATGATATGAGGGAAATAAGAAAAAGGTTACTAGAACATTAACGATTACATTTGAAAGAAGGGGAAAAATTATAATAAAAAAAAAGAAAAGAACATAAATAATTAAACGGTGTGCACTATTTTTATAATCTTTCATGTACGAGATATATAGTTTAATAAATTTCGCTTATGAACTTGAAAACTTTCTCTAAGTTTCTAATACTTATAATATAAACAAAATATTTTAGTTAGCTTAAAACTAAAATAAGCAAACGATTTGTTTAATTAAAAGGGAAAGCCAGACTTTACCCCTTTGTTGTTATTATTTTTTTTTATCATAATTCTTGCTGTACAACTTTTTTTTGTTTTATGTTTTTTTTTTCTAAAGAAATTGAATCTCTTGTACCAAAGAAAATACATCGTATATGAATGTATGTGTGATTTAGTGTTTTTATCCATTAAAAATTTTCTTAGCAATGTTATTTTTTTTGTTTTACATTACCCTTGTTAACAAATCACAATTTTTTCAAGTATGCAGCACATTTGACAGCGCTACTAACCTGACCAGTATTTATTAGTCCAAGCTTGTTACGCTGGCGGAATTTTCTAACATATGCTTCAATAAGATTTTGTATTTTCTTTGGATTTATTTCTCCAGAGCGACTGTGACAAATCTATTATGAAAGAAATGTATTGTTGAAATATGTTCAATATTGATTTTGATGCTATATGTAATATACCTTGGGAACAGCTCTACGTAAAATTTCCTTATATTCTTCTTTTGTGACGTGTTTTTTGTTGTAATGTGGCTTAAGGAATACTTTAACCTCTTCTACCACACGTTCTTGGCGATTGAGCTTCCTCAAGAACTAATTTATTTACGAAGATTTTTAAAAATTTAAGAATTTATTAAGAAAAATAATAGAAAAAAAGATTTACCTTGTCTTTGACCTGTAGCTCAACTGCAGAACTTGGAAGTTCATCAAGAATTTTTATATCCTCAGCACCGGGCATCTTCGCAACTAAAAAATATATAATTATATTATTATTTTGCAATAGTAAAATATTGTCTTATTATTATTTATTTTTTTTTTCAAAACAATATAAAATTGAAATTAATAACGACTCTTGACTAAGGTATAAGAAGATAGAAATCATGATAGAATAGGTATACCACGTACATAGGTACTTTGGATCCACAGAGGTGGATTATACCATTAAAATTAATATTTAACAACAAATCAAAATTAGTTAACTCTGAAAAAAAATCAAGACAAAATATTAGAAGGTGTTTTTTGATTGGCACCTTCTGTAAAAGAAGTGTATAAGGTTTTTAAGGCTAACTTTAGTGAGCTGTCTTAATAGATTTCAACAACTTATTTTTAGCAAATGAGTTTGATGACGGTGTGGCACGGTTTTATGGCGTAATATACGAAGCCCTCGTTTCTTGCGTACCTTTTATGAGCCCCAAAAATTGCCCAGTTCATCTCCACTTGGTTCAATAATGAACTCAAGCATTTGAAAAATCAGAAGGATAGACTCTGGAAAACCTATTTAAAGAGAAAGGACTTTCCGAGTCGCAATTCGTTTATCAATTGCTATAACAGATTTCGTTCACTCTCTTTTACTCTGTATCGTGAATATCTTAGCAGCACGAGTGATAGTGTTTACTGATCCTAGAAATTTCTTTAAATTTGTCAACTCAAAGAAACAAGTTGATAACTACCCCCTACTATACGAACTGGTCTAGCTCTGAGTCGCATGCTATTTGCAACATGTTTGCGTTATTCTTTCATCAATCTTTCGCAGCCTCTGACTTTCAGCCTAATCACAATAATTTTCGTCACATAATTAATAACCGAGAGGTTCATGGTTAACTATGGTAAACTTTTGTCGTTCAAAAACTCCGTGGTTAACTACAACATAACCACGAGCATAACTTTTTGGCGTTCAAAAACTCCCGTGGTTAACCATGGTGTAGTTAAATTTTAACCATGCTCCGGAGCATGGTTAGCGATAGTTAAGAAGAAGAAGAATAAAAACAATTTTTTGATATTTGTTTTAATGTTAATAATGAACAAATCAAAGTGGGATTTGTGAGATTATTTTAAATAAATAACACTAGTTTACAAAAAAATATTTTTTTTTGTTCATGAAATGAAACATATATTATTTATGTAGGCTATGGACGGTATTTAAAAAAATATTTTTTTAATTTTCATAGCACGTCACAATAATTCTGAGATATAGAGGTCTTTGTTTTTTATCTATCCGCAATAAACATATATTATTTATGTAGGCTATGGACGGTATTTAAAAAAATATTTTTTTAATTTTCATAGCACGTCACAATTCTGAGATATAGAGGTCTTTGTTTTTTATCTATCCGCAATTGTTTAAATACGTTTATCGTTCTATTTTGTAAAAAACTGTGAGATTGGGACCAAAATATGCTAGGTGACTATTGTTGGTCTGTTGTGAGAGATACAGATGAAAATATTTATAAAAAAAGAGCAAAAATTGCCCATTTTTAACTGTCTATTGATTAATTAGATGTAGTTTTTTTATAAAAATCTTCTTAATAAATATTTAAAAAAACTGACGTGCTGGATTTTTTTAAATGTTTTTTCCGAGATGTAGATGCCCAAAGTAACGTAACCGTATATATTCCATTTCATGAACAAAAGTCATGTAAACTAGTGTAATTATTGGAAATAATTGAGGCAAATAGCCGACACTATTTTATGGAAATTTTTTTTAAATTTTCTTTACTACGTAGTTAACTACAGTGCGTTCAAAAACCTCCATGGTTAAACATAAACTTTCGTGGTTAAGTGAAGTGATGTAGCATAACCACAGCTTACCTCGTGGTTTACTATAGTAAGGTTTTTGAACGCGCTCCCGGTGTTCCTCTGTCTTCTTGGCCCTCTTCTCTTTATCCTATCAATTGATGACATTGTTCCTTAACTAAGACACTGTAGAATATTGATTTACGCTGATGACATCAAATTATACCGTCACATAAAGAGTATTGAGGATTGCAAACTTTTGCAAGTTGACCTTGACACATTTCTCTCTTGTGTGCCAACAACAACCTGGTTCTAATATTAGTAAATGTGAAATAATGACTTTTAGTAGGAGACGTATTCCTGTAATTTTTAACTACACATTTTCTCATGAGGTGATTCCTCGTGTTAATTTTATTAAAGATCTAAAGATTAGATTTGATAGTAAGCTGGATTTTTCCGCTCACATCAACTACATCTCTTCTAGAGGTGGTTTAGTCCTGGGTTTTATTAAAAGGTGGTCCAAAGAATTTAACAACCCCTTGATTACTAAACATCTATACATTGCTCTTGTCAGACCATTACGCGAATAAGGGTCTCAGGTTTAGTCTCCTCACTACAATTCGCATGTTAGAACTATTGAATCGGTTCAAAGAAGGTTCGTTCGATTCGCGCTGAATCATCTTCCTTGGAAAAACCCAATAGTTATTCCACCAAATGAATCCCGGCTAAAGTTACTCAACTCAAGCTCTCTTCACAAGCGTCGTGAGGTGGCCGATGTTGTATTTGTTCATCAGCTCCTCAATGGAAAGGTTGACTCAGGTATTCTAAGTCGACATGCGTCATTTAGAGAGAGTCGTTATAATCTGAGAGGACCACCTCTTTTACAAATCAACTCCACTAACACGAATTACGGCAGATTTGAACCTGTCAATCGCATGTTCATTAACGTGAACCAAAATATTAATGTCTTTAGCGTGAGTATTAGTAAAGATCTCCTTAAAAGGAGTCTTTTTAATCTCACGTGACCGCTTATGTTTCTTGTTGCTTGCTTGAGTTACATGTTAATTTGGATTTTTTGTAATTTACAAATTTTATGTTTGCATGCTTAGTTGAGCCTCATCTCAACCCTTGCCCAGCTGAGAAGTGCGCTTTCTGTGTTAGAGGGGTTTACTCTATTATTATTATTTAACTTCATAATAACCACAAAATCCTCTCAAATGCAGATTGGCCGAACTTTAGAACGGACCTTGATTTGAAGTTGAACAGGGTAGATGATATTGTGGATTCTAGGAAACTTTCTAATGGTGAAATTGACCACGCTATATTGAAATTGAATGACATAATTAACAAAACAATCGAAAAACACGCAGCAACACCTAGGGGGAATGGATTTTACAACCCCCTTGAAATCAAATCATTGTTTGAAATTAGGAAAAGATGGAGAAAAGCTCTTTAAAAAGGCTTCAAATAAACTACCATATCCATGACCAAGAAACCTCGGAACTAAGCAATAGAATCAATTCGTTATCCATACTAGTTGATCGACAAATTAACAAGACTTTCAAAATAAATTATAAAACCTAAAGCCAAGGCCCAACACTGTTTAAGAAAATTAACAAAACCATTGTGAAAAATAAAACAAACAAAATAGAGAAAATAGAATTAAACGGCAACATTGTAAGAAATACAGACCAATATGGTAAAAACCTTTGAACTCTTCTACAAAGATATCTATAAAGAAAGGACCCCGCTGACCAGTAGCAATCACACGCAACAAGTGTTGGACACAGTAGAAAGTTTCGAGCAAAATAACTTGCAATTTAATCATTTTAGTCCATTTATACATTTTTACAAGCATGACCACTTCCACTGGCTCTCAATTAAATTCACCATTCATTAAAGAAACTGCCCTAAATAACAATTAGGAACCTAAACAACAAAAAATCAGCTGATAATTGGCCCTATTCTGATTCTCACTTTCACGGCGAGTGACAATCCAAGACACATTTTCAAATAAAAAGTGTAATGTAAAATTGTGTCTTGGGTAGTCACTCGCCGTGAAAGTGAGAATCAGAATAGGGCCCAATATTTCTAATTATATGATCAAGAAACTCTCAGTTAAGACGAAGCAATTCATACTTTTGATTCTCAATAACTGGATAAATAATGGTTATTTTCCAAGGACCTGGAAGGAAGCTGTAATTATACCGCTCGAAAAAAGCAAGCAATCCTCTGATGTAAGCAACTTCAGATCAATTTCCCTTCTTTATAACGTAGGAAAAATAATCGTAAGGATTATGGCTTGGGATTTGGATGAACTGCAAAAAAGAGAACACTATACAGCAGTATAAAGCAGGTTTTAGAACTGGACATTCAACTGAACATGCCATCCTTAAGTTCACGATGATATGATTACAGGTTTAAGGAAGAAGAATTCGGCAGTGATGTGCTCACTCGACATTCAAAATGCCTTTGATTCCATTTGGATTAAAGGATTTCTTTTCAAAATAGCATCTCTTAATTTCCCGTCCCACATAACAAAACTGCTCTATAACTTTTTACTGAACAGAAGTGCTTGTGTCCAAGTAAACCAAACACAGTCGAATCTTTTCCCAATCTTATCTGGGATCCCACAAGGCTCCATATTCGGGCCCCAAGTTATACAATATATACCTTTTTGATTTTCCCCATAAATTACTATATTCCAGCAATAGCACTTCCCCAGCTCTACTTTACGCTGATGATACAGTTATCTACGCGGTAGAAGCGGATCCCACTAGGGGAATGAAAAATGTCCAAACCCACCGGTGCCCCTGGGGTACTTCTTCGGAAGGAGCTAACGGGAGACAGACGAATAGCAAGTTTTCTGCGCCATAAAATAGAGTTTTAAGTCGGTTAGGCTGAGGACTAGCAACCCGCTCCATACCCCAGCTAAGAATCAACAAACAATGCCTCAGAACCGGATGGACAACACGACGACGACCTTTGCTTTTCGAACCAAGATACCAATCGCATCATGGAATGTGAGAGCACTGCTTGCTGATGGATGGCTGGATGAAGTCCTAAAAGAGATGAATCGATATAAAACCAAGGTCATGGGACCTAGCGGGACCAGATGGCCCTATGCGGAGGAACATATCTGCCCAAACGGTGAGTCCTTCTTATATTCTGGCAGAAACATAATTGAAATCCGTAGGAGTGGCGTTGGCATAATACTCACCAAAGAAGTCAGGGCCAGCCTCATTAGCTGGTCACCAGTTTCTGAGAGGATTATTACCTAAGTACAAGCCTAAAAAGTACTACGGAAGTCCAATGCTGCGCTCCAACTGAAGACGCAGACCACGACATCAAGGACGAGTTATATATGCGGCTGAATCAGGTTTTTCGCTCTATTCCAACGGGAGACATCATTGTTTTAATGGGTGACCTAAACGCACAGATCGGCCCCAACAACACCGGCTTTAAACACTCAATTGGAAATTAAGGCATAGGCCAGCGGAGGTAGATCAACCTCTTCATACAAAAATTCAAATTTTTGTATGAAGAGGTCGATTGATACAACTTACGTGCTACCACCCCAGGTCAATAACAGCAACGGTATCTAAGCTTTTCGTTGAATTTTGTAGCTTTCACCAACTCATGGTGGAACTTCCTGGAGTCTTGGGTATCGCCCGATGGTAGAACGAGAAACCAGATAGATCAAGTGGCTATCAGCCGCAGATGGAGAACTATTCTAGAGGATGTCAGGAGCTTTAGAAGAGTAGACACTGGAAGTGACCACCATTTAATAGTAGCAACTATTCGCCTCAAAATCGTACACGGCTTAATGTAGACCTTCTGCGGGACAGCATTAAAAGGTGAGAGTCTCTAACGAAAATAATATTGAAGAGCTGTGGAGTAATACAAAGGGCGCTATTATTACAGCAGGGAAACAAGCATCGGCTCTCGGATACAGCCTGGTAAAGAATAGAACGCAGAAGGGCCCTCAAAAATAACGTGACCTCTACAAGCGACCCGGACAAACGTCATCAACTTGGCGGGAATACTACCAATTACAGCGGGAGGTAAAGAGAAATGTCCAGCGCGATAAAAGGAAGCAGATAAACGAGCTCGCAGAAAAAGCGGAAAACGCGGCAAACACAGGCAACAGTAAAGTGCTGCACCAAATTACTAAACAGTACAATAATTTTTTTACAGTATATAAATAAATGTATGAGCCATTTCTGTAAAAATCAAGACAATTAAATTTTAATTAATACACCCTACTTTAATTTGTTTTGAATGAATGCGTAATAAAGCTAGCATCGTTATCCTATTGGTGGAATTCTAACCCCAAAAATCCCTTTCACATGAACTTCTTTTTACAATTTCCCACATCTAGATTTTTTTTACTGTTTTTATAGTTTAAAATTTCATTCCAATTTTACTTTTGGTGCGGATTTTTAATCTGTTCTGTCTTGGAACATGAAAAAAACGCCAAGGGAAATGTTCAATATCATTTGGATTAATTACGGCTTTGGGTGTTTTAATTTTTTCTAATACTGTATAAAAATAGGTTTTATTTATCTCTCCATTCATTTTTCTTGTTTTTCATTCAGGAAATAAAACAAATTATTTTATTTGTCAACTATCAAATTAAAAAATGTATGTAAGAAAAGGGAAATTTTAAATTTCCCTTTGTGCTGGATAATGTCCTCGATAATTATCAGGGACAATAGTTTGTATGGAAGTTGTTCCAGAACGGATTAAAAAACGCAGCATTGATTACACAATTCGGCTGCTAAACAAAAAACAAATGTAATGGCGAATCGTGCCAAATTTTTTATAAGAAGCAGACCAATGAAGTCAATGAATGCAATGGGCATAAAGACGAAAAGAAAAAAATGTGAATATTTCGATGACAGAAAATAACAAAGACAATTATATTGATTGTTATCAGAACGATTACGGGGGGACAAATGGCAATAACGACCTATAACACGCTTGGTGATGCCGGTACTGCTGAAAAACGCAAACTGTTTATAAAATTTAAGATCTTCAGTAATTCCAAAGAATTCTACCTTTACCTACTCGAAAATGTTGACTTTACATCGGATAACCCTGGATAGGCTTGTATGTATAAGAGTAATAGATGGAAGAGGGTGAAAACGCCATAAAATGAAGAAAACGCCGGATTGGTCCTTCAAACTGGGGTTGGTTCGCAGACTGGCAACCTACCACCGTAAAAACCCACCTGCTTCGAATCCTCAAGGCATACAGGACGACTTAAACGGCATCGTTCCAGGCAAAGGAATATGAAATTTGAATTAGGAACTCGACGTTCGCTTTTATTATTACTAAAAAAACAACATAGCGATCACAGCTAAACAGGAAACCAAATGTACTCACAGAGACTTCAGAATCCACACGGTGCTCTCCAGTGGTTCACCGAACAAAAAAAAAAGAAGTGTTAGGTGTAGCATAGGCCTCACCTCGTACCTACACCTTGCCGCGGTGGTGGGGCTTGCGAGTCTCGTAGTAGCGTTAGGCTATGTCGGCGGTGGCTAGCTGGTAACCAGCAAGCCACCGGTAGGGACACCCATGCCGAACAGGCTAATTGCGAAGAGGCCAGACTAAGCTAGGTACATCCACTTACCCTCACCTTTTCTCTCTCTCCTTCTCCTTCCCTCTTCCTATTTCCCCACTTCTAAGCTAAGGTGTTTACCGTGCCGATGGCTGCATGGCCAGCCAGTGGTTAAAGAGTGCTGGTCGCGAACGGTTCCCTCCGATGCCCGGGCAAGGTCGGAGAGTACAAGTGCCTTATCCTGGTAAGCGGCTCTGGCAGGATGGACCCCTCTTTCCGCACTACTCGTGGGACTTTTATGGAAAATAAAAACCCTAAAAAACCAATCGCCTCCAGTTCGGGGGCTCCCAGCAAAACTAAACCTACTGCCTGCAAGGGCAGTAAGGTGAGTAAAAGGGAAAAAGGAGCTTTAGACTCTAATCCGGAGCTCCCCATTCCCTCCAAGCCAACTGCTTCAACAGAAGCAGGCCCTTCAACTGCACTCGTGCAGTCTCCTGGTGCCTCTAAGGAGGCTAAAAAAACTAAAATGCCTGGCTCTAAAGGTGCTCCATCAAGGGTGTACTACCAAGAGCTACGCAACGCCCAAAGAATCCTTGCCCGATACAAGGGAGTTGCGGAGGGTGGACTCACCGAGAAGCAGCAAGCTTCGATAAGGTGGGCGACGCGGGTCGCCGGCGAGCAAACTTCGCAAACTGGCAACCCAGCCCCAAAGCGTCAGAGGTCCCTAGAGAAACCTAATCACCCTGAGGCTAAACGTAGCAGGAACACTTCCATACTTCCTGCTACTACTAAAACCTACAGCCAAGTGCTGGAAGGTCAGATCGTTATCGCCGTCATCGACGAAAACGATCCAGATGGCACCATTCTGCCTGATAAATGGAGGAAACTTGAGGTCAGGCTCGCGACGATTTTCCTCCCAATACTTCAGGAGCATCCTGGCACTGCTCCTCACTGTCGCGATAGCGGATGGTTTCAGGGCCGCGTGAAGCTCATCGCCTGTGCCGATCAGAGATCTGTCGATCTCTACAAAATAGCAATATCCAGAATTGGGGAAGCATGGCCAGGCGCCAAACTCAAGGTTGTTAGGAGGGAGGAAATCCCGAATCGGCCAAGAGCGCGTTCCTGGATCCCAGCAGAACCAGCCGAGCCTCAGGCTATTCTGGATATCATTCGGTTGAGTAACCCACAGCTACAGACGTCTTCGTGGAGGATTACGAAACTGGAGGACCCTAAAGGCGACGGCCGAGCGGTTACATTAGTAATTAGCGAGGAGTCGCTGGGACCTTTGGCGAAATCTGAATGCGTCATAAGCTATGGGTTTTCTTCAATCACCCTGAGGCTTTACAAAAAAGATTCTTTGCCCCAGAGTGGAACTGCTCCACCTGTGGCTCCAGATGGTGAGCCCTCAGGCACTGCGGGTGACACAGGTACGGATGTTTCTGATTCCAACGTGCCTGGCACTGCGGGTGACACAGGTACGCAAGTAGCTGAACCCAATGTACCTAGTATTGCGGATGACACAGGAACAGGAGTAGCTGATCCTAAGGTGCCTGAGGATACTCACCTACCAACCCTGGGTTCAAACGACCCTCTCTTATCCTCTGAGGATTCCAACTTCTCAGTTCCTTCGCCGTCAAGGACGGAGGATGAACTGGGTGACTTTGCCCAACTTCTTTCGGTGGGAGATGATGATATTACTCTCACACCGGAAGAGGACGAGGCTGATATTACGGTGATCGAGACTGATCCCACTACTCCCAACCACGATGTTGAGAGTAGCGCAGATTAATCTCCATCACAGCAAGGCTGCATCCGCCAGCCTATGCTTACGCCTTTCTAAGGCCGATATAGATGTCGTCCTGGTACAAGAGCCTTGGATCGTCCGGGGCCTTGTATGCGGAATCAGGACTCCTAAATACAGGTTGCTGTATCCCAGAAATGGGGGAGGTAAGCCAAGAACCTGTTTAATTGTTAAAAATGACCTTAACGCTTTTATGTTGTCTAAATTTAGCACAGGAAAGGCGGTAGGCCTACGTGGATTGGATCTGTCTACCTACCATATGAGGGAAATTTGGACAACTCCAGTCTCTTTGTTGCCGCAAAAGAAGCGGCTAGTCGTGGAGCCAGCCTCATCGTTGGATGTGATGCGAATGCTCACAACACCGTTTGGGGCAGCTCTGATACAAATATAAGAGGTGAGTTGCTTTTTGATTTATTACTACAACACAATCTCTTGCTATGCAATAGGGGAAATGAACCCACGTTCATCACAAGGGTAAGACAAGAAGTCTTGGATATTACCCTTGTTTCCCCAGATCTGCTCAACCGTGTGGAAAACTGGAGAGTATCCAGTGAACACTCTTTTTCTGACCACAGAGTCATCCTTTTTAATATCAATATGTACCCAACTGTGAAGAAGGCCCCTGGTTACAGGAATGTCCGGAACACAGACTGGGTCATATACAGACAAGTAGTGGAAAGATCCCTCCCTGAGGATGTTCCCACCCACCCTTGGAATGCTGAAGATCTCGAACATCAAGTGACAAATCTCAGTAACCTCCTGAATAACGCATTAGAAGCAGCCTGTCCCATTAGGAAATATGGGGGTAAAACCAAACCCCCTTGGTGGAACAGCAGACTTCTCAAACTAAGGTCTGAAAGCAGAAAGGCCTTCAATAAGGCCAAATGGTCTAATTTGGCTTCGGACTGGGACAACTACAAAAGTCGTCTCAGGGAGTTCAAATACGAACTGCGAAACTCAAAAAGGGAATCCTGGAAAACCTTTTGTGCGACAATAGAAGGTTTTTCAGATGCCGCAAGAATGAGAAAAGTTCTCTCGAAAAGCCCAATGTGCCAAGAAATGCTGCAACAAGCAGACGGTACATGGACCACAAGTAGTCAGGAGTCACTGAAACTCCTACTCGATACTCACTTTCCTGGCTCAACATCTCTTGCTGCATCTGCAGAAACAGGTTTTGAGAGCCCAGCTAGCACACATAATTTAGGCACCATTGACAGATTGATAAACAGAGATTTACTCCTGTGGTCCATAGAAGGCTTCATGCCTTATAAAACACCGGGACCAGATGGAATTTATCCCATTGAAATTCAGAAAGTCAGTGACCTAATTCTGAATTGGCTCGCAGCCATCTATAGGAGCTCCCTTAGCCTAAGCTACATTCCAACATCCTGGAGAGTAGCGAAGGTAGCTTTCATTCCGAAAGCGGGTAAAATCTCCTACCACAATCCAAAAGACTTGAGACCTATATGTCTCACATCCTTTCTCCTCAAGATACTAGAAAGACTTGTGGAGATCCATGTTAAGCAAAGCATTGATAAAAAACTGCTTTCTCCCTCGCAGCATGCCTACACGAAAGGTAAATCAGTAGACACTGCTCTCCACTCTTTGGTAGCGGTCATTGAAAGATCCCTTGAATTCAAGGAATTCACGTTGGCTGCTTTCCTAGATATTGAAGGTGCTTTCAACAATGTTGAACCCTCTGCGGTCACGAGGGCACTCCAGCGTCTGAATGTTGATGGTTGCTCCAGGTCCTTTATTGATCAGCTGCTAGGGTGCAGGGTCATAAAGTCTAGCCTGGGGCTTTCGGAAGAAGTCAGACGGGTTAAAAGAGGCACACCACAAGGTGGGGTCTTATCGCCGCTCCTTTGGAATATGACAGTCAATGAAGTATTGATAACTCTAAAGGAGTCTGGGTGCACCACGGTGGCCTATGCTGATGATATTGTGCTGGTGGTGACCGGCAAGTACATCTCAACAATAAGAGATATAATGCAACAAGCATTGAATACTCTTTCTCATTGGGCCACTACAAAGGGTCTAGGCGTCAACCCAACCAAGACTGAAGTAGTGCTCTTTACAAAGAAGCATAGACTTCCCAATTTTCCTCCTTTAAGACTCTGTAATGAAACACTGCATATAAAGGAGGATGCGAAATTTCTAGGTCTCATACTCGATAGGAAACTAACGTGGAGACCGAATCTTATAGAAAGAGCAAATAAGGCCAAAACAGCTCTCTTCCTATGCCAGAAAACGATCGGAGTCAACTGGGGCCTTAAACCCCGCATCGTCCACTGGCTCTATACAGCCGTAATCAGACCTATACTTATGCATGGCATATCGGTATGGTGGACTGCATTACAGAAGATTACGTATCGCAAGATACTGGAAAGGGTCCAAAGAACAGCTGAGCTGTGTATCAGTGGTGCAATGAGAAGCACCCCTACAGCTGCGCTGGATGTCTTATTGCATCTTACCCCTTTGGATATACACGCCGAGCAAATGGCAGCCTGGACGGCTGCCAGGACAAAGGCTTCTCTTGGATGGACTCCATACTCATATGGCCATTCATCCATCCTTAGGAAATTCGCCATCACTGCGAACAACCTAGATTATACTACACCTACGTGGACCTTGGAGAAAGGTTTCAATACCATCATTCCGGCCAGAGATGACTGGACAGATGGTGTCATCCCAACTGGGTCATTATGTATTTTCACAGATGGCTCAAAAATTGGGAATAATGTAGGCTCTGGTATCTTTTCCGAGGCATTAAATATAAATACCTCTCTTCGTCTACCCGATCACTGCAGCGTCTTCCAAGCGGAAGTCACTGCGATCTGGGAGGCTCTCGAATGGCTGAAGATAAATAATATATCTCATAAGAATATATGTATTCTATCGGATAGCCAGGCGGCCCTCAAGGCTCTTAATTCTGTCGTCACAACATCCACGACTCTTCTGAACTGCCGCAGGTCTCTGTGTGAGACTGCCACTCAGTTTGATATAACACTGTGTTGGGTTCCTGGACACAGTGGGATTAGGGGAAACTGTAGGGCAGATGAGCTTGCTAGACAGGGAACCGAAGTGGAAAGGACACCCCACTTAACCCGAATGGGAATGCCCTTAGCCACCTATAAACTAGCTGTGAGAAAAATCAGCTTAGCTCGAGCCGGGCTGAGATGGACCGCAGCAACGGTTTGTCGCACTCTTCATGCAATGTGGCCAACTTTGGACGCAAAGCGTTCAAAATCTCTGGTTCAGTTGAACAAAAAGGAGATAAGCCACGTGGTAAGGGTGCTGACTGGTCACTGTCCCTTCGGCCCACACGCCGAAAGATTAGGACTCCCCCACAACGACTTATGTAGAAGTTGTGGTAATGAAGAAGAGGAAGAAACTGTCTCCCATCTTCTCTGTACATGTCCCGCCCTAGCAAGGAAAAGAGGGACTCTACTTGGCTCACCTTTCCTTGACGGATTGAGCGAGCTGCAAAATATTGGTGTCTCTAGACTCTGTCGCTTTATTAAAAGCTCGAAATGGCTTGAAATGGCCTGAACTATGTCCCAATACCAGAATGGCATCACAATGGGCCCAATGGCGTGCCTAAGTGGGCTCCCTGGTGGGGGCAGCCATTTCAACCTAACCTAACCTAGGTGTAGCATTCATTGTGTAAAAGAAATTGAAATCACTAAGAACATGCACGGTTCGCATCACCCTTATAAACAAACGACCATGAAGACAAACGAATGAGGAAAACTAGGTATTCTACCAAGAGCTAACAAACGCCATCATATTAACCCCATCAAACGAGATATTAGACTAATGCAAGGATATAGAACGGCAAAATAAGAAAAGGAGGGGATTTCCTAGTATTAGACGACAATGGTAGCAACTTGGTAGATCTCGCATTGCTCCAACTCAATAGTAGTCAGTTTAATAATATTTCAGAAGAGACAACAATTAATCACGATCATATTGGATGTAAAAACAATGAGAGGGGCCTCGTCAAGTTAAGACAATGTGAAATTTGTATAACGATCAAAACACAAAGCGCAAAACACGACATAGATAATCTAAAGCTCAAACAAGAAGACTACAATTGACTGCCCCGATTAAGACTCGCAATTGAATAAAGAAACCGAAGCCACCGGGAGTATATCACAACGCCCACAAGAGCAAAGATGAAAAGATGACAAAATTTGTTAAACAAAAACTAAAACCTATAGCGGAAAGCCTTATAAGAGATTATCAAACTGATTTTAGGGCAAACAGATCAACATCGGACAGACGAAAACCTGCCGTTGGCCTGTACAAGATCTTATCGGAATTAGTAGTCCCCCAAAACTGGTATGACTAATCAGTTGCGCAACGAACAACACATTGGCGTAAGTCATACAAATTTTTTGGAGAAAAAGGTGGTTGAAGGTGACATTTTTGTTAAAAAAACAAAATTTTGACTTTGACGACTTATAACTCTTAAAGTTGGTACGGTGGTACCGTCGCTTTTATAATTTTAGATAGGTGGGAGTATTCTGCGTACACTGATACCTTATTCATGAAAATAATTATTAACACTTTAGCCACAGTTACGGGATATAACAACTATACAGAAATTCAATACTCATTTTTTTTTTTATGTGACAGACTAGAGGCTTAGGGAAAGTCCCTTTGTACTGTCGACAATCTATTTTTTTCGTATAGAGTGAACAGCAGCTCTAGCCGGAAGATAGAGAGAAGAGAAGGAAGTAACTGTCACAACCTAGCCGCGATATATTTTATTCCACCTACTTCCAACCATTTCGCGACTCTGGCATCGGGACATTTGAGAAGCAACTCGCTGGAGTGTTATGCCTCCTGAAACGAGTTGGGTCTCATCAGCCAACCGATGACATGCGCTTGGTGGAGCGGGGAAGGACTAGGAAGGCTATGACAGAAGGAATCAGGAATGTAAAGAGGGAAGGAGAAAGAAGGAAAGTTAGGTGGGAAAGGCGAAGGACCGTGGCACCACCGGGATTCGAACCCGGGACCTCTGGGATAGCAGTCAGGCGCCTTACCCCTAGACTACCGAGGCCTCCGATAATCTGAGATACTTTCCTTTTGCGCCGGGCCTGTAGAAAATTTGACCCACCTCCTTTCATGGTAACGTAACTTCAGCCAATAAATTAGCTTCAATTAATTTTTTTTGTACTTCTCTCAGAAAAATCTAAAAAAAAATCCTTAAGGAAAAAAGTTAAATAGATTTGTGAGAAGTATTTGCTTATCTAAAAATCCGCTAGCAAAATAGAATCAAAAATGAAGAACTATGGTGCCGCGTTGGCCAAGGAAAAGTGGACGACAAAATCAGGCAAAGGAAGGAAATGGAATGGCAACATCTAGCCAAACAGGCCCTTGACTGGAACCCGGGAGGAATCCGTAGAGCTGGAAAACCGAGGATAACGTGAAGAAGGAGAACTATTAAGCCGACTCTAGACGATGTGTTGAGCCTTTCATTCGAATGTTGGCTTCCCACAATTGGTTCAGCACCAACAGCCAAAATGTGGCCGGCCACACGATGCGTCTTGCCCTCAAACGTCCAACGGTGGAAGGGTTCGCAGCATCATGTAGAATCGACTTTAATAAAAGCCGCAACCACTGAGAAGTCCTGGACGGAGCTAAGAGCTGTTGCACAAAACAGAGTCCGGTGGAGGGCAACTCTTTCCGCCCTAGGTCCCGTGAGGGATTAATGGGGAATAAGTATAAGTAAAAAGATCAAGTCAGACAATAAATTGCAATAGCCGGTAAAACCTTATCAGGAAAAAAATTTGGCAAAAAACGGGCTATAAAATTGCGTGCTGAACGAACAAAACACCCTGTAGGATTGAAAATGGGCTCAATGTCATGCAATAGAACTTAACGTCTGCTTTCAATACAGTCAAAAGTAAAAATTGAGAGAAGGATAAAAGATGCAGTTCTAGTAAGGGGTACCCATTGAACCAAACATAGTACTACGGTGACAGATTCTGCTTAATATCGACCATAGAATGGGAATGAAGTGAATTGCGAAGAGATGAGAAAAACGAAAATCCCCACAATCAAATTGACCGCAACTACAACATCTTATCCTATGCCATGACCATCTTTAGTTTAATAGTTTAATAGACAACTCCACAACTTAATTTCCAAACTTAGCTTCTTCTATTGAGATTAATCGTACAAATCATAGGGCAGGCATGTTAAAAAAACAAGTTAAAAAATGGCTCGATGGCTTTTTGTTATATTTCAAGGCCTTGAATAAATTTCCGATAATTGGCAAACGATCGTAAATATCAATTGAGACTGAAAAAATCGTGTCAAATTCAGTGCTTCTGGATCGAAATATTGGTTTATCTTCAACAATACTTCCTACGTTTTAGTTGATGGTGTAAAACTAATGGGTGACCATCTCAACATTGATTGAGGATATACATATTGTGCAACGAACACATAGCTAACGTTTCTTAAGAGGTACAAGTTCATCGTTCAACAAGTGACTCGGACTGTAATACATATATGAACCCTACATCCCTCTTCCCTTGAATATAACTTTTTGGATCGGGCTTCGAAAACCCCACACAAGACTTTACTAGAGACAAGGCTCTCTCTACAGTCCTATCCTGCAGGAGCCCCATATATGTATTATAATTCGAAACAAAAAACAAATTAAAATTCAACTCAAATTATTCCATGTCTGCTTGCACAATGTAAAAGGATAACTTTTAATTCGCTTCATTCATTACTTTTAACATTCAGAATAAATAAGAAACTAGCGAATAAAATGAGTTGCCAAATCAATCAATCTAGTATCAGACTATAGAAAAATATAATATGTACAGTATATGCCGTCTTAATGATATTTTACACGCGGTATCAAGCCTTGATAATAAATAATTCATCTTCAATTTTAATTAAATGGCTGCATTGGAGTCTCGCATAATTTATCAGCAAGATAAAATTTAAACTTCATGGTTGGAAAAACTTGTATGTTTTTGTTTTTTCATCAAACACAGTTCGTATAAATTACAGCGTCATTAAAAGAAAATTATTCTTTGGAAATTAGAAGTGTAGTGTACTGGATCGTACCGAAAAAATTTCATTGTAAATTTCTATATAAAGAGCTGACTTTAGTTGATGTTAAAAGACAAGGCAGGAATATTTCTTTGAAGATCAGAGAGAAATTAGTGGACGATAACACCAGGAAGCCATGAGAACACTACAACCTATGAGGTTAATCATGTAACTCTGCCTAATGATATTCCCAGGCTTTGGAAATATTTAAAATGTGTCTGAGATCGAATTTCCATATTCCTTTTGGTGTTACAGGTGACTGGAGTGTTTAAGTCTACACCTCGTCATCTCTGCCCGGCTGCGTAGTAAATGCTCCGATAATTCAGAAGCTATTAAATAGAAGTGACAGTCGTCTGGTATATAGACATAAATCAAGAGGTTGGGATTTTGTCAAAGCCTAACTTGGCCTGTAGTATGTCTCAGCACATTGACATCGCCCTTAAGTTCCCAGGTTCCCAGACTTAAATTTCCTATTTTCGAATATTACTTACTTTATATTTTTGCCAATGTCGTACGAGATTTGCGAACAGTAAATGATATCGACGACTTAGAAAACCAATAGAAGCGTATTACATCCAAGAAGATCTAAAAGGAATTTTCTCAAATACAGCCCGACCCGCTGTTACAAAAAGGTACGGTTTTCCTCGCACGAAATCTTGCAAACCATCGAATTGCGAATCTTCGCCCATCGAGGGGTAGGTGGCAAGTAAATAATTTTTGTTTGCTCTTCTCTACTTTAAGGAGCTGAGAACTCCAAGTGACCCCTGCTAGATAGGTTTAAACCCTGGTATTTTGCTTCTCATGAAAACTGTACGCTCCCGCTATTCAAGGTTAGAGCCGCTAGATTCAGATACCGTCTCCACATAAATTTTATAAGTTTTTTTTGTATGTGAAAGTCTAACCTAAGGTGGTACCGTTTATACTAGAGATCGATAACTCAGATCTAAGTCACCTCAAATAGCCGAATTTTCAAAATGAGCCAATGAATCGGTTCACCATCTGAGGAGCAGTTTACATCCCATACTCTAAGTGGAAGCGAAAATCTGAGCTCCTTTTTCGCATAAAAGATAGTATGGTTCTGTCTCTGTTTCACCAAAGTGGCAACAACAAACGGCCGCCTCAAAGTAGAGCTCTACTCCACTTAACGAATACGTAGACCAAAAAAAGCTTTAAATTTCGTTATACCCCGGCTTCACCGCCAAATTTTCGCAAGTTCGAGCAAATTAGTCTACTGTACTTTAAAATTTCCTGATTTCCCATACATTTTTCACATTTTAAAGTCAGGAAAAAATGCCTGCTTTGGGCCTACAGAACATGAAATTGAGTTTCAAAGTAAAAGCTCGCTCAAAAGAGAGTAAAAAATTGGAATATTTCCATGGCAACTGATGTATTATTACATGACAGTTAAAGTAAGAGCTTTGAAAAAATAAACATGGATCAAAAAAGGAAGTATAGATGTCTGTCAATGAATAAATATACTCAATTACATTTATTTTATAATAGGTATTATTAAATAAAAAATTTAAATCCCACAAAGCATTGAAAATTCCATTTTCCATCTCTATAAAGGAGCTTTCAAATGTAATACGTCACACACGAAGCTTTCTCTACTGAACAATGCCGGTGAAGCCACTTTTGCATATTGAAGTGAACTTGATTAAAATTAGGGCGGTGAAGCCGGGGTATTAAATTTAAATATTCTAACGCCTATTAGATGCTGCTGCCGTTTTTACTTGTGGTTTTCTTGCATATTTACCATTGAAACTAATAAAATTATCTTTTTTTATTGCACATTAATTTAATATAATTATCTAAAAGGTATTGTGTTTTGTATAAGGCCATTTTATTCTTCCACTTTAAGTCTGGGATGTAAACTCTGCTTTATGCGCGTGAATACATGAATTATTTAAAGCAAAAGAAATTCAAATAAGCCGAATTTTCTTATCCCGTGCAGCCACAGTGATTCGCTTTGAATTCAGCTGAGGGAACCGAATCCCAAGTTTATATATGGATCCTGTGTTCTGAAGATTCGACAGAATTTTTTTGAGATGGCTCTTTTGAACCGGTTCTGGGAATCGGATATTTTATAAAAGATGCAGAGCAGATACGGTGAGTCTCTCATAAAAAATCCGTTTTGCCCATCTCTCGTTTATACTAACAGCCCGTTATGCCGTTCACGCCATGACAATGTTTAGTAGTAAGCTTAGCAAGAAGTATAGGCAAAGTATATGATAGGTTAAAGTTAGTCTGAAGGATGCATGAGGAGGAGGCAGGGTAACTCGCCTTTGAACTATTGGATGTTGTATGAGTTCGTATTTTAAGTAGGTATTGTTCTATGTGACATGGTCCGCATATCAAGGAGTTCGTCGATCAATATGATTTTTCTTATGAATGTTCTTTAAGGACTTTGACTACGACAAAACTAGAGCTCACCAGATATTCTTTGCATTTCAGCATAGGTTCGATTCATATAATCTACTTTGTTGCAGGGCACTCTCGAAACTACCCTGACTAACAACTATACCAACATAGGAGAATATATTTCCACTAAGATTGTGTGACTTGGATAAAATTGTCATTGTAATTTTCTGAACGATATATTCACCAGATTAGATTATTCGCCGAATTTTTCAGTTTTTTGAAATTGCATATTCTCTAAATATGCCAATAAAACTAACACGATTTGAAATAAATAAATATTTCGCCACATTTACATACTATTAAAACTCAGAGCGAGGAATTTAGACAAAATGACTTTTAATATTTGGACTAGAATTGTTAATAAGGTCCTTGAACAACTTATAATGGCCATTATACCGAACAATTTTTCTTAGTAATTAAGCCAATTTTTGGTGCGTTAATAAGTTAAATTCATGGTGACATTGTTCCTGTGAGTAGCTAGTTTATGGCGACATCTTTTTATCTACTAATTACATAACTTCATCCATAAATTCGTAGTTTAACATATATTCGCTTTGATGCTCTTATTATAATTATTGAAAGCATACACATAGTAATAGGCCTAACCAGCCACAACATTTACTTAAACGTGACAATTATCATATTTAATCAAATTCGTGATTTTATCTTTTATTTCAGAATAAATTAGATATTGATCGATATTTTTTTATAAATGTATGATTGAAAACGATTTTAATTTTACAACAGTGATAACCTCATCAAATTAGATCAACTTTGTTTACGTAATTCTTAGAATATTAGGAGAGTATCAATGCGGTTTTCGTCCTGAAAGATCTACAACAGACCAGCTATTTGTACTCAAAGAAACCCTAGAAAAGGCTGTTGAATTTAACATAAGCATCCACAAGTTATTCATCGACTACAAATATGCTTACGATAGTGTGAACCGTAATGAGTTATTTGATGCTATGGAGTAGCTTGGAATATAAAAACACATTTGAAAAATGCAAGGTCTTCAGTCAGAATTGATGGTGAATTACCCCACCCCTCAGAACAAATAGAGGATTAAGGCAAGGTGGCGCACTCTCCTGCATAAGAGTTCCTGCAGTAAGAGATGCATCGATTAACTTATCAGTGTGTATCTTTGATAGGTCAGTGCAAATATTAGCTTTTGCCGACAATATTGCTATTCTTGGAAGATCTTTGTATCACTTGAGCAAGCCGCCAAAAAAAAATCGAGTTGAAAATAAACGAGCACAAAACAAAGTATATGTGCACAAAAAAACGCCAGAAGTAGCAGACCATCAGTGGATGAATTTGTATATCTAGGCACGATTATAACAAAAGGAAATGAAACATCGGGCGAAATCAGAAAGCGAATAGCACTGGCTAATAAATGCAACTTTGGTCCACGCAAGCACCTGACGTCCAGAAATGAAGAGCTTAGATGCAAAACCCGCCAAGTCCATATTTTCTGTTTTTGAGAAAAAATCAAAAACGAGTCTCATATAATAAATTAAGAGATAAAATGTAAAAATAGGTATAGATAAAAATGAAGGGAAAATTTTTTTTTTTTCTAAAAACAAAGTATGTATACGTGTAAAGAAATTTTTTTTTCGTTTTTTTTTGCTATAATTCGATTTTTTTTATTTTTTTTTTTTGGACTTGGCGGGTTTTGCATCTAAGCTCTTCAAATATATAAAGGAAGACAAAATTGGCACTTTACACAGCACTTATTAGACCTGTCCGACTATATGGTTCGGAAGTGTGGACATTGAAAAAGGCAGACGAAGGTAGGAAGATTTGAAAGGAAAATACTTCGTTCAATCTACAAAGGAATACAGGTTGATGGCGTTTGGAGGAGAAGATACAACTCAGAGTTGTATGAAATTAGTAATTTAAACACTGCTGATCAAAATAAACACACTACAATGTCCAACAAGATGGGAAACGGAACCCGATAAAGTAGTGAAAGTACCGCCAGGAAAACGGAGACCAGGTTGGTCTAAGAAAAAATACATAGATGACATTGGGGATGACTTGAGACAGTTGGATATAAGAAACTGGAAAAGTCGGACCAAGCATCGAAGGTCATGAAGGCGAATGCTGGAAGAAGCCATAGGTCAACAATAGGCTGTGGAGCTCCTGATGATGATGACTGATTGGTTGTAGGCGAAGCTATAGCGACTTGCCCATTCACACCGCCGCGTTCGTGAATGCGTTTCAAGTGCGATCACGATCAATCGCAACAAGGCAGTTTAAATTAGGAGTGCGCATCGAGAACGCAAACTGCCGTTCAGCGATTTCTGTCGCGTTCAGTTTTGTGTATTTGATCGCACATCCCGAGTTGGAGAATCATTGAAACAACGTGGATACGTAGATCGAAATTTTTATTGATACGTACACACTATACGACCGCAAGACAGATGTTGGACAAAATTGTCGTATGGAACGAAGACTGAAGTAACCAGAGAGACACTGCAACAGAAATTTTTCTCATTTGTCTACGACGAGACAAAGTCAGCTGCTGAGAATTGTATGGACATCACCGCTATTGCCGAGGAACTGACCACCGATGTCGACCCAATCCGTCCAAGTTGGGTGATATCGAGGATTCTAGGTGTGTTGCCATCCAAGTTGCACACTTCAGAACAGCTTGGGATAACATAGCTGCAGGATATCAGATGGTGGAGAGGTTAATTGAACGACTCAGACTAGGAGATGAGAGGCTGTGGAAATGGACATCAGCTAGATGGTGCTGCTGTTGGGAGCGTATGATGGCCAGAAATGGAAGAAAGTGGTTCTCCAAAATGTTTTGTACGTGCCAAGTCTCGGATTTAATCTCGTTTCAGTGGGACAAATCTTGGATGAAGGTTTTCAACAAAAAGCTGATTATAAAAGTCAAAATTTGTCAATCCCAAGACAGATGAAGTAGCTGTCATGGCAGAACGAGAGGGCAACTTATTCAAGATGTTATTGAGAAGGGAGAAGAAAGTTGAATACACTTTTATCACGTCCATCAGGACATGGCACGAGGGACTTGCACACCAAAACATAAGGTACGTAAGGAACATTCTGAAAAGTCAAAATGTAAAGTATGTGGATGATTGGGATGGTACATTTGCACAGGCTGTGCCTACGGGAAACAGCACCGGATCTCCCATCCAGAAAATCCTAAGACAGCAAAGCAACCCTTGGACTTGGTACACGTGGACATGGGTGAAATGGACGTTCCATCTCTTGGAAATGCGAAATATTTTCTCCTATTCAAAGACGACTACACACATTATCGCACGATCTACTTCCTGAAGTCAAAAGATGAAGCACCAAGTAAACTTGAAAAATACATCAACCTTGTAGAGAACCAGCTCGAAAGAAAA
Source organism: Thereva unica (assembly GCA_949987705.1). Taxonomy (NCBI): domain Eukaryota; kingdom Metazoa; phylum Arthropoda; class Insecta; order Diptera; family Therevidae; genus Thereva; species Thereva unica. The sequence goes on from OX465283.1 coordinate 51,591,761, forward strand.
ATAAAGAAACTCAGATCAGATAATGGAACCGAGATAAGGAATGCCCGCAAAAGAAAGATGTTAGAAGAAAGAGGAATATTTCACACAGTCACGAACACCCACACGCCAGAGCAGAATGGAAGGGCCGAGAGGGAAATGCGAACCATCGTAGAGGCCACTCGGACAGCGATTCATTCCAACGGACTAGACAAGAGACTATGGGCGGAGGCAGCAAACCACGCTGGTTTCACCATAAACCAGACTGGCACAAACTCTGTTGAAGGAAAGACACCCGCACAACTTTGGTTTGGACGACAGGTAGTGTAGCGGTTGCTACTTGTTATTATTTTATGTTCGTTGCTACTTGTTATTAATTTATGTTCGTTATTGTAGCAAGTTTATTCAACACTCAATTCAGTTCCTATACTAGTAACTTTTTAGTACAGTGTTTTTAATACGTCAAAAATTATATTTTCACTTCTACTAACAAATACACTTTAGGAATATTGAATCAGATATCACATACGCAGACACTGAACACATAAACGATTTTCAAAAACATAGACACACAAAAAGTTGTCATGTAAAATAAAAAATAAAAATGTATTAGTAGTAGTTAGAATTTTGAATTATAAAAATCTTTTTATTCAAGTCGATTTGCTGTTATGTAATAATTTATAAAAGTTTTAAAGTTTTTAATATAAAATAAAATATTGAGAATTTCCAATAAATTTATATAAAGATTTATAAATAAATGAAGTGTTCGGTTTTTAATTAATAATTTGTGGGATTTAAAAATAATATTATCCCATCAACACTTCAGTAGACATCAACAAGCTAAGTGCATTCGGATGTGATGCTATGTTATGAAACCAAGTCGCAAGAAAGAAAAGATGGACCGCAAGTCTGAAAAGGGAATCATGGTAGGATATGAGTGGGACTCACCATGTTACAGAATTTATATCCCAAGAACAGGAAATATTGTCAGCTCGGACAACGTAATTTTTCACGAAGCCAAGCCTGAAGCAAAGCCGAGGACAGAACTGAGCTACTCAAACCCGCAAGAAATGACAGATGTAGTACAGGCAGAGGAAATTGAGCAAGAAGAAAACGAACCAGACGAAGACGGACAACAGGATAAACCGAAAGAAAAAGGCAGCAAGACATCACCAGCGAATCAGGACGAGAACTGAGACTGCAGCACTTTGCAACAGCCTTGGAGAAAGGCGATGCAAGAGGAGTATGATTCATTGATGAGAATGAAAACCTGGAAGCTGGAAGAATGCCCGAAGGATGTCAAGCCACTATCTTGTAGATGGGTTCTGCGAGAGAAAGCGAACGGAAAATTGAAAGCCAGACTTGTCGCCAGAGTCTTTGAACAAAAAAAAGGAATAGACTATGGAGAAACATTCAGCCCAGTAGCCCGCCATGCTTCGATACGATTGATTTTGAGCCATGCTGCAAAAGAAAGGATGAAATTAGTCGCCTGTGATGTCAAGACCACTTTTCTGTATGGAAAGCTGACTGAAGTTCTGCACATGACTCAACCCCAAGGATTCGGAGATGGAAGTGAAAATGTATGTCGTCTCTTAAAAGCAATTTATGGTCTGAAACAAGCTCCAAGAGTATGGAACGAGAACAGGGAAGCTTGAAGACTTTGGACTGATGAGTACCGATGATGACCCCTGTGTTTATTATAATCAGGACAGGAGCATCTTGATGACACTATTTGTAGATAATGGGCTTATTGCAGCAAAGGACGTGGCAGAAATCTACAAGTTGTCATATCTGGGGATGGAACTGAAAGTGAAGACTGATGGGATATCTGTGAGCCAACCCAGGTACACGAAGAAGATGCTCAAGAAGATGAAACATGCGGACTGCAACCCCGTCTCAACTCCCATAGACGTTGGACTTGCAAAAGAAGTGATGGAGACACCGAATGATCAACAGCTACCAACGTACCCTATCCAGAAGCAATTGGCAGTCTGTTGTACCTTGCAACAATCTCCAGGCCAGACATAAGTTTCGCAGTAAATCTACTCAGCAGATTCTGTGCACAACCGACTGACACTCACTGGACTATGGTGAAGCGAGTATTCAAGTATTTGAAAGGCACGATGAACTGTGGAATTTTCTTCAATGGAGATGACAAACTTGAAGCTTACTCTGATTCGGACTTTGGAGGAGACAGGGAGACCATGCCATCCACGACTGGAATACTACTCATGCGAGGTGGACCACTGGTGTGGTACTCGCGAAAGCAACGACTCATTGCAACCTCCACAGCCGAAGCCGACTACCGATCAGCAATAGCCGCTATTGATGATGTCTATTGGATCAGAAGGATTGCTCGTGAGCTCAACATTTTGAAGACTGATCACCCCACTGATCTCTACGTGGACAACAGATCTGCAATTCACATGCTCAAGAACGCTCACGAAGGCAAAACCAACAAAGGCAAAAAACACATCGAAATTCCTCGTAAGTATATCCAACAGCACATCGACAAAACTGTAAGTCCAAAACCGATTCGAAGTGAACAACAATTAGCTGACATCTTCACCAAATTTTTCTGCGTAGTGAATTAATTCAGCAGGAGTGTTGAGGTGAATTAATTGCACTAGTTGGCAGTAATTAAAATGTCACGGAAAATGTAAATTAGTTTTTGCAGTACAATTCGAACTTAGTAGACGATTGTATGTTCAAGGAGAAAAGTGTGCTCCGAAATTAAATTGTCAAACAAATTAAGTTTTCGGTACTTTTCGAAAATGTCAACAATTTGCAAGCACATCAAAAATTTAAAAGTCCTGCGACGATCAAAAGATTGCCATGACAATTTATATGCCGAAATCATTTGCAGTTGCTTTGAAGAGACTGCTTTGTTGCACAGATTATAATCAAATTTTTGATTTATCAAATGTTTTCGAACACTTGACGCAATCGTCAAAATTTTCTTAGAACACTTGATTCAAATCAAAAGCCAGTCATTGACATTTTCGAAAAGTGCCTTCGATTTTGTTTTTTCTGTTCATCATCAATAAAAACTAACATTACAAAAGTGGTGTTATTTTTTATTTGTCAACTAGAGATCATCGAATTAACAACACAAACAGGTAGAGGCAGTAGATCTTATCGGAATTAAGCTGGTACTGGAAATTACAATTGCGGATTCAGGAAACAAAAGTTTACAACCGATCACATACTTGCATGTTGCCTGTGACTTCAAAACAGCATATGATCTTGCGCTAGGGCCAAAAATCGACGAAGCACGAACTGAACTTTCCAGACCAATAAATTCATCTCACTAAAACCTAATTGACTCTAGAGATAGCAGAAAGGGAATACATAGCAATATATTGGTCCCCTTGGAAACGAACAGAGCCCTCAGGCAAGGAGATTCCCTGTCTTGCTTACTATTTAACATTTATTAGAAAAAGCGATCCGGGAGGCACGCATTGAAACCAGAGGGACAATTCTAAACAAGTCTTTTCAGCTAATGGCATATGCAGATAATATAGTCATCATAGGCAGGTCAATGACTGCAGCAAAGGAAGCTTAGGACTTATTATCAAAGAAAATGAGACGAAACATATGTGGATCTCTAATACAAACAATAAAGGAAGATCAGGACAAAACAATCAATCGACAGATATAACATAGAATCCGTAAACGAGTTCACCTACTTAACAAAGACAACAACATTACGGGGAAATTAAAAGAAGAATAATGCTAGCGAACAAAACATATTAGAGTATGTTAAAATATTTTAAATCAAAAAGAATAAGCAGGACCATCAAATTTAAGCTACACTATAACTATATATCGGAAACATAGACGCTTACTAGGCATGACGAGCTGGTCCTCGGAAGCTGCGAAAGAAAAATTCTCCGCAGTATCACAAGCGCAGTAAATGAAAAGGGTGTCTGGAGGCCTACGCTGGATAGGACATGTAATGAGAAAGCCTGAAGAAGCGCCCCCTAAAAACCTGTTCCTCCAAACGTCAGAGGGAAGAAGATCACACGGAAGGCCTAGGAAGAGATATAAAGACGACATCGCACAATTGGGATCACCAACTGAAAGAGAGAGTCACAGGACCGAGAATGTTGGAAGAAAATTCTTGAGGAGGCCAAGGCTCACAGAGGGCTGTAGCGCCAATGATGATGATGATAAAGCTGATACGACTGGTCAAATACGCAGTGGGAAGGTCCTCTTTCGCAGCAAAATAAGCTTATGTCGAACTAAAAGAGCTAGAGGCCTGAACGTTAACGAAGAGGAAACAAAGGTGATGCAAATGTTCCGAGCTGGAAGATTTAGAATGGGAAATAATTATCGACAAGGACAACCTAGAAGTAGTCTATGAAACAGCCTACCTCAGCCTTGGTCTACAATAACAAAAAGACACGAAGAAAACGAAGAGATAACTAGACCAATAGGCCTACTGGCCAATAGTATTTTATACTCAAGATTTGTGCACAGAAAACCAATACGTTGCTATGGTAGTGAGACTTGGCAGTTTAGAACTTTAAACTTTTATAAAACAACTAACTAACACTAGCCGGTTACGTAATCAGAATGGAGGACAATCGTATCAGTATCGACTTACGGTAGAAGAAATTTCAATAAAAAGATCAGTAGGCATACCCAGGAGGAGCTGGATCGACTCTGTGACGACTGATGCAGAGGCGATGCTCAACACTTGGAAATGGAAACACACTTCAACGGATAGTTAAACTTGGAGAAATGCCCTAGAGGCTACATTTGGATGTAGCGCCTTTGGATGGATGGTGATTACACTAGTTATACTGCTAATTATAGCCTCGAAACATACACGCATTTATGACGAAAATAAATGATGAATTTGCGAAAATGAACCTCATTAAACGGATTAGGCAAATTTTGGTTAATCGATTACGAAAACTCTATCTCTGCCATCTGTCGATCGATATATGTATTATTGTAAAAACCTGCAAGGCGTTTTTCTAGTGTCTTAAGGCACAGATGACTTTGATTTTAATTATACTTGAAAATTAATAAAAAATGTGACTTGTTTCCATATTAGCCCATTGAGAGACCGACAAGCGGGCAATAGCGTACCAAGGAAATCAATGTTTTCTAGTTTTCGCCCACTGGCATTACCACTTGTTACAACTGTCAAAATATAAAAACCTATTTTGACGTGTGTCACGCGCCAGGTGTGTTTCTGTTTTGATGTCTAAGGTCGCACATTACACTGTCTATTCTATGAGGCTATTTATACCGGGCGCCAGAGGTAGTTGAGTATGCATAATATGAGGACCGCATTCTGTTAACAAAATCAGTTGAGAATAGCTTAAAGAGAAATAATGTGGATGTTGCCGGTCAATTTTTGGTTCCAATTTTTTTCACCCCCTCTTTTTTTGTTGGGACCTCTACGGTCCCGGGGGCCTCCTGTTTGACGATGGATTATGATGAAGCATAACAAAATAAATCGAAAATATGAAATAAAATATTTCGTCGAATGAAATAAAATTTTTAGTCGAAAATATGAAATACAATTTTTCGATATCACGCTTAGTTTTCGAGATATTGACACTTGAAGTTGACGTTTTGAGGTATTTCACCAAGATTTGTAGTTATATAAAAGCTACGACATCCATGGTGCTGATAATTTCATTATCAATTCCATTGAAACACCCCTAAATAAAACGAAAATGTAAAATAATTTAATCGTTTCCAAAAAATACTAGTAGCTGCGTTATCATATTCTTTCCAAACGTACTAAGATATGTTCAAAAGTTTGTGACGATGTAGTCGCGATCAGTTCACTATTTAAGGAGTCTTTAACCGCTATGAGGACACCACCTCCTCTTGAGAGACCGGTAGATATATAGTCTCTATCGTATCTATGAATTGACCAGTTACCATCCAAGATCCCCTCGTTAAGCAAGGAGTCATTCAACCAAGTCTCGGTTAACACTAGTACATTAAAGTCACACGATTTGAAGATTGATTTGATTTGCAGTTGATAGAAGAGCCTTAAGTAATCAAAAGATGTTGGTTTAGGATGACGTGCTTTGAGATGGTTAGAATTTCGGGGGAAGTTAGTTAAGGACGAAAATATCTATTTGATACCTCCCGACTTCTTTAAAGTTGGGATATATGCTTTGCTCTGAGACTCATATGCAGAAAGGTCCTTGCTAACTTGCTAAGTGGAAATTTGGAATTGTTCATGGAAATTTGTAAACAGTTCAAGGAGGGTATTACGCTCTGTAGGTAGACTCTCTTGCTAAATAGAAATAATGAAACTAGTCATGGTTTTTCAATTAATGCAGGTCGAATCCGGTTTGTTTTACATGTAAGCCAAGAAAATACGAACATAATCAAAAACCCTCTTTTCTCGTAAACGCGAAACCACTACTCTCTGAGGAATTAGCAGATATAATGGTATTTTTTTACCACCAGGGGTCGTAGAGGATTCAAGAAAGGCGACTTGCATCTTACCGAAGAATCTGACGACAATGGGATTGATTGAGGTGGAATTGCATCGCAGATATAAGCGTAGGAACCGGCCGCAAACAATAATGTGACTTCGCATCAAATTTGGGTAGGTGGTGGGTAATGGATTATCCACAGGAAGTAAGAGAGAAGAAACCCACCACTTTGTATTTACAGTCCATCGCCGGTGCTTTCAAATTGAATTTACTGCCCCAAAAGAAGAAAAAAGAAATCTATGTCTCTTCACTACGTATTTACAATCATACCTTGTATGGTTTATCTCGATACACACTCTTATGCCAGTGGGACATTATTTTTGAACTGGGACATTTAAAAAAATTGAGGGCTCAGTACAATTTACAATCGTATAAGGGACAAATGTACTGCCTCGTGAATGTAAGTCCGGCTTAATTTTAAATGACACTGACGAAAATCTAAACTAAGGGAGATATTCAATAACAATGGCTTCTGAAGTGAGAGAACAGGAAGAAAATCCTGTCGAAATTGTGGCAAATAAAAAGTCTACGGATGACGGGAAAACTTATTGCATTTCCTTATCATTTTTGAAGTGAAAACTTCTTTAGCCGCGTTGGGCACTTTTTGATAGGGGAAAATGTTATGGGTTCGCGTCACCGACATGCTCATGACTGGCGCACGCGCTCAATCGATTATAATCAAAAACTTTTTGATTTTGAATAAAAAAATAAATCTGACCGCCTACTATTATTCAATTAAGTATCGAAAATGAAAATATAAAACCAGTCATTTTGAACGTCACACTTCATTACTTCATATATGGACATACATACTAAATTCACTAGATGCTTTGGTGTTAATGTTTCTGATATAGGCGAAATATGCGTTGCTCGTTGCAGTTCCGAGAATGGGCAATACGTATTAATGGTTGCCGTTTATATTTCGCCTGGAAAATCTATGAGACAGATACAACAATTTTTATTCGAAAATTTGATGATTTATACAAAAGAAGGTTCTGAAATTCTCGAAAAAAGATTCGGCGAAAAATATGATAATGTACCGATGATTTTAAGTGGAGACTTCAATATTAACTTTGCAGATGATAGCTACCATTAATTGAATTTTTAAATACAACACTTAATTTAAATATCGTGGGTTTAAAAGCAGAAATCACTAAGTCAAAAACTATAGTTTTTAGTAAATCGATATTTAAGATGTTTGTGTCTCTGAAAATTTTGTAATGGCATATAATAGTAATCGGCTCAGTATACATTGTTTTTTAGATTTCTTAGTTTAGTTTACAAAAGAATTGAAATAATTATTTAATTCTAATACTGGATTTTTAGATTAAAATAAACAAAAACGCAACAAATTAATGAGTTTTGGCAGAAATGATTTTGTAGTTTTGTGTCATTATGGACAAGGTAAATCCGAAACTAACCCCCTAAAAACCTTAACAATATTAGTTTGCGGGCTATAAGGTATTGCCAGTATAAAGTTGGCATTATAAGACTTACTTTAGTATAAAAAACTGAAAACTTGAAAAATTGTACTTAGTGAATTCTGCTTGTAAACCAACGATATGTCCAATGATCGGAAACTTAGTACTACCAAATATAAAACGACGATCGATGCGGTTTTTACGCGATACTTAGATAAATTCGAATCAAACATTTTCATTTCTTACTTTAGTTACCATAACCCGATTGTATCTTTTTTACAAAAGTGCTAATGAAATAGGATGGTCAAAATTGCTACAATTATTACATAATTTAAAAAATAATTCTGAGATATCGGTTGAAGATGCAGCAGCATTAAATTTTATAGAAAAAAGTACCTTTATTAATGAAGACGCAGTTACTTGTGCTACATATTTTAATAAGTTGGTTAATGTCCTAATGAAAATACTGCAATCAAAAAGATTTAGTCCTTTCAAGAAATATAGAATTTTGTATTACTTCAAAAGAATCGAATTTCAACATCTAAGTTCTAAGTTTTCACTTCTATCGGCAGTCCCTATAACTGCCAATTTTTTTTTTTTTTTCATCGAATTTTACGGACTGAAATTTTGTAGATTTTCAAAGTAGCGGGGCGGCAGCATACTAATTTAACGGAAGGCGAAAAGATTTGCTTTTGTTTTTCTCAAACGCTGATGGCTTCACTCAATTCAGATCTCATGGGGCTGATTCTTTTTTATGAATGAAATAAAATATATCAAATAAGGACAAATGTATGCTTTTAGAAAATTCTCGATATTATAGTCCCAACTTATTAATGCAGGTGTTGTAAAAATTACAAAAAATTCTTAGGAAATAAATCTGTAATAAACGAGTATATGTATTTCATTCAATTTTTTTTAAATTCCCTTAAATACTCTGCGATTGATGTTGCTGCAGTTACTAAAGTAAAGGCAAGGACGAAAATATATTTAACTTACTGGTTGTACTTTTTTGCAGATTTGATGAAGTTATCACTGTCGAACTGAACTATCCACTTTTGCAGTAATTTTGCTTTCTCTATCGCTTTAACTTTAATTTTAATACTTGCTGGATTGATTTCGATAAATATGATAATGTCGTTACAAAAATTACGTTTATGTGCTTACCTTGAAATATTGCAATTGTTGTCTTTTATACATAAAAAATGATGAAAATAACTACGATACCGATGAAACACTGATTCTACTTAAGTTTAACACGAATTGCAATTTAGAAATTTAAATTACACCTTAATTAAAAGAAATCACCGAAAATTTCATATTCCTGTTGTGAGAAAATGCCGAAATTCTGCATTCAAAAAAACACCTAGTCGTTGGATTTAGTACAAGAAATAAAGCTAAAGGATGTTAGCTTTTTATAAAATAATGGAATGCAAGAGAAGTAAAAATGATAAATCTTACATCACTAGTTGAAAATTTAACAAAAAAAAATGTAATAATGTAAATATATGTAAATATAGTATTACATCGAAAATTTTACTCAACCCACCTTTGACAGAAGTCTTTTTGTAGGGTTTTCCACGCTTTTTCGCATTTAATAAGCTATAATTAGCCATTCGTACAGGGGATGAACTTCCGAACAAATTATCAAGCAAGTCAGATTTGTTTTTATTTCCACTCTTTCGCGTTCGCGATAATTGTTGCAATGTTGTAATATTCTCATTTGGCGGATCAAATAGATCATCAAAATCATTCGAGCCGGGCGAATATGGGGAATCAAAGTCTAGCATTTCTTCCATGCTAGCGCCACCATTATGTCGATTATTTGATGATGTTTTTGGTAATGGTAATTTTGATATAACACTTTGTCCCGTTTTTTGAACCGGACTTGTAATGTTTGTTAAATTTGCCGACCTTTGCTGTTGCTTTCCTGGCGTTATTAATACATTCGAAAGAACAGTTATAGCTTTAATAGAATCATCCTGCTTTTCAGCTGGCTCTGAAAGATCTACATTTGTAGATGCATTATATTGTGATTCAGCACTTAGATTTGCCAATTCCTGCTGTTTAGCGGTCTTTGAGCTCATTAACGCCATTACAAGTTCGACAGGATTAATATCCTGATTTGTTGGGCGAGTTTCGCGTGGTTCATCATTAGGACGAGATTCATTTTCATTAGTCGGAGTACCTCCTTCAGCCGCTGGTGTAGGTGACGGTGTCGCTGATGGCGACTTTGTTGGATCGAAAGGATCATATGCATCAGGAGAGCAGGGGCCTGATTCTGGTGGCGTGTTCGGGCCAATTTTATTTGCATTCTGCATTTCAATATCTTGAACTTCTTTATCTAAAGACTCATTAGCTAAGTCTTCTGGTTCATCAAGAAGTGTCGTCCTCTTAAGTTGCTTCTGTTTTGTTTGTATTGTGAATTTATTAATAACAGGTGGTTCTGGTGGCGTTTTTGGACCCAATTGCTGTAATGACGACTCAAATGATTCTTCTTGGGAATTTTCTGTTCTGTCTATAGTCTGTCTATTCTCTGAATTTTCAATTTGATGTTCTTCATCAACCTGCTGTAATGTTTGAATTTCTCGACTTTCATTGTGATTATTAATCTGTTGATTATCTTCTTCCCCATGTTCACTGTCCGTTAATATAATTACGTCTCTCGGAGACTGCACTATTTCTTGGAAAGGTGATCGATCTAAGTCAATTATAGCCACTGGTTTAGTATCAACTTTCCTATAACGACGTGATCTAACCGGTTTTTTCTGTCTTCTTAAAATTCTGTCTGGTGTTCTTCCTAAACCAATTTCTTCTCTCGTAGGTGGCAAGGTAACAACGGTAGTTTGTTGATTTTGGCCTGAAGCATCTTTGTTGAAACTAACACTGACCAGTATATTATCTCCTGATGCGAATACTTCTTTTGATGGTGCGGCAACTGGACTCTCTCGCATTTCGCTACGACGTCTTCTTTTATCTCGTTTCGATCCTGTTTCGCGTCGTTTTTCCTTTCTTTTCTTTTCTCGCTTTTTCTTTCGATTTTGGGCATTCTCTCGATTTCTTAATACAAGTCTGACATTTCTATCATGATGTGCCGCCAAAGGTGGTGTCCATGAAGAATCATTAATTTGTGTAAGCAATTGTTCGGGAGTTGCCGACCACTCACGTTCAACCACGGGAGATTTGGCCAGACTTCGCTTTTTCTTTCTATAAATCTGAACTCGCCCGGCACGTGCAGTTCGTTTTTGCGGGGACTCACTAAAGCTGGAAACGCGCTTTCTAATTTTCTTCTTTTTTCGTTCTTTTGAACGTTTACGTTTAGTTTTTGTTATGCTTCGCGGTGGACTTTTACGTGGTGTAAAGCCGCGTGACATTGAACGAGATCTTGAAGATGAAGAACTTGAATAAGATTCTCTGCGATTCTTACGGAATCTTCTGCCGTTGACTCTGGCTGGTGATGGAGAACGTAATCGCAAGGGACTTCTAGATCTCCTTCTAACTGGTGATCGTCGTTGGGATCTTGATCTACGTGATCTGGACCTACGAGGAGAAAACGATCGTCTTCGAGGAGATCTCGTAAGTGAAACTGGTGAGGGTGACATTGAGAAACTGGTTTGTCTCTTTCTCTTAGATGATGTCGATCTCGATCGCGATTTGGATCGAACAGTTTTGCGACGGGATCTGGATACGGAACGACTTTTAGCCGGACGTGACGTGTCTCTGCCATATCGATCTTTATATGTTCTTGGTTGACCAATAACGTTTCTAACATCATACCTTTCAATTTCTTTTCGTCTTGTTCGCTTTCGCACATTTCGAGAATATCTTCGGTTTTCTTTTTCGTTCGATCGTGATCTACTTCTACCTCGTTTCGGTTTGCGTTCTATTTCACCGCGATAATTGCGACGCTTTGTGCTTTTACCAATTTTTTTGAATTGTTCTGTAGCCTTCCGTTTTGCTTGATTTGCAGGACCATCCTTTCCAGCTTTTTTCTTACCAGCTGCTGCATTTCCTGAATTAAGAATATCTTCTTCTTCTGATATAAGTTCAGTTTCTATTCCATCAATAACTGCCGTTGAAACATCGGCCTCAACTTCGATTTCACCTTCGTCTTTTTCAGAAGTTTCTGGTGGTGGTGGATTTATTAAACCTTCTAGAGGATCGGTGACGTTCTCATCTAGGCAAGGTGTGTATGATCTCTCCTGTTCTCCTACCTCTAACGAACCTTCTTCTTGATTTATTATTTTCTGTATATTTAATTCATTTTGCTCGGATGGAGGTGTCACCTTATCTTCTTCAACTGGTTTTTTCATAAGTTCATTCTTATCAACATTCCAATCTTCCCAATCGCTATCATCATAAAGTTCTAGTACACCTTTTTTATTTGTTCTTCGGGTTTTATCAGTTGCCTTTTCACTTGAAACAGCTTTTATTGGAATACTTTCGCTTGGTGTTTTTGGACTACCAAGCGGAGTTTTTGGACTATCAGCTTTCGTTTTAGGACTTTCAGCTGGAGTTTTTGGACTATCACTTGCAGTCTTAGGTTCGCCACTTGGAATAGTTATATCTTTAATTGATATTAACGGAGCATCTGGATTTTTTAACGATTCAAGCGGCGGTGTCTTAGGTTCATTATCTTCAGTTTCATCATTACAAACCTCCATGTCGATTGAACCTGTAGGATTAAAATTATCGGATTCTGATTCACAAGTTTCTTGTTCTTGCACTACTGGTTTATAACTAAATGATTCATCATTTTTATTATTATCAATAGCATCTGGAATTTCATCATCATCACCCAATTGTACTAAATCTTCCTGTTTATCTTCAAAATCGTCTTCCTATTTTTTCAAAAAATGAAAAAAGAAAAAAGGATATTTCATGGTTAGTACCATTTTATATTATGGTATTATGTTTTGTTTTTGTTTTTTTTGTATTATTTTAATTTGTTTAAAAAGAATGTATTAAACAAATTAAAACAAGACAAATTTTATTCCTTGACGAAATGAAAACTAAGTTTTGCTGATAACCTAAAGTAAACCCAAATAAATATGGATCGCGATTTGTTTTAAATATTTGAATTTTTAGTTGTTGGAAATTAATTTATAGATACAGTCAGTGACTAAATTGAGAGGACACTTGTAAAATAATTTGAATCAACAAAAATACGTCTTCTTTTTTCTAAAATAAATGTTCTGATTTTGTATACAGTGTTGACATGTTAATAGTTAATTATACTGTAATTGTAACGAGTTACTTTTATTTTATGAAAAAGAACACGTACTTTTGTTAATTAAATTTTTTTACAAGTGTCCTCTCAATTGAGTCACTGACTGTAGTTTCAAGATGTTGTGATAATTAATCTACCATTAACGAATATTTTAGTTTATCGACATGAATATCATTTCGGCTTACCGAGAATTTTGCCATTTATATACCACTAATGGCATAACATCTTTTACACGGAAATATCATATTTTTAAGTTATGAATCCTTGAAGACTACAATCAGCGATAAATGCAACGAACCAAAAATGACAAGATGGTTAAAAAGCTTACTAGGGGTTTTTAGAAAAAAGTTTTTAAGTCCTTCTTATACGTATTTTGGTTCGCTTTAAATGGAAATGCATAAATGTTGTGATATACCGAAAAGTAGTATTACAGTTTGTATTGTAAAAATACTTTGAAGACTAGTTTATATTCAGTAAATAACACTACAAGCAAATGGTTCGTTTTCTTCGAATTGCCCTTTTTTAAATTTTAATAGACCGAAGAATTACAAGAAGAAAATATGGAAAAAAGAATAATGATAAAATAATAAGACTGCTGAAAGATAGAAGACTTACATCAGATATTATAAACAGAAATTATGATATAAAAAAAACTAATTGCTCGTAGAAAATAAACAGAAAACCTTCTTTTAAACTAATTAACTAAAAAACAATTTAAAATCACAAAATGATTTTAAACCAGTGAATAAATATACGGATTTATTTATCACTTTGTTTTGTGCAGAATAATCGTTAGGAATTGCATTGGTTGACGAATAGGCCATTAGAAGATGAGGATAACATCTATTATTCAAAAATACACAGCGGTATAGTTCCTAAACAAAACTTCCAAAATATTAAGTTTATACCAATAAACAAACAGAAAAGGTTATGCAAAATTCATTTCAAGTCAAATTCCACGTACCCACGTTTCCTCTTCATGATCTTCCGTTAATTATGGTACATTCTCTAACAAATTTCCTTTGTTCTTTAAAAAAAATAGTTACGAGAAACAATTTAAATGACACATTAGCCGTGTTCCTTTTCTACTTTTAAGTACTCCGGAGTAAAATATTAAAGGAACGCAAAATTTATCGATTTGAGTAAAATCTAACCTAATATTTTTGATTTTATTTCATTTGTATACAAATAAAAAGTTAGAAGGATTTACTACATAGTAGAAATTAATCCTCAAATTTTTAAAGTAAACGAAAGATAATAGTTTTAGATAATTATTGAATTAAAATTTTATTTATAGACGTTCTGAGCTTCTTAGTAAATGAAAAATAATTCACAATGGACTCAAAGTGTTGACTCTCCCCTAGTGGATGTTAGCTGCGAAATTACTCTGGTTATCTACTCCTCTGTGAGACCAGGTGTAGTTCCAAGTAAAAAAGAGTAAAAAATAGCAAAAAAGGAACACGGCAAGAAAACTAATTTAAAAAATGAAGATTGACGATCGACTGCTTATACTAACATTTTAAAATCTGAAATTGCAACAAATGTAAACGAAACAAACTAAAATATATTGCCAAATAAACAAGTCGGAGTTCATTGAAAAAATTATAGGAACATATTTTTTTTTGAGATAAATTGAACACGCGACGATAGAGTTCGGAATAAGAAGGAACAAGTGTGGATAGATTAAATATCAACATTTTAACATCGGGATTCATCAAGTATCTTTTATGTGTATTTTTTATTGAATACGGAACATGTAAAAATACTTTTTTTTATATTGTTATGAAGTTAGTTTTCCCACTTATAACATGTCTATCAAGGCCGTTATTCTCTATTATAACATTCTGATATTGTTGAACGAGACTGACGCAATCGTATTCTCTATTACAATATTGGCATCAATTCTACTTGCAAATCTAACAATATTGTCAAATTTTTACTCGAAAGCGGTTTCTTTTTCGTAAACGTAATATTGTAATAGAGGTACATACAGATCTTAATATTGTAGTTATGTCAATGTTTGTCCAAGCTATGTTAAATCTGATTACAAAATGATTTTATGATTTTATTTTATCATACAAAAAGCACTATACCATATGTTTGATAAAATGCTATATTAAAAAGTTCATTGTGGATTTTTAAATACAGCCTTGGGTTAGTATTTAATAAAAGACCTTTATCTAATCTGGGAAAAATCATTAATTACTATAAATTTAACTATCATTTTTTACGGTAAGATATATGGGATGCGACAGGGTGGGTGGCCCAACCTCCACTGGAAGGATGGCGTAGATTAGGACGCCCAGAGCCTCGGGATGCCAAACTGGATGACATCAACTCAAAATCAAAACCGGTGGAGAGAAACGTTGCAAGAGGTCAGGAACGGATCCCGGTCGTAGAGCCGTCAAAGAAGTAGAAGAAGAACCATCACTATACAGGGGCGCATAGAGCTTCTCATACAACTGTTTCCACCTTTTTCCACCCCCTTAGGGGTTGAATTTCGAAAAATCCTGAAACATATGTATCATTATTTATGGTGTGGAGAATTTTTACTAAGTTTGAATAAAATCTGTCTAAAGAAAAAATTCCCCATACAATCCCAATTCCCCTCTTAGGGAATGAATTTCAAAAAATGGCTTTCTAGTGGACTGTTCACTGTTTCAACCCCTTATAGGTTGAATTTTGAAAAATTCTGAAAGACGTGTGAAGTTCGAAGAAAATCTGATTAAAGAAAAAAATTTCCCATACAACCTATTCAATCTCATTTCCCCCCTTAAAGGATGAGTTTCGAAAAGTCGCTACACAGTGAATGCCTACGTTATTATAAGGATGAATTGTTAAAATTTCCGCCCCTTTAGGGCCAGCGGTTTGGATTAACCCAATTTCACTCCCTTAGGGGACAAATTTCGAAAAATGGCTTCTGAATAGATGTCCACGTCATGTAGGGATGCACTGTCAAATTTCAGCCCTTTAGCTCCAGCGGTTTGGGCTGTGCGTTGTCTGTCAGTCAATTACTGTTTTATATATAGAAGATTATATTAAACATGACGATATATTGAAAAAACTACTGTATTTTACCGATAACGCCGCTTCCCAAGCATAAAGAGATGCAAATTAAGGTTTTAATATATTTTTTTATTTGTTTGAACTTCAATATGAAAATTCATCCCCTATTTCAACCCCTTCAAACTTTTTTTCGCGACAAAAAGTAGCCTATGTCCTTGTCCAAGGTCTAATCTATCTCTCAAATTTCATCAAAACCACCGGTTCAGCGTTATAATATTTCTAAGGATTGTTGTGATATAACCTCATAGGCAGAGAAAGAATAAACAAATATCGTACCCTTTGTAATAGTATAACAGAAGCTGCTTGTTGATATATGTCAATAAAGGGCCTTTTCGTAAATGCATACGTATGCTTTGCAACGAAACAACGAGTTCGTAAACACAGATGATCCAAAGTCATTCGTTCGGAAACGTCCAAGATTCAAGTTTGTTGCGCAATTGTCAAAGCAACAGTGCAGCTATTTTCAAATGTATACTTTTGAGTAGTAAATGGATGAAAATTTTCCTTACTAAATACTCATATACAAATATTGGCTTTAGTAGCTGTTTTTAATATTTATTTTTTAGTACTTTCCGTTATTTTAAATAAATTCAATATTAACAGGTTTTGAAATATTTTTTTTCTCACCCTTTTACTCCTTTATCCTCCTTCTTTCAATGTACATAAAACAAAATTACACGAAATTTTTCCTTTCATTTTCACTCCTATTAAAAATTTTGCGTTTAGGAACGCATTGATTGTTGCTCAGTTGCTTTGACGTTTACGAAAAGGCCCAAACTTTTAAACATTTAAGGTTCAGGTACAAATCTTTATACATACTATATTCGAATCCCGTATTCTAGAAATAAAAACTCTTACTACTCTGTATTATAGAAATTATTATTCTATTCCACAAAAACGATGCTTTATTACTACGTTGCAACCAAAATAGGTTTCCATTCTGCTTTCCAACTTGAAAATATTTTACCCGGTTAAGTTGGCAATCAGCAGTATACGAATATTTTTACATTATAATTTAGAGTAGATATAAAAAATATATATTTAGCGTATCACTAATGATTTTAAGTTTACTCACACTTTGCGAACTTCTAGTTAACGGCATATGTAAAATAGTTCCTCCTATTTTAGTTGCAAACGCATTAATTAAGCGATTAGTCTGACTATGCTAAATATATTAAAAATATGATTAATTGTAGATTTAAAAAATAGTAAATGAGAGAAAAAACCAAAAGGAATTTGCTTAAATTGGAACAACAAATAATAATATGATAAATCTCAAAGAAAAATTCTAAATTGCCAAATGCCAATAAAAAATATAATATATTTCAATTTATTAATCATATCATAGATCATTAACTACTTATCAAGTTTCCTCTGCATTCATTGAACCATAATAAATACACTTGTAGTAAATAACTCAATAAGAAAGGCGTTTGTAAAATTGGGGTAAAGGACATTAATGTAAGAATCATGTGAAGTGAATAATTTTTACTAAAGGTTCTTGTTTTTATTGAGTATGATGTAGCAAAACTAAAAGTATCTAAAGGCGATCTAATATAAAACGAATAAGGAAAAGTATCAAATTCAGTTCAAATATCAGAATACAAATCCTATTTTCAATTTCGTAATATTTTATTGTAAAGGGCAACAGAAGAATGTAAAAAAAGCAGCTAATGCGATCCAATATTTATATTCGATTGTTACTACATCCGCTTTACGATACTAAAATCAAAATAGGTATAGATCTAGTATCAAAGTTTTCCTAACCCCAAAGAATTAAGGCCGATTCACACTGCCGCGTTCGCGAATGCGATTGTGTTTCAAGTGCGATCACGATCAATAGCAACAAGGCAGTTTAAATTAGGAGTGCACATCGAGAACGCAAACCGCTAGCGTTAATCAATTCCTGTCGCTTTTAATCGCATATCGTGAGTTGGAAAATCATAAGCTACGATCCATTGCACGATTTTTTCTACTTGCAAGTACTTGCGAGTACATCTTGCAAGTACTTGCGAGTAAAATACAACCTCAAAGTAATTGTTTATTTTAACAGAGAAAATCAATATGTGTACTTTTAGAGTTTGTTTTTAATTAAAAGTGGTATAAATTAATACATATATTTTAAACAACAAAATATGGAAACGAATTTATGTATTTTTGTATATTTTCCTTATAAAATAACTTTTTAAACACACAAACTTAAACCTTCAAAAATGAAAAGCTATCTATAGTTGAGTAGTTTAAAATTTGAAAAACCGGGTGGAAATTTTATGTGTAACTACCTATAAACAAGCAGTTTTGAGTACTTTACCAGTCTCAATGGATCGCAGCTACTGAAACAACATGGATACGATCGAAATTTTTATTGAAATTTTGAAAATTTATCCGATTCTATTTGATTTATCACACGCTGAATATGAGACTGTTAAAAAAAGATAAAATATGGGACGAAATTAGCAAAAAATTATTTTAAAAATAATTTAATTACAATCAAGTACGATTCTTATTCATCTTCGCAAAGCGCTAGTAATAGCAACGACTCTTCTTATTACCAAGAACACACGTTGTGTTACTTCGCTCTTGCAGAGAACTGATTTAATAATTTCTATTCCGTGATTGCATCTTGTCAGTTTGAAAGTCCTTGATCGCAATTGCCATCGTAATAGAAACAAACGCAATCGCATACTATACGCTTATAACCTTCCAGATATGTATAGTTAGCGAATTCAAAAAACTACAACTCTGGTTTCTTTTAAATAATTCATAGGATTATAGAAGCAAACTGCTTAAGATTCACCGATCAAGCTACTTTAGAAACAATTGTTAGCAATATTCAAAATTACATAAACATATTTGCATATGTACAAATAAATACTAAAGCAAATAATTTTGAATAATGTACAGTTTGGTTCAGAATCCTAAAAAGTTATCAAGCTTTGATAAAATTTGTTAATAAGATAATAAATTTCAAGTGATCTGTAGAAACATAAAATTGCCTTTTCTGACTCTACGATAGTCACTAGGGTAATTAAGTACTAAATGTTACTAATAATAACAATAAGTTAATTGATCATTTTCCACCTTGACTTTCCATGCTACACGACAAACAAATTCGACCAAATCATCAAACTAATGTAAATCTGTGAAAATAAATATTGGAAAATAAAAAAAACAAAAATAACAAAATTTGGCCCATTTACAACCCAGACTAAGAGTGGAAAATTAACTCCAAGGCAGAAACGCGACGACGTGTGAGACAAATTTTGCATGATGATTGCAACCTGGAATTTAGGAAAAGAGCCAAGCAACCACCGCTTTCTGACAAACATAAAGTGGCACATCTTACCTTTGCCAGGAAACACATGTCTTGGACAGAGGAGTAGCGCAAAGTCCTTTCCCCGAAGAGAAAAAAATCAATTTAGACGGTTCAGATGGATTTCAGTTCTATTGGCAAGACAAACGTTTAAGAGAGGAAACAAGGATGAGCCGTAACTTCGGCGGTGGAAGTGTCATGATCTAGGATTTGTGTGGTCAGGACTTCGAATTAATAATAAAAAACTATATTATATAAAAATGTAGACAACTTGTTTTTGTGAAACAGATAAATTTTGAGACAAAAAAAAAACAAAATTTGATAGATTCATAACAACATCTTATTAGATATATTTCATAAAATAAAATCCACTGAATTTCGGCCCAATACTGAGGATGGAACTTTAATACGATCTAGTTTTGCTTTGATAGTGAGCAATAAGCAGTCAATACCTCATTAATACATGAATTTTCCGAGAAAATATTGAAAATCTCCACTTAGGATCGATGTTGTCAAACTAATATGTGCTATGTGCACTTTTTGGAGATTTCGAAATTTTGGCCATTATGTCTAGTTTATTAAGCAAATATTCGTATAAAAAGACTTTTATGTGACTGTAAACATTATACGATGATCTGTGGTCCCTAAAAAATGTGCTATGCACGAGAGATGTTACAGGATGTTACAGTTGAAGGTTTTTTTTTTCTATATCTCACATATATCTATATCTTTATTGGGTTGACAACGACGATATTACAGGCTTATTTTGAATTCTTATTATCCCTAATCGTAATCGAATTACCTCTATTTCAAATCTAGTTTTGCGGGCCTGTCCGTCCGTAGCTTCAACATATTTAATCCACAAATGTATCAAATTTATTGAGTAGTTTAATAGATAACATTAAAAACGGAATGTACAAAATAAACTACGTATATTCAAAAAAAGTCGTTAGATTTGCATTTTAAAAGTTTATGTAATTAACCAATATCATATCTGGTTCAATTCTCATGGAAATTCAGCCATGAGAGTTGACCCAGAGTTCAACCCGAGTTATACGTCATGGAAACTGACACAGTTAAGAGTTTTCGTTAAAGATTTTCAACTCTGCTCAACTCAACGAAGATAAGTAGGTTAAACTAGTTGACGCACACAACTAAAAACGGCACCAACGCAAAGGTACGAAAAGTGCAAATGTCGCACCTCGCTTGGACGTCAGAAGAAACTTTATATTTAATAAATACTTTTAAAGAAAAATCTATAATAAAATTAATTTATACACAGACTGAAAACTCAGAAATGGAAAGGCATCGAGTTAAGTCGTTGAGTTGAAGTGTCATTTCAACTCAACCTCTACTCAACTCAACTCGCATGGAAATTCGGTATATGTTTGGCTAGATTTTATAAAGTAAGTAAAGCACGAGTCTTAAAGTAGTTATTTTTTCATTATTCTTGTCGAATCTCCTTTCCGCATCACAAAGTATTAGCTAAAAATACATGATAAAATTAGGATTCCTTTACAACACTAACTAGCCAAAGAAATAAAAATAAATCAATTTGCATATGTTTATTAAATTTAACAAGAAAAATGCAAACCAGTGATTATTTGCACATTTAAAGTGCATGGTTGTTCTGTTAAAAAATGAAGTACTCATTAACGATAATTTTGAAATAATTAATAATAACTTGAATATTTACTGATAAGCACCATTATCATTGCGAATTTTTTTACAGATTAACAGTTAAGCGAAATGTTTTTAATGTTTTTTTTTAAACAAAATCTGATTTAATAAGACCCCCCTTTATTTTGGCGATAATTTTATAACCAAATAAAGGACCTGTTAGCTTATTCTCATCTGATATCACAATAGAAAAATGAATTAAAATATTAAATAAATAAAATAAATGCTGATAACAACAATATTTCTTTCGGATATTCAAAAAGTTACGAACATGATGTGAATGATAACGAACCTGTTGAAGACTATTATTGAAGCAATTAAATGTACTAAGGCAATCGTGGAATGAAAGACCTATAATTTTTACACCAATGAAGGCTTTGTATAAAAATCTCGAATAATTTTTTTTAGATCAGTGCAGAGCTCTTCTATCAGCCACAAAAAAACTCAAGTTAAACTCAAATTATACCCATTGCGCTTGCAACCTAAGAAATTGAAGCGACTACGTACTCTGAATATGGCTAGTTCTACTAACAAGGGAATCAAATTGAATCATTTTTACACATCATGGTTTTATATATTGAAGATTAATGATAGTATTCTAGGTTTGAATGGGTCAGTCAAAATAGCATTTTTCAGTTTTCGGATGACAGGGAAGTGCGCAAAGACACTGAAAAGTGACGAGGTTTTTTTCTTTAAGCGGAAGCTACATAGCACAAGTCTTTCGTTCTCCGTGCTCCGTGTTATGCTTCCTGTCAAAGTTGATTGCAATGTTTTAATACTACTTTTAATAAACAAAAAAAGAACGGAATCATAAAAACACGGAAGCGGAGAAGATAAACAAATTTCAACTCCTGAACGGATTGACGGAAACCTTCCCTCACTAGAATTCGTAAAAGCACTCACTTGTCAATAAAATCAAGAATGCCATGGAAACACGAAAAGACGGAGAGACAGAAAACGGATAATTGTGGCTAAAATAAAAATAAGTATCGGAACACGGAAAGATGCAGACACGGAAAATAGATCGACGGAACTGGTAACACGTGTGACATGTGGCCCACGCTTTAAAGAAAAGATATTTTTCGATCAACATTATAGTAAGTATTTTATTTACAGTGGTGGCCATGAAAATAGACCCAGTACTAGATGCAATGGTGGCGTTAATTTTCGTCCATATCTTGCAACGTACTTCTTTTGCAATCTATTCGATGTCGATGGCCGCAATTATGTTAAAAGGCCACCAGGCAAAGATTTTCTTAAACTGTACACAAAAAAGATTGTAGAATATGGCGTGCTTTCAGTAATGCATACTTGCATACGCAAAATGCGCAAGTTGAACTCACATCCACTTGCGGAAAAATGATTTGTACATGCATGCAAGTATGCATTAGTGAACTTGTTTCGCCACAGTTAAATGTGGTGCTGATTAATTGTCATTTTTTATGTTCTTTTAATATATTTACGGTATATTTATTTTGTCAACCAATACAATTTATGTTGTATTTATTTATTTTTGCTTTTTTATGTTGTCAACCATTTGACATCAAAGTGCCTTCTCTTCTTTTTTGAAACTTGTTCGCAGGGCTATCGAAAAACTTGTAAAGCTTGTGCAAACACATGCTTGCTTTAATGAGCCTAATGCAAAAGCAAATTTGCACATTACTGAAAGCACCAATGATGGAGGAAATATAAGAATTTGAGGATCGTTTTCCTGGTATGGAGTCGGACCAATTTATTGGATCACCACGAATATGTAAATATACTAGAAAATATTATGCTCCCATTTGCAGAGGATATATGCCACTAAAATGTACATTGCAACAAGACAATGATCCCAAGCATAGGTTTCGGAAGGCTAGACAATTTTTCGCAGATCAGGAATTGTCTCTTTTACCGTGGCCTTCTGAATCGCCCGACGTCAAGCCAATTGAGAATTTATGGCAACAACTAAAATCTGCTGTTGGAAATACTGCAATGAAGCACAGTTGTGGGACGTAGTTCGACAAGAATGAGCCCGTTTGTGCGGTTTACGATTGCGCGATTTCGAAACGAAATTGATTTGTAAAAAACGGAATGCTATAGCAAATCGCTTTGAGGACCCCATAACGACTTGAATCAGTTTTTGGCAAGCGATGTTCGACTTGTAAACTAGTCATTAAAGCGACGAGTGGAGAAAATGTTTGCAGACTAAATGTGTAGATTTCACAAAAATAACATGATATAATTTATTGAAGTAGTTGGTAGATTTGTTCAAGGGCATGTAAACGAGATGGCGCATGACTTGTAAATATTACAAGGAAATAGCTAGAAATATAATATGCAATAGGTGGATTTATACATTTTAATGAGCAAGTACTCAAGTCTTATATATTAGGTCTGCTCCAGTGCTTTTCCTGCAAAAACTTCTTGGGCAAAAACTTACTTGAATGGTGGGGATAATTTTGCCAAAAATCGAGAAAGTAAAGAACGCTTTTTGGGCAATTTCTTGTAAATCAAAATGTTTGTATATGTGTATGCCTTTTATTTTAGGGTCCTTCCGGCTAATTCCTGAACAAGGGGAAGCAAAAATTTCCCTGCATGAGAAAGTAAAGAAACGCAAATTGGGCATGTTCGGGTGAATTCTTGCTACCGTGGGATCCCACATTCAAGTTCTGGAACAGAGCTATTATGTTTGTTAGGGAATTGCAGCAGGCAAGGAAGAAAACGATAACGAGTTTTTTTTTGTAAAAGTAAAGAACCATTTGACCATTATTCGTTGGTAATTTAAGAGTATTTTTTACATTTTGTCTAACATCATGAACCTAATCCCATAATTGGGGGGTGCCACACGGGAGACTAAGACGAAGAAATGCAAGAGGAAAATAGCCTATATTCCCCTTTCTTTTCTTCGTTTCTCTCCCATAAAACTGGTTTCACTAGTGAGTCTTATAGGGGGTTCACACTGACACTCAAAACATGTTTTATGAACCAGTCGTTTTGAAAAGCTCAAAAGCGTTCACACTGAATTCGACGTGTTTTAAAATGTTTTCAAGTGTCAGTTTTATCAAAAAATTCAAAAATGACATGCGCACTACAGCTGAGCGAGAATTCAGCATTGTCAGCAAGTGTTTTGTACGCGTTTTATTTTAAAACACGTCAAAGCCAACTAGTTTTGAAAAGCTCGCTCTATATAAAATACATGGGTAAAACACATGTTTTACCCTGTTTTGAGCCGAAACTTGAAGAGCTTTCTAAAACATGTTTTGGGCGTCAATGTGAACCCCAAGTCTTCTGTGTAGCACCCCCCATTCAGACAAAACGCGGTTTCGGTTGCGCATTGTTTTTGTAGATAGTATCTACCGCGCAGTTGAAAGGATTCCTGTATTAATTCATAAATGTTTTGAAATATTTTAGATATAAGTATATCCTGGCTCTATTTTAATGACCACAGAGAGGAATAGGGGGAATAACATTTAGCATAACATGCACGTGCCGCAACTATTTTGGCCACTTGTAACTATCCTATTAGAGAGCATAGGCTAATATGATCGGGCTATTTCCATCCAAGTAAGCTCCATATTTTAGAGTATTAGAGGTGGATTTACTTTGGAGTCGCATTTTGCAAATCTTTCGCTGTGGGGGTAGAGCGGCTCTATAAGTGCACTATATAACGAGCGGTGTGCCGGAATGTGACTCCGAGGCGGGTCAACCTCGAGTGTTTTGAAGTGTAGAGTTGCGCCGCTTTTGCAGTGAACGACAAATTCGTTGCGAGAGGCCAAGACCGGATTCCGGTTCTAGATCCTTTATAGAATAGTAGAAGTGTGTTTTCCTACCGAACGATTTCCGAAGTTGCAGTGACTCAAACATGTGTTGCAATGGTACCTGTGCTGAAATTACGTTTCAGTCGAATTACTACTTTCATCATATGGGCCTAAACTGAACTGAGCACTTCCACTCTAGGCCTCTAGGCTGAAGGTCGCAATTCGCATGAAATGTCACTTTCTTCAACTCAAACGACTTGTCACGAATCATGACTCGACTTTCAGCACAGAGGCTAATGTTTTGGAAATTATTGCTTTTCTAACAATTACTCAAATTGTTTGTCCTAAAC
This sequence comes from Thereva unica, assembly GCA_949987705.1. Classification (NCBI taxonomy): domain Eukaryota; kingdom Metazoa; phylum Arthropoda; class Insecta; order Diptera; family Therevidae; genus Thereva; species Thereva unica. The sequence continues at coordinate 51,617,010 of OX465283.1, forward strand.
TTGATCGTCGACTTTTCTCGTTGGTTTGCACAATACTTTACAAAAACCAATTCAGAAATGCTTGTAATCGTTTATGTAGATACAGGAATGTGATACAAAAGAGAATCCATAAGACTGATTTATTTTATTACAAAAATATTATCTACCAATGATCCGCATAATTAAAGCAAACACGTACAGTTAATTCAAATTTAAGTTACTACCAAAGATAACTCAGAAAGATACGACACTGTAATCCTTTCTGTGCGAAGAAAAAGGAAAGTAAAAATCTATGATCTTCTGTCTATTCATATACACGCTCCGGAATGGAGAGATGGCGGAGCAACGGCAAACTACACAAACACATGCAGAGCTGGAAGTACAAGAAGATGGTACATGAATTCACACAAGCAAAATAAAAGTCCAGACGGCACAAAAAATTGCGGAGAAGAGAAATCAGTGCGTCTCTTTCGCACTTCGTGAAATAACATTTATTTATTTACCCTTTCTTTCTTCGATTTTTTTTTTGTTTTTAAATTGAATTTTGTCTCGCTTGCACCTTGTCGATTGATATATTCACTCGCAAGGGAGCTTATGGGAAATTTTGAGAGTGTCGTATCTTTGTGGGTAATCTTTGTTACTACGCTGACTTTACTTTTCAATCCCAAAAGTGGCAACGTCGCATGCTATTCAGTTTCTAGCTGATTTTAACGAAGTTTTGGCTGACAGCCAGGTAATACAAAATTCGTGTGTCCTCTGTTAATTGAAGAAAATCTTGGCAAAAAAAATGAAACTTTTTTTTTATGTGAAAGATTAGTCTCAGGAAAGACCCTTTATACTGCTGACAATCTATTTTCTTCTTATAGAGTGCAATGTCGAACAGCAGCTCTAGTCGGGGAGGAAGGAACTGCCACCTGGAAGCCTATTGTAGATATCGTCAATTTGACGACTTTGAGTCGATGTTAAAATTTATTTCTGCGAAAGTCGATTTTTGTCGAAATTAGTCGATAAAAGCATTAATATGAGTCGATCACACAAATATCAAATCGACGTCAAAAATTTAAATTTACTTTACAGCTTTTCTTGCAAACAAAAATATATGCTTTATTTTACCTTAAGGCTCCTTAAGTAAACTCTGCTTGTTAAACTTCTGTATGTGGACTTAAATTCTGGATTTTTGTTGCCCTATAGTGAAATGGTAATTTTGGCTATTTGGAGGTAGTTTTGAGCTATAAATACTTGTTTCATATAACCGATTTTGAATTCCCAGTAAGAAACAGTTGTAAACATTTCGTCCTTGTGCTGAAAGTCGAGTCGCCCCGACACGACAAGTCGTTTGAGTTGAAGAAATTGACTCTGAAGTGAATTACGACTTTCAGCACAGGGGCCTAAACTGAGCTTCTACACGTATTCGACTGAAAAGTCACTTTCTACAACTCAAACGACTTGCCCGGAAGCACGACTCGACTTTCAGCACAGGGACCTTTATTTAAACTTAACATTAAGAACATAACTTGAAAAATATTGAACATACGACAAGAACCCACCAAAATTCCTCGATTTGTAGAACTACCCATATACAGCTATATTCAAGAACTAACAAATTCTCTCCGGAAAACAAAAATTAACTTTTGCCAATATTTTTAAAATTTGTCAAGTTTTCATATTTTAAAAGAATACACAATCCAGAATGCGAGCTTCGTGAAACTCATTTAAAAGTTTTGGAATTTTTCATCAATAAATTTAAAAAATAAAATCAAGAACTGTCCATCTTGCAGACAACAACTAGGCAAAAACAGAAACCAACAGCCATAGTAATCGAAGTAATTACACCTTCACGAGATAAGTTGTACAAATTGAATTCTTTTTCAATTGTTTAATCAAGAGTCGAAATAATTTCAAAATATTAAACAGAAATTAAATAATAATAATAAGAAAAAACTGATTTCACACTTCTAAAACCCCGTCCTACCTGTTCCTTAGCATTTTCTTCGGTGGCTTGTTTTTCAGTTTCTCCTGATCTGGCAACTTGTAGGGATTCTGCCGAATAAATAGAAAAATTTGGGCAATCTGCATCATCATCGTCGTCTCCGTAATCACCAGCTAGACGAAATAAATTTTGATTCCAAGGCGGTGGTGCTAATGGTGGAATAATTTCGCTTGATTCAGATGACGGTGGTGGTGGTGGCGGTGGTAGTACTGAAAAATCTATATTCTGTGGTCCATAAACTGGCGCTGAATTACTTTGAGCACTACTGGCTTCATTGCTGGTGAAATTAGTACCCTCAGTAATATTGCTAACATTTATTTCATCAAATGCTGGTGGTGGATTTAATGGTTCAATATTAAATTGATTGGGATCGGTGAAAAGTGGTGTGGTTGTTCTTCGACCATTTCTTTGATTTCTTTGTCTATCCCGGAAATTTGGATTTCTATTGGGCCCGGTTAGACTAAACTGTAAAGGGCCTGCGTTATCATTTCTTCGAAATGGAAAATTAAAACCAATGCTCCCAGTCGAATTTCGAAAATTACTATTCGAAAAATTCGATGTGCTACCACCACCGCTCGAGTTTCTGTAGTTATCATTTTGATTATTGTATCTATTACCTTGATTATTATTTGTATTGGAAAAGTTTGGGTTATTTCCCCTAGGATATAGAGGAGCTTGTGTAACTTCACCGGCATTATTATTGTTAGATTTGTTTTTATCATCTTTACCGGAGTCTTTTGAAGTAGGCTTAACCTTATCGAAACTTAAAGTTCCATCTTCTCTGATTTCTACAGATTCTAACTGATTACGTCTCGTAGTATTGTGCCACATTTCTTGAAGATCTAAAATACTAGATAGTACATCAGAAGATCCAGTTTGTGATACAGTCGGTTCTGGTATTGTTAATTGACCTTTTCGTCTATGGAGCGAACCAATATTCCGAAAGCGAACAGCAGTTTGTATTGCAGTACCACCGCCATCTGCCACAGGAGTATTGTCTTCATCTGAGAAGTATTCCAAATCATTTGGATTGCCGAAAAGTGACAGCGATCGAGATGGTATAACAGCAAATCTACTTCTTGTCATACCAAATTCATTTACGCAATTCGTGATATCTGCATCATTTCGTCTTGATGATGCGAATGTTTTTTTACAACGTCGTTTTGCCTTACGTTTCTTCACATATTTCTTTGATGTTTTTATTTCAAACTTCTCATCGAAATTGTTAACATCGTATTCTACGACATATGTACGTCGCCTACGATTTTTTCTACGTCTTCTGCTTTTTCGTTTCCTTTGTGTATTGTTAACATTACGCGCTCGCTGAACAGATGATGTACTTGGAATTGGTTGTTCTTCAATTTGTTGAGAACTTCTGGGCTGTCGGTTACGCGTTCTCGCAGCAATACTAGCTCTGATTCTTTCACTTTGTCTAGTGCGTGGGATTCTTGTTTGGCGTAATTCTGTTATGCGGAACTGATTATCAGGGACCCCCATTTCTCGCAGGTCCTCATAAAGGGCATTTATATCCTCAGCCACATCCTCGCCTTCAGACTCAAAGCAGTTATCGCAATACCAGAAGCCTTCTGGAATTTCAGATATCGGCGGAGTAAGACAATCCATGTGATAACCTTGATTGCAGCCATCGCAGAGAAGCATAACATCTTCGCGATTTGAACGATTGCAGATTTCACAAAATGTAATATCGTTATCTTCAACCTTGTCATTACATTCTATTTTATTAACTTGATCCTCTCTAATTAGCTTTCTATTGATATAGGAGTCAAACACTAAAATTGACTTAAATTCGCGTCGGTCAATGGGGCAAGTTGAAACATTTTTAGCCCATTCATCAATACAAAGAAAACAAAATGTATGGTCACAAGTAGCGGGTGAGGCTATTTCTTGATTACGGAAAGATAAAAGGCAGATTGGACATTTTTCAGTTTCATCATTGCTGGAATCCGACGCGCAACCAACCTCATCTTCACACGCCTTTGAGGTCGAAGCTTTGCTTGACGTGCTTGGTTCATTCTTTGTCGTCACATCATTAACCTGAAATAAAAAAAATCATTGTTATTACTGCCCTGTATACTAATTACAATATATAAACACTTTGGATAGAGATTAAAAAAATTCCATTGCGCATTTATTAGATAAAAAACATACCTCATTGTCGCTGGCAGAGCCATCATCGCTGTAGACGACGCTCTTACGTTTACGCTTCACATTAGTTCTTGTTGAAACTCTGATATAATCTTCTTCTGAATCACTTCCACTACTTGTATCTTCTTCATATTCAAATTTCATAATAATTTTTCGTTTATTTCTACCGCGTCGATTATTGAAATTAATGGCCGCATCATCACTTTCACCGGTATCCGACATTTTTCTTAAAAAATTATCTCAATGGTACATTTAAAATAAATTGCACTGTGTCCACTTCACTGAATACACAAGTTTCCTTTAACTTCCACTGTTGTATAAAATTTATGTTTTCGCGATTTTGCAACTCGTAGTTCTCCTTTTCCACAAATGCAATGGCCTTCCTTCGATGGTCGCCAAAAATTCACACTCACTTTTAATCCTTCAATGATATCCTAGTAACTTTAACTTAGCAATGTAGAAAATTTATATTATTTTGTGATTGATTCTCTAATTCTATATAAAACTTCTTCACTATTTCGCAGCGGTGCGGTATTAAAATATTTCCGAAGCGACAGCCATTTTGCTAAATTTTTCCCTTTTTCTCTTCAATTTCGATTACTTCTTTCTCGATATTTGATATTCTTCTTCTTTTTTTATTGTGATATGAGGTGCAGACATAACATCGAATAAAGCCTTTTGCTTATTGAAGGTAAATTCACATGTATAGCTTGGGAAAGGAACGTTTTAAAACCGGGGTCCTTCGAGCAAAAGGGAAACCTATTTGGTAAATTTAAAAAAAAAGTGAAGTAGTAAAATAAAAAACTAAAAATAAAAAACAGTTTTTATGGTTTTGGCACAAAAGTTTCTACATTTCCGCCATCTTGAAATCATTAGTCTTGTTAAAGGCTGAAGCAGAACCAATCCGTTCCGTCCGCTCCGCACGTTTTTCCTTTGTTCTTTTTGACATTCCGTCCGCTTGATTGTGGCTACCGTTCCGTTCGTCTCATGGAAAGTTTATGGAAATGTCAAATTTACAACTTTTAAAAACGGACGGAACGAATTGGTTCTGCTTGAGCCTTAATACTTTCGGCAGCAATTGCCATTGGCATTGCTCAACTTTTAACCAACTATTAGTCTAGTCCAACTATGGGACATAGGGCGGAAACAGTCGTCCTCCACGTTGTACTAGGTCTTCCGACCCTTGCGGATTCCAGTTAAGGACCTGGTTGGCTAGATTTTCGTTTTCGTGTGGCCAGTCCAATTTCCTTCACCGTCGTCCAACCTTTCTTCGCCGGCACGGCACCATAGTTCTTCATTCGAAATTCTATTTTGTCAGTTGATTTTTAAAATAAGACGTAGGCATCTGTCGATGAAAACTTGTAGGTGCCCTTTGATGAGTTAGGTGGCTTTCCATGTTTTGCAACCGTACAAAAAAGCTGCCTTAACGTTCGTGTTAAACAGCCGCAATTTGGTGTTAGTTAAGATCTCCGTCGATCTTAATATGCCGAATAGGCATGCATATGCGCTTCTTGTTCTATTTATTCTGGAACTGACATCTTCTGCACCGTCATTTTCGGTAACAATACTACCGAGGTAGCAGAATTTATCTACCTGTTCCACGTCACGGTTATTCAGCGCTGCGCGGGCTTTTATTTATTCTATTATTTTATCAGGCAGTCCACGTTCCCGTACTGCCTGCCATATAAAGCTCCTATTAACCGACCTTTCTCATAGTCTACGAAAGCAAGGTAAAGGGAGGATCGTAATACAGTAGACTGCTCCACTATGATTCTTAAGGTGTAAATATGATCTATATATGAGCGGCCCTTCCTAAATGCGGCCTGCTACCTTCTAAGTGAACGGTGTGCTGCCGCTCTTATCCTAGATAGTAATATATGAGACAAAATTTTGCCCACAGTATATAATAAACAGATGCCCTATAGTTGCCACATATTATTAGGTCCCCTTTTTTGGGTATTTTGACTATGATAGCTTCCGTCCAATTCTCCGGAAAGGTACAGGAGAAAAGGAAAGGTGTTCCATCCTTTTCCAGGATCGGCTGTAGAGCATCTGTTATGAGGCTTGAGTCGGCTTTCAACAATTCTGGCGGGATGCCATCTTTTCCAGCTATCCCGAGCAATTAGGGACGTCTGGTTACCTTACGCCATAAGAATACAGCAGCCTATCTAAAATTTTGTGGCTTTCACCATAGTGACTGCTTCACTGAAATTCGAGCACCCTTCGAAATAATTCAATTGAATTTATAATATAAACTTAAATTTACTTACATTTCTTGTAAATCTATTGCCATATTTATTACGTTGTTATTTATTTTTCACATCGCTTTTGGTATTACCAGCATCGCGATATATGTAATTCGATCAAATGCGACTCCAGCATATATTCGAAATCTAGGTAGACTTTTGCGTCAAAAAGTTTTCGATATTTTGATCTGAGTTGAAAACCTGTCTACTACTGAGTTTCCATGGGAGTTGAGCTGAGTTTGGTTAAGTTGGAATGACACTTCAACTCAACGGCTAACTCTGTGCGTTTCCATTTCTGCCTTCATTTGTTTGCATCAATTAATTTTATTAGATTTTTCTTTAAAACTATTTATTAAATTAAAGGCTCTTCTGACGCCCAAGCAAGGGGCGACATTTTAACTTTTTGTACCTTCAGCAGTGTGCCGTTTTTAGTTGTGTGCGTGAACTGAAAGCTGCTCGAATATGACAATGCCATGCGTGATTTCATATTGTTAGGCTTTGGTGAAAAGATTACAAGTGATTTGACGCCTGATCGAATTTATTACCTACCTCGTCGCTCTGTATACCGTAACCATAAAAGGACAACAAAACTTCGGATAATTTTTAAAGCCTCGACACATGCTCCGAACGAACTCTCATTAACCCGGGGGCTACACGATCAATTTTTCAATTGCAATATTGCATTGCAGTACTAAAATTGATCGTGTAGCCCCTGCTGAAATATTGCATTGCATATTGCAGCAAGGGCTACACGATCAATTTTACTACTGCAATGCAATATTGCAATTGAAAAAATTGACCGTGTAGCCCCCTAGTAAACAACCACCTTCATACTGGATCGAATTTTTAATAATCGTTGATTAAGGGGGTGATAGTCGAGATAACCTTATCGTCATATTCCGCAACACCTCCGAGTTCCCTTTCTCTGTCTTCAGGTTTAATAGTGGGACGCACGTCTTCGTTTGCTTTGTTGAGGCTTTCTCGAGCAGAACGTAACCGTTCGAGATACACCATTAGCCCTAACTATAATGGTCTTAAGATACCTTAAGATTTTTTACGCTCCTATGAAATGTCATAATATCAACTATAATGGCCTTAAGCAATCTTTCGTTAACTTTTCCAATCTTTCGTCAAGTCTTTAATGTACGGTAACGAGCGTACAAATCTTAAGCAATCATAAGAAAAGTGTAATTTTCTTTAGTGTTTCTAGTTGCAGAAAACGTTTTTTTGCAAAATGAATAATTTGGAGTTATTAAATAATTTAGCGTTATTAGTGAAATTGGTAGAAGATGTGAAAAAAACCTAGATCGTGTTGTGTAAGAAAAATAAATAGAGACAATAAAAAAACAGTTTTGAACTTATTCAATCAGTTCTTCATTAAAATTATTGTTAATTTCCATTTTTTTAATTTATTGGACGCTTTCCCAGACTCGATTTGTTTACCTTTTACAAATGTCAAAACGTCTTAAGGCTATTATAGCTGAGCTTAAGATTTGACAGATAATTAACCAGTCTTAAGAGAATTTGACGAAGAATCTTATGATGTCTTAAGATCATTATAGTTAGGGCTATTAACTCTTCCTCGGCGGTATCAAAATTACTGGAATTGCATTTTCGCTTGAGATTTTTTTCCCATTAGTTTGGTCACTTGACCTCTATACACTCCTCTAGAAGCGAAATCCATAGTCACTAAAGCATTTCCGTTAACTACCGACCACGTTTCAGCCTCGATAGGCTATTGACAATCACTCTTCGATTAAATAAATTTCAATGGTATATTCGGTATGAGGGGGGGCAAACGGCTAACAAAGACCTCGGAAAGTGGTGGTACCCGATTTGCCACCTCTGCCAAAACCCGAGAAAAGTCACTGCAGACAAACACCTAGCAGACCTGTTAGCAAGTCCTAATCCCACCTCCCCGCGGTGCCCCCTGGGGTACTTCTTCGGAAGGAGCTAACGGGAGACGGGCGAATGGCGAACTCTCTGCGCCACAAAACAGAGTTTTAAGTCGGTTGGGCTGAGGGTTAGCAACCCGCTCCCATAAAAAACACCATTGCTACGAATCGGCAAACAATGCCTCGGAACCGGATGGACAACATAGTCCGCTGGAGGGCAACTGTTTCCGCCCTATGTCCCATGAGGGATTAAAGGAGCGCAATGATGATGATGATTCGGTATGAGTACTCGTGTTCCCGGGTTTCGGCACCAATGTAAAAAAGGTAGGCTTAGGAATAAAGACCAGGGTACAAAATGATTAAATAAGCTATGTATTTTCATTTCGATACAGCTCATTCGGTGGTAACACAAATACTGACTGTAGTAATCGTTAATTCAAAAGAGGAAGTCTCATACAATTACAAAAGTGGCAATATAAATTACAATAAGTAAGATCGAAAGGGATGTAGAAATACGGGCTTTAAATATTGTACCACAAGTTCTTATTTATGAAGGAATTTTAAATTAAAAAGAAAAAAACAAAATACTTTTTACAATTTTATTTGTCTATAGATTGACAATAACATTATTACAATAAATTGGCTTTATGTTACGATACATACCTATACATATTTGATCACTTTATACTGAAGGCACTTGCAAAAATAAAAACACTTTTGCATTTGTGATGTAAAAGACATTTATCAAAAAAATGGAGGAGGAGCACGAATATTATTAAATTCAACGGTTTCTATTCATTCCTTTTTGCTTTTTTCTTCATAAGCCTGTAAAACATTTTATTATCAATAAAACCGAAAATGGTCTTATAAATCAATTTTGAACGATGATAATGAGTTGCTGGATGTTATGATACAGGCAATATACTTTGGATTTGGATATGGAAGTGAATTATGAAGGGGAAAATAAACTGATACATACATACATATATCGCTGAGTACATGCAAAAATCATCCAAATTGTTACAGCACAAATGATACTCGACATTTATTTAAATGAGCTAAAGTGATGAAATTAGTATAAGTGGAAGTATTGAGTCATCCTATAAATAGGGTGCTTTCCATTTAAAGACAGGGAGACACACTACGTCTCCAACTACGAGATCTAATAGCGTTATTGCGACATAGATGTTGTGAAGAAAATAAAGTTTGGTAGGGCAGGTCATCTAGCTCGTATGAGTGAAGATGAACCTGCTTGGAGAGTTCTCTACGGTAAGATCTATGGGGTGCAACAGTAAGAGAGACCCAATCTCTGCTGCAAGGATGGCTTATATCAGGACGCCCAGACCTTAGGAATGCCAAACTGGATCACATCGGCTCGAATCCAGGAGAAGCTAATACCTGCAGTGCAGTGATCACCTATTATCCGTTGAAATTTGAAGGCTTGGGAAACGACATAAGGATATCAATTATGGAGATTCGAGTATATAGTACTCAGCGACGAACCGCTGATAGGGACGCAATATGGCATACTGCGCCGGGCGGAAAAACGTGAAACGCCGGCCCTGGTTATGGAGAAGCAGAACCACTACGAACTGTAACTGTTAAAGAACTAGCAGAAAAGCTTAGATTTGGTTATTTTCCGTTCATTCTTTCTTTCACACAACAGCTTAGTTTACATGACTGAATGCGAATTATATTTTTTAATATCTTAACCAATTTTTTGTAACACATCGCTATTTACTTAAAGGACCCCGCACGTTTCCTATGGAAAATGACTTTCGGTCAAATTGAACGAGTCTATGCTCTTTGGGAATTTTTTTTGCTTATTGTAAAACCATTTTCCTTACATAGTATGAAAAAAAAAATTAAATGAACACTAGCATTACTTAAATAATGCGACGTTATTTCTTTGCTATACCGCAAAAAACAACAACAGACCGAAAAATGAAAAACTTCAGATGTCAAGTACCAAAAATCTTAAGTTTTGGGTTTCGTGCCCATTGAGACTTTTGTTCAGGGAGACTTACTCTATCCAAAGAGCATAGACTCGTTCAATTTGACCGAAAGTCATTTTCCATAGGAAACGTGCGGGGTCCTTTAGTGCAAGTTCAGGATGTGAAAGGAGGGTGGTCGACCTGCCGAATTGACCAGAATCGGAGAAACCGGATGCTGGTGACAAGTGGATTACTGCCCGAAGACCCAAATTAGTTACACGGAAAATGGAAATTCAATTCGCCGGGAATATACGAACAGGACATCACGTCGATCAAAAGGTAGTCATGCAAAATTTTAGTTGCTGCGTTATCGGAGCTACGACTTACTGGATCCGGGACATTGACCATCGTCCCGCCGACAATCGACACGATGATGCTTTACGGTTGTGAGAAACGAAAGGCTGGTTTCGGGATTATGGTCGATCGGCAGGCTGTCAGCAGGGTTATCACAATCCAACCGACATTCGTGCGTTTGCCGGTTATAACCATCGGTGGAACGATCAAGACCCATATCGTAACGGTTTATGCGCCAACCAAGACCAGCCCGAACGCGAACAAGGACGAATTGTACGATCAGCTTCAACAGACGCTTGAACCGAATTAATCATACCTGCGGGGGACTTCATATTAGACTACGTTTTGATCAACGCAAGCTTCCGATCGTCGCTCAAAGACGTACGTGTAATGCGTGGGCCCGATTGCGGATCGGACCATTATCTTGTTGGAGCGAAATATAGATGCGGTTACAAAGAGCGAAGAAAACGGCGCCACCAACAGCCAAGAAGAAGTTGGCCTGCTTACGGGATCTGACTATCGGGCGAGAGTTTCAAATGGCATTTTCCAACAGGTTCGCAATACCGGACGATATTGATGTAGAAGAAAGGCAATTGTGGGAGTCCATTGTAGGGTGTACAATGTAGGATCCGTAAAAGGACGTAACCATGGTGGATCTTGGACATCTGTCTGGACCTCGTCGATCAGCGGACACGAATGAAACACGTCAATCTCGAGCAATACCAACGATTGAACAAAGAAATTCGACAGAAAATGAAATCGGAACAGGAAGCGTGCTGGAATAACGTTGCGGCCAACATGGAAGAAGCGGCGCCGATGCACAAGTACCGGACGCTGTACCACACAATCCGGCAGTTAGGCGGCAAAACAACATCAACAAATCGGATGGAACTTTCGTGACCTCTCCCCATGGGCGTCTGCAGCGGTGGACAGAAATTTTCCATCAGCTGTACAACCACGATCCGCCACAAAGCGCTGAAAAATGGAAAAGCACTCCATGTCCATTGCGGATATCCGTTGCGAGGACGACCCACTCGGACTGTCAGCTAACGAATCAAAGAAGAAGACGCGGAAATGTACGATTCAATTTTTATTTTCATACAGAATATTAAAAATAAGTCGTATTCTAAGGTTATTGTTAATAGACTCGAGTTATAGGCTATAAGTGTGGTGTTTGAGTTTTAAATGAGTTTCGAAATAATCCTGATATCGGCATAAATATACATATAAAATTACAACCTAAAAATCATCCAAAATATTTCAAACATTTAACAAATGAGACACACTACAGACAAAAATGATAGTTAATATTTCATAAACAATATATTGAATGACCATATGACACAAACAACAACCACCGCACATCCACTTATCAATTTTACTTACTTGCTGGGCAACTTTAAATAAAGTTTCAAATGTTGTATTTCCAGTCTGTTTTACCATACCATAAAACACTTTACTATCAGACATTGTCAAAAGTTCATAAGGAGGCCCAAATTCTACAACTCTTCCAGCATCCATAACTAGGACTTTATCAGAATCCATAACTGTATGCAACCGATGTGCTATTGTTAATACAGTGCAGTCTTTAAATTTATTACGAATTGTAGTTTGTATAAGACCATCAGTTTGTGGATCAACATTAGCCGTTGCCTCATCCATAACTAATATTTTATTTTCCCGTAGAATAGCACGTGCTAAGCAAACTAGTTGTCGCTGTCCAACACTGAAATTACCACCACCTTCGGATATTTTACTTTGTAATCCTGATGGAAGTTCAGAGACGACATCCTTTAATTTTACCTAAAAAAATGAATGTAATTTAGTTTTCACAATTAAAAAAGAAGGAATTGTTTAACAAACTTCTTCAAGTGCTTGCCAGACCTTCATGTCATTATATTCGTCAAAAGGATCTAAGTTGTAACGCATAGTTCCAGAAAATAGGACAGGCTCTTGAGGAATTATTGAGATTTTTGATCTTAAGTCATGAAGACCCATTGCATTTGTGTCTCTGCCATCGATTACAACAGATCCTTCATTGTATGATAATCTAAATAGGGCGTTTATTAACGATGATTTGCCAGCACCTGTTCTGCCAACAATACCAATTTTCTCGCAAGGTTCGATCTCAAAATCTAAGTTTCTTAAGACCTTGTCCGAGTTTTCATCTGGGAAATAACGAAGCGACAAGTTTTCAAACTTAATATGTCCATCTTTTGGCCAATCTTTAGGTGGTTTCTTGTCTGGCGGTGCTTCTAAATCTCCTTCTGTAGGTATATCATCATATTCAACTACTCGTTCTACGGCAGTCATAGTATTTTCAAGTTCAGCAGATTGTCTCATACCCCACTGCACCATTCCTGTCATACCCATTGCTTGCGTAATAGCTAGTCCAACATTTCCGCCATTTGATCCCATTACAAAGAAACTCAACGTCACTACAGCAATATAGAGAACACAGAAACAATCTAACCAAAAACCGAAAGCTCTGCTCGTAGATATAAACATATAAAAGGCAGAGCTGTGCAGATCTTGATGATTGTCAAATTCATTTATAAGAATTTTTTGAGCGCCAAATACTCGAATAGTAGATAATCCCATCAAAGACGCCGATAAGTGGGAGTAAATAGGAGATCGGGCTAAAAAAATATAAAAAAAGAATTAATTAAATTTTATAACTTAAAAGCTGCATTTACATACTAACTGCTTCCATTCGCTTAACACTTCTTGATGTTTTCAAGTAGAACGTTCGTAGATTGTAGAATATTATTCCCATTAATACCGTGGGAATCATCAAGTAAGGATTCACAACTCCAACAACAATAACAATACCAGCAAGTTGTAGGAAAATTTGTATTACATCCATCATGACTGATGGCAATATTTCATCGACTTGGCCCATATCTTTTGAAAATCTATTAAGAATCCTTCCTGATGGATTTGTATTAAAGAAGTACATTGATGCTCTTGTAACGCCACGGAACATAGCGTCATGAAGGATTCTTGATGCTTTCATAGCAACGTTGAAAAACAGAAAACTTCTAGACAGGGTAATTAAAATTGTTGCTACTGTAATGCCAGTGAATATGTAAAGATCAATAGCATCGTTTACAGAACTGTCATTTAGGACTTTAAGCATGCTTTGAAACAAAGATAACGGTTCAGGAGGCTGTGGAGCTTCAGTTGTTGTGCTAACGAAGTTAATTAAGGGCGTTGTTGTCTCTATCATACTGTCATAGTTAAGTTGTAGCTCTTCAGCCCTTTCAACATCATTTAAATGAAATGTTCTTGCGAAAATAGACGATGAATTTTCCTTATCAAGACCAATCTCCGTAACATTCGCGCTCTGTTGTAATTCCTGCTTATTTACCCTAAAAAAGGACAAAATTAAGCAAACTTATAATCATCGAATAAATAATATTTATACCAATAAGTTAAGAAGTAATCACCCCCTGATCCAAGCAGCTGGGCTAGAATGCAGAAAGAAATCATGAATGCGAATACACAAAAACCTCCTCCGGCTTTAAAGTATTTAGCATAGAGAGAAAGTCCAATAGAGCCATGCTCTTGGCTTTCTTGCACCTGCATTGGATCTGCTCCTGGGATTTCCTCGATTGAATTTACAGATGTTTCACTATTTTGCCTTTGATGAAGGGAGCCTCCCGATCTAGATTTACGTAATTCTTCTTTTTCATCCTTTTCCGGATCAGCAAGTAGTTTAGCAAAATCTAAACCAGAATCTCGAAGATTTTCGTACGATCCAACTGCTGATACTCGTCCATGTTCCATAATTACAATTTGATCAACATGCTGGAGAAATTGCAGTTGATGTGTTACAAGTATGACTGCTTTGCCGCGCAAGTAGCCTCTCATGCATTGATCGAATAAATGGCGTCCAACATGAGTATCGACAGCGCTTAATGGATCATCCAGAAGATATATCGAAGTATCCCGATACACTGCTCGAGCTAAACTTATTCTTGCTTTTTGTCCACCAGAAAGGGAAGCACCGCGTTCACCTACTATTGTTTTATCCCCATGTGGTAAAAGCTCGAAATCACGCTCTAAAGCACATCTTTTAACAACCACTTTGTAGCGCTTTTTATCCATCTCGTGTCCAAATAGTATATTTTGTCTAACTGTTCCTGTGAATAGCCAGGGCTCTTGAGAGGCATATGATACCGTGCCATTCACTTTTACTTCTCCAGATTCAACTGTCAATTCACCAAGAATAGTTTGAATCAAACTGAAATTGTTAAAAAAATTTATTTATTATATTTTTTCTTGTATATGGATTTGTTAATGGGATTTTTTTTCTAATTTGCCATGAAAAGTTTTGCCAATCTACAACTGTAGGGCAATTGGTTATAAAGAAATGAAAAAATTATAGAACAAGAATAAAAACCGGAATGAAATCGGGTTCTGTTTGAGAAAACTTCAATAGAAGGGGATTTAAGGACTCTTAGGTAACGCTTCTTTTTCTATAGAAACGAATCAGGAAATGTAGAATTAAATACATGAATCCAGGTAGACGCTTCACTCTCCTCTGCAACATTTCCAGAGCTCCATTTAGCATATCCTTTCCTTGAAACTAAACTGCTGAGCGCTAACATTACAATACACTACATCCAATGATATGAAGTGTTGGTAGTAGGCATGTTTTTTACATGAAGTAGAACTACCATATGGTCAGTCATCAGCGGAATGGCGGGTATAGCATACAGAAAAAATGCACGAGCCGCAACTTTTTCGAACTGATGAAAGTGTGATCATGACCTCCGAGCGGTGGCCACTGGTAACTATCCTATGAGAGAGGATAGGCTAATATAATCTGGCTAGTCCCTTCCAAGGTTGGCGTGAGTCTAATAACCTCGCCCGGAAAAAGAATTATTACGGAACGAGCAACATTTGTGTTGTTCAATGCAGGAGTGGTGTGGCTGCGTATTTTACAGTATTGGTGGTAGTAAACTCAACGAAACCAGTCCGGTAAAACCGGGGTTTGCAAATGTGTGTTCTTGAGTATCTTCTGCACATATATCAACGGCGACGCAATGTAAATTTATTTATCTGTCACTGTATCCCAGAGCCGTCATGGAAACAACATCGAGTTAACTTGAGGAAAAAATCTTTTTGATTACTCAACGAAAACTCTACCTGGATAAATGGGCAACACATACCGAGTTTCCTTGGGACTAGAGTTGAATTGTGGTTGAGTTGAAATGACACTTCAACTTCCATCAATTAATGTTATTCTACATTTTTCTTTAAAAGTATTTATTAAATATAAAGTTCCTTCTGATGTCGAAGTGAGGAGCGACATTTTCACGTCTTGTACTTTTGCCAGTGTGCCGTTTTTAGTTGTGCGCGTGAACTCAGTTCAACCTACCTATTTTCATTGAGTTGAGCAGAGTTGAAAATCTTTAACGAAAACTCTTGCCTGTGTCTATTACCATGATGTATAAATCGGGTTCAACTCTGGTTGAATTCTCAGATTCTCCATTCTCTCCAGTTCACACGATCCAATAGGTGTGAAGCCAGGGAGATACAGCAACAACAAACCTGAAGCTGTTAAAGCTATTACTTGCAAAGTTGTTTCAGAAGTTTCATTGCATTGTTTCGTGTTCCCTCAAGCCTTGTCTCACCCCTCCCCAAGCTTACAGGAAACTTTTTGTTTCTTGTTTCATCGTGTAAAATGGGCCTTTCTGAAAACTTTCCAGAAAAAATCAAGTCATTTGATTCTACTTCAAACAAGTGGGTACCCTTCAGCTAATTTGACACGACTAACGATTATTTACAAGATATTTTAATATCAATCAAGTATTTTTTTAAATATTTGTTGGTATGTCTGTGTCTGTCTGTATGTTTGTCAGGGCTAATCTTGCAAAGGGCTAATCCGGGAAGAATCAGTATTTTCTTGGGAATGTTTTAGGCTACTTTTTCACTTAGTTCCGACTATTGGTTCAGACGGAAAACGTGATCCGATAGTCGAAGAAAAGGGAGTGGACATTTTTTTGGACATTCCAATTGTAAACCTCAAAGCTCGGAAACGGTTAACCCGATTTTAGGATTTTCACGGAATGATTAAGTATTTTCTTAGACGTTTAGCCTACTTTTGTTGAAGGGGTTTGTTGAAGAACGTGACGATAAACCCTGCGTTTGAACTCTTGGATGTTGTAAGAATTCGGAAATACTGACTGCGAGAGGATTATTCCACAGTCGCGTTATGTTCCCAAAATCATGTTTCGCAGATTTGTTTTTTTTTTTTCATTATTCTTTTATCCTATCCCGGACTGTGCACAACGAAGTTTTCTTTATTAAAAGGGCGGGTTTTTGCTAGTTGGAAAAAAAGTAAAAGGAAAAAAGAAGTAAAAGATAGATTACCGTAAAAGTAAAAGATTACCAAGAATCAGAGATAGGATGATGTACTCACGACGAAAAGACTCTTTACTTAACTTTACCTTGCAAGGGAAGCAATGACTAAGACCACTGCAAAAAAAGAATTTATTTTTTTCCAAATTGAGGAAGAGGAATACAATGATTAAATTAAATTTTAATAAGTTCCTAGAATATCCCCCGTTCTCGCTCCTGCTCTCCTCTCACATTACATGGTTTCCACTCAACACGGTATTTTCTACGAATCTCTCTATCATTTTATAGGGGAGGGTGGCAGTTCTAAGTTTAAGAATCACCCTTTGTAGCAATCGTAGGATAGAATACGTTTAGGGATATGAAAGTTCCGGAGAGTGTTGAATGGCCTGCCACGAACCCTTGTTTTGAACTTTTAGATGTTGGAGTTTGGAAATACTGATTGCAAGAGATTGTTCCATGATGCACTTGTTCTTGCGTGCGAAAAACGAGGCTGTTGTGAAGAGAATGAGACGAATGCATGTTTTTAAGGTGGCACGGTTAAGCTAAGGAGTCACCCTTTGTACCACTAGTCAGTCATGTCACTCAAGTCATGGTACAATGTCTAGTAGTAAGCTTGATCTGAGGATAGAAAAAGTATATGATAGGGTAAGGCTTGTCTGGTGGATGCATGAGTGAGCCTCGCGTTTGAACTCTTGGAAGTTGAATGAGTTCATTTTTTTAAGCAGCCGGCTGAGCCATAACGGTTAGGATTAGCGGGAGACAGCCTCATTGGAGTGTTATGCCTCATGAAACAAGTGAATCCCGTTAACCAGTCGACAGAGGCTGTGACGCAGGCAGGACCAGACTACCAGGTCAACAACTTTGCGGAACTTTGGTAGCCTATTATTAACCGGTTAAGCCGGCGTTATGCCTTATTAGGGTTATCCCCCAATAGTCGCAGACCTAGGAGATGGTTTATTTCGATAGAACCATTGCTACACTTCTACGTACGATGGCTCGAAGGGTCGATAGTGGAGCAAACGGCTTTGTCATCTATATTAGTTTCAGGGCACTTTTTGGACTTTATCTAACCACTCCAAGATGGCAGATGAAGCGCGCCGCCGCAAATGAGAGAGTTGTATCCGAGAAGAGGCCGAAAGTAGAATTAGTAAATTACAGCTTGGGCTGATGGCTCCATTTGAAATTGCATGTTCTTCCCCTGTAGCAATGGAAACATTTATAAAAATTGCTTTAAAAATAGATAATCACAGCACAGCCAGACAGAAACTTTGTTTATTTAATTTGTTTCTGCGTTAAAGATTATCTGGCGTCTTTAGCCGAGATATCTTAATTCTGGATATCGTACAACTTAAATGACGCATTGAAATAATCTATAGCATGTCATAACTTAAAATAAAGAACATATAAAGGCTCACATTATTGAATGTAAACAAAACAATTATGATAAATTATGACGCGATCATTTAAAAATAAGCTTCCAGTTCTTCAAAAGACAAGCGAACAATAAAGGCCCACCTCAACCAAACCCAAAAAAATATTATTCAATTTATATAATACTTATCTGAAAATGACATGTAAATTGAGTAATTAAACAATGCGACTGTTATGGCCGATTTTGTTGAACTCCTGTGTGACTGATAAGTTATTACAAAGCAGGAGATTTTGCGGCGGTGATAATATTTAAAAACAATAAAGCAGATAATAGTAATGAATGGCCGTGGCTATTGATGTATTTAGCCATTTAAATAGATAACGTAATGCGAACTTATTATCGGTTAAAGACAGATGATTAGAAATTTTGTAAATTTCACCCCATTGTCCGAGAATAACATATTTCCATACATATTTGTTATATTTAAAATTAAATATGTATTGTGCTTTATTAAAGTAGTTATTAAACAACGTAATTGTAAATTGGGGACCTCAGTCCGGGTCAAATTACCTGGAACTCGATCTACGATATCCATATCTTTAATATGTTATTTTTCTAAAAACAGCTCCATATTTTGAGTTTTAATATGTTATGGTATTCTCGTCTGGCTCAGTTTTAATAAGGATTTGAATTATTGTAAATAAATTCTAGTGAATTTAACGCCCAATGCACAAATGGTCTTATCAACTAAGAACTCAAATGTTCCCAAAAACTCTAATACCCAAAAAAATGATCTTCGCAATAATTAAATGCGCATTTTTGGCATTACAATGAAAGTGGACAGCCGAATAATTTAAAATAAAATGATCCATAAAATGATATTGCTGCTTTATTTTTGAATACTATGTTTATATCAGAACAAAGAAACTCCCGAATTATATGTTCTTTTCTTTCTTTATGCTCCTTTAATCCCTCATGGAATATAGGGCGGAAACAGTTGCCCTCCAGCAGACTCTGTTTTGCGCGACAGCTCTCAGCTTTGACCAGGTTCTCCCTCTGCTAGTAGGGTTCTCCTCCACGTTGTAATAGGTCTTCCGACTGGACGTGATCCTTGCGGATTCCCGTCAAGGTATGGCTAGATTGACGTGTTCGCGTCGCAAGCTGGGGCCAATACAATTCCATTTCCTTCGCTTGACTTGTCGTCTATCCATGCTGGGCTGAGAAACATCATCTAGCAGCTGGGCTGAGAAACATTTACCACTGCTCAGTGGCTCAGATAAGACATGCAGACATATAAAAAATAAAACAACATATAAGAGCACAAAACATCAAACGGAAAAGCGTTCAAAAACAAAAAGGGAGTAGGGCAGGAAGTCACGCCACATTAAGAAGAGTCCTTTTAAGGGCAATTAGTTCGAACATGCCATAATTGGTATTAGTTGTAATATTGGTATTAGGTTGTAGTCATTCGCTCTAAATGACGTGCGGCTTCTTAAGAAACCTGAGTCGGAGGAGTAAGTGGGTGACCCACGGGATGTGGCTGAATGCAAACGTAACTTACTTTGAATCAACATGAGAGGAGTAGTAAGGAGATAATACCTGGGAGGCGTATTCAAGCAAAGGCCTAATCAAAGATACGTACAAGTTTTTAGTTATGACGGGTTGTTGAATTCCTTTGACCATATTTTTATAAATCCTAGGCAGAGCTGCACAATACTTGAAGTAAAGTACTTGAAAAAGTACTTGAATTACTTTATATAACTTGAAGTATTTTACTTCAATTACTTTTCTAAAACCAACGAAAGTAATTGATGTTGCAAGTACTTTACTCAAATACTTGTACTTGGTAATTGGTTTTGATATTTTTAGTTATTTCAAGTACTAATAAAAACTTGAAGTACTAATAAAAACTTGAAGTACTAATAAATACTTGAAGTACTAATAAATAGTTCAAGTACTTATAATAATTGCTGTCTTTTATTCTCTCTGTCCCTTTTCCGTTTTTCGGGCTACGAATCGCTTGCTTTGCTTAAACAGCTTTCACTTGACTTTCATTTAGGCTTCTTTGCACACGTTATGTTTCCCGGATTCCAAAGACAGTCTTGTCAGAAAGTTTTACCTTAACTTTACTTTTAGAACCTCGAAAATTATGATTCTTAGCTGCTATTTCCCATTATTATAATTTTCCAAAGTAGTTAAATAACCCAAAATATAGATAATTCAGGGCGTTACATAAAATTCCAATCCTTCCGACACGCGAAACTGGCTGGAAGCGAGTTATTCCTCGAGAAGTGTCACAACCTTCGCGGTTGACTTTTCACCCGTTATGTCGCGGACATGAAACGACTTTTACTACGTTTATAAGCGGAGTTTCCCTCCGGATGGAAGTTTCGATCCGGAGTGAAACACCGCTTATAAACCGGGAGTGAAAATCCAGAACTTGGATTTTCGCTCCCGAAGAATAAGCTGGAGTGAAACTTCGATCCCGGTTTATGTTGTGCTTATAAACGCTGACTGGGAGTGAGAATTTTTTCCGAAGGGGAAAAACTTTGTAAAGAAGAAGCTGGGTGTTTTATTTTGCTACAATAGTTTTTTTCTTTGTTTATTGATATTTTTAAATAAATTAAATTAAACATTGGGTTTATATATGTCTTTGCTATGATTTTGAATTTGAGCTTGGAGCTGTCATCTCAAACTAGAAAGTATTTTGGATTTACACTCCCATTGCTTATAAACGCATCGGGAGTTTTACTTTGGATTGAAGATCCGGGAATTAAACTCCGCTTATAAACGTAGTAATAGAGTTTCGGCCAATAGCCCATTTGAAAAATATTTTAATACCCGTATTTCTGCTTCTTACTACATTATCATATGAGCAACCGTTAAGGAGATATTCAGAAAAAATGGCGTTATCAGTTATTTCAGGCACGTGCAGTACGAACTTTGGCGTTGGATTACTCGCAAACTGTACAAGCGAGAACGACGACTAAGGGCTTATTCTAAAGGTAATTACTAGCACTTTAAGTTTGGTAATCGGCATTAACCCACACAAATTAATATCTTACGAGTTAATCGCAAAAAACTGCATTCAACCCCAACCACATGATCAAGGTTGAACTTTGAGCGGCCATAACTTTGAGCCAAATCAACCTACAGACCTCGTTGAGAGCTGATTTTGTAGATAATTTTATTCTCCAATACCTTGCCAGTGATCATTTTCAGCTATCACTGCATGGAAACTGGTTATTTGGTATAAATGACCTCTACCTCTTTTTCAAGATGGCGGCTTTTCCCAACACACCGCGACCCCACAAACTTGGTTTTAACATTGTCAGATGTACCCAAATTCAAAAAAAAAATGCGTACATCATGAAATGCAATTTCATGCCCTTTTTTTCGACTAATTGCACTGGACTATTCGTATTTTTCTTGAAATATTTGTATTGAAATATTTGAAATATTTACTTCAAGTACATAGGAAAACTTCAAGTAATTGAAAGTAATTGAAGTACTTAGATATTTCAAATACTTAAAATATAAATGTACTTCAATTACTTGCAATTACTTGAAGTTTTCCTATGTACTTGAAGTAAATATTTCAAGTACATTTTGGAAGTAATTGATAATTCAAGTACTTTAAATATTAATGACTCATAGTACTTGGTACTTCAAATACATTTAGCAATTACTTAGTACTTACTACTTCAAGTAATTTTGGTCAGTACTTTGTGCAGCTCTGATCCTAGGACTGAATTGTTCTTGGAGGAGATATAATTGATGTGGGTGGAGAAATCCAATTTACATTCTAACGTAACCCCTAGATCGATTACAGAGTTAGCGCGGGACACCTTGTTGTCGAAAAAAGTATAATCATAAAATTTAACACCACGTTTCCTACAAAAAGTCATGATCTCACATTTATTAATATTAAGCACCAGATTGTTGTTGGTACACCAAGAATAGAAGGTGTTTACGTCTGCTTGCAGAAGTTTGCAATCCTCTATACTCCTGATGTGGCGATACAGTTGATGTCATCAGCGTAAATAAGGATTTTACAGTGCCTTAGCAGGGTAACAATGCCGTCAATTAAAAAGGAGAGGGCCAAGATGACTGCCTTGCGGGACATCAGAGAACGCTTCGATGTTTTTAGATTTGACTCCGCGGAATAGAACCTGGTAGGTTCTGTCGGCTAAGTACGGAACGCGGAAAGCCTAATTTCTTTAGTTTAAGAACTATAATAGAGTGAGAGAGCTTTTCGAAAGCCTTACTGAAGTCTGTGTAAACACAGTCAGTTTGGCAAACAGTGACAAAGCCTCGCACTGTGTGTGAAGATAACTCCAGTAAATTAATAGTAGTGGAACGAACTGCAAGAAATCCATGTTGGTTTGTTGAGATAAGTCTCTTGCAGATAGGGGCGATAGTAGAATAAATAATAGTTTCGAAGAGTTTAGGTATAGACGATAACTTCGCAATTGGTCTATAATTAGATATTTCGTTCTTACAGCCTTTTTTATGGACAGGTATTATAAAAGCGTTCTTCCACAAGGTTGTGAAGCGCCCTTTATTTAGGGATTTTTGAAATAAACATAGTAGAGGAAACAGTAGGGCCTCTGCAAAGGATTTTCGAATAGCTGAAGGAGCTCCATCAGGGCCGGGCGAAAAATTTTGTGGAAGTTCATTTATATGATTCGAGATATCTTCGCTGGTTAAAGATAGGAATAAGTTTTGAGCAAATTCTCGCCTTTTAATACTCTCCTGCAAAAGGTCTACGTTAAACTGTCCGCGGTTTATCGCATCGCGTTGGATGTTTCCAATTACAGTGATTTTAAGGCGAATAGTTGCTACTACCAAATGGTGGTCACTTCCAGTGTCTGCTCCCCTAAAGCTCCTGATATCTTCCCAAAATAGTTCTCCATCTGCGGCTGACGACCACGTGATCTATTTGATCTCGTTCTACCATCGGGCGATACCCAGGTCTCTTTGTGCATTTTCTTGTGGCAAAAGTAAGTTCCACCTACCATGTGTTGGTGGGAGCTACAAAAATCAACGGAAAGCTCACCATTGTTATTGGTAACTCGGCTTAGGGCTTGATTTCAATTGTGTGTTCAAGGCCGGTGTTGTCACGGCCGATTTGTGCGTTTAAGTCACCCATTAATACAGTGTTGTCTCCCTTTGAAATAGAGCGAAAACCCTTATTCAGTCGCATATAGAACTCGTCTTTGATGTCATCATCTGCGTCTTCAGGTGTCTTCATGATCCGATTCGTGTCCCGTTTCGAAACGCAAAGGTCGTCGTCGTGTTGTCCATCCGGTTCCGAGGCATTTTTTGCCGATTCGTAACAATGGTATGGAGCGGGCTGCTAGTCCTCAGCCAAACCGACTTAAAACTCTGTTTTATGGCGCAGAGAGTTCGCCATTCCTCCGTCACCCGTTAGCTCCTTCCGAAGAAGTATCCCAGGAGGCACCGCGGGGAGGTGGAACTAGGACTTGCTAACAGATCTGCTAGGTGTTCGTCTGCAGTGACTCTTATCGAGTTTTCATAGAAGTAACCAATCGGGTGCCACCACCCACTTTTTTTGCTATACAATATGAAGCTCATACCATGTAGTCATTTCCACTTACTATGTGGAGCTCGTAAAATGATGTTAAGCTTTTAAGCTTTTTTTGACTCATAAATAACTAGTTCGAACATAATATGCGGTAGTTTAAATCACCTTATCGTATAAAAGCTACACCCCTAACATACATATCATACAAGCAAATAATTCCAATTTTCTTATATATACCTTGATTTTCCCGATCCAACAGGTCCAATTATAGCCACTAAAGTCCCTGGTTGTACTCTAAGATTCACCTCATCCAAAGTATATTCGGTAGCTTCAGGATCCCATTTCGCTTTAATATTATTTATAACTACACCAGCTTCAGAAAGAAGTGCATTCGAATTTTCAGCCCTTTCTGGAGATTTCCTTGTACCATTATTTTCAGTAGTTACAGGAGCCGTTTTCCCAAAAGTTATTTCAGTAGCATTATTATCAGAATCAGAATCAGTAGTCGCTTCATCGCTAACTGATTTTGCTTCCTTAATTTCAGTTTCATCATACATCATATATTTCTGTATTCTTTTAACAGAAACAACTGTTTCCGCTAGCTGTGCAATACCTGTAGCAAAACATAAATTATAATAAAGACTGTATTTTACATATACTTTTTATACTTAACCTTGCGGGAAGAATACCGTCATAGTTTGCCTTAAAATGTTATAGTAAGCAGTTATGACGAAGGCCTGCTGAGCGCTAACTGCATTCCCTAAAAGAACATATGCCACTAGACTAGTAAATATCGACACTCGGGTAACGAACATAATGAATGATAACAAGATACCACGAATATACGATACATAACGAATTACACTTATTTCCTTCTTTCTAGCTAGCGCTACCATCTTGCCAAAAGGCATTTCCCAGGCATACATCTTAATTACTTGAATTCCCTGTATGATCTCATTCATAAGCCTAACACGTTCGTCAGTACGGAGAGCAGTCTTTAAGCGAAGTACAGAAGTTTTCTTTCCAAGATAACCTTGAAGTGGAATAAATAGTAACATAAATGCTACACCAAATACTGCTGCAATTCCAATCTGTAATATTTATAAAAAATAATTTAATAATTAATAAAAAGACAATTGAACAAAAATACTGACTTCTGTGTACATAAAATATGTGACAATAATTGTTTCTACTGGTCCAACCCACAGATAATGGAGAAATATTATGGATAAATCCAGACGTCCAACATCATTTGATAGAAGATTTACAACTTGTCCAGCAGTTGTATTTCCTAATGCATTTTTGCTTAAGCGTAAGGCTTTCCTGTATATCATACTACACATTGCAATCCTGATTTTCATTCCTAAGTGAAGGTTTCCAAGCATGAATTGATGCATAAATAAAACATTTATAGCACTACATAAAACTACAGCTCCAGCATTGAGGTATGCATCATTTATTGTTCCAGAATGTTTGGAGTAGTACTTGATTAGTTCTCCAAGAAACAGCGGTTGTGATACTCTAAAATGTAAATAATATAGTAAATAAGGAAGTTTGTTTTAGTATTCAATACACCAATTTAGTTTAAATAAACCATTTTACAAATTCAAAATACTTACTTTAAAAATAACTCTAAAGAAAAAAGTACAAGTCCTAGAAGAGCTATTTGCCATCCGAATACTTTAGATGTAACCTTCAATAAGCTCGGATTTTTTCCTTTCTTTGCTTTATATTCCACTTCTTTCTCCCAAGCAACACATAACTTATTGCCCAAGGTTTCTGAAGAAAAAAATTAGAAATTTAGTTCTGTAAGTTAATCTGAAGAAATTTATGGAGAAGAAAACATCAACATATGGTTAAAAATTAAGGAATTTCATAGCTATGCTTTACAAACTAGCTGCTTGTTATCGCTCGAACCAAAAGCTAGAAAAATTCTTGCAACACCTCGTAAACCTTGGGAGATTATCAAATAATTAAAAATACGAGTATATAGATTTTGTTATTAGTCGTTAGTGAGGTTGTAGAATATTTGATCATAAAACATGTGCAACGATCTCGACAAATGACATTCTTTACTGTACTTTATTCCCCTTTAATCCCTCATGGGACATAGGGCGGAAACAGTTGCCCTCTAGCGGACTCTGTGTTGCCCGACAGCTCTCAGTTGTGACCAGGATCTTCCAGTTGTTGCGGCCTCTGCTAACAGGGTTCTTCTCCACGTGGTTCTAGGTCTTCCGACTCGACGGGATCCTTGCGGAATCCAGTCAAGGGCCTGTTTAGCTAGATTCTCGTTTTCGCGACGCAAGGAACGCCAATCCAATTAGATTTCCTTCGCGTGTTCTGGCCGTCTATCCTTTCTTGACCGGCACGGCGCCATAGCTCTTTGTTTGAAATTCTATCTTGCCAGTGGATTTTTAGGATACGACGCAGGCATCTGTTGATGAAGACTTGTAGGCACCCTGTGATGAATTGGGTGACTTTCTATGTTTGGCAACCGTACAAAAGAACTGCCTTAACGTTGGAATTGAACAGCCGCAATTTGGTGTTAGTTGAGATCTGGGTTGATCTCCATATGAATGTAAGGACTTTTGTTGTAAAGTAAAAGCAACTATGTACATACATACATATGTAAGTACCTGCATACTTTATTGTATTATTTATTTATTGCCAAACAAGGCATTGTGTATGTTGAAGGTCCTACAACAACTGTTGACGGGTTCATTCCTTACATATTCAGTCCGACGCGAATATTTCCTAAGCCCTTCTCTTTATAAAGTCTAGAAGTTTGTTGCCTCTGGCAATAATATTATCATAGTGCAAATTGAAATTTAGTTTATTCTCTAGGACAACGCCTAGATCTACAATTTTATCGACACGGTCGAGTGCCTTGTCGTTGAGATAATAGTACTGCAACTGTATGTTTCTTTTGCAAAAGAAGGTAATTACGTGGCATTTGCTAGTTTAGGTATAAATTATTGGGGGTGCACCAATCTTCTAACGCAATCAATTTCGTCTGAAGATAGGTTGCGTTGTCTTGGGACCTTATTACTCTATATATTTTGAGGTCGTCAGCGTAGAATAGATGTGGTATATTTTTAGTTTTTCAGAAAGATCTGAAATAAATATATTAAAAAGGGGGGGGGGGGCTAGATGACTGCCCTGAGGAACTCCAGATTACTTTGATTTCTTTTGACAGAAAAACTTGAAATTTGACAACTTGTCTTCTTCCGTTTAGGTATGAACTAATCCATTCAAGGGCCGGACCCGATAATCCAAATTTGAAAAGTTTTGTAATATAAATGGCATTGATTTGATGACCATTCTCTATACTACACAGTAATTCGGAGATTAGGGTAATAAGGTTAGTGGTAGTTGAACGTCCCTTCCTGAATCCGTGTTGTTGCTCGTTAAGGCATGGGTCAATAAGAGGAACAATTTTGTCATACACGAGTTTTTCAAAGAGTTTAGGTAATGCTGATTAGATGGCAATGCCCCTGTTGTCCATCGAGTGTTTATATTTGCCTAATGATAAAGATTTTGTGAAGATAATATGAAGGTGAGACAAAATGTGTTTTGAGAAGCATTGCAAAAAATATGGAGGAAGGTTGTCAGGCCCATGACCTTTATTGATATCAAGATTGCTTAAAACGTCGCATGCGCATGCCATCGGTTGGTTGATGAGATTCAACTCGTTTCAGGAGGCATAACACTCCAGCGAGTTGTTCTCGATGCCCCGATTTCAGAGTCGCGAAATGGTTGTGAGTAGGTGGAATAAAATATCGCGGCTAGGTTGTGGCAGTTCCTTACTTCTCTTCTCTCTATCTTCCGGCTAGAGCTGCTGTTCGACATTGTATACGAAAAAATAGATTGTCGGCAGAACAAAGGAACTTTCTCTAAGCCTCTAGTCTGTCATATAAAAAATAAATATCGTCAGCAGATATGGGTATATTATCTGTAAGCGCTGAAGAATAAGCAAACGTGTTAATTGGTTCAGTGCGCAAACATTTAGGGCCAAAATCTTCCGCGAATTTGTCCGCAAACATGTTACAAATTTCTTCGGAGAATGTTTTCTACCGTTGGCCATTGTTGCCGGGTAGTCCTTATTATGCTAACTGGCGGTTCGCTTATTGCTATCTGCCATATAGTTGAGGTAAGTAGTATAGGCCTCCCGTGACCTTCTTTTTTCTTTGGTCCGTTAGCTAGCGATCCAAGCGGAACGACCTCGCAACGAATACGCTGCTGTCGATGTCGCTGACCTAAGATTAAATTCAGAGGCTAACCTAGTGTAAGCTATTTTCAGGTACGCAGTTACGTTGGGCGTGTTTTTAATCACCTTAAACTATTTATTTCTCTGATTACGAAGAGGTCGAACGTTTTTATGTAGCCATGGTTCCGATAATTTATCCCGTTTTTTTGATTCTCAATGATGTTGAAGATAGTAGTGTAGAAACATGATACTATCTCGTCAATATCATTACCCAATAGCCTATTTCCCCAGTCAACCTGGGATAATTCGAAGCAAATGCTGTTGAAGTTTCCGTTCTTGTAATCATAGATTATTGGGTTGTTGTATGATATATGGTGACTGGAGATTGAGCAATTAAGCTATGACCAGAGCTGCACAATACTTGAAGTAAAGTACTTGAAAAAGTACTTGAATTACTTTATATAACTTGAAGTATTTTACTTCAATTACTTTTCTAAACCAACGAAAGTAATTGATGTTGCAAGTACTTTACTCAAATACTTGTACTTGGTAATTGGTTTTGATATTTTTAGTTACTTCAAGTACTTATAAAAACTTGAAGTACTAATAGAAACTTGAAGTACTAATAAAAACTTGAAGTACTAATAAATAGTTCAAGTACTTATAATAATTGCTGTCTTTTATTCTCCCTGTCCGTTTTTCGGGTTACGAATCGCTTGCACCACCTTTGCTTAAACAGCTTTCACTTGACTTTCATTTAGGCTTCTTCGCACACGTTATGTTTCCCGGATTCCAAAGACAGTCTTGTCAGAAAGTTTTACCTTAACGTTACTTTTAGAACCTCGAAAATTATGATTCTTAGCTGCAATTTCCCGTTGTTATAATTTTCCAAAGTAGTTAAATAAACCAAAATATAGATAATTCAGGGCGTTACATAAAATTCTATCATATGAGCAACCGTTAAGGAGATTTTCAAAAAAAATTGCGTTATCAGTTATTTCAGGCACCTTCAGTACGAACTTTGGCGTTGGATTACTCGCAAACTGTACAAGCGAGAACGATGACTAAGGGCTTATTCTAAAGGTAATTACTAGCGCTTTAAGTTTGGTAATCGGTATTAACCCACACAAATTAATATCTTACGAGTTAATCGCAAAAAACTGCATTCAACCCCAACCACATGATCAAGGTTGAACTTTGAGCGGCCATAACTTTGAGCCAAATCAACTTACAGACCTCGTTAAGAGCTGATTTTGTAGATAATTTTATTCTCCAATACCTTGCCAGTGATCATTTTCAGCTATCACTGTTTGGAAACTGGTTATTTGGTATAAATGACCTCTACCTCTTTTTCAAGATGGCGGCTTTTCCCAACACACTGCGACCCCACAAACTTGGTTTTAACATTGTCAGATGTACCCAAACAAATTCCAAAAAAAAATTTCGTACATCATGAAATGCAATTTCATGCCCTTTTTTCGACTAATTGCACTGGACTATTCGTATTTTTCTTGAAATATTTGTATTGAAATATTTGAAATATTTACTTCAACTACATAGGAAAACTTGAAGTAATTGAAAGTAATTGAAGTACTTAGATATTTCAAATACTTAAAATATCAATGTACTTCAATTACTTCCAATTACTTGAAGTTTTCCTATGTACTTGAAGTAAATATTTCAAGTACATTTTGGAAGTAATTGATAATTCAAGTACTTTAAATATTAATGCCTCATTATACTTGGTACTTCAAATACATTTACCAATTACTTAGTACTTACTACTTCAAGTGATTTTGGTCAGTACTTTGTGCAGCTCTGGCTATGACAACATGAAAGAAGTGGAGATAGAAGAGATAATCAACAAAATTATTTCATACCTTATAACCTATAGACTAGGCCTACTAGGGATACCATGTAAAAACGCTGCTTGCTTAATACTTCAAAAGTGGTGCGGATCCATATCTCAAAAACCATTGGTTCTACATAAATTTCGTAGAGGACATTTTTATGCAGATTTATCTCACGAACAATCTTTACTTAGCCAAAAATTGCATAAAACCGGTAATTTACGATATTTGAGAAAAAATGATTTTCGTGACCTTTAACCCTCCATAACTCGAGTAGCCGGGTCAGTTGGCTTTATGGACTTTTGGGAAATTATTTGTGCCCATAAAATAAAGAGAATCCCGCTGAAAAATCTTCAGTTGCATTTCTTCAGAGGTTTTGTATTTTTTGTATAAAGTGACTGGGCTAAATGAGAAAAATCCCAATATTTTTCGTTTTTTAGCAATTTGCCACGGCAATGATTTTTTTTTTCTTTTGAGATATTTTATTCTTAGGGAGTTCGTTTTTTACTATAATTTGTAATTGTACACCGAATTCCATTTCAGATAACATCATCTCCAGAATTAGAGTAAAATTCAATTTCCCATCACCCAAACGCTAATATCATTTTGATGCAATAATTTACAAACAACAAATATAAGAAACAATCTTTAAAAAATAGAAGATTTACTGAGAATTAAAAAACATTAATTTGTTCAAAATTTATCAATAGATTACTAAAAATTAAACTTTCCTTCTAACTAAAAATAAAAAACCTACTTCTTTTACATATATTTAGTTTGAAGGTGCCAGACTGAGAAGTCCAAGCTAAATAAACAAATCTATACGTGCTTATAATTGTTTACCTAAAAATTTTGGGAAGTATCAAATCACATTTCTCAATTTCTTCATTCAGATGTAGCCAAAACAACCATTTCGAAATCACATATCAAATCGAAGACCTTAAATTACAGATTAAAATTTCTGCTTTATTTTTCTTTATTTGATTTACAAATTGAGATTTTCATTGATTTTTTTTTATATGTATGAGCTTAAAACGACATAAGATACAATCCACGAGAGCCATATTTTCATTAATGTACGAATAATCAAAGCTGCTGGTCAAAATTAATCATTTGTAGGCAAATTTTTCATAAAAAAGTCAATGTATTATCAGCAATGTTATCTCTCTTTTGTTGAAGCGGCAAAAGTGTTTGGCAAACATTATATAAAGAAAATTTAGAGCCTATGTATAACAAATGATATTCTAACAATATTAGAGCGTAAGTATAATTTGATTTTAAAAATCAGAAAGGTCACAACGAAAATTATTTTGTTTATTGATAAAAAGTAGATTTCATGAGGTCAAGTTCACTATGTAATATGACTGGATTCATCTTATCAAAATTTATAATAATGGTTTTATGGTTGTTTTTAATTATTTTTCGTTTCTAAGAGTGGAATTTTTGACTCATAGTAATGCATTAATCAAGTTCTCTTATTATTTCATTTATTTAAAATTATTTGGGGTTCCTTTTATGAAACTGTAATAGTAAATTTCATTGTCGATCAGTTTGATTAGAAACATGCAAATATTCATGACACAAAAATCATTCCTTACTGATTAAAATTGCACTTATTCATATCCTGAAAGTATTCATCATTATTCATAAGATTTACTTAAATTATGATAAAACGTAGTATATTTTACGGTACATAGTGTACATAGCTTCGGTGACTTTGACTGTAGTTGCTATAGATAAGATATCCCAAGGTTTATGAAAGCATTCATATAACATTTAGGCTCTATCGAAGCCTGTTACTGGGCTAAATTTAAACAATTGGTATTAACCTAATTCAAAAGAACTGGATCCAAAGTTTCCTTCTGGAAATAAATTCCATCGTAATAATGGGGGTGTATGAAATTAAACCTGGACTATTTTTGTCGGTGTGCCTAAAGCCAATTGTATCGTTCACTGCGTTTCTTATCTCTTCGCTTCGCTGATAACAACAGCGTAAGTTACTCCTGCACTTACGATAATACAGCTAAGCACGTGCCAGAATTTGTCTGCATTTTCACCTTACACCCGTTCATGGCAGGGCCGGCGTTAGAGTCAGTGTCGGCCAGCTGACGGGATACTCCTTGCTTTAAGAAGCATAACACTCCAGCAAGGCGCATTTCGTTAACCCCGACGGTGATGACAATGGCATTTCCGGTAGCGACTGTGGCTTGCAACCTTGTGTACACAAAGCCATGATACAATAATTTTTGAATCGATTTTACCTGTGGGCTCAAAACGAATTTCTATTCCGTGTTGTACCATCTTAACACTTATTCTCTCCCAATCTTAGCACTAAGTGAAACCTAGATTTAACCTAACGACTGCTTTGTTTGTTATCAGGTTTCCGGGTACACTTTAGTGCATAATCTCTCTCCACATAGGGGAATATGAGGAAAGACGTTGCCTTCCAGAAGGTTTACAGCAGTACATCAACTGATTTTTACCAAAATTATATTGGCTGGAATCCGTTTATTCATTCCTCATTCCTCCAAATCCATAAAGCCTAGGCATCATGGATGATTTAATCGAGATCGTATGAACGCAATTAAAACCAAAGAAGCCACCTACAGAGATTACATACATTCTCCGTGCGAATCATATTGACACAAGTACATCAGGTTGAGAAACTCTTATAAGTCCACCACCAGGAAAGTCAAAGAATTATTCAATGACAGGCTGAGAGGTAAACTCGTAAACTCCACTGCTCGCAGTAAAAACTTCTGGTCCTTGGTAACCTTCATCGGGAAGAATTTGACTTCACATACAACGCCTTCATTCATTTAAAATAAACAGCAAACCCAAGCCCGACCTACTTGCATTTCTGTTCGCCGAGAATTCTTCCTTGCCGACAAGCAACTCCCCACCATGGAACTTTCGATGCCGGCATGCAACTCCCCACCATCGAGTGTTCCGCCCACTCAATGGATAGAGTTTTCTTCAGGACGCGTGAAGTGTATACATAAGTGTTTCAAAGAACAAAGCCACTGACACCGAAAAATTCCCCCTATGGTTCTTAAAAAATGTGCCTCACCTTTGGCTAAACCTCTGAGCAAACTTTTTGCACTTTCATACTTCTCCGGAGTTTATTCTGACTCTTGGAAACTGGCTCATGTTCGGTCTATACCGAAAAAACGTGCAGCTAGTGACCCTGATAACTACCGCAAATACTTCCATTTTCTAAAGCAATTACTTCCATTTTCTCCAAAATTATGGAGACAATAATAAATAGAAAACTTATGGAATATCTTATATTGGACGACAGACAATACGGCTTTAGATCGAAAAGATCTACTGGCGACCTCCTTGTTTGCCTAAAGGCCCCCATACACGGTCAAATTGGATGTACATCGAAGGGCGGATGTACAACCAAAACTATCGATTGTGAGCCGGTCGGCCGATCAAAATACGTTAAGCTTATGGGTTTGATGAAAATCTGGTTGTACATCCAATTTGACCGTGTATGGGGGCCTTAACGGAGCGCTTAACCGCAGCCAAAGTATACACCGATTAGGTCTGGATATCTCCCACCCCCACACCATCCCCGCAGGTTCTCCCCAGGGCTGAATTCTATCACCAGCGCTCTTCATAGTTTTTATAAATGAGCTGCTCTCAATCCCCTCCAATTCACTCCACAACTTTGCTGACGAAGGTACTCTACGTTACTCCTATTATTTTTATAATGTAACACAAACACGGGCCAGACCTTGTCTACATCATCGCCAACTCTTGTCCAATTCAATCAACAGCGACATCGAAAGAATTCTTGATTGGGGCCTCAAGAACCGTGTTAAATTTAATGCATTAAAAACGAAGTACTGTTTCATCCCCAATAAAACTTGCACCTACCATCTTTCTATTTCAGTGGACAATAGAACGTAACGGCAGAACAGACATAACATTAGCCGAAGATCTGGGCTGGAATAATCACATATTCCAAATTGCTAAGCAAGCATCCCAGTGCCTAGGATTCCTCAAAAGGTGCAAATTCCTCCTTCAGCCGTTCGCCAGGGCTATAATCTACAAGTCCTACACTCGTCCCAGTCTCGAATACAACTGGTATATCAGGGCCCCAAGAACAATCTTAGCTTGGCTGGACAAGGTGCAAAAGCGCGCTCTCAAACTTATTGGTGATTGATCTTCAATAGATTCATTAAGCCACCGTAGGAATGTAGCAGCTCTTGCAAAATTTTATCGCTTTTATCACAATGACTGCTACATTGAAATAAGTAACCTCATGCATTCACGGCAACATTTCTCCCGCAACACAAGACTTGCCCGATCGGCTCACCCACACAGTTTACAGCCCTTATCTTCGCGCACATTCCGATCTAGAAATTCGTTTATAACAAGAACAACTCGTCTGTGGAGCAACAACCTTCCAAAGTCAGTATTCTCGAACTCATACAACACCCAAGAGTTCAAAAGCAAGGTTCATCGCCATTTTCTCCAACACCCCCCCCCCCCCCTTAACCTATTCTCTCCTTCTCTCTCTATCCTTCGACCTAAGCTTACTACTGCACTATGACTTATACGACATGACGAACTAGTAGTACGAAGGGTGACACCTGAGCTTAGACTATCTATAAAAAAGATTCTCGCAAATTGATGGTCAAATCGTATCGAATTCTACGGCACCTCAAGGGAGTAATTTCTTATCTGCAAGAAACCCTGTAGCATTTTGTTTCTTTTTTCAGTGATTCAATATCCTAAACGTAACTTTAACCTATGATCAAATTCTATATCGCTAAATGAGCATCCCTCTGCCGTTTTTGTTTTAAGTTTATTGAATTTTTAACTTTGATAAATATTGGTTTTAAAAATTTACATACTTACTCGTACTTTTTCCTGAATTTCTACTTCATTCATTTCATTTATTCATTTTTTACTCGTACTTTTCCTCTATTCATATTCCATTCCTTTTTTCCCACACTCTTCTATTTTCTTTACACATCTATACACACGTTATCAGAGGGTTTAGAATATTTCAAAGGACTTAAGCATAAAAAAATTTGTTTAACAAATATTTGATTTTTGAACTAGTTTTTTTAACAATTTGTTGTTAAGAGTTACGGTTTGAAATTTTTGGAAAGGGTTATAATAATTTGGTCAACTAGTCATATAATAAACACACCTGATTTGTGTACTTTAAGTGCTGCATACAAATCGGATCCATCCAATTCCTTTTTTCTGCCTTTGAAGAATACAGGCATAGTCCAGCTGTGAAACATTTTAATTAGTATGTGATAATTGCAAATCAGAAAAGATTATTTAACATACCAAAAGAGCAGCCATGATATTGGATTCACTCGTTCCCGTGGATTTTGGGGCAAGGTTTTCACCTTAACAGATTCCATTTATTAAACTTATTTAAGCACTCCCCGCTGTAAAAGATAAATATAAATTATGTTTTTATTTAGAAATATGATTTTTCAGTTTTTTAGTTTTCAAACAAAGCGTTATGAAAAAAGCAAATTGTAGCAAGAGATATTGTTCGTAGTGTTATTTTGTAAGGTCTGGAAAAAAACTTAGTCCGAACGAGCATAACGGCCGGATTTAAGCATACGCTATATAGGCGTTCGCCTAAGGGGCCCACAACGGGGCCTGTACCACATAGAAAAAAATTTCATGCAGTCCACCACCAAGCGAAGTCGAAGGTGCATACGTTATGTTTTTTCGGCAATATTTACATTTTACATTGAATTATATACAACTCGAGCTATTTCGAACGATATAAGAAACGAGCCCCTCCTGTATTCTTATCCCCTAAACATTTTAAACCGGAGCTCCGGGCGAACATAATGAATTTCTTTTGTGATACGATGAAGCTTAGGAGTCCGTCATGTCGTTGAAGATTGGAGTAATGGTGCAATGTATAGTAGTAAGCTTGATCTGAAGGATAAAATAGAAAGGATAGGTTAGGGGTCTGGAGGGTGCAGGAGTAAATGCCGATGAACCTTGCGTTTGAACTCTGAGATGTTATATGAGCTCGGAAACACCGACTGCGGAAGACAGTTCAACAATCGAGTAGTTCTATTTATAAACGAACTTCTATACCGTAATGTGTGCGAAGAGGAGGGCTGTAGCGTATGGGGGTGAGCCGAGTTGGCTAGTCTTGGCTAAGGCTAAGTTGCCGTGTAGGCAGAAGGTTCTTCATTTCAGTGGAGCAGTTACTGTGATAATAGGGGTAAAACTTGCTGAGCGCAGCTACATTTCTTCGGCGGCTTAAAGGGTCGATGGAGGAGCAAAGTGTGCTATCGCCAATGAGTTTGATGGAGCGATTTTGCACCTTTTCCAACCAAGCCTAGCTGGTTTTAGGGGCGCCCAACCAGATATACGAGTTGTATTCAAGGTGTGGTCGAATGTAGGACTTGCAGATTGTAGCTAGGGTAGCTGACTGAAGGAGGAACTGGCATCTCTTAAGGAATCCGAAACATTGATAAGCTTGTTTGGCGATTTGGAGTATGTGACTATTCCATGGCATATCATTGGATAGAGTCACGCCCAGGATGTCAAGAGATAGGTCAGCTATTAGGTTATCCTCGCCCACTGAAATAGAGGGCAGATTACAGATACAGATTTTGGTGGAGATAAGGCAGTACTTTGTTTTTGATGCGTTAAATTCGACCCGATTTTTGCGACCCCAGTCAAGAATGAGTTTGACGTCCGCGTTAAAAGAGCTAGACATGAGTTTATGGTATAAGAGACAAGGTTATGATTACATCATAATAACATCATCATAACATTGTGTTGTACTTCTACGAGCCCATCGATCCATGCTTAGTAGTAGTACAGATAAGTTCGTACAGTGCCACCAATTGTTTTCGTTTGTGACTTGGGCTGAAGGTTCGGTTTGCGTCTTTGGAGGCGTTTGTGGTTTGGTGAACTTATAATGTTTCGCATACAAATTGGATTTTGAGAGTAATTTTAATAGTTTTACACACAAAACACCCACAACTCAAACTTTTAACTAGAAGGTCTCTCTAGACAAACCAGACAGACAGACCGATCAGAGAGAGCAGATAGATAGACCAGTCAGACCAATTTAGTCTTCTTTTTATATGTGAAAGAGTAGTCTCAGAAAAGGCCCTTTATACTGTTGACAATCTATTTTCTTCGTATAGCGTGCAATGTCGAACAACAGCTCTAGTCAGGGAGGAAGGAACTGCCACAACCTAGCCGCGATATTTTTATTCCACCTACTCCCAACCATTGCTATCGCGACTCTGACATCGGGACACTCGAGCTCATTACATGCATTATCAACAATTGCCTGAACAACGGATACTTCCCGGATGCATGGAAAGAGGCACTCTTAATTCCTATATCTAAAAAAAATCAGGCCCTAACACCCCAAACAGCTACAGACTATATCGTTACTATTAATGCTGGTAAACTATTAGAACGCGTCTTGGCCCTAGAATTCGACATTCACTGCTCAGCCCTTGGCCTCATCTCTTATGAACAATTTAAGTTTAAGGCAAACCAATCTACCGAACATGCCCTGATGGTACTCCAGAACTTCTCAGTTGATTAATCCCTATTAACCATACTGATGACAGATACTAACCACCACTAACAGTCTAATTCGAAATATATAAACATATTTTTTTTACAAGTAAATAATAAGTCTCGGGTACTCCGGACACCTCTTATTAAAAAAATTTATGATTTTCTTTATAGCTAGATTTTCCGTTTTCTGACGAATAAACTTCTTTGAACTCTTTGCACTCAAAAGTTATAGCGCGTTTTTGCTCAAACACTATGAAACTATGTATTAGACATTAATCAACAAATTCCCATCTCCCAGGGATTTGAATGTACAAAAAAGTTTCTTCGACATTATTTATTAGCAGTTTTTTTCTGAAAACTTATATTTTAAAAGCTATTCGCGAAAAATCATAATTTAAGTCTTCTTTTGTTTAGAAACTATTGCAGCGGCACTTTTTAGAAAGCGGATTTTTTATCATAATGATGCAATTTAGAAGAGAATGAAAAAAAATATGATTGTGCTTAAGACCACATTTTAGAAGTAAAACTTTTATGCCCAACAGCTAGTAATATGCAATAAATATAGTGGAAAGTCTGTCGTATATATAGTACGCTTTGAGAAAATTCAGGCCAACGACAGATGGAGGAAGTATAGTGTCGAGTCTACTGACGGACTTGATACAGGTACTATTTGAAAAAATCAATATTTATGAATTCCTATTTACATTAAAACCTAGAAACGAAGAAAAGGTTTTATAATAACTGAAATATTTTTGATTGAAGCTAGTCTAAAAATCGCGTAAAAACTGCATCAAGTGAGGTTCCATATGTCGTGGTACTTTTGTCTGTTTAGACGCTTCGCTCCTCGCGCACTTTGTGGATGTAGATAAAGTGGGGTGGTACTTCTTATCATCCCCACTTTCCCCTTCTTCCACAAAGTTCGCACGCGCTGTTTCTGATGAAAAATTAATATTGAAATCGTCATTCAAAATCTTGGGGATATCGTTCTTCTTCTTCTTTTATCCGCTAGTTGGCGGTCCGAGCGGGACGTCCCCGCAACGTATACGCTGCTGTCGGTCCCGCTGGGTCTCGAACTCTTTTCACGATTCGTTTCCATTCTTGCCGGTTTTTAGCGACGACTCGAGCCTCGGTAACTGACAACCGTTGATTCTTTAGGTCACCCTCGATAACCAGGTTTTCTTCGGTGCCGATCGCTGGATTCTCCAGTCACCGTAGTCGACGTTTTTTCTTCAATGCCTGCTGATCGCATCTTTGT
The DNA here is from genome assembly GCA_949987705.1 of Thereva unica. NCBI lineage: Eukaryota > Metazoa > Arthropoda > Insecta > Diptera > Therevidae > Thereva > Thereva unica. Next base: position 51,655,723 of record OX465283.1, read on the forward strand.
CTGTCTCGTTTCGAAGGCGATCGCGGAGTGAGACATCGAGGATCTGCCACTAGCATTGCATTTGGAAGACCTCGAGATTCCTAACGTCCGGTTTGAGCAGTGTTCACGTTTCAGATCCATAAAGAAGAATCGGAAGGATCAACGTTCGGTAAAGGCGTACTTTTGTTCTGATAGCAATATTTGTTCGTTTCCATATGCACCACTTGAGCGAGGCGAAGGTGGCTGTTGCCTGGTCGATGCGGTTGTGAACGTCTGACGTCGATGCTACTTTCGTTTCCTCAACCAATGATCCCAAATTGATCGACCTAGTAAATTTGAGCCTTCGGAAGTGGAGTTCCATTATTTCGGGTAAAATTTTATGCGGCGATAAATAATTAACCACTATAAAATTTATTTCTTCATTTTCTGCCGTCCATCTGTTATCTGCGGTAAGACCTATGGGATGCGACAGCGAGGAAGATCCAAACTCCGCTGGAAGGATGGCGTAGACCAGAACGCTCAGAGCTGCCAAACTGGATGACATCGGCTCAGAATCGGGACCGGTGGAGAGAATAGTTTTGAGAGGCCAGGACAGGACCCGGTTGTAGAGCCGTTAAAGAAGAAGATCTGCCTATACTCATTTCATGGTGATTTATCGTGACATAGCGTTTTTGGTAGGTCTGGATGAAATGTCAAAGCTTTAGCGAAGTTCTTATCATATTCTTCATTTTTCATCCAAGTTTCTGATAAAAGTACTACATTAATTTTTTTGACAACTTAGTCATCTAACTCTTGTACGTTCGCATGCATACTTCATTGACATAATCGATCAAAAATTAGTCTAACATTTTTTACAAAATCCATGTAGAGAACTCCAATTTCCATGGCTGACTTTTTCAAGTGCCATCGCAGGCCATGGGACAAGTTCTGCACAGGGTGCTAATTATCTGGGAACATCAAAAACGCGCACAAGACGTATTCTGATACCCTGTTTATGATTAGGTTCAACCTAGGTTGAATCCGGGTTCAACCCAGTCATAAACGGACAGGAACATAAATTTATTTCGATCTGAAATTTTTCGTATCTATAAATGAGAATTTCACCCAAAAATTTGAAGTTAAGTTTTGATATCAGTTCAACTCTATTTCAACCCAAAGTGAATTCAGCTCGACATCATATACGGTGATCGAAATTTCAACTCAACCTGGACTCAACTTTTCAACCTAATCATAAATGGGATATGGATATGATTGGCAAGGTGTCTGTTGTGCACCTAGTACAAAAGTTTTCCGATAAGTGGTGATCAACCTCGAATTTAAAAAACAAAGGTGTAGGTATATATCTTTTCAAACGTCGTGACATAGTTATAGTAAAATTATGCTTATTATGATGAATATCCTGACTTGATTGACCCCCTACGAGCTGGTGATGAAACCCCTATATGTTTTTTTTTAAAGCTCTGTTCAACACATATAAAGATAAATTAACTTTATTCATTCGGCAATCGGCATGCGCGCACCCCTCCCTAAATTATTTTGTTGAGTCTTTTCTGCGTTTGTTGCCGTTTTAACTTAAAAGAGGGGAAATGATAGCACAATATTTATAAAATTTGGCAACGAAGAACTGTTCAAATTTTTTGTTTCAGGGAATTTGAAAACATGTATACCCAAAATCATGTTTTGCAGATTTGTTCTTTTTTTCATTATACCCTTTTCTTATCCCGGACTACGTACACATATTTTTTATATTAAAAGGCATGCAACGCACGCGGGTTTTACTAGTAAATCTATATTACTTAATGTTGACTCTATTTGTCCTTCATAAGCCCAATCCAATTGATCAAAAAAATTAACAGAAAAATCTTTTAACAATGTTGAAAATACGACAAGGTACTGATCGCAATTTACTCGTTTCCAAGAATATCATAAGTCTCAAATATATTCTAACGAATTATGTATCTACATTCCACTAAAGCTAATTATTAATATCGAAGACGTGCATTGCAGTAGAATCACAAAATGTATTCCCTTCCCTACAGGAGACTTCTAAATACAAGGGTAAGAAACCACAATTATAAGTTGATAATTATAAGTTTTTGTTGACTTTAGTGACTTGAAATAATTAAAAAAAAAACCAGGGGTAAGATTTTAATCAAATCAAAGGATTTGAAGTGGAAATAATAATTGCAAAAAAAGCTTCCGTTTCACTTGATTGCCATAAATTGTGCAAGATTAAAGGTAAAATTAATATTAATATACAAAAGCCTTATTATCCTCTTTTGTTATCTTATCATATAATTCATCTATAAAAAAAACATAGTAAATATCTGTTTAATCGACTACTACGATTTATGATTCAACAATATGTTTATAAGGTTTTCATTTCCGCAAAAATAGAAAAGATAAAGAAATATGTTTTTAATTAGTTTGACTAAAACTTATTAGCAATGTAATTTATCACGCGACACAAGTTAGCAATTGTTGAATATTAAAACTATAAAAACTCTTAGACTGAATTTGATAAAAGAAAACGTTTCTTACTTGTTCATGATTTATAAAAACTCACAAAGTACATATTAAATAAAATATTAAGATACTACGTCTTCAGTTTTTTTTTTGTTAGCACCTATAAACAAATGTTTAATGTAGACGCACGCACAATCTATCTCGTACTGGCTTAATCTAATTGTGGCTAAATTTACTGACATATATAAATGATATAAGTATATGCCATCGTGTAGATGATAAAAATTCGCGAATTGTGAACATGATACGAAAATTTTTTTATCGTTATGATTATTTAAAGCAAATCCGACCAGACAGTAAATTTTATCTTGAAAGATTTAAGATGTGTTTAATCATCAAAATTTTACAACATATTCTCAATTACTTGCTGTCTGATATATCATAAATAAAAATTACTGCCTTTTTTTTACAAAAGTTGTGAGTAATGTTTTTAAAACCATGCGGTTTGATTTCTTCCCACTTCGATATCAGCAAGTGTGAATTAAGAGTTTGTAAAAACAGTTACAATAAGTCGAAAACCGTTAAGACAATACACCAAATATTGATTTTCATTAATTAATTTTTATGGAATATAAAACAAAGAAATGCGTCAAGAATGTGTATATTTGAATATAATAAGAAATATGCAGCACATGTTTATTCAAAGCAATAATAAAGCTATCAAATGATGGTGCAAATCGCAAGCAAACAATTGGTACCTTGTAAAAGATTTTGCACATAATAACACAAGATTTTTTTGTCACAATGTTTCTTACAGGTCAGCACAGTACTGATTCACTTAATCTATAATACACTACTGCATCTTACTGATTTGTTAGCTTCAATTCTTTTATTAACTTGTTAATTCAAACAGATACCAACTCTTTTTTGTCATCATTAGAAAAAAATGATTAGAATGACCCATATTAGTGGAATTTGGAAATTTCAATTTTATCTTATCGATATAATTATTTTCGATCCCGATCGAGTAAATACACGTACCTTAATCAATTTTGGAACACTTGTGATTCAACTGCATTAAGCATAAAACTTTTTATGCAATTTATCAATCGAATGACGGGCACTATAAAGAAAGCACATTTAAGTACCAACCGAGACTGCTAACCGAACCGCGTGTTAGCACCAAGTCCACGCTACTGAATCTGGCTAAGTAACTCAGACATTACTAGATGCGTGTTTCTAGCAAGAGATAAAAGCCCAAGATAATTTTCTATTATTTGTGAACGTTGATTTCCAATACATTTAAAAGACTTCGATTGCAAGCGTAAATTTTCTATTTTTTTGCAATAACAACTTAATTACTTTTAAAATTATTTCTTCTATGTGTGCAATCCAATTACATGAGTAGAATATTTTTTTCTATTGAATAAAAACAATTTGCAAATTCTAAATATTGAGAAGAAAATACCTAAGAATTTAGTTGAACAGGAAATAAACATCCGTCATAAAATATCCATTACTTTAATACAAGTATTGGGTGACACCGCTGGCAAAATTACATTACTTCGGTGCATTAAACTCCAGAAAACTTTACACGGATTCAGTGATTTCGTAACCTTCTTGTGGTTTGTTTATAAAAACAGCTGTTTATTTTGCACTATTTTGCATCTTTCGCGGTGAAAAGATGAAGTGTACAGGAAATATGGTACTAATGATAAAAAGTAGAAGTTTAAAGTTACTGACACATGCAGTAGACAACTGATCCATAAGTTGGAAATTTGACATTTCCATAAATTTTTCAAGAGACGAAAGGGGAGCGGTGGCCACAAAGCGGGCGGAACGTCAAAAACAAACAAAGAGAGCGGACGGATCGGATTGGTTCTGTTTGAGCCTTTAAGAAAAACCTTAGACAAAGATTTAAGGCCCAAACAGAACCAATCCGTTCCGTCCGCTCTCTTTGTTTTTTTTTTTTGATGTTCCGTCCGCTTGATTGTAGCCACCGCCACAGCCAACCAAGAAAAATCGACTGAAAACGTCATTTGTGGAGAAGAGGGTGAAAGAGGACGGAGGGGTGGGCAGATTTTTTTAACCAAATCTTTGACAGGATTGGGCTGTTTCACACGAGCCGACGGCCAACCAACAGAAATCGTATGAAAACGTCATTTGTAGAGAAGAGGGTGAGAGAGGACGATGTGGAGGGAAGATTTTTCCATTAAACTTTCTCACACGATTATCGATACTTTTTGACAGCTGTGTGGTTGTTGTTGTTTTTTATTCCTTTGGGCTGTTTCACACGAGCCGACGGCCAACCAACAGAAATCGTATGAAAACGTCATTTGTAGAATAGAGGGTGAGAGAGGACGATGGGGAGGGAAGATTTTTCCATTCAACTTTCTCACACGATTTTCGATACGACTTTTTGACAGCTGTGTGGTTGTTGTTGTTTTTTATTCCTTTGGGAAAAAGAAAAGAAAGAGAAAAGACAACACAATAAAAAAACAACAACAATAAGCTAAAGCGTTTTGAATTAGAGTTGGTTGGAAAAATTGGCCCGTGTGAAATCCCATGCGACTTTTCGTCGAGTTTCAAATGGGAATGGACGATAACAGCCGATTTCTGTTGGTTGGCCGTCGGCTCGTGTGAAACAGCCCATAAAGCTCGGCAGTTTCATATGATTATTACCGAGTTTCCATGGGAGTCGAGTTGAGTTGAAATGACACTTCAACTCAACGACTCAACTCTATGCGTTTCCATGGCTGACTTTTCTGCCTGTGTACAAACAGCTGAATGTGTACTTGTATTAAGCAAGCAGCTGTTTTTAAATTTGACGTAATATTTTTGTTATTATAAAATAGTGATCATGGACCATAAAATTAATTTATTGTGTTCGTTGTATAACAGAAATGTTATAAACAGGCGCGACATTTTGACTTTTTTAACATTTGACAATCCCGTTTGTAGTTGTGTGCGTGAACTCTGCTCAATCTACCTATTTTCGTTGAGTTGAGCAGAGTTGAAAATCTTTAACGAAAACTCTTGACTGCGACTGTTTCCATGGAGTTCAACTCGGGTTGAACTCTCATGGAAACTCAGTATATAATAGGCAAATGGACAATACATATTTCATCAATTACATTAGTATTAGTAACTAGAAGATAAGATATTGTAACTGTGAATATTAAGTCGAATAAATTGAATTGAATTGACAGCTGTTGTTTTTTCTTACTAGAAGAAAAAAAGAAAAACAGCAGAAAAGAGAATTATGATTAAAAACAATAACAACAAGCAAAGCATTCTGACGTATAGTTGGTTGGAAAATTTGGCTCGTGTGAAAGCTCATGCGATTTTTCATCCAACTTCAAAAGAGAATGAACGATGACAGCAGATTTTTGTTGGTTGGCTGTTGGCTCGTGTGAGAATGGCCCATGAGACGAATGGAGGGGGAGCCACAATCAATCGGACGGAATGTCAAAAAGAACAAAGGAAAAACGTGCGGAACGGAAGGAACGGATTGGTTCTGTTTGAGCCTTTATGCTTGGGATTTTGTTTTACCGGTTCTACAGTTTCAACTTTTTCATTCAATTTTTCGATATTCGGAACTATCAGATTTTTTGACTTGAAAGAAACTGGTGTCTACATACGTTCAACTTTTAAGATTAGTTTAAAAAATGAGCTCATCCGAGTCGGAAGAAGAGATCGTTATCGCAGTTATTGACGAATTCTTCACAATATAATGAAGTCAATCATGAAAACAATTTTAATGAAGAACCACATTCAGCCTACCAAGTCTCGCTAAGTCCCATGATCTTGATTCTATATCGATTCATCTCGTTGAGGACTTCAACCAGCTGTGCAACAGCAAGCAATCTTCTCATATTCCATGATCCGATTCGTGTTCTGGTTCGAAAAGCCAAAGGTCGTCGTCGTGCTGTTTATTCAGTCCCGAGGCATTGTTTGCCGATTCGTAGCAATGGTATTTTTATAGGTGCGGGTTGCTAACCCTCAGCCTAACCGTCTTAAAACTCTGTTTTCTAGGGAACTGGCTATTCGACCGTCTCCCACTAGCTCCTTCCGAAGAAGTACCCCACCGGGCACCGTGAGGAGGTAGGATTAGGACCTGTAACAGAGCTGACGGTCGCCTCCCGTTCGTTTTGCACACAACCACATGAATCCTTTCAGGTGTAATCCCTATAAGTGTGAGGCCGTCCAATTAGTCTCAATGATCACGTTGTTTCACGAATGGAGTATCTTTATTAAATGCGGATTTTTTTATCTCTTATATATATTCCCTACCTCGGCCATCAACTGATAATTGTCAGTTCGAATTGATCAATGCTTTGACTCGTGCATTTTGGAACTTTGGGAGTCTGCGGAAAATTTTGCAGAATAAAGAAGAAGATAGAAAGGTATGAAACGTCTAAATTGTCAAGCTCACGTGACCGGGTAAAAGCAAAACTTCGTGTTTTGATCAAAAAGGCAATAAAAGTTTTGTCACAAAGGATATTGTACTTTTAATGTATTTTTATGGCGTAAAAGAATTTCATCGCTTCCTTTGTTAATCTAATAAAAGGTAGTGTTTCTTGTTGTTGGTTTATAAAGGGTTTTCGTTATTGTTTCGACAAATTAGAGTACGTGTACCAATTGAGGACGGGTATCTTTCAAAAACAGGCTAGCTGAATTATTCTGGTTTAAAGCTACAATTTAGAATTTATGACAATAATTTATTCGAAATCGCTCGTAATATTTTATGCTTTGATGATTTAAATCTATCTTGTTTACCTGCTAACATATTCGTATTTCCCGCTGTTTAATTTCTGAGAGGGGAACGAAGGTCAGTGGTGTTACGAAAAACTTTCTGTTTTTTAATTGATAAAGAATTTACGTGATTTTCAAAAGTAATAGGTGTGTTGAAAGGAAGTGTAATAAAATTAATTCTTGTTCTTAAATTATTAGATTGTGCTTGCTTGAAATACTTTTTGAAATTACCTTTCCAGTATTTACTTAAATTGGTCATTAACCTACAAAAGCTGTCAGGCAGGTTTGTTGGGGGATTAGTCAACATTCCACAAAATCACTCATTTGAGATCCTGGCATAAAAGAGGAATTCACAATATTTTCTGCTAACTATTTCTTCCCTTTAGTAAAGAAGTTTGACCTACTTTTACAGCAAATTCTTACTGCGAGCACAAAAGTGTCGGCGGTGAAAATCAGCCACAGTCTGGAGCCGGCTTTAATTTTTACTGTTGCCCACTGCTTTCCATCCCGGTAATTGATTTGTGTTTTTAATCGAGGTAGTTAAATTACGCAATGATTGTTTTTTAGCAATCGCTCTTCTAGGTCAAAGATCTTCAATTGCTTTATTACGCCTTTTGAATTTACTACTTTATTTCTTATATGCTATTCCATTTCGCCCATTGAAAGTGAGAACGTTACCGGTTATTTTTCGTAAACTCGTTTCTTCTTTGAGGTAACTCGTGATTTTGTTTGGAATATAAGTTTTTTTTTGTATATTTAAATATTATTTTATAATATTCTTGCATTTCCCCGGGTTATTAAAATTTTGCCACTTTTCGATTGTGATTTAGAACATTTGGGGGCGCTTTCAGTAATGCAGGATGCGTGCGCAATTGACTTATTCAGTCATTGAAAGCTTACACTTTCAATTGCTGAATAAGTCATTTGCGCACGCATCCTGCATTACTGAAAGCGCCCTGGATCTTGCATTTATATGTCTTCGCTTCCATTTCATTATTACCAATGGAAGAGCTTTGCTGAATGCCAGTGTTGACAGGTCAATTGTGCATACTGCTAAATATGTTGTTGCAATTCCTCGTACATAAGTTCTTTTCCAACCGTAAATATATGTATAATGGTTTGTCGAAAAAATTTCTTCGTACTGTAGATGAAAAACGAATCCACGTGGTTTTCAGAAATATTTTTCACACCCATAAGTTCAAAATGGTATGGCGAAAGGTTGAACTATACGATAGTGAAGAATCGAAACGACCGACACATTCCGATAATGAAGAAAAAGCTTGTGATATCTACAATTCAAACTACTTATAAACGACAGACAGTACGGCTTCAGTCAAAAAATATCCATTGGCGATCTTTTAGTTTTTTCCTTACAGAACACCTCTGTCTTTCATATAATATGTAATACCTTTGTAAGATATTACAAAACGTATTATCTTCGCATTAAATTTATATGGGAGAGGACCCCTTTTGTCGGTCACCCGAAGATTCTGTCTTACACGTAATATAAAAGTAATGCATTATTTTGGCATTACAAGAGAATGTATTTCATGTGAGACATTATTAATGCATTTATTTGGTATTACAAGAAATGTATTTCATGTAAGGTCTAAATAATGTGTTACATTTCGTATTACATTTTGAAATGTATTACGCCTGGCTGGCTGGGTTGACTCACTTCTACAGAACTGAATTGAGAGTTTTCCGGCCGTTCTAGTATTGGATGGCGTCAAATACGAATCCCGCCCGATCTCTGTGAGGGCCCCCAGGGGTAAATTTTATCACAGGTCTGCCCTATTTCTTATCTTTATAACTTCGCTGATAAGGGTGCCCTACGTTACTCTTACGGCTTCGATAATGCAAGACATTGAACTCATTCTAGCTAGAATGGGGCCGCAAAAATCGTTCCTAATTCCACCAAAACCAAGTAGTCTTATTTCCAATAAAAAGTTGAATACCTCTCCATCGGTGACAGTCGGTAAATTTGAACTAATGGACGATCCATCCCTACACATCTTAGGCGTTACATTGACCAAAGCCTTGCGATAGAATGACCATATTATTCCAAATCGCCATACAAGCATTCCAGTGCTTGGGATTTCCTAAGAGGTCCAAGTTCATCCTCCCGCCATCAGTGAAGCCCGTGCTGTAATATACAAATCCTACATTCGGTCTCATCTCGAATACAACTTGCTCATTTTGAGCGGCACTTCCTTCTTCTTCTTCTTTAAACTCCTTTAATCCCTCATGGGACATAGGGCGGAAACAGTTGCCCTCCAGCGGACTCTGTTTTGCGCGACAGCTCTTAGCTCCGACCAGGATCTCCCAGTTGTTGTCCTCCACGTTGTTCTAGGTCTTCCTACTCGACGGGAACCTTGCGGATTCCAGTCAAGGGCCTGTTTGGCTAGATTTTCGTTTTCGCGTCGCAAGGTGTGCCTAACCCAATTCCATTTCCTTCGCCTGATTTGATCGTCTATCCTTTCTTGGCCGGCACGGCGCCATAGTTCTTCGCTTGAAATTCTATCTTGCCAGCGGATTTTTAGGATACGACGGAGGCATCTGTTGATGAAGACTTGTAGGCGCCCTGTGATGAATTGGGTGACTTTGCATGTTTCGAAACCGTACAAAAGGACTGCCTTAACGTTGGAGTTGAATAGCCGCAAATTGGTGTTAGTGGAGATCACCGTTGATCCCCATATGCGGGACAGGCATGCTTATGCGCCTCCTGCTTTATTTATTCTGGAACTTACGTCTTCTTCTGCCCCACCATTTTCGGTAATAATGCTACCGAGGTAGCAGAATTTATCTACCAGTTCCACGTCACGGTCATTCAGCGCTATCCGTTCAATGGTGTTTGCATTTATCCGCATTTCTTTAGTTTTAGTCGGATTTAGCCTTAAGCTTGCTGGACTACTTTCTGTTGCCAAATTGTTTAACATGTTTTTGAGGTCCTGGTGTCTGTGAGCCAGCAAACAGATATCATCGGCGTAATCGAGATTCTTAAGGCGGTCTACTATGCCGCCTACTTCCTTAGCGTTGTTAAATAAAGTAAACAAAATGGGTTTCAAACTTATCGGTGATGACGCCGTTTGCTCCACCATCGGCCCTTTGAGCCACCGTAGGAATAGGGCATTTTAATAAACGCCAGTTGCGCAACATTGCAGAATTCAGTTACAAACTTCCACTTGCTGAATTCTGCAGTGTTGCGTTTATGAAAATGCACGTAGCAACACTGACTAAATTTGATAGCTACTATCATAGCGACTGTTCCGCCGTAATAAACTCACTCCTGCCTTTAGGCAATCTTATGTTCGTAACACCAGATTAGCCCACTCGTTTCATTCCCTTAACCTGTAACTCTCCAAACTAATAATTCGTTTCTTAATAGAATAACTCGACTGTGGAACAACCTTTCGCAGTCAGTATTTCCGAGCTCCTACAACATCCAAGAGTTCAAATTCAAGGTTCATCGCTCAAACTCAAAGTTCATCGCCACCTTCTCCAACATCCTCCAGAACCCACATAATCCATAACCTATTCCCCACTCGTACTAAGCTTACTGCTAGACATTGCACCATAACGTGACAAACGACATAACGGACTGGTAGTACAAAGCGTGACTTCTGAGCTTAAAACTACCACATAAGCCACAATAGCACATTTTGTACACAATTATATCCGAGAATTCGTGTGTAAACAACTCGGCTGTGGAACAACCTCCGGCATCCAGTTTTTCCAAACTCTTAAAACATCCTAAAGTTCATAGGAAGCATTCGTGGCCATATTCTCCTAACTCAGATTATTACCAGATTCTGTACTACGACCATGATATGACAGACTAGTAGTACAAAGGGTGGTCCCTAAGCTTAGTTCAAAAGATCGTTTAAAATGGATTTTCATTGCTTTTCAGAGAACAATGGGGTTTCTCGAAGCTATTGGCATCTCGGTAGTGTTATATTACGCTGTAAGTATTTTCCTATGGATTGTTCTTGATTGTGACATTGAATTAGCATTAAAAGAAAGATTTGGCAAGCCAATATGTAAGTCAATTGCTATTAGACGAAATTTAGTCTCTAAATATTTATTTTTTAGCCGATCTACGCGGAAAAGTAGTTTGGATAACAGGAGCATCAAGCGGCATTGGAAAACATTTAGCCTTATCCTTAGCAAAGCAAGGAGTTAAAGTAGTACTTTCAGCAAGAAGAGAAGAACAATTAAACAAAGTTAAGGAAGAATGTTTAGGTACGTGTACTTAGCATAAGACAAATTAAAACTAAAGATACATTATACTAGCGTGTTCTAATGGCCTTCTTGGGAATGACGATGTTTTGGTCCTGCCTATGGATCTACTGGAAATGGATCTGCATGAACAGTGCTTCAAACAAGTAATTGATCATTTTGGGAAATTAGATATTTTAGTAAATAACGCTGGACGATCTCAACGTGCAAATTGGGACGAGATCGAGCTTAACGTTGATCGTGATCTTTTTGAATTGGATGTTTTCGCTGTCTTAAACCTCTCTCGGATTGTTGTTAGATACTTTAAAATATTAGGTAGCAAGGGGCACATTGCAGTCACTTCCAGCGGAGCAGGGCTCACTTCAGTTCCATTTTCTGCTAGTTACTCAGCAGCGAAGTACGCTCTTCATGTAAGATTTCATTTACAATTCGCAGCATTTTATGTTACAAACAATATTTCTGCAGGGCTATTTCGGATCGCTTAAAGTAGAAATTCCTTCCATTGACATCACCATTTTTTGTCCGGGTCCCGTTGCTACCGAGTTTTTATCAGAAGCATTTACAAGTAAATCTAATGAGGTATTTATTTTCTCAAATGCAATTTTCTTTCTTTCACACTTGATTAACACAAAATCATTTTTAAAATTTAGAAATATGGCATTGCTGTAAAACCTGAAGAAAGTAGAATGACAGCCGAACGTTGTGGATATTTACTTGCGGTAGCGCTTGCTAACAAAACACTGCTTTCGTGGGCTGGCCTATTTCCGGTATCACTTCTCCTGTATATATCGCAATATTATCCAAATTTGAGATTGATGTAAGTTTTTTAATATTAGAACAGCAGTGATATTTATTATATTTATTTTGTTTTAGCGTTATGAAGGCAATTGGAACGAAAGGAATGAAAAAAATACGGGAAGGTAAATAAATTATTTAGAACTGTTACGCTTAAAGTATAAAAACGAATGTGTTATATAAGACTGTTTTTTAAGCCCAGTCAACTTGATATTTGTTGTATATAATAAATTTTTGGTAAAATGTATTTTTTATCTTTTGAAAATAAAAAGAAATTACAAAGTCGGTTTAGTGGTTGATTTGTAATAACTGTATTAATTTTAAAATAGTTTCTAGTACAGGAAAAATAGTAAAAATAGCGGAAATGATTGGGTACAGGCTGAAAATTGGCACGGAGCTTCCTTTTAGGGTTCTTAATAAGGGGTTATAAAGTCTACCGATTTTCTACCCCGGGAACCTTTCTTTCTAGGGGGTTTTAGGGTCAAAATATCTGTTTTTTGCAAATGCATCTGAAACCGTAAGTCCTATCATAAAAAAATGTTTACAAAGTTTGTAGCTCATACGATTTTCTACAAAAAATGTTATTATACATTTTCCCGTACGTATTGCCATTCATGAGATATCACCGTTTTAAAGATTTAAAATATTCATATGAACTCATTCACGACTTGTATAGGTTTTCCGACGTTCAAGTTGGACTACTTTTCTAATTTTTTCAGGGGTCATTCCTGGATGTATTTGGAGGAAAAATGTGTTCTAGATAGGGGCTAACCACTAAGATACAGGGTGTTTAAGAAAAAACAATGTATGTTTTTTAAATTTATTTAGAGTTGAATAATTCATAGACTAATTATCGTAAAGCAATATACTTAGGTTCATCTTTTAGGTAAATGTGTCTTCTTTTAGTTTGTATAAACAGCATTGCATTGCAAAATCAATCAAAGAGTCAAGTGGACGATCAGAAGAATCCTGGTATTTACATTCTTTGAAGAAATTTCTATGACAACATACATGATATTTTGCTTTAACAACTTTTAAATCAAAAACATTACTAATACGACTTTTTACATCTCGACCAAATTTATCTCCTCTTTCTTCTGCTTTAGCCAAAATTGTATTTTGGGTTTGAGATGAACTAACACTACGCCATTCATCCCCACTTCTCCTAGTGTTAATAATTTTTAAACAAAAAAAAACAGTTGGTTTCAAAATCAAAAGTCTCTCTTTTAGATCTCAATTTTTTAGGAGATACATTACAATTTGAGATTTCTATAACCTTCCGTTTTGCTGATTGTACGTTTTTCGGGTGAGTGTATTGATTTCTGCAGGATTTGTGATAAAATATGTTGCTTGAATTTTGAAGCTGTGAATGTTTACTATCACCTCTTTTTTTACTCCAGTTTTTTATCGTTTCTATTGCCTTAGCACTAGCAGAACTTGCATCGTCCTTATACGTATTTCCACAAAAAAAACACTTAATATTAATATCAGCCATTTTAATAAATTCACGAACTCCAAATTTCACAACAATAAAAGAAATTCACCGTAGGCTTTTAAACATTTCGCTCATGCTTTGAACCTACATATCTTCTAAACGGAGCAACTCAAGTTCCTGATCTTTATATCAAATAAAAGAATACACTTTGACCTAAAAGATGAGTCTAAGTATATTGGTTTACGATAATTGGTCTAGGAGTTATTCAACTCTAAATAAATGACAAAAAAAGACATTGTTTTTTCACGAACACCCTGTATCTTAGTGGTTAGCCCCCTATCTAGAACACATTTTTCCTCCAAATACATCCAGGAATGACCCCTGAAAAAATTAGAAAAGTAGTCCAACTTGAACGTCGGAAAACCTATACAAGTCGTGAATGAGTTCATATGAATATTTTAAATCTTTAAAACGGTGATATCTCATGAATGGCAATACGTACGGGAAAATGTATAATAACATTTTTTGTAGAAAATCGTATGAGCTACAAACTTTGTGAACATTTTTTTATGATAGGACTTACGGTTTCAGATGCATTTGCAAAAAACAGATATTTTGACCCTAAAACCCCCTAGAAAGAAAGGTTCCCGGGGTAGAAAATCGGTAGACTTTATAACCCCTTATTAAGAACCCTAAAAGGAAGCTCCGTGCCAATTTTCAGCCTGTACCCGACCATTTCCGCTATTTCGCTTTTTTCGGCTTAATTTGACTGTACTATTCACAAGGTATTAAGGGGGGGTAAGGGATAATTTGAATCAAAAAACACTTTTTTCGTTAATTTTTTACGGAGATGCAGCTGAAGCAAATCTATTGAAACTTTTTTTAAATTATAAAGCATCATTTAGAGAATATTTCGTGAAATTTTCGTAACAAAATATTCATGCCGATTATAGAACTCGCTGGATTTTCTGCATCCGATTCACATCCGATCCGCATTTGAAAATATTTGCATTATAGAATCCGACGGAATTCTGCATTATCGATCCGCACTGAAACTGCTATTTCACCACTAGCTGTAAAATTTTCCACGATTTTTTCGCATATCCTTAGAAAAATAAATATTTAAGTGCCAAAAACTAAGTGTTTTTAGTATGTAATTATGGATTCCATTGGGTTTTACTTAAGCCAGAACGATATTATTTTTTTTTTATTTAATTCATTTGTTTCTTCTTTTTTTTTCTCCCCTTTTACTCTATTTTTTATATTTTTATTATTTTATCTTTTTTTTTTTTAAATATTTTTTTCTATGCTTACTACTCTATGTTCACCAAACTTTTAATTAATGTACTTTAATTTAAGATTTTAATCTTTGTACATGTCCCACGAATTAAAATAAATAAAACTAGTTGGGATGTGGGTTCGACCCTTTCGGTCCACACGATCAACTTCCCAGTAGGATGGATGTTGAATATTATGATTGGATATTTTAATAATAAATGAACAATAGGCAATATAGAATATATGCATAATCCCGAGAATTTGTCACAATTGTTTATCAATATTTTCGTTAAAATGTCAAACTAAATTTGCGCACTTACAAGGTTAGGATGACGAAAATGTATATAAAATTGATGTATTAATGTTTTTCGGCACCTCAATGAAGTCGATATAGTTTTTAGTTCGCGCGGGATCGTGCAGGTACGAAAATCACTTAAGTCAATTAAACCAAAAACCCGCTGGACCGAATATTATAAAAATATTTTCAGATTATATTGTCGCTAATACGCTTCGAACGGCACCTCAAGTAAGTCAATATCTTTGGTGGTTCGGGCCATATCGTGCAGGTACAAAAGTCACTTACGCCGCTTAAACAAAAAAACGGCTCGACCGAATTTTATGAAAATCTTTTCAGATCATATTTTGGTTAATACTCTTCGAACGGCACGTCAACTAAGTCGATATCTTTTATAGTTCGCGGGATATCGTGCAGGTACAACAATCACTTAAGTCATTTAAACCAAAAAACCGCTGGACCGAATATTATAAAAATCTTTTCAGATAATATTGTCGCTAATACGCTTCGAACGGCACCTGAAGTAAGTCAATATCTTTTGTAGTTCGGGCGATATCGTGCAGGTACAAAAATCACTTACGTCGCTCAAACAAAAAAACGGCTGGACCGAATTTCATGAAATTCTTTTCAGATCATATTTCGGTTAATACGCTTCGAACAACACCTCAACGAAGTCGATATCAGTTTTGGTTCGCGCGATATCGTGCAGGAAAAAATGACCACATCCGTACGCACATACACACACACACACAAACACACACTTCCTCCCAATTTTTTGCTTAAAATGCTCCTGGGGCCTTGAAAGATGAAAATACGTTGAAATTTTCGATTTCGATTTTCGGACCGATTACAATAACTTCCTATACTGGGAAGTTAAAAATAAATAAATAGGCCCATTGTGATGCCATAGTGATCCCACTTTAAACCTGATGTTAAAATGTCGTTTCTTCGCTAAAACCATCTCGAGGAAGTAATAAATCTTCTAAGTTGCGGGATCCCAATCTTCGAGATTTCCGCGAGGGTACTTAGAAAGGGTTCGCCAAATGTGGTTTACCTTATTCTGCTTAGGGCCGGGCAGTGTCAGACAAGATGTAGTACACTTTCTGCCTCGTCCAGATTCTTACAGCTTCTGCAGAAATCGTAGGTCTCAAGGCCTAAACTTATTTTGTTCATACAGTATAATTAAAAACATTTAAATTCATATTTTATAAGTCTCCATTGAAAAAAACTACGCCGAAATTTTTCACTTCCGCAGTAAATTTGATGCGGATTTGTAATGAAAATTTTTGTATAGAGTGTGATTCACGAGCGGATTCTACAATATAAATTTTTCACACTGCATTACCTTCATTTGGTTATTTTTCATTCGACGGATTCTATAATACGCCAAACGTCAAATCCGAATAAAATTCCCTCCGCGGACGATCCGTCGAGTTGTATAATCGGCATGATTGAAAAATAAGCCGGTGACAGCGGGTTTCCCAGAACGTCTTTTTGAAAACACGTTGTGCGGTGAACACGATAAGTCGGCGTAGAATTATCTGAAATCAAAAAAGTTGGCCAATTTACTTAGAGTATGAGTTAATCCCCCCCCCCAATCGTTGAAAAGTTATTATTTGCGTTTTTCAACAATTCGTGGGCTACTGAAGCAAAAAACGCGATTTTGCACTAAATTTTCCGCCATTTTTTAAATAAAAAACTACCTAAAAATGAAAATGGAAAAATTTAAAAAGTGTAGGGGGGAGGCATTTTATACCAAGAAAGTATGTTCCAAGTTTGAAAAGAATCCATTAAGTAGATTTTGCAGGATCGTGTTCACCGACTTTGAAAAAATGATTTTCAGAAAAACGCGTTTAAAGTTTTTTTTCTCTTTTCTTTCTCTTTTTCTGTAAAAAAAAAATAGATTTTCCGAAACTGCTCATTCCTTACCCCCCCCCCCCCCCCCTTAAAGGCTGCTGAATATCGATTCCTTAAAAGCCAGCTGAGCTCTGATTCGTTCGATTTTATTCGAAAGCTGTTTCCATTATCGCAATGGATTTCACAATCGATCATGTTCCACAATCCGAGCGCAATGAAATAGAATCGAAATTCAATTTCACTCGAATTAAATATTTTTTTTTTTATGTGAAAGACTAGAGTCTCAGGAAAGACCCTTTATACTGCTGAGAATCTATTTTCTTCTTATAGAGTGCAATGTCGAACAGCAGCTCTAGTCGGGGAGGAAGAAACTACCACAACCTTCCCGCGATATTTTTAGTCCGCCTACTCCTAATCATTACTATCGCGACTTGGACATTGGGGCATCGAGAAACAACTCGCTGGAGTGTTATGCCTCCTGAAACGAGTTGAATCTCATCAACCAACCGATGACATGCGCTTTGGTGGAGCGGGGAAGGGGTAAGGAAGGCTATGACAGAAGGAATCAAGAATGTAAAGAGGGAAGAAGAAAGAAGGAAAGTTATGTAGGTGGGAAAGTGGAAAAGGCGAAGGACCGTGGGGCTGGCTGGGATTCGAACCCCGGACCTCTGGGATAGTAGTCTTACCCCTAGACTACCGAGGCCCCCAAGTATATAATTAATAAAAGAAAGTGTTCGTCAGTCTGTATGCCTGTGTGTCTGTTTGTGCCGTCACGCGTTGGAGCCGAACTAGAAAAGATAGAAACCTGATTTTTTTGTAGAGGCATTGATGCCCAAACAGGGGGCTAAAAGTTTTCGTTTTTCGAAATTTTATTAGTTTTTTTTTAATTAATTAATTAGTACGATTTCCACCATTTTTTTCGTTCTACACTTCTTGCAACTTGATTTTGACCCACTTTCATGTAACCCCAAGCTTTGTCTATGTGCTTAGTTCGAATGACAATGCAATATGACATTTTTCTAAAAAAAAATCAAGATGGCGGACGAATTTCGCAATTGTGTTTACCGATCCCCGACATGGATATGAAAAGAAAGGTATTACGAGTAGAATATTAATTAGCTGTGTGGGGCCTTTGAATAGAGAAGAGAAGGAAGCGCAATTAGTTAAAACCAGGGAAGCATTTTGGTAACACTTATGCACAGCATTCTTTAGTATTTGTGTCTAACCCGGACAATGGCGGTGTCATATTTAGTCAAAAACCGGGAGGGATTGCGTTTCTCAACAATCATCCCGATGAGAACACTACACTTGGCTAAATGACCCTTCGCAAACCTGAACAAATTTCGCTACGCCTCTGTTCAAGTTAGACAATGTATTTTGTTGTTGTGGTCAAAGTTTGTTTACATTTGAAATTGTGGAGAAAAACTGCGCTTTTAATTTATTTTTATTGACATTAAATGTCCGTATACATGTACGCTATGTTCGGTTCCTTATCTTCTCTATTCAAAGTGTGGGGCATCATTCCAAGTCCAAAATGGCAGCCACCCAAGATGGTGGAAACATAATAGAATAAAATGAAAGGGTATGATAAATAGAATACAATTACCTGGTAGCGTTATGCCAAATTCAAATTGGCGGATTACCTTTTTCTTTAGAAGCCACTCGGCATGAGTATCAAATTAAAGGGTATAACAAGTAGAATACTATTAGCTGTGTGACGTCATTTCAAATTCAAAATGGCGGCCAACACAAAATGGGGTATCACCTTTCTCTTTACAACACGTTCGCGTCATTCTAAACTGAAAATGGCGGCCAACACATAATGGCGGTTTACCTTTTTCTTTACTTCGCTCTCAGTATGGATATTAAATGAAAGTGTATGACAGTAAGTAAGCAAGTAAGCTGCATGATGTCATTTTAAATTAAATATGGCGTCCACCACAAAATGGCGGAAGACATATAACAGACTAAAATTAGAAAATAATATATAATATGGATTAAAAAGAACTAGAAAAATACGCTTTTATTTTAAAATAAACTAAAATGTAAAAAAAATAATTTTGAATATAACGTTTTTTTTTTGGAACAAACTATATTTCGAAATGTCAAAAAGTGGGGAGCGCGCGAAAAGTTCGTGTTAATAAAATGAGATAGGTAAAGAGTAAGTATTTATTAGATTTTTTGTGGCCACCAAATGATGAATTTTTGGGCTACACGGTGAGTGTCAAATTTGCAACAGTGGTTACTTTTTGTCGTTTTTTTTGGGGAAAAACAATTTGGAATGGAAGAAATTTGGAAAGTTCTCCACATGGCGTCTAATCTATGCGGAAGATTCTGAATATGTGTGGCTAGGTGTCTGTTGTACACAACTTATCATCATCGAATCTTAAAAAAATTGTAACATTCTCTAAATTTGTTTAAGTCTCCAAAATCAATTTTTGCAGAATGTCCTTTTTTCACTATATCTTTTGCCTACCGTTGCAACGCACACGGGTTTTTGTTAGTGTCACATAAATGAAATTGGGCGAAATGTGGAACATCTATTTTCGAGTATATTTTCGACAAAAATCCGAGGCATTGACCCCTGTGCTGAATGGCGAGTCGTGATTCGTGACAAGTTTTTTGAGTCGAAGAAAGTGACGTTATGATGTAAAAGTAATTATAGGAGACGCTAACGCAAAAGTAGGGCAGGAACGAATCTATTACCCAACCATTGGAAAGCACAGTAAATGTACATCCTGAGTGCAATGATAATGGTCGTAGACTGGTGGACTTCGCTGCTGGAGCTAACATGATAGTGGCTAGCACGAAATTCGAACACAGAAGAATACATACATACAAGGTACAGCTCCAGCATAATAGATGTTAGAACCTACCGTGGAGCAAACGTGGACTCAGACCATTTTCTGGTGGGTGCTAAGATAAGAGATAGGATTTCGTGCGTTAGGACAGGAGGAAGGGTACAACAAAACGAGCGAAAATATAATACCGCGGCCCTCAACGAAGAACAAATTAGGGAAGAATATGTAGCAGAGCTAAATAGAAGGTTCGGTGCATCGAATAACGAAGCTACAAGTATCGATGCCAATATTGATGAGGAATGGGCAAAACTAAGCACCATAATAAAGGAAGCCGCTGCAACCAAGCTAGGCTATGAAAGACGAGCAAGACGTCAAGACTGGTTCGACTAAGAGTGCGCTAGAGTAACGAAAGATACGAATGAAGCATATACTAATATGCTGCAAAGATATAGAACTAGAAATTCCGTAGCGACCTATAAGGAAAAACGGCGACTAGAAAAACGTACGCACAAAAGAAAAAAGAAGACGTGGCTGGAGAAACAATTTGTAGAGATAAACGAACTCGGGAATAATAACGAAGTGAGAAAGTTATATGAGAAAGTGAACAAGCAACGTAAAGAGTTTAAACCCAGAGTATCGATGTGTAAGGACAAAAACGGTAATATCCTGAGCCAAAAACAAGAGGTTTTAGAAAGATGGGGGGAGTATTTTAATGAGCTACTGAATAGAGGCGACGAAAATGAGAGTGAAAGTGATGTGAATCAAACAAATAGGAACGCACCAACCAATAATGATAGTGATACTGGTGCTGCTAATGAAAGTGATGTCCCTACAATGGACGACGTACAAGAAGCTATGACGAATCTCAAAAACAATAAAGCCCCAGGAAAAGGTAGCATAGCAATTGAGATGTGGAAATATGGGGGCCAAGAATTAAGGAATGGATTACATAAACTTATAGAATCGATCTGGCGTCAGAAAAAGATCCCACTTGAATGGACGGAAGTTGTGATATGCCCCCTGCATAAAAAAGGAGATCAACTCGTTTGTGAGAACTATAGGGGTATTACCCTCCTCAACTCAGCGTATAAAGTACTGTCCACTATTTTATACAAAAAACTTCTACCCATCGCAGAAGGCATAATAGGTAGTTATCAATGTGGCTTTCGACCAGGTAGGTCCACTACAAACCATATTTCCACTCTAAGAAGAATTTTGGAAAAATCATGGGAGTTCAACATCAATATTCACGTACTGTTTATAGACTTCAAGCAAGCATATGACAGAGTCAAGCGTGAGGAGTTATTTAAAGCTATGGAGTGCTTCCGATTTCCAAAACACCTAATCGAAGTAATAAAAGCTACAATCGAGGTAGTACGATGCAGAGTACGAGTTGAACGAGACCTCTCAGATAGTTTCACATCACAGAGAGGCCTGAGACAAGGTGACGCGCTGTCTTGCCTCCTATTTAACATAGTGTTGGAGAAGGTGGTGAGAGACGCTGGGGTAGAAGCAACGAGATCCATCTTTAACAAGTCAACACAAACGATGGCTTATGCTGATGATGTCGCTCTAATAGGTAGGTCGTTTGCGTGTGAAAGAAACCTTCATCAAACTGGAAGCAGCTGCGAAAAAGATGGGATTGCTCATCAACGAAGCAAAAACTAAGTATCTTTGAACTTCAAAAAGAAAAAGATACGCAACTCGAAGACAAAATATCACCATAGATGCATATAATATAGAAACCGTTAAAGAATTTACGTATCTTGGAACCGTAATGCAAGCTGACAGTGGTGAGACAACGGAGATCAGAAGGAGAATAAACGTTGCTAACAGATGCTATTTTGGACTTCGACAACATCTTACATCACGCATTTTGTCTAGAGGAATGAAGTGTAAACTATATATCACGCTAATCAAGCCCGTTCTGATGTTTGGATCAGAGGCATGGACTTTGAAAGTGGCTGATGAAACTCTTCTAGGCACTTTTGAAAGAAAAATTCTACGTACAATATTTGGCGGTGTCTGCGAAAACGGTGAATGGAGAAGGAGATATAATCACGAATTATACCAACTGTACCGGGGACCCGACATTGTCAAAAGTATAAAATTAAGTAGATTGCGATGGGTGGCACACGTACAAAAGCTTGACGATAGCAACCCCGCAAAAATAGCGTTGAATCGAATTCCTGATGGAAAGCGAAATTCAGGTCGACCAAAAAAGCGATACATGGACTCCGTTGAGGAAGATTTAGTAAAGTTAGGCGTACGCAACTGGAAGGCATTAGCCAGGAACCGAACGGCATGGAGAGAAATGTTGGAGGAAGCCAAGGCCAATAATAGGCTGTAGTGCTACAGATGATGATGAAAGTGACGTTTCAATCGAATTATGATTGTCAGCATCGTGGCCTAGAGTTGAAGTGCTTTAGATAAGGTGCAAAAAAGGACACTTAAATTAATTGATGACGACACCGCCTGCTCTACCATCGACCCCCCGAACCACCGTAGGAATGTAGCAGCACTGACAATCGCTATTATCATAGACACTGCTCCATCGAAAGAAACGCTCTCCTGCCTTCACGGCAGAATATACCCGCAACAACAGGGGCCGGTTCGTCTATGGCGAACGACGATAATCGTACGAAAAAAATTGAAGTCGAAAAATTTTATCGCCAAAAATTTTAGCGTTCGCATAGGTCGAAAGAAAATTGTTCGTGTCCTAATGCAAAAACTCGATAACCCAAGACCTTCCGTCGGCTTCAGACGAAAATTTTCAATTTTTTCGACCTACGCGAACCCGAGACGAAAAAAAATTTCCGTTTTCGGAATACACGAACTGGCCCCAGATTAGCCCACTCGCCTCATTCCTTCTCTCTGAAATTCCCCGTTTCACGCACTCAACAAGATAGAAATTCGTTTGTAAATAGAACTCGACTGTGGAATAATCTCTCGTAGTCAGTATTTCCGAGCTTCTACAACATCCAAGAGTTCAAATGTAGGATTCATCGGCACCTTCTTCGAACCCTCAATCTTTAACCTATCCCCCCGTACTAAGCTTGCTGCTAGACATGGCACTATGACGTCACGACATAACGGACTGGTAGTACTAAGGGTGATTCCTGAGCTTAGCACCGCCACATAAAAAAAACTCGATTTTGGACTCATCTCTCATTCACTATTTGCAAATACCTACAACATCCAAGAGTTCAAACACCCCAGCTTAGCTTTATGAACTAATCTATTAAAAATCGAACTTTCAAGACCTTAGATTTGGATCAGGACCATCCAAACTTTTATGAAACTATTACTGGAATCCACTTAATAGAAGTGATGTGCCATATTTGTTTGATAACCCAAACCGGCATTGCCTTGAAATTTGAATTGATGACAACTAGAAACCATTCGGGACACTATTAACACAACTAGAAATCTCCGATCTGCAGATTTTTCTATCAATTTGGAGCTTTCCGTTTTCATTTTGTTACTCCCAATTTACCACTAGAAAACACATTTAAATAAATATGAAATTATATATTTCACATTATGTTAAAAAAATCAATAATTAAAACCTAAGCCACCAAAGCAGACGCTGTGCTAGATTCATATTTCCAGTTTGGAGGCAAAACACTCTTTGTCTTGTAGTATCTGGCCAATCGGTGAATCCTTGATTCAACAAGAATAAGGCGGAATTTGCTGTCCTTATCCTTACGGTTACGCTCCAAATGCTTACGGATGGCAACAGCCTTCTTGATAAGGTAATAAAGATCCTCGGGGATGTCAGGCTTCAATCCTACGGATTTCATGATCCTAAGAATTTTGTTGCCATTTACGAAACGGACCTGAGCGACACCGTGCGAGTCCCTCAAAATTATACCTTAAATTAATAAAGAATTATTTCAATTGTTTAATTAATTAAAAGACCGGTAAAATACCAATTTTTGATGGGGTCAAGCCTTTCTTGCCCAATTTTTTAATTTGTTCCCTGACATCTTCGGCATTTAGTTTCAGCCACGATGGAACAGATCGCCTGTATGGGAGGGCAGATTGGGATATACCCTTGCTGAAAATTAAGGAAAAAATTTAATTACTAAATGTATCCAGCTTATTTCAACATGTTACACATAAAATAATGTTTGCAAATGGCATATTAATGTACAAGAAATTGTAATTTACCCAGGAGCGTGCATACGACCCATGTTGAAATGTTTTTTAACACCACGAGAAAGAATGAAACGGAAGTGTTCCAGAAGTCAAATGGCTGAAACAAGGCTGCCAATATAAGCATGTTGAAATTTTCATGTAGGGTGACTTGAAAGTATAAAATTTTTATGTAGCGTTCGATACTAATATAATTATAAATTAATACAAGTCGTTTAGTAAAAAATTAAGAGCAAATTTATTTAGTAAAAAGCCTTGTGCATACATTATAAAAATAAACAAAAATACAAAAAAAGATATTATTTCTGAAATACATTTGCGACATCTATTTCTAAATTCTGCAAAATATTTTTATCTGAAGCCAGGTATGCTAGACACAAGAAATTTCTTTACTTATTTAAAACATAGGCAAAAAAATTGTCAAGAAATCGCACAAAAATATTTTCTGTATTTATTTCTGTAACCGGTATGATAGAGAAAAGAAATTACACCAGAAATATCGTATTTTTTTAATGACGTGTAGATGTCGCTTTTGATAAAATTTTAGGTTTACCTTCAGAAATTAAGGCTAGATTCATAATGAGAGCTACAAGCTGCAAACTTCAAACTTAAACGATTAGGAGATTTGGGAGTGCCTATTTGCTTCACAAGGAAGGACGGAAAAGTCAAAATCGGAAATTTACCAAAACGTCACGGAAACACGGGAAATGAGAGAATAGGAAATTTACCAACAAAAAGGGTAGTTTGTCAAAACATCTTGTGATGATTTATGTGCCATCTGTTTGTTAGAAGTTGAATCAATGGTCGTTGTAACGACTTTTTTGGGTTTTGAATTTATGATTTATCCACTATGCGTCATCTGTTAGATTCTAGGTCTATTAAAAAAATCAACTACGAACTAGAAAATGGGAGAAGGTTCCACAAGTTAGATAAAGGGGGAGCTTGGATATATAAAAGCGACTTGTAGGCGCTTAAAAGAGTCAGTTTGATTTGAAAAGCGATGAAAGTGTTCTAAAGTGATGGAAGTGACCTAAAGCGAAAAGTGATGAATGAAAAGTGAATTAAAAAACGATAAATGGAATTTAATAGTGTTAGATATTAAATTTAAGTGATAATAGTGAATTTTAAAAATTCTGTTTGCTGTTGAATTGTGTTTGGTTTGTAATGAATAGGGTTTTGTGTGGATAACTAAAAAGTAAGAAATGTAACAATTGGTGTCAGAAGTGGGATTAATTAAGAAAGAAGAGTAGATACTGGTGCTTCAAAATCTGTCATCCGGGCTGACTTTGTCGGTAATAACTGGCTGAAAAACGCAGACCAATGCAGACTGAAAACTGCAACAGGAGAGCCAGTACGATTATATGGAGAAATTATGTTGGATGTGGTTCACTTTTGAAGCCATTGGATTTTCACATTCGTTCCTGGTAGCTGATATAACAGACGAGTGTATTCTCGCGCTGAATTTTATGACAACACATAAAATTCTACTGGACATCGGAGACTGAAATATGACAACAAGGAGATTCCAATGGCCACACGATCCACTTGTTATTCGCATCTGAAAGTCGTCGTTCGTGACGAAACCGTGCTTTCTCCGTTTGCTGAGAAATTGGTGCGAGCGATAAACGATGGTGATACCAGGAGCTATCGAT
The DNA here is from genome assembly GCA_949987705.1 of Thereva unica. Lineage (NCBI taxonomy): Eukaryota > Metazoa > Arthropoda > Insecta > Diptera > Therevidae > Thereva > Thereva unica. Next base: position 51,681,433 of record OX465283.1, read on the forward strand.
TCTACCTTATCGAACCAGAGAAAACGGAACAAATGAACTAGAAAATGTCTGGTCAGTATCGACGACAAGAAGGGGGTATTTATAAAAGTGCTAAATACCAACAAACGAGAAATACGATTGAAGTAGGATACTAATTTTCTTGCTTTAACTCGCTTCTCATCGAATGCAGGTACTAGTCCCTCGCGCGGAGATATTCTAGAGGAGTGTTATAATGGCGCATTAGGAGGACATCTGGGAGTCAAAACTCTTTTAAAAATAAGAGATAGATTCTATTGACTTCATGTGCGGGTCGAAGTTGCAAACTGGTGTCGTAAAGACACAGTTTGTGCCAACAGCAAGGGCCCTCGAGTAAGACCAAAGGAGAAATGCAGCAATACAACGTAGGAGCCCCATTTGAAACAACCGCGATCGATGTAGCGGGACCTTTTTTACTCTCAAAAACACATTGATTCACTCAAACGACTGCCAAATAACAACTGCGCCTCCAAAATAGCTGAAACTTTAGTGAGTAACTGTCAAAAGATACACAGCTACATTCACTAGCTTTTATTGACGAGTGCTGCCATCACTCCAACTTTTCAGACCACCCTCGTGAATAATAGCCGTGTTCCTTTTCTACTCTTAAGTACTCCGGAGTAAAACTTAAAAGGAACACAATTTTTTTTTGTTTTGGGTAACGTTTTGAACCTTCCTTTAAATAAAAGCGCGTTCAATTATTGTAAATATAATATGGGTACTTAATACTTACCATTACAAAAATAAAAATTAAAAAACCGCACATTAAAATTCTTGATCCTTTTTATAACACCGAAAACTGTCAGTTCGTCACAATTCAATGAAAATCCATCTATCGGCTTTTTAGTAAGTGAAAAATAATTCACAATAGACTGCAAATGGCGATATTCCCCTAGTGGATGTTAGATGCGTATTTACTCTAGTTATCTACACCTCTGTAAGGGCAGGTGTAGTTGGGAGTAAATACAAGGAAAAAAAAGCAGAAAAGGAACACGGCTAATGATATGAGTAAAATTATTGGGTCAAAATTATCGAGTCCTGATATGAGTAGAATCGAAAGGCAAATATTCATATGAGTTTAGAATCGAGTACCGATTCCGTGTCTCTAACTGTAAGCGCTCTTCCTAATATGCTCACGAGGACTTTACACAGTGATACGGGTGTTTCTGTGTGCAGTCGGTTTACTTTCGGTGAATTTTTTAACGATTCTTGTAAACAATCGCTTCTCCAGTATTGCCTTAAATGTAGAAGTTTTTCCAGTTCCTCTACATATCACGAGATCTTAGTTAAAGGAATCTGGAAAAACTGGCTTCGCATTGATCTTTAACTACCAATTATTATTATAACGCTTAATTGTTTCGAAAAGTTACGTTTCAGGAATGTCTGGATGATGATCAGATCAGTTGCAAAAGCAGACGCTAAAAAGAGTGAAGTGACCTTTTTATAATATGGGCCAGAATAAATTTTACGTTTTTTCCTTGGGCCGCTTTAATTGCTAAGTCCCCCTATCCATCACTCGGTTCTCAACTTAAACAGGGTTTGTGGATAATGTAGGTATTACACTAAATATTTATTTTTATATTCAATAATTGCCAATGAGAAGTGTAATTTTTCATAGTTTCGAAGACCCCGAAAACGATATTATAATTGAATCGATTATTTCAAAAACAACATTTGTCACATTTCTTGGGAAATTCGTTTTATACTTAAATTGACATCTATCTGTCTACGCTATGCTGTCTACCATTAGTACGTGTAAACAAACATATGTCCGCGGAATTTCTATAGAGATACGTGGAGATTAAAATGTGGATAGCTGCAGAAACGATGTTTTTTGTACTTCTTGTAAAGTTAGTTTTGTGGGACTAATGTTGTTTTTGAAAAAACAAACTTCGCTGCGACTGTTGTCTATAAAACCGGTTTTTCATAGGGATACTAAAAGAAATAATGCATAGAGTAACTTAGCCCAATGGATGCAAGTCTTAACATTAGTACTAAATTATGAACATTTTGCTGTGTCGGTTAAAGGGGCCGTCCATAAATTACGTGATAAATAAATTGGGGTCCAGCAGAATCTCACCAAATCTCACGTGGGGGAGAGGGGGGTCTCGGCAAATATCACGTATTTTTTTTTCATCAAGAAACAGTGTAAAATTGCTTGGTTGGATTAAATTAAGTAAAAAATGTCTCTCCACTAAAGACCTCCATTCACTTACAGGCCGCCGGCAGGCCAGGTCGGTAGACACGGCCCAATGAAGGCCACACAATACTTAGTCTAACTGAGGGATGAATACGAGTGTGGATGGTTTTCACGCCTAGTTCGCGCCTTACTTTCAGGTCCGACTGGATACGGCGTGAGTTCGTGCCGTAAATTCACGGCTTGAGACAGAATAGAAGTTCTGGGGTGGTAGTACGTAAGTTGTTTCAGTCGACCTCTTCATACAAATATTCAAGTCTTACAAAAATGTTTGTATGAAGAGGTCGATTGAAACAAATACAACCGGCGACCTTCAGGCACAAACTGACGACAAACCCATCCGGTTGGCGGCCGGAGGGGTGTATGGTGATGCTTGGCTTCAAGGCGAAAACTTGGCTTTCAAGGCAAATCTCACGAAATCTCCCCGAGGGGAAGGGGGGTCGAAAAATCGCAAAAATCGCCTCACGCAATTTATGGACGACCCTAATATTCAATTTAAACTAGACGAATTATATCGAAAATTTAGATTTATAATTTCTTCTAAAGAAACTTTTCGCGGGCAGTAGTTGGCCCACGGGCCGGAGGTTGCCCGCCGTTGCTCTACACTACACTATATAACACTACACTGAAAAAAAGTTATCCATATACAACTATTGCACCCTTTTCCTCTACACTACTTCTTATCTAACAGCATAAGTCTAGTAAAATTATATTGAAGTAGGATGAGATAGGCTTATCTTTGCTTAGAATGCAATTTTTTGTTGTCTCTTCATGCTGTGAAAGCTTTTTCATTAACCTGCATATTACTCTCGTTATATATCTAAGTTGCGGCATCTTAAGATGCTCCACTTATCTTGAATATATATACATATCTGCCGTGCAAAGGACAAAAGACCTAAATGCAAAAAGCTCGATTTGAGTAAAACGCGTTTCAAGTGTTTTTTTGTTACTTTCTGTAAAATAAGAAAATGAAGTTTATTCAAATTATCTAAACTTAGATAATTTGAATAAACTTCATTTGCATTTTCTTATTTTACGGAAAGTAACAAAAAAACAACTTGAAACGCGTTTTACTCGAATCGAGCTTTTTGCATTTAGGTCTTTTGTCCTTTGCACGGCAGATATATGTTTATACCTACATACATATTGATGAAATGTTTCCTAAAATATTGATTTGAACTTCCCTAGAAGGTGTAAACATATAAAATCACGTGAACTTGACTTCGAAGATGTTAATTGCACACCGGCATGCGACTGGCCCACTCGGCATTGATCGATTCTAGGTAAGCTTTGATCTCAACGCTAAATCCTGTCTCATTTATGCATGGAGTTAGCAAAGTCAAGGCTGCAGTGACTGCTCCTTGAATACAAAATAGACCCCCAAATCGGTTCTACTCTGTTCTTTTACAATAAATAGAAATTCTTTTCGGTCCTGAACCGCTCATAAATGCAAGAACAACCTCCACTTGTCATGCTACTGTATCGTAAATCTCAGGAGCTACAAATAAATATTTACAGGGCTGCACTTCAGGATAAATCTCTCACCGTACACACCACTGGCATCAGTTCACCGAGATGTGTATCCTTTGAGACCGGGATAGTCCGGGACCAAAAAAAATATAAAAAAATATACGAGCTTCGTGTGTAAGGATGGGGAGAGGCATCCATGCATTGAAGTGTATGTATTTGCAAAAAGGAGGCAAGCAGTACTTAAATTGTGTCATGTGTCATTGTTTGGTTAGAGGACATGTTCTTAAAATAGATCCTTTCAGGCTCCCGCTCAAACAGAAGGATTAAACGAATCTTTGAGCTAGTCTTTAAGACGTTCTCGTGCGAGTAGCATTTGTAAGTTCGCGGCGTGAGTGTCGAGTGTTAAGTTAAGGTGATTGTGGCCTAGACCTCAATGGAGCTTAAGTTTCAACCTAAGTTTTTCAAGTAACGAACAACGTGTTCGATGTTCTCTGTACGTGTTTTGATGCCTGGGGCTCCATTAATACTTTAGTGAGTGGTCTTGCGAGTGATTAGTGCTTTCGGCTTTGACTCCAGTGTCTTAAAGTGTTTTTTTTTATATTGGTTTTTGTTTTTAATTTTTCTTCAAGAACCGGTTGGAAACTGCTGATTTTTGCATTTGGCGCATTTCAGCGAGACGGAGCGGATGATTAATAGTTGATGTTTTGGTGGCTCAATGACCTAATTATTGTATGGGAATCAAGTGCATCGTGTTGTCGAGTTTACTTTTTACCTGCATTCGAGTACTTTAATACTATCAAACAAGGGGACCTAAGGTTGCAAAGTTTTCTTTCATGAAAGTAGAATTATCTAATTAAATATAAAACAAGTAAGGTGCTTTATCTTGGTCTGGATCAATGGCTTTTCAAACTTATAACTTATGTTATATCAAGATTCAACAGAGATTGATGAACTTAGGAAACATCGTGTTCTATTAAAAAATTTTTAATAACGTGATTAGGCAAGATCATTATGTGGCAATTTTCAGAACTTCCTCTCTTCTTTAGCTTAATGAACTCGTGCACATTACCAAGCACGGTTTTCTTGGTTGAACTTCTACTGAAAATTCAAATTATCCTTTAGTTTTACACAATGCACAAATAGTTTTTCTTTATAAACAAAAAACTTATTATACTCGTGTAAATTATTAAAAAATTCCGTTGATTTACCGGCTCCGGAGGGCACAGTGGAATTAAAAATAAAGCGGACTTGCGCATTGTTATCCATTTAAGGACTTCGTTCGACGAAGACCGAATGTTAGGTTTTTGCCCCTAAGGAAATTGCCTGTCTTTGAAATGGTGCAACGAGAAGGTAGATATCGTAAATAAAACTACATAAAACAGTTTCGATGCATTATTTAATAGAGTTTTGGTGTTCACCCACATTTATTTACTGTACGTGTAATAAAATTCGATCATTTTGAAAATGCAAATTTATATTTTGTGTGGTATGTCGTACAGTATTTTATTCAGATTTTTATATTGATGGTATTCATAGTGGATTTTGATTTTAAGAGTGCATAAGTAAACACAATTTTTATGAAAATTAAGTTAAAATAATACCATGTTCGCACTGAGCCGAAATTACGTGATTTCGGCTATTTTGGTGATTTCGCCCAAAATCACGTTCAAAATCATGTGATTTCCCAAGTATTCTTGTGATTTCAAAATCATCTCAAACCTCGTCGAAATCGAAATCTTGTCGAAGCCAATACTCAAACCTAAAAATCGAATTCAGCTCAATTCAGCACGTCTCTCAGCAGCTGGCAGCACGTCATTTTGAAACATTTTAATAACACAATTTTGATTTTGCACATTTTAACATTCTTCAAAATACAAAAACTCAAAATATATAAAATAAATAAGCTATGGGCTTTGTTATAAGAGGAATTGCTAGTGAAATTCGGGCAGGAAAAAACGAAGACATGAGTAGTGCTAGAAAAAACTGTCAAACGAAATCATTTCAATCCAGCGCATAATTTCAAAATCACTTTTCGAAATCACCTAATACCATGTTCGCACTGAGCCGAAATTAGGTGATTTCGGAAAGTGATTTTGAAATTATGTAGAACCGGTCGCACTGGATTGAGATGATTTCGATTGACAGTTTTTTCTAGCACTACTCATGTTTTCGATTTTTTTCTGCCCGAATTTCACTACAATTCCTCTTATAACAATAAATCATGGGTTTTTGAATTTTGAAGAATGTAAAAATATGAATTTCATATTTAAAATTAAAACTGTGTTATTAAAATGTGTCAAACTGACAAATTCACCATCAAGAGAGACGTGCTGAATTGAGCTGAATTCGATTTTTAGGTTTGAGTACTGGCTTCGACATGATTTCGTTCGTAATTTCGCCAAAATTACGAGGTTTGTGCATGTTTAGACGGTTCGCTTTGTCTCTCCTTTTGGGGCGCCCCAAAGCGAAAATTTGTTTAGACGGTTCGCTTTGAGTCCAGTCGCTTTTAAGACAGCTGGAACAAACGGAATGAGAACTACATAGGGCTGGACAAAAAGAGCAATATTTCTTTTTAACTTTTTTTTTAACTAAAAAAATGTTTACAACAATAGCAAAAATAAACTTGGAGAGCATTTAGATTTTTTATAAGAACAACATAGTATTAGAAGGAGCTTAGCAGCAAGAGTTGGTTGGCTCCAAGGATTTCAAATTAAATCAATATCTTCTATTCTTGTATAAAGAAAAATTATAACATCCAATTGAAACAAAAATATTTTACTGACTGACAATAGGCGCATCCAGCGCACTCAACAGCTGAGAAGCGGCTAAGTGCTGAGCTGAACTAAGCAGCTTAGCTCAGCGGCTGGCAAATTTCCCAGCGTAAAAATTTTATGCTAAGTAGCTCAGCGGTAGTTAATTGATATTATTTGAAATAAAAAAAAAATTAGCTGTCAACGGCACATATCGCTGAGTTACTTCTTACGCTGTGCTGTTCATCTAAGCGGCTTTTTCGCTGAGTGTGCTGGATGCGCCCAATTAGTTAAATTTAAAAAGCAATGCTAATGTAATAACAAAACTATAAAGCGAGAATACACTGTCAATATATAAAGAAAGCGAATATGTCTTCATAACAGTTTTGTAGAGAATCGTATGCTCTACAAGAAAGCCTTATTATAATGATTTCGCTAAATTCAATAGCTTATACCCAATCAAAATCCATTTCTAAAAAACATCACACTTTCTACCAAAGGTGTCAAAATATTTTCATAAAAATGTTTTGATTGTTTACTTTTATTTTAACAATTGCTTTTTTGGCCAACCCTAGAGAACATAAATTAAAAGATTCTCCTTCCTCATTAAAATACGTCTGCTCATCACGGCGACTGAAACAAAAATAAAATGGAACACTAAAGTGATACAAAATGGAATTAGAACAAACAGCTGATCAGAAAAGGCGAACGTGAGTCGTTTTAAAATCGAGACGCACTTCCCTCCCACCCGAACACTCCCCGCATCGACAAATTTCGTGTTGAAAGGTGGTGGGCGCGACCCGTCTAAACAGGCACTTTGAGATGATTTCGAAATCACAAGAATATATGGGAAATCACATGATTTTGAACGTGATTTTGGGCGAAATCACCAAAATAGCCGAAATCACGTAATTTCGGCTCAGTGCGAACATGGTATAATTTCGGCTCAGTGCGAGCATGGTATCGCAATACCGGAGAATTTTTCGAAACCGGTATTTTCGGTACTGACCTCAAAAAAATTCCGTTATTTTGTTATTTTCCTGGTTTTCGAGCTTTAGAGAAATTTTATATGAATTTAAGTTAGTAATTTAGTAGATATCAACTTTTCATGAGAGTTTAGCGGTAAGACGCATCGTTCCGCAGCATTTTTAGTCCTGCAACCCCCGAAAACCCAAAAAATGAAGTAAAAAATCTTGCTACCCCCTTACTATAATATTGGTTGAAAGATAAAAATCCAAGCATTTTGAGCGATTTGCTCGGTAAAAAACCAAAAATTGAGATTGATGGAGTCGGCAGAAAAAACAAACATGTTTGATCGGGTTTCGTCAAATCGGTCGTAAAATTCAGTTATTAAGGTCGATTCGCATATATCCCTGACGGTACGCTACCGACGCTTTCCGTGTCAGTGGCTTCCGTGATGAATTTTTCACTGACATTCACACAGCACCGCCTTTTTTGTATCAATGCTCAATGTTCAATGGCATCTTTTTAATTTTGAAATTTGGGCAGTGATCACAAGTGCATCATGGAATTGCAATTGTATTTCTCGAGGAAGAAAAGAATAAAGAAGAGAGTGGGTTCACCTTATGTGGAGTCTTCGTGAAGTGGAAGGAGACTTCATAACTTTATATAGAAGAATGGTGGACCACGAAACTAAATTCTACGGATAATTTAGAATGAGCCAAAACGCATTTATTGATTGCTTAAAAAAAACGAGTAGCTGATCCACAGGAGTCTGTACATTTGTATTTACAGTGGAAATCGGTTAACACGAAATGGTGGGGCCGGGATGAGGATTTCGTGGTATCCGAATTTCGTATTAACCGTTGTCTTTGAAATACGACAATAATAACGAGTTAAAAACATACTGAACCCCGGCTTTATCTAAAAAGTAAATAGAAGTAAAAAAGAGAAACAGTAAAAAAATTGAACTTTACTTATTCGCACAAGTTACAAAAAAAGCGTGGTGCACCGAAAATCAAAAACAGACTGAAGTTTTTCTTGAAAATTAAAAACTACGACGCACTTAACTACAACGCACTTGCTTCGGCGAATCCCCATTTTCAAAAACATTAGGCCTATTCTGAACTTCGCTGGAATTTTCTTACCTCGTTACCTCGGATGTAAGAAAATACCAGGAAAGTTTAGAATAAGACTGCATATTTAGGAGAATGCAGAGAACAAAATTAAATTTGACCCTCAAAAATATAGAGGAAAGAAATCATCAGAGAATTGGAGAAAATATGAACAAAATAAGTGCCGCAGAGACTCTTTTTTCGTGTTAAACGAAGGGCGTTTCGCCATATCAGAACAAATTCGCATGAAAAGAATATTATCGGACCGGGACTACACTGTTTTTTCGTGTTATGCAATATTTCGTGCTATCCGTTTTCGTGTTAAGTGAACTCCACTGTATATTGTAGGAGGATGTAATACATTTGGCCATTCAAGCTACTTCACATCAAAGCAATCTTTACATTTCTTCTTTATATCTTTACATTTCTTCTTTATATTTGTTTCTCTCCTGGGTAAATTAAATAACTGAAGAAAGTACTGAGAACTTCGGTGTACCACTGTGTCGGAGGTGTGGGAACTTGTAGGAATTTGCTTCCATGGAATTACATCGTTTTTTTTTATTGATGTGCCGGTGCTACACTGAAGTCACCGTCAGGTCACGGATATGCGTGGATCGACCTTTACCGAGAAAATCATGGCTAAGTTTTTGGATTTCATACGGCTGTTATTATATTTGCTAAGTTTACAAAGAAGCCGACTAGCGATAGGTTCCGGTTAGACGATTTAGCCAGTAGAGCCAAGGACGGATTGGCCGTTATTGCTTTTGTTAACATCCACAATATGTTTTCTCATCTCATCTTAAAAAGACATCTGGTATTCGTTCGCTGAGTCAAAATATTTTTTAGGATTATGTAGATAATTTAACGTCGAGGCATCGAACCACCTGCGTTCCTTAATCCTACGTTTTAAAGAGATGAAAAGCTCACGAGCTGCTGCTTATGTTGTATAGCTTCTAATTTTGGAATATAATCATCAAAGCGGCGTCAGAAGTTATTAGGTTAGTGTTTCTTTTGCATAGTTCTTTGACAGTTGGTTGGTTTTAGGTATTTCAAAATCCTGCTGGGATCAGTCAACCGCTTGAATTCAGTTTTTTGCAGATCAATTTCTAAATTTATCTAATCTATTTTAAATCTATCTAGCGCGAATTTTATTTTTTTAAACCTTGAGAAGATTAAAATTCCGAAAATATCGTAATCCCGGTTTTAGGAAAATTAATACCGGTATTTTGAAGTCCTTTATTTGGTCCGGTATCACGGCATTTTCGAAATCCGCGCCTGAACTACATATGACGTGCCGTACCGTAAACGTACGTGCCATATTACAAAAAAAAAACTATAAATTGACAAATCGGCGTTTATTTATTTTTTTCTTTAAATTATTACATTTCCCACTTTTCCTCCAACTACTTAAAAATACAAGTTTAGCTAGCTTGTTATTGTGCTACCTGTCTTTGAAAACAAACGTTGGGAAGGACCGAAGCTTGTACAATTTGGGAAAAACCACGTTCATGTCTTCCCATTCAGGGCCGGATTTAGACCTGATAAGGCCTTAAGCTATTTGAGATATGGGGTCCCTTATGAGTCCATATATTCTATGTCAGTGCCAAATATGATACCTAGAGGGTTAAACTGAATTACAATTATACCCCGGCTTCACCGGCAGTTCAATAAAGTTCATTTCAATCCGCATGTTCAGTTCGTGCTTGAAATTGTTGTTGGTTTATCGCCAGAATTTAGAAATGAAGAATCTCACTGGAATGACATTCCATTATTCCAGTTGATTACTCTCTTTTGGGGGAGATTTTACTTTCAACCTCAATTTCATGTTCTGTTGGATGAACTCAGGTTTGATTTTTCCTGAGTGTGAAAATGTATGGGAACTGTGGCTAAAATTGAAGTTTTAAATGGCCGAGTACTGAGCTATATACACGGGCATACGACGTTAAATTTGAGCCAAAAAAAAATCTGCACCAATGTATTGTTGAGTGTGGTTTGTGGGAACTTGGTCATTTTCATTATGTACAATCGGCCTCTCGATTATCATACTTAATGGCTATCAATCGATTCATAAGAAAATCAGGTTCTCAAATCGTCGGTTTGTGAAGGCACCGCACCGCACACTTGGTTTTTGGTGTTGATTTATATTTTAGTGGGAACTTTTGTTATTTTAAGCTGTTAAAAAAAAAACCGAAAAAAATAAAATCTTTAATTGCAGTGCTTTGATAAAAGTTTTGTAATATTGGAATACGAAGACATGAGCACCACATTTCAGGAATAGTTCTTTTCAATAAATATAAGGCCCTACAGTCCGACAAACAAACATTCTTCTGATACCCGGCATATGTCCTAGGACTATGTTTCAAACACGGCCAGTGTTCGCCCGTTGTAAGCCCACCTTTTATCGGGGAATTATTTTAATCTTAAGGTGTTCATTTTTTTACTATCATTTATAACTGTACATCCGATACTATATCAGATAACATCATCTCCAGATTTTGAGTAAAATTTCATTCCCCCCAAGAATTTTTTCTGGATCCGCCCCTGGTATTTAGACTTTTTTTTATTGATCATCTATGTTTTGGTAAAAAGAAAACATTTAGCTGAGTTGTTTTTTTAACACAACAGATTTGCTTATCAACTAGTCAGTTTTAAATTCGGTTAATTTAAAATTAGTTAAACTGAGCATTTCTACGCATAATAAAGCATTAATTAACACCATTCGGTATAAGACCTTAATCGCTTCCTCTAAATTTCACTTTACACTATAAAAGGTAGATTAATAATGGCATGGCTTTATATTTCCTTACTGAAATCCGCCCATTAAATCTCACACAATTGCCCAATCTTTCAAAGGTAAATAAATTAAAATATTTCAGACTCTCAACTGAACTTTCAACAGATTTACGTAACCCAGCGCGGTTCAGACCCACTAAACTTTACTTAATCATGCATAATCATTCGTGCAATTCTGCGCGCTGCCTCTACGCTTGAGTATTTTTCCACCGTGCCCTAAATACTTAGCTTTCTAAGCCAGTGCTTAATTGTTAGGCTATACAGAGCGTCTCAATTGTCTTGTCTTCACTAACTAAGTGTGATTCATTCCAGATCAGATTCGATAAAAGGCAACAAACTGCCACAGAAATTAGCGTCAAACTATTAACGATTTTGAGCAGAAGTGCTAACTGGCCCCTGGCCCGGTGCTTGGTTCATTCTAGGTTCTTTGTGTCGTGTTACTAATGCGGCACGACAGTTGTGAATCTAGCAACTGCCGTTCTCTGGAGCTCTGAACGTGATATCCAAGAGCTTGGAATAAGGCTTCGAATCGAATCTACCTCACATTAGGCTGTAAACGTTCTACCAATTATAGGCCCTTTACCTTAGTGCATTCACTGATCAGCTGCACGTACGAGTATGCTCATGAGAGTCCAATCCTCGCAGCCATTTCTTGTGTGGGGGTCAACAATCTTTTCTCGGATTTCTTTTAAATTCAAGAGCGGCTTGCACCGCCTCGTGGACATGCGCTGGCAATGGATACTTAATCACGGCTTCTTGGCTGGCCAACAACGAGCACTGGTTGAACATAAAAATGCAAGGAAATCACTATTTGAAAGTGGAAGTGATATGCACTTGCATTAGAAATGGCAGTAGCCAGCCAGCCAGCACAATACCGCAGGTAAATCGCCTCCAGTTACCTTTTTTATGTAGTGAAACCCATTAACCGGTTGCATAGTAGGCAAGCGGAGCTCTTCTTTGCCTTTTGGCATTCATATAGCGTGCCATGCGGGATCGTCTTGCGGATGGATGACAACTTTGCTAGCGCTGGCTAGGAAATTCATTTGCGCTATACGCATTGCTAATTATCGTAAATTTTATGTTATTTTTCTTAAAAGAAGTAATTAAAAAGCGGCAAACTTAGGTGAAACCAGTTTATGGTGATTTATCATTCAGTGCAATGCACACCTGAATACTCTGTAATGACTTCCGTGTTTCATACGAGTTAATACTGTTTTGCTGTTTTATATTCAACACAAAAAGATATTTAAGAATCTCCAATGTTTTTGTTATTAATTGGCAAAAACCCGCATTACAGCGTAATTAGTTTTACGCATCTTACCTTCGATTTCATTATGCAATGTTTAATAAGGTTTTTGTAGTAGTTTTGTACGTTTGGTACATGACTAGGTGGAAAAAATGTAACTGAAAAGGATGCTTCATAGCATAGGCGTTTCAGGCTATTTTGAGGTTCCCGCCATAAAAATTATGCCAGGTTACATTATGTTCAAAAATCTTTCTACAAATTGCAAATCTGCTCTCTTTAAGCCCTGTGCGGAGGTTCTCCAGTCTCCAATGAAAACACTTTTTCAAAAATGCTTGGATAAAGGGTATTCCCTACTCTTTGGAAGAATTCGTTCATAATTCCTATTCACAAAAGTGGTAGCAAGAACGAAATAACGAATTATAAACCAGTTGCGAAGTTGTCTATTATACCGAAACTTTTTGAATCAATTTATCTATTCTGCAATCGCTTCTATCTGCAGGAGGATGGGCTCAACGGATCAACATGGTTTTATTGCAGCTTCCTGAGTTTACTTCTCATGCTGTAGAAGGCTTCGTTTCTTGTTGTCAAACTGATAGTGTTTACACTGATTTTAGTAAGGCATTTGACAAGCTCTCCCATTCCATTATAATTCTCAAATTAAGAATGTTAGCCTTTTCGCGAGCCCTTCTAGTATGGTTCCAGTATTACTTAGCTGACAGGACCTACCAAGTTCTTTTTCGTGGATCCAAATCAGTACCCATTGAAGCGTCATTCGCTGTCCCTCAAAGAAGTAATTTTAGCCCTCTTCTCTTTAACTTATCAGTTGATGACGTTGTTCCCTTGCTAAGACACTGTAGAGTATTGCTTTACGCTGATGACATCCGTACTGTCACATAAAGAGTATTGAGGATTGCAAACTTTTGCAAGTTGACTTTGTCACCTTATACTCTTTTACTCATCTTCCTTGGAAAAACCCATTAGTTCTTCCACCATATGAATCCCGGCAAACTAGGTTCTCAATACTCAACTTAAGCTCTCTTCACAAGCGTCATGAGGTGGCGGATGTTGTATTTGTTCATCAGCTCTTTAATGGCAAGATTGACTCGTGTTTTCTAGGCCGCCTGCGCCGTTTAGAGAGAGTCGTTATAATCTGAGAGGACCACCTCTTTTACAAATCATCTCCTCTAACACGAATTACGGGAGATTTGAACCTGTAATCGCATGTTCATTAACGTGAACCACAATATTAATGTCTTTAGCGTGAGTATTAGTAAAGATGTCCTTAAAAGGAGTCTTTTTAATCTCATGTGACCGCATATGTCTCTTTTTGCTTGTTGTCTTTTTGCTAGCGGACTCTGTTTTGGGCGACAGCTCTCAGCACTTCCAGTTGTTGCGGCCTCTGCTAATAGGGTTCTCCTCCACGTTGTTCTAAGTCTTCCGACTAGACGTATTCCTCGCGAATTTCAATCAAGGGGCTGTTTGGCTGGATTCTCGTTTTCAAGTCGCAAGGTGGTGGCCAATCCAATTTCATTTCCTTCTCCTGCTTTAGTCTATCCTTTCTTGGCCGACACGGCACCATAGATCTTCATTTGAAATTCTATCTTATGATTTTTAGTATACGACGTAGGCATATGTTGATGAAAACTTTATTGAATACTTCTTTAGCCACGACTGGCAGTTTTTGTCCTGGGGTAAAAACTAAAAACTCGCGTCACGCGCACTTTTGTTGCGCACCCTTTTCTGGGCACTTGTAGTCATGTAGCTGGATAGAGCATGACAACTTTTGGTCAAGCTCCAGCAACAGGCAGCAGAATATAATTCTACGGTGTGCCAAGCAAAATAACTGCGAGGGTGTGAGGGATAGTGTTTCAATGTTGTAACGCCAAACGCCGCTTACGCTGCTGTCGTCGACCTTGGTACGTCGTCTATGATACTCGTTAGCGTCCTACCCTTTTTTACATTTCCAAAGGTAGGTTGTTACCACATACTGGCTGTAGCAGCAAATTCATTCAAAATTATTTTTAAAACGTTTTTATTAGCTCGCTTTCTTGTCTGTCTGTTTGTCCGGTACAAATTTTGCAATAGATTTTTTGAATACTTCCGGTTATTCGATCACCCTATAATTTTGCACACAGCTTCAGCTACGATGACAATGCAATATGGTATACCCAATATACCGTTAGACCCATGCGGGCCCTCACAGGAGGGCGGATTAAAATATTTTTCACAACCCTTTGACATGGGTACCAAATTAAAGGGTATGATAAGTAGAATACAATAAGCAATATAGTATACCTAATATACCGTTAGATCGATGGCGGACATCTCAAGAGGGCAGATTACCGCTTTCTTCACAACCTTTCGACATGGGTATCAAGTGAAAGGGTATCATAAGTAGAATGCAATGGGCTATGTCGTTAGGTCCATGGCGGCCACCTCAAGAGGACGGGTTACCATTTTCTTCAGAGCCCCTTCGGCATGGGTATCAAATGAAAGGGTATGATATGTAGAACACCATAAGCAATATAGTATACTCAATATATCGTTAGGTTCATGGCGGCTATCTCAAGAGGACGGAGTACCGTTTTCTTTGGAACAACTGGTTGACGATCTGCTTCTACTTACCCAAGAAAAGATTTGCAGCTTTTGAAGAATTTAAACGATTATAAAAGTGTCAATAACGAAATTTCAAAGTGTGTAATGAAAAATTTGTCTCCGGCATTTGTTTTAGTTATCAGAGGAAGTGGCTGCAGTTGCATTTTTTGATGACAAAGTTCCTGTAGACAAGGCAACAAAAATGAAGAAAAATCATTGAAGAAGCCCCAAATAGAGTAGATGTCATTCCTAATATATTGAATTTATACTTAGCGGTAGTGACCCCTAAACATATGTCTAAAAAACCCAAAAAATTACAGTAATCCTTTTTTATCTAGTAGAACAAAGTAACAGGGTGCCCCAAAGAAAATTAAGAAAAACATTTTTAAGGACCACCCTAATACTCAATATATCTTTAGGTCCATGGCGGCCATCTAAAGAGCTCGGATTCCGCTTTCGTCACAACTTCTTCGATATCATTAAATAAAAGGGTATCATAACACCTTTATGTACATACGTATGTATGTATGAATAGTCGAAAATGTGAATAAAAGATTCGAGAAATATGAACTCAGACAAATCTCTTCTCAATTCTGATATAATACTTCTTTGTTATTTAGGCCATGTGATCATACGAAAACTATATTATAAACAAAACGAAATAAATGATATCATGAGAAAGTGGCACTGCAGACTTCTAAACGACTTCTGTAAACTATGATCTTCTTAGTGAAATTTCCTGCATAGTATAAATTGAAATTTTTCCATTTAATAGACAGTGAAATTAGTCTCTTCCACACCTTTGACAATAAAAACATTTCAAATAACACTATTCCCGTTAGGCTCTCTGCTACCTTTTCTCCTATTAGACCTGAACTTGAATCTTGCCTTTCTTCGCGAAAGGGAAAGTCTTTCATATTAAAGATATCATATATACCAACACTCACTGAGCATGTCTCGTTAGTTACAGTCGAGAGTACGTGGATGGGGAATCTCTTAATTCCACGCGCACCGACGACGACGGTGTCGCATTATCTTTCACTGATATCCTAACCCGTTTGATCAGTTATTTATCCACTCTCGATAGCTTTCAGCCCAGTTTGTGTTACCTGCTCCAGTTTCGATAGTCTCCTCAGGTTACAGGTTGTACCACAAGTCCGCAATTACCATAGCTACTGGAACCTATTACATATATGGGGATCCCAATGCAGTTGGCATACACCTCAAAGTTGGACACACGAGACTGGTTACGGTGCTGGGGAAAACCAGATGGCGACAGGCCCCGGCTTGACTTTTCCCAATCTTTCTAATTTATTGGTTTTCCTTGATTAGAAAGAAAATATTTTACCACTTCGAAAGTGGCCAAAGTGGAAGGTGAATGAATGCAGATTTTTCTTGTCAACACGGGAAAGTGAAAACCCATTCATGGAAATTCTGCCACATTGACAAAGTACGTTTACCTTGGGTGTGAATGCCGAGCTGGAGGTTTGTTGGGACTTTTTGTGGTTTATGCTGTGAACACCAAGGAGACAACTTTACAATGATTCAGTAGTAGTATGATTGAGATTGCACCAAATAAGCGTGAAATTTAAGAAATCAGTTCATGAGTAAACGATCCTTTATAATTGATTCGTAATTGAAATGTGTTGTATATATTATTATTTACAAAGTTAGCTAAGAAGAAAAAATGTGCAACATTGTAATAAGTAGCACACAACGAGCTCCATGGATGTTTTCTCTTGCTTTCTTTAAGCTCACGAGGTTTGCAGCCGCTTTAACAATTTTATGTAGTGCTTTGTTATTTATAATGTTTGAAACGACCCAATTAAAACAAAAACGACATCTTCTAAGGCGAACAAAACAATAAAATATTTAAAACTTGACTTGTATTCTACTAAAAAAATGTAAATAAAGCTCGGGAAGCTCCTGTGGGTAGGGCATCTAGCTCGTATGAGCGAAGATAAGCCTGCTCAGAAAGATCTCTGCGGTAAGACCTATGGGGTGTGACCGCGAAGGAGACTCAACCCAGCTGGAAGGATGGCGTAGGCCAGGACGCTCAGAGCGTAGGGATGCCAAACTGGATGACATCGGCTCAGACATCGGAACCCGGTTGTAGAGCCGTTTAAGAAGAAGAAGAGGTACTGGGTTTCACAGGTACTACGGCATGCTTTTTAGTAGAGTGCACCTTACTGTTGCCTATGTATGCCGCGTTTTCCGCTTCTTCTGCGAGCTCATTTATCTGCTACCTTTTTACCTCCAGGTGTAATTGGGAGTATTCCCAGTCAAGTTGGTGACGCCTTACCTGGTCGCTTGTAGAGTTCGCGTTATTTTTGAGGGCCTTTCTGCGTTCTATTTTTTACCAGGTTGTTTCCGAGATCCATTGTTGCTGGTTTCTTTGGACATAACTGATGCTCGTTTTGCAGCCGTCAGTATAGTACTTTGTAGTACTCCACAGCCTCTACAATATTTGTGTCGTCAGAAACGATTTGCTGGTTTAATATTTGTTGCAGGTTTCCAGCAAATTCTCGCTTTTTAACGGTCTCCCGCAGAAGGTCTATTTTAAACCGTCTCTGTCGTCGGTTTTTAGCATCTCGTTGAGCGTTTCCGATTGCGGCGATTTTAAGGCGAATAGTTGCTACAACCAAATGGTGGTCGCTTCCAGTGTCTGCTCCCCTAAAACTCCTGACATCCTCCAGAATAGTTCTCCATCTGCGGCTGACGGTCATGTGACCTATATTATTTCTCGTTCTACCATCGGGCGATACCCAGGTCTCTTTGTGTATCTTCTTGTGGCAAAAGAAAGTTCCACGTATCATGAGTTGATGGGAGCTACAAAAGTCAACGAAAAACTCACCATTGTTATTGGTAACTTGGCTTAGGCTTTGATTTCCAATTGTGTGTTCAAGGCCGATGTTGTCATGGTCGATCTGTGCCTTTAAGTCACCCATTACTACAATTAGGTCTCCCCTTGAAATAGAGCGAAAAACCTCATTCAGTCGCATAAAGAACTCGTCTTTGATGTCATCTTCTGCGTCTTCAGTTGGAGCATAGCATTGGACTACCGTAGTACTTCTTAGTCTGGTACGCAGGTGCACGGTAATAATCTTATCAGAAACTGGTGACCAGTTAATGAGGCTGGAACATGCCTTCTTTGGTGAGTATTACGCCAACGCCATTCCTACTGTTTTCAGTTTCGTTTCTGCCAGAATATAAGAAGGACTGACCGTTTGGGCAGATATGTTCGCCTGCATCGGGCCATCAAGAGCGCGTTGAAAAACCTAAATATGGTCATATAGGGAAAAAAATCTAAAAAAGATAGCGTCTTTTTTTTCGGAATTTGGAATGGCGAACCTAACCTAAAAAATTCTGGAAACTAAAAAAAACGGTTTTTGGCGAATAAAAGAAAAACGTGACCTCGGATCGAAAAAAATCAAATTATAAAGTTGTAGCTATTCAAATTTTCTTTCGATTGATGTATATTGAGTTATAGGTTAGGGAACAAAATATAGAAAAAAATGGGAAAAACTGTCGAAAATCATGTTTTTTTAATTTGTTATTAACTTTTGTTTATCATCACTTACATATTTGTTATTTGGTACAAATATTGCTTCTTGCTAGCTGAAAAAACGGTGTTATTTTTGTTGCGAAATATTGAACAGTTTCCTTGAAATTTCACTTTTTGCAAAAAAAGGCGTTCTTGTAGAAACGCTCCTCTTGGTCCATGGATTTCGCTGGATCAACGTTCGAGAGCTTAAACTTTTCTTCAAACCTTGTACTATCATGTACAAGTAAAAAATAGGGGATTTTAAAAGCGTACAATTCTCAAAATGGCCCCAAAACCGTATTAATAATGAAAAAAACAGACTCAGAAAGTCAGTTTTTTCCACCAAACATAAGTTTTTTCCATTATTAATACATTATCTGTCTTATCTCAAACATCGGCATTTCTTATAACGTTTAGTCATTCATTCATTACACTGCGTTACAAATGAAAAAAAAAATTGAGTACCCTCTTAACTGCTAGCTGGAATAAATAGGTAATGAGTCATAGATTAAATGTTCCAAACATATGTGGTATCCATCACGTCTAGTTTTCGAGGTAGGTGGTCTAGTTACGAAGTACGGATTTTATTAGATTTCTTTTAAATAGTTCATTTATTAGGGGTTTTGACCTCTAACTAAATGTTAACTCACGAAATTTCTTTTAAAAAAATAGTTTTTAGTGAGAAAAATATGTTAAAAAAAAGTTTCGTAAAATTGGTTGTACGCCACCCCTAAAATAACCCCCTAAAAACAGAAAATTCGGTTTTTGGTTAATATCTCCTAAACGGCAGGTCCTACCACAAAATATTATTTACAAAGTTTGTAGATCATGCGATTATCTACAAAAAATGGTATTATGCATTTTCCCGTATGAATGACCGTTCATGAGATATCGCCGTTTTAAAGATTTGACATACTTATGTCCCCCTAATTCGCAACTTGTATAGGTAATCAGATGTTCGCTATATCCTCTGTTGGACCACGTTGCTAATATTTTCAGGGGTGATTCCTGGTTAGTTTTGGAGAAAAAAATTGCTCTAGAGAGGGGCTAACCCCACTATCCACTAAGATACAGGGTGTTTACGAAAGAAAAAAATTTATTTTTTTAATATTTACTTAAACTTGAATAACTCCTAGACTAAGTATCGTAGAGCAACAGAAGCTTGAGTGACTCCGTTTAAAAGATATGCAATTAAAAACTGTGATCAAAATCGCAATATTTTTCGTTTTTTTTTTAGAAAAATTCCAATATTTTAGCATTTTGGTCATATTTTGAACATAAATATCGTGTAAACGGAGTCACTCAAGATTCTGTTCTTAATATCATATAAAAGAATGCACAATTACCTAAAAGACGAACCCAATTACGTTGCTCTACGATACTTAGTCTAGGAGTTATTCAAGTTTAAGTAAATATTAAAAAAATAAATTTTTTTCTTTCGTAAACACCCTGTATCTTAGTGGATAGTGGGGTTAGCCCCTCTCTAGAGCAATTTTTTTCTCCAAAACTAACCAGGAATCACCCCTGAAAATATTAGCAACGTGGTCCAACAGAGGATATAGCGAACATCTGATTACCTATACAAGTTGCGAATTAGGGGGACATAAGTATGTCAAATCTTTAAAACGGCGATATCTCATGAACGGTCATTCATACGGGAAAATGCATAATACCATTTTTTGTAGATAATCGCATGATCTACAAACTTTGTAAATAATATTTTGTGGTAGGACCTGCCGTTTAGGAGATATTAACCAAAAACCGAATTTTCTGTTTTTAGGGGGTTATTTTAGGGGTGGAGTACAACCAATTTTACGAAACTTTTTTTTAACATATTTTTCTCACTAAAAACTATTTTTTTAAAAGAAATTTCGTGAGTTAACATTTAGTTAGAGGTCAAAACCCCTAATAAATGAACTATTTAAAAGAAATCTAATAAAATCCGTACTTCGTAACTAGACCACCTACCTCGAAAACTAGACGTGATGGATACCACATATGTTTGGAACATTTAATCTATGACTCATTACCTATTTATTCCAGCTAGCAGTTAAGAGGGTACCAAAATCGTGTAACGCAGTGTTATTATTACTTGCTACCGGTTAATGCTAATTTATAAGGAAAGTAGGACGTAAAATCGTAATAAAAATATTCAGAAAATCTGTCACTTTCATATTTTCGGGGCGCTGTAAAACCCGTCGTAGTGAACGAAATTAAAAATAGTATGAATGAAAATCAACATCATAGAAGAGATTCCGGAAGCGGAGATGCTATCGGACGGCATGCCCTATAAAATCTCAAAATTTAAGCAACCCTTTGTACATATACAGGAAAGGCTTACCTGGAGTTTTCCTAAAGTTTTGCCGGGCGGGCTAGTATGGTACACGGAAGGCTCTAAAACGGAGACAGGTGTAGGCGCCGGAATCTGGAGTGAAAGTCCCAGATTCAGCAAGGCTATAAGTCTAGGCACTCTGGCAACTGTCTTTCAAGCAGAGGTGTACGCTATTCTGGCATGCACTCATGAGAACTTAAGAAGGGCCTACCAAAATAAACGGATTTTTATCTTCTCTGATAGCCAAGCGGCAATTAGAGCGATAAGGTCCCGTAGGACCAAGTCGAAATTAGTTTGGAACTGCCAACGTGCTTTTCATGAGTTGGGCGTTCTCAATCAAATTACACTTGTCTGGGTCCCGGGTCACCGGGGCTTCGAAGGCAATGAAAGTGCGGATGCCCTGGCTAAACAGGGCTCTGATTTAGAATTCATTGGTCCAGAGCCGGCTATTGGGGCACCGTCCAGCTTGCTGCAAAGGGCCCTGACCGATCGGACTTTGATGAAACATATTGAACGCTGGAGGTCCGCGCCTGGACTGGCCAACTCTAAACGGTTCCTTCCAGTGCCGTCCCCTAAGACGGCCAAGGAATTATTACCGCGCAGTAGGAGTGATCTGAGGACACTTGTTGGCTTAATTACCGGACACTGTGCCCTAAATTACCACTTATGGAAGATAGGAAGGGCGGAGGACCCTACATGTAGGCTTTGCCTAGAAGAGGATGAGTCTGCCCTCCATGTTCTCTGTGAGTGCCCTGCAATAGCAAGGAGCAGGGTCTCTTTGTTCGAGAAGTCCCTGCTCGAACACTCAAGTGTAAGCGACAAACCACTAGGCAGACTGCTGAACTTGTTCAGGCGGTCTGGCCTACAAATATGAGGTGTAGGGGTTGTAGTACAATAGGCCAACTTAATGGCCGCAGTACCTTTGGACCTAATACCTCACACGGGGGGAAAAAAAGGAATGAAAATTATTCCTAATGAAACCCTCTAAAAAAAACTTGTTATTATTTTTTTTGTTAAAGTTGAAGGAAAAAAAGTTACAGCCTCTAAAAGAATATATTGTGACTAATTTTTGTGTTCTAAGGCTTATAACTTCTTAATTATTCATTTTACCACGAAATTTCTTACTAATAATTTAATTCTAAACAAAAAGTGTCCTTGCAAATTTTGTGTAAAATATACCGTTTCGGAGATATAGTGGAAAAACCATTTGCACACGTTTTCCAAGATGGCGGCCAAATAGTGGTGGGGGGGGGGGGGTTAGAATCCCGAAAACTCAAACTTAAGTTCACACTGACGACCCCAACACATCCCAAAAATAAAACCTTGTCCTGCATTTTTGCAATGTTACCATTTCCATGGACTAAAATAAGAGAATCCCGCTGATAAATCTCCAGTTGCATTTATTCAGAGGTTTGGCCCTTTTTTTGTATAAAGTGACTGGGCTATTCGCCCGTCTCCCGATAGCTCCTTCCGAAGAAGTACCTCAGGGGGCACCACGGAGAGGTGGGATTAGGACTCGCTAACAGGTCTGCTAGGTGTTCGTCTGCAGTCACGAGTTTTGACAGAAGTGACAAATCGGGTGCCACCACCTTCCGAGGTCTTTGTTTGCCGTTCTCCAATAACATTTTTATTTCTGTCGTCACTAATCGATGTCTTAATTTTATTGTTTAAAAAATCACATCTTTGACAAGTATATATCCGTGCCGACAAATATATTTCCGTGTGTAAATTAAAATCATCTAAAGTTACTCTCTGGACACTACTGACAAAGGGTATTGGATGAAAACTCTCGATACAATTTGAAATTGAGGAAGGAACCATTCTTACTCCACTAAAAATATCGTCCATGGAAAACAGTTTTGCACTCTCTACTCTAATCTTATCATTAAAAAAGTATAGCTGTTGCCGAGCTGTCTTTGTTTGGATTTTAAACCCATAATTTCTACAAAATTTCATTCTTCTTACTTTTTTTATCTAGTTTTTTAATACTTCTATAAGAAAGTACCCAAAGCAATAAGATTTCTCTTTGAACAATTTGATCATCCAAAAATTTTCTAAATTCGAAAAAAAAATCTCCAGACTAATTAAAAATAATATCAACCACACCTTTCTAATTACACCTACCTGATAAAAGTATGTCAGTGCTGACTATATTTTTACCTATATACTTTCCAAATGTTTTTTTTGTCCCCGGCTCATACTCACACCACTTTCATTGCACCCTAATTATCTGAAATATTTCCTTCTTGAAAATCAATTTTATCTGAAAAAAAAAACGCCGTCATTTTGCAACCGGCTTAAATTACAATAAAAATTACTCAAAACTACCGGCAATTCTCTCTCTCCACCGGGGCACGGTAAGTATCTTATTTTGCTCGTTGAATCGTTGCCCTTTCTCTGCGCCGCCATTCTTTTTTTTGTTACCTGTGCTAATCAACAATCGTGTGACTCAGACGACAAACACGAAATTGCGGACTTTTGATTGTTTTCAGCAAATGACACAGAAAAGAGTGTACGAATTCAGTGGAAAAAATGTGAAATAGTGTCGTTTGCGGAAACAACAATGTCTTAGGTAAACAAGTGGAGTTTTTGGAGATTAGTTTAAATAATAGCTTAGAGCGGTGCACAGCGCGCAAGCGTACTATCTCTTGCACCTATAATAGGTGACCAGTATCCCAGAAAGAACCGAGACCCTTCAAATGCAGAACTGCAAGAGTTTCTTTCTCAAGATTTTCACAGATGATAATGAGAGTTTCTGCAACGCGCTGTCACCGCCTACAACACAACGAAACTTTTCATTTCGGAATGTTTCACAAGATTTTTATTGCTGCATGGCACCTGGCCTAATCAAGACGAGAATTGCTCACAGACTCGACAAAGATAGACATGAACTGCAAGCGGATGGATGGGATTCGCTGGGGGCCCAGGTATTATTATATTATACATTGTGATGCATTCGTTTCGTTCTTCGAAATGATGACCAACAAAACAGCGTGGGACGTCGATGGTAATCCCTCACCGACAGCACAGCACCTATGATGTCATCTTCTGCCGAAGAAAACGGCGCCTTTTTGGGTGTGCTTTCGTCAATTTCGTGTATTTTTGAGACTTGAGATTTCACTTTAGAAACGAGAGTTTCACTCAAAATGTGGGCAATCATTTAGTAGTGATAGCTGCTCGTTTTGAGACTAATCCTACTTGCGAACTAATTACAACCTCAAAAACGTGCAATTAAAATATTTTATCTAATTAGTTTCTATGCTAATGAAGCTGCTTTCCGGTAAAGACTACTGTGAAAAGGGCGATTAAATGTTATTAAAAGTCCGTTAAGTAAATCTATTAAAACTGCGTTAACTGAGCAAACGGTTAGGATCGACCTGAAGGAATTTATTAATTTCCTGTAGTCGAGCTTCGTTAAATTATGATAGAAAATTGTGCCAGAGGTAGGCTATGGATCTGTCTACCTGGATTTGTGGATAGTGTCCTTGAGCCAGTCTAGACATGGCCATTCTTCGATATCGTAATATTTAAATTAGATGCATCTGTTTCATTTAGTTTCGCGCGAAAACTTAATTAAGATAGTAGAATAAATAATTAGATTGAATTAATTGAGGCTTATCCCATCACTAAAAGGTTGACACGAAAAAAAACATTTCTGACTTCAGATTTTTTAGCGAGATCTTATTTTAAAAATTATATTTATGTGGAGGATTTTATCTACCTGCCAAACAATCTCCTTGGATAATAACATACCTATGCAGTTTCTGGTAGCTGTTCCAATTCCAAAGATAAGGTTATCACAATTAATTAATTAAAAATGCTTCCAAAAAAAGACTCATAGAAAAAATATCAGCACCTCCAATATGAATGAACAAACAAATTAGTGTCAAATATTTAACACTAGTAGAATATAATTATAGATTACTATTTCGCAACCTTGGGCGAAAAAGTGACGGTCGTTGAATAGTTCTACGAGTTCATCTACAATAAGGTACCACAGAAATGGGGATAAAACTCCTCCCTGTGGATAACCTTTTCTGATAGTGCCGTCCAGAGACTCTTCCACATGAGAAACCATTAGTTTGCGAGTTCTTAGCATAGACTCGATCCAGTAGCAGAAAGTGCTACTAAGACTTCGTCTACTTATAGCGCTGGTTATAGTATCAAAGGACGTATTGTCTGGTGTTGGGTAGGACACGATTTTAAAAGGAGTTTGTAAGAAGTGCCTCTTTTTTCTTTTGAGCCAGTACAATGTTATACTTCAAATGAGGCGAGGTGCTATTGTAATGCCAAAATGACAAAAACAAGCAAATGAAAAAAAAAAAAAACAAAAAACAAAATAATGAGGAGCTTTTTTACAAGGTTAATTATAATATGCATTAAACGGCCTACGAGTATGTAGGGGAGGATTGTCATATTACTTGAGAGTACAAAAACACATAGCCGACTTGCATCAAGTTATTGAAAACAATTACTTAATTAATTTGACTCTTGATTTCCTGAATTTAAAAAAGCTAATAATAAAGATCCGGTATAAATAAAAGTTTCTACTAAAAAATAAATAAATAGAGAATAGCCCCACAGTGTTCTAAATTGATTTCATGCAATAAAGATAGTTAGAATAATAAAAACTGTAAGTTACATAAGTGAAATATATTTAATACTAGCAAAAACCCGCGTGCGTCGCAACGCCTTTTAATAAAACAAAATTATGTGTGCATAGTCCGGAATAAGAAAAGGGTATAATGAAACAAAGAACAAATCTGCAAGACATGATTTTGGATATATAAAAAATTTTAGAGTTGACTATAAAAATTCCCTACACCTTTTTTTAAAATTCGAGGTTAATCATCGGACAACTTTTATACTACGTGCACAACAGATTTCTAGCCAATTTTATTCAGAATATGTCTTGTGCGCGTAGATTTTGACGTTCTCAGATAATTGGCACCCTGAACTTGCCCCATGGCGAACATGGCTTGAGACGAAGATTGCCAACATTTTAAGACGATACTGCTGATTTGATCCTAAAAAGGACAGTTGCTGCTTCCCGTTTTCGTATTTCGTCGTTTCCGGTCATAGCGCCCGCACCGCACTGGTTAAAAATCCACTGTAACGCTTGTTTATAAACGATGTTAGATATTTCACTTGTAAGTATTACAATCTTTGTGGCATTACTGAGTTGAGTCGATTTAGTTGAGTTGATATTTTCGAAATCGTCATAAATGTCGCTCATCACAATATCCTCGTCTATTACGAACTTTCAAACAACATCCTGCAGCTCACTGTCATCATTCTCATTAATATCAGAACATTTTCTATTGTATATCCTTTGTTGAGGAGAATAGTACTGAATTCTGAGTTTTCCGATTGCGCTCCCATCTTTTGCTTTAAATGACGTTTTCCAATATGTCTCTAATTGAGTGATTATTTCAGACATGCATCAATATCATCGGCCCACATATTTGTCCGGACAGCCGGCAACATTTGCCCGGAATCTACTATGTCAATAAAACAGTTACTCCCCAAAATAATTGGTTTTTACATGTAAGATGTATCGCGGTGTTCTGTTAATAGATACTTTATTTGCCTTAGTACACTCATCGCATTCCCAGACAGTCATCATGCAGTCTTGTAAAACTTTAGATTTTTTCCACGCAGGTTTTTAGATTTGTTCTACGCAGGATTTTCCATATAATCTTCTTCGATCGGTATCTTAAGCATAGAATGAGCTGTTCTTCCTGATGTGAGTAAAGTTTCCAAAAACTGTGCTACTGTCCTGATCTCATATTGGCCAAATAGCCTACCTTTCGAAATGTTAAAAAGCGTGGGACTTTACCTATATTCTTATTTTATTATTACTGCAACTTTTCGCTAGCGCCCCATATATTATATACTGGCTTGAGCAAAGAAGGTTTCATTCAACATAATTTTTTACTTTTTAGTTCATTTTCAAACAAAAGCATATTTTTGAGTTTTTTAAACTATATTTTTAGTTTTCTACCTTTTAATTTATTATATGTTATATGGTTATTTTGTGGTGACCGATATTTAAAATGAGGTCACCCAGCTTACTGTACTCTACTCATCATACACTTTTATTTGGTATCCATACCGAGAGCGTTGTAAAAAAATGTAGTCCGCCATTTTGTGTTGGCTGCCATTTTAAATTTGGAATTACGCCACCCAGCTAATAGTATTCTACTTGTCATATCCTTTCATTTGATACCCATGCCGATCGTGACGTAAATAAAAAAGTAATCCGCCATCTGTATTTGCCCGCCATTTTGTTCCGGCCGCCATTTTGAATTTGGAATGACACCAAATAGGTAATTATATTATACTTATCATTCCCTTTCATTTGATACCCATGTCGGCGGTCAGCGAGCACAATTGCGAAATTCGGCCGCCATCTTGAAACGGCCATGTTGATTTTTTTCTAAAATTGTCAGATTGCATTGTCACTTGAACTGTGCATGTGTGCAAAATTTGAAGCTGATCGGTTATATGCAAGTGGGTCAAAAACAATTTTCAAGATTTGTCTACATACATACATCCATACATACATACAGGTAGAGCTAATATATAGTACATATAAATAGCCTAAAACATGCCCGCCAAAATACTGAATCTTCCAGTGAAAGTCCCATCCCAATCGGATTAGCTGTTTCCGAGATTAGCCCGAACAAACAGACAGACAGACATACAGACATACAGACATACAGCCATACAGACATACAGACACACAGCCATATAGACAGACAAAAATTTTAAAAATGCGTGATTTCGGTTTAAAATCATGTAAATAACCATATAAAATTAAAAAAACACAATTATTTTGAAATCACAGACAGACACTCCAATTAAGCCCTGGACAGACATGTGATTTCGATATCATAATATTGAGATCACGATATCAAAATAAACCAAGTAGTGACAGACATAATATTATGATATCTGTGGCAGTTGTATTTTTGACAGTTGGAATTTAAATTTCTAAGGAGAACCTGAAACTGGTTCGTATTCTACTTTAATAAATAGTTACTATAGTAACTATACAAAACTAAACAAATATAAAAATTTTAAAGGTAACTTGATATTTCAAAAGAGCAAAAGTTTGAGTTTTTATAATTTCCGCTAGCGAAAAATAGCGCTGCTCTCACTAGAAATTACTCATATCATGTTAATATTATGAAAATCAGCTGTGTTTCGATATTACGTTAATATCATGTTGTTGCGTTTTGATATTATGATATGGGGGTGACAGACATATCCGAATATTATAATATTAGGAATATTATGATATCGAAATCACATGTCTGTCCAGGGCTTTATATTTATATAGAAAAGGCTAAGAGAGCATTAAAAATTATTTAACATAACGAAGAATTATTTTAATTAATCAAGTTCAAATTGTTACACAATATAAGAAATCGATGGCTCCACAATGTTATTTTGCAATCCCACCTCGCCTAATTTCAAGTTGGATATTTTGCTGCCGCAAAAGAAGTAAAAAATGCCTCTCCAATACAAAATTTTCCTCTCTCAAAAAATGTAATGTCCCTCCATTTCAAAACTTCACTCCCTCAAAAAATATCTCTCCAGTACAAAATTACCCCCTCGAAAAATGTAAGAAATGTCTCTCCCGGACAAAATTGCACTCCTTCAGAAAATGTAAGAAATGTCTCTCCAATACGTGTTTACAATCTCACCTCGCATAATCTCAAGTTGGTTATCTTACTGCCGCAAAAAAGTAAGAAATGTCTCTCCTCTCCAGTTCCTGTCTACAATCTCGCCTCGTCGCAGTTAAATTTGGGTATTTTACTGCCGCAAAAAAAGTATTAAATGTATTTCCACTACGTAGTTTACAATCACACCTCGCTTTATTTATCTTAATACACGCTCCTATACCAGTTGGACATTATTTTTGAGCCAAGACATTTAAAAAAATTGAGGCCTCGTACAATTTACCATCGTGTAAGGGACAAATGCACTGCCTCGTGTAAGTTCGGCTCAAGTCTACATAGTATTGTCGAAGACTCCTTCGATATCGAGGAAGGCCGTCAGCGCAACTATTTTGTTTAGTGCTGAGCCTTCCTTGGCAAAATAAACTAGTTGGGATGTGAGTTTGACCGCTTCGATCCACACGATTAACTTCCCAGTATGATGAACGAAGATGGAATAAAGTGACTTCTTGAAAAATAGTAAATACGTTTAGTACTATTGGGAAATTGACTAGTATCAAAACTGGTGACAAAGTAATCCTGAGAGAATAGTGGTAAATCCACAATGTTTTTCTAGAGAATTTGTTTTCCTGAACGTTAGCAAGTAAACATTTCCTTCGTACTTCGTTCGCTACACTAAAGCGGGTGTTCGAATTCGTATTGAGTGTGTTGAAGTGCCGTTGATAAACTGGGAAGAGAATGACTTCATTTGGAAATTCCAAATGTTTCCGGAGATATTAGCAAAACTAATCAATGTAAAGTACTTGTCAGACTTTACCAAAAAAGGAAAAATTTTGTGGTAGCTACTGGAAATCCCGGAATGAACTGCAATATCCTGAAACTGTATCGCGCGTAGAAAACAATTCCCCGTCAAAAAGTGCTGATCCAAGGTTGGAAAAATTCGTGATGTTTGTAAAGGGTAACGAAATTTTTGCTTTTTAAAGGTTGTCGGATTTTGACAAGTGATGTTTTGTTGGAAGGCTATCGCGGTGCGGAACCCAAAAAAGATCACTTTGTTTAGAACGGTTCGCATTCCATCGAGTTTATTAGATATTAGCGGAACTTATCAATTTAAGGTCTTTCTGACACTTATCTGAAGTTTTTCCATTTAAACAAAAAAAGGCCCGACCGAATGTCATGAAATTTTTTTCAGGTAATTTTTTTGCTAATATTCATTTTTCGGCACCTCAAAGAAGTCGACATAGTTTTTGGTTCGCGCGGTATCGTGCAGGAAAAAATGACCACATACGTACGCGCATACACACTCACACACATACTTCCTTCCAAATTTTTGCTTAAAATGCCCTTGGAACCTTGAAAAATGAAGATACGTTGAAAATTTCGATTTCGATTTTCGGACCAATTGCAATAACTTCCCTATACGGGGAAGTTAAAAAATTAACTTTCAGAATAAACGCCTTAAATGTTGAACTTAAAATACTATTTTTTATAAAAAATCTGCAATACGAAGCGTGAAATATTAAAAAACACAATTAATTAATTATTTTTGTTCGTAGCCAACCAACTCCAACCAATCAATTATAATCAAAGGGTGCCAAACTCGAGGTGTTAAAGACGAAAATCGCTACAATAATCTCGAACTCGGGAATTATGCACCTTAAAATTTTATTGTCCGTCAAATTCTTATGAATATATGCGAATCCATAGTCTACTCTCTTAATTAATGGGAAATAACTTATTTCATTTAACTAACTCAAGTGAAAGTTACATTTTGTTAATTTCATTTTCGTTTTTTAGAAGAAGAAAAATATTCTGACCTTGCCATGGCAGAATGAAGAATGGTAGCACTTTTGTCGCCACGATGTTATACTTGGGTTAACCTTTAACCGGAAGAGTTATTATTAGTTCGGTTATGGTCGGTTTTTCAGCAGTGGTTCTTACATTTTTGGTAGTATGAATTACTTAGTGCAGGTGCAGACCAGTAGTTGCTTATTGACCAGTCGGTACCCCATGTATTATATTGCCGCAACAAGATCACATCTTTTTGAAAGTCACTCAGTGAACTTTTTATTCCTTCCTAAGCTATATTTTTTTGTAGAGTGCGGGGACTTTAAGCGTGCAATCATCTACTCAAGTGAACAAATAAAGATATTCAAGTTCTAGTGAAATTCAAGTGGAAGTCACCAACGCTTACTTTAAAAACAAAAACTGACAGATGTCAAGCAAGTTTTCTAACCCCTTTTATCACCTTGTTCCAGGAGGTACAATACCCCAACGACGTCGTTTGCCGCTTTTCGCGATGGCTGTGTCTCCGGCTTCAGGCACGGATGGTTGTAACTGAGGTCATCTAGTGAAAATATTATCCAAAAATTGTTTGTGTGACTTTTGTAATATCAGTGGGCCCCATTTGATTTTTGTTGTTGTATACCATTTGGTCCTTTAAGCTTCTCCATTTATCTGTTTTTTCTGCCTCAGTCAGGATGGTCACAAACTAGGGAAAATAATTTCTCTTTCGTAAGCTTGCCGGTATGGTATGACCGTCGATGGACACGCTTCAAGGTAAACCTAACTTGCAGGTTGAAGTTCCTCAATCCTATAGAAACCCAAGAAGGACTGACTGGAAGAAGATCGGTCGGTCCTGAGAGCTAAACTCTCTAGAAAGTGCCCACATCAAAGCATAGACCTTATAGATCGATGATACTTTCGGAAATGCTATCCGGTGGGCGTATAAGATATCCTGCCCAATAAGGAGGAGCAAAAAAACCTTTCCCCAGTGGTGGAGTGTACGAGGTGTGTCAATTAAGTAATGAGACTTCGACCTCGACCACGAACACACGTTTACTCAACACGACAGAGCAGGCGAACTAAACAAGCTATGTAGAGCGATGGCAAATATATCAATGGAGAGGGGAAGGATGCCGAGAGAAGGGAAAGGGAATTTCAAGGTCGCAGGGTTACCACAATCGCGGCAATATAATCAGTCTCATTACTTAATTGTCACACCTCGTAGATCTCTCGAAACTGAGGAAGTTAACAAGAGAGACCTTCAATAGCTGTTACAAACAAGGCCTTTGGCAGCCCTACAAAGA
This sequence comes from Thereva unica, assembly GCA_949987705.1. Classification (NCBI taxonomy): domain Eukaryota; kingdom Metazoa; phylum Arthropoda; class Insecta; order Diptera; family Therevidae; genus Thereva; species Thereva unica. The sequence continues at coordinate 51,713,224 of OX465283.1, forward strand.
CCGCCTAAAACTGTACAAGAAAGCCAATGCCTCAGCCAAGAGGGCAGGGGTATTACCAATCAATAGAGCCTAGGAGACTAGGCCAGATTATGCAAGATCCTGTCCAAAGCACACTCCAGTCCGTCCTTTATAAAAAAGGCGAACGGAGCTTAGACAGAATCTTAGGCCGAGTCTATTCCCACCTTCAATTTCCCCAGTTTCGAGGGGCATACTCTCACCTTATCGAGTGAAATCGCTGGATCCTAAACTCTACTAGAAGACGAACATCGACGTAAGGGTAAAGAAAGCCTTTGGCAAAAGATGGGGTCTCAAGCAAAAGAAGGTCCTGTGGATGTACACAGCTGTGATACGCCTAATTCTCACGGGTGGGTCCTTAGTATGGTTCCCAGAGCTGAGCAGAGCTTATAACGTCATAAAATTGGGAAGGGTCTAGAGAGCGGCAACAGTAAGGGGAATAGTGGTCATGAGGATGTGCCCCAGGGAAGTTCTTGATGTTCTTTGTACCAGCTCCCCCGACCTTCACAGTAAACATCTAGCCTCGTGTAGTGCCCTCAGACTGAGGGAATCTGGGGCTTGGGCCTCCAAACCCTACGGACATAGCAAAATTTTGAATTTGTTACCTGAGAGTATAGTCGCTATAACTACAGGCTACCTTCTCCCTACATCGGCCTTTAGAAAATACTTCTCCGTTGAACACATTGGCATGAAAGGCTCTATTAGCCAGTAGTATTCGTCCAGTTATTTCTTCTTTTTCTTCGTTTCTTTTTGTGATTGTAGACCCAAGGTAGACTGTTTTATCGACTACTTCTAGATTGTGTTCATCGATAGTTATATTTCTTCCTATTCTTAATCTTCCAGCTCTGGATTGTTGCATCAACCTTGTTTCTCCTCATTGATGTTCACGCCTATGTCCTTTGCCGCCTATTTTATTTCGACATAAGCTTCTTTTGTTGCCAAAAAGGATCTTCCCACGATGTTCACATCGTCCGCATATTCAAGTAATTGTACAGACTGGGTTGATGCACTTCTGGACTGACGTTTTCCTTCCATTCTAGGGCGAGGCTGAAGAGCATTTGAGCCATCCCATCCGCTTCACTAAGTCCTTGTCGAGCTTCCAACTCTTCTGTTACACTTGGATTTTTACCTTCGCCAGTGAGCTATTCGTTGCGCATTTAATTAGTAGTATGAGCTTTGAGGGGACTCCTAGGTCCGATAAGATCTTGTATAGCCTCTTTCTGTTTATAGAGTCATATGCCTGTTGAAAGTCGACAAATTTCTGGTATACATCTACATTCCTTTCGCAGGTTTTCTCCAGAATTTGCTTTAAGGTTAGCAGTTGGTCCGATGTTGACTTGTTTGTCCTAGAACCAGCTTGATATTATTCTATAAGGCCTTCCGCTAAAGGCTATAGCTTTTGTTTCACAAGGTTATAGGCTCCCGTCTACATATGTTCATGCATATGTCCGTTCTTGGCTGAAACTTATTGCTGATCTGGCGAGTTCCTTTGTACGCTTGTCTGATTCTCACTTCATTCCTGATCTGTAGGTTTTGTACGACAGCATTCTGGTAGGCATCTCTTATTTCTTCCAGTTTTGGCTTATCTATATCGAATTTTGGTTGAGTGTGCCCTCTATGCGTTTTAGTTGCTATCCGGCTTCTCAATTTCACCTTGACTAGATAGTGGTCCAAGCCACACCATGCTCCTCTCATTGTTCTTACATCCAGCATACTGGGCCTCGCTCCTCTCAATTAGTACGTCATCTTATGAATATTTTTGTGTGGGAACATTGTCGAACTTACTACCATTGGCTATCGGAAGCGTTGTGTAGGCTATGCGCTCCTATGACTCCTAGGAGCTCTTCTTCTTTTCCTACTTTAGCGTTCATGTCTCCAAGCACCATTTTAATATCGTTTGAGGGTATTAAACTGATTGTGTTCGTTTAGCTCTTGGTAGAATTCCTCTTTCTCCTCATCCGTCTTGTCTTCTGTGGGCGCGTGGACGTTTACGAGACTAATATTATGTAGTCTTGTTTTGATGCGAAGCGTACATATTCTATTACTTACTGGCTTGAAGTTTAGAGTCAGTGATTTCATTTTATTTTCCACGATGAAGGCAACTCCGAACTCTCTTCTTCGCTATGTCGTATTTTTTCAGTAATAAAAAAAGCGAACGCAGAGCGCCCGTCCTGTTGAGCGTTCTGACGTTCCAAGTTGCAAAATCGAATTCCATGTTCCGTTGCCTGGGTCGTTGCCGTTGAGTCCGTCCTGTCCCAGACCTGCCTTAAGGATTCGCGACGGTTGAGTTTTTAAGGTGGAAGGCTGTCAGCATGTCGCCCAACCCCCAACCTGGAGGACCAGTCCGGTATTTGTTCCACTCTCGCCTTTCATCCTCCTTCGTCTGTAACTCTTGTATGAGCAAGAGCATCTAGGAGTCACCCGATGTAAAGTCAACATGTTCGTGGAGGTGGAGGTAGGATTCGGTAGCATATCGGAAAACATTAGGTCATGTAGTCCTTAGATCGCAAATGGCGTTTCTCAGGACTTGTCTCTTTGATGTACTGGCACCACCAAAGGTCGATGAGGCCGTTGCTACCATTTGACCCCCTGAGTATCAGGTATCTCGCAAACAAATGTTATCAGTGGCTACTTCAGAGTTAGTTATTTTCCAGTCTTTTAAAACCAGCTTGTACAATTCAATTTCCGTCTCAAAGTTATTAAGTAAATCTTACAAAATCTCAAAAATTCGTAATCGAAATTCATAATACGTAATTTGCGGTATTATTTGCACAATTATAGCTAAGTCAAATATTAAATAATGATGACGACTTCATCCGTTTTCTCTGCGACAAAATTTCTATGTAACTAAACGAAAAAAATTCTTCTCAAGACATTTTTCAAGTTATTGTCATACTTGAACGCGCTAAGACGCGTTTAATGTTTCCTCTTTAAAAACACCGTCAAGGTCTACAAACTATTAGCGTCAACCGCTTAAATAACTCATTTCTAACGTGCAAGAAAAAAATTCATAACTTATGAAGGAGCTCAAGCTTCACATAACTGCCTTTAAAATTGTCACTTTTTTTGTACCTCGAAAACGAAGCCTGGCGATAGTAAAAAGTTCGCGGTATGATCTCAAAAAGTTCGCTGCGAGGTTGTTGAGTTTGGGTCAACCGACATTCCTCTCCGATGATTGTAGATGGAATTCCAAGAAAGAAGGCTTTGATGGAGGAGCTTTAACGAAACGTCTTTGGCGGCCTCCTTGGATGCCTTGGAAGAAGTTAATTCAACATCTTCAGAATCAGTGAGGCGAGCCCCTCTTTATTGGATAAACGATGGGAACTGAGAGACTGGAGGTTTCATTTTGGCCTTTTCCACCTGGATACGAACCTGTCTTTTGAAGAAGTGCACCACAAGTACAGCTTCATTCGTGATGTGGAATTTATGAGATACGTTATTTTAGTGTAGTAAGACTATTGTCTTCAAAGAAAGCGTGACTGAGGTAAGATTGAGGTTGCAATTAGGGTTGCCATGTTAAATTCCGTAAGATAGTTTAAAATTGTTTTTGTTATATGAAGAATCAAGCGAAGTTTGTAGAAATTAGACAAAATAAAATGGAAATATGCAATACTTTTGCCATGCATGTAACTATCCCACAAATGTAGAATTTGAACAACGGATATTCTACTTAAGGTTTTTTAGAATTTACGTTATTCTACAACTACTTCTAAACTTTCAACTTTCCGTTTAATACTTTTGATGTTTTAAGTGGTTTGAAATTTGCTGGATTGAAAGAAACTCGCGTCTAACGATTGATTCAACACTTCACTCAGAAGAAGGAATTTTGACCACGGTTGCTGCTGCGCAAACATAAGCACGTGTACGATACGAGGTCTGTTCAAAAATAAGGTGACTTCAGATTTTGCGGGCTACGTACAACACAGTATTGTTATGATGTAACGACCCCTTAAATTCAAAATGGCCGCACCATTTGTAGTCTGATTCCATTGAAATTCGGTATATGGGAGCTTTTAAGGCAGCAAATAACGAATTTTCGATCCAAACTTAAAAATTCAAAACTGCGGTGCCAATATGGCGGACGAATTTTCCAAAATAAGTGTCATTTCCCGGTTAGCTGTATGTAGGTTGTTCAAGTGTTGGAAAATCAGAAAATATTGACTTCCTAACTACAAATGGAAAAACATTGAACAGTATATCCTGAAGCTCTCCAAGCAATCTTGTTTCATCGTCGTGTGCATTTGTTATTGTGACGGAGAACACAGCCACTTAGCCAGAATCTTTCACATTTCAATCCCTTTTCTTTATTTTACATTGCTTGCTTATGTGCCCATTTCGATTGCAATCAACGTATCTTGGACCTTTGTTACTTTTATTCGTTTTTTCAGTAGCTTGTTTACCTTTGTGGCCAAAATTTCTTTTCGCATACAGGGCCGTTGACTCGGAGCTTTTGATATCTTGCAGAAGCTTAGCCTTTATTGAATTCGCAGCAATTGGCACACCAGAACTTTCCAACGCCATTATCATCGGCTTATAACCTTCTGGCAGGCCGGCAAGAAGTAAGGTGTCTAGCCATTCTTCAAATGAGATGTTCCTTAGTTTGTGTGCTGTTGACAGTACCGGCTTTAGGGGTGGGCGAACATGGGCGCCACCTCTACCGCCGAAATACAGTAATGTGCTCATTTATTAAGGTATTGATTGATAACGCCTGCATAATACAAGACACAATGTCGGATGTGCACAGGAGATAAAGAAAGCTTGTGTTTCAATAGCCGCAATAGACAGCCCAAGGGCGCTTCATTATACTTCTGCATCTCTACAGTTAAAGGCCAGAAGTACAGTACTTAAGCGCAAAGTATGTGTTTTAAGAAAATCGCTTTCAAAGATTACTGTTAATATGGGGTGAGCCATCTAGACCTTCGGTATTTCAACATTGAATAGCTCCGAAATCGATTTTGGCAAACGATTCTATATTTTCTACCATTTATTTCAAATCGATTTTTGGAATACAATGTCGATTAAATGATGACCTTAATTCAATAAGCAGCTTTTTCTCGTTTATTCTACGTAACATTAGCTAGCATTTCGGGCGATATAGCAGCTATTTCGGCTCTTATGTTAGCTTTGAGCTCGTTAATGGTCTTCGGCTTAATGGCATTAACTTTAATTTCTTAATAGCCCCACAGAAAAAAGTCTGCTGCCGTAGATATAGAATGCAATAAACGCAAAAACATGAAGGAGCCATATAAGTTTCAGAGCCTTCCTCCATCTATGCTATGAATAAGTCCTGTTCTAATCGATGCAATCGAAAGAAATTTCAGATCGATGAAAACGACGATGGTTCGTTTGCCACAAGGAATTGTTTCTTCCATTAGCTGACGGAGAGCAAATATTTGATCGATGTGGAATCCCGCTTGTTCTTTACGGCTCATTTGCTCTCGATTAGCCTCGATTGTATGATTTGCTGACGCCTTTCTTGATTGAAACTTGACAAAACGATCGCACGTCGATGGGACACGATCCGAATGCCATATGTCTGTTATTGGGACGTGGAGTTGTTATGATAAGACATCACCTCCGGCTTTGATCATATCGGCGGTTACTTGATCTATTCCCGGCGCGTATCTATTTTTCAGCGATTTTATTACGTCTTCACGTCGGTTCGGTATTGAAAAACTGATTCGTCGGCTGTTCGATAACCGGCGGTTCGGGTGCTGGACCTTGTGGCGTCTGGTGCTTGTGCCGCAACGTTATTTTAGTACGCTTCTCGTTCCGATTTCATTTTCTGTCGAACTTTTTGTTCAATCGTCGGTATTGCTCAAAGTCGACGAGTTTCATTTGTTTCCGCTGATCTGTCCGAGACCCATGGCTGCGTCCGTTTATGAATAGGTGGGCACAACTAGATTGCACACCCCACAATAGACTCCGACAATTGCCTTTCTTCTGTTCGTGCGGTATTACAAGCAAACTTGTTGGATAGGGCCATTTGAAACTCTCGCCCGTTGGTGGTGGCGCCGTTTTCTTCGCTCTTTGTAATGCATCTGTAATTTCGCTCGAACAAGATCGGAATCTGATCAAAACGTAGTCTACTATCGCTGAGTCGTTGCCGGATGGATTTTCGCGCTCGTGAATAGGTGTTTGAGTGGATGGCGGAAGATGGTGTTGTGAACGATCGAATTGTTTGACGCTGCGAATGAAAGGACTAGTTAATTATTCCGTGTCTGAGTTCGCCCATCGTTCCTTTCCAGCCGGTTCGATCTACTCCTGAATGTGCATTGAAGTCCCCCGCGAGCATGATTAATTTGGTTCGAGGTATGGTACCCAGTGTCTGTTGAAGCTGATTGTAAAATTCGTCCTTGTTCGGGTCCGGGTTGGTCTCGGTTGGCGCCACTGACATATAGTAATGGACTGCTAATTGAACAAAATCCCATACAAAAAAGTGGCACCAAAAACTATTGCTGCCTCACTCCCACATTAAATTCCAATGAACTGTAATCGTCAGCGCATGTCAGCGATGTAAACATAATTAGAGAAAAATAGGCAGGTATAGTTTTTGTTCTTCTGTCTCACTCTTGAGCTATTTTGAAAAGTTTGTTAAACAGGGGAAATAACCGTCACAGTTTTGAGATAAATACATTTATGTAATGGAAAAAGTGCTGGCAAATAAAAATGAGTGATGGAAATATATTTCTAGTAATTATTACAGACATTTTATCACTTATTTCCTCTTAAATTCGAAGAAATTTTTTTGTTTACGTAAAAAAGGTTTTCTATATCTGGAGAAAAATGGTGCCATTCAGCATTGTCAATCAGCAGTCCATTCCTATATGTCAGTGGTTGGCGCATAAACGGATACGATATTTGTCTTGATCGTTCCACCGATGGTTATAACCGCCAAACGCTCGGATATCGGTTGGAATGCAATAACGCTGCTGATCGATTATCAAAAATTGAATATGGTCTTCCTTTATTAGCTTAGTTTTTCTAGTGAACAATTCGATATCAAGACTACACCTTTTACTCCTTATAGGTGCACTGTTACGCTTGATCACTCTGGTATTCCAAAATTAACCAAAATTGAATGTAAATTTTGTCGAGAGAAGATCCCTTCACTTAATTTTCTTAAAGATTCCTTCATGGTATCAAAGGGTGTTTCATAATGATAATGCTTTGAAATTAGTGTTTACTCTGCAATAGAACAAAAAAAATTTTTGTTAAAATTTTGAAAATAAGGCAAGGACCGATATTATTTTGGTAATTTTTTATGTTTGTGCCATAATTAATAATACGTTCTATATGTAACGTCTAACTTTGCTCAAAACTGGCTACTAAAACTCCGATCACAAATATTACAAAGAAACCCGTAACCCAGCATCGATGGCAGCACTAAATGCGTTTACTTTTCGTAAAGCTTAAAAAGAGTTAAGAAAATAATGCTGGTGAATGGTGAATGTGTTTTCTTACGAATGTTTACAGTCTAATCGTACAGTCTGGACTGCTGCGGAACGAGAGGGGATCATTTAGAAATCCAGATATTTTAAACAGATTTTTTTTGTTTTGTTGTAATGATTTTTAACGTAAACGAACGTGCGATGTAGAGGTGTATTTGAGTAACAGAGAGAAATTTCAGGTAAATTTATATATTGCTGCATTCTACGTGGCTGGAGCGAGCGGAACGTCTCAGAAAATATAACACAAGACGAAGTCAAGACGACAAGACAAGGTACTGGCTTACCTGGATTAGCTTCGTCAGTCGGTCATGTGAAGCGGTCGGGAATAGTACGAAACCTGATGTGAGTCCGGTCGTTAGCGCGCTTCAATATCACAAAACAAGAAATAAGAAAAAAAAAATTCTTCAATCTCAATGGCAAGTGGTGGTATCTAAGACCTCAATCTTGGCTGTAAGCCTTTGAACAGTGAATCGGATTTAGTATTTCTCTAGTGACCGCTTTTTAAGCCTTTTGTATTTATGTAACGCATAAATCCGTGACATAATCTATCGAGTTCTATTATAATAATTTTTTTTATTAATTATTAAAAACAAAACAAAAAAAAATATTGGAAAACTCCGAGGTAAAAGTGTTTCAATATAAATGAACCATGAATTCATCGCAGTGACCATCTTCTTTAACTTCGCTCAACATTTTCTCTACGGATTTTTGTTTTGTTTTTTGGTTTCTCTACATTTTTTATACAAAGAAACAAAAAATCAAATGTTTGGAAAAACCAGTTTTTGTGTTTTTAGTTTGTGGTTCAACAACTGAAAAAAAGTGCTGTTGTTCTTCTTCTGCATGACTAAAGTTTTGGGCTGACATTTTTTTTTAAAAATATTATTAGCCAAAATATTGTATTAGAATCGCACTAAATTTTATTTTTAAAACAAAACTAGTTAAGAACATAATATTAATATTAAAAAATATAGTTCCTGTTTTGATGAAATAAATAAAAGTTTGTGTTTTGATTTAAATATGTGCCAAATAAAGTGGCCACAATTTTTTTATTTTTATTCTTATCGAAGGTGCATCCTTTAAAATCAAAATAAAAAATTTAGTTTATTTTTAATTTATTATTCAAAAAGTGAATGTTGTTATTTGGAATAATTTTAGTGAAATAAAGAAGAAGTAAAAAAAATTATTTATAAAAATGTGTTTAAAGAGTGCAACACGATCTCGCTTCATCATTATTGGATTATTATTAATTGGATTTATTAACGCACAGGATAATCCCGATGGAAACCAGCTAAAACCGACCGAAGGTAATTTTATAATAATAACGAGAAACAAAAGACTTAAGGCGCGAACTTCATATTAAATAATATAGGATTAAAAAAAATCGCTCTATGCTTTTAATAGTCATAGGTGTAAAAGTGCAGCTTCATTCTTTCTTTATTCGAGAGAGCAGGTTAACATCTGCCTTTTAATCAAATTAAGTGAACTCAACCCGATTTTTTTTTTATTGCTGGCCAACAAATTAGGGTTCAAGGCAATTTACCTGAAGAAATAATCAATTTCCGATTCGTTTTCTTGATTTTCATGCTTTGGCCTTTACTTATATTTTTTGTCGTTGAATAATTTTTTAATGATGATGATGAGGAGTGGAGTTAGATTTGGAATAGTTATACTTTATAGAAGTTGAGTTTTTTTGTGATTATCTGTGGAAATGCAAGAAAAGTGCTGCGGTGCTTAGTGTAATTATGTTTGAAAATTGTACTATGATTCTCCTCTCGTTTTTTTTTGATTTAATAAATCCATTGAAATTTCAAAATAATTTATAGCAGGGGTCCTAATTAAAGTTAACAATAAAAATAATTATGCTTTATTTTCTTCAGTATAGAAGGACTTTCTCAAAATCTAAAGAAATACCAGTGAGAATAGATGGTGAATGGTCCTCTCTGAAATTTACAGGATTAAGGCAAGGGGAGGGGGGAGGGGTAATGAAGGGAATTAAGCATGGGCATGAGCTCTATGATTTATGTCAAGTGAGGGGTTGTTCATAATTTCCGTAAAATGATTTTTGGGATTTTTCGACCCCCCTCACCCCCCTCGTGAGATTTTGAAATGAAACGAACCGTAGAACTTACACAGCTCTCAGGAATGTAGTCACCTCGACTATCCGCAAAGTTAACCTGAAGTCTTTTCGACTAAACTCAGTCCTCCCCTAGCTTCGAAGAAATTTTGGGCTAACGTAAAGAAACTTGGGATTCTTGGTGATGACTGTGCAGCCCAGAGCAGCTTCATCGCAAACGAACTAAACAACTATTTTACCAAGGTTGTCAACAATACCAGTGCCAATTCCCGCTCGAGATTAATTGTTGGCAACCCCAGGCACTTCAGTTTTCGCAATGTGGATTACTCTGAAGTTCACAAAACTTTTTACTCCATAAAGTCAGAATCTGTTGGACCTGATGATCTTCCGCCAACCTTCCTTAAGTGCATTTTTCCTGCAATCATCCCCTATCTTACACACATTTTTAATAACTGCCTCACGAAATCATATTTTCCACTTCAATGGAAAAAAGCGAAAGTAATTGCCTTAGCCAAATGCAAATCCCCAAAAAAACCCTCTCATTATTGCATCATCAGTACCCTATGTTTCTTAGGTAAAGTACTTGAGAAATTAATGTCATGGCAAATCCAGGCCCACTGTGAAATGTGGTCTTTGCTGTCAAGTACACAGTCCGGCTTCCGGAAAAGCAGTAGCTGTGAATCTGCGCTGCTAAAGGTAACTACTGCCCTTCGAGTGGCTCTTGATGGCGATAATATTGCATTTCTGGTGCTTCTCGACTTCAGCAAGGCATTTGATAGTGTCAGTCATAAGCTTCTCGAAACTAAATTATCAAACTATATGAGTTTCTCCCCCTCAGCGATTCCTTAATTCGGAATTACTTAAGTAATCGTTCCCAAATCGTAAGGTTTCAAGATTCTATTTCTGATCCATCACCAATTGCATGTGGGTTCCGCAGGGCTCCATTCTAGGGCCATTACTTTTCAGCATCTACATTAATGATATCTGTAATAATGTCAAGGATTGCAAACTCCACATGTATGCGGACGATGTTCAGATTTATTCAAATAGTCGTCTTGGGTTAGTGGAAAACTTTGTCTACAACATCAATGCTGACCTCGAGCGAGTATATCAATGGTCATTATCAAATCAGTTACATCTTAATGCCGCCAAGTCTACATGCACCGCAATGTGCAGGAGTGCGTTAGACACCTCTTATTTACCTCCTATTACTCATATGCATACAACCTTACCCTACCAGCTACGAGTCAAGAGCCTAGGTGTTTACCTGAACACACAACTAACCTGCTGTGATCAAACCGATCATACCTTAACCAATACGGTAATTTGCACCGCCTCTGGCTGTTCGCGTCCATTCTGCCTGCAAGTGTTCGGTCAAAGCTTATCAAATCCTTAGTGCTATCTCACTTCACTTACGCTAGCTCAGTCTTTCCGTCCCCAGATTCCTCATGCCAAGCCAAACTTAACGTTGCCTTTAATGATTGCACCAGGTTTGTGTATAACCTCCGCAGATTTGACCATATAAGGCTTTACCGCTCTTCTATCCTGGGTTGCACGCTCCACTAATACCTTTCCCTCAAGGCAGTATTATTCATCTATAAACTTCAGCGCTATGAACGTTCGTCCTACCTCCTCGAGTTCAGGAAGCTGTATCTAATTACCTTACAAGTCAGTAATATTCCATCAAATTAGTTCTTTTCTTTAACATTTCTTCCTTTCTTTTTTTTCTCTCTTTCTCTTATCTAGCGTATCTTATTAAGTCAATTTTTAGTTTATTTTTTTTTATTGATTTATATAAACTTTTGTCCATTTTTTTTATGTACACACGTGTTAAAGCGTGTTAAGATTATAATTATCTTTATGTACTAGTTAATATTAATAAATAATAATAATAATAATTTGGTTCGACCCCCTCCATCCCCCCTAATCTCTTGTTCAAATTTTAAAAAAATCGAGTGTTTACACTAAAAATACGTATTTACAGTCGTAACCACAGCAAAGCGGGCCTTTCCTTAGAATATGGAACTACAGGAAACGCCCTCGCTTTTAATATCCTTGTTCGTAACCGTAGTGAATTCTGGGTCAGTTGAGTGTCAAATTATGCTTTGTTTACATTAAGATGAAATGTCATCAGCTGATTAGAATTCGGAGTGAAAGGCGTGTAAAAAGTTCATCTCGGCGGAAGGGGGTGCTGGGAGGAACATTTTATTTGAGATAACTGATAATTTGGACTCCTTGCCCTCCTATATTCCACTCGCTTTTCCGCCTGTTGTGGACACACAACTAGCAAAACGTGAGCACTCACTCAACAAGCTAAAATTCGGCGTGTGCCTGCTTGTATGTAGTTGTAACTTCTAAGGGTCTTTTCGCGGGTTAGGGTAACTTGGCTCGTACTCTGCAGCATTCGACGAGACGCGCGTTTGGCTAGCCGGTGGAGGCTAAATAATCGAGTAAAAAATTTTGTGTTTGATTTACCCATATATTAAGGCCCCAATTTACACACAGGTCTCCGACAGGCCGTTACCTGAAAGTTTTCGCCAACTGTATGGGGTTTGCAGTTCAAGAAAGCTGACAAAACTCGCATTTATCGTCAGTTCGTGCCTGAAGATCTGAGCTTCTATTTACTCTCAACCATGAGGCCATGAAACCTGCTATGCTAAGTCGTTTTCACCTGTGTGTCTGTAGGGAATCATGACTTCACCTGCATGCCACGGCCTGTCAGTAGTACATATCATCCTTCAGTTAGACTGAGTCAAGCTTAGTCGTGCCGGCGGTCCTGGTCTGACAGGCCACTGCGTACCGGCGACCTGTAAGTGAATGGGGGTCTTTAGTGGAGAAACATGTTTTACTTAATTTAATACAATGTGATATTTGCCGAGACCCCCCTTTCCGCACGTGAGATTGTGTGAGATTCGGCTCGACCCCTCCCCCCTCCTAAACGCCTCACGTAATTAATGGACGACCCTTTTGATGTGAAATATGTGACTTTGTGGTGACTGATTGTAATGAAGGAACAAGGGTGAAAGAAGCTGCTGCAAAGCATATAGAAGTCACGATTCTATTTTGAAAGTAACGATAGTAAACATTAAGACATTTTTACTTTAAATGCTAGTAAATGAGTGTGACTCATTTATTTATAACTAAATTTGTCAATAGCTCGTACGTGTTCTGTGAAATATCTCAAGATTTTTACTATTTAAGAAGACTATGTGTAGCTAAGTCATATTTGTCATAAATTATCCTACAGTTGGTAAACAGGTTTTGCAATCATTTTCATGGAGTTTTTTTATGAAATATATATTTAAAAAAAATTCCTAACAGGTTAAAAACTCAAGAACCAAGTTTATTGCATTGCTAATGGGGCAAAACCGCAAAATTTATAGCGAAAGTGTCATCAGAAAATATTATATTATATTTAATTTAATGATGATTAATTTGAATTATAATATTTCACAACAAATGACAATTCCATATAAAAATGTAATGTAAATGAAGTGACTGTAGATTTCACCAATTAATTTTTGATGGATTATCAAAATTTAAAAACAATACCTCTTAATGATTAATGGAATATAGAGCAAACAGAAATAGTTTTATTTATACCAGGCACAGCAAAAGTCCGGCAACGGTCCGATATTTGTGAAGGTGGTTTTACGTGAAAAAAGTTTCGAACAAAAGTGCTTCAACTTGGAGGGTGAAATCGTTTGTACACAAAACTCACGCCCACCCCCTCTCTCACTCGCAGGGGTGAAGTGAATTTAGAGTTTTAAATGGCAACCCCCATTTCTTCTAGCGAAGGCTATAACAGGAGGAATCAGGAATGTAAGAAAGAAGAAAGAAGGAATGCAATATAGTGGGGAAAGTAGAATAGAAAAGGCGAAGGACCGCGGTGCTGCCGGGATTCGAACCCGGCACCTCTGGGATGGTAGTCAGGCGCCTTACTCTCTAGACTACCGAGGTCCCCCCACTAATTGTCATTGCTGCATTGCGGTTAGGCAGTGTCTATTCGCACGACACCCGTTTACCCGTGTACCCGTGTCGGGTACCCGTGTACCCGTGTCGGGATTTTACCCGTGTGTACACTCGGGGGGTTGGGTTTTACCCGTGTGCCCGTGTACCCGTGTAAGGGTGGTTTACCCGTGTAAGGATGTGAGGATGTGTACACGGGTAAACCACCCTTACACGGGTACACGGGTAAACCACCCTTACACGGGTAAGCCACCCTCACACGGGTATACGGGTAAACCACCCTTACACGGGCACACGGGTAAACCACCCTTACACGGGTAAACCACCCTTACACGGGTAAACCACCCTCACACGGGTACACGGGTAAACCACCCTTACACGGGTACACGGGTAAGCCACCCTCACACGGGTACACGGGTAAACCACCCTTGGGTACACGGGTAAACCACCTTTGGGTACACGGGTAAACCACCCTTACACGAGTACACGGGCACACGGGTAAAACCCAACCACCCTTACACGGGTAAACCACCCTTACACAGGTACACGGGTAAACCACCCTTACACGGGTACACGGGTAAAACCCAACCCCCCGAGTGTACACACGGGTAAAAACCCGACACGGGTACACGGGTACCCGACAACGGGTACACGGGTAAACGGGTGTCGTGCGAATAGACACTGCCTTGCGGTTACTATTTCTGTCTTGGATGGGGCACGAATGGTGACTCTTATTGGCTGTGCTTTGTCGCTGTTTTCTTCAGGTTCGTGTAATGTAATTATTCACACTCCAGTATACCGGAGAGGTTATCTGTATAGATTTACTTTCGCAGATTGACCGCATGCCGGTAGCGTGTATGGGGACGGTCCGGTACACCGGAGCGGTGTTCGGTACGTTTTGTAATGTCATGGAGTGAAGACGACGCGACGCTGCGCGCAACGACTGCCCGGACAGAGATTAGATAACACTGGCGCGACCTACGCAGGCGAGCGAAATACACGCATACATTCACAGGTACACCGTATGGTGTTACTGAAAGAATTGATTTTCGATTTCTTTCCGGTCAAAAAACTGCACAAGTCTATTCCCACACACGCTCCGGTCTACCTCCACATGTAGACTTCTTCGGTGGATCGTAGCGTATGTGGGGGACTTAAAAGTGAACCACTCAGCTCTCCATCTGTAAACCTTTTTCTCGTAGTTGTCCAAACGTCTTCCATCCACACTGTTTTCGGCAGCGGTTTCCAAACTGACGGGAGCGACCCACAAGGGTGCGGGGGTTATTATAGGTATAGCCAGTAACGGCGGATCGTGTCGAGCCCGGGTGGGTAGTCAGGTAAACATAACCCATCCCCAAAACTGTTATTTGGTCTGTTACTTGAAAAATGAAGGAGGCACTTCATTGTGAATCGGAAGAGAGGCCGAAGGTGTTCAGAAGAACATGTGGGGTTCCGTCCTGGGCTCCCTCCAATGGATCACAATGAATAATATGTTGAGGCTACGCCTCCAATAAGGATGCTCTCGTAGGGCGTCATCTCGATAAGATCTAATTTCGCGTGAACGATATGATCTGCGAGATTAAAAGCATGTCCTGAAAGGTGGTCTGACTCTTGTTGAGCACAAAAGTGAAGCGTTGCAAAAAGAGAAAACCAGTATCCGAAAGAATCAAAGTATGGGAGCAGATCATTCTCTCGCACCACCCTAACTAAGGTGCCATACAGCTTTGACTGGCGAAGACTACGAAATAAAAATTAGATTGATTGACGTCTTCGTTATAGCAGTGGCCTGCAGAATGTCCACCTTCATATAAAACCGTGCATTCTATTCGTTTTTGACAGTCTTTGTGTAAAGCGATTCGTCCGTCGCCTTTTACAGCATATGTAGAAAGTCTGCTATTTGTGCAAATGCTGCCAAACTTGGGGCCCTAGACCGAGCCATCGTCTCCTGATGGCGAGGGTGTCTAGCTCAGTCGAGCTGTACGAAGCACTAGTGTAGGCAGCAGCGTTGAACAGGACGTCTAGCGGCAGAAAATGCAGCGATATAGCGTGCGTGACAGTGGGGATGATCATCATTCTGGCGAGAGAAGGCATGCGTCTCTATGATCCAGAATATGTTAGAGAAAAGCAAACAACAGTGCGACGGCAAACCGCAATGAAATAGCAGGTAGGTGGGACGAGTCCATTAAAGGTCGGTGGACTTACCGAGTTATCCCAAACGTGGAGGGATGGGTTACGAAGGAGCTTGAGCAAGTGAACTACGTCCTGATGTAGATTTTGAGTTCAGGTGGAGGATATAGAACATACCTTATATTAACATATCTAGGATATCGCAGAGCACGTCTTCTCTTATTGTGTGAGATATGGCGAATATACGGCGGAACTAAGGGCGATACCCGAGGTGCCAATAAGACTGAAAAACTTTTTAGGGCACATGATGAGGGACGAGGATGGATGGAGAAAAGTGAAACGAGGCTGGAAGATGCCGTAGCCGAGAAGAAGAGAGGAAGACAAAGAAACGCCTGGAGTATTAGCAGCTAGATTAAAGGTGATCCTTCGCCGCGATGCTGTGCTAAAAAAGTCAGTCACGCGAGGAGAGTGGAAGATTAGGAGGTGTTTTAGTGGGTTCAACTCCTACATAATCATCCTGCAGGATCGTGTCGTTAGCCATAAGTAGCTTTTCATCTCTCTTGAATTTAAGGAACTTAATGAAATAAGCGAATATACGAAGTTAACTCGACGATGTATTTTCAAATAAAAGTCATTGCCATTATTTAGATATCTTCACATCTTCTAGGAATACTGGATTTTATATCAATTGAGTATAAAAAATTGAAGTGAGCTATTCAATAACTGTACAATTTGAAAAACGAAAAGATCGTTACTCGGTAATCTCAAATTACGGGTGGGTATTTTACCGGGGCAAAGGTATTATGTTTCGTTTAGGCCGGTTATGTTTAAATAAATCGGTGACTTAAGACTTAAGAATGTCAAAAAGCCCTGAATCTACTACCAGATGGGACAAGACCAGTCCAAACACCGCGGTCAAGGTGGGAAGTCGGTGTTAAAACTGCAGTTCAGGTAGACGAAGCGGGTGAAGGCCAAGGCTTGAGTTGAGCTGTTGCTATCTGCTAACACTCTTCCTTGTAGATAAAGGAATGGGTAGTGGTTGCAGGAACATTCTTTTTGATGGACGTTACCAAAGACCACAAGTTTTTGCTATCAGCGGTAGCAGAAATAATTTGTGTCTTAATTTGTCATCAAATGATGATTTCACTTTCCTGATGGTGAATCTACAGGAATTTCTTAGTTTGCTGTACTCACGGCGATGCGATTTATTCCGGAAGCTTCTGCATAATTTGTTGTAGATTATAAGTCTCTGGAAATAGCTGAGCGTCAATGTAAGAAATATTTGAATCACTCAGCCAATTTGCATTGTAAACATTGAAATCATCCGCTTTCATACTTAGGAATGGAATGGCTCTGTGGTGGAATTGTGTTCTCTTTGAAGAAGTGTTACATATTTTTTATCACCTTTTCGATGAAAATCTGTGTTTTGAGTAAGGCTCTGCGGTGACTTCACCTACCACCATTAATTTTTTGAAATTTCTCCAGAATGGTACAAATCTTAGAAGAACAGTGATATTTGCACACAGTAGAGAAATCTGGCCAATATCGTATTATCAAAAACCTCTTCTTCATTAAAAGTGTTTTGTTTATATTTTATGTTTTTTATGAACTATAAATTAAAGCAAAAAGAAATCAAGTTTTGTGCCTCACTAAAACTAAAAATGTCTTTAAAATAGTACAGGTTACATAAGAACTAGGGAATTTCAAGAAACTACCTAAAAATTTTATTTTTTTACTTTTTTATATCTCAAAAAAGAAACCAATACAGGCAGATTGGCATGTTTATTACAGTTTCGCTTTTTAGTGTTATTTGTATATAAATTTATGTAAACAAATTCGAAATCAAAAAATATTTTTTCTAAGAACCAAAACTGTAGTAAAATTTTATTAGCAAAATAAACAATTTTTAATATGAAAACAAATAATTAATTTTGCCGGGTAGACAAAGGAGCATTAGAATTTAAATTAATTTGTTAAGGACGTTCGAAAGCTGCAATTATGTGGTTGACTAATTTATAATATTTTAGACACCTGCTACTTAATGCGTTAAGAGAGTAGTTATCCATTAAACATGACATTGTTTATTTAAACAAGTGGTTTAAAGAATCTTGCATAGTTACTTATTCCACTTTATAACCGGTCTTTCAACTGGTCTGGTCGCAGTTTCGAGCCAATCTTATACAATTTGTGGTTCGAAAGCTCTATACGTCTACATGATCTTGCCAGCAAAGGTTTGGTCTGCCTGGCTTAGTTTTTTCATAATTCCTCCCGAAAAGGGCTTTCCGAGTAGGTTCGTTTTCATTCTTAGCTAAAAAGTAATACATTAATTTTTTTACAACATTATTATCTAAATCTTGTACGTTCGCTAATTTGACAATTTAGCGAAAGTATTGATAATCCTGGTCTATTCAAACCCGAGTACAAAGTATAGCGAATAAATGCACCCTAGCAAGTATGGTGAATAAATGCGCATGCCACATGGGAATACACGCTCTCGCCACAGGCATGCAAGCTACCGCCACAGGCACGGGAATCTAAATACGAAGGATATTAATGTACTCATTGCGGAACACAAGGTCTGATAGCATACCCGCGAAACTCATTAAGCAAAGGGGAGAAGAAACTATCGAAAAACTGCATGAAATAACAGTGCATATCTGCAGACGAAAAGAAATACCTGATGATTGGAATGAAGATCGCAGTGTGCCCCGTACAGAGAGAACACACTATCATGGAGTAAGTACGGAGGAGTAACGCTATTAAATACAGTATGCAAATATTTTCATGTGTACTCTACAATATAATAGATACCATGGTGGCTTTCGTCCAAACCAACAGACCATAGACATAGACTACAAATATGCTTATGCAGAGCCGGCTTTAGGTATTTTGGCGCCCCGGGCGAGATATTTTTATGCGCCCTTAACTTTTTAGACATTTCTTTTCGGTAGATTACCTATATTATAATGCACAAATTATACAATAACCCGAGTAAAAATAAAAGATGGCATAACAACGACCAAACACTGGCCACTTGGGAGTACATAAGGGTTTGGGACGGCCAAACGTAAGGTTAAAATGGCCGAGAGCTGAGCTATTCACACGGGCATACGACGGCAAATTTGAACTAAAAAAGAATATGCACCTAATATATTGTGCTTTTTATGAGAGGCGTATAGAATTTTTTGTTTAAAGTTTTTTTTTTGTTGGGTGAGAAGCATGTACAACATTTGTTGACGGACTCGTTCTTTGCATATTCTGTCCAATGAGGGTATTCCTTAAACATTTGTATATGCCTAAGGCATCGAACTTGATTCTATCGGACACGAACAAGCACGAAATAAGCACTTCCCTCCTTTGTGACAGCGGCATGAAATCCATTTTCTCGAATCTGTCCATGGAGGGCGAAAAGGTGCTAAAATCGCGCGGGTCGTGTAGGTTTCTCAGAGCGAAGAGGAGAAATTTCTTCTATACTGTTTTCAACCTACCACTACTTACCTGATTGGAGGATGATACAGGTCGCCTGCTGCCATGTTTATACTACATTGTCAACCGCTGCTTCTGAGCTTATAGATGCTAACTTCCTCTCAACCATGATGACTGCTTGTTCATCTAAGCGCTCACAGAGCTCTTTATCGGAGTCAGCCTCTTCGTTAGATGAAGCCGTTTTTAAAACCTTTATCCATGCCTATCTTAGTCCAAAATGGAGTTTATAATCAACTCTTCCGAGCCACTCTAGGCACTCGTCGTTGAGTAGCAGTAGCAGTGTTTTACTTTTTCTTTGGGGTTGCCCGGCATTGAGTAAATTTTAGTTGTCCATAGGGATGTCCCGGTTGTGGCGTTGAAGCTACTCAGCAATTTGTCTGGCTCTGCTTCCATTTTTGGGAGCCAGATCCTCGCCCTTGGTATTTTGGTAATATCTCTCCCCTTTCATCCCTCCCTTTTGGTTATATCTCTCCCCCGGAATCAAAAGGGAGCAGCGGCACTTCTGACGACTCTTACCTCATCACGAACTCCATGAATATCCCTGATATTTTGGTCTTGATGTCGGAGAAGGTCCGGGAGTGTGCTGCTACTAGAATTGGCATAGGTTAGTGCCACTAGAAGGCGGTCCTTCACTACTTCGCTCATTGTCCTGTTACCCGTTGAGCCTGATTGTTGGGTTCCTGAAGTAGAAGCATCCCGAACTATTGTTGCTCTTGAGAGCTTTTTCCTTTTTGGTAATTATTTGAAGGCTCTGAGCTATCTTCACGGGAATGAATGAACACATTATTGGATCGCGGCGGCGCCCCTAGGACATGGCGCCCTCGGGCGATCGCCCGGGTTCGCCCACCCCTAAAGCCGGTACTGTGCTTATGGTAGGAATACCAAACACCCAGTAGAACTGAAGAAAATTTCAATGAAAAAGGCCGGGTGTAAAGTCTATACGCTTGGTCATTTTGATCTGAAAAGAAATTGGTCTCACATTGAATCGTTTGACAACTAAAAATTTGTTGGTTTTCTTGAACAACTGGATTAAGTATTTTCTCCGTTTCGGATCGATGTACGTTTGATAATTTAATGTTCACTGGAACTTTAAAAAAACGAAAGCATTTTACCACCCTAAACTTTGCTTGGATGTGGATTACTAGTCAATTTTTAACTAAGCTTTGTTTTAATTTATTGCTTATCATTCAAATGATCGGGACACCCCTGACACAAAAGAAATAGCTTAAAAAATACGCTATATGTTAATCACAGCGTAAGCAATTGAATTTACCCTTTTTCCCTGGTTGATGTTACGGTTGATGTTACGGAATACGGCCATAATCTCAATTCTGGCACTACACGTATGTTTTAATACAATTGAAATTTCATGATAGGAAAATTGGAGTTTCTTTTTCCTGGAGTAGCTACACCGGTGTACTTTGCAGTAGTTCCAACCAGCGTTTCCAACTCTTTCCTCGAGATTCTGAGACTTTTACAACCACCTGAAAACACACTAGAATATTTTCTTCTGCGCCAAAAGTAAGGGTATTCAAAAACTCATCAATGCCGCATCACTGCAGAATTCCGCTACAGATTTCAATCTGAAGTCTGTAGCTGAATTCTGCATTGATGCGGCAGTGATTAGTTTTTGAATTCACCCTAATTAGATGTTCCACTAAATCTAAAGTATCTCAAACTTAATGTTTGAAAGGCGCTGTTTAAGCGGAAATAAGCACACTAATTCTAATCTCAGTTCGCATACAATTTACACATACAACTTACGCATATTTAACATCAACTTGAACTGAAGTTAAACGTAAAAACTCGCTCAAAAGAGAGTAATCAGCGGGAATAATGGAGTGCCATTCCAGTGAGTTTTTGCACTTCTAACCTTTGACGAAAAAGCAACAGCCATTTCAAACACGAACTGGATTTTAATCGGTGAAGGTAGATGAAGCCGGAGACATTAACCCGAACTCTAAGGGTATACACGGCTCTAATAACGCATCTTGTCGCTTTAACTGGTTAATCGGGGTACCAAAGTTCAACTATGGCATCCTATATGGCATTACTGTAAACGAGTGAGAGGGCAACTTTACCTATATTCTTATGTTATTAATAACTAGCAAAAACCCGCGTGCGTCGCAACGCCTTTTAATAAAACAAAATTATGTGTGCATAGTCCGGAATAAGAAAAGGATATAATGAAACAAAGAACAAATCTGCAAGACATGATTTTGAACTTTAGAGTTGACTATAAAAATATGTTACCTACAACTTTTTTTAAAACTCGAGGTTAATCATTGGAAAACTTTTATACTACGTGCACAACAGATACCTAGCCAATTGTATTCAGAATATGTCTGGTGCGCGTAGATTTTGACGTTCTCAGATAATTGGCACCCTGAACTTGCCCCATGGCGAACATGGCTTGAGACGAAGATTTCCAACATTTTAAGACGATACTGCAGATTTGATCCTAAAAAGGACAGTTGCTGCTTCCCGTTTTCGTGTTTCGTCGTTTCCGGTCATACCGCCCGCACCGCACTGGTTAAAAATCCACTGTAACGCTTGTTTATAAACGATGTTAGATATTTCACTTGTAAGTATTACAATCTTTGTGGCATTACTGAGTTAAGTCGATTTAGTTGAGTTGATATTTTCGAAATCGTCATAAATGTCGCTCATCACAATTTCCTCGTCTATTACGAACTTTCAAACAACTTCCTGCAGCTCACTGTCATCATTCTCATTAATCTCAGAACATTTTCTATTGTATATCCTTTGTTGAGGAGAATAGTACTGAATTCTGAGGTTTCCGATTGCGCTCTCATCTTTTGCTTTAAATGACGTTTTCCAATATGTCCCTAAATGAGTGATCATCAGTTTATTATATGTCTTCCGTTATTTGGTGGTGACCGATATTTAAAATGAGGTCACCCAGCTTACTGTACTCTACTCATCATACACTTTTATTTGGTATCCATACCGAGAGCGTTGTAAAAAAATGTAGTCCGCCATTTTGTGTTGGCTGCCATTTTGAATTTGGAATTACGCCACCCAGCTAATAGTATTCTACTTGTCATATCCTTTCATTTGATACCCATGCCGATCGTGACGTAAATGAAAAAGTAATCCGCCATTTTGTTCCGGCCGCCATTTTGAATTTGGAATGACACCAAAGAGGTAATTATATTATACTTATCATTATCTTTCATTTGATACCCATGTCGGCGGTCAGCGTGCAAAATTGCGAAATTGTACTTGAACTGTGCATGTGTGCAAAATTTGAAGCTGATCGGTTATATGGAAGTGGGTCAAAAAAAATTTTCAAGATTTGTCTACATACATACATCCATACATACATACAGGTAGAGCTAATATAGTGCATAAAATAGCCTAAAACATGCCCGCCAAAATACTGAATCTTCCAGTGAAAGTCCCATCCCAATCGGATTAGCCGTTTCCGAGATTAGCCCGAACAAACAGACAGACAGACATACAGACATACATACAGACATACACATACACAGACATATAGACATACAGACAGACAAAAATTCTAAAAATGCGTGATTTCGTTTTAAAATCATGTAAATAACCATATAAAATTAAAAAAACACAATTATTTTGAAATCACAGACAGACACTCCAATTATTTTTATATAGATGGAACAGGTTAGTGATTTTTTTATTTTCAACTCAACCTAAACTCAACTATTCTACTCATCATGTATACATACTAATTATCACGCGAACTACGAATGCGTTTTTACGAAATGGTCAGAATGCATTCTTATCCATTCTTATTCTTGGGTTTTACCCTGACATTTTTTAAAACCCCTTCTATTTTCAATATTCTTTTCAACACAATAATAATAGTTGCAGATCCATTTTCCACATTCGTTAAACTGAAAACTGTCAAAAATTATGATCAAAAATAGCAAATTAAGTTGTCGCTGAAAATTGTGTCCATATATAGAAGATTTAGGGTGAGTTGCACCAACTAACTTTAACGGTAAACAAAAGCTTGATCGGTTGTCAAATCTCCGGTTAAACAAAACGAGAGTTGCACCGTTTAACAATTGTTAACATGACGTAACATTTTAACGTTAACTTTAACCAAGCAAAATCGCCCGGTTAATGTTATTGTTATTGTTAACTTATGATAGTTGTCATAGACCCAGACAGGGGTGCCATTTCCAATAAACTCACAAACTGTGAAACTTATAAAAACACAAAAATGTAAATTTAAATCAAAGTAGCAGTTAACGAAACTTTAACAAACGATTGGGTGGTGCAACTCATTTTTACAAACTGCAACTTTAACAACTTTGTTATTGTTAAAGTTAACTTTAACAACAAAGTTAAGTATAACAGTAAGGATTATTTTGAAATATCTCCCCAATTTTTGAAAACATGGATTGTTTCTCAAACTATCAAATTATTAAAAAAAAAAACCAACAATTTTATTACTGTCATAAATTGTTCTGAATATGGAAGGAATAACTAATAATACCAACTAAGAAAGGTGTTTTCTTTTACGTTTCTTAATATTGTTTCAAATGAAATATAACAAGTTCGAAAAACCCTGATGTCACCGCCAATGTCAGTAAACAATTCACCAACAATTCGGTGAAGCATGAAAATATTCTGCGAAGAAGAAGATCAAAAATTCATTCATCGATGA
Source organism: Thereva unica (assembly GCA_949987705.1). Taxonomy (NCBI): domain Eukaryota; kingdom Metazoa; phylum Arthropoda; class Insecta; order Diptera; family Therevidae; genus Thereva; species Thereva unica. Next base: position 51,737,018 of record OX465283.1, read on the forward strand.
CTAAATCTTGCGATCTCGAGCAGTCATCCATTAAGCAAGTTCATCTTGCCGCAAGACGTTTGTTGACCACTAAAAGCAAAAAATGAGCGCTTTTCTTGCGCTGAAATTAATGCGTGAAATTTGCGGTGGCCAAGAGATCAGCCAACAAAGGTTACTGACACACGTAAGGAGTCTTAACCTTCAAGTCGGCGGTGGTTTAGTTAGAGTCGACTCGACTCATACTGTTAACGACGCTTTTGATTTTTTTTCTGTTTCCACCTATTCTGGTCACGAACGGAGGGAATTGAGAAAGTTGTGAATGGAATTCCAAATTACCTGGGAAATTTTAATCAGTGAGCAATGGTGGCTTAACTGTTTAAACTATTCGTTATTTAGAAACGCGCCGAGGAGGATGCCATATGGCGTTGCTATTTACTTTAGTGCCAATTGAGCCATCAGTAGCGAGCGCATTTTTGATTTATGATTGCATGCCGCAATCATTGAAATGTGACTACGAACGCTGGAATGAATGTTTCTAGTGAAATGATGATAAATCATGGCCAGTGCGAAAGCGGTTTGCGTTGTTATTATTTAAAAATATAAAAGTTATTTCGCAAAGCTGTTTCTGTCGAAAGTAGAAAGAATAATAAAATTTGAATTGCGATTTTTGTTTGATGAGTGAGCGCCCCTAACCATTTTAAGGATATTCAAGGTGAAGTTTGATTGTTTTCGTATACATTGTTTTCTGTGTGTACAATCACCTTATCAAATTCTATGAATTTTATTATTAAATCAGAAACGCCCAAAGCGATGCCATAAAGATCGTAGATGGTTTGACGTTCTGCAAAACTAACCTTATAATGCTGGTTAGAATATGCTATGAATTTGCGATATACTTTAAAGTGGGACTTCCACTTAGCTGGCTTCTGACTACCAGCGCTGGTTGCATCTCCCGCTGTCTCCCAGGAATTACCTGTATAATGATCAACCCCACCAGGTTTTTTTTTTTTTTTTTTTTTTTATGTGAAAGACTAGAGTCACAGGAAACGCCCTTTATACTGTGTCGACAATCTATTTTCTTCATATAGAGTGCAATGTCGAACAGCAGCTCTAGTCGCGGAAGAAAGGAACTGTCACAACCTACCAGCGATATTTTGCAGTCCACCTACTCCCAACCATTACTGGCGACTTTGTCATCGGGGCATCGAGAAACAACTCGTTGGAGTGTTATGCCTCCTGAAACGAGTTGAATCTCATCAACCAACCGATGACATGCGCTTTGGTGAAGCGGGAAGGGCTAAGGAAGGCTATGACAGAAGGAATCAGGAATGTAAAGAGGGAAGAAGAAAGAAGGAAAGTTATGTAGGTGGGAAAGTGGAAAAGGCGAAGGACCGTGGGGCTGGCCGGGATTCGAACCCGGGACCTCTGGGATAGTAGCCAGACGCCTTACTCCCTAGGCTACCGAGGCCCCCCGAATAATCCCAACCAGCTCGAGAATAATCAGAAATATCTAAATGCTGGATGACTGCCAGCTACTGGCTAGAGCCCACCAGTAGTACAACTAGCGCTGGAGGCGGAAACCCCGCTTAAACAACGAAAACATATCTGACAAAACAAATATTGAATATGTGTTGAGTGCTACATAGGCCGCTATATAGAGTGCGGTTAAAGTCCGGCAACGGTCCGATATTTCCTGAACGGTAGGCTTTCATTTTTGAACAAAAGTTGCTCAACTTGCCCACAAATCTCACCCCCACCCTCTGTGAGTGAGAGAGGTGAATCTAAAATCTGAAATAACAAACTCCATTTTTCTCCACAGATTCTGATTCTCCGAAAGGAAATATGAAACTTTTGCCTGAAATTTTTTGTTATTCGAAGTTATGAATGATTTTTGATTTTCCTTTACTATAGCGATATTAAGTACAGTTGAAGACGTTGATGGCCGACCACAGGGAGGCACATCTTCTACCACATCTCGACCGCACTGTACCACCGATACACATGTGTTTTTGATAAGTGCGCACTGTAAACAAACTAAATGACAAGTGACGCTCAAATTTCGAGGAACCTATATCTTTGGCTCCCTCTTCTAATTCCGTGAAAATTTCTCTAAGGTTGACAGTAATCTGCCAAGGCAGTTTATATCATCGGCATATCCTGCCAGCTGTTTTGATTTGTTAAGCAGGGTTGCGTTCGCATCAATGTTTACTTTGCGAATTACTTCTTCTAGGCAAAGATTAAATAGTATGGGTGCCAGCCCCTCGCCCTGCTTTAAGCCTTGCTTGACTGGGTAGGACTCTGTCAATTCTCCTTGTATTCTGACTGCACAGCTTGTGTTTTCCATTGTAATTTTTGTTAGCCTTACTATCTTTAGGTGGATGTTTAGGTCCAGCATTGTCGATGCTGTCGTATGTTTGTTTAAAGTCTGAATATATTTCTTCTAAGTCTAAGTGTATTTCTTCTGAATCCAGCTTGGTACTCACTTATTGCGGCTTCTGCATAAGGTTCCAGTCTGGCCTTAATTATATTTGTCATTATTTTATTTACTGTGCTTAAAAGAGATATGTCTAGTTTCCACAGTTGAATTTATCTCCTTTCTTGTGTATTGGGCAGATAATGCATTTTTTCCTTCCTCCATATGCAGCCTACTTATTTTTGTATAGCTGCTGAAAGCAACTCTGCTGGGATGTTATCAATTCCTGGAGATTTTTTGTTTCTTAAGCTTGCCAAGCTTTATTTTCCCGTGTCCTATCCATCTGATCTCTTGTAACGCGAGTAATTTTATTTTATATCTGCTCACTTCGTCTAATAGTGACTTAACTGCTGCAGTTCTGTACATACTTCGCGTATTCCATGTTCTGAAAGCATTTCCAGGTACTGTTACCGTAGTCGTTGCCGTTTTCCCGTCCGTTCCGAGGCTTTGCTTCGGTTTTCTTAACTGATGTGTTTTTACAGAGTCCGATAGTTAGTCCAACACCCAACCCCACTACCAGAAGGACCGGATCCGTGAATTATACCCTATCGAATAGGGTGGCCCAGCTATACCGCCAGGCACTAGGTACGTCCGTCGTCGGTTGGTTATTCAGGAGGCATCAGTGAGCAGGTGACGGTACGATTTTGCCGTCACGTATGCATGCATAATTCCAACTCAACCCATGTAGCAGACCTGAGTCAACTCAACTCGACTCAGGTCCACGTTGGCTTGGGGTTCAACCTGCGTTCAACTCATCATGTATAAGACCTAAAAGCAACCTCACCATTTTGTAAGAAAATAAGGAGGGCGGTTCCAGGATGGCAGTCAACTTTTACAATTGCGTTCCACCGACCGACCGTGACTTGGAGTATGTGATTATTCCAACGCAGATCGTTGGATAAAGTCACGCCGAGGATGTTAAGAAATGGGTCAGCTGCAATATTATCCTCAGCCACTGAAATGGAGGGAAAGTTGGTGCAGGTTTTAGTGGAGAATAGACAGTACTTGGTTTTGGTTTCATTGAACTCGACATAATTCTTGCGGCCCCAATCAAGAATTAATTGTTTAAAAAAACTAAAACTACGCTTTTATTTTCAAATGAACCAAAAAGTAAAAAATAATTTTGAATATAAAGTTTGTATTGCTGCAGCCACTTACTTAAATGTAAAAAAGCGTGGGGCGCTGTTCCAGTATAAATAAAATAAGGATATACGTAAAGAGCGCTCCACGCTTTTTTACATTTAAGAAATAAAAACTTTACTTTCAAAATTATTTTTTACTTTTTGGTTCAATAAAAGCGTAATTTTAGTTTTTTTAAACTATTTATTTTTTAATTAAGATTTGTTTTAATTTATTTAGTGTCATTCAGTTGATCGGGTCACCCTTGACACAAAAGGTGCCCGGGTTTTACCTGGACAGTTTTTAAAACCCCTCCCGGACGGCCCTTGGATGCCCTCCAAACTAGGATAATTTCGGAGAAACCCGGATGGATGGCAGTCCTAGTTTTAGGAACTTTTTGTTCTACTACACGATAAAAAAATCTTTGCCGCTGTAAAGTGTATGCCAATTTCGAAAACAAATTCGAAAATGTGGTTTTTGCGTTATTTCTCGAAAAATAAATAAAATTTCGAAAAGCTACGAGAGCGGAAAATCGTATGCTGCGAATGTATTAAAATTCCAGCGGAGTTCAGAATAGGCCTGATTACTTCTTAGACTGAGGGCCTCATTCAGCTCTGCCGCCCCGGGCCTCTGACGGGCTTAGTTCGTCACTGCGTCCCTACATACCTAGTCACCTAAACCTTGTTAATTTATGTTTTTGGTTTATTAAGATCAATTCTTAAAGAAAATGCATTTGTGCAATTTTCAAATCAAACTTCAACTCATTATCCACCACATAAAGCAACGTGATGCCTTTTGCACCCACATAAAAGTTTCTCTTAGAGTATTCACAACATCAATTTCATATTTGGGCATTCAAACATTATCAATTTGAAAATGAGCATATGAAATTTTACACCTTCTCAAAATGTTTACAAAATCTTTTGTTTGGCATAGAACTTGCGAAATACAAACTTGTACATTTATTTATGTAAATTTCCCACATGCACACACCTTTCAATACCAAATAAATCCGGCAGTATTATTAACCATTTACATTCTTTCAGGCTACACTGCAGAAACGACATCATCACCAATTTTATCAGCAACAGACTCATTAGCACTTGATTCACATTCGGCACAACCAAGCCCACAGCTTTCGGTTTTACCACTTTCAAATCCAAATCAGCCCCCATCAGATGTCGTCGTAAATTCTAGTATATCATCAGTGATAACCGAATCTTACAATCAGCATTCAACAGAGTCATCATTGCCAGAAGTCGCCTTGAACACCGGAGCCGCGACCAGTCAATTGCCGGTTGTAACTACGCCGTTTCTTGCTGAAAGCCAAAGCAGCTCCAATGAGCCCAATTCAACTGCGCCAGCAAATGGGGAAATCACTGCCAAGCCGGAGTTGAGTGGTAGCGACAACAGGACGGAAAGTGCCATGAATTACTTTTTGCCATTAGCGCCCGATCTCTTCCACAAGGAGCATAGGGAAAGCTCTCCGCCGGAATCGAAGGGTCGGGCACTGGACATCTCCAGCAACAATGGATCTCCGGTAAGATCGAATAGCTTCGATGGACCATTCGCTTCGGATGGAAGACAGAATTTCGTTACTACAGAAAAGCCGCATCCAGAAGCTAGTGTTGCTAAGGACAGCATCATGAAAGATCTTAGTGATGTCAGTATGGAAGACGAAGATGAAGACATGATGAATGTCAATCGCAACTTTTCCGCGGCTGATGTTAAGTCCACCTCGATCATAGCCAATCCACCAGTATCTGAAGCAAATTTCCCCGACTGCGTGAATGGTGAAAAGAGCTACAAGGTGAGTTTTATTTATGAACTAAAGTATTTAATTTAACTCCATACAAAATAAACGATAAATCGGTTTAAGCGTTATTTATCGCCCGGAAATTCCCTTTATTATCATCAGAATACCCCCGGGCTTGCTGTGGCCCGATTTCTCTCTGAAAAGTGTATTTATCAAAATTTCGAATGCGGATATCGGCGAGTTTTGCAAGTGAAATTTCTCCAACCACCAATTAAAAAACACAGAGAAAAAATGGAATGGAAAAAAGTGTTTAAAAACCTGTCGGAAATCGCGAACACATGGGCGAGAGTGACTAACTCAGGTGAGGAAGATAGTTTCACAAGTTCGCCTGCGAGTATCCAGTATTCGATGTGTCACAGATATCGTCGACTCTTGTTATGATTGTCGTTTTTTCACTTCGATTACGATTGTTAGAGTATTGGTGAAGGTCGTTGGTTATATTTAACCGCCGCCGCTTTACTTAGCAAAAAGTTAAAATTACTAATCGAATTGAACCTTCATTAAACTGCACCTGGCCAAACAAATCTGTTGGGGAATTTCAGATAGAATGGGATTTTCTGTGGAATTTTTTTGTCCCATTGTTTAATTAATGAATGTGTTTTTGCAAGCCTGAAGATACCTTGCAGGTATTTAATTAATAATCGGAAAATTTTGAAAACGTTAAAAATTTGTGAAAATATTTGCTTAATTAACATTTTGTCATCGATAAACAAACAAATTTTATTCATGATAAAGTTTCGCAATAAGAAGAGATTACATGTGGTTTACTTTTTTGTTTTCATACATAAATTATGAAATTATGATTCCAAACAAAATCTGCGGGTTTTTCTCTTTCTAAATATGTAGATTTTTTATATCGATTTGGCTGGATTTACACGACCGGACACCGAACAGACAAAACGTAGCCAATTTTCCGAGTCCGATAGAAAGTAGCATTAGCGTTTTTATAGTATTTTTCTTCTTCGATGGCTCTACAGGAGGTTCAAGCCTTGGCCTCCATCAGCTAATTCCTCCAGACGTCTCTCTGCTCCGTAACTTGTCTCCAGTTTCTTGTATTGAGCAGTTTTGCTGCATCGACAGGACTTTTTTGGCATCCTTGAGTCATTCATTCTTTGGACATGACAGGCTCAACGTAAACGCAATAGTTTTGTAGAGGTGAGTCAGTTAGCCCACCAGCATCCTTAAGTCCGCTCTATTTAAAGTGATAGCACCCCTTAAGGCAAAGAGTCTTATAAGATCTTTAGAATGTCTAGACCTGCGACCCAATAGGGCTAGCTTTAGTCCCCCTTAATTCCTTTCACTATCAGGGACTTGGAGGTGGACCAAGAAATGCCACAGAAGGGTTCTGGGCCCGGGACCAACGTCTTAGACCCCTCCATCGGGAGGCTTACTGCAGCCTCATTTCTGTCGATACCCCGGTGGACGGGGACCCAGTAGGTCGAGACCACATTTCTTCTGGTTAGGCTCTGGAGTACGTCAAACCACCCTGCAACTTTTTTGGAAGAAAACTTCCACATTGAGAGTGCCTTAATGGCAGCTTGGCTGTCAGAAAAGATTTTAGTATTGGCGCCTTTCAAACCTTTCTCTAGGTTGAGGCTAGCGCAGGTAACAATGGCATGTACTTCAATCTGAAAAGTAGAGCTCCACTTGCCCATTGCAATCGAGTGGAGTTGAGTCCTGCGACACCAGCCTCTGTACCATGTTCCATCTTTGACCCGTCGGTAAATCAATGGAGATGTTTGGATCCCCAGGAAGAATAGGCTTCTCTCACTAAGAATGATTCGGGATAACCGCCCTGAATTTCCTTTGCAACTGCAGCTCACCAACCAAATGGTCAGATAAGCGACACTGTAACGAACCACGTTCGTTACTAAGAACCCTCCCTTAGAAAAATACTAAAGTAACCCGTTTCAACTCTAGAAGGCATTTCCTAACAAAGCTTTAGGAAAAATAAATATTTACTCAGCAGGCTGGGTGATTCTCCTTTGAAAGCTCATTTCGAAGCGTTAAAGCTTCCTATGCCGACGAGCTTTCCGGCTATAAAATAAACGGCTTCACCAGGCTAAAATTCAGTCTTTAACCAGGCTCGTTCCGGAGAGGTCACCTTCTCCGGTCCTAGACCGTGTCGTGGTGTACGATCCGGCACGGTCATACTTTGCCTCTCAGGAATGTTGCCGAGGCCTTGTCGTGGTGTACGATCCGACTATGTGCCGAAGTAGCTATTCCTATACCGTGTCGTGGTGTACGATCCGGCACGGTTAGACTACAGACATAACACCTACCGATCGACTACCGAATACCGGAGGAATGTTTCCGGGACCAATGTCGTGGTGTATGATCCGACATTGTTCCCGGCAGCATTGCCTATACCAGTGTCGCAGTATGACTAAATACAAGACCGACCACATACCGACACACACACACACACTCACACACACACTCACAGACACACACACACGCACATCTTGCTAGACCATTGACCCCAGCTTACGCACATGTACAATAGAGTAGTGAGTAGGTAACTGCTTAGTAATAAATAAGTAGGAAACATGTATTGTAGAGGCAAACCGTAGTCAATTACTCAGAGATAGCTATAAGAAACCTGTAAACATGTATCCCGTATTTACTTAGATTTAAGAGACCTAAATTGTTAGTACATAAGGAATATTTTGAAATAAATAAAGAAATTTTATTTTGTAATAAGGTGTTTGTTCTCACACGACCCTGGGGCCGTATTTGGTTTCTCGAGACGACATTGTCTTCTGTCAATAAACAAAAATTGGCATTTGGCGACACGATGTCGTCTCTTTACGTGTCGATAAAGACATTTGACGATTATTAAAAAGCTCAATTTATGCATACATTAAACTTATAACAATTTATATTTTAATTAAATATACGTGGTTTGCAGCCCTTGGAGTAATACCACACAATTTTATGGTTTTGTATGGCCGCGCCTCTCTGCCGATTTGGTCGTGATGCCAAATATGAAACTTAGACAAAGTCGAGAAGCTTTTTCTGTCGAGTCGACCCATCGACTCGATAAACCAAATACGGCCCCTGGACAACTCGAGAGCTCCCGGCAACCCTCCCTTAAAAAAGGAGGTTAGAGAACACTTTCAACGAAAACGAAACACCATTACAAAATTGGCGCCCGAGCAGGGATCCGTAACTATATATATATATATATATATATATATATATATATATATATATATATATATATATATATACATAACCAAATAACCAATGTCAAAAAGGAAAGAGTAGGGATAGAAATAAACATATAAATAACGAGCTCTAAACTGGAGTAAATCAGAATGTAATCAGAGCTCAAGGCGAGCACATCTAAACGAGCCAGAACCAGAAAAACCAAGTCAGCAGACCGAATCCGAAATAATCCTGAACCCCGAAAAGACAAAGCAAAAGTCTGCAGTATGGACAACCGGAACCAGGAAATCCGCCAAATGAAGCAGACGGAGCTAGTAGCTGAATTAAGATTCCACGGACTATCCACCATTGGTGACGTGCACACCCTAAGGGAACGCCTACTCCAGCAAAGCATACCAAGAGAAAGTCCATCTGTACCACTCACCCCACCGATGACACCAGCGGACCAGACACCAGTAAGAACATCCCATCCAGTCAACGAAAACCAGAGTCCAAACACAGAAATCATGGACAAAAACCGAAAATGGGGCACTTACTTCGACGGGACAAACGACCTATACGGATTTATAGAATAAGTGGAAGAGCTAACCGAAGCCTACGGAATCACCAAAGAAGTCCTCGCTACCAGTACTATCAGAGCTGCTCAGAGGTAAAGCACAGCTGTGGTACCGAAATAACAAAGCCAATTGCAGGACATGGGACGACTTCCTAGAGCGAATCAAAAACCAATTTCTCCCAACAAGATATCAGCGCCATTTAGAAGAAGATTACAGAGGCCGGAAAATGAAGACCAACGAGCCAATCCAAGACTATATAACCGCCATGCATACACAAAGCAGACGGGTAGGCATAGCTAAACCACAAGACCAACTGGAACGAATCTTCAGCAACCTGAGGCCAGAGTACAAATTATATATCCGGCGGAGTGACGTGCAGACCATCACCGAACTACAAATTCAAGGCGAACACTTAGCTATTGTTAGGGATATCCAAGTGTTTCTGGACTGTATAAGGCAAGTTGGATGTGGTTCTAAGCTGGACCAATGAATATTGGTAAATGTTTCTCAGCCCAGCTGACCAATCATCAAGTAAATTTCGGTGGAACGACAGATTAGCTGCAATCTGTAGAGGTGTTAAGAGTTTGCTCAATAGGCAGACATAAAATATTAAAAAACATATAAAAGCACAAAACATCAAACAGAGAAACGTGCAAAAACAAAGAGAGAGTGGGGCACGCAACGAGTTAATCCACACGCATTTATAGGCATGCGATTTATTGGTTCGTACTTGCTATAATTGGTATTAAAGCAATAAATGTGTGGTTCACCTCTAGTTGTAGTTATTCATTCTAAATGAAGTGCGGTTTCTTAAAAAACCTGAGTCCACCTTGCCAAACCTGATGAACGAATATAACGTCAACGACCTCGGGACGCTTATGGAGAGAGCTTAAGTTGAGCAATTTAAGCTTGCTGTCATAAGGCGGAAGAGTAAGTAGGTCATCCCGCGGGAGGTGGCTGAGTGCAAATCGGACAAACTTCCATCGATTCTACCAACATGGGAGGAGCAGTAAGGACGTGCAAGTGTTTAGTGAAGAGGAGGCTGTTGAATTCCTTGGACCATCTCTTTATAAATCCTAGGACTGAATTCCCTTGGAAGAGATATAATTGATGTGGATGGAGAAATCCAACTTACTTTCATGTCTAACCCGTAGATCTATTCTAGAGCTAGCGCGGGAGACCTTGTTGTCGAGAAAAGTATAGTCTTAAGTTATAACATAACGTTTCCTACATAAAGTCATGACCTCACATTTACTACTATTAAGGACTAGGTTGTTGTTGGAACACCAAGAAAAGAAGGTGTTTAAGCCTACTTGCAGAAGGTTGCAATCCTCTATACTCCTTATGTTGTGGCGGTACAGTTTGATATCATCAGCGTAAATAAGGATTTTACATTGCTTTAGCAGGGTAACAATATCATCAATTGATAAAATAAAAAGGAGAGGGCCAAGATGACTGCCTTCCGGGACACCAAAGGACGATTCGATGTTTTTAGATTTGACTCCACCGTACCATAATATCACAAGGGAAGCCTAATTTTTTAGCTTTTTCAAAAAAAAAAAAAACTTATACAGAGGCTCTGTCCGTCTGTCCGTCTGAAGCCTACTTTCATCTCTGAAAGTACTGCCGCTACAGACTTGGGCCATATCTCAAAATGTAGCTCTTGGTCAAAAGACCAAAAACTGAGAAAATGGTCTGGAAATTTCAACCAGAAGTATATTTAACAACAAAAAATAGATTTCTAATAAAGTCCATATATCGGTAGCCTAGAGGTAAGGCGCTGGAGTCCTATCCCAGGTGAAGCAAGTTCAATCCCCGGCCGCAAAATGGTGAATTACAATTTTTTTTACTTCGGTGTAACTTATTTTGATTATATTTCTCACTAAATTATATTATTTAATAATGATACTCAGGAGAACATAAACATTTATTTAATTAAAAGTGCAAAAAAATCATTTTCTTGAGTTTTTATGGCTCTTCGGCGGCTGTTTAGGCTGAACCCTAAAAATAAACAAATTACTTAAACCATCAGAATATTTAAAAGGATACCTAGTGCCTGGGACTCCACAAGCACAATTCCGCCGAAGGAGTCATAATTAAAAAGACAGCTTCATCCTCAATATATCCATATATAATAAATATATAATAAAAATAATTTCAACAAGAAATTAAAAACAATTCACCGCCGAAGCTTGACACTTTGACACGTCAAACTGTCAAGTGTACTAAAAATTTGCTGACAATAAGTTCTGAATGTCAGCGATTTCGGCAATAAACATGAGCGAAAGATCCGACAACAAGACAGGGACAACTCCAAGAAATTACCGGCTTCCAAATTTCCAAGGAAACTGGAAATTTGGAGAGAGCCAAAGGTCAATGAGGACGAAGAAAAATTTTCACTTGACCAGAAACCGTTGGCGGCAGAAGGCGAAGTTTTTTTCTAATTCGGCAAGATTTGATTTATTAGTTTTTCAATTTAAAATCGGTAGTTTTTTTTTTGCGTTAAAATTGTAATATAAAGTGTAGTTAGAAGGCGGCATTTTTCAGTTTCTTTTATATAGTGTAAATTTAAGTCGGCAGTTATTTTTTCTTAAAGTCACCCAGGTATAATACAAGTCAATTTTTTTTGGTTCGAACATGTCCATTGCAGACATCAGGCCAATCCATTAATTAATAATTTTATTTCAGTGATTATCAAATTTAATATCTATTTCAATATTCAATAATCTATCAATAAAAAAGAGCAAACATGTTCGTACGAACATCGCTTCGATTTTATTGATTTTCTTTCAGGTAGTGTAATTAGATTTAGGAAGTGAATTGTGCAATAAAATTTAAGAAGAAAATTTGTAATTATTTAAAGTAGTGAATTTATTAATCTATTTTTAAGGAGTTAATTTTTGAAGAAAGAAATTTAAATTGTGAATTAGGACCTTAAGTTTCATTTTTGGATAATAACAATAAATAAGTGGAATTTTGTAAAGAAAAGTGTTTTCTCATTTCATTTCCTTAAGTAGCATACTCATAGCGTACACAATTTAACCACGACAATATAACTTGCTGTTCACATAGGCCGCTACACTACGGACCGCTCAAACATTGGTGGTTCCATCCAGGATCAGCAATCTATTGTGTTGGTTAATATATAAGAAGGTTTAAAAAACATGAGTACGCTGAAGAAGGCAATGAAAAGAGAGCAAACATTAAGAGCTCGAATAGAAAAATTTATTGAAAACTCAAAAAAAACGGCATTAGCGAAGCGCACCAAATCCTTTTATGAAGTCAAATTGGATGAGCTCAGAAATTTGTGGGCAGACTACAAGGATACGGACCAGAATTTAACTGACTCCTTCATTCTTGAGGAATTGGAATCTGAAACATTACCCGAAGATACCTATGTGTTATTAGAATCCAAATATTCGGAATACCTCAGTGAATTAATGGAAGGACTTCAAAGATTTACTCCACCAGAAGTGCAGCCACCATCTCCAGCAGTCATTCGGCAAGATACAATGCTACCAAAAATCGATCTACCAAAGTTTGACGGAAACTATGATAGATGGTACTCATTCCACGATCTGTTCGTATCCTTAATACATAACAATTCACAATTAACACCAGTTCAAAAACTACACCACCTCAAGTCATGCCTAGTGGGGGATGCTGAAAAATTATTAAGACATATACCAACTACAAACGATAATTACGAGTCATCATGGGTTAAGGTGAAGCAACGTTACCAAAACAAAAGGATATTGGTAAATCATCATTTAAAAACATTATTAACCCAACCGAAAATAAGTGCCGAGAATGCTACCAGTTTAAAGACATTCATATCGACTATTGACGATTGCCTTCAACAAATAAGGAACTTGAACATCGATACTACTTCGTGGGATATATTGCTCATACACATCCTTATTCAGAAACTGCCATTTATCACACTGAAGATGTGGGAAGAGGAACAAGGAGCCTCTCAAGATCTTCCTACATACCAAGAATTTTACGACTTCTTATGCAAACGACACAAGATTTTAGAATCGATATCCGATATGGTCCAACCAACTTCATCATCACAATCAAGCCGAACGAGAACTACTACAAGGGTTTACCACGCAGTTCACGGTGATCAATGTCCAGCGTGCCATGAACCACATTGGTTACAACAATGCTCCAAATACATCAGTATGGCTCCAAGTGCCAGAAGGAAACTAGTTACTACAGCCGGTCACTGCTACAATTGCCTGTCAAAGAGTCATGCAATAAAGGAATGTAAAAGCAAATTTCGATGCCAACGGTGCAAGGAAAAACACCATACCACCTTACACGAAGATAAACAAACTGGGTCTTCTAGGTCAACTACAACACAACAACGATCGAAGCCCTTTACTACAAACATTTCAACTAAGGAAGCCTGTCGTTCAAGTCAATCAACAAGCGACACATCTACATTAATACAGCAACAAAACAACCAACAACTCAACAGTGATTCCGACTCAAACAATATACAAACATTTCTGGCGAGAAGAGGAGCACACGCATTACTATCAACGGCTTTAGTATATGCAAAGGGGAGCAACGGGGAACATCATACCATAAGATGCCTAATAGATAATGGATCTGAGTCATCTTTTATTACGCAAAATGCATGCAGAAAGTTAGGATTGACTTGCAGCCCCACAACATTGAACATAACAGGAATGAATACATGTCCACTAGGGACGTCTACAAAACAAACAATGCTTACTTTAACATCACGCGTTTGCAGCGAGTTTCAAATTACAGAGACATGTTTTGTGGTCAATAAAATAACAGATACTTTGCCGACGACCATACTTCCATTACATGATTATGAACATCTGCAGGACCTCGAACTGGCAGATCCGGGATTCTGGAAACCGGGCAACATAGACGTCTTACTTGGTGTCGTCCCATACGCAAGAATCTTACAAGATGGTTTACGACAAGGCTCAAGGAATAGCCTTATAGCAGTCAACACTGGCCTTGGATGGATAATCTTCGGGCCTACAAGCAAGAATCAACCTACACAGTCCAATACATTTACCATACAAGTGACCAATGAAGATCTTAGCTGCCAGTTGAAGCGGTTCTGGGAAGAAGAGGAACTGCCTACCAGGCCACAGTTAACGCAAGAAGAACAGGAATGTGCCGAATTTTTCACAAAGACACACAAGCGATTGGATAATGGAAAATACCAAGTAAAATTGCCATTCAAACAAAACAAGGCGCCCAACTTAGGCGACTCCCGTACACTAGCCCTCAAAAGGTTTCACTACCTAGAAAAACGACTTAGCAACAATTTAAATCTTAAGAAGGAATACGAAGATTGTCTGAACGAATACATACACTTAGGACATATGATTGAAACGAGCCCTCCAAAGGACAAGGAGCCAAATTGTTACATTCCGCACCATGCGGTACTGAAGGACAGCAGCACCACCAAACTTCGAGTGGTGTTTGACGCATCGGCAAGGACAACAAGTGGACGATCTTTAAATGAATTCTTACTATCTGGTCCAACTATACAGCCCAAGTTGTTTTGCACATTACTGAAATGGAGAAAGCATAAGGTTGCGGTCCATGCAGATATAGAGAAGATGTACCGAATGGTCCAAATAGCACCTGAAGATCAAACTTACCAAAGAATCTTGTGGCGGCATCCTTCACGACACAACGTGCAAGACTACATGCTGACCACAGCTACCTTTGGGACAACAGCTGCTCCCTATTTGGCAATTCGCGCACTAAAGCAACTAGCAGCTGATGAGAGTAAAAACTATCCACTAGCATCGAAGGCAACTGAATCTGACTTTTATGTAGACGATTTGTTGACTGGCGCAGATGATACAAATACAGCACTAACGTTGCAAGCTCAACTAATCGCAATGCTAAAGTCAGGTGGGTTTAATCTCAGAAAATGGAGCAGCAATGAACGGGTGATTTTGGAACATTTGCCAACCGAGTTTAGAGAACATAAGGACATAGTGTCGTTTTCGGAATCCGATTCAATAAAAACCTTGGGAGTGCGATGGCAACCGTACACGGATCAGTTTTCATTTAAATTTAAACTGCTCAAGGACTACAGCAACGTAACAAAAAGAACAATCCTTTCCGATGTGGCTTCTTTATACGACCCATTAGGACTAGTACAACCAGTGATTATCATAGCCAAAATGCTAATTCAAGATTTGTGGCTAACAGGATGTTCGTGGGATCAGCCAGTTCAGGAACATGTAAAAATACAGTGGATAAACTACAAGAAGGATTTAGAGAACCTAAACAAGTTTACAATTCCTAGGTGGATTCACTATTCACCACGATATGATGTACAATTACACGGGTTTTGTGATGCGTCCATACGAGCAATTGCTGCAGTTATATATTTGCGCGCCACAGACGACAAAGGCAACACAACGTCAACCTTAATAACTTCGCGAACAAGGGTTGCACCCGTTAAACCTATTACCATACCGCGTCTTGAACTAAATGGTGCACTACTCTTAGCTCGCTTGATGAAGGAGACCGTCTCAAGTATGCATCTTCAAGGAATTCCAGTGGTAGCGTGGACCGATTCAACTATAGTTTTGCAATGGATAAGACAACATGCTGCCCGATGGAAGACGTATGTGGCGAACCGAGTTGTAGAAATTCAGGAGCTTCTCAAATATGATCGATGGAGGCATGTCCCTACGCAAACCAACCCCGCTGATCTCGCGAGTAGAGGAACCACTGCCAGCTCTTTAATTGATAATAAGCTTTGGCTGTATGGCCCACCCTGGCTTATTAAACCATCCGAGGACTGGCCAAGGAATGTCACCATAAAGGAAGAAACAACACTAGAAGCCAAGGACAACACAACAACTCTATTCTCTACAATAGACGACGATCTACTATGTCGATTCTCATCCTACACACGACTTATACGGATAGTAGCAACAATACTTCGATTCATTAACAACGCTAAGGATTCCAAACACAAACGAATTCAACCATTAACCATAGAAGAGCTAAATCAGGCTGAGCATACAATTTTAAGGCGTGTTCAACAAGGCACCTTTGCTAAAGAATTTCACAGTTTACAAGCAAACAACGCACTATCACCAAGTAGCAAATTAATCATGTTAGCACCATTTATTGACAAGGACTGTCTAATAAGAGTCGGTGGGCGATTAAACAATGCCATGATCCCGTATTCGCAAAAACACCCTATCATCCTGCCACGAGACCATCATATAACAAGGTTAATAATTAACAAGACACATCTGGAGACATTGCATGGAGGCGTGTCTCTGGTTTTGGCTACTACAAGAAACAAATACTGGATTTTAGACGGCAGAAGATCTATTTCAACGCAATTACACAAGTGTGTGATTTGCGCTAGATATCGGCAAACCACAAGCCAACAATTAATGGGAAACTTACCCCGATGTAGAACAACTATTGCCAAACCTTTTACCAAGACAGGAGTGGATTATGCTGGTCCCTTCAATATCAAAGCAGCAAGGCATCGGAACGCGAAGATACAAAAAGGGTATATCTGCATTTTCGTATGTATGACGACCAAGGCAATTCACATAGAATTAGCGTCAGATTTAACATCCGAAACCTTTGTGGCTGCTTTCAAGCGCTTCATCGCTCGACGAGGAAGGTGCACCGACATCTACTCAGATTGTGGTACAAATTTTGTAGGCGGTAGGAAACTACTAGATCGGGAATTATGTCAAGTAATCAAGGAATCCAGCCCTGAAATTGAACAATACTTAGCAACATTATCAATAAGCTGGCATTTCAATCCACCTGCCGCCCCACATTTTGGAGGCTTGTGGGAGGCAGGTGTGAAGTCCATAAAATATCACATCAAACGAACCTTAAAAAATTCCATTTATACATTCGAGGAATTTACGACAGTCATCAACCAAATCGAAGCGTGCCTAAATTCACGTCCACTATGCTATGTGCCCAACAAACCAGACGATCCCCTCATTCTGACGCCGGGACATTTTCTAATAGGTCAATCATTATTAACACTACCAGAACCAGAAGCAGAACCCAACAACATCTCACTTAATCAACGATGGCAGCATCTAAAATGTAAGATGACACAGTTTTGGAAACAATGGTCAAAGGACTATTTAAACCAAATGCAACATAGACCGAAATGGCGACAGCAAGGGATAGATATGATGCCAGGGCAAGTAGTTTTCGTAAAGGGCGATAATACACCTCCATCAGTATGGCCACTTGGCATAATCGAAGAAACATTTCCAGGAGAGGATGGATTAACTCGAGTGGCACAAGTTCGTACTCAATTTGGTAGACTCAAACGATCAATCACCAAATTGTGTCCCCTACCGCTAGAAGCCTAGTGCAACGTCCTTTACTGTTGTGTTTCGTGCGTTTACGTGTTGTCCCTCAACGTCAGTTAGCAAATATCTACTACTTCCATTACTGTTTCAGATGGGAAACCGGTACGAGTTCGAAGAAGAAGGTTACTGGGAAGACTACCTCTACATCAACGAAGAGGTCTCGTTATCTCCTCCACATCAGGATGGTTCGACGAGATCTCTCGATAATCTAACACCACCTAGAGCTACTACCAAGATGGAGTATCCGCGAGCACCACCAGAGAAAACCAGGTACACTATATCTACAGTAAACGAACCGGCCACAATCAACTCCAGACATGTGACGTCACTAAAGGTACTACGGCCCACTACCAACCTGAAGGAGTTTAAAGACCGAGAAAACAATAGCTTCCAACGATTCACTACTCGAGAAGGAACCGACATTTTCCTTCCTAAAAAGGTACTTCAAAAAATCGACTTCGAAAAAATAGCAAAACGAAAGGGTAGAGAACAAACCATAAATCTTCCTGGCCGCTATCAAACGAAGGTGAAGGTACGAGCTGACGGAACAATCCTCTTCCACCACTACCGAAAAAGAGGAATCTCAAAGGAAAGGAATATGTTGATCGATACCGATCAACGAGGGGGAGAATGTTTAGGCTGAACCCTAAAAATAAACAAATTACTTAAACCATCAGAATATTTAAAAGGATACCTAGTGCCTGGGACTCCACAAGCACAATTCCGCCGAAGGAGTCATAATTAAAAAGACAGCTTCATCCTCAATATATCCATATATAATAAATATATAATAAAAATAATTTCAACAAGAAATTAAAAACAATTCACCGCCGAAGCTTGACACTTTGACACGTCAAACTGTCAAGTGTACTAAAAATTTGCTGACAATAAGTTCTGAATGTCAGCGATTTCGCCAATAAACATGAGCGAAAGATCCGACAACAAGACAGGGACAACTCCAAGAAATTACCGGCTTCCAAATTTCCAAGGAAACTGGAAATTTGGAGAGAGCCAAAGGTCAATGAGGACGAAGAAAAATTTTCACTTGACCAGAAACCGTTGGCGGCAGAAGGCGAAGTTTTTTTCTAATTCGGCAAGATTTGATTTATTAGTTTTTCAATTTAAAATCGGTAGTTTTTTTTTTGCGTTAAAATTGTAATATAAAGTGTAGTTAGAAGGCGGCATTTTTCAGTTTCTTTTATATAGTGTAAATTTAAGTCGGCAGTTATTTTTTCTTAAAGTCACCCAGGTATAATACAAGTCAATTTTTTTTGGTTCGAACATGTCCATTGCAGACATCAGGCCAATCCATTAATTAATAATTTTATTTCAGTGATTATCAAATTTAATATCTATTTCAATATTCAATAATCTATCAATAAAAAAGAGCAAACATGTTCGTACGAACATCGCTTCGATTTTATTGATTTTCTTTCAGGTAGTGTAATTAGATTTAGGAAGTGAATTGTGCAATAAAATTTAAGAAGAAAATTTGTAATTATTTAAAGTAGTGAATTTATTAATCTATTTTTAAGGAGTTAATTTTTGAAGAAAGAAATTTAAATTGTGAATTAGGACCTTAAGTTTCATTTTTGGATAATAACAATAAATAAGTGGAATTTTGTAAAGAAAAGTGTTTTCTCATTTCATTTCCTTAAGTAGCATACTCATAGCGTACACAATTTAACCACGACAATATAACTTGCTGTTCACATAGGCCGCTACACTACGGACCGCTCAAACAGCGGCTTTATAAATCATTAAGAAATTTCGCGGAAATAATATAAAGTATTTATTTGTTTATATGCATATTTTATATGCTGTTCATTTTATTATAGTTTATAGTCATGTAGGTGGTGCTGTAGACCAAAACAAAAATTCAATTTTATCGAACTTCGCTGTGGATTTGTCACAAAAAATATGTATGATTTAAACGAAACATTTGGTAGGTTTAAAACGAAAAGTAGATATCTAATTTTTACCAGGGCATATACACGCTTACTGAAATGAATGAAAATTTATAAATTTAATTGCACGAACGATGTATTTAAGACCGTCTTTATAGTCCATGAATATAAGGAAGTGATTTTTCTCAGAATTTTTAATATTTTACGAACGATTTGCCCCATATGTAAAAATTTTTGCAGCCCTTTGTTTAAAAGCATATTTTTACGTTTTTATTAACTAAATTTGTATGTATTAGGCATAAAAACTGTTAAAATTAGTTTAACCTAAACATTTCATAGGCACCGAACAAATTACTTTATTGCTGCAAAACTGGTAGAAGGTCGGTGGGAGAGTGCGTAGCGCGTTGGATCCTCGATCCAGCGGCGCGTAGCGTTGCAGCTTCAAGCCACGGTCGGGCAGATTGTTTTTTTTCTCTTTTTCTTCTTTCTGAAATGATTTATTAACATAGAATTCACATTATACCAAAATATGCATTGAAATTAACAGTGTTACTCCCTCCTCCTACTTATGATTACTTTGAATCCCTTCAGGTGAAAATTATCAGGAATTTCTTTTTCTATGTATGTTTGTAGATATAAAAAATCCTTATTCAAGTTTATAAATTTAACGCGAAAGGTGTGAGCTGAGAAGTAATTTTGTAAAATCAAATTAAAATTTTGTGAAATACATAGAAAATTCGATTAGGAATTCTAGGAATTATTCCTGGAATTTTGGTGTTCATAAACAAAATTTTTGTTGAAAAATCTTGATAATATTCTTTTTTTTAAACAGGACCCGATAGTAAATCGAAAGTGTTTTTGAAAAGATTTTATTCTTGGTAATTCACTTTGATGATGAATTTAAATAAACTGACATGGTGAAAAAGTTAAATACAAGAAAACTTTATAGAAAATTCCAAGAATTTTGTATTGAATTTGAGTATTCCTAAATATTTTACCACTAGCATAAAATGCGCGTGCCTTGCAACCCCTTTAAATAAAAACTGTTTACTATGTGCAATGTTTTACTTAAAAAAAAACAAACACACACACACACACACAAAAAAGTCAGCTGTCAGCTGACATTTTAGGGTTTGACGAACGTTCGTTAAGTTTGTTCGCCCATTTACGTGGGTGCAAGAAATTATGAAGCAATCACAAATGAATATTAAATAAAGTGAATTTCGAGTCATTCATTTCTACGTGATTATAGGGATGCACTGTCCAAATTTCAGCCCTTCAGCTTCAAAGGTTTGGGTTAACCCCATTTCACCCCCTTAGGGGATGAATTTCGAGTAATCCCTTCTTAGTGGATGTTCACGTCATTATAGGGATGCACTGTCAAAATTTCAGACCTATAACTTTAGCGGTTTGGATAAACCCCATTTTACCCCCTTGGGGATGAATTTCGTAAAATCGCTTTATAGTGGATGTCCACGCCATTATAGGGATGCACTGGCAAAATTTTAGCCCTATAGCTTTAACGCATAAACGCATAAACGCATAAATTCATAAACGCACAAACGCATAAACGCATAAACGCATAAACGCATAAACGCACAAACGCATAAACGCATAAACGCATAAAGGCATAAACGCATAAACGCATAAACGCATAAACGCTTAAACTCATAAACGCATAAACGCATAAACGCTTAAACGCATAAACGCTTAAACGCTTAAACGCATAACCGCATAAACGCATAAACGCATAAACGCTTAAACGCATAAACGCTTAAACGCATAAACGCATAAACGCTTAAACGCATAAACGCATAAACGCATAAACGCTTAAACGCATAAACGCATAAACGCATAAACGCTTAAACGCATAAACGCATAAACGCATAAACGCATAACGCATAACGCATAAACGCATAAACATCGCATTGTCGCATTGTCGCATTGTCGCATTGCCGCATTGTCGCATTGTCGCATCGCCGCATTGTCGCATTGTCGCATTGCCGCATTGTCGCATTGCCGCATTGCCGCATTGCCGCATTGCCGCATTGTCGCATTGTCGCATTGCCGCATTGCCGCATTGTCGCATTGCCGCATTGCCGCATTGCCGCATTGTCGCATTGCCGCATTGCCGCATTGCCGCATTGCCGCATTGTCGCATTGCCGCATTGTCGCATTGCCGCATTGCCGCATTGTCGCATTGTCGCATTGTCTCATTGTCGCATTGCCGCATTGTCGCGTTGTCGCATTGCCGCATTGTCGCATTGTCGCATTGTCGCATTGTTGCATTGTCGCATTGTCGCATTGTCGCATTGTCGCATTGTCGCATTGTTGCATTGTCGCATTGCCGCATTGTCGCATTGCCGCATTGTCGCATTGCCGCATTGTCGCATTGTCGCATTGTCGCATTGTCGCATTGCCGCATTGCCGCATTGTCGCATTGTCGCATTGCCGCATTGCCGCATTGCCGCCTTGTCGCATTGTCGCATTGTCGCATTGCCGCATTGTCGCATTGTCGCATTGCCGCATTGTCGCGTTGTCGCATTGCCGCATTGCCGCATTGCCGCATTGTCGCATTGCCGCATTGTCGCATTGTCGCATTGCCGCATTGCCGCATTGTCGCATTGCCGCATTGCCGCATTGCCGCATTGTCGCATTGTCGCATTGTCGCATTGTCGCATTGCCGCATTGCCGCCTTGTCGCATTGTCGCATTGTCGCATTGCCGCATTGTCGCATTGTCGCATTGCCGCAATGTCGCGTTGTCGCATTGCCGCATTGCCGCATTGTCGCATTGCCGCATTGTCGCATTGCCGCATTGCCGTCTTGTCGCATTGCCGCCTTGTCGCATTGTCGCATTGTCGCATTGCCGCATTGTCGCATTGTCGCATTGCCGCATTGCCGCATTGTCGCGTTGTTGCATTGCCGCATTGTCGCATTGCCGCATTGCCGCATTGCCGCATTGTCGCATTGCCACATTGTCGCATTGCCGCATTGTCGCATTGCCGCATTGCCGCATTGCCGCCTTGTCGCATTGTCGCATTGTCGCATTGCCGCATTGCCGCCTTGCCGCATTGCCGCATTGCCGCCTTGTCGCATTGTCGCATTGCCGCATTGTCGCATTGTCGCATTGTTGCATTGCCGCATTGTCGCGTTGTCGCATTGCCGCATTGCCGCCTTGCCGCCTTGTCGCATTGTCGCATTGCCGCATTGCCGCCTTGTCGCATTGTCGCATTGCCGCATTGTCGCATTGCCGCATTGCCGCATTGCCGCATTGCCGCCTTGTCGCATTGTCGCATTGTCGCATTGCCGCATTGCCGCATTGCCGCATTGTCGCATTGTCGCATTGCCGCATTGTCGCATTGTCGCATTGCCGCATTGTCGCGTTGTCGCATTGCCGCATTGCCGCATTGTCGCATTGTCGCATTGTCGCATTGCCGCATTGCCGCATTGTCGCATTGCCGCATTGTCGCATTGTCGCATTGTCGCATTGTCGCATTGCCGCATTGCCGCCTTGTCGCATTGTCGCTTTGTCGCATTGCCGCATTGTCGCATTGCCGCATTGTCGCGTTGTCGCGTTGTCGCATTGCCGCATTGTCGCATTGTCGCATTGTTGCATTGTCGCATTGCCGCCTTGCCGCCTTGTCGCATTGTCGCATTGCCGCATTGCCGCATTGTCGCATTGCCGCATTGCCGCATTGCCGTCTTGTCGCATTGCCGCCTTGTCGCATTGTCGCATTGTCGCATTGCCGCATTGTCGCATTGCCGCATTGTCGCATTGCCGCATTGTCGCGTTGTTGCATTGCCGCATTGCCGCATTGTCGCATTGCCACATTGTCGCATTGCCGCATTGTCGCATTGCCGCATTGCCGCATTGCCGCCTTGTCGCATTGTCGCATTGTCGCATTGTCGCATTGCCGCATTGCCGCCTTGCCGCCTTGTCGCATTGTCGCATTGCCGCATTGCCGCCTTGTCGCATTGCCGCATTGTCGCATTGTCGCATTGTTGCATTGTTGCATTGTCGCGTTGTCGCGTTGTCGCATTGCCGCATTGCCGCATTGCCGCCTTGTCGCATTGTCGCATTGTCGCATTGTCGCATTGTCGCATTGCCGCATTGCCGCATTGTCGCATTGCCGCATTGCCGCATTGCCGCATTGTCGCATTGTCGCGTTGTCGCATTGTCGCATTGCCGCATTGCCGCATTGCCGCCTTGTCGCATTGTCGCATTGTCGCATTGTCGCATTGTCGCATTGACGCATTGTCGCATTGTCGCATTGTCGCATTGCCGCATTGCCGCATTGTCGCATTGCCGCATTGCCGCATTGCCGCCTTGTCGCATTGTCGCATTGCCGCATTGTCGCATTGTCGCGTTGTCGCATTGCCGCATTGTCGCATTGCCGCATTGCCGCATTGCCGCATTGCCGCCTTGTCGCATTGTCGCATTGTCGCATTGTCGCATTGTCGCATTGTCGCATTGTCGCATTGACGCATTGACGAATTGACGCATTGACGCATGAATTCTCCGTATAAGAATCCCCATCGACACAAAATTTGATTCTCTTTGGACCAATATTTAGAAAGTTATGATACATTGTTTTTTCGCTTTTCCATTACAGATTGAATAACTTTGATTCTTAAAATCGCTCTGGTGTAAAATCATGTTTTTTGACTTAAGCGGTTTTTGCTTATCACCACAGATATATACAGGGTGAGAGAAAAGTCCGGCACCGGTTCGATATTTCCTAAACGGTAGGTTTTCGTGAAAAAAGTTTGAAGCAAAAGTTGCTCAGCTTGGAGGGTAGATTCGTTTGAACACAAAACTCACCCCCACCCACTCACCCCCTCGCAGGGGGTGGGGGTAACTCCAAATTTTTAAATAGCAACCCCCATTTTTTTTCACGGATTATGATTCTCCGAAGAAAAATATGAAACTTTTGCCTTAAAATTTTTTTAATCCGAAGCTTCCCTGCACCCCCAAAACGAATTTTTGAGGGTGGGGAATAGTCCGGCACCGGTTCGATATTTCCTAAACGGTAGGTTTTCGTGAAAAAAGTTTGAAGCAAAAGTTGCTCAGCTTGGAGGGTAGATTCGTTTGAACACAAAACTCACCCCCACCCACTCACCCCCTCGCAGGGTGTGGGGGTAACTCCAAATTTTTAATAGCAACCCCCATTTTTTTTCACGGATTATGATTCTCCGAAGAAAAATATGAAACTTTTGCCTTAAATTTTTTTTAATCCGAAGCTTCCCTGCACCCCCAAAACGAATTTTTGAGGGTGGGGAATAGTCCGGCACCGTTTCGATATTTCCTGAACGGTAGGTTTTCGTGAAAAAAGTTTGTAGCAAAGGTTGCTCACCTTGGAGGGTAGAATTGTTTGATCACAAAACTCAGCCCCACCCACTCACCCCCTCGCAGGGGGTGGGGGTAACTCTAAAATTCTAAATAGCAACCCCCATTTTTTTTCACGGATTATGATTCTCCGAAAAAAAATATGAGACTTTCGTCTAAAAATTTTTTTATCCGAAGCTTCCCTGCATTCCCGAATGAATACTGTCGACGTATTGACGTGTGGTTACTGACAAGTAGACGATCAGACATCACCTCCTGGATTAGCGTTATCCGATGTGTACCACGTGGGGGTTCCAGGTCGGATTTCACACATCATTTTGGCCCTGAAAAGGGCCGTTTATTAAAGTGGAAGCGTTGAAGGACCCCGAGGTTCGTCGCTCCCTCAGTATTTAATGACTCCAAACCTTCGACGCACTCTCACTTATGTAAGCAGGTGCTCAAACTGTTGACCTTCCACTGCTTGGCAATGAGCCAGCCGTTGGTAGAAATTGTTTGTAATGTGTGCTAGCATTTCCGCCGTTATGGAATTTGAGACCACCAGAATCCTGTTTTTCAAATCATGAATGTCTGCAGGCTTACTTTCGTAGACGCGATTTTTCAAGAAACCCCAATAAAAGAAATCGAGGGGTGTCAGGTCCGGCGATCGTGGCGGCCATTCGATCGCTCCTCTCCGACCAATCCATCTTCCGGGAAATGTCTCATGCAGATACGCACGTACTTGCAGTCCGAAATGTCCTGGTGCCCCGTCTTGTTGGAACTGAACTAGCTCAAATTGATCTCCAACGATATTTCGGATTGCAGGTACAATTTCTTCTTGGAGCATTCTCATATATCGCGTAGCTGTGAGATTCTCTTCAAAGAAGAATGGTCCCACAATCTGATTTGCAACAATACCAGCCCAAACGTTAACTTTTTGCTGGTATTGTGTGTGAGAATCTCTCATCCAGTGTGGATTTATACTAGACCAGTACCTGCTGTTGTGTCGATTCATATTTCCATTTAGCTCAAATTTTGCCTCATCCGAAAAACAGGTCCAGAAAAATGTCATTGGATTCTGATCATATCGATCCATCATGACATCGCAAAACTCGACTCTCAGATCGAAATCGTTGTCCGTCAACTCTTGTACCAAGCAAATTTTGTATGGATGATACTTGTTAGTTTTTAAAATTTTTCGCACGGACCAATCGCTAATTCCCATTGCCTGACCTACTTTCCGTGTCGACTTATGACAATCTTCGGTGAAGTTGAGGAGAACATTCAGTGATGTTTCAGGATTTGTAGCTGTTCTCGGACGTCCGAGTCTCGGCCTGTCTGTGACAGAACCTGTTTATTGAATGCAAAAAAGCAGCATTTACCTAACAAATCAGCAAAACCATTTAAAGGACTTACCTGTTTCTACGAACCGATCAACTGTTCGCTTGACGGTAGATTTGTTTATCGGGATGGCACGTTCTGGATGTGTTTCATTAAATAGGTTTGCAGTCTCCTGATTAGAGCGTTTTCGATCTCCGTAGCCCCGCATAATCAAAATTTCAATCCTCTCTCGTTCAGTGAGAGGCATGGTTATAATAAAATAAACTTAGATTACAAGTACAATTCTAGAAGAAAACGTAGGTGTGATATCCCAATGGAAATGAAACCAGATATTTCAGGCCGGTATTCAAAGTTTGAAAAAGATTTTTCCAATTTAAAGGCATCAACTATTGATCTGAAATTGCACTCTTGCCTTCTGATCTTTTACAAATGTTTATTGAAAAGTATCCACGAGAATCCGTTCGTGTTAGGTTCTTGTTTTTTTGTTACATTCTTAACCGAGACGATATGTTCTCAGAAAGAGACAGTATTGAAATTTTGATTAAGCGGAGTTACACTGATAGACCCTGTTGTTCTGAGAAATCGTTCTTGTCTTGAAAAATCCATTCTACGAAAGTAAGCCTGCTGACATTCATGATTTGAAAAACAGGATACTGGAGGTCTCAATTTTCATAACGGCTATTTAAAATTTTAGAGTTACCCCCACCCCCCGCGAGGGGGTGAGTGGGTGGGGGTGAGTTTTGTGTTCAAACGATTCTACCCTCCAACCTGAGCACCTTTTGCTACAAACTTTTTTCACGAAAACCTACTGTTCAGAAAATATCGAAACGGTGCCGGACTATTCCCCATCCCCAAAAATTCATTTTGGGGGTGCAGGGAAGCTTCGGATAAAAAAAATGTTAAGGCGAAAGTTTCATATTTTTCTTCGGAGAATCATAATCCGTGAAAAAAAATGGGGGTTGCTATTTAAAAATTTAGAGTTACCCCCACCCCCTGCGAGGGGGTGAGTGGGTGGGGGTGAGTTTTGTGTTCAAACGATTCTACCCTCCAAGCTGAGCAACTTTTGCTACAAACTTTTTTCACGAAAACCTACCGTTTAGGAAATATCGAACCGGTGCCGGACTTTTCTCTCACCCTGTATATTATATATATATATATATATATATGTACATATATGTATATATGTTTTACGGGTTCTATATCGAAAAAAAAGAGACACGTATTTTTTTTATTTTTTTGTTTCACAATATTTTGGATTTTACAAAGGATTTAATTTTCGCGATATCGGTGATTTTGGGCTTGAGACGTGATTTTCAAAAATTCATTACTCCGGTTCTATTTAAGCTACTGTGGCGTCAATGATTTGTAATTCTGTGACGTCAATGATGATCTTTTCCTTTAAATGTTGCACTACACATCACATTAAATATTGTTTGTTTGTTATTATTAATAAATGTTTCCACAATCCAGAAAAAAAAACCATTTAAATACCACTAATCTGTTTACTTTTAAGTTGATTATAAATAAATGTTTCCACAATCCAAAAACCATTTAAATACAAAACTAATATTTTACTTTAAGTTAATTATAACATTTTTGCACAGCTACTTGACACTTTCGTGGTTATTAATAAAAAGAAAAAAAAAACGAGTCTGTGATGGGTTGCATTGTCTGCTTCTCTCCGCGTGTTGTCAGCAAGTGAAATGTCCCTCTGGTTTTTTTGTTGTTGGAGCTTGAAGAAAAGGCCTGCCGGAAATGTTGAGTCATGAATTTTAGTTCTTTACACAACTTGACTGTACTAAAAGTTCTGGAAAGAAATGCGTTATTTTTTGAATACAATTTTTCATATAAAGTTTGTCTGGTGGTTGTGGCTCCAACATACTCCGCCGCCTTAACACAACATGGTTGTGTTAAAAGAAGTACCCTTTGGTTGTGATGCTGCTGACTAAAGCTGAAGATGTAATATATAGATGTCGAAGCGCGACGTGGAGCTAACTAACAAACGAAAAACTAATAATGTTACGGTTAGTTTATTATAGTTCACTACAGTTAATGCACTAGAGTTAATTCATTTTATATAGTTTGTTATATTCAATTCACTCAAGATTAATTCATTATGGTTTGTTGCATTAATTCAATAGATCTGTTTATTATACACAAATTAATTATAAATAGATTTATTTGGGAATGTTTAGTTTGTAATGTTGTGTGATGTTTCATAATTATCAATTATTGGTAATATGCATAGTTTAGCGATAGGGCGTTTTAGTGTGGTTTTTTGTGTTTTGACCAAAGCGACTCTCACTAGTCCATCTCTTCCTGGATATACTTCTATGATTCGGCCGAGAGGCCATTGTGTGGGGCTCATCCTTTCGTCTTTAATGATGACAAGGTTTCCAATTTGTAAATTGTCCTTAATCTTGGTCCATTTGGGTCTTTGTTGGAGGCGCGCAAGGTATTCCTGAGACCATTTCTTCCAAAACTGATGCATAAGACGTTGTAGCAACTGCCAACGAGATAAAAGGTGAAGTTTTGTATCTATGTAATCTGGTTCTGGTGGTGCTAACAGTGAATCCCCAATTAAGAAATGTCCTGGGGTTAGCACAGAAAGTTCTGAGGAGTCAGTCGACATAGGGCAGAGCGGCCTAGAATTAAGGCACGCTTCGATTTGGGATAAAACTGTTGCTAGCTCTTCAAATGTAAGCGATGTGTCTCCGAGTACACGTCTAAGATGGTGCTTCATCGATTTTACACCAGCCTCCCATAGCCCACCGAAATGGGGCGAAGATGGTGGAGAGAAGTGCCATTGTATGCCATGATCGGCTATGCTTGCTGCCGTGCTTTGAGCCGCTGATCGTATAGCCTTCCGACAGTCCTCTTGAAGTGTTCGATTAGCGCCGACAAAGTTGGTGCCACAATCCGAATAGATGTCCGAACATAATCCTCTTCTGGCCGTAAACCGTTTTAGTGCCGCCATAAAAGCTTGGGTGGACAGATCACTCACCGCTTCTAAATGTATCGCCTTCGTACATAGACAGACGAATAATGCGATGTATCCTTTCGAGACCAGTCTGCCTCTGCCTTTTGAGACTCGTGTAAAAACTGGGCCCGCGTAGTCTACCCCTGTGTGTGTAAAAGGTCTTGAAATCTTTAAACGTGGTGCTGGTAAATTAGCCATGAGCTGAGAGGATATTGCAGCTCTTTGTTTAAAGCACGTTATGCAGTGGTGAACCACGTGCCGTAATAAATTCCTCGGATTTGGTATCCAAAACGTTTTACGCAGGTAGGCTAACATGAGTTGAGGTCCCCCGTGTAGGGTTGTGTGATGTGCGTCTAATACAACCAGTTTCGTAAAATAGTGTTGGTTTGGCAGTATGATCGGATGTTTTTCGTTGTAACTGAGATCTGAATGCTCTAGCCGTCCTCCAACCCGTAACAATCCATCTGGAGAAAGAAATGGATTTAACGACAACAAACGGCTCTTGGCATTAACACTGTGATTAGTCTGTAAGTTTTTGATTTCAGCCCCGTAGACTTCTTGTTGTAGAATCATAAGGCAAGAGGTACGTGCTTGAAGAATTTCTTCAGCAGTTAACCAACCATACTGTCGAAATTGTTTCTGTTTTTTACAATTGTTTGTGAACCGGAAACACCAAGCTACAATCCGTAAAAGAGTGCTCAGATTAGAATATTTTGTAAGTAGTTCGCACGGTGGCGAAAGTTGTGTTGTTAATGTTTTAATGACTTTGGTTTCGACATTGGTTTCGTCATTGGTGGTGGTGTGGTGATGAAATGTTTCTGGCCAATCGTCCTTGGGATATTTCAGCCATTGAGGGCCATGCCACCACAAATGATGTTCTATGAATTTGGATGGAAAGAGACCTCGTGAGCCGCAGTCTGCTGGATTGTCCGTAGATGGCACATGACGCCATCGATTGATGGATGTCTTGGCGTGAATGGTAGCTACTCTGTTACATACGAACGTCTTCCATTTCGTGGGTTTCTCGTGAATCCAACTAAGTGCTATCGTCGAATCCGTCCAGGTATAGATATCCAAATTGCCATGACACATTAAGCCTTTAACTTTATGAAGTAATTTTGATAACAAAACCGCTGCGCAAAGTTCAAGCCGAGGCAGTGTTATTGGTTTAACCGGCGCGACTTTGGTCTTTGAAGTGAATAGCGAAACTTGAACCTCACCGGATCGGAGTGTAACTCTAGTGTAGATGACCGCGCAATATGCTTTTGTGGAAGCGTCGCAAAACCCATGTAATTGTATAGATGTAGTATCTGTAGTTGACCCAATCCAACGTGGAATCCGTATACTTTTGAGTAGTTGCAATTCGCCTCGCAACTTGCCCCAATCTTGTTGTATTTCCACCGGTAGACGATCATCCCATCCGACACCTTTTAACCAAAGTCGTTGCATCAGGATTTTGGCTAGAACAATGCAGGGTGCCAACCAGCCGATGGGATCGAATAAAGATGCAATTTGGGAGAGTAGAGAGCGTTTCGAAAGATGAGTTGAGTTTTGAATTTCCGAAATTTTGACCGCGAACACATCATGAATGGGGTCCCAACAAATTCCAAGGGTTTTGATACAATGATCAAGATCAAGCAACATCGGATACGAAGTTTCCTTTTGTTCAGTTGATAAATGTTCGGTTAAGGCTGGAGTATTGCTAACCCACTTTCTGAGATCGAAACCTCCAGATGCCAACATATCATTAAGTTGACTTTGCAATATTAATCCTGCTTCTAAGTCATAAGTACCAGACATCACATCATCTACATAGAAATCTCGACTTGCAACGGTGTGTGCTAGGGGATACGCTTCCTTCTCATCGTACGCCAGCTGCTTTATGGTCCTCATAGCGAGATAGGGGGCGCAGGCTGTTCCGAAAGTGACTGTTGATAAATCATAATCCTGGATTCTCTCATTAGGGTTGCTTCTCCAAAGTATGCGTTGGTATGGTATGTGTTGGTCAATTACTTTGATCTGTCTATACATTTTGGCTATGTCTGCTGTAAAAGCAATTGGATATTTTCTCCAGCGCAAAATGACATCGATTAAATCTTCTTGCAGCTTTGGACCGGTTAGTAATGTATCGTTCAAAGCAATCCCATTGGAAGTGCGAGCTGATGCATCAAATACAACTCTCAGACGTGTAGTACTACTTTCCTTAAACACGGCATGGTGAGGTAAATAATTTAGGGTGTATCCGCTGATCCCCTGTAGGTCCGTGGTCAGATGGTCGAATTCAGTTGTGGTGGAAGGTTTCATATGCCCAAGTTCAATGTATTCTTGAAGGCATTTTGTATAATCTGCGTAAATGTCAGGATTCTTTTCCAGTTTTCTTTCCATAGCCTTGAGTCTCCTTATTGCAAGCTCTCGTGAGTTCCCAAGCACGGGGGGCTTAAAGTCTTTGAACGGGAGATGCACAATATATCTTCCATCAATGTCACGACGATGAGTCGATGCATAGTGTTGTTCGCATTTGACATCTTCCTCGCTTAGTTGTCGGGGCTCCATAATCTCTTCGACTTCCCAAAATCGTTGAAGAAGCTTATCAGTTTCGATGTTACAGTGTAGTGATGTAATAACATTAGATGGTGCGTTCTGTTGGAGCTCGTATATATCAGTAGGAAGTTCGCCAAAAAGGATCCAACCTAGCTGAGTATTCTGTGCAACTGGACAACAGGGAGGTCCAGTTCGAAGATCAGCTAATAATATGCGGGCATAAACCTCAACTCCTAATAAAACGTCGACCTTGCTGGGATTGGTGAAGTGAGGGTCGGCTAGAGAAAGATTATGTATATGAGGCCAATCTTGAGAACCTTTAATGAGTTTAGCAGGTAAATGAGAGGTGATTGAGTTGATCACCAAAGCTGTAACAGTTAAGGAGAAATCGCTTTTCCGAAGGGATTTGATTGTAAAGGACACTTGACTGCTTGACTTACTGACTGGGGAAGAATCAATTCCTTTGATCTGTGCTTGAATGCGGGTTCGTTTGAGCTGTAATTGCTGCGCAGCATCTTCAGTGATGAAAGATCCTTTTGAGCATGGATCTATTAGGGCTCGTAAGGTGTAAACTCCTGTTTGTGTGGGGATAGTGATGAGTGCTGTGGCCAAAAGCAGATCACGTGAAGAAACATTTTTGTTCACATGTAGTGTATTGATATTTTTCTCGCTAAGGTTGGTTGTGGTGTGGTGTGATGTGGTATGTGTTGTGGTGTGTTGTGGTGTGTTATTTGTTGTGGTATCTTGTATTGCGGTGTGCTGCGGGGTATTCGGCCGTGTTACATTATGTGGCGAAAAGTTTGCATGTCTTGTATTGTGGTGTGGAGTGTAGTGTGATGATCCAGAAAATCCTGGGGAGCGAGAATTATTTACAGCTGTGTCGTGTAATAGTGTGTGATGACGCTGAGCGCAGTGGTAACAATTTCTAGGACTGGTGCAACCTTGAGTAGGGTGGCTGGATGCTAAACAGTTGAGGCATAAAGAGTTTCGTGACGCGAATTCCATTCTGACCTTGGCAGTCATATTTAAAAATTTAGTACATTTCCTCAATGGATGCTGATTCTTACATAAAATGCACCCATACTGAGGTTGTAAGTGAAAGGCTTTTCTTTCTCGTTTAAAACTGTTGATTTTGTCGCGAGTTTCAAGATGTGACGTGGTCTTCGTATGTGACTTTATCATTTCCAAAGTTCGAAATCTGTTCTCTAAAAATAGAAGAAAAGTACTAAAAGTGGGTAAATCGATTTTACTTCCAAGTGACGTTTCCCATAGTTCTCTGGTTTCAGGTGACACCTTTTGAACCAGGGTATAAATGAGAATCGAGTCCCAAGTGGATGTGTCAATTCCTAAATTTTGTAGCGCATGCAATGACTCTTTCGTTACATCAATTAACTGTTTGATCGATTCATGTGACTCGGTTTTTGCGGCCGGTTGAGACATGAGATGTCGTAAATGGTGGTTCACTATTATTCTCTTATTCTCGAAGCGTTCCGATAGTATATTCCAAGCAGCATCATAATTATCCTCTGTTGCTTCTAAATGACGAATTAGTCTTGCGGCTTCACCTTCTAAACTGGATTTTAAGAAATACATTTTTTGCACTTTCGAAATCGCACTGTTGTGTATAGTTGAAACAAATAAATCTCTAAACGACCTCCACGATTTGTAAGAACCCGAGAATTTAGGAATATCTATTCGAGGCATTTTTACTTCAGGTCTAGCCACTTGTAACGGCGTTGATTGGTGGTGAGATGTGTTATACGGCGGTGAATTGAGCGCAGTTGAAGGAAAAAATAGCTCTAAATCATCATTTAATTCACCAAGAAAATTTGCGTAAATTTCCTCTGATTCACTAAACTTGTCGTCCAAGAAGTATGCGTTTCTTCTATCTTTCTCGTCGGCCATGGATTCAAGTTTACAATGATTGTCGCTAAATTTTCTCCAACAGTCATTAATACCTGAAATTCTTGCTTGAATATACCCTTTGGTGCGAGTATCTTTCGAGCGTTTCCTATAATTCCTCCTATAAGTTTCAATTTGATCAATTAAACTCACTTGAATTTTAAAAAGCTCCATCACACTATCAAGTTCCCCGAATGTTGCATCTGTGTTCGCCATTTGAGATTTTGATTTATTTCCCTTATGTTTTCCACCCATTCCAAAAGTTCACAACAATACCCGAATCAAAACAATGCCAACAATATTTGACAATAGAACGCTAAATCAAGGTCAATGACTTACTTTCGAAACAAAACATGCAATTTCTTGCTATCTGGTATATGGAATCCCAACAACGGTTGCAATGAAATCACATTAAAGGTTATAATTTACTCTGGATTCCAGCCGCTTATAATTGTCTATGTATATACCCAAATGCACAAACCAAAAAAAAGAATGAAAACCAATAATTTTATAAACAGATTTATGTTCAATTATATGTTTTCATGTTGATTGTTTTGTGATGTTATTGTAAATTTATGACATTATGTTCAAATGTTATCTATGCTATAGATTCTGATGTTGCGAATAATTGGATGAAACATGTATAAATATGCACTGAATTTTTTTAATGGTTATAAATTATGTATGAAATTTTGTAAATTAAGAAAATAAACCAACAGGAATTAAGAAATAAACTTTATTTTATATAAATTATGATTGTATATTGTTAGTGAATGTGTTAGGACACGGGTTACTGTGTATGTATTTTATATATTTTATGTATATTATGTTTATTTATATATGTTATGTTTATATATGTTATGGGTTGTTAGCGTTTATGTAGGGCTGTTGAAATTTATAAATTGATGTTTAAGTACCGAAATATGCTAGTGCAATTCATGTTTAGGAAAATGTGTATAGTATATGATTCACGTGTTAAGAAAATATATGTATATGTGTGTGATCATTTTATCCCGTTACGTTATATGTATAACTTGTATGGTTTAAAAACAGTTATATTTAACAAATTTATGTTGCAATGTTCAATTTACTTTGTTATATAGCCTTTTATCGCACTTGGAAAAGGAGTTAGCACATGTGTTTCATATTTTATGTTAATTATTAGATTATGTTAGTTCAATTTTAGAATTTTTTAAAACATATTTAATTGCATGCACGTTTGATTGTTTAGGAATTGCACTTTATATTCACTCGAATTTAAAGAATATCATTAATATTAAACCGTTAACTAACCTTTGTCCAGAGTATTTACCGTGTTAGCTCCACGTGTTTGACGACGCGTTCTTGAACGAAAATTTTCCAATTGTGTTCCAAATGCAGGTAATTAAATGCAGGAATCCCACGCAGGTATCCATGCAGCGATCCAACGCAGGTATCCAGCACAGGTAACTACCGTTACATCCGGCTCGAAGGACCAAATAATTTGTGTGGCGTCAATGATTTGTAATTCTGTGACGTCAATGATGATCTTTTCCTTTAAATGTTGCACTACACATCACATTAAATATTTAAATAATTAAAAACGATTTTTTTTATCACCACGTTATAAATTTTATTTTTTAAAATGAATAAAAAATGAACCGCGAGAATTTTACATGAATTTACAATAAAATTTATACTATATAACTGCTCTTGCCGGCGTATTATCAAAGAGTGAGTAAGATTCGCAAATCATCCAGGCTGGAACTTTGAAGACCAAAAAAAAGCCGCCGGAATTGTGGGTGATACGTAGTTCCAGCCTGGATGATTTGCGAATCTTACTCACTCTTTGATAATACGCCGGCAAGAGCAGTTATATAGTATAAATTTTATTGTAAATTCATGTAAAATTCTCGCGGTTCATTTTTTATTCATTTTAAAAAATAAAATTTATAACGTGGTGATAAAAAAAAAAAAAAAAAAAAAAAAAAAAAACGAGTCTGTGATGGGTTGCATTGTCTGCTTCTCTCCGCGTGTTGTCAGCAAGTGAATTGTCCCTCTGGTTTTTGTTGTTGGAGCTTGAAGAAAAAACGAGGCCTGCCGGAAATGTTGAGTCATGAATTTTAGTTCTTTACACAACTTGACTGTACTAAAAGTTCTGGAAAGAAATTCGTTATTTTTTTGAATACAATTTTTCATATAAAGTTTGTCTGGTGGTTGTGGCTCCAACATACTCCGCCGCCTTGACACAACATGGTTGTGTTAAAAGAAGTACCCTTCGTTTGTGATGCTGCTGATTAAGGCTGAACATGTAATGTATAGATGTCGAAGCGCGACGTGGAGCTAACTGACAATCGAAAAAACTAATAATGTTACGGTTAGTTTATTATAGTTCACTATAGTTAACACAATAGAGCTAATTCATTATCTATAGCTTTTTTTTATATTTAATTCACTGAAGATTAATTCATTATGTATAGTTTTTATATTTAATTCACTGAAGATTAATTCATTATATATAGTTTTTATATTTAACTCAATAAAGATTAATTCATTATGGTTTGTTGCATTAATTCAATAAAGATCCGTTTGTTATACATAAATTAATTATAAATAAGTTTATTTGGGAATGTTTAGTTTGTAATGTTGTGTGATGTTTCATAATTATCAATTATTGGTAATATGCATAGTTTAGCGATAGGGCGTTTTAGTGTGGTTTTTTGTGTTTTGACCAAAGCGACTCTCACTAGTCCATCTTTTCCTGGATATACTTCTATGATTCGGCCGAGAGGCCATTGTGTGGGGCTCATCCTTTCGTCTTTAATGATGACAAGGTTTCCAATTTGTAAATTGTCCTTAATCTTGGTCCATTTGGGTCTTTGTTGGAGGCGCGCAAGGTATTCCTGAGACCATTTCTTCCAAAACTGATGCATAAGACGTTGTAGCAACTGCCAACGAGATAAAAGGTGAAGTTTTGTATCTATGTAATCTGGTTCTGGTGGTGCTAACAGTGAATCCCCAATTAAGAAATGTCCTGGGGTTAGCACAGAAAGTTCTGAGGAGTCAGTCGACATAGGGCAGAGCGGCCTAGAATTAAGGCACGCTTCGATTTGGGATAAAACTGTTGCTAGCTCTTCAAATGTAAGCGATGTGTCTCCGAGTACACGTCTAAGATGGTGCTTCATCGATTTTACACCAGCCTCCCATAGCCCACCGAAATGGGGCGAAGATGGTGGAGAGAAGTGCCATTGTATGCCATGATCGGCTATGCTTGCTGCCATGCTTTGAGCCGCTGATCGTATAGCCTTCCGACAGTCCTCTTGAAGTGTTCGATTAGCGCCGACAAAGTTGGTGCCACAATCCGAATAGATGTCCGAACATGATCCTCTTCTGGCCGTAAACCGTTTTAGTGCCGCCATAAAAGCTTGGGTGGACAGATCACTCACCGCTTCTAAATGTATCGCCTTCGTACATAGACAGACGAATAATGCGATGTATCCTTTCGAGACCAGTCTGCCTCTGCCTTTTGAGACTCGTGTAAAAACTGGGCCCGCGTAGTCTACCCCTGTGTGTGTAAAAGGTCTTGAAATCTTTAAACGTGGTGCTGGTAAATTAGCCATGAGCTGAGAGGATATTGCAGCTCTTTGTTTAAAGCAAGTTATGCAGTGGTGAACCACGTGCCGTAATAAATTCCTCGGATTTGGTATCCAAAACGTTTTACGCAGGTAGGCTAACATGAGTTGAGGTCCCCCGTGTAGGGTTGTGTGATGTGCGTCTAATACAACCAGTTTCGTAAAATAGTGTTGGTTTGGCAGTATGATCGGATGTTTTTCGTTGTAACTGAGATCTGAATGCTCTAGCCGTCCTCCAACCCGTAACAATCCATCTGGAGAAAGAAATGGATTTAACGACAACAAACGGCTCTTGGCATTAACACTGTGATTAGTCTGTAAGTTTTTGATTTCAGCCCCGTAGACTTCTTGTTGTAGAATCATAAGGCAAGAGGTACGTGCTTGAAGAATTTCTTCAGCAGTTAACCAACCATACTGTCGAAATTGTTTCTGTTTTTTACAATTGTTTGTGAACCGGAAACACCAAGCTACAATCCGTAAAAGAGTGCTCAGATTAGAATATTTTGTAAGTAGTTCGCACGGTGGCGAAAGTTGTGTTGTTAATGTTTTAATGACTTTGGTTTCGACATTGGTTTCGTCATTGGTGGTGGTGTGGTGATGAAATGTTTCTGGCCAATCGTCCTTGGGATATTTCAGCCATTGAGGGCCATGCCACCACAAATGATGTTCTATGAATTTGGATGGAAAGAGACCTCGTGAGCCGCAGTCTGCTGGATTGTCCGTAGATGGCACATGACGCCATCGATTGATGGATGTCTTGGCGTGAATGGTAGCTACTCTGTTACATACGAACGTCTTCCATTTCGTGGGTTTCTCGTGAATCCAACTAAGTGCTATCGTCGAATCCGTCCAGGTATAGATATCCAAATTGCCATGACACATTAAGCCTTTAACTTTATGAAGTAATTTTGATAACAAAACCGCTGCGCAAAGTTCAAGCCGAGGCAGTGTTATTGGTTTAACCGGCGCGACTTTGGTCTTTGAAGTGAATAGCGAAACTTGAACCTCACCGGATCGGAGTGTAACTCTAGTGTAGATGACCGCGCAATATGCTTTTGTGGAAGCGTCGCAAAACCCATGTAATTGTATAGATGTAGTATCTGTAGTTGACCCAATCCAACGTGGAATCCGTATACTTTTGAGTAGTTGCAATTCGCCTCGCAACTTGCCCCAATCTTGTTGTATTTCCACCGGTAGACGATCATCCCATCCGACACCTTTTAACCAAAGTCGTTGCATCAGGATTTTGGCTAGAACAATGCAGGGTGCCAACCAGCCGATGGGATCGAATAAAGATGCAATTTGGGAGAGTAGAGAGCGTTTCGAAAGATGAGTTGAGTTTTGAATTTCCGAAATTTTGACCGCGAACACATCATGAATGGGGTCCCAACAAATTCCAAGGGTTTTGATACAATGATCAAGATCAAGCAACATCGGATACGAAGTTTCCTTTTGTTCAGTTGATAAATGTTCGGTTAAGGCTGGAGTATTGCTAACCCACTTTCTGAGATCGAAACCTCCAGATGCCAACATATCATTAAGTTGACTTTGCAATATTAATCCTGCTTCTAAGTCATAAGTACCAGACATCACATCATCTACATAGAAATCTCGACTTGCAACGGTGTGTGCTAGGGGATACGCTTCCTTCTCATCGTACGCCAGCTGCTTTATGGTCCTCATAGCGAGATAGGGGGCGCAGGCTGTTCCGAAAGTGACTGTTGATAAATCATAATCCTGGATTCTCTCATTAGGGTTGCTTCTCCAAAGTATGCGTTGGTATGGTATGTGTTGGTCAATTACTTTGATCTGTCTATACATTTTGGCTATGTCTGCTGTAAAAGCAATTGGATATTTTCTCCAGCGCAAAATGACATCGATTAAATCTTCTTGCAGCTTTGGACCGGTTAGTAATGTATCGTTCAAAGCAATCCCATTGGAAGTGCGAGCTGATGCATCAAATACAACTCTCAGACGTGTAGTACTACTTTCCTTAAACACGGCATGGTGAGGTAAATAATTTAGGGTGTATCCGCTGATCCCCTGTAGGTCCGTGGTCAGATGGTCGAATTCAGTTGTGGTGGAAGGTTTCATATGCCCAAGTTCAATGTATTCTTGAAGGCATTTTGTATAATCTGCGTAAATGTCAGGATTCTTTTCCAGTTTTC
Organism: Thereva unica; assembly: GCA_949987705.1. Classification (NCBI taxonomy): domain Eukaryota; kingdom Metazoa; phylum Arthropoda; class Insecta; order Diptera; family Therevidae; genus Thereva; species Thereva unica. The sequence goes on from OX465283.1 coordinate 51,776,294, forward strand.
TTTCCATAGCCTTGAGTCTCCTTATTGCAAGCTCTCGTGAGTTCCCAAGCACGGGGGGCTTAAAGTCTTTGAACGGGAGATGCACAATATATCTTCCATCAATGTCACGACGATGAGTCGATGCATAGTGTTGTTCGCATTTGACATCTTCCTCGCTTAGTTGTCGGGGCTCCATAATCTCTTCGACTTCCCAAAATCGTTGAAGAAGCTTATCAGTTTCGATGTTACAGTGTAGTGATGTAATAACATTAGATGGTGCGTTCTGTTGGAGCTCGTATATATCAGTAGGAAGTTCGCCAAAAAGGATCCAACCTAGCTGAGTATTCTGTGCAACTGGACAACAGGGAGGTCCAGTTCGAAGATCAGCTAATAATATGCGGGCATAAACCTCAACTCCTAATAAAACGTCGACCTTGCTGGGATTGGTGAAGTGAGGGTCGGCTAGAGAAAGATTATGTATATGAGGCCAATCTTGAGAACCTTTAATGAGTTTAGCAGGTAAATGAGAGGTGATTGAGTTGATCACCAAAGCTGTAACAGTTAAGGAGAAATCGCTTTTCCGAAGGGATTTGATTGTAAAGGACACTTGACTGCTTGACTTACTGACTGGGGAAGAATCAATTCCTTTGATCTGTGCTTGAATGCGGGTTCGTTTGAGCTGTAATTGCTGCGCAGCATCTTCAGTGATGAAAGATCCTTTTGAGCATGGATCTATTAGGGCTCGTAAGGTGTAAACTCCTGTTTGTGTGGGGATAGTGATGAGTGCTGTGGCCAAAAGCAGATCACGTGAAGAAACATTTTTGTTCACATGTAGTGTATTGATATTTTTCTCGCTAAGGTTGGTTGTGGTGTGGTGTGATGTGGTATGTGTTGTGGTGTGTTGTGGTGTGTTATTTGTTGTGGTATCTTGTATTGCGGTGTGCTGCGGGGTATTCGGCCGTGTTACATTATGTGGCGAAAAGTTTGCATGTCTTGTATTGTGGTGTGGAGTGTAGTGTGATGATCCAGAAAATCCTGGGGAGCGAGAATTATTTACAGCTGTGTCGTGTAATAGTGTGTGATGACGCTGAGCGCAGTGGTAACAATTTCTAGGACTGGTGCAACCTTGAGTAGGGTGGCTGGATGCTAAACAGTTGAGGCATAAAGAGTTTCGTGACGCGAATTCCATTCTGACCTTGGCAGTCATATTTAAAAATTTAGTACATTTCCTCAATGGATGCTGATTCTTACATAAAATGCACCCATACTGAGGTTGTAAGTGAAAGGCTTTTCTTTCTCGTTTAAAACTGTTGATTTTGTCGCGAGTTTCAAGATGTGACGTGGTCTTCGTATGTGACTTTATCATTTCCAAAGTTCGAAATCTGTTCTCTAAAAATAGAAGAAAAGTACTAAAAGTGGGTAAATCGATTTTACTTCCAAGTGACGTTTCCCATAGTTCTCTGGTTTCAGGTGACACCTTTTGAACCAGGGTATAAATGAGAATCGAGTCCCAAGTGGATGTGTCAATTCCTAAATTTTGTAGCGCATGCAATGACTCTTTCGTTACATCAATTAACTGTTTGATCGATTCATGTGACTCGGTTTTTGCGGCCGGTTGAGACATGAGATGTCGTAAATGGTGGTTCACTATTATTCTCTTATTCTCGAAGCGTTCCGATAGTATATTCCAAGCAGCATCATAATTATCCTCTGTTGCTTCTAAATGACGAATTAGTCTTGCGGCTTCACCTTCTAAACTGGATTTTAAGAAATACATTTTTTGCACTTTCGAAATCGCACTGTTGTGTATAGTTGAAACAAATAAATCTCTAAACGACCTCCACGATTTGTAAGAACCCGAGAATTTAGGAATATCTATTCGAGGCATTTTTACTTCAGGTCTAGCCACTTGTAACGGCGTTGATTGGTGGTGAGATGTGTTATACGGCGGTGAATTGAGCGCAGTTGAAGGAAAAAATAGCTCTAAATCATCATTTAATTCACCAAGAAAATTTGCGTAAATTTCCTCTGATTCACTAAACTTGTCGTCCAAGAAGTATGCGTTTCTTCTATCTTTCGCGTCGGCCATGGATTCAAGTTTACAATGATTGTCGCTAAATTTTCTCCAACAGTCATTAATACCTGAAATTCTTGCTTGAATATACCCTTTGGTGCGAGTATCTTTCGAGCGTTTCCTATAATTCCTCCTATAAGTTTCAATTTGATCAATTAAACTCACTTGAATTTTAAAAAGCTCCATCACACTATCAAGTTCCCCGAATGTTGCATCTGTGTTCGCCATTTGAGATTTTGATTTATTTCCCTTATGTTTTCCACCCATTCCAAAAGTTCACAACAATACCCGAATCAAAACAATGCCAACAATATTTGACAATAGAACGCTAAATCAAGGTCAATGACTTACTTTCGAAACAAAACATGCAATTTCTTGCTATCTGGTATATGGAATCCCAACAACGGTTGCAATGAAATCACATTAAAGGTTATAATTTACTCTGGATTCCAGCCGCTTATAATTGTCTATGTATATACCCAAATGCACAAACCAAAAAAAAGAATGAAAACCAATAATTTTATAAACAGATTTATGTTCAATTATATGTTTTCATGTTGATTGTTTTGTGATGTTATTGTAAATTTATGACATTATGTTCAAATGTTATCTATGCTATAGATTCTGATGTTGCGAATAATTGGATGAAACATGTATAAATATGCACTGCATTTTTTTAATGGTTATAAATTATGTATGAAATTTTGTAAATTAAGAAAATAAACCAACAGGAATTAAGAAATAAACTTTATTTTATATAAATTATGATTGTATATTGTTAGTGAATGTGTTAGGACACGGGTTAATGTGTATGTATTTTATATATTTTATGTATATTATGTTTATTTATATATGTTATGTTTATATATGTTATGGGTTGTTAGCGTTTATGTAGGGCTGTTGAAATTTATAAATTTATGTTTAAGTACCGAAATATGCTAGTGCAATTCATGTTTAGGAAAATGTGTATAGTATATGATTCACGTGTTAAGAAAATATATGTATATGTGTGTGATCATTTTATCCCGTTACGTTATATGTATAACTTGTATGTTTTAAAAACAGTTATATTTAACAAATTTATGTTGCAATGTTCCATTTACTTTGTTATATAGCCTTTTATCGCACTTGGAAAAGGAGTTAGCACATGTGTTTCATATTTTATGTTAATTATTAGATTATGTTAGTTCAATTTTAGAATTTTTTTAAAACATATTTAATTGCATGCACGTTTGATTATTTAGGAATTGCACTTTATATTCACTCGAATTTAAAGAATATCATTAATATTAAACCGTTAACTAACCTTTGTCCAGAGGATTTACCGTGTTAGCTCCACGTGTTTGACGACGTGTTCTTGGACGAAAATTTTCCAATTGTGTTCCAAATGCAGGTATGTAATTAAATGCGGGAATCCCACGCAGGTATCCATGCAGCGATCCAACGCAGGTATCCATGCAGCGATCCAACGCAGGTATCCAGCACAGGTAACTACCGTTACATCCGGCTCGAAGGACCAAATAGCTACAGACTGCATTTTTATGTCATTTTAAAGGTAAAAGAATAAGCTTTAAGAAAAAAATACTTCTGAAAAAAATTAGTAACAATTTAAGATTGTTATTAACAATTTAAATGTTTAAATCAATTTTCAACAATTGCCCCCACCTCGTAGCGAGTTTTAAGTATTACCATCGTGTTCTACGTGAAATTTCCTTCAAAAAACCTTTTTTTAATTAATGGAGAAATTATTATTACCATCGGAAAAAATTAATTAACTTAGCGCGCTCCGTCGCATCGGCGCGCGGGTGCCACTTCGCGCCCTTCTTTTTTTGTGTCTCATCGGTTTCCTTTTGATTATACATTAGTATTTTATTTTTTTAATTAAATACTCTTATTTGTTTGCCAAAAGGGCGCTATAACAAATTTAAAAAATAATATTAATAATTAGTACAAAAATAAAAAACATCTTTGTTTAAAAAAAATTACTTTATTATTATCGGTCAATACCATATTAAAAGTACCTCGTTCAAAATCACAACATCAAATAGTAGTAGTATGATGTAGTCGTAAAACATTAAGATTTGCTATTTAAAAATTTTTACTGTACTCTTTTTTTCGGACGATGAAAATTGCTTCGCTTCCAATTCTTGATGAGAGATGGGAATCATACTATGAAATTATAAAGTTCCCTTAATCGTCAATGCTTTTTGAAAACGCGGTGTCAGAATTTTTTCTTCTTTTTTGTATTCAGCATTACTCGAATAACGACACGTTATGTTTGGCAGAGCTTCTGTCGCCCAGTCAAATAATTCTTTTGGAGAACGGATAGGATCATTTTCCCTTTGAAGACTGGCTCTAGCAGCAAGTCTTTTGAGTGTGCCACCTACTCCGTCACATGGTCCTTTCCCATGGGAAGTTGGGAAAAAGTGCCACTCAGCTGCTATATGAAAGTCCTCAAAATGATGCGTGAGGTTGATGAAATTCTTTTTATTCTTGTACTGCCCACTGGCACCATCCGAAAAATATATGATTTTGTTTACATCTTTCAAATTCGTTTTTATGAAATCGACTAAGTTTTTGAAATAGATGAACGGCAACTGTAGCGTGACGTTAGCATTCCGACATTGAAACCAAACTTTTGATTTTTAACTCATTTTTGTCATTTCTGAAGTAAATGGAAAATGGATGTATTGTCACTTGGTCATTATTCCAGTATATGCCTTGTAATGAATTTTGAATTACAAATGCATAATTCTCTGAGAAATCGCAAATAACTATACACTCATTTTTCATTAAAGTCCTCTTTTTCTCGTTCAAAAATTCTCTTTGTTTATTAACTAAAAATGAATGTAACAATAATTTAATCAAACCGCTACTAAGAATTTGCAAATAATCATCAACATTAGATATGAGGGTTTGTAATGAGGTCCTCTCGGTTGTAACCCATTGCTTGTACTTGATATTGTCTATTAAATTATCTTCGAAATTTTTTTCTAGCTGATCAGTAATATTGGTTCCCCAGGGCATCTATCGCATAATCCTAAGAAACAGTTAGTCGATTTCACATTACATATCATTCGATCCAAACAATCATGGTAATTTGTTAAAGGTCGCACAGAATCAGTAGTAATTGATTTCAAATTTGCTCCATCAATTAATAACACAGCCCCACAAAAAAAAAAAAGTTTCAGACCTGGGGGTCTCACTAGGCTTACTAATGTTTTCGGGGTCGCTGAATCTGAATATGAGGTCTAAGCTCTATCGGGTCTAGGAGGGGGAGGAACCCCCGAAAAGGGGGTTTTAAGGCTTATTTTTTGAGGTTATGGCTAATCCTAGACCCGATAGAGCTATATAGACCTCATATTCAGATTCAGCGACCCCGAAAACATATAGTAAGCCTAGTGAGATCCCCAGGTCTGACACTTTTTTTTGTGGGGCTGTGTAATTTTACATTTTCATGTATGGACACACTTTACAGGGTAAGGGTTAATTAAAAAAATAAAATACTAATGTATAATCTAAAGGAAACCGATGAGACACAAAAAAAGAAGGGCGCGAAGTGGCACCCGCGCGCCGATGCGACGTAGCGCGCTAAGTTTATTAATTTTTTCCGATGGTAATAATAATTTCTCCATTAATTAAAAAAATGTTTTTTGAAGGAAATTTCACGTAGAACACGATGGTAATACTTAAAACTCGCTACGAGGTGGGGGCAATTGTTGAAAATTGATTTAAACATTTAAATTGTTAATAACAATCTTAAATTGTTACTAATTTTTTTCAGAAGTATTTTTTTCTTAAAGCTTATTCTTTTACCTTTAAAATGACAAAAAAATGCAGTCTGTAGCTTAAATAGAACCGGAGTAATGAATTTTTGAAAATCACGTCTCAAGCCCAAAATCACCGATATCGCGAAAATTAAATCCTATGTAAAATCCAAAATATTGTGAACCAAAAAAATAAAAAAAATACGTGTCTCTTTTTTTTCGATATAGAACCCGTAAAAAAAGTTTCAGCCAAATCAAAAATGTGACGGTCAGAAAGGTGTTCGGTTTGTAAAAGAATTACCCATATTCCAAGAGATAATCTCTCTGCGGTAAGCCTATGGGATTCGACAGCGAGCTATTTCTGAAATTGCGCCCGGTGCAAGTGCACCATTTGCACCTATAAAAGCGCCGCCCCTGCCCACGGGGCACCGCGGTGAGATAGGATTAAGACTTGCTAATAGAGCTGCTAGGTGTTCGTCTACAGTAACCCACGTAACTCACAACAACTAACCGGTTTTAACAGAAGTGGCAAATCGGGTGCAACTACTTTCCGAGGTCTTTGTTAGCCATTCGCCCGCAAACTGGTGGTGCGCATTGATATTGTAGAACCAGTTTGAAACGGAGTTTGTAAATCAGTCGACTCGTGTCCTGAGAGTTCGAAGTTTTGTCAATAACGGCGGATTACTATCAGGGCCTAAGGGTTTTTGCGCCCGGTGCAGTATGACAGCTTGCGCCCCATCAGCTCGATATTTATTGATCGCAATGAATGAAAGTGGAAAAAGACACAATTCCTGTAATAGATGAAAATAAAGACACAGTAGCACTTTTTTTATATTTTTTAATGATTTTCTGAAATTGCGCCCTTGTCCAATTGCGCCCGGTGAAGTGCACCATTAGCACCTATGAAAGCGCCGCCCCTGGTGACAGGTCTTGTGTTATGTATGCGTACATCAATCCAACTATTATTCGATTTTATATTAAATCCCGCTTATACGTAAATTTGAAATTTTGGCTTAACCTAGAGTTAAATCGATTTAATTTTGCTGCTATAAACTTGGTAAGGGTCGCGCTTTAATACATATATTAAGTTTTATATACGATACAGAATTACTCTACGAAGGAGAGCAACTCGAATAGTATTAAATAACGAAAGCAAAAAACTGTTTTAGACAAACTTCTCGCGGCATCGTGCACCATGGGCCATTGTTGTCAAATATGTGCTAGCAAGTACAGAGGTTTAGACACTAATAACATCCGAACCTTAAATGTATAATTAATATCTGAAAGACACACCAACCATTATGTACTTAAATCGGCATTGAATCATTATTATTTAACAACTCAATGCGATGTAGCGACTCTTTTCGGCACAATAGGCTGCCGCATCCAACTGCCTTAGAGGTCATATGACATAATCACCTTGACCACTTTAATTCCCCACAAGACATCAACAATAGCGATATAATATCCGTAATTAATAACTCTAGTTACGGCGAAATTGCGTAGGCTTAAATTCTAATGAGTTCAGTAACACTAAAACTTTTATTTCCTTCCCTCGTGCACCGCGGTGGTTGTGTGGAAAGTTCATTTTTATAACTAAGCCATGGAAAATCCCATTAATTATCCGGATTAACGCACAATGGACCAATTAATGATATCAAGCAAGAAATTTCCCAACAAGCGCCAAGTCATCTGAATTGAATTCTGTGATTGCGATTCTGCTCCTGCACGAGATCGCTTCCAGCTTCCCAGCGTACACTGGAGCGCTCACGCTCGATGGTGGCAGTCGGCCAAACGAGATGCCCGCAGCGGTATATGTGCTGCGGTGCACGGCGGACTCAGCATGGGTACATCTACCTGTGGGCATTTTCCACCGTTCGATATCATCAGCGCTAAATAAATGACATGATTTGACCATGGATAAGAATAATTTATTCATGCGGAGTTCATTAGGCATAAAAATAACAATTAGGAATCGTACCGTGATCGATCGTTGCATAATCGTCGAATTAGTCGCGATGGCGGCGGACTCGTCTCGATAAATCCGATTGGCGATATTCGCTTAAAACCGATTTTTGTTGTTGCTGTTGTTGTTGTTGCCTCATAGTAAATCGCCTTAGAATTATGACTGAAAATTTTATTTAATAATGTTTTTCTTTTGTTGTTTTTGTAGAATGGCGAAACAATGGATCGTGACTGCGACGAGCGGTGCACTTGCAATCGGGGTGAATGGATCTGTGAACCTAGATGTGTTGGCGTGTTCTTTAAACGAGGTCGAACCTTCGAGGATCCATTATGCCAAGAAAAACCATCTCCGGATGATGAATGCTGTGCTGTCATGATCTGTGATAATAAGAGCATGAACTCTTCCAATGGTAAGAAGAAATTATCTTGAACTGATTTTTTTTTTGCAATTATGATGTACGGTTTTAAATGCTGGTAAATTGTTACGGATAGGAAGCTGTTTTTTTTCTCTCTGTATGAGCTTACTTTCTTGAACGTAGTGAACAAGTCTTTTTTGTTTTCTTTTCGCATAAAAAAGGAAGGAAGTTTCATAAAAGAAAGTCAGAGTTTTATTGGTGTGCTTCATATTAGACAGAGTAATCATTCTTGCTAACATTGCGAATTTTTCTGTCGAATAAAACTACACCAATCTAAACAGATGGTAATTAGAGATGCGTGAAAACTGTGTGAGATCTACTATGGACCCACATATGGTTCCTATGTATATTATATTATTCGAATGTGAAGCAGCATACCGGATGTGTATCTATAATTGCGTCTTCTTTGTATTCGTCTTTAGTAAGGTATGAGGTCAAAAGTAGCGCAGCCATTCCCTTGTCCTATTGTACAACACCCCTGTTCCTCATATACATATGTAGGCTAGATCGATTTAACAGGTTCAGTAGTGTGTCCAATGGCTTGTTGCTTAGGCTTGACTATTCGAAGGGTAGATTCATCCTCCTCAGGGCAAATCCTGCAGGTGGGATCCTCCTCCCTTCTGTGTTTCGAAAATGGTATAATTTAAAGCGCAGCGTACGGTAGTCAAGCCAAAAAGTGTAGCCAAGAAGTGCCGTGACATCCTATCACCCCACAATAGCAATTCCCTTACTGCGTTAAGAGACGGCAACAGAAGTAACCGCTTAGAGTTGGCCAATCCCGGGTGGTGGGAGTCGTGCTGGACTCGGGTGGGTAGTCAAAAAAACACACCCCTCCTCTGAAACTGCTAATTGGGAACAAGCTTTCTTAAAAAGGAAAGAAAGTATATCACCTCACTTGTCCTGTTACCTCTCCTGTCGATCACAACCTATAATGACGATGTGTTCGAGTTATGCGCGAACAAAGCTATATGATCTTATAAAAGCGTGCTATGGGAACAGATCATTTACTCACAGCCAGGGCATGATGGATAAAGCTTCCGCTATTTCTGCAGCATTTCCGAGAATGCTGGGGCCAACACACCCGTCGCCTTCTGATGATGAGGGTGGTTAGCTCAGTCTAGCTTTATCTAGTGCCAGTGTGTTTAACAAAAGGGCTAAAGCTGGAGACAGAAACATGCATGCGGCAATATATATTGTAGAAGTGCGATCGCAGATATAGTGTCGTGAACAGAATGCTGCTATGTCACCCCCCACTCTCAAGAATACCTCCCACTCAATGGACGGGGTTCACTTCAGAACTCGCGAGGTATTTACGTGTCTCAAAGAACTCGATGTCAATAAATCGACTGGCCCCGACAAAATCCCCGCTATGATACTTAAAAAATGTGCCTCACCTTTGGCTAAACCCCTGCTAAACTTTTTGCTTTTGTTTTTTACTTTTTGCGTTTTGCTTTTTACTTCTCTGGAGTGTATCCCGTTTCTTGGAAACTAGTTCATGTTCAGCCAATCCCAAAAAAAGGTGAAGCCAGCGACCCCTTAAACTACCGCCCAATAGCAATGACTTCTGTTCTCTCCAAAATCATGGAGACAATAATCAATAAAAAGCTGATGAAATATTTAGAATCCAACCAAATTATACACGACAGGCAATACGGCTTCAGACCAAAACGGTCTACTGGTGATCGGCTTGTGTGTTTAACCGAGCATATCAACCAAAGCATTCACAGCTTTGTTGAGTCTGGTCTGGTTGCTCTAGATATATCAAAGGCTTTCGGCAGAGTATGGCACCCCGCTCTGTTGAATAAAATCCAAGCTATTGGTATACACTGTAACGAACCACGTTTCGTTACTAAGAATTTCAATCCACGAACATAAGGAAAAATATTCACTCAGCAGGCGGGGAAATTCTCTTAAGTAAAATAAAATATTCACCCAGCAGGCTGGGCGATTATCCTTTGACAGTTTCACGGCTATAAAATAAACGGCTTCACCAGGCTAAAATTCAGTCTCTAACCAGGCTCGTTCCGGAGAGGTCACCCTCTCTGGTCCTAGACCGTGTCGTGGTGTACGATCTGGCACGGTCATACTTTGCCCCTCAGGAATGTTGCCGAGGCCTTGTCGTGGTGTACGATCCGACTATGTGCCGAAGCAGCGAGTCCTAGACCGACATTTCCAGAGGAATGTTGCCGAGGCCTTGTCGTGGTGTATGATCCGACTATTTGCCGAAGTAACGATTCCTATATCGACATTTCCAGAGGAATATTGCCGAGGCCTTGTCGTGGTGTACGATCCGACTATGTGCCGAAGTAGCGATTCCTAACTATTATCAGCGAGCAATAATAATAAGAGTGATGAGCTAGAACAAATTTTCAAAAATGTTTCAATGCCCTTGAGATCAGCTGATAAAAATTTCAGTAGGAGTGAAAAAGTCAAAATATCAAAGATGTAATATCTATGATAAAAGGAGGCAGAATTGCTTTCACACTACACGCAACGTGTGTGAAAGAAAGATAAAAAATGAAGGGGAAGTGCCAATTTTCCAATTTAGCCAATATTTAGCTCAACACTGGAAGAATTGCAAAACGCCCGCGTTTTTAATGTACAATACAAAGCCAAGTTTTAGAGTCGCGATGTGTACCAACAAGAATTTGCCCACGCATACATATACACATATTAGAGTCGGCTACATGTGCTCTGTTCCAATTCGACTTCCATTTGAATGTAAACATTCCAATAGGGGAAGCAAGCAGCATGTTCTGTTTCATTCATACTCTTGTGTTTTTGGTATGAAATGTATATGTATCGCGCATTTGTTAATATTTTTTTGGACTTTTTGAATAATGGTAGTTCCAATCTCTTCTTTCATATGTTTAACTCTTTTACTTGTCCTTGAGCTCCACCTAATCACTCTTGTTATTATTGCTCGCTGCTATTATAGTCCCATCTGGATTCTTCTTTAGGGTATGTCGGATGCCATGTATCTTTTTCTTTTTCCGGGTGGAGGTCTTAAAAAAACTTTCCCACGTGCCATTGATGCCATATTCCGCCGGATCGGTTGCAACCGTGCTGGTGCGGACAATCTGCTCGGGGGCTTGTTGCTTTTGGGATTTGTTTGGATCGGGTACTGGTGCTTGGTCCACCTTGTGGTCTTCAATGGGTGTGATTACAGGCACCGTGTACTGTCGGATGGTCCTTTCCAATTCCTCGAGGAATTCCCTGTAGGTGACGTCTTGTATGTTCGCCAAGCTGGGCCGCATATCGGTCTCTATACGGTAACGGTTCCGGATCTCTGACGGCCTAGTGGGTGGATATTGGATTTCGGCTTTCTTCCGTCCTACCGTCTGCTGGAGGGGTTGGGTGCGGTTGTGTGCACTTAACCGGTGGATTTGGGCGACTGGGTCTGCTGTGGGTATTTTCCTACCCGTTGTAACTCGGCTGGGCTGGGTCCTTCGGCGGGCTGTATTCGGACTCATGGTGTTAACTGAACTGGTTACGTCTTATTTTTTTCTTTTATATATTTTCCTTTTTCCTGGCCTGCTTTGATCTGGTATTGTTGGCTTGTAGTTCTTGTTCAAGGTTTTTTTTTGTTTTTTTCTTGGCCTGCTTTGATTTGGTTTTGTTGGCTTGTAGTTCTTGTCCAAGGTGTTTTCGGTAACGGATGATAGACGGCTGACAGAACTTCCATTTGTCGGGATTTAGTCGGAATTTGCTCTTCGTAACACTGGAATACTTCCTGTAAATTAACTAGGTGTACCTCAAAGGTTCTTCCTAGGATGATAATTTCGTCTAGATATACCAATGTTTCTGTTTTTTTTTTCCTTTTGACCATTTCTGGGATTATTATGGCGTCAAGTAATCGTTGGGACGTTGCTGGTACGGAGTGGAGTCCGAATGGCCTGACGGAAAACTGGTACGGTAAACTGGTATAACCCCGACCTTGGACAGTAAATGCGGTGACTGGTTTACTCTCCTTAGCTAATGGCACTTGCCAATAACCCTGGTGTAGGTCGAGTTTGGTTATATATCTTGCCTCTCAATCGGTCTAGATTTCTAGAATATGATTGATTTGAGGCAACGGGTAAGCATCTTTGAGATCTCATTGATCTTCCGGTAGACGATGCAGAATCGGTATTGGCCATTCTTTTTCCTTGCCAGAACTACGGGTGAACCGTAAGGGCTGCTGGACGGTTCAATAATTTTTCAGCCAACATACGGTCTATTTCGGTGTTGATTACTTGTTGCATTGCTGGATTTCTAGGGAAGTATCGGTGTTTTACTGGCTGGTCGGTCTGGTCGTATATTTGGCTGATGATGCGGATTTGGCTGCCGGGAACAATGACGGATCATACACCACGACATTGGTCCAGGAAACATTCCTCAGGTATTCGGTAGTCGGTCGGTATGCGGTCGGTAGGTGTTCGTTACAACACTTAGTTCTAGGGAACTGGATTAAGAGTTTTCTTTCAGGCAGAGGTAGAATTGGATGGCGTCGGATCCAACTCCTATGTCATTTCGGCCGGAGTTCCCCAGCGGTCAATTTTCTCACCCGCACCTTTTCTAATCTTCATTAATGATCTGCTCTCAGTCCCCTCCAACCCACTTCACTGCTTCGCTGATGACGGTACTTTGCATTTCTCTTACTCCTTCGACAATATAAGACAAGCACGCGCCAGACCTTGTCTTTACCACCGTCAACTGATGTCCACTTCGATCAACCGGGATATCGAATCGATTCTTCATTGGGGCGAAATGAACCGCGTCGAATTCAATGCCACAAAAACGAAGCACTGTCTGATCTCCAACAAAAATTGTACCGACCTTCCTCCTGTCTCGGTGGATGGAGAGAATCTAACGGCTGACTCAACTCTCAACATCCTAGGGGTAACTTTAACGGAGCATCTGCGATGGAATGATCACATATTCTAAATCGCCAAACAAGTCTCCCAATGTCTTGGATTTCTCAAGAGATGCAAATTCCTCCTCCAGCCAGCCGCCTTGACTACATTCTACAAATCCTACATTCGACCCAAAAACCCTCTTAGCTTGTCTCGACAAGGTGCAAAATTGCGCCCTCAAACTCATTGGTGATGGCCCTTTTCGCGCCTCCATAGACACTTTAAGCAACCGTAGGAATGTAGCAGCTCTCTCCGTACTTTATCGCTATTACCATGGCGACTGTTCCATTGAAATTCAGGACCTCCTGCCTGCACTGCAATATTTTTCCCGCAACACAATACGGTATAGAAGTTCGTTTATGAATAGAACAACTCGACTGTGGAATAATCTCCCGCAGTCAGTATTTCCGAACGCGTACAACACCTTAGAGTTCAAATGTGAGGTTCATCGTCATTTTCTTCTACACTCTCCAGACCCCTCTAACCTTTGCTATTCTCCTCTATTCTTCAAACCATACGGGGAGGGGGTTGGAGGGGTTATCATTCTTTTCGGAGGTCTTGATTGAATTTTTGGTGTAAGACTTGAAAATGAACAAAGAATTTTTTTCGATTTTGAATATACGAGTAAAACAATTTCAGAAATGACAGATTAATGGTCATGTGAACTGTCTGCTGCGGATTAGCACAAAATAAAGCTCTAACTGCCATTCTCCGTCAGAAATAAATCCATAGGGCAGAACCAGAGGGAAAGGACTGTCCTCTTAATTAAAAGACGTATGGAGAACATATCTATTGTAAAAAACTCTACCCCATGCCACAAGCATCTCCGCTTCTTGAATCTGATTGCAGAATCAATTAAATCTGTCATGGTTTAGGGGTTTTAAAGCTATCTTAAACGAAATCTGCTTCTCATTCTATAAATCGATAAAACAATAATTAATATCCTTTTTTGCTTTCCAGAATCTCAACCGTTCCTCCCAACAATGACAGCTCCAGCAGGGTGCCTGTTTAATGGCGTTAGATACCAGCATAGAGAACGTCTAGAGATTGGCTGCGAGCAAATCTGTCACTGCGACGCAAGTGGAGAAATGGATTGCCGTCCTAGATGCTCGCCACGAAACCACACACGTCTAGAGAAATGTGTTTTAGTTAAGGACCCAAAGGATGTCTGCTGTCAGCTAGAGCTCTGCGATGTAACCCTTGATGACCACGAACAAACTTCCCCACCACCCGTTGCACCGTCCAATGACACCCCATCGAAGGACGTCGAAGGGCCGTCCGCCAGGGAATGCGAACATAAGGAGAAAAAATATAAAACCGGCGAACAGTTCCATGATGGGTGCGACGCTTTCTGCATATGTGCCCCGGAAGGTGTACACTGTGCCAAATTGGAATGTCCTTCGAATTTTGGCCTGGACGTTTTAGACCCAAGCTGTTTGAAATGGGAGCCGGAACCGGCTACATTCAGAGCCATAGCACCGAAATGCTGTCCAGAAAAAATGAAATGCGTTGACAATGGAACGTGCGAGTTTAAGGGGGAAATGTTCGATAATTGGTCAGAAATACCAAGCAACTTAACCGGTAAGGAATTGTGATTGATGAAGACCGATGGAAGATTTTTATTATAATTTTTGGATTTTATTTTTAAGGCTGTGAACAGCACTGCTACTGTGAAAGTGGTAAAGTAGAATGTCGCCCAGCTTGTCCTCCAGTGCCAGCCTTACCACCAGCACATCTGCCTTGTCACCCTAGGATGGCGCGTTTGCTTCCGATTCCAGATGATGAGTGCTGCAAGCATTGGACTTGCGCTGAAGTTCCTAGTAACAAAAATTCAGGTAATATTAAGAAATTTTTTTATAGTTTATAATCTAGATGAATATACATAACACTAAATTTGGGCGCATTCGTGCGTTCCGGAATTGCATCTTATTTATGTTATGCTAGTTTTACTTTTACGAAGTATTGCAACATTTGAAGCTAGTAAATATATAAATTATCAATAAATCACATAGGATTTAGTTACAGGGGGGTACATGGCGATGTACTGATCATACATTTCAATAATATGAATGGAATAGTGGCACCATTTCACTTCGGTGTGTTTTAAATTAAAAGGTTCTATGTTTATGCTACCTAGGTATCACTAGCAAGTCATATAATATCAATTAACGATAGGTTGACCTGGGGCAAATTTTGGATTTAAATTAGAACATTATGTAAAATCGATATATAGTACCGCACGACATGCTTGTCGACGTTGACCCATTCATTCACATCGAAGGCATATCTTTAACTGAGGATCTGCAATGGAATGATCACATATTCCAAATCGCCAAACAAGTCTGGGTTTACTTACGAGTTGGAAATCCCTCCTTCAACTAGCATCCAATTAGCACGTTAACATCGTTTTGATACCACTAGTTCTCATGATCGCTAGACTTGTTACGGTTTCAAGAGCTATGTACGTCTAGGTCGTCGCTACATTCTCAAATTCTTTCAGTATATGTAACTGTCAAATGAACTGTCTTCTAGCCGCATTGATAGGGGGTTTGGGGGATCCACGTTCAAACAATCACTTGCTAATTCGTCAGCTCTCTCGTTCCACTGTGTTTTTCTAAGGCCTGGAACCCACAGCATGGTGACGTTTACATTTCTGCTTATTCGTTTGACATCTGAATAATTTCTTGGTTAGTTTTTATGATATTAGAGTGGAGTTGAGAGCCAAAACTGTAGCTTGCACGATGCATAGAAGACCCCGGCACGTACTCCCCAGTTCATCTTTAAGAGCGGGCGCTCATTGAGACGCAGGCGACACAAGCAGAGCAGCACGATTTCTGGATCTCACGCTTTTTTAGGGAAAACCGCGAATTTCAAAGCCGAGCATGTGACACTAATACTGCGCCAGGCGAATACCCTGTCTATATTCGTACAATTGTACTTCTTTCTTAATGCTGGACACCATGCTATTGATAAATATGTCTTATTCTTCTTTACCCGAAGCTGATACGCCACCACCGGTCCTCGAGTATAACGCCCATTCTTCAGGACACTCAAGAAATATGCCTCACCTTTGGCTTTAACTCTGCGCAAACTTTTTGCCCTGTCATACTTCTCCGGAGTTTACCCCAGCTCTTGGAAACTAGTCCATTCCCAAAAAAGGTGAAACCAGCGACTCTTTAAACTACCGCTCAATAACAATTATTTCTGCTCTCTCCAAAATCAGATGATGAAATATCTAGAATCTAACCATACATGACAAGCAGTACGGCTTTAGGCCAAAAGGGTATACTGGCGACCTTCTTTTGTGTCTAACTGAACACATCAACCAAAGCATTCATCGCTTCGGGAAGTCTGGTCTAGCTGCTCTGGCTATCTCCAATGCTTTCGACAGAGTATGGCATCCCGCTATGCTGTGTAAACTTCAATCAGAGCGACTCGGTTCGTGGTATCGACTCGGTTCTAAGAAAGTGTCTGGCCATTCAATCAAGGTAATATTGGATGGCGTTGAATCCGATCCTAATTCCATCTCGGCCAGTGTTCCCCAAGGGGCGATTCTCTCACCTTCTCTCTTCCTTATATTCATTGATGATCTGCTCTCAATCCCCTTCAATCCTCTTCATAGTTTTGCCAATAACGGTATTCTCGTTACTCCTACACCTTCGACAAGATAAGACAAGCAAGTGCCAGACCTTGTTTCTTAGAACGTGAGCTCATATCCAACTCTCTTAACGCGGACATTAAGTTTATTTTTGATTGGGGCCGCAACCAAAATCAAGTACTGTCTTATCTCCACAAGATAAACTGGTAGTATAAAGGGTGACTTTTAGGCTTGGTTTTCTTCACATACAAATTTTTTTACAGTTTCTTGCAGAAAAAAATTACGTGTTATGTGATTGTCGAAATTCCTCCTCTCCGCGCGTGAAATTGGGTGAGATTGAGGTCGATCCCCTCCCTCTAAACGTCTCATATAGAAGACCCTTATGTGAAAGATGCGACTTGGTCTGGTAAACCAACTATAAAAAAAGTATGTGAAATTTTGTGAAGAACTGAATACGAAAAATTTAGCGTAGGTGTTCCACGTGATTATTTTGATGGATTTTTTATAAGATATAGATTGGAGGTTTCCAAAGTGGGGTACAGAGAAAATTTTAGAGGACACGCAAATTTCAGAGGCACCTGGCTAGATATACGAATTGTATTCAAGGAGAGGTCGAGATTTTGCTGTCAGTTTACCAAAGTTACTGCAATGACTGACGGAAAACTTACCTTCTAAGGTGATGATTGATGTAATTATCTGAATATTTTGATTTCCATCAATCACGACTGACGCAATTGATTGACGCTTGCATGAACGTGTAATGGACTCCTTAAAGTTGTCCCTAGGATGTTAAGGTTGAGTCAGATGTTAAGCCAGCTCCAGACTCACGCCGTGAACAACCGCGAGCCCCGACTTGCTGAGTTTACGCCCGTAAATGCGTGTGACTAGTGTGAACGCTAGAGATTTTTTAAAATCTGAAGAATCTCGCGTGAGATTATGACATCTCACCAAGGGGAAGGGCGGTACCGGGTTGAAAAACCGCAAAAATCACCTCACCTCACGACCCCGAAGTGATTGCCTTAAAGATTGAATTTTATATGAAATCTTTTTTAATTTTTTTTGCTTAATTATAAAATTTTTGCCATCTTCACTACTTGTTTAAATTCAATTTGTGTAATGTGTCTACTACTTTTCCCTTGAGGAAGATCGTTAACTTTCACCTGATCTAGTGTTGCTCAACTACCAATATTTGATGAAAAATGTTAAGTAGGGTCTCCTTAAACTTATTTATGTTTTTCTTTAAGCAAGGCACCAAGAAAAGTACTTTCAATTGCCTTGTATACAGACCAGCATGGAATATGAAAAAAGTTGCTCAGAATTAGATGTTTAAAAAAATCCTACCGGACGGACACGTTCTTATCGAACGCACTTATAATCTAATTAAGATCATTGCAATAAAATTAATTTAAGAAAGCATTCGTTTGACAATGTGCGCATTCATTCTATTTATTCATTCATAAAAACCTGAAACTCATACCACTAGCTTTAAGTAGTTTCTCATTTTAAATTCCACAGAAAATGCAATTTACGTTTAAAAACATTCATTATTTTTAACAACAAAAAAACCCAAAATAAATTTGAAAAAATCTATATTAAAATATTCATTTCATATTCTTGCATTTTATCTAAAAAAAAAAAAATTAAACATATTAAAGCACAGCTTAAGATCACCTTCAAGCATTGCTTGCTCTAACAATAAATCTAAAGTTTAATGATAAAATAATTAAGACTAAAGACTGAACACGACTAACTGCAAAAATATTCGGCAATTTTCTCTTTATAAATCAGGCCATCCAGATACTTCAAAAACAAAACCATCATCACACGAGGACAGCGCTGAAACAGGTAAAGATTTAGCAAACACAGTAGGACCATTTTATCCGACAGTTGACGGTAAAGCACCGCCACCAAAAACACCACAAGAAAAACCAAACAAAAAACAAAAAGATTCTGAAGATGTTAACTATCAACAAATATTTGTCCCTATTACACATTCTCCACAATCACCATATGACATCAACAGTAACTACAATGATAACGTAAATAGCCACCATCAGCTCGCTAATGTTCCGGGTTATTATAATCCAGGATTGACAAAAAATCAATACGATCCGTTTAATCATTATCCAGCTGGTCAGAATCCTATACCAGACAAACCGCATCAGTCCGATTTATACAATATTTTAGGGCACACTGGAAATCAGAATCTTCCACCGCATGTTAGGATAGAGCACCTGCTACAGCATCTGCAGCCTGGAGATCCTAACAATCCTGGTCCTGGACTAGTTCATATTCCAATTACCGGATCCGGAGGACAGCATAGTTTCCCTTTCAATGGAATCCCAGCTCATCCAATTTCGCCAAATGACCAAGGACTTTCCCTGAGACCACAAACAGGTTGACCATTGTCACTCTATCTTTTGTTAACCTACTGTGCATGCAGAAAGTTGTTTGAATGGTGGTGGGATTTCAGGGAGTTTTTAATCATATTATAATGTACAACAAACCGGTGTAGGGTTCACCTTTTTCCCCAAAAACAGTTGTTCACTAATTTATTTTTATTCGATAAAAAATGTGCTTTCTGCCTCTTAAAAATAATTTAAAACTTTCTCTTTTCAGACATTGGCATCGATGGTCTACAAACAGACCTGCAAGTTCTCGCCCTAGAGGCGATTGATTCCCGAACTGTTCGTATAGTATTCACCGTTCCTCAAATCTATGTCAATCTCCACGGAAGAGTTGAGCTCCGCTACACGAATGGACCAAACAACGACACCAGTATCTGGGAAACTCAAGTCTTTGCACCACCCGAAGACCTAATAGCAACATCTCAACTAGAATTTGAATTACCTGGACTGGAGCCGAACTCCTTGTACAAAATAAAAATTACATTAATTCTACGAGATCTCAATACACAACCATCAAGCCAAGTTTACACAGTAAAAACCCCAGCCGAGCGGACAATAACACCACCACCACAGATCACAGATTACCGGCCAGACTTTGAGGATATCTTCAGGAACATTGAAGACCCAGAGTTGAGAGTTGCTGAGGCGAACACAAGTTGGCTGCGGTTTAATTGGAGAAAGTTATCGGATGAGGAGCTGGAGTACGTCGATGGCATTCAACTCCGATATAAGGAGCTAAGTGGAATGATATACCATACAACGCCATTGATTCATAGAACTCTGACCTCGTACACTATTGACAATCTCAGTCCGGATACCCCATATGAGGTTGGTGTTTATCTGATCCCGTTCCCAGGACATGGGGGTGAACTTAGAGCTGGGAATATGATTCAAGTTAGAACTTCCCCTAAGATTGATCCGTATGATTTTGAAGTTGTGGTGAATGTCACTAAGGTTAAAGCTACTAGTGTTGAAGTTTCTTGGAATGGTGTGCCGTACCCAGAGGATAAATATGTTAATATTTATCGAGCTATTTATCAAAGCGATGCTGGCAAGGAGGATTCGAGTGTTTTCAAAGTTGCCAAAAGAGATTCAACGACGGGAACTTTGATTATGGATTTGAAGCCCGGAACTAGATATAGACTGTGGCTGGAAATGTACTTAACAAGTGGAAATATTAAGAAGAGTAATGTGGTTAATTTCTTAACGAAGCCTGGTGGATTAGCTGTTCCTGGCAAGACAGGTAAAAAAAGATTCTTTTTCGTTTATGAAATAATTTTAGGTGTTCTAAAAATTATTATACTGTGCCCTCCAAAAATTTTTCTACCTTAGAGATATTTTAATGTAAGTCGTTTTTGCTTTCAAACAGAAAAGTTAGTGATAGATAAATAATTGTTATTTTAGTGGTTACTCTCTATGTAAGTTTGGTAGCAGGGGTCGTGCACAGGTCCGCGCCTTTTCCCTGGTTCCTACGAAAACCAACTGGTCTAAAGGCCTTCATATACGGTCAAATTGAATGCACATGGAAGTGGAATGCACAACTAAAACCCTCGATTGTGATAGCCGGTTGGCCGAACAAAACTTCGTGCGCGCATGGGTTTGATTAAAATCTTTAAGGTCCTTAAGTTTTAGGGGCTTGTGACTTCGAAATCAAACCTGCTAGCTGCTTATTTCAGTTCGGTGTGTGAACTGGACATGGCTCACTGAGCTGCTGATCTCCAAACGTGACAGCAATACTACCTCTTCCTCTCAGTAGTCACGGAAACTACCCTGTTGGAACGACAGACTTGCTGCAAAAATTCTGGGCTATGGGAAGAATACAGATTCACCCTCCTTACAGCATATAACAAAGCTGAGTCGCTCCATTTAGGGCCTCGGTAGTCCAGGGGTAAGGCGCCTGACTACTATCCCCAGAGGTCCCGGGTTCGATTCCCGGCGGTGCCCCGGTCCTAGCCTTTCCCAATTTCCCGCCTACATAACTTTCCTTCTTTCTTCTTCCCTCTTTGCATTCCTGATTCCTCCTGTCATAGCCTTCACTAGTTCTCTTCCCCGCTCCACCAAGCGCATGTCATCGGTTGGTTGATGAGATTCAACTCGTTTCAGGAGGCATAACACTCCAGCGAGTTGTTCTCGATGCCCCGATGTCAGAGTCGCGAAATGGTTGGGAGTAGGTGAAATAAAAATACCGCAGCTGTGTTGTGACAGTTCTTTTCTTCACTTCTCTCTCTATCTTCCGACTAGAGCTGCTGTTCGACATTTCAAAAAAATAAAAATACGTGGTCGACAGTACAAAGGGGCCTTCCCTAAGTCTCTAGTGTGTCACATAAAAAAAAAAAAAAAGGATTGCCTTTAGGAAGTACTATGGAAGCCTGCAGACTCTATCAGAGGCAGCTAGAATCCAGAAGGTCCCCTTCAAGGACTCCACCAACGGGATGGGGTTTCTTAAAAACGAAGATGGCGGGCGCCTACACCACCAATCAGGAAGAAATCATGAGGTGACTACTCGACGAGGTCAATTCTCCAGACAGCTTAGGCCCTGGAAGCTGGATGAGTCATAGAACTATTCCAAACCTCTCTAGAAAGTACATCTTTGACCGGGACAAGGTTAAGGAGGCAATGTCCCCGGGAAGACATGGCATTTTCTCAACACTTCGTCCACGTAGAGTTTTGTCCCCGCTGCGCTGATCACTGGTTATCCAAAAGCTTCTGACTCAACTACACGAATCGAGATTAGCTGCCATCGGGTATGCATATAACATGTCCTTAGCATCAGTCTCGTGGAAGTTTGATTTGACCATTACAGGAGCCATGAGAACAAAGCAATCGAAGACAGTGTATCATGAAGGCGGAGGGTCTATCAATCATTCCAAATAAGGCAGCAAATTGCATCATATTTTTTTATGTGAAAGTCTACGCTGGTGTCATTCCTTTATACTACCAATCCATCATATCGTTCGCGTCATGGTGCAATGTGTAGTAGCAACCTTAGTTCGAAGAATAGGAAAAAGGCTTTTATAGGTTAAGGGAAGTCTGGAAGATGCATGAAGAGGAAGCAGTAGACTCTCTTGGATGTTGGATGAGTTTATTGTTTTAAGCAGGCGGCTGAGCAAGAGAGATGCAAACGTTGGGAGTTTTTGAGGGAGTGGTAACACATTGGTCTAGGGCAATAGGGAATATGTGCAACCACCTGTCTGAGGCTGCGTGGGGTACGCACCCAGACGGTAGTGTCAGATTCCTACTAACTAAACTCACCAACCCTGTTTGAATGACGTCCGGGTCCAGACCGGTATGAGCCGTTAAGACCTACCTTACTTAAGCCTGGAGACGTCAATATGACTTTTAAGCTGTCTAGTCTGAGCGATAAACTGTGTAGTTTTGAACTATTTTCACCAGATATCAGACCTGGACCCTCTTTTGCCCCGATAAACTGCGATGGACAGACAGTTTATCGTTCAGTTCTCTCAGTTCCGTTCATTTGCCATTATTGAAAAGATCTAGGTACTCAAATCAACAAAACTGACGAGACTGAGCAAAAAAACGTGCAACGATTTGACGAACCCACACACTTTCAGTTCAGTTTATCGTACAGTTTTTTACACAGTTCAACTGCGCAGTTGAAACTGAGAATGTGTGGGCCGCTTTAAAGAAGGAGCCCTTGAAAGGTGCTCATCAGAATTGGAACAGTCTAGCTGCTACCCCTTGGCATTTCATTGCCTTTCTCTGCTTTTTTGGGTTTCGTATTGCTTGACCTATGGTAGATGGCCAGCAGCGTCACTTCCACCATGTTCCACACATCTTCCGACCACATCATCTGGTCCAGGATGTACTCTGGTGTTATCTGCCTGAGATCCAAAACTTTGGGCATTTAAACGAAACATGCTCCGCATCTTCTTTGTCGTCCGGGAATTCTGGGCAGAATGTTGAATCGTCCAGCTTGAAGCAGTGAAGGTATGTCCTATAGCCTCAATGTTCACTCAGGTACTCAGTGAGGTAGTAAGTAGCTCACTACGCTATGTTCTCTCGATTTTAGTAGATTCGTCCTACCTCTTCTGCACTACCTTATACCCGCTCTTGCATATTTCGGGCTGTACAAGTTCCTACTCTTCGTCGCCAGAATATCTAGGGGGTTATTCCTGGTATAACATCGGGGGTTATTCCTGTTTCATCGGTCGTACTATGATTTGCTCAGCATGCTCGAAGAGCAATCAGCAGATAGGCAGAGACTATTTTCCTCCTGTTAACCGTTTCACTTTCGTGATAAGAAACGTCGGCTTTTTCTGGGGCCCCTATGCTAGGAAAGATTCTCTCGAGTGCTGCGCTGATGGCGGGATCTTTTTCCGCCATGCCCAACAAGTGCACCCAAAATTTGAGCCGTCGTTCAATCATCACTCCCAGATACCAAAGTATGGGCTTGGAACGAATGGCTTTCTCAATTTTACCGCTATCGCCTCCACTTATATCTGTTTGCTGATTAGCAATTCTTCCGTTTTGTACTCAGCTAGCTTTAGCCCAACCTTTTGAAGCCAATCACCAGCTCTCTTCTTAGTGTCTATAAATGACACAAGCACGCAACTTGATTCAATCGACCTTTCCACAC
Source organism: Thereva unica (assembly GCA_949987705.1). NCBI lineage: Eukaryota > Metazoa > Arthropoda > Insecta > Diptera > Therevidae > Thereva > Thereva unica. The sequence continues at coordinate 51,799,993 of OX465283.1, forward strand.
AAAAATCTTGAATATTTGTATGAAGAAGTCGATTGTGCGACCATACCTGCTCTCAATCCCATCCAACTAACTTCCCAGCTTTTCTGACGACAGTACTTTGCGTTACTGGTATAGCTTCGAAAAAGCAAGACAAGCACGTCGTCGTAAACTTATGACCATTTCAATTAACAGGGATATAAATCTGATTCTAGATTGGGGCCTCAAGAATCGTGTCGAATTCAAAGCACGAACGAAATACGGTCTCTTTTTTAAGAAAACGCGCTCCTCAATTCCTTCCATTTCAGTGAACAGATGGTAGAACCATCTCTCAATGTCCTTGGAATAACATATGTAACCCGATGATCTGCGTTGGAGTAATAACATATTCCAAATCGATAAACAAGCGTCGCAATGCTTGGGATGCCTTAAAAGATACAATTTCATCCTTCGGCCGTCGGCCAGGGCTATAATCTACAAATCCTAAATTCGGCCCCCTTGAATTCAACTCGTATCTCTGGGCAGGGGCCCCGAGTACCACCTTAGCGTGGCTGGACAAGGTGAAAAATCGCGCCCTCCAGCTCATTGGCGATGGCCCCATTTGCTCCACAATTGATTTATTAAGTCACCGAAGGAATGTAGCGGCTCTGGTGAAATTCTACCGCATCTACCGCAACGACTGTTCCACCGAAATACATATATAACGTGCTGCCTCCACGGCAATGTTTTTCCCGCCACACAAGTCTAGCTCTTTCGGCTCACCCTAACTGTCTACAGCCCTTGTTTTCATGCACACATCAGTTTAGAAATTCATTCCTTTCGAGAACAGCCCGACTGCGGAACAGCCACCCATAGTCTGTTTTCCCGAATTCATACAGCATCCAAGAGTTCAAACGCAAGGTTTATCTCCATCTCTCATGCACTCCACAGACTATCTTTAATATGTCCTATCATTTCTCTATCCTTCGAGTTAAGCTTGCTACCAGACATCTAACCACGACATGTACGACATGGGGGACTAGTAGTAAAAAGGGTGACACCTGAGCTTAGACTTACACATAAACAATGAAAATTAGGTAGTTTCTGGTTTCCACTTCCCCTCCTCAGTAATTCGTCGTATTTATTTTACTAGAACTATGCCTAACATGTACTAGTACTAATATCTCTAGAAGTTAGTTAAATGAGACAACGCCTTTAGATGTCAGCAAAATTAAAATTAATCACTTAATTATAATTTCTCCATTCATCAATGAATTATGTAACTACTAAAAAAGCACATCGAAAACGATTGTCATATGAAACGAGTTTTAGTGGTTTCGATCATAGAATGATGCGGAAAATTGCTTTTAAAAAAGTTGGAAGATGATTAACAGCGATAAAATATAATTTGTAATTAATTTTTAATACCAATAATCCTTAAATCAATTTGCAATAATTGAAATTGTTATTGTCCGATTTATGTTCATATTTTAATTAGAATTTCCTCTAACAGGCAAACTACTAACAGCAGGAGAAAGTCAACCAGTTGGTGATTATTATGGCCCCCTAGTAGTTGTAGCTGTTGTAGCCGCTTTAGCTGTAATGTCTACTCTCATACTTCTGTTGATACTAACACGAAGAAGAGGTCACCAAACAGCCTCTATAACGCCACCTCGAAAACCGGATGCATCTTACGACAACCCGAGTTACAAAGTAGAAATTCAACAAGAAACAATGAGTAAGTTGCGAACTTCAAGCGATCCAAGCCTCAATTTCTAATTTGTTTCTTAATTTTACTTTCAGATCTGTAGTCACAATAGCTTTGTTTTTGTTTTTTAAATTAATTAACAAATTAAATTTCCAACCGTTTTATGTTTGTAAATAGATTCCACACACACACACACAAAAGTCAACCAAAATAAATCCGTCCCCGACTGAAAGCGAGCGTATGTAAATCACCAGAGAGAAATCTTTATTATAATTATTTTTATTTCTTGAATCGATATGAATGTATATATGAAAGTTAAAATGTAGTTATCTTTGCTAGAGTAATGATTAAAACAAATCTTTTTATATCCATTAAATGGGAAACATTTTTATAATTAGGAGAGTAAAAACTAAGCGAAAACAATCACACACACACATTCATTGCATTTACAATTAGGTCGATTTCGAAACCCTTTTAGAGAAAAATTAAATGAAATTTATTAAATGTTTTCTTCTAAATTGAATAATTTTAGAATGTAGTTAACTATTACAATATTTTGTAATTTATTTTATTTGTTAAATAGATTTTTTTAATGAAACTATGAAAATGGCTTTTATTTTTATATTTAAGGGGAAGTACATCATTGTGGCTTTCACTGAGCTATTTTGTGCCTTCACCTGGGGGACCTGCATATCGAGCCATTTTGATGTAAAAGTCCAAGCTGAGGAATTTCGTCATGGGACAATGTCGAGCAACAAGCTTAGCTCGAAGGAAGGTTGAGGTGGCCAAGGTCTGGGAATACTGACTGTATAAGTTGATAAACTGCAATCAAATAGACCATATCCTCATAGTTAGAAGGGCAGCTTCCAGTATCCTGCAAGTAAGAACCTGTAGGGATGCAAATTGTGAATCGGACCACTTCCTAGTTAAAGCTAGAGTCAGATGTCGGCTGTCTACTCAACAAAGAAGAAACAGCAAACAAAAGAAATTCGACGTCGATCGCCTGCAGGAACAGCCCGTGTTGAAGAGGTATCAGGAAACTCTAGCAGAAAAGATAGGTCCAAATATAAATAATAAAGATACAGTCGAGGGAAATGGATAAGATTGAAGACGATACTGACAGATGTCACGAAGGAAATTGTAGGCTGCAAACGCACAGCCAGAGCCAGTGCTTGGTACGACGAGGAATGCAAAGCAGCTATAAAGGCCAGAAACAAAAATAGAAAAATAGAGAGACCGACGAGGAGTAAGAAATTGAAATACGAGGAAACAAGAAGAACCACAAAAACATCTGCAGGAAGAAGAAAAGGCAATTCCTCAACAATTACATCCTGAGAGCAGAGGAAAACGTTGCCCAAAATAAAACACGGGAAGCATACCGGGAAGTAAACTTCTTCAAGAAAGGCTTCAAATCCTCCACGGGTATATGTAGAACAAAAGAAGGCACTATAGTCACAGGCAGCGAAGGTGTAAAGAAAAGATGGAAAGAAATTTTTTAGCGAGCTGCTGAACAAATGAGAGCATCCAACGTGTACCAGAACCCCGTCTACAACATAACGATGACACCAGAGAAACAAATGCACCCACTCTGGAAGAAGCACGATCCTTAAGAAACAAAAAATCTACAGGAATTGATAACATTCCATCAGAGTTGATCAAACAACGAGGCGAATCGCTCTCAGCAGCTATACACGAATTACTATGCTGCATATGGAGGAACGGAAAAATGCCTGAAGAATGGGAGTAAAGCATTATCTGCCCAATACACAAGAAAGGAGAAATTCAAGTGTGGAAACTATAGAGGCATATCTCTTTTAACCACAGTATATAAAATAATGACCAACATAATTAAGGCCAGACTGGAATCTTATGCAGAAGCTGCAATAAGTGAATACCAAACTGGATTCAGAAGAAATTGGTCAACAATGGATCAACTTTTTTCAATAAGGCAAATCCTCCGAAAATGCTGGGATTGCAACATCGACGTGTATCAACTCTTCATTGACTTCAAACAAGCATACGACAGCATCGACAGGGAACAAATGTGTGCGACAATGCTGGACCTAAACATCCCCCTAAAGATAGTAAAATTAACAAAAATGAGAATCGAAAACACAAGGTGTGGAGTCAGAATACAAGGAGAATTGATGGAGTTTTTCCCAGTCAAGCAAGGCTTAAAGCGGGGCGATGGGGATGGGCACCCATGCTATTTAATCTCTGTCTAGAAGGAGTAATTCGCAAGGTTAACATTGATGCGAACGCAACCCTGCTTAACAAATCCAAACAGTTGGCAGGATATGCTGACGATATAAACTGCCTTGCAGGATCACTGTCATATCTTAGAGAAACATTCAAAGAATTAGAAGATTTAGTAAAATATATAGGGCTGCAAATAAATGCAGTGAAGAGCAAGAATCTAATTCAGTCAAGGGTGAAAAGAAAAAGAAGAAGCCACAATACCACCTGAGGGGAATATAACTTTGAACAGGTAAACCAATTTAACTACCTGGGGTCCACAGTCAGCGAAGACAACGATGAAACGATAGACGTACAAAGAAGAATAAACGAAGCGAACAGAACATACTTACTTCTCACTACTGCCAGTAATGAAATCCAGAGACACCCACAGAAAACCCAAAATAAGAATCTACAAAACCATCATACGTACAGTAGCTACGTATGGATGTGAAGCATGGAGTATCTCCCTGAACTCCGCGGACAAGATGGAAATATTTGAGAGGAAGGTTCTCCGAAGGATATACGGCCCAGTCAATGAAGACAATGCATGGAGAATACGCTACAATCATGAATTGTACGTAAACTTTCGACCCATGCCAAGCTACTACGTTTACGTTGGGCCGGTAATGTCCAAAGAATGGATGACTCAAGGATACCAAAAAAACCCCTGTATCTACTACCAGATGGCAAAAGACCAGGGGCCGTATTTGGTTTCTCGAGTCGATGGATCGACTCGACAAAAAAAGCTTCTCGATTTTCTTTAAGTTTCGTATTTGGTTTCACGACCAAATCGACAGCTAAGCGCAGCCATACAAAACCATCAAATTGGGTGGTATTACTCCAAGGCAGCAAATCACGTATATTTAATTAAAATAGAAATTGTTAAAAATTTATTGCATGCATAAATTGAGCTTTTTAATAATCGTCAAACGTCTTTATCGACACGTCAAGAGACGATATCGTGTCGCCAAATGCCAATTTTTATTTATCGACAGACGACAATGTCGACTCGAGAAACCAAATACGGCCCCAGTTGGCAAACCTCGGCTAGGGTGGGAAGACAATGTTAAGGCCGATGCAGCAAAACTGCTCAACACAAGAAACTAGCAGAGAGACGTCTGGAGGAAGGCGTTGATGGAGGCCAATGCTCGAATTGGGCTGAGCCATTGAATAAGAAGAAGTTGATAAACTTACTGTATCTACAATATTAATAATTCCGAAAAAGAAACTTTGAAAATTGAGTGCGAAAATCACAAGGATGTTGTGGAAACAATAATAAAATGGTCAAGTGAATTATCGAAGATACAAAATGAATAAAAAAACGAGAAAGTATTATGGATGGAAGAGAGTTGATAACATGTTTAAATAAAGGATATCCAAAGAATAAAGTAATCTGACCTATACAAGTCGACCTTTTCAAATGCCAGATTTAACAGATATGTCAAGCATCCCAGCATTTCTTCGATCAGAAATTGAAAAGTCAATTAACGTCCTAAAAATGAAAAAGTTCTGGAATCAACGCAGAAATCCTAAAATTAGGGATAGAAGTATTTGAGAAAAGTTTTAGACTAGAGACTGAACTGGAATTCTCAAGTTGTCATCACCAAATCCACAAGGGTCATACCGGAGCTATGCGGGCCTGTCCCACAGCACATTGGATTGACCCCTTTGCATATCTTAATATGGAAATCCGCCGCCATAAGTGCCTTGAAACTTGAGATCTCATCCAACTGGCCAACATGGATATCCTCAACAATATCCCAAACATTTCCATTTGCCGCGTATCCGAATATGGTTAGTGAACTGCGGATCCAAAGGAAATTCAGAGCGATTATCCCGGATCATTCTGAGTTGGAGGAACTTATTCTTCCTGAGGATCCAAAACATCTCCACTGGTTTACCGACGGGTCAAAGATGGAACATTGCACAGGGGCTAGTGTCACAGGACCCAACTCCAAAATCTCGATTGAAATGGGTAAGTGGCCCCCTGTTTTCCACAATGAAATATATTCCATGGTGACCTCCACTAGGCTCAACCCTGAGAAAGGTCTGAAAGGCGCCAACATTAAAATCTTTTCTAGCAGCCAAGCTGAAGTTTTCTTTTCTTCTAAAATAGTTGAAGCGTGTTTTGACGTACTCCAAACCTGATCAGAAGAAACGAGGTCTTGCTCTGCTAGGTCCCCGGACACGAGGAGAATGGGGGAGGGGTCTGAGACGTTGGTCCAGGACCCAGAACCCTTCTGTGGCATCTCCACAGGTCCACCTCCAACTTCTTGGTAGCGGTGTGGATTAAGGGACTAAACTTAGCCTATTGGGAGTCAGTTCCAGGTCTTATTATTATTATTATTATTATAAGGAGTGAGGGGGCAACCCATGTGGTGAACACTGCGGCCAAGTTAGGCCTATTGTGTTACGTACCCCACTAGCAGAACAGACTATCGGCCTTCCGAATGAAGGCAAGAAGGTCTTTAATTGATGAAGACTGGACTTGGGCAGGGCTCAAGAACTCTCTGATGAACGTTCTTCTTCTAAGCCAGATCAGAGCAGGACATTCACAAAGAATATGTGTGGAAGTCTCGTCGCCTTCCAAGCAGAGTCGGCATTCTGTCTCTTGAGACAGACCTAGGTTGTGAAGGTGGTACCGCAGTCCTACATGGCCAGTGAGATAGCCCACCAGCAGCCTTAGGTCCGCTCTGTTTAGAGTAATAGTGCCCCTTAAGGCAAAGGGTCTTATAAGATCTTTAGCCTGTCTAAGACCTGGGACTGACTCCCAATAGGCTAGGTTTATTTTCTTAATCCACTCTTCTATCAAGGACTTGGAGGTGGACCAAGAGATGCCACAGAAGGGTTCTGGGCCCTGGAACAACGTCTCAGACCCCTCCCTCGCGAGGCTGTCTGCAGCCTCATTTCCCTCGATACCCCAGTGTCCGGGGACCCAGCAGAGCGAGACCTCGTTTCTTCTGGTCAGGCTCTGGAGTACGTCAAAACACCCTGCTACTATTTTGGAAGAAAACTTCCACGTTGAGAGTGCCTTGATGGCAGCTTGGCTGTCAGAAAAGATTTTAATGTTGGCGCCTTTCAGACCTTTCTCAAGGTTGAGCCTAGCGCAGGTCGCAATGGCATGTATTTCAGTCTGGAAACAGAGGGCCACTTACCCATTGCAATCGAGACCTTGGAGTTGGGTCCTGCGACACCAGCCCCTGTACCATGTTCCATCTTTGATCCGTCAGTAAACCAGTGGAGATGGTTTGGATCCCTAGGAAGAATAATTTCCTCCCACTCAGAGCGGTCCGGGATAATTGTTTTGAATTTCCTTTGGAACCGCAGTTGACTAACCATATGGTCGGATACGCGGCAGATGGAAATGCTTGGGATATTTTTAAGGATATCCATGTGTCCTTTGACCGTATGGGGCCAGTTGGATGAGATCTGAAGTCTCAAGGCACTTATGGCGGCGGATTTCCATATGAAGAGATGCAGTGGGGTCAATCCAATGATTGCTTCCATTGCAGCTGTGGGACAGGTCCGCATAGCTCCGGTAATGGAGAGGCAGGCAAGCCGTTGCAGCTTGCTGCACTTGAGGATCGACGTAACCTGTTTAGTCTTGGGCCACCAAACTATAGCAGCATAGGTGACAACAGGTTTAACGATCGTATTGTACATCCAGTACATCATTTGTGGTGTAAGACCCCATGTCTTACCCAGAAGCCTTTTGCAGGCCCATATGGCCCTTGTGGCTTTGCTGATGACGTAGTCAAGTTGAGCGTTCCAGTTCAGCCTCTTATCTAAAATTACTCCCAAATATTTGACTGAGTCTGAATACTCAACTGTGGTATCCTGGATACAGATAGGACCTAGGTCCACTTTGTAGCGTTTGGAAAAAGGTACCAGGACAGCCTTATTTGGGTTGATTGACAGACCCTCCTTGGTACACCATCTTTGAACTTCTCGCAGTGCCGTTCTCATGACCTCTGTAATGGTCAAGTCAAACTTCCCAGAGACAATGATGGCAAGATCATCTGCATAACCGATGACATCGAAACCAGATTCAGATAGTTTGATCAAGAGTTCATCCACAACTAGTGACCAGAGTAACGGGGATAAGACTCCACCTTGAGGGCAGCCCTTTATAGCTTTAACACTAATGGTGGAGACACCTAGGGTAGAAGAAATGTCACGATCTGCAAGCATGGCATTTATCCACTCAATCGTGTGAGGATCCAAATTTCTGAGAGCCAGTGCTCTAGAGATAGAATCATAGCCAGTGTTATCGAAAGCACCTTCGATATCAAGGAACGCACATAAAGCAGTTTCCTTAGCGAGGAAGGCTTTTTCGATTTTACTGACCAGGTGGTGTAAAGCAACCTCTGTTGATTTACCCTTTGAGTAAGCGAACTGGGAGCTATGAAGAGGGAGAGTGAGCTCCAGTTTGCACCTAAGATGAAGGTCTAGCAGCCTTTCCATTGTTTTCAAAAGAAAAGAGGTTAAGCTGATAGGTCTGTACGATTTAGGCAGCTCGAGGGGTCTGTTGCCCTGTTTCGGGATAAAAACCACCACGACTTTCCTCCAGATGGTTGGAATGTATCCCCAATTGAAGCTGGCTCTAAAGAGACAGACCAGGTTGTTGATGATCAGGTCAAGGCCCTTCTGAAGAAGTGCCGGAAAAATTCCGTCTCCTCCGGGGGACTTATAAGGTTGAAAAGAGGCCACTGCCCATTTAACCTTGTCACGGTCGAAGATATTCCCTGAAAGACTGCGGGAATAGCGGTCTGGGATAGTCCTATGACTACACCCAGCATCCAATGGATAAGCGGTCTGAAGGATTGACCCTGGAAAGTGCTCTCTGAGCAGGTACCTTAAGGTTTCCTCATGGTTAGAGGTGTAGGAGCCATCCTCCTTTTTGAGAAGGCCCACTCCGTTGAAGGAGTCTTTAGAAAGTAGCTTTTGGAGTCTAGTCGCCTCTGGTAGAGTCTGAATGCTCTCACAGTGTTTCCGCCAGGCAATCCTTTTGGAACGTCTCAACTCCTTGTTGTAGGCTGTTAGGGTGAACCTATATTCATCCCAATGCCCGGTATGTTTTGCCCTATTGAACAATCTCCTAACATCTCTACGCATTGCAGCTAACCTGTCATTCCACCAGGGCACTTTTCGCGACGACTGAAAGGAAGAAACAGTGTTGCTGTCATGGTAGGAAGAGATCAGCACATCAGTAAGCTGCGTGGCCGCATTCTCCAGTTCATACACTGAGCTGATAGAAGCCGCAAGCTGGTCTGATTTCGAGGCCACAAGCCCCTGAAACTTAGACCAGTTGGTTTTCTTAGGAACCAAAGAGGAGGCGCGGATATGTGGAAGGCCCACAATGTCAAATCTAATGTGCAGATGATCGGACAGTGAGGCCTCGTCCAGAACACGCCAGTTTTCAATCCTGTCGGATAAAAGCCTGTTCGTGAAAGTGAGGTCCAGCACCTCCTTTCTACTAGCAGTGATAAAAGTGGGTTTGCATCCTCTATTTGCAATATCTATGTTATTCATAACAAGAAATTCTAGAAGACACTCACCCCTTTGGTTTACATCGGTACTCCCCCAGATGGAGTGGTGAGCATTTGCATCACAGCCGATGACGAATTGCCGGTTCGTCTTGCGACAGAACTCAATGAGATCTTGCACCTCATGGGGTGGCACTACTGCTACATCCCCCGGAAAGTAAGCGGACGCAAGAACGATTTCTTGGAATCCGTTGGCGGTGGGAACCGCAACCGAGATCGCCACTAGATCTCTGGAAATAAAGTTAGTAATGGAGAGATAAGTGACACGATTGTCAATTAAAAGGGCAGCGCGAGGCGCCCCGCATCTCCGATCATATACTAGTTTACTTGAGCCAGTGGTAAGTCCTCTGACTTTACCATCGGTTACCCAAGGCTCCTGAATGAGAGCAAGGGTAAGGTGCCTCTCCGCGTAAGTCTTGCACAGAGTGGAGGATGCCCCTTTCGCATGGTGCAAGTTTGCTTGGAGTGCCCTTATGGCGCTCATTTTTTCTCCAAGGAGCGTTTGACAAGCCCGGTCTTCTTGGCTTGTCTAGGACCCTTTGTCCTACCGTCTTTGCCCTTGGGGGGTGCTGATTTGCCCCGTGCTCCGACTCCAGGTTCGGCAGGTGTGTTCTTTGTTCGCCCAGCAGTTTGCTCTGCTACAGGCTCCCTGGCGCATGCTGCAGATGCGGGGGCCGGATTTGGAACACCGCCAGATGGACCTGGAGTCGTTGCGAGAGCAGCTCCGCCGTCAGATGGCCCTATGGCCTCGGCATTACTGCAGTCCTCGGTGACAGCAGAAGCATTTGGGGGTGCTAATTCAGACCCTGTGGTCTGAGTGTCACAAGACGAACCCTGCCCTTGTGGCTGCTTCTTCGAAGGATCTTTGTCCTTGAGAATTAGTCTGGTATGAGAAAACCGATAGGCGATTTTCCCTTTAAGACTAATTAACTTAGTCATGGAAGCGGTATCCACTACCATGACCAAGTGAAGTGTGTTTTCATTTACCCGCCTCTGGACCACTTTCCACTTGTCAGCGGGAACCGAGTTTTGTGCAGCGATAGTAGCCAGCACTTTCTCGTTGCTTAAGGTACCACTCTGGGGGAAATAGCCACGAATGACGTGGGTTTGAGGGAAATTACCCTCTTCCACCAGAGTGATATCAAGAGCACTTTTGCTCTTAATGAAGGAGACGTTACTCCTCACCCATTCTGCTGTATCAGGGTTTGAGCAGACCAGCAGCAGCCAGCCTCTTCTTGCGAAGCTCCCCTCGAAAGATGGCTTGACTTGACCGCCCGCTTTTTCAATAACGACGTCAATGATCGCCTCCTGCAACTGTGCCATTTGCTCAGGTGTCAGGGGGCAGTTGACCATGTCTGTCGAGATGAGGCCAAGCTTGACAGTGCTTACCACCTGGCTAAAGGTGGGACGAGTGGGCCCCTTGGCCGTCTTGGTCCTCTTCTGTTCCGGACGTTCCGGAGTTTCCTCCTCTGAGCGAACTCTCTTCAGCTCAGTTTTTTTGGAGGGCTTTGTTAAAGCTTTTTCCAGGGCCGTATCCCTGGAGAGGCCTTTTGCCAGTGCTTCTTGGAAGCATTTCCTCTGGCGGTTGGAGAGTTTGACAAACCTGGGTTTGTCAAGCTCCATCTTATCTAAGTCTCGGCCAATGGTGGTTGCTCCGGAAATGACCGAACACACACTGACCGAGTCTGCGCTGCAGACGGATTCTGCGTCTAAAGACTCATCTTCAGCGACTGACGACCCGTCTGTAGAACCGGTGTGCCCAATGGCTCCACCGGTCGAGGTTGAAGGTTTTAAACTTGCGTGCCCAATGGCTCCGCTCGTTAAAGCAATTGATTCACAGCTAGCGTGCCCAATGGCTCCGCTAGTTGAGGCAATTGCTATCTCTTGTGTCCCTAAAGACACTTGAGATGAGGCCATCGTCACAATTGACGAGGATGATGAGTTCCAGGTCTTAGATAGGCTAAAGATTTTATAAGACCCTTGCCTTAAGGGGCACTATCACTTTAAACGGGGCTGGTGGGTTATCTGACTAGCCATGCGGTATCACCTCCACAACGTAGGACTGTCTCAAGAGACAGAATGACGACTCAGCATGGAAGGCGATGAGACTTCTACACATATTCTTTGTGAATGTCCTGCTCTGATCTGCCTTGGAAGAAGAACGTTCAACAAAGAGTTCTTGAGTCCTGTTCAAGTCTGGCCTTCGTCAATTAAAGACCTTCTTGTCTTCATCCTGAAGTCGGATCCGCTAGTGGGGTATGTACTCAATAGGCTAACTTAGCTGCAGTGTTCATCATGTGGATTGCCCCTCACTCCTTAAAAAAAATTGGTGAAAAGTTTGACTTATTTATTCAATAGTATTCTTCAAGAAGAACAGATTCCAAACAATGGTCTACATCGACATCGTTTGATTTCTACTTCATATAAACTTTTTTCCAAGTTTAACTGCCGAATGAGAAATAATTTTGAGGATAATAAACCTAGATTTACTACAACTGATCAACTTCAAACAATAAACCAAGTTTTAAATTGTAAAGAGCGTTTTGAAATTTTTTTGGTAGAGGTATACATATCACCTTGTTTGGGAATAACTTTTTTCTGATAAACGTCTTTTTCCGGGTTTTAAAAAAAAACACTCGGGGTATCCGAGGCATGTTGCTCGTTCCGTAATAATTATTTTTTCCGGGTGAGGTTATTAGCCTCACGCTAACGGACTGGACTGTGTACAAATAATTTTTCTTATTAAAAGGCGTTTCAATTGCACGCTAGTTAATAATAAGATAAGTATAAAGTGATTTGCCCTTAAATAAAAATTAATCTTGCGGCTTGGCAAATTGTAAGTTATAAATGTCATCTTAGTAACATATATTAAAATTCCCCTATAATTTTTTTTTGTAGATTTTACAATATTTTTTAATAATAATCAGCTTTAATTTGAGTTTCAATCAAAAGCATTTTAATTTTACTTTTGACTGTAGACTAGACAAAAACCATTTTCAGTTACTTACCGGAAGAAGCCTTTTCTTTCGTGAAAAGAAAAGCTTTCGATAGGTTTCGTTCAGTGTCAGGTGGCATATAAGAATAAGTCAACTGTGAGATAGTGGCGTACAAAGTTATTTTTGATACACACCATTTACAAAATTTGAAATATTTTCTAATGCTACATTAAATGAATAAAAAAGTTATTTTAGCAAAGACCTACATATTTACATATAAGTTAGTGCAAAATTGCATTCGTTTAGTTTCTTCAATGCATCCAGCCGGAATTAAAAATGGCCAAACCTGGAGTAACTTTAAGCGACGCGACGTGGCATGTAATACCATTTTTAATCAGAAAAAAAAGTTGTATAATTGTAAAGTTTTTAAAAATTTGCCATTTTGTTTCTAATTCATAGAAAGAGTTTGGATAAAGTTTTATATTTAGAGGATTACTTAAATTTAATTGTGTTAATAATAATAATATCAATATCTGCGAAATTCACTGAGATATGGCGGGATAAAGTGTAAAGGACCCCGCACCTTTTCTATGGAAAATGGCTTTTGTGAAGGTTGATAGTTCTCAACATGTAGATCAAAAATCTCATCGGGCACAAAGCCCTATCAACTTACCTTCACACCAAAAAACAACACCCCAACTGAGTAGTAACCAGGTCCAATGCTGCTTGACCTCTGTATTCGAACCATAACCGGTCTATTGAGGTCTATGCTAAACTGCTAAATGACACCGTTCACTGTCACCAACATAATTGCCTGAAATATACAACAAAAACTAAAGCGTTGTAAGAGGGAAACTAATAAAGCCTTAAAACGTTTAGAAAAATGTCCGAATACGTAAGGAAGATGTGAGGATTGCCCCATTTGATTTTTAAAGAAGTTAGCCTCATAAGGCCCTTACGAGAAACTGATAAGGCGTACCGCACTTCAGTAACGATAATTTGTTTTGTGTGGTGCTTATGAGGAAACTAAGGAGAAAGCTCTCTTTCGGCATGCGCCTCATGGGGCCACATGGGGTCCTCGTGAGAAACCTACGGGGAAATCCGTCTTTTATCATGCTCTTGTGGCAATACATTTTTAAATGCTAGCCGGGTAGGGTTTAAAAAGCTTCGAATATACAGTTATAAGTTCTTAATAGCTCTAATATACTATATTTAGTTTCCGTGGGAAAACCTTTGCTTGTGTGCAGCCCTTCGACCAACCCAGCGGGAAATGTAATGGCTAGGTAAGCGAGGTGGTAAAGAGATGGACCCATTACCTTTGTGATGAAATAATTTACTTTTACATAGGGATGTCCTACGGTGGTAAGTACTTACTGTAGCCTTACGGACGAGGACTTATTTCAGAGGTGAAGTGTATTAGGTGAATACATAGATTACCATCTAAGGCATGCAGAAAAATTTCTGGCTACCATTTTTAGCATTAAAAACATTACCATCAGAAATAACCATTGCACTTCTGCTACATTTGGTGAGAATTTTACTAGCAAGATATCTTTTTGACTGCACTTGGTCACCATCTGCACTTGGTCAATAAACTCAAGAAGAGAGGATTTGACAAAGAATAATAAAAGCACATCATATTTCCAACGAAAGTATTTCACAAGTCATTACCTAGTCGCTTACCTAGCTATTACAATGTAAAGACCTCCATTTTCCTAAATTTGCAGTAGAATTTTTCGATTACCATGTAGGCGGTTACACAAATCATTGAAGAATTCTTGGGTTACCTGATTAATCCCTCGCTAGTTTTCCCGCTGGGAAGTTCCTTAGTCGCCAACCACCAACGGTCTGGGTTATGTGTACATGAAATATTTTGGGTGTGAGTTTCCCCATCCAAAACCGACGGTGAGTGTGCACTTTTCTTTCTATCCCCACGCGCTCCGTCGCCCCTGTTTTTTTGTATTGTTTTTTCTTCAAGCAGTAAAATAGCAAAATTTCCCATTAAAATATAAATCAACACCAGCACGCACCACCCACTTCACTTATAACAAACCCACGACTGGCGAGCTTGTTTCGCCTATAAATTGATAGTCTTTAAGAAAGATAATCCAAAGGCCGATTGTACATAACGAAAACGATGTATAGATTTTTTCAAACTCCGTGACACAAAAAATTGGAACAGTTCTGCTCACCTCGTTGCCAAATTTTATAAATATAGTTCTATCATTTCCCCTTTTTTTAGTTAAAACGGCAACAAAGGCAGAAAAAACTCAACAAAATAATTTGGGAAGGGATGCGCGCATGAGAAATGAATAAAGTTTATTTATCTTTATATGTGTTTAGCAGAGCTTTTAAATACATGTAAAACTCCTGCTCAACCAAGCCAGTTTATTCATCATAATAAGCATAATTTTACTATAATTATGCGAAACATTTCTCATCCCTAAATTTAAAATAATTTAAAAAAAATGCTGAAAAAATTTCTTTTGGTTCCATGAGCTTTTTCATTCATAAAACTAGAGTTCTCCGCAGTCGCAAGCAGCACAACCTCCTCTGGAAGAAGGGCACATGAGACTGGCGGGAAACGTCAACAATCTAGCAATCAAAGTGATAACAACAAAAATTTCGTAGTTATTTAGTAGAAATTGCTACAAATTATTTCTGTAGCAAATGTGTAAAATACGAAAAATTTAAAATAATAAAAAGGGGCGTTTTTCATTCACAATTTGTAAATTTTTTAAATAATCATTGAAGTCGCAGAAAAATACACCTCCATATAGCAATACGCAGTCGCGACTGATTAAATGGCAGCAGGTGATTTGATAGGAATAGTTAAATGGAACTTTGCTGGAGCTTTTAAACATTTTTAAGAGCTTAGCTGGGGTAGATCAAAGTCTAGTAATAACAAGTCTTTCATCTTCATACAAAAATTTCCGACCGTTGATTGTGTGCGTGCATATATGAACATCACTGCTGAGCAAAACTCAACGCATACTTCGTGAACTCGGCCAGACAAAGCCAGATTCTCTCTTTACGATAAAGTATGCATAACAGAAAAGGAAAGAAAATTGAATCAGCTGTTTTCTTTCATAAATCAAAACAAACGAGCAAATATGCACCAACACATCCCCATATAAACTCATAAAATTTTCCGACTTATGGTTGTATTCCAGCGCGTATAAAAATGTTGCATTCTCTTTCTGATAGCCTGACATCGTCATTTGAAAAACTTGTGCATGCAGCTGTTCGCCTTTCACTCATTAACCATATGAAGATGAAAGACTTGTTAATTTCTAGACTTTGGGGTAGATGCGCGGCATGGTACAATAATTACAAGGTAAGCTTATAAGGGCCCCGTGACGTCACTCAGATCTTAGTTCACAAAGGAAAAAAGCTCTCTCGTGACGTCACTCAGATCTTTTCTCATATAAAAATGGTAGAAGATTTTCAAGATGGAAACAGAGCTTTGCCTTACGAGCCTACCTTGTATTATTGTACCATGGATGCGCGGAATGTTACGACGTTTGAAAAACTCTATACATTTGGCTTTTACATTATATGCTCGCCTATAAGGCCATCTTATTTTTTGGCTCACATTTGCCGTCGTATGCCCGTGTGTAACGCGTAGTACTCGTCGTTTGGTATGTGCTCCCGTTAAAAATGAGTAAAAACTACGCCCCTTGAAAAGCCAGGTGCTTAGTAGTTCCTTCTCTTGACAATGTCGTTTGACAGCTGACCACTGATTACCAAATTATGAATCAAGCCAATCGTTTAGATAGTGGAGGAAAATTTATTCAGTTGTTTATTTTCAGTTGAATTGTGATTCTTCGCCCCACCCGTCCAGACTCCTAAATTAAGTATAAACATGCTTGTCGAATTGCAGAACGACTGAAGAAGTATTTTCAAAACAATTGCTGAACAATGGCAATGGCAAATTCCACGTTGATATTTCGACTGGTTGCATAACATTTCCCGATTGATGTCGACTAGCTGAATTTTAATATTCATGATGAAATTGCTGGCGAATTGATGACGTGCAAATCAATGGATTCCATTACTATATGTAATAATATTCAATATTCACCATACTGTGAAGCTGGTCGTATGTGGACTGAAAGGGTCGACCCCACAACCCAGCTAGTTTTTTTGTTTTATTGTATCGACCGATGTTTATGTTTTTCGTAATATCTTTGTAAAAAGTACATTCTAAAGTACAAAGTACATTTTAGTATAGTTTTATTTCTATAATAATCGAACTTTTCTTAGCATTGTTTAAAAAATAAATGCCAACGATCCTCTAATCGTCTCATTTATTACAGCACCTGCTAGTTAAATAACTTTAATAACATAATGAAATCATATAATGGTGGCCTCCTATTGGGTTCTGGTGAGCAAGAAAATCCCTTTGTTAACAGAGTCCTCTGAATAGAAAGGGCTTAGTTGCACAGATTGTCCATTATGGCACTTCTCTTTGAGGTACGGGAAATTACATTAAGAGCACACACGTGCTTTTATGACTGTGAAGTGTTTGAAACTAGTACTTGGTCGGATAAAGGAGCTAACCATTTTCAGATTATACGACCAATCCAGGATATTTTAGTGTATTTTTAAGTGTGATATAAGGATAAAGAATCGTCTTTAATCCTCCTAAGAAGTTAATCTGTCCTATAATATTAGCAATTGCAATTGTTGAGTCAATGATAGTAGTAATGAAGAAACAGAATAATGGCATATAGTCTATTTTATTATTTAGTTTTTTTGTGGAAGTTCTAAGCTCAGGAATCAACTTATTGTACTATCAGCCCACCATGGTCAAGTCACGGTTTAATTAAGTGGAAGGTAACTATAATCTCAGTATGAGGAATCAGGAGGATGTTGATGGATATGGCGATAAAAGTTCGTTTTAATTCTTAGATGTTCTGGGAGTTCCGAAATACAGTCTGTGTAATTGTTTCATTAAGCGTGACATGTGTGTAGTGCGCACACAGAAGGAGGCTGCAAACATTGGATATGAGTCGTACGGGCTTGTTCTTATGCGCTATCATAGTAGCGATAGAGTTTTTTCAGGGGTGCTACGTTCCAGCCGTGGCTCAAAGGGCCGATAAGTTTCAGAGCCTTTTTCTGTTCTTTATTTCACCAAGCCCCGCTCGAAATAAAGAAGTTTCATTCAAGGAGAGGCAGAATGAAGGATTTGTATGTTGTTGCTGTTTTACGGCTTAGCGGATTCGTAGGACTAATTAAGGAATTACATTTTTCATTTCATTTATTAAAAACCAAACACAGTTCAATATTAAACACAATTCTTAAAGTTCACTGTTATCGCTTGCAATTTAATATCGCACACTATTAAATTCTACTTATCGCTTTTTAATTCACTTTTCAATCACAAATTTTCGCTTTAGGTCACTTGAGATCACTTTCATCTCTTTTTAAACCAAAAACTGCTCTAAATGCGGTGCAACTGCTTTTATACATATATCCAAGCCCCTCCCTTATTCAAGTTTCAGAGCTTTCCATCATATACTGGAACCTACTAGAAAATTCTTTAAAGTACTTTGAGAAAATTCGAAGCTTTGTTCGTTCGTTCTCATTCTAATCTAGTAGATGGCGCTTTGTTAGTTTAGTGCATGGATGGTTAATTCAAATCTAAGTTAATTCAAATAATTGTCGTTTCAAACTTCTAACAGATGGCGCATAATTCATCACGAATATTATAATTCAAGCCGATAGTTGAAGGAAGAATTTGAATCATTTAATAAATCTAAACTACTCTACTGGGATGATTGTTTGGCTTGGAATGTGTGGTCAGTCAGTCAGTGGTGTTTGGTTGATATCATGCCTAAAATGTTATGGATCAATCAATCACTGAAACGGATGGGAAGTGTTGAACGTTTTATTGGAAATTAGGTGGTTCTTCTTTTAGGTTGCATTGAACCTGATTCTTTTGGCCCCAGTTGAGAATGAGTTCAATGCTCCTGTTGATTGAATCGGGCGTGATAGGTATGCGACCATAGAAACATCACGCATGCGCTTGACTTGCGTTATAAAAAGCGTAATGGTAACGTAAGGTAGTAAATCGTCGCATATTTCATATAAATCCTTGTTACATCTGATTTTTCATTGTCCTTCCTGTAAAATTTGGGCTTTGTTCTTGTTTGTCGCTACATCTCAACTCGAGCCTTGGCCTCCTCTAATCTTTTCTCCAGTCGCCATGATTTCTGGCTGACTTCCTCTAGTTTAATATTTAAAGAAGAGTTGCCTCATTTGCTATAACCGCATCCGTCCACTATTGTTACGAAAATGTACGCTACCACTGTGAACAAAAAAACAAAACAGAACTCCACCGCTGTAAAAACAATACCAAACAGAATAGCAACGAGCAGCAACGCACTGACAGTGTTTGCCTCCCACGGACAGTTATAATCCGACAGTGGAAGCGTTGATTTCTCTGCCTGATGACTGGACAGAACCTTGGTAGAGTTGATCCAATTTCATACATACAAACCAACAAAGGAAAAAGCAACAGGAGATTTGATCTGGTGTTATATAGACCGACCATAAACCGTCAAGATACGGAGAGTGATTCAGTGGTACACCGAAACCAACAGAACCCTCAAGAGTTGATCCGGTGGTGAACCGACAGACCAAGAACCTACAAGCCACGGAGAGTTGATCCTGTGGTACATCGATAAATCTAAGCCAAGTATACCACTAACCACGGGAGCGTTGATACAGGGGTAACCTCTCTTCTTTACCTCTGCATATTGCACCCGAATGAAATATAATTTATTTTCTTCAACCAATTAAGACCAATAAATGTAATCGGACTTTTACTTAAACCTTGGGAGTCTTGAGCTGACCCGCCACTACCGACGTTACACATTTGCCTCGGTTTGCCTACGGAAGTTTCTCTTTCGATGAGGCCAGTGAAGACCATTTTGCTGCTCTTTCATGTGCTCTGGCACATGTCGACGTGTCCAGTCCAGCGAAGTCAATTGAGTTTTACGAACGTATAATACGTATACATGATGAGGTGAACTTAGGTTGAATCCGAGTCCGAGTCTACATGTAGAGGCGCGTCGAGTTGAGTTATTGTCGATTAAACTCGACTCAGCTCTGCTGCCTAGGTTGAGTTGAAATTATGCAGCACTGCAATACCCCGGAGAATTTTTTCTGTGTAAATTTAACGGAAGCATAACATAATATCCCGTGACAAAATATCCTACGACAAAAAATCCCGGGATAAATATCCCAAGCTAAAATATCCCAAAACAAAACATCCCATACAAAATATTCCGCAACGGAATATCCCTTAATATCCCGGAATATCCGTTAATTAATAAAAAAAAGTCATCGCACCTCACCTGAGGGCCTAATTATCATTTTGTAGGTGCATCATAAAATGCACTAAAAAAACACTAAAAAACGCTCCCACGGCCCCAAAACAAATCGTAGGAGGCTCCACGACCCCTTAAAATCTTCGTAACAGTCCCTACTATAATTAAAAAATAACAGAAAAACCCCCCTTGCCTCTAAGGGCGCCTGGGGATCCTTAATGTTGCCCCGGAATGTCCCCGCCGATCCATTATCCCCGTTTATCCATTTTTTTTAAACCCAATTATTTGTATTCATATTTCTTTTTTTAAAAAGTGATTTATATACATATCAAAGGTAAAATTTTTTCATCAATTTTTGTATATTGTTATGACTTATCGATAGAAATATAACATAAAATTTTTTTTCATTTCCTTAAGGAATATTTTTTTACGGGATATTTGATATAAGAGATATTTTAGTTGGGATTTTTTGGCTGGGATATTTTGTCAGGGATATTTTGGCCGGGATATATTATACGGTTACCAATTTAACATACTACACACTTCGTAAGAGTGTAAATTCGGCTAATCGTATTAAAATGTTGCGTTTAAGGAATAAACCGTGTTAAAATAATGCGAATAAAAAGACTAACGTGTAAAAATCACACCCACGCAGCGTATAATATTTTTTACACGCTACAGAAATTGTAACGTTTTACCAGGCGGCGAAACAAGTCATGACAGTGACCATTTTGCTAAGTTTACTCCCTGAAAGACGACCTAAAAAAGCTTTACTCGAAAGAAGATGCACTCATATTTGGTGTGTTTAAAATACACGCCTTAAGTGTGTTAAATTTACACACTTTTGTCGTGACGAAATTATAGGAATACATATTTAAAATCTTATGTCATAAGTGCCATTTTGGTATAGTGTAAATTGATTAAAGTAAAACTAACCAATAGCAGTATTTCCTGTTCATGCTGCTTTCCTTTTAAAGTAGCTGAGGTTGGCTCTATGAACTAGGTTATAACTTTCATCTCAAAACTATTTCTTCGGATATCAGAAAGAGGAACTAAAATAAGTTAATATTTCATAAATTTCAATTAAAACTCTCAACAATAATTCTTCTTCCGAAACAAAAATTCATGCAATTTGCAAACAACCAACTTAGGTGGTGCACAAACAATTCGAATCTCCCGAAATCCCCTTTAACATCAAAAACTAATAACAAAATCATCTCAAAAACATTTTCAAACTTTCTTCATATAAAGAAAAGCAATTCATCTGACCGTATCCTTGCAGATAGCAAATACAGAGCCCGCCTGCACACTATAGCGAAAGTGGCATAATGAAATTATTACTTGTATCCTTCCAGAAGCAGTAGCTTGAGGTGGCTGTAAACCGTAATGAAATTAAAAAGGAGAACGAAACTCTGCAAGGGTAAAACCTAGCCAGTATTCAACTTTTAATGATAGTGTCCATGTGGCTATCTGTGGGGTTGTTGTTGCGGTAATGCTCTCCAGCAGCAAGATCTGCGCTCTAGAGATGATGGGGCGAATTGCAAGAAAACTTGTTCCCGACAGGATTACTGGGGAAATTACGCAAGTATAATCGCAACACAATTAAAACTTTAATTCAACCTCAATTTTTCTAACCGACATTTCACTGGACAAATTTGAGCACCTACTGCATTAGTGCAAGGGAGTATTCCAGCAATGGCATCACCAAGACCATGATCCAGCTCCAGCTTCAAATGTCCTGTTCGGAAGGACGAAGTATAACCAAAAAGGGAAATCCAACATAAAATTTCTGAACGTTTTTGCCACCTATTTTTCTTCTATTTTTACTGGCTACCAGCTGCAGTTCCAGCAACAACCATCCGAGAAAACTCCCTTTGGTGTGAGTGCTCAGATGATGATAACACATACAGTGCGGGAAGGGTGGGGGGATAAAGAAAATACTGAAGAGTTTTCCACCAACTCAGTTGCGATATCGCATGGCACTGTGTGTACCCAGGGATAATAGAAAAAACTTTGAGGACTTTCCAGTAATACAATTTTATGCTTTTGGATCATATGTTACCGCCTGTAGGTTCGCATCCGTAGACCAAAACGTACGAAGAAAGTTTTCAACTAACGAACAAGAACTAATAACAGCAACTTATGAAGTCACATACGAAGGGTATCCCACTAATGTTACTGCTGACGTGACAGTTGGCCAAGTGGTCGGATTTTGCCCTTTTCTCTTTGCTCCTTGATCTAGCAATGGTGTTCCCTTTTCATTCCCAACTGCTCGGTCTAGTTGGTATTTAGGGTATTGACGGCAGTGGGCGATACAAGGTTAAAGGACACCCAAAGTCCTGATTGTAAACAATTTCAACAAATTTCATCAGGGTTAAAGTTTGGGGGTTTTTGATTAGATTTTCGAATTAGATTTATACGTGTACTTTTCTCAACTAAATGTACCTAAGTTCAAATATTATTGGTTCTTGCTTGTTTGAATGTTAATAAATAGTCGATAGTTGTTGCTCGGCATGCCTCTGTGAGTTACACATTGAGTGTTAGCTCGAAAATCTTCAAATGTAATGGCAAAGCGCTTCGTGTTTTCTTTATCAATGTGTAAAGGGCTTGTCTGACTTTAATTCAAAGACAATTATTGTAGAATTTTAAGCTTAATATACAAAACTTACGTGTAACGATGTTCGTACACGCTAATCTCCGGAACCGCCCAACCGATTTAAATGAAAATTTAGGAATGTGTTTGGGTGGTCCCAGATTGAAAAATAGGAGATTTTTGGTCCAGATAAGTGGAGCTGTGGTCTAAATCTGGAAAAAATCTGGAAAAACGCGTTCCAGCTTGAAATGAAAATGATATTATAGTAACAACAGAATGAATCAATTGTCTATTTTCGGTTGATTTGCGATTCTTTGCATCGCACTTTGTGTCTTTGGAGGCATTGCACCGGAATATGCGAGATCTACGAAACAGCCAAAACTGATTTGGTGGTGCTATAAGGCACTACTCACACGGGGATACCCAAATCTACAATACTCGGCAACTAACATGCTAGTCTCCCAGTCGCTCAGTTGCTTGGTTTTTTCCACTGTGAAAGACTAGACATTTTGCAAAGTGCGCTGAATAAAAAGCAGAGGTAGGTTGATAGGAATTTCAGTCTCGGCAGTGTGAAGATGACGAACAACTACAATCTCAAGTCTCCAAGTCTCTGAATCCTAGTCGCCGAGTATCCGAGATTTGAGTATCCCCTTGTGATTAGTGCCTTAGTCGGTTGGAACGGTCGGTTTTCGAAAATCACTTTTTGGCCAAAATTTCACTCAAAAACTGATATTTTCCAATTTTTTTTTTCAACACAAAACGTTATTGCAGATGTAAAAAATGTTTTGCCTACAAAATAAAAAACTTGAATATTATGTAAACTTTCATAATTTAGATTAAAAAACTAGTTGGGATGTGGGTTCGACCCTTTCGGTCCACACGATCAACTTCCCAGTATGATGAATGTTGAATATTATGATTGGGAAATTGACTAGTACCAGAGCTGGTGCCAAAATTACCCTGAGGGAAGGAAGCTCTTTGAAATAACGATAAGAATGGTAAATCCGCAAGGCTTTTCTAAAGAACTTTTTTTTGTTGAACAGTAGCAAACAAACATGTCCCTGGCACTTCGTTCGCTACACTATAAAGCGAATTCATTTTGAGCGTGTTGACGCGCTGATGATAAACTGCTATGGTAAAAACTTCATTTTCAATTCGAACGATTTCAGGAGATAGTACCAAAATTAATCAATGCAACGGATTTGTCAAACTTGTCCGAAAAGGCCAAACTGTAATCACTGGAAATCCCGCGATGAACTCAATTCCCAAAACTGTAGGACATGGAAAGCAGTCCGCCGTTCAAACAGTTCTGAACTAAAGTTTGAAAATTTCGTCATGTTTGTAATGGTTAACGTATTTGTTGAATGGTTTTTAAAGAAAACTCGGATTTTGACGAGTGATGACTCTTTGGAAAGCTATTGCTCGGCTGAATCCATAAAAGTGAACTTTATTTTGAACGGGTGTCATTCCAACGCTTCGATCGGCACCTCAATGAAGTCAATATCATTTTTGGTTTGCGTTCTATAGAGCATGTACAAAAATCACTTACGCCCTTTAAACATAGATACCGCTCGATCGAATTTTATGAATATCTTTTCAAACTGTACTTTCGGTAATACGCTACGATCGGCACCTCAAAGAAGTCGGTATCATGGTTGGTTCGTGCTATATCGTGCAGGTACAAAAATCACTTACGTCGCTTAAACAAAAAAACGGCTGGACCGAATTTCATGAAAATCTTTTCAGATCATATTTCGGTTAATACGCTTCGAACGACACCTCAACGAAGTCTATATCAGTTTTGGTTCGCGCGATATCGTGCAGGAAAAAATGGCCACATCCGTACGAACACACACACACACATACTTCCTCCCAATTTTTTGCTTAAAATGCTCCTGGGACCTTGAAAGATGAAAATACGTTGAAATTTTCGATTTCGATTTTTGGACCGATTACAATAACTTCCTATACTGGGAAGTTAATAATAAATAAATGGAAATATTAACTTGCAAAAAAAATATTCTTCGAAGGCTTAATTCATTCAAGTAGTTTGCCAAACTGCAACACACACAGCGCGACTAGTTCAAAGTCTAGTAATAACAAGTCTTTCATCTTCATACAAAATTTTCACCCGGTTGGTTGTGTGCGTGCATATATGAACTTCACTGCTGAGCAAAACTCAACGCATACTTCGTGAATTCAGCGAGATAAAGCCAGATTCTGTCTTTACGGTAAAGTATGCAGAACAGAAAAGGAAAGAAAATTGAATCAGCTGTCAAAATTGAAGTCATCAAAACAAACGAGCAAATATGCACCAATACATCAACATTATCCCTATAGAAACTCATAAAATTTTCTGTTGTTTAGTTGTATGCTAGCGCTTATAAAAATATTGCATTCTCTCTCTGATAGCCTGACATCGTCATTTGAAGAACTTATGCATATAGCTGTTCGTCTTTCACTCATTAACCATATGAAGATGAAAGATTTGTTAATTTCTAGACTTTGGACTAGTTGCCCAAGCTCTATGCCCCGCCCCATAAAATTAAAATTAAAAGATTTCGATTTATTCCAATTGAAGCCTCAACTGTCAAATTAGTTTTCCATCTGCCCCACACACGTTGCGATTCAGTGCCAACACATTTTAGATTGGGAAACTAGTTGGCCCGTGGATGGGCCCCATTAGTTTGAAATGTTATTTATTCAAAATCAAAATAGCTCTGTATCTGAAATTGTTGAATTTTGAAAAACGCGACTAATAGAAAACTCGTTTTAGAACCTACGTGCATATAGTTACAATAGCTCTGTGAACTTTTTGATTAATAGATTCTATGCGGTAAGACTTGAGTAGAACTTATCTTTGGCCGTACATTTGTTCCCTACACGACGGTAAATTGTACTGAATGTTCAATTCATTTCAGCCCTTTCAGTCCATTTGTTGCATTGATATGCAGGTGTGCACAGGTTTTTTTTAAACTTTTGACAGACACGCATAGTCCAGTCAAAATAGACATTCAACCAGTTTGTTGCAAATATCTCTGAAACGCTAAGCCTTATCAGAAAATAGTTCTTAAAAAATTTGAAGGTAATGCCACTGTCTACAAAAAATATTATAAATTTTTGCCGTTTTAAAGATTTAAAATATGGAAGTGACTATTTTCACCTTAAAACGTGAAACCAGAAACCAGAAACGTGAAACGAGAAAAAAATAATTCACCGGGAAAAGAACTATATTGGCACCAGAAAAATGTTATATCCACGCCAGAATTTTGAAAATAATTATATTCCTAGTTATCCATACATCCAATGGCGCTACAGCCAATATAGTTCTTTTCCCGGTGAATTAATTTTTTCTGGTTTCACGTTTCTGGTTTCTGGTTTCACGTTTTAAGGTGAAAATAGTCACCTCCTTAAAATATACTCATAGCCCCTACTTGTATACGTCATCAGACATTAGATAAAATCGTTTGTTCGACTACGCGGCTAATATTTTCAGATAGATTAGAGGGAGGTATCTCCACTATCCACTAACATACAGGGTATTTACGAAACACATACTACGTATGCATGATGAGTTGAATAGTTGAGTTGAAGTTGAGTTGAATTTTCGACTCGCAAACAACGCACAGTGATCCTGCTGTCAACTAAATTCCACTACACACACGTAGGCAGCAAAAACTTCTGGTCCTTGGTAACTTCCATCAAGAAGAATTTTACCTCTTCCTCAACCCCTCCATTCATTAATGGAAAGGAGGTGATAACAGAAAGCAAATCCAAGGCCGATTTACTGGCATCTCTGTTCGCCTCAAATTCTTCGTTACCTCAAGCTGATACGTCACCACCGGTCCTTGATCGCAACGCCCATTCAATGGACGGAATTTTCTTCAGGACACGAGAGGTGTATAAATGTCTCAAAGAACTTGACGTCAATAAATCCACTGGCCCCGATAATATTCCCCCTATGGTACTCAAAAAGTGTGCCTCATCTTTGGCTAAACCTCTGCGCAAACTCTTCGCCTTGTCATATTTCTCCGGAGTTTATCCCAACTCTTGGAAACTAGCTCATGTTCAGCCCATTCCCAAAAAAGGTGAAGCCAGCGACCCTTTAAACTACCGCCCAATAGCATTAACTTCTGTTCTCTCCAAAGTTATGGAGACAATAATCAATAGAAGGTTGATGAAATATCTAGAATCTAACCAAATTATTCACGACAGGCAGTACGGCTTCAGACCAAAACGGTCTACTGGCGACCTTCTTGTGTGCCTGACTGAACACATCAACCTAAGCATCCATGGCTTCGGTGAGTCTGGTCTGGTTGCTCTAGATATCTCCAAGGCCTTCGACAGAGTATGGCATCCCGCTCTGCTGTCGAAACTCCAAGCTATTGGTATTGACTCAGTTCTAAGGAACTGGATTGAGAGCTTTCTTTCTGGCCGTTCAATCAAGGTAGTATTGGATGGCGTCGAATCCAACCCTCATTCCATTTCGGCCGGCGTTCCCCAAGGGGCGATTCTCTCACCTACTCTCTTTCTTATATTCATTAATGATCTGCTCTCAATCCCCTCCAATCCACTTCATAGTTTTGCCGATGACGGTACTTTGCGTTACTCATACCCCTCCCACAACACAGGACAAGCAAGTGCCAGACCTTGTCTCTTAGAACGTGAACTCATGTCCAACTCTCTTAACGCGGACATTAAACTCATTCTTGATTGGGGCCGCAAGAATCGTGTCGAGTTCAATGAAACCAAAACCAAGTACTGTCTATTCTCCACTAAAACCTGCACCAACCTTCCCTCCATTTCAGTGGGCGAGGATAATATAACTGCTGATCCATATCTTAACATCCTCGGCGTGACTCTATCCAACGATTTGCGATGGAATAATCACATACTCCAAGTCACCAAACAAGCGTACCAATGCCTCGGCTTCCTTAAGAGATGCAAGTTTCTCCTTCATCCAACTGCCTTGGCTACAATCTACAAGTCCTACATTCGGCCACGCCTTGAATACAACTCGTATATCTGGGCAGGTGCCCCTAAAACCACCTTGGCTTGGCTAGACAAGGTGCAAAATCGCGCCATCGAACTCATTGGCGATAGCACCCTTTCCATTGATCCTTTAAGCCACCGTAGGAATGTAGCAGCGCTCAGCAAGTTTTACCGCTATTTTCATAACGACTGCTCCACTGAAATCAAAAACCTCCTGCCTACACGGCAATTTTTCTCCCGCAACACAAGACTAGCCAACTCGGCTCACCCCTTCACCCTTCAGCCCTCCCCTTCACGCACATTACGTTTTAGCAGTTCGTTTATAAATAGAACAACTCGATTGTGGAACTCTCTTCCGCAGTCGGTGTTTCCGAGCTCATATAACATCTCAGAGTTCAAACGCAAGGTTCATCGACATCTACTCATGCACCCTCCAGACCCCTAACCTATCCTATCTCATCTTTCCTTCAGATCAAGCTTACTACTATACACTGCACCATGACTTGTAAGACATGACAGACTAGTAGTACAAAGGGTGACTCCTAAGCTTCATCTTGCCACAAAAAAAAAAAAAAAAAAAAAAAAAACTACTAAACTACTGAACTCGCGACTATATGCATAGCTTTAAGTCAAGCCAGGTAGCAGAGTTGATTTAGTGCAGTCGATCATAATTCAACTTCAACTCGATTCTCGTCTACATATAGTTGGACTTGGGTTCAACCTGAGTTCTCCATTTAGAAGATATGAGTGACTCCATTTAGAAGATATGTACTCGCAGGTTCCAAGCATGAGAAAAATCCCAATACACCTTGGTTTTTTAAGCATTTTGCGATTTAAAAGGTTTTTTGTGACCCGAGTAAAAATAAAAGATGGCCTTATAGCCTTAAGAGGTATATGACGACCGTAGAGTTTTTAACTATTTTTAACAAGAACACATACGGGCCCACGACAGCCGAACTTGTCCAAAATAATTAAATGGCCGAGTACTGAGCTTACACACGGAGATACGACGGTAAATTTGAGCAAATTTGAGCTATTGTTGAGTGTAATCATTGATCTTGATCATTTTCGTTATGTACAATCGGCCTTTGGATTATCATACTTAAAGGCTATCAATGCATAAGAAAACCAGGTTCGCTCGTCATCGGTTTGTGAAGGCACATTTGATATTTGGTGTTGATTTATATTTTTGGTGTTTTTGGGTTTTGGTATTTTGGATTTTTGGTGTTGATTTATATTTTAGTGGAAAATTTTGTTATTTTAAGCGGTTCAAGAAAAAAACCAATCAAAATTTTTGTAATATTCGAATACCAAGCCATGAGCATCAGATTGCATGATGTTTTTCTCATTCCCGCAACATCGAAAGTCGCCTACAATTCATTACAAGGCGCCTTCAAATTACAAATGAAATTGCGACCAGCCGGCCAAGAAAGGTTAGATGACGAAATCATGCAAAAGAAATGGAACTGAAATAGCCACACTTTGCGAGGTGCAAACGAGAATCTAGCCAAACTTGACTAGAATCCGTAAGGAACCCGTCTAGTTAGAAGACCTAGAACTGCATGGAGGAGAACCTTACCAAAAGAGGCCGCAACAAAAGGACAACTGCTTCCACAGTATGTCACATGCGGGATTAAACGAGCTGAAGAAAAAGACTCCTGCACTCATAACACACTAGCTGGATGTTGACCAAAGAAGTGTGCTTGTTTGTAAATATGCTTGTTTTCTCTGCTACCTACATGACACTCAATTTTGTTGCGGATGCTGTCCTTATTCTGAGTTGTTACAGAGAAAAGCAATTGCTTGGATTTTTATCCATTAACCCGGTCACTCTGTGCACCCCGAAAGCTAATTCTCTATGGCAGGATGTGAAGTTTAGTCATTGCTCATAGCTGGCTCTTTTTTCCTGTTTCACATGTTGGAACCTTCTAGTATAAAATATTTTGTTAAATCTTGATGAAACTCGTGAGCCGCGGGTTGGCCACCCCTGTTCTACAGCATAAATGTCAAAGCACAATGACATTTGACGCCATTTGCGAAAATTATCGCACATTTACATAGTGGAGAGGCCAAGGAACTCGTTAGTCCTAAATCCGCCATCGAAATGTTGATTTAACCTTCCTTTGCCACATTTTATTGCTAAGTGTTGTTGATAGTCTTTTAGGTTGATATGTTACTGATTTTTTTGCAACAATCGCGTTCCAGTCTGTCAAATTTTGTGACTTAATTGGGTAACCTGTGGGATACGGTGTCTTGGTTAAAGAGGCGAACCTTCAGCTTATACCCCGAATTAGTATGGTTGTTACCTCCAAAATGGAATTTGTAGAAAAAGTCAACACATATTGACACACATGTACAAACGCATTAACTCAATCAACCGTTGATTCACTCCGGTGTGTGTAGTAATGTGAAGTACAACAGCCGAGAAAACGTTGAACAGGCTTTAAAGGAGCACCGACTTCGGGGTTGATTAACCTTCAAATTGGTTCCCAGAACATGTTCACTTTCAGAGATGAAAAAATAAATTGCTTTGCTCTTTTCAACAAAAATTAAAAGCCTTTCAAAAACAAGATTGATGTTATTCCCTCCAATTCCTTCAGCTAAATAAAAAAGGAAAAATTTGAACAAACAACCTTTCTTTACCTTTTTAACAGTGTGTGCATCTCGTCTTTTCTTGCGTTGTTTTTTGCATCCCCTCCCCTGGCCACAGTAGTCCCGAAAAGGAAAAATTCTCTAACTGACCAAAGTTCATGAATTTTGAATTGAGAAAGGATCTAAGCACGAGACCCGAAATTGAGTTCGCTTTTGTTGAAATATTTATGTGGCGAGTTTGAACTTTCAACGGGGCCTGGGCGCGGGGCAGAGCTCAGATATGCTGATTACCGACTCCTCGACCCCATTACCCCGCCATGCCGGGCCTACCATCAGAGGGAAGCTTTCGCCGAAGGATAACTGCATGTATGTGTGCGTTGGTTTTCGGGTAGGCGGCAGGGGCTGCGGGGGGAGCAGGTCAAAGGAACGATTCATGTTTTTGAAGGGCAACAGAACGATAATCAATAACGAATATTCTTTCGCATCCTGTTATGTAATAAGGGTTGAAGAATGAAATGATTTCGTTCGTTTCCTTCAACTACTTATTGGAAAAGGGCCGTCGGAGGAAGAGTCCCTTTCTTTGAAGGTTTTTTGAAGGCTAGAAACAAGAAAAGAAGAACCCGCTTCTTTCGGGGCTTGTTAGGGTAAAGGATGAGGCCTAAAGGAACCGGAAGAGCTGGCGGGCAAATATGCAAAAAACGAACTCGATGATGAACATTTTCACATTTTTCAAACGAAAATTGCTGGAATTATAAAGAAGTTATGGGATTCATTATTTTGTTGCTCCTTTTTTATAACCGGTTTTTTGTTATGGAATAAGGGTACATGTACTGCATATGGTGGCGGGAGGTTTACAGAGGGAAGCAGCAAGTTCCTTCAGGTGATTTGAAGTACAGATATGTGAAAGCGGGCGACGTGCGATGGAAGGCTGAGATTGCTGTTATTTAAAAGGAAAATGTTTTCTAAATTTCTAAATCTTCAAACAATATTATGGAAAAATTTAAAATGGTTTTGTTGAGAGTTTGCTGCTTGAACTTTTTATCGTGTGTGTGTTCACAGACTACGATTCGAAATATATTGTGTGTTTTGTGTTGGTAAAAGATAATTGTATGTGTTTTTTGGTAAAAGATCTTTACTGGGGCCAGGGACGTATATCTATCAATAGGGATTTTAAATTTCGCAAAACATCCGTAGAAATATTTTTGCATTGGCTATTTCAATATTTTCGAACACTGCCAGACTTGAGAGCTGTTGCACCCTTTTCTTCTCAAGCTCAGGAATCAAACTGGAGCTGCAGGTAAATGGATAGAGCTAATTTGCTGTTGGGGGTATAAAATTTCCATGGAGGCAGGAGAGCGTGCATTTCGTTGGAGAAATACCCGGAGTTACATGACAAACCAAACACAAGCCGAACTTAATTCGATTCGAGTTTGGATTTTCGATCGAGTGTTATGACTCCGAGTCTCCATTTTTAGTTGTCATTTCGGTTTGGTTTAAATAGTGGAGTAAAATAAGCATCAAACTTTAGTGAACATTTTTTTTGGAACATGTTAGTTACATCAAATGGGGGGCAAAATCGAACCGTCACCTCCACGTGGTGCCCCCTGGATAACCAACTAACGACGGTAGTAGCGAGTGTGAGACGCTATATTCTCGCCTACCAGCGAAGGGCTAGCAACTCTTCCTGGCATTAACTTTTTGCTATGGAACCAACGGCAGAGCCTCGGACTGGACAGATTTCACGGAGACGACCCGGCAAACGTATCAAGGCTAACGATTTGAACTTATTTTCATGGAATGTAAGAACATTATACCAACCCGGTAAGCTAAAAATCCTCCTAGATGAATTGACGAAATACAGAGTGGACATAGCGGCCATCCAGGAGATGAGATGGACTGGACAGGGAATACTTGAAAAAAGAACACATAACATTTTTTATAGCTGCAAAGAAAGAGACCACATACTAGGTACAGCATTCATTGTGCGAAAGGAAATAAAACACCTCGTCATAGGGTTTGAAGCCATAGACGAAAGAATGTGCAAGATTCGTTTAAGGGGCAAATTCTTCAACTATTCAATAATAAATATACATGCTCCTACCGAAGAGAAAACAGAAGAGGAAAAGGAGATGTTTTGTGACTCTTTAGAGAGAGTGTACAGAAACTGTCCTCGTCATGATATAAAGATAGTCATTGGAGATGCCAATGCAAAAATAGGACGAGAAGCAGCGTTTCAGCCGACAATTGGAAAGTTTAGTTTGCACGAACACCACAATGATAATGGATTAAGACTAATAAACTTTGCCATGGCGCAAAATATGATTATATCCAGCACCAAATTCCAGCATAAGGATATTCAAAAAGCAACTTGGAAGTCACCAGATGGTGTAACCAACAACGCAATTGATCATGTCCTTATAGATGCACGCCACCAATCCAATGTACTAGATGTGAGAGCATTCCGCGGCGCAAATATAGACTCTGACCACTTCTTAATAGGTACGAAAATTAGGGCCAGGATATCTGCAATAAAAACCAGAAGAGGAAACAGAGACCGAAAATACAACGTGGCAGGTTTGAAGGAAGAGCAAACTCTGATTACGAGAACCTACTCAACGTTAAAATTAATGAAATCACACGTAACACACACGAAGACTTGAACGATAAATGGGATGATATAAAAAGAACGATAAAAGAAACAGCTGAAGATGTTCTAGGCTTCGTGCAACAAGGGCGAAGGGTTGAGTGGTTCGATGAAGAATGCGCCCAGGCGACAAGGGAAAAAAACCGAGCGTACCAAGTCATGCTTAATAGACACAGAACAAGAAACTCTGAAGAGGAGTACAAGGAAAAGAGGAGAGCTGAGAAGAGATTGCACAAAACGAAAAAAAGGCTTTATTGGGAAGAACAAATGAAAAAATTAGAAGAATCAGCAAACCTAAATGATGCAAGAAACTTCTACAAAAGCATAAACCAACAAAGGAAAGAATTTAAGCCTAGAGTGACAATGTGCAAAAATAAAAGTGGGGAGATATTAAGCAATCATGACGAAATATTGGCTAGATGGGCAGAGCATTTCGAGGAGCTATTAATGACCCCAGAGCAGGAGCACAGTGGTACCCCAAACGTACAGAACATGAATCCGGACAATGAGGATGATGGTACAGCAGCCCCTACCATAGAAGAAGCACGCCAAGCATTGCGAACATTAAAAAATAACAAGGCATCAGGATCTGACAACATACCTACTGAACTCATTAAACAAAGCGGAGAGGAAACTATCCAAAAATTGCATGAAGTAATAGTGGAAATCTGGAGACGGAAAGAAATGCCTGATGAGTGGAACGAAGGCATAGTGTGTCCTTTACACAAAAAAGGAGACCCTCTATCTTGCAGCAACTATAGAGGAATAACGCTGTTGAATACAACATACAAAGTGTTCTCACGTGTACTCTATAATAGACTACAACCATACGTGGAAAGAATACTAGGAGAGTATCAATGCGGTTTTCGTCCTGGAAGATCCACAACAGACCAGTTATTTGTACTCAAAGAAACCCTAGAAAAGGCCGTTGAATTTAACATAAAAATCCACATGTTATTCATCGACTACAGATATGCTTACGATAGTGTGAACCGCAAGGAGTTATTTGAGGCTATGGAGCAGCTCGGAATATCAAAACACCTTGTAGAGCTGACAAAAATCTCGATGAAAGATGCAAGGTGTAAAGTCAGAATTGATGGTGAATTATCCCCACCCCTCAGAACAAATAAAGGATTAAGGCAAGGTGACGCACTCTCCTGCTTGTTATTCAACGTGGCCCTAGAAAAAGCAGTAAGAGATGCATCGATTAACACATCAGGGTGTATCTTTGACAGGTCAGTGCAAATACTAGCCTTTGCCGACGATATTGCTATCCTTGGAAGATCATTTGAGAGCATGAAGGAGGCCTTTGTAGCACTTGAGCAAGCCGCAAAAAAAATCGGGTTGGAAATAAATGAGCACAAAACAAAGTATATGTGCACAAAAAACACCAGAAGTAGCAGACAAAATATAACGATCGACACCTACAACATCGAAGCAGTGGATGAATTCGTATATCTAGGCACGATTATAACGAAAGGAAATGACACATCGGCCGAAATCAGAAGACGAATAGCACTGGCTAATAAATGCTACTTTGGTCTACGCAAGCACCTGACGTCTAGAAATATTTCAAGGAAGACAAAATTGGCACTTTATACAACACTAATAAGGCCTGTCCTACTATATGGTTCGGAAGTGTGGACATTGAAAAACGCAGACGAAGCATTGGTAGGAAGATTCGAAAGGAAAATCCTTCGTTCGATCTACAAAGGAATACAGGTTGAGGGCGTTTGGAGAAGAAGATACAACTCAGAGTTGTATGAAATCAGCAAGATTCCAAACGTTGTTAAAGTGATCAAAATAAACAGACTACGATGGATTGGTCATGTACAACGAGGTGGAGAACGAACCCCGACAAAGATAGTGCTGGAGAAAGCTCCACCAGGAAAACGGAGACCAGGTCGTCCTAAGAAAAGATACATAGATGACGTCGAGGATGACTTGAGACAGTTGGGCATAAGAAACTGGAGAAGTCGGGCCAGGGATCGAAAATCATGGAGGCAAATGCTGGAGGAAGCCAAGGCCAACAATAGGCTGTGGAGCTCCTGATGATGATGATGAGTTACATCAAATACGAAATGAACTTTTGAGTCTTAAGAGAAGTGTTTCCTCCTTTTTTATGTAAATTGTACCTTATTTCTTAGTCAAATTAGTAAAAGCTGGCAAGCAAATCATCAATATCTCATAATATCAACCCGAAATTCTACAAAATTTATTACAATGCGGTGAGTAAACCCTACCTAAGTTGCTTCCCATTTTCGATTCGTTTCCATTTTCGACCTGTTCGATTTGAGTTCCATCGAAGTGAACACAGGCCCTTTATCCGATTGTTGTAAGCACTTTGGTCTTTTCCGCATTGATTTTTAACCCCTATAAGATGTCTGTTAGGTTAGGTTGAAATGGCTGCCCCCACCAGGGAGCCCACTTAGGCACGCCATTGGGCCCATTGTGATGCCATTCTGGTATTGGGACATAGTTCAGGCCATATCAAGCCATTTCGAGCTTTTAATAAAGCGACAGAGTCTAGAGACACCAATATTTTGCAGCTCGCTCAATCCATCAAGGAAAGGTGAGCCAAGTAGAGTCCCTCTTTTCCTTGCTAGGGCGAGACATGTACAGAGAAGATGGGAGACAGTTTCTTCCTCTTCTTCATTACCACAACTTCTACATAAGTCGTTGTGGGGGAGTCCTAATCTTTCGGCGTATGGGCCGAAGGGACAGTGACCAGTCAGCACCCTTACCACGTGGCTTATCTCCTTTTTGTTCAACTGAACCAGAGATTTTGAACGCTTTGCGTCCAAAGTTGGCCACATTGCATGAAGAGTGCGACAAACCGTTGCTGTGGTACATCTCAGCCCGGCTCGAGCTAAGCTGATTGATTTTTAACCCCTATAAGATGTCTGTTACTTCAGCATCCGTGTCGGCAAACATCAAGTCGGATCACAACGTTGAAGAGAAGTGCACCTGTTGAAATCGGGCATTCCTCGGATAAGTCGCTTCGAATACGAACGCTGCTGGTTGAGCCAGCGTACGACACTTGGAGACGCTGGGGGATTTTCAATGGCGCGTGTTCGATTTCCAAGGTTCTCCACAAGCTGTTCTAACCGATGCAATCGAAAGCGGATTTGAATTCGATGAAAACGACGACAGTTCATTTACCGCAATGAATTCTTTCTTCCATTAGCTGACAGAGATATTTGATCAATGCATCCACGATGTTCTTAATCCCGCTTGTTCTTTACGGCTTGTTTGCTCTTGATGTTTCTGTAGCCTTGATTGTATGATTTTCGTAAATACTTTGCCCATAATCGAAAGGAGGCTAAATCAGCGATAATTCTTGCATTCCCGACTATCGCCTTTCTTCAAATTTGGGACATCGATCGCTTTCTTCCACGCCGACGGGACACGATGCGAACTTTCGGTAATGCTCGAAATCAACGTGTTTCATTCGTTTTCGCTGATCGACGAGGTCAAGACAGCTGGCTAGCTGCGTCCGTTTAAGGACAGGTGGACGCAACTCCATAGCACACCCCACTCCGATATTGACTTTCTTCTACATAAGTGGCTCCCAAACTTTTTTTCGTTCGGAACCTTTCTACAATGTATAAAATTTGGCGGAACCCAACGATGAAAGCTTTCTTGTCTGTCTGTTTGTCCGGTACATATCTTGCAATCGATTTTTTGAATACTTCTGGTTACCCGATCACCCTGAAATTTTGCACACAACTTCCGCTCCGATGACACAATGCAAAATGGTATACTCATTATACCGTTAGATCCATGGCGGCCGTCTCAAGAAGATGGATTATTGCTTTCTTCATGGAACAAATTTTTCAAATACTTACGGATATCCTATCACGCTATTATCAGCTTTAGCTCCGATGACAATGCAAAATTGTATACTCAATATACCTTTAGATCCATGGCGGCAGTCTCAGGAGGGCGGATTGAAATATTCTTCACAACCCCTTCGACATGGGTATCAAATGAAACGGTATGATAAGTAGAACACCATAAGTATAGGATACTCGATATATCGTTTGGCCCATGGCGGCCATCACAAGAGGGCGGATTACCATTTTCTTCACAACCTCCTCGATATGGGAATATGGAATGACGGCCAAAATGTACGCGATTGATTAGAAATGTTTTCTGATTAGCAAGAACGCGTTAAACGGCCGGCGCAGCGTCAGTGAGTCTGCGAATGTATCTGCGCTTCGGCGCTGGTGACACGGAACCCTACAATTTTTTCGTGGAACCGTAAGGTTCCGCAGAACCCACTTTGGGAATCACTGTTCTACATTGATACCGTCCAGCGGATTTGTTGGATAATGCCAATTTGAGACTCTTGTCCAATGGTCGGGTTCCGTAGGCACGCCTAATTCTTCTTGGTTTTGCTCTCTTTGTTATCGCATCTGTAATTTCGCTCGAACAAGATGATGGTTCGATCCGCAATCGTGCCCACGCATTGCACGTTCGTGAGTTGGTGTTTGAGTGGATGGCGGAAAATGCTGTTGTGTGACGCTGCGAATGAAAGAAGGCGTAAGCCGTACTCCGGGTCCGAATTTGCACATCGTTCCATCCCAGCCGCTTCAATCTGCTCCTGAATGTGTAATGAAGCTCCCCGCGAGTATAATTAATTCGGTTCGAGGTATCATATCCAGAGTCTGTAGAAGCTGATGGTAAAATTCGTCCTTGTTCGCGTTTCGTGCTGGTCTCGGTTGGTGCATGAACCGATACGATATGGGTCTTGACCGGTACACCGATGGCTATAACCGTCAAGCGGTCGGATATCGGTTGAAAGGCAAGAACGATGTTGGCAGCTCATTGATTGACCATAAACCCAACGCCGGCCTCGCGTTCCTCACCACACAGGAATAGTAAAGCGTCATCGTTTTGTCAATTGTTGGCGGGACAATCGTTAATGTCCCGGACCTATAAGTCGAAGTTCCTATAGCGCAGCAACTGATATTTTTCATTTCGATTGTTTCATTGGTATGATTTCCTTTTGACCGACGTGATGTCCTTTTCGTAAATTCCACGCGGCGATTTGAATTTCCATTTTTGGTGTGACTAATTTGGGTCTTCGCACAGTGACCCACGAACCAGTTCTAAAAAGTAAATCATCACTAGCTCATGTATAGCTTTGCTGACAGTTTTGAAAGTTAACAGGGTGGTTTGTAGTTTCTGACACGCCACCAAATTAATTGCTCAACCACCTACCATCTTTTTTATGAAAGATCCTTAGCAGAGCCCACAATTAAAAACAGCACCAACATGATGTCATGTGCCTTTTGACAGGAAATTAAAAAAGGCATATTACTTCCATTCTAACCTCAGGATAGTTTAATAATTCGAGAAGCTGAAGCTGACGTTCCGGCACGCATCAGCAGAACTTTACACTTTTTCAACTAAGTTCAACCAATTTTTGAAAACTAAGAACGGATCCTGAAAATTACATCGTGCAAACTTTTTGCTAACTTTTCGATAGGTTGGAAACGTTTACCAAGGCGATTTTAAATGAACACCGGCACCATCCATGTAGGACTTCATCTTGAACCATAATATTTTAAATATGGCTCGTAAGGCGCTACATATCTGAAAATAATTTGAAGTTGACCCGTCTCATGTTGTTCCTCATCAAGGGAGACAACTTTGTGTTATTTGCAGGCTTTTAACTTTGCCTGTTGTTATAAACTTTTTCGTATCCTTATCCGCACGGAGGAAGCAACACACAGTTTACATCAACAATCGAGCCTTTAAAGTAAATAGTCCACCTTGAGTGATGGGAGCTAGGGTGGATGATTTTAGCTAGAAACAATAATCTTTATCTGTGTTTAACATGACATAGATCACAGTCCGGCAGCTAAATTAGCCCAGGTCGATCTACCCTGAATACCGGTAGACGAAAACAACGAGGTGCCATCAATTATGGATAAATTCAATGAAGTTTTTTTTTCGTATACAGATGAAAAACGATTGAATATTCGAGAAAGTCTGGAAGTTCGTTCCAGCTGCGTGGCAATAAAGGCAGATTCCATGGAATGTTATTTAAAAAATTAAAGGATTTCGTTAAATATGAATGCGTCTTGTACGGCAATCGAATGGTAATTGTTACCTTCGCGGGGACTCGTGGCAAACCGAACGAACAATATCAAATAAAGGATAAAAGTTTGTCAATTTCGGAAGGCTGGTGTTGTGTGTTCAAAGTAACACGTGATATGTCCGTAGAAACAGGTAGAGGTGTCAGTTTAAGTATCTGTTTTATAGGTGAATGTTTGTAACTCGATAACGTGAATTGGCGTGCGGCATTAAATAATTAAAAATGCTCAAGATGGTTTAAGCAGTTTATGTTGTCGGTTTGTTTTTTTCTTTGTAAGCAATCATTGTGTTTAAACTTTATTGGGTCAATCATTTTGGATCATGGGCGACGACCTGAGTTAGCCCATAGTAATACCCCAGAGTTATGTTTAGTCTGGCCGATGACTGGTGATTAAGTTTGATAGAGTTGCGCAAGAGTAACACAACGCTACCGCAATTACAGCTACAGTAGATGATCCATCTCGCTAGGTCGAACTTAATGCTAGTAAGTTCAACAATGTTTCCACACAGAAATATTCATAAGATGACGCGGTAACAAACCATCAAATCGACCACGTCCTAGTTGAGAGAAAAGAGGCCAGATGCGAGATGTAGTGGACGTCAGAGCAATGAGAGGAGTATCCTGTGGCTCTGACCAATATCTAGTCAAAGTGACATTTACAACCCGAATAACGAACAAAACACATAAAGGGCAAAGTCAACCAAAGTACGACATAAATAAACTAAAACTTGAAGACGGAAGACAAGCATACCAGAATGATGTCGAACAAAACTTGAGCAAAGTATAAGAAGAACAGCTTAACATCAATGATCAATGGGGACAAGATAAAAGCAGTAGAAAGAGGACAGCAGAAGAGGCAGTGTATCGTAAAGGCCACAAGAGCAAGGATGGAAGCCTTCAAGGAGAAGAAGTTTTGCGGGGCCTCGGTAGTTTAGGGAGTAAAGCATCTGGCTACCATCCCAGATGTCCCGGGCTCGAATCCCGGCAGTCCTTCGTTTTTTCCACTTTCCACCTACATACCTACCACTTTCTTCTTCCCTTTTTACATTCCTGATTTCTCTTGTCATAGCCTAGCCTTTCCCCGCTCCATCAAAGAGAACGCCATCGGTTGGTTGGTGAGATTTAACCCGCTTCAGCAGCTTTAGCACCAGCGAGTCTTCTGCATTTGGCATTTGGAGAGGTTTGAAGTTGTTATCTCGATGAACTCTTTTAGAAGATCTGCGCCAGCTATTCCTGAATGTATGGTGGATATGTTGAGATTGAACCTTTTAATCACTGTGCCTGTTGAAGTGATAGAGATCGTGAAATCTATTATTTGTTGATTCTTGAGGTCTATCAGTAGTCCAAATGTGTGAGAAAGTCGGCCCCTATGATCGGCATTATGTCGTCTACTACAACGAAAAGCCATGCAAGATTTTGGCGAAGTTCGAGGTCTGGCGAAATTATTTTGTTTTCTTACGTGTTGATTTGGGACAAGTTTGGGGGCTCTATGCCTAGATTAGTTTGTGGATGAACACTACTGAATTTGGATGTAGGAAGCTTAGAGATCCAGAATTAATCAGAAACTTCTGGTTTGTAGCTCTGGCATATAATTGAAAACGAAGAAAAAAATTTTCTGTCTCACTGTGAACAGCGAGTTCTGGTTCCCTAACGAGTTTGCTTTAAGGAGCACGATGTGGTACAACGTCGGGCGTCATTGCCAAACCTTTTGTGGTAAAAACAGAAACCTTCTTGTGCTGGTGAACGGGCTGCGCTTCTTTTGTTTGAAGATAATCTAGATCGTTTTGCCTGTGACTTCATGGACTTGATATGATGAAGCAAGTCTGTTAGTGTCTTCTCGATGTAGTGAACTCTGATCTTGAGCCAAGGAAATTCGGGTATTCTTTGGAAATATTGCCATAATGGCGTTGTTGAAGAAAAGCGCTTCCGAATTTCAGTTAATGCACTCCTTCGGAAGCATGGAGTGTTTGCCTGTTCCATTCCACTTGGCCTCGGTGGTCTAGGGGTGAGGCGCCTGACTACTATCCCAGAGGTCCCGGGTTCGAATCCCGGCCAGCCCCACGGTCCTTCGCCTCTTCCATTTTCCCACCCACATAACTTTCCTTCTTTCTTCTCCCCTCTTTACATTCCTGATTCCTCCTGTCATAGCTTTCACTAGTGCTTCCCCGCTCTACCAAGCGCATGTCATCGGTTGGCTGATGAGATTCAACTCGTTTCAAGAGGCATAACATTCCAGCGAGTTGTTTCTCAAATGCCCCGATGCCAGAGTCGCGAAATGGTTGGAGGAAGTAGGTGGAACAAAAAAATATCGCGGCTAGGCTATGGCAGCTCCTTCCTACTTCTCTCTCTCTCTTTCTACTCTCTATCTTCCGGCTAGAGCTGTTGTTTGACAATCTATACGGAAAAAATAGATTGTCGAACAGTACAAAGGGGCTTTCCCTAAGCCTCTAGTGACTAGAGTCTAGTCTATCACATAAAAAAAAAAAAATTGCAATTTTACATGGGGATGTCATCGGAAAGATGCAATTCCCCTTTCTTTCCTTAAACGCGCTTCTGAAGCATGTTAAAGGAATGTAGTGAGAACCACTTGCGATTATTGTTCTCTCTGGATATTCGAAGTTTTTAAGAATTTTTTAATTGAAAAGCGTAAGGAAGGAGCTAAAGAGAGAGTAAGTATTTGATCAAGCTATGCTCTTTCACCATGCACTACTCATTACTTGCGCAGACCGACGAAAACTGAAATATCAACGCAAAACCCCAGCGAATAAAAAAGATCTTGCACCAAACCTACTTCTGATTGCTAACACTCTAGAAACGCATCACTAAAGCTTCCAGTGGAAGCCCTTGTTATATTTCACGCTGGCTACCTACACGCTCGGTTATTAGTACCGATTTTAAATGCTGGTATTTGGCTTGAGTTGGGGTGGGGTTAACGAAGTACATCCGTAATCTTCTGGGTTGTCAGCCCATCTAGAGCCCTCACTACTGAGTAGTATTTAGTACCATCATCTATGATCTTTGAAGCGGAGAATTCTGTGTATTTTTTGTATTCTGTGTATTTGTTTATTCGCGTAAAAACCAGACATCCAAATTTTGCAGATTGGTGGCACATTGGGTCACCGACTCATGAGTAATGTTTCTTATATGTCTTTCGTGCAGCAAATTTTCCTTTCATTT
This sequence comes from Thereva unica, assembly GCA_949987705.1. Lineage (NCBI taxonomy): Eukaryota > Metazoa > Arthropoda > Insecta > Diptera > Therevidae > Thereva > Thereva unica. The sequence goes on from OX465283.1 coordinate 51,841,817, forward strand.
GTTTTTTTTTTGTTGAACTTTCTCTTATTTTGTTTGTTTGAGGGTTTTTCTTTGAGACTGGTCACTTCGTATTCAAATCAAGCTTATTACTAGACACTGACCATGACTTGAACGACATGACAGACATGTAGTACAAAGGGTGATTCCTAAGCTTGTATTTACCACATAAAAAAAAGATGCGGTTGGAATCAGGCTTCTGGTCAGTGTCTCTGGCTGACATGACACGTCAGGCGCGAATTGTTTTGATAATACCGTGGACGCGGTAAAAACAAGATTGGAATCGAGAACTGATTCGTTCGAAGTGTCGTTAATAGCACAATTAATTTTTTTTAAAGGAAAGACTTGGCTGAAATCGCTAAAAAATGGTGTAATTAATTGTGTATATTATGGGCGATTTGTTATATGTTAAATCTAGTCTCTTTCCTGTGTTGAACTTTCGTATCTACGTGTGACTAATTGTGCGGTACGTTTTTATGAAATGTTTTTTTATTCACTGCCTCGTGGGACAACGCCACAAGATCAGCATTTTGTGGTCTTAAAGTCTGGCTACACAAACCAAATTTACAATATTGTCCTAATAGAATAAAAACACTACAAATGATACTTGATATTTAATATTAATTACAAAGTTTATAACATAAAATGACTACTACAATAGTGTACACGCTTTAAACTAAAAAGAATTCAGGTAAGAAAAAATCGCGATCGGATGCTCCGGCATTGAAAATTCGTTTTTTGATGTAATCGAGCTGCTTTTAGTTTATTCAGCCCATTTTTCACCTCACACCCAGTTGTTTTTTATCATCTCCAAACCAATCTTACTTCTAGACATTGCACCGTGTCATCTACGACATAAAAGACCGATAGTGCAAAGCGTAACTCCTAAGCTTAGTTTATCTTATAAAAAACGCCGTAAATTTTTTTTAAAACTCACTTTCGTCTCCTGACGTAAAAAGAAACTTACTGCTCAACTGGATTATACTACCTTAAACTTAAACGATAATCACAAACTACATTTACCTGCTGCAATGATTACAGCTATACACACTTAAAACTTCATCTCTTGGTTTTTTTCGTTTGGGGCAAATAAGACATAAGCATCACCGAAATGTTTTATGTCTAATAGTCACTTGCAATATGTTGAATCTCCACAAATGTAATATTTATGCTAATCCAGTTCATACAGTATCCACATGGTAACTCAACCCACATAGGTATGACTGGAACTTGCGAGAAAAACTGCAGGTCATGTATTTATATTCATAAAATATAAATTGGATTTCGGGACAAGCTTCTGCAACAGTTTCCACAATTTTATTTTAAAGCTTGATGGGGATGAGCGCCGAGAACTATTGTTATTGCACGAGGGTTTCAAATGATGAGATAAAAAATCAGTTCTGAAAATTCATATATTGATAATGCATTGTTTTCCTTACATGTCAGTAACGCTCATGCGATTTTAAGAACTGTATTCGTTAATTACCATTTTCAAATCATATCATCTATTTCTCAGTGTGCTGACAGATTCTAATCAGATAGTTTTTTGGGAATTGAACCAGCTGACGAAATGTCTCTGGGGACTTTCCCATCGATTTAGCAGTGACTTTCCTTTGTTTTACTGAAAAATTCTATAGATTTCTATAGGCAGAATTGAAGAGCTGTGAAAGACTTAACTTAAATCAGGGCTGCACTGAGAATGAATTTAGGATCGGGATATTGAAAAATTTATTTTGGACATGCTTGACTCAATACGATTCTTTGGGGACTACATTAAAATTGCTCAGGAATACCCTTTGTGCCACTAGTCCGTCATGTATCGCATGTTTCAAAAAACATACGGAACGGAAAAAAACAAAGAACAAAAAAATCTTCTTTCAGAAGAACTCTAAAATCTAGGCAACCCTCGTTGTGACAAACTTTTGCTGAGGCAATCTAATACTGTTGGATAGGGAATGAAATAACCTTTCATTTCATAAAAAATTTATTAAATAACAGATGAGGGTTTATTAACAACGCTTGCTTACCTGTTTATACCTGGCAACCCCACGATTGGCCCGGTAGAAATCAGGCAACCTCTATTTTTCCTATTCCTTGAGTCATATTCTGTCAGTGATTTTTATGATTAACAAATGAGGGTAGTTGGTCCAAAAAAGTTAATTACAATATCTTTTATTTAACACCTTCGGTACGCGATTTAGCTAAGCAAGCCATGTGCGTTTTATCAATGTATACATATATTATCTTCTTCTATATCTATAAAAATCTCATGTCACAGTGTTTGTTACCGAACTCCTCCGAAACGGGTTGACCGATTTGTATGAAGTTTGTTATGTATATTTGGTAGGTAGGTGTTTATACAAAAACACAGCAGCAAAATCCAAAAAAATGGTAATTTTAGGAATTTTCGTTCATTTTAGTTTCAATAGCTTCATGGCCTACCTATTGTTTGACAGCTTCGTAAATGTAAAGGAGGTGGGTCAAATTTGCCCCAGGCCCGGCGCAAAAGGAAAGTATCTCAGATTTATCGGCTATAATGAGTATTGAATTTCTGTATAGTTGTTATATCCCCGTAACTGTGGCTAAAGTGTTAATAATGCCCTTTACTTTTGCAACCCTTTATTTTTGTAACGCCATAACACATTTTCATGAATAAGGTATCAGTGTACGCAGAATACTCCCACCTATCTAAAATTATAAAGGCGTTGTTTTATCTAACAACTTCGTCATTAAATTAAATCATTACATTTAATGAAAATTTCAAATTTACGCAGCTGTCAAACCATAGGTAGGCCATGACGCTATTGAAACTAAACTGATCCATGGCGGCCGTCTCAAGAGGGCGGAGTACCACTTTCTTCACAACCCCCTCGGCAAGGGTATCAAATGAACGGGTATGATAAGTAGAATACAACAAGCAATGTAGTATACAAAATATACCTTTAGATCCATGGCGGCGGTCTCAAGAGGCCAGATTTCCAGTTTCTTCACAACCACCTCGACATGGGTATCAAATGAAAGGGTATGATAAGTAGAATACAATAAGCAATGTAGTATACTCAATATACCTTATATATTACCAATATATGTTCTTTGAGGCACTTCATCTGTGTAAAATTCATATCTCGACAAATACTAAGTCAGTGGATGGTTTTTATTGTTTAGTATTGGATTATGGGTGCAGGGAGGCGTACCGGGTCCCATCTAGTCTATCATATAATAGTTGTCATCATCAAATAGCAGATGAGGGTATATATTTCTTATACCGGATCTTAGACTAGTTCCATCCTTAGATGCATATAATATAGAAACCGTTAAAGAATTTACGTATCTTGGAGCAGTATGGCAAGCTGATAGTGGTGAGACAACCAAGAAGGAGAATGAACGTTGCTAACAGGCTATTTTGGCCTTCGACAACATCTTACATTACGCATTTTTTTTTCTAGAGGAATGAAGTGTAAACTGGATACCACGCAAATCAAATCCTTTTTAATGTTTGGATCAGAGGCATTGACTTTGTAAGTGGTTGACTCTTCTAGGGTCTATTGAAAAAAAAAGAAAAGAACTGATACATGAACTCCGTTGAGGAAGATTTAGTAAAGTTAGGCGTACGTAATTGGAAGGCATCAGCCAGGAAGCGAACGGCATGGAGAGAAATGCTGGAGGAAACCAAGGCCAATAATAAGTGCTACAGATGATGATGATTATGAATTCACCCTACCAAATTCCAGAGTTAAGATTCGTCAAATTCAAAATTTTGGTTTTGTCAAGTGGGTCATTGGAGGTAAAAGCGACAATATAGTATGCCGTGGTGGAAAATTGTATTATTTTGTGATGTCATGTCGTAATATTTGCCCTGATATCAGTTAAATTGAGATGAGTAAGAAGTTGATTTATGAGTTGCGTAAAGAGTTGAGGCATGAGCTAATTTACGAGTTTAGCGACGGGATGAGTTTAGATAAGCCTAGCTGACCTAAGTTGAGTTAAAAGAACGTGTGAGTTGACTTTAAAGTTGAGTTTAAATAAGTAGAGTTGAGTTATAGTTGGTTTAAGAATTGCGCTAACAGTTGGGTTAAGAATTGATTTTGGAATTGAGTATGAGTAGATTTAAGCGTTAAGTTGAGTTAAAAGTAGATTTAAGCGTTAAAATAAGATGAGTTGAGTTAAGAGTTGATTAATTGTTGAAATAACAGTTTAGGTGATTTGTTACACAAATCATCAAATTTGAAACCGTCGTCGGTTACTTTTGTATAATCGCGAAAGTTCAAGTATTTTAGAAGTATTACGAAAGCTACAACTCACCAGGTTCGAATATTCACCGGTAATATAACCGCAGTCTCACTACAGGAACCATCAAGCCCGGGCGCTGGAGCATTTCCAGTGGTTTTGGCGTGATGAAATGGACTTTTTTTGGTGGAATCGGTCTGAAATGATATCCCAAACAATATCTAGGGGGTGCGCAAACATGAAACTTGGAAAATTTGAGGGAGCCCAAAAACTGAAAAATTCAAGAAAAATTCCCCGTTTTTTTACCTTTCTTGATAAATATTTCTTAACGAAGGGTTCTAGGCGAAAAGCTTGTTGGATATGTTTTGTTCGTTATTGGATTTGCTTAAACTTAGCGTAAGGTGGATTTTTAAAATTCTGCATTGCAAAATAGCCAAAAACTGCGATAAATAGTACATCACAGTTTTGAGGCAAGAAAAGAAAATACCATTATTTATTAATGCAATTTTGGAATTAGGTAGTTTAAGGTATGTTTAACTTACATATATCCAAAACCCGATGAAATAGTTTTTGCAAAATGCATTTTGCAATGAAGTGAATTTAAAAAATTAAATTTCTTATCGCGCCAAAACCAAAACTCCCATGTTGGTTCTGACTCACTTAGAATTTACTCGACTTCCCATGGTGTTTAATTGGCGAATAAGTGTGTTACTTTTAAACACTTGTGCTTAGTAAACCTTACGCGTTTAATTTCTGTTAAACTTTAACTTAAGTGTTTAAAAATAAAACAAACAGTGTTTAAAAATAAAACAGAATCCAAAGTATGTAATTACAACTCAGAATAAGACAAATACTAGAAATCTTAATTAAGTTCTGCTGGATTTGGATCATAAGTGTGCGACGGATTGTCTCTGGGACCTTTCCAAAAGCGATTTTCCTTTGTTTCACTGATAAAATTTTATAGACTTATATAGGCAGAATTGAAGAACTGTGTAGTATATCTTCTTAAAAACCATTTAATGTATACTCAAACGGAGAAAGTATTAGTTTATATTTGTTTGAATATTTCTTCAAATTTGTATAATTCTTCCGTGAATCCAGAATCTTCCCAGTTCGATTTTCCTTTCCTTAGTTTTCTTGTTATAAATAATACTCGTTATCTCAAAATTCGATCCTGGTCTGTAAAAAACACCAAACGAAAAATATTCAGGAAGCAAACGAAATCCTCGGACATAGTAGTACTCCGACTTTATTGGACAAGTCAAAGTGAAATTACTGAATTTATCGGTCGAGTACATTATCGCTCTCATCAAGGGGTTCATTCTGGCGTAGGTAGAAATCGTGCAAATATCAATCGATCGGCTGAAGTAGACTGTTCTTCGGTCCTTGTATAGCTCGACAAACTCCACATTCCAACGGGGATTGGTGACTTCACGATAGTACCAAGCATCAACGTCCACCGAATCAGTTGCTGCAATGCTCATATTTAAGGTCATCCATGTTGGATCGGTGGTGCTGTTGATGCCAAGGAGCTCAATTTTGTAAGTCTTCCGCTTCAATAGAAAGAGCAGGTGGAAAATGTTTACTGCAGAATTGCCACAAAGATTTCAATTAATTTTTATCTTACCTCTGTTCCAATAGCAACAGTGAACCAGATAAATAACATCGGCGCAATAATGATGGCGTAAAAATTCATTTTGACATCCACCTTGGTGCACTGTTTGAGGATAACTACATAATGTGAAGATATTTTTTTGGCACGCCTAGTGTCGGCAATTTGTCGACGATATATATTTTAATTACAGAAATTTCCTGCTTTGCTTAATTAAACTAATTTAATATTCTGACGATTGTAATTAAATACTTATGTATGAATTGTGATTTTGCTTTTGGACCCATTCCCGGAATAATTAGTGGGAATGATTGAAAATTTCCGTCAATTCTTTTAATTGTCATTGACTTTGGGTGACTGGATTCTACTATGAACATAAAGTGACAGAAATATTACGCCTGAATGCAAATAATGACGTTTCAGCTTTAGGGAATTTCTGTTTAATTGGGAAAATTATAAAGTAACTAACTAGTAGTTGATATTTCTCTTATACTTAAATAAATTTTATATGAACGCTTGTGTTATGTTTGTTGTCTTTTTTTTAAAGATCTGGGTTTTATTGTAGTATAACTTTGGAACTATGGTTGCTGTAGGTAGTGGCGTAGCATGTGAGATGCAGAGGGGCCATGCTCCGGGCGGGGTATATGTTGGGCGGTAGCCAAAACGATGGAGCCGGCTATCGGGTCTGAAGCATCAGGTCATGGCTATGGCACTAAAACGAATCCAAACACGACATGTGTGCCATTAATTGTTGAGATTTTCTAAATTCAGTAGTGTCCTGGCTAATAGTTCTTTGTTTGGACCAAACCGTGAATGAACTAACAAAGCAGGCGCAGTCGAAATGAATTTATTTAAAACGTCAATAATAATATTTTTATGGACCATACAAAGTATCCATAAATGCATTACAACTTACCAACTAACCTGTCGGTTTTGACAGGTCATTGTAGTAGAAGCATGTGGTCGGCAGTTTTCGTGATGGAACACAACACATTTCCTATTATTCAATTCGAACGATTTTCATTCAATTAGCTGGAGTAATCTCTCTAGTTTTCAATTGCGAAGCAATTCGTCTGATCAACTGGAAGTATATCATAGTGGACGGTTCCTTTGCAGTCCCCCCGCACCCAGCATCATCTTTTTCGACTTCAATCCTGGATTCTTGAACCGTTATAACTCACCATATGTTGTCCACGATCCGATTGTCAAACGGTACAATTTTACATCACCGTTTATGAGACGTTTCAAAACTGGGTCAATTTCATTGCATTGCAGCCAGTGCTGCGGCCAAACAATTGGAGGCCCTGTGCAAAATTCAGCGAGAGGCCCCAGAGAGTACAAACAAATTTTTCACTTAATAACAGTTTTAAAATATTTAAAACCCAGTAGGGAATTTACGAAGTCATGAAATCGGAATGCAGTATATCTTTGTAGACATTGGAAGCAATGTGAATCGATGGCTATTGGAAGGAATGGTATTGCAAAGTGTCATGCATAAGGAACATGCACGCATTTCGCTTTGTTCATTATCGAGGAAAAATACTGAAGCCGCAGCCGAACATTCGTCCTGTCTCACCCTCTCCTTCATAAAATCGGTTTTCTTACGATTTTTTTAAATGCATTCATTGTTTTTCAGTCTATTTAGATTGATTACGGCGTAAGCACGTGTAGCGATATAAAGTTTACTTTTTATATTACAGATGGAAAATTAATATCATATTTCGGACTTGTGATTAATAAAGGATGCTTTTTTAATAAATAATAGACAGCATATTTAAAGGGGGAATAACGAAATGACTGCAGCTTTAGCTCTCATGCCTTCATATTGGAAGGTATAGTAATGCAAAAGGTAGTTTTCATGCCTTCATATTGGAAGGTATGGTAATGCAAAAGGTGGCTCTTATGCCTTCATATTGGAAGGTATGGTAATGCAAAAGGTGGCCGTTATGCCTTCATATTGGAAGGTATGGTAATGCAAAAGGTGGCTCTTATGCCTTCATATTGGAAGGTATGGTAATGAAAAAGGTGGCCGTTATGCCTTCGACCCTAGGACATCGCAATGTTAAAAGAAGGGATGATTCGATCTAGAAAGTAGACATTATGCATTCGAAGGAAAGTGTACAGATTCGAATCTGGAAGGCTTCCATTCCCTACTGGGAAGGCAAAAATTAGTGTTAAAAATAACTTTTATTATTTTTGGTAAAATTTAACTGTTACTGTTTCTTAAATCATGTATGTCTTAAAATCATTATTATTTTCTGATTTTTTCGATATAAGTTATAACAGTTACGATCCCTGGATTTTATCAATTTCAGTTTGGAGTAGCTTCGTTTCGTGGTAGCGACTCCAACTGGAACTGTGCTAAAGACGTGTAAAGCGATCACAAGGTTCAGGAATAATTCTATAGCACCATATCGAGCATAACGAATTTAAAAATTCGATTGGGCTTCAAATGCTTTTGCAAGTTTCGCAAGTAAGGGAAGCGTACATTGACATTTCGTAGCAGAGATCCTGATGTCCGAAATTCTAGTGATAGGATTTCGCAGTTTTTCCTCGAGTAACATGCATGGTTTGGCTTGAATCTGGTGTTATTAATGTGATACTGGAAAACGTAATGTTTATCGACATCATACAATCAGTCAAAACGCTCGCCTAGTGCAGCGATTGCGATGTCGAGAATGTAATTATAAAATCCAATACGAAATTGTTCGGACGGTGGTTCGTCTTGACTTTCGTATCAATTGTCTTGGGATGTGGCGTGTACGTACATTTTCTGCCGCAGGAAAATCTGCATCCCAGTTCATTGGCGAGATCGGCAGCATGGGCACCAGAGCTGCACAAAGTACTGACCAAAATTACTTGAAGTAGTAAGTACTAAGTAATTGGTAAATGTATTTGAAGTACCAAGTACTATGAGTCAATAATATTTAAAGTACTTGAATTATAGACCAGTGCAGATAATTTTTGAGAAAAAAAAAATTCTTAGCAGTATATGGAAGGTGGGAAAATTTAGGATAAATGCTACTTAAACAAGGAAAAATCGAGAGCACCGCAGCAGATGACCGGAAAGGGGGCGGGGGAGCCAAAATGTGAGTTTTAGGGGGTTAAACGTGTTTTTTTGCGATTTCTGAGAAAAGTAGACCTCCTATCGAAAAACGTTAAATGTAAACGTTGTAGATAATTAAAAGATCTAGAGCTTTTGTTCAAACCATTTTTCGACATAACCTCAAAAAATGGAGAAAAGCGTCAAAAACCGAGTTTTTCGTTTATCATTTTTATCTTTCACAAAAATAATCCAATTTTAATGAAATTTGAGGAAAATGTAGATTTTCATGTTTCGAAAAGGCCCAATTTTTTTCAAAGCGATTGGTTGTGTAGTTTTGTTTTTATAACCTTAATTTAAAAAAAAAGCCCCATTTTCAATCAAAAAAGTTGGCGAACGAATTTTTGATTTTGAAAATTTTGAAGACGGGGTTTTTTTCGTTGAATCCTCTACTTTAAGATGGTGTAAAAAAATGATAGTGTCACAATAGAAAAACATCGAGAAAAATTCGAAAAACCAAAAACATCCTTTTTCAAATATCGATTTTTCCGTAAACTTCGCTAATTCTTTATCTCTCTTTGACATAAAGCTTTAAGAGTGGCGCAAAACTGTAAATTTAATGTAATATATTATAAGGGAACTTCAGGTAACAGTTTCAGATGTGAAAAAATTTGTTTAAACAATTATTTCACCCAAGAAAGCAAGGAAAAAATTACAGTTTGAGGCCGGCCCGCGCACTTCTTTTTATTTCATTTATTGCCTAATAAAATGATTTATTGAGTTTTGATCTGATACTACATATTTGATGATGGATAAATGAAGTACCATTGCGAGTAACTAACTGAAAGCTACAGATTGGGGGTGGAAAACCCATTTAAATGGAATAATACCTAAATTTACCGAAAAGAAATTAATTCCTGAAAGTTTGCTTAAATCTATCTGCTGCAGCTGTGAAACTGGTTGTGATAGTAAAAGATGTGGCTGTCGAAAGCATGGAGTAAAATGCTCCCTTTTATGTTCCAATTGTACCGATTAACTCGTAAGATATTAATTTGTGTGGGTTAATGCCGATTACCAAACTTAAAGTGCTAGTAATTACCTTTAGAATAAGCCCTTAGTCGTCGTTCTCGCTTGTACAGTTTGCGAGTAATCCAACGCCAAAGTTCGTACTGCACGTGCCTGAAATAACTGACAACGCCATTTTTTTTGAATATCTCCTTAACGGTTGTTCATATGATAATGTAGTAAGAAGGAAAAATACGGGTATTAAAATATCTTTCAAATGGGCTATTGGCCGAAACTCTATGTCGTTTCATGTCCGGACATAACGGGTGAAAAGTCAACCGCGAAGGTTGTGACACTTCTCGAGGAATAACTCCCTTCCAGCCAGTTTCGCGTGTCGGATGAATTAGAATTTTATGTAACGCCCTGAATTATCTATATTTTGGGTTATTTAACTACTTTGGAAAATTATAATAATGGGAAATAGCAGCTAAGAATCATAATTTTCGAGGTTCTAAAAGTAAAGTTAAGGTAAAACTTTCTGACAAGACTGTCTTTGGAATCCGGGAAACATAACGTGTGCAAAGAAGCCTAAATGAAAGTCAAGTGAAAGCTGTTTAAGCAAAGGTGGTGCAAGCGATTCGTAACCCGAAAAACGGAAAACGGACAGAGAGAATAAAAGACAGCAATTATTATAAGTACTTGAACTATTTATTAGTACTTCAAGTTTTTATTAGTACTTCAAGTTTTTATTAGTACTTCTAGTTTTTCATAGTACTTCAAGTTTTTATTAGTACTTCAAGTTTCTATTAGTACTTCAAGTTTTTATAAGTACTTGAAGTAACTAAAAATATCAAAACCAATTACCAAGTACAAGTATTTGAGTAAAGTACTTGCAACATCAATTACTTTCGTTGGTTTAGAAAAGTAATTGAAGTAAAATACTTCAAGTTATATAAAGTAATTCAAGTACTTTTTCAAGTACTTTACTTCAAGTATTGTGCAGCTCTGATGGGCACCATAAAAATTAGAGATGCGCCGAATGTTCGGCCGAATATTCGTATTCGGTATATTTGGAGTATTTTTTAATGTTCGCATTCGGCCGCTGAATAATTACCGAATATTGAAATAGTATTATTTTAAGACTTATATATGTTAAAGAGCAGCGATGACGTCATTTTAGATGTCAGACGAAAGATAATGAATGTTTTCGGTTAGCAAATGCTCATCCATAATCGGATTGAATTTAGCAATGGTTTCTAGTCATTGCAAAAATTACCATTGCTGGAATCAACGAGTCGTAAGTGCCACGGAAAGGAATAGTTTGTTTGGGAAGGATTTTTATGACTTCGACGATTCGAAAAAAGACGTTTCTCCAACGTTATTTTTCGGCGTCCAGTAACTTTCGTTGGTGGACATCGATGGTTTTGCCAGCTTTGGTTCTGACATCGCGTTGTTTCCATGCTGAAGACGCAAAAAGAGTTCCTGCGAGCGAGAGTGCGGATTCAATATGTGGCCCAAGTGCTGCCGATCATGGGTGCCCATACCGCTGAGAACGCCGCACGTGCTGCGCTTAAATACTGCGCATCATAAGCAGTACGCAGCGGCGGCGGTTTTGGAATAAATAAGCCAAGAACGCGGAAAGCTAATGCGGTTTTCCGTTTTCTTGGCGAACGCGGTGTGGCTTATGTGCTGATTTGTGTGGCCCATTCAATGAAGTAAAAATTCATATGATTTTTATTGCCAAAACATTTCTATACTCGCTTCGTTCGCGAGGCCCTTAACACGCGGGGTCGTGTGCAGTTGCATACTCTGCACATATGCCAGCTGCGACACTGTCTATGTATATCTAAAATTTGGAGCCAAGCCAATGTAGCATTTTTACAAAAGGCTGGAAAGATTTTCGCCTAAATCCTTGTTAGACCCATCAATATCAGTGGTACGCCCAATTCCCACGTATAACGTCATAAAGTTGGGACGGATCCCGAGAACAGCAATAATAAGGGCAACGGGGGCCATGAAAACATGCCCCACGAACAGTCTTGGCGGTCTTTTGCACCTACTCCACCGACCGTCACATTAAACATCTAGCTTTATGTATTAAACCATTTATTTGATCTATCATTCCTCTTCCGATCAAAATAAAACATTAATTTCAAACATTTCACATCTACATAGATAGAAATTTGTCATGTACATTGATAGACATTTTGTCAGCTAATTCAGCCTACTGGTAAGTTGTTGGTTCGTGGTTGGTTTTCCCATTGGAGATTAGGCATATAGAGCAGTGGTTATTATTTATAACCGGCAGTAAATGAGCCTAGCCTAGAGGACTTCATCACTTCATTTGAAAATGTTTTTCGACAAATAAGGCACACTAGCGATGCTATATTTTGCGGGATTTTTGATAAATCCGTATATAATATAGCTCTCGTCTTTTCTTTTTTCTTTCGAACGGAGTTAATTTCTGAGATCCACATAAAAAACTTATGTCCAAGTACTGCTATTTGCAGGTAAGTTGACAACCTGGGTCATTTTCATTTTACTTCCATATATCCAAATTTATGAATGTACCCAACTCTAATTCACCAAAAAAGATGTATAAAAAACTCCAAGAAATATACTGTGGTATGAAATATAATAACTTTTCAAAACTCAGTCCAAATATTAATCCAACATATCAAAAGATCCATTGAAAGCCTAAAAACCTCTTTCATAAACAGTTCAGCCATTGATGTGTGAAATATTGTAATGGAACACTTAAACTTGTGAAATTTGCTTATAGACTGACGTTTAGCAATTATCCCATTTAATTAAATCAGCCTAGAATTTCCAAAACCGTAACCAAAATCGATTCTAATCATCTCACCATCAAATTTTCAGTAGACAATTTAAACCGAAATTTCTCCCCTCGTTTGTTCGTTAGGGTTCAGAGGGTTGAAAACTAATTGTACCCAAAGTCGAACTTATAAACAATCCGACAATCAAAATCACCACAAAATGTCACACACAATAAGATACAATGAGCGATTGTTGCACCCCTGAATCTCCCAATGGAGGCGCCTGGTATAATCGTTACTGGTATCAACCTCATGTGATTGATCGCAATCAATTGTTTGGGAAATTTAATCAAACAAAGCCTATGCGTCCCTCTAAAAAGTCACAATTGTTAAATGATGCTGAATCATCCCCAGCTCCCTGTATGTGTGTATGTAGCAGAATTGCCGTCAAATGGGTAGCTGGGGAATAAGATTCCACCCCTGTATACACTATGCTCGGATTGAAGCCTCCGACAGTGAGGCGGGGGCCGCTCTCTGACAGTGTATACAATAGTAAAAGTCCTGAGTCCATTTAACTTGTTGTCAAATAAACCCCATTGTGTTCGGTTTTTGATTGTATACTAACATCCCCCAAACCTTGCCCTCGAAATGGTGGTGTAGAATTGGAGTTAATGGAGCTGCAAAGTTCCAAAACCGCAAATTGCTCAATGATATGGCGTGACAATAGATTTACGGAAAATAGGTTCACCCCAAGGGTGTCTTCCTTTACGTGGTAACCTGTGTATAGGAGGACGTCCTCAATGCCAGGTATCTGGGTTTATTAGAAAGGTAGCAAACGGTGTAAGTAAGCGTTACCAATAACAAAGGAAATTTCGTGAGACATTCTTACTCGCGGGACTTTATTAAACTTTCGCCTTTAAAATGAACTTCCGTTTTCATTGTTGGTTTTTGTGGTGAGGTTAATACAGCTTCGTTAATTGTGCTAGAAGCAATCATGTGAATGCATTAGAACTATATTGATTGCGTTTGGTAAGAAATGTATTCCATTACCAAATAATGGAAAGTAATTTGATTTGTTTAAAGGTCTGAGAAGTTCATGGATCGTGATCGACTAATTTATATGTTTAATTAAAATTTTGGATTTATTCAGATGATTCTGAAATAGTACATCGATTGAAAACGCCTTTCTATTTCAAGAAAAGCTTCTTTTAAAAATTACGACCAACTGACTACAGAAACCAGCTTGTGCAATCTCAACTCACCATTTTGAATTTGTTGTATTTCCGATAAATGTATTGAGTTCTCCTTTTTCTTAACGTTTATTATTTTCTATTAGTCCTTTTCGCTCTGGTCTTGAGCAAGTTGTCAACTGAAATGAACACAATATTGTCAAATGAAAAAGGACAAACATATTACTTTACTCTTCAAAATAGCACCTTAAAATGGTGAATTCGTAGGCGGCCTAATGTAGAGGTTAGTGATGAGAAAGACTGGTTTTGTAGTTTTGTCTAGTCTTACAAATATAGCAAGACCGAAGAAGAAAGACTTCAAGACTTTGTGCTTATCACTAAGTGCCAAAAGTCTTGCAGTGATGAGCAAAAAGTCTTGAAAAGAGTCTTACAGAAAGTCTTGAAGTCTTGTCTTGGTCTAGCTAAATGTGCAATGTCTTTCTCATCACTAGTAGAGGTACAATGGCGTATTAGGTCAGGCAGTTATGTACATTTTCTACTAAGGGTGAGTTGCATCAGTTAACTTTAACGCTAACAAAAGCTGGATCGGCTGTCAAATCTCCGGTTAACCAATAAGAGGGTTGCACCGTTTAACCATTGCTAACATGACGTAACATTTTGACGTTAACTTTAACCAAGCAAATTCGGCTGGTTAGTGTTATTGGTAACTTATGGCAGTTGTCATAGGCACATACAGGGGTGCTATTTTCAATAAAATCACAAACTGTTAAACTTATAAACACCCAAAAATGTAAATTTAAATCAAAGGAACTATCGTAACTGTCATTAATGACGTGGAAACATGTAAGTTTGTAAGAGGAAATATATAAAAGAGTGACAAATGCAAATAACGACAGCGTCAGAACAGAACGAGAAATGCAGTTGAGACATACAAAGAAAAAAGAAGGCATGAGCAAAGAGTGCACGAAAAAGGAGTACTGGGAAAACAGTGGCGAGATATTTGATATTTCACCCAAATTACTCTAGAGGTCGTAATTTTTAAGTTATTGACAAATTTTTTTTTAAATGTTCATCTTGAATTAAAACATTTAAAAAAAACATGAGTACGGAAACTCAAATTTTCGGCCCGTTAGAATAAATTAAATAGAAAAAATAGTATTTTTTTGAAAAAATTAAACATTTTGTTAAAAATTTAAAAAAAAACAAAATGAAATTTCAAAATCCGGCTAGAGGGATCGATAGGTAAATTCAAGATGAACATTTAAAAAAAAAATGTTGTCAATAACTTAAAAATTACGGCCTCTAGAGTAATTTGGGTGAAATATCAAATATCTCGCCACTGTGCGACGACGTGAAGAAACTATATAAAAAAGTAAATGAGCACCGAGTCAGTTTCAGGCCCAGAGTAACAATGTGCAACAATAAGGATGGGGAGATCTTAAGTACAAAAGAACTAGTTCTAACTAGATGGTGTGAACACTTCAAAAAACTGCTAGCTCGAGATGAGGAGCAAGCGGTAACAGAAAACGTTGAACTAGCTTAAGAACTAGAGAGAGACGTGCTTACATTAGAAGACGTACAATACGTAGTGAAAAACTAAAAAACTACAAATCTCCGGGCACAGATAACATTGTAGCAGAGCTATTAAAACAGGGAGGTGAAAACGTAGTGTCAAGGCTGCATAAAATCGTAGCACTAATATGGGTTCAGAAACAAATACCATCGGAATGGAGCGAGGGCATTGGCATCACTCTACTGAACGTAGCATATAAAGCAGTGATTCTCAACCTATGTGCCGCGGCACTTTTGTGTGCCGCCAAATTCCTGAAGTGTGCCACCAAATTCCTGAAGTGTGTCGCCAAATTCAGGAAACAAAAGTCCACAACCATTCACATATTCGCATTAAGACACGTAATTGAAAAGACGAAAGAGTTTAATATTAAGAGTTTAACACTTTTTCATTGAGTTTAAGACAGAATATGATCTTGCGCTACGTTCAAAAATCTACGAAGCAATGGTGGAACTGAACTTTCCAGGCCAATTAATTCAAATCACTAAAACTTCATCGAATGATAAACGGAGTGAGAATACGGAGCAATTTTTCGGGGCGAACAGAGGCCTCAGGTAAGGAGACTCTCTATCCTGCTTACTACTTAACATATTATTAGCAAAAACGGTCCGGTAGGAACGTATTGAAACTGAAGGGACAATTCTAAACAAGTCTATTTAGCTAATGGCATATGCAGATGATATAGACGTCATAGGCAGGTCAATGACTGCAGCGAAGGAAGCAGATGTGGCGTTAGGAAAAGCAGCCATCAAAGAGCAGCAAAGACCACAACATTACGGCGAAAATTAAAAGAAGAATACTGCTAGCGAACAGGGGCGGCGGAGCATTATCATTGTATAGGTGGGGAGCACGCGAATAGGTAACCGTTAAAATATTATTCGGTCAATTGAATTACGAGCTGGCTTTAAATTCTTTGTTTATGGGGTTATGTTCGACTAGCATTTTGGGAGGGGCCCTTATGAGCTTAGCCCGACCGCCCCATATGGACCCCTGATTAGATTGCCCTATAAGGCCCACACCGAGTATCTTATCCCTTGCCTCATTCGCGCCTCGTCCTACGGAAATGCCTCATTTGGCCCCCGGAAAAAAATCATTGCTCCTCGATTCCGAGTGGAAAAGGGATTCCGAAAAGTTTGAGAAGTTCGGCGTGCATATGCGAATAATAACTGTGTCTGTGTCGAGAAAACTTTATATTTTTAAACACAAGTATCGTTTTACCAATACGGCGTCCCAACTGAGTATTAATTACGTCCAATGCTGCTTAGCCTTTGTAATCGAACCAGAACCGGTCTATTGAGTATGTTAAATGATACCCTTCCCGGTCACCACCAGCATAATTACCTGAAACATGAAGCAATACATCAACAAAAACTAAAGCTTTGTAGGAGTTAAACTAAAGCTTAATGGCCCGGCTTCACCGACCTCAGTTCAATAATGTTCAGTTCAATCCTCGTAAGTAAGTAAGTGGAGCAAATTGTTGCGCTTTTCCGCCAGAAATCAAAAATGCGAGAGCCCACTGGAATGGCATTCCATAATCCTAGTTTCAATTACCATCTTTTGAGCGAGCTTTTACATTCAACTTCCATTCGGGACCCATTGTGCGAACTGAGGTTTGTTTTTCCTCAGTTGATTATGTTTAAACTATATGCGAACTGAACTGAGGTTAGAAGTTCAGTTCGCCAATTTGCTTGCTCAGTCGGTGAAGCCGGGGTATTTTTTTGAAGGTTTTCGTCGAAACGTTTTCTGAATATGTAAGGTAGATTTCGCCCCACCTTAATTTGGAATAAGGTTTGCCTACTAGGGCCATTATAAAAAACTGATAATGCATACCTCACTTCAGTATCGCTGGTTTTTTTTTGAGTGGTATTTTTGAGGAAACTATTTCGGAATGCCCCTCATTAGCGCTACATGGAGTTCTCATTAAGGTGCCGCTCCTGGGATAACGTAACGTAACGTATTTTTCGTAACAGAAATAAGAGGCGTATTCCGTGCCCATATTTTCACGCTAGCAAAGTTTACACATGATCTTTGAATGGAAACTGGCTCCCGAAAAGTGAAGGCTTGAGCGTAATTGATGGCTAAGGGATGGAAGCAAGCGCGTCATAATTAATCCAGAATTTGACTGTTATTTTCTAATACAAGCCCATCAAAAGTGTAAAAACATTCATCGTTACCATTCCTATAAACATATTGGGGTGAAAATATGAATGGGAGAGATACGCCTCTTATTTCTGTTACGAAAAATACGTTACATTACGTTAAACCCAGGAGCGTCACCTTAATTTGACTTTTTCCAACTCAACATCTATCTACCTTTCAACCCTCTTCGGGGCTAGCATGAGAAAATGGGGCACCTAAATCTTTCACTAGCTGACGGTCTGTAAGTAAAATTCTTTTAAATTTATTGTATTGTTAGTGTGCCGCCAAAATTTTGAAATTGTTAAAAGTGTGCCGCAACAAAAAAAAGGTTGAGAATCACTGATATAAAGTATTATCAAATATTTTATACGTTAAACTCCAGCTTTAGGCAGAAGCAGCTCTGTGAAACCATTGTTCATAAATTCAAATGGATGCGTTCAAATTCACAAAAGGTTCAAGAAATATTCGTGCAACTCAAATTAATTTCGCGTAAATCGCAGTATCAAAAACTCACGTACACCAAAAACGTTAATTTTATTAAAAATGAAAATTCAACTTTATTAACAAATTTATTCGGCTTCAAACAATACTAAATTCTAATTAGATTCTTTGCGGTATTCGCTACAATTTCGTCGCGATCAAATTCAAAAGTTACAAATTCAAAAATCAAAATTCAAAATTCAAGAGACAAGAAAAATCTGTTGCTTACTTATATAGCAAAAGTCTACGTGACTACAGCACTTTGACCGCAATTTTCACAAATCAGTTATTACCGCTGCATCGGTTTTCTTGTTTACTCCACCCACATCTTTCCCCTTTCATATTAATTTCGAGTTCGAATTGTTTCATTTCAAATGTCAAATTGTTTCTATTTCAAATGTCAAATTGTGTCCATTTCAAACCTCAAATTGTGATGTGGGTGCAGTAAACAAATGTTGTTTGTTTAGTGATTTTTTGTGATTGTTTACAAAGGTGAGTGAATTAAATATAATTATTTGTTAAAATATATAATATATATATATATATATATATATATATATATATATATATATATATATATATATATATATATATATATATATATATATATATATATATATATATATATATAAAATTTGTTCTTATATGTTTATTGTTTTTCGAAACTAATTTTTAATACTAATTCATATTATTTCTTGAATGAACCTAACCTAAAATCTTATATGTTAAAATTTTATACACTATTTAATAACTAAATTGGTTTTCTGTATTTTAGCTGCTGTTGGTGCCCATTGTTTGGTTTGAGAAGGACGTGTCGTCAGGAAACCTCGCAGGGAAGTATTTTGTATTTACAATTTCACTGATGGCGATTGTGTTCTTATGAACTTTTTAGGTGGATGTCCAACAACCATCAAAGCGGTTTCCGTCCCGGAAGATCTACCACAGACCATATTTTCATTCTTAGGCAGGTCTTAGAAAAGGCAAATGGATTAAACATAAACATACATTCGCTATTCATAGACTTCAGTAACGTCTATGATAAAATAAGACGTGAAGAATAGCTTTGGAGTACTTAAGATTTCTCAAACACCTAGTAGATTTGACCAAAAAATGAAAGAGGTAATATGTAAAATAAGAATTGAAGGAGAGCTGTCGGAGCCATTCAACGCCACAGTAAGACTAAGCCAAGAAGAAGCCTATCGTGCTTGCTATTTAACGTAGCTATGGAAAAAGTGATAAGACGCAGGAATTGAACCGAAGGCAGTATTTTCAGTAAGACGGTACAACTATTTGCATACACTGACGACATCGTAATACTACCCAGATCCCCCGAAGCAATGCAAGAAGCCTTCATATCGCTAGAAACAGCAGCAAAGAAATTCGGACTGGAAATTAATGAAGAAAAAATGAAATATATCTGCGACATTAGAAGTCAAAAGGAGATTAGCACTGGGAAATAGATGCTACTTTAGGCTACGTAAACACTTCTTAACAAGGTTCATATCAAGGTGGACTAAACTGAAACTATACAGAATTCTTATAAGTCCAATACTACTGTATGGATCAGAAACCTGAACATTAAGAAGTAACAAAGAACACTTCCTAGGCTGCTTCGAACGACTATATATGGAGGAATCAACGAAAATGGTTGTTAAAAATGTTGTCAACTTAGGTGTTATCAGAAAACACACTGAAACAGGAAGCCTTGACTTGGGGAAAAAACGAATGAGGCTAGGAAAATGAATTGTCAGAAGGGAGAAAAAACTCTTATAGGACAGTTCATTCTGCCTCTAAAGAAATCCCTTTAATAAATATTGAAAATAAATAAAGCATTAAATAAATTATAAATATTTTATCGGAGCAAAGTTGTTTGATTTGCAACAATGGTGTTTGGAGGAGAAGATACAATCACGAATATCAGTTGTATAAAGATCCAAAGATCATAAAAATTATAAAAACTAACAGAATCCGATGAGCAGGACATGTTGAACGTAGCAGTGATGACAGCATAACAAAAATTATAATGAACAATCAGACCAGACGGACACAGAGGTACGGGACATCCAAAAAAGAGATATGCCGATAGCGTAGAAGAAGATCCATGAACCCTAGGTATAAGAAATTGGAGATTTTAAGCCAGGGACCGGCAGTTCTGGAGAAGGATGTTGCAGGAAGACAAGGCCAATAACAGGCGATGGAGCTATTTATGATGATGATGATAATGAGATAAAGCAAAGTCTGCGCGACAACGTAGCAAACGTTATGCCAGGAAATCTATGCAGTAAGGCAGAGCGAATGTGAACTGTTGTTGCACACACAGGGCTCTTGTGCCCCGTCATTCCCATTTCCCATAGTACTCGAAAAATCTGACGGTTTTTAATGTGGGAGAGCGTGTGGTAAAACCAATTCACTTAGGTAGGCCCGATCATATTAGCCCATCCCTTTCAGAACAGCTTCCCGTGCCCACCACGAGGGGGTTAGATCGTATTTCCACCAGCCTAAGTTAGTTACGGCGTATTTACACACTTACAATATGAGTTTCTTCTTCTATCACGCTGGTGACTGACTACCACTTGGATCTTGCTATTGCAAGAAAGCAGTGGCGTAAATAACACCCCCGCAAGCCCCGCAATGCGGGGGGGCGCCAGCCAGTCATAGGCGCTCGCAGGCGCTGATAGACTCACGGCTGATATGCTTCATGAAGAGCGCCAGTCAATCATTGTATTGAGTGCCGAAAAAAATTGTCCTTTAAAACCGCTGTTGAAAATAGCATCAAAAGTTTTCATGATTAATGATTTTTCCATAGACTACCGATAAATGTGACCCCTAAGGACGTCCTCAGGGATTTCCCCATTCATCGTGTCATCCGGTGGTTGGGTTTTATTTGTATTGTCTCCTATCCCATTTCCAAATTCCAACCAGGCGTCACATAGTAGGCGCAGGCGCCTACTGTTAATTTGGAAAAATTTGATTGTAAAGCATAACTCGAGAAAGCCAGTCAGATCCAGTTTCCCAACTGATTCCGTTCAAAACCGTCGCGTATAGTAACACGTATCCCAATTTATTTAACGTTTTTTTAATTATATTTCGAAGGAAAACTGGGTTCTTACACGCTCATTTTAAAATGAGTGAAGTGAAGAAGAAAAAATCGGGTTGGGAAAATCTTGAACTCTTGTAACAGGTAGCACGTTGATTTTTGCTCTCCGTAAATTAATATTAACTTAATTAGGGCAAGTTGCAGTGTTTGATTTTAAGCGGTGGAAAGTTATTAAGTGGCAGAACATGTAACATGAATAAAAGATTAATTTCGAAAAACCTCTTTTTTAAATCATCCCTGAAAAATAAGGAGTGTTGTGAAAAGGCGCCGTTATGGATTCTGCGGGGGGGCGCCTACTTGCTTAGTTACGCTACTGAAAGGCATGGTAGTATATCCCTTCCACTGGTGTGTCTGCAAGATTTGCTTCTAGGCTGGCTAATTCATCTGCCATCTCCTTACGCTCGAAGTTCCTGTGTCCTAACACACTCTGAAAAGTGGTGTCCGGTAGAGAGTTATTTTGACAGCTATATCAACCAACTTAGATGTTATATAAATGGCGATTAGAGTCTTGTTAGCTCGTTTGCTATTCGATAACCCTATCATCCTGGCTGCTAGGCTTGAGCTCGTCTGTATTACTAGGCTTTCCCGTCATTACGATAATATAATTGCTGCTGGTGACTTTAATGTTGATTTACTGAAGGCTAATGAACGTGCGAATACACTCAAGTACTTCTTGGGGTCATTGGATCTACGTATTCTAAATCAACTGTCCACATTTTTAAACTGCAATAATCCATCGCTCCTTGATGCACTCACTGCTACCTCCACCAACTCAGTGTTAAAACATAACCAAATTTCTCCCCCTAGCTTCTTTGATCACGATATTCTCATCCTCTCGTTTCGTTTTACTTTTTACCCTTCCTCCTCCTTGCCTGCCTTTTCTTCGTATCGTGACTTCAATAACATCAATTTTACTCGTCTTTCTGAAGCTTCTTCGTCTATACCTTGGGCTGATATCTATAATACAACCTGCGTAGACACCAAAGTCGATCTGTTTAATTCTTTCACTCAGTCTCTATTTAATCACTGTGTCCCTTTAGTTACAAGAAGACGTTGTAAAACTCCAACTTGTCCTTGGTTTTCTTACGAAATTCGCAACTTGATTGTTGAGCGTGAGTTCTTGTATAGACGTTATCGCAGAACGAGGATCCTGAGCTACCTTCGCGAATACAAAAATATTCGTAATTTAATCAATAACAAAGTCAAATCAGCCAAGCGTGAATTTTACTCCCGGAAACTTGATCCTGCCCTGTCCACTAAGCAACTTTGGTCTAATCTCCGTTCTCTAGGCATTCATTCCTCTGAGCTTAACTCTTATGATGTAGATGTAAACTCACTCAATGCATCCTTCATTCAATCCCCTCCCAATTCCTCATTGTCTTCCTCTTCTTGTTCCCCTTTCTCCAATGCTCTATGTTTTGATGGTTTTAATTTTCGTTGTGTTGACTCACGTGAAGTACTTGGAATACTGCTTTCCATTTCGTCCAACAGCATTGGCTATGATGGAGTTTCTCCTCGCTTTCTTAAGATTCTCTCCCCTTTAATTGTTGAAATTATCACGCATATTCTTATTTATTGCCTGACAATCTCCCAAGTCCCTTTACTATGGAAAAAAGCCTTAGTGACTCCCGTACCTAAAAAGCCCTTCCCTGCTGATTTGTCTTATTTTCGCCCTATTAGTATTCTTCCCTTTTTAGCTAAAGT
This sequence comes from Thereva unica, assembly GCA_949987705.1. Taxonomy (NCBI): domain Eukaryota; kingdom Metazoa; phylum Arthropoda; class Insecta; order Diptera; family Therevidae; genus Thereva; species Thereva unica. Next base: position 51,864,658 of record OX465283.1, read on the forward strand.
CTTTGAGAAAATTGTATTTACTCATGTTATTCGATATCTTGATTCTAATAATTTCGTTTCTAATCTCCAATCTGGCTTCCCTAAAATCCACAGTTGCGAAACTGCTATGCTGAAGGTAACGACTGATCTTCGTTCCGCTCTTGATCGAGGTGATATTGCAGTACTAGTTCTTCTTGATTTCTCCAAGGCGTTTGACTCTGTGGTTCACTCGCATCTCCTTCATAAACTTAGTCAACGGTATCACTTCTCTTCTTCTTCTGTTCGTCTTTTTTCTTCTCTTCTCTCTAATAGGCTTCAGTGTGTTCGGCACAATAATGTGATATCCTCTTTCCTTAGAGTACCTGCAGATGTGCCTCAGGGTTCGGTTCTTGGTCCTTTGTTTTTCTCCCTTTATATTAATGATCTTCCATCCGTTATCCGTCACTGCTCTTTTCATCTCTCTCAGCAGCAGATGACCTTCAGCTATATATCTCGTGTCCGCCTCATCAGATTGAGTACTGTGTCTCTAAACTCAATAGAACCTTATCTCAAATTAATGAGTGGAGTTCTAGTAATTTCCTTAAACTAAATCCAATTAAATCACAAGTACTTTTCCTTAGTCGTTGCTCGCTGTCCCTGGATGGTTTCCCGCCTATTTTACTTGATAATGTTCCTCTACCAATCGTTGAATGTGCCAAATATCTGGGTATTGTTGTCAGTTCCAAACTCTCCTGCTGTAATCATGTCTCGTTGATGTTCTCTAAAATCTATGGCACTCTTCGTAAATTGTGGCTACATGGAAGTCTGTTATCTTCGCCTATTCGAGCTAAACTCATCAAATCGCTTGTTGTTCCCCATTTTCTGTATGGCTCGTTGGTGTATATTTCCTTCGACTCATCCTGCCGTCAGCGTCTTAAAGTGGCATTTAATGATTGCATTAGGTTCATTTTTCATATGAGAAGGTCTGATCATGTGTCGGGTGTCCAAAATTCCCTACTGGGTTGTGACCTCTTTAAATTCCTTGATCTCATGGCTCTACTTCTCTTGCATAAGGTCTTTTATTCCAAAAGTCCCTGCTACCTTGCTATCTTCCTTGTTCCTCTGCAATCCTTGAGATCCATCAAATTCCTGATTCCTGCCCACACTTCCCTAATTGGTAGTCGTTCCTTCTTTGTGTATACTCTTAGAATCTGGAATAATCTTCCTAGTCACATTCAGAGGATGAGCACGGCCACAGTATTCAAAAAACATGCATCTATTTTTCTATCTTCTTCGTCTCACTAGCTTTCGTTATCTCTCTTTCTTCACTTTGCTACTTCATTCTTTTTACTTAATTCTGTATTTCATTCTTAATTTTCTTCTTCTTTTATTTTTGCTGTAATTTTATTTTAATTTTAGTTTTAATGTAATTGTAATTTAATTTAATTGTAATTTTTAAATCTAATTTTAAGTTTTTTCTTTTGTAAATCCATTCTGTTGTTGTAGTTCCTGTATGTACTCTAAAAGTTGTGAATCTTGTGCACTGTCCAAAAATAAATTATTATTATTATTATTATTAAGTTTTGCAGATGGCCAGCAGTTCCTCCTGGATGATAGCAGAATTACGTAATCGATACTATTTTTGGGGCGAAGAGGGGAAGTGCTGGCTCTGATTTTTAGGTGTCTGTTTATAAAAGCCTGTGTCATAGTTGTTCGGATTTAAGAATAAAATTTGTTATGTAAAAATTGTAAATTAATTGAACACCCTCACTTCTCTTTAACACACATGTATACTCTTATCGGGTTGAGTTTCACGGCACTATCCTTAGTGACTTCAAGCCACGAAGTAGTTTTTATTAACAAAATGCATAGCAGAAAATAACATACAACTTACATCGTAATGGATGCCAAAGTCTACACAGCACTATAACACTAGAGTAGGTGATGATTTTCATAAAAGCATTCCTAACTCAACTCTCAGCTCAACAATTTTCAACTTCCATTCTGAAAACAGTCCACAGTTAATTTACCTTGTCATTAGTTAGTTTAACCAAAATCCTTGTTCCACTTCATTCAATCCAATCAAACTATCCATCCAGGATGAGGATGTTTCAGTTTCCACTTTTCTAGCTCAAGTAAGCGTTGATGCAGCTATTCATGCGAATCGAGACGGTAATTAAATAGGAAATACGGACCACAATGATCGTTCGAATACCATTAATTGGCAACTAATTTGTCCAAAGCGAACAGCGGATGTGGGGAAGCTCATTCTAGTACTTTACAAGCACACAGTGCAGCTTAACCTCTTAAATAAGCAGTAATTAGTGCTACACCCACATGTATCATCCACATGCAAACACATTCGTACGTACGCTGCCAAGTGATATATTCCGAATTAACAAAAGTTTTTGAATGGATCCCAAGCAAGAGCTGAACACCAAAAATAAATTCTGAGGACTTTTGTTAAAGCCGAAATCATCAGAGGTTAGGGAATACCAGGGAGTCGGTACACGAGCGAGAAGGAGTTGTCCTAGCGGATGGAGGAGCAAATGTCCAATGTATTTAGATGTTTGACCATTGAGCGACATCGTACACTAACACTACCAGCGACAACGAGATTATTCCGGTTATTTTGGAAATTCGTTTAATTAATTAGAAGTACTGAAAATTCCTTTTAGTTTTCGTCCTTTTTTAATCATTTAATACACCGAAAAGCAATTGGATAAAACACTTAAGGGGGCAGAGCGCTGCCTTATAAACCAATGTATATAGTACAATACGAGAGCTAAGGGAGCCTGGCATTTTTTTTAGCAAGTTAAGTTTTGAAGGACATACAGGATGGGGAATAATTGAATCAACGAATCAGAGTTAAACAATGTAAACTTTAAAGTTTTGCTACCAGAAGGACCTTGAGGTAAAATTACGCTTCTGTATGTAAATATAAGAAAATTTTGTACCTTTTTGGAAGATGGTTGGCAGATGGAAGGGGGCTTGATGAGAGAGGGTGACAAAAAAGGATCTAAAAGATCAACAGCCCGAAGGGTTGCTAATGTGCAAGATAAATATAGGAGCGGTTTGAATATTTGATTTGGTTTTCGGTATATATTTTTCGAGGAAACATTTAATGAGAAGTTTAACAAAAGGATTTGAGTGAAATGGTTGAAATGAATGTTAAATTGTATTCGGAACTAGGCTAGTTATAAAACCGTTTCGCTGCGACCACCATAAATTTAGTTTTATTGTACCTAGTAATTGTACGTCATTAAACTATTGAGAGAAGATCCGCCAAGAGAGTGTTTGGCCAGTGTGTGACTTTCTTCTTTTTCTGAAGCTAATTTTACCACTTCGAGGTAGGCGCTTCGAATCAATTGAGATCACACATGAACATTTATTGAAAAATTTAACGATAGTTCGCTTAATGGGTTTTCGTAAGGCCCTATATGTAATAGCATATCCGCAGAGACCTCCCCGCCTTTTTGCAGGTGAACTCCCAACTCCTAGCTACTCGGTGGCTTAAACTTTTTCGCCGAAAATTACATAGACAATCGTGGTAACAGACCCAGTAGCAAATATTATCACAGCTTCAAAAATAAGTGAGGTCCAAGCGCTTCTTTGGTGCACATTTGTAACCAAAAACGAAGCGCTTCTTATGTACAGACTTTGGAAGCTTACTAACAGCACTGGTTTTTTCTTCCTTAAGGGAATATGTGGCAATTGTTGCTTTTGTTTTTTTTACTTTTGCTGTTTGAGATGGACCCAGCCTCTCTGGTTACAATCTATAAATAATTCATTCGGCCCCGACTTCAGTACAATTCGTATATCTAGACAGGCGCCCCAAAAACCATCTTGGCTTGCCTCGAGAAGATGCAGGATTGTGTCATCAAACTCTTTGCTAATAGAACCTTTCGCCCCTTTATAGATCCTTTAAGCTACCGTAGGAAAGTAGCAGCTCTCTCTATACATTAGCACTATTACCATAGCGACTGTTCCACCGAAATTCAAAACCTCCTGACTAACCAGCTCGGCTCACCCCCATACTCTACAGCCCCCTTTCGCGTACAATACGGTCTAGAAGTTCGTTTATGAGTAGCACAACTCGACTGTGGAATAATCTCCTGTAGTAAGTATTTCCGAAATCGTACAATATCCCCCCTCCTAGATGTTCGGCCGGACGGGCCTCCAAGGCGGACAAATGGTGTGACTCAAACCTTACGTGTTTGATCAAACCTTTTGAATTCGCTTTGGAATTGCGTTACACTAGAAGCGTAGTGTTTTAAGTCGCTTCAAACCAGTAGGATCTATTTGCCACCGCCGCAGTTTGTGACGCTTTAAAAAATGCCGTCGAATATGGGTAAAGATTTTTTCGCTTTCATCGTATATCGTATGTCTTGCCTAAAAACAAAAGAATTTGGTCCAAAGAATGGTACAAATTAAAACATAGTTTCACACACGAACATCTGGAAAAGTGCTAGAAACGACCGCACCAGGTGATTTTAAAAATTCTCTTAAAGTGGATCATGATTCTTAAAAAAATTTGTTGAATAAAGTTCGACCATTAATACAAAACAGGATATTAACATGAGGTAGAACCGCACAGAGGGCGGAGCAACCAGGGCAATTTGCCCGGGCCCATCGACGAGAGGAAGACTATTTTCTGAAATGCAGTTTCACATGAACTCTAATGGATTCAAGGGTCGTCCATTAAGTTCGTGAGGCGTTTACCCATTCTCACGGTCTCGACACATATCACGAAATATTTTTCCTCATGCATTTCATATGAAACAGTGTAAAATTGCTAGAAAACACCTTATTTGCTGACACTGTGGGCAGGTGGCCGCCGTCACCGCCTCCGCGCCGTTATGTTTATGCCTTAACGCGGCTCCAGACTCACATCGTGAACACCCGCGAACTAGCGTGAGTGCGAGTGTGGATGGTTTTCGCACCTAGTTCGCGCCTTGCTTTCAGGTCCGACTGGATACAGCGTAAATTCATGCCATAAATTCAGGGCTTAAGACTGAATAGAAGTTCTGCGGTGGTAGTACGTTGTTTCAGTCGACCTCTTGATACAAGTTTTACAAAAAATTTTGTATGAAGAGGTCGATTGAAACAACTTACTTGCTACGACCAGGCACAAAATGGCGACAAATGTCCACACATATAAATATTTTTATCAGCTTTTTTGGACTGCATGCCCCAGTTGGCGGTCGGAGAGGTGTGTGGTGATACTTGGATTCAAGGCGAAAACTCGCAGGTTACAGCCTGCCGTCGACCTGTGTGTGAAAGCGGGCCTTTTTTTGCGAAAGCCAAAAAGTAGCATGGTAGCCCCTCGATGGTTTAGCCGCCACCGGCCAGCGACTCAATGAATGCTGCGGCGTACGAGCCGAATTTTAGCGTAATGAAATTCTTGTTGATTATGAGTGCTCACGTTTTGGTAGTTGTGTGTCCACTACAAGCGAAAAAAGCGAGTGGAACAGAGGAAGGGCAAGTAGGGGTGCGAATTATCAATTATCTATTATTAAAGCTTGTGGTTATGCCCGTAAGTACGTGTTTTTAGTGCTACATACTAGAGATTTTTTAAAATCTGAAAAATCTCACGTGAGATTAGGAGGAGGGGAGGGGGTTGAGCCAAATCTCACGACATCGTCAAACGTAATTTATGGACGACCCCTTATTAACAATTAACCAGCTTTTGGCTTACCTTACTTCTTTCTGGTATTTCGGAGTCCTTATTCCGCATACTTAAAAGGCGTAAGCAGAGACCGGATGCTGCCTTGCTGTGAAGGAGATTAATCCGGTGTTAGAGTAATTTCGTCACCTTCCACCGAAAGAAGTTGGGGAAAGTCCCCCATTTCGTCATTAGTCATTGACGCCTGAAACTTAGACATCCTCTGGACCCAGGGTTATTAGATAAGTATCCTCAGGACCTTAGGATTAGCTACTTTCGTTCCTGTGTCACACGCACTGCGAGTCACATTGGGTTCAGCTACTTCAAATACCACCGCTTCATTTGCTCGAGCGTACGATAAGTAAGATCGGAACAACTTGGTCTCGGGAAGAATGGGATGCCCGGCGCGCCACCACCATCTGAGTCATCTTGGGTAACTTTGTTGTTTAAAACTAGCTTCTCGATTGATATATCCAATTGCGAAGAAGTCACTCATCGAAATAAGAAGCCAAATAAACCCAGGAGCTTCAAGGTGGTCTTGCCCTCAAGATACGAATGGTTGTTCCTGAGCTCTGAAGAGAACGTCTTTACCTGGAAGAATTTAACTGGCTTAGGCTAATACCCCGGCTTCACCGGCCTCAGATTAATCAAGTTCACTTCAATCGGCATAAGTGGCTTCACCGGCTAGCATGTTCAGTTCGTGCTTGAAATTGTTGTTGCTTTTTCGCCAAAAATTAGAAATGCAAAAGCTCACTGGAATTATTCCAATTTTTTACTCTCTTTAAAGCGAGCTTTCACTTGGAAACTCAATTTCATGTTCTGTAGGCCCAAAGCAGGCATTTTTTCCTGACTTTAAAATGTGAAAAATGTATGGGAAATCAGGAAATTTTAAAGTACAGTAGACTAATTTGCTCGAACTTGCGAAATTTTGGCGGTGAAGCCGGGGTATAAGTAACAAACCTAATATAGTTAGAGTGGCCCTAAGGTAAACTCCACCAACACACTATCCGCGGACACTAACGGTACTAATAATCCACTACTAATCATTAACTCAGTAACCTAGAGCACTAACACAAATAATCCACTTCCAATCGCCTACCCTAGGTTAGATAGTGTTACGGCGCAGCAGCGCGTAACAGGCATCTTCGACCAAAACCTAAAACACAACACAATACAATACAAAGAAGTAAACGTAAACAAACAGAAAAATCACTAATAAAATAACTTGCCATTATATTAATCCTATAAAATAATACATTTCTAAAACTAAATTAAACTAATAAAACTTAAAATAAACCTACATCTAAATAAAATTTAAACTAACTACTAATTAAAAAAAAAACGAAAGTATCTGGAAATAGAAAATGGTTAAAAATTGATCAACAAATATAATAAATCTTTACCTGGAAGGCACCTGAGCTAAGTGCCTTCAACCAAAAAGAGTAGGGCTCAATATCTAAAAATAAATAAATAAATAATTAATAATGTCAAAAAAAAAAATATATAAAAATATTCAAAACTAAATTCTACTTACCCAATTTTATTACATGTAGAAATGTCAATTTTCAACAGAAAGCTCAAAAGCTTAAAGCTGGGGTGAGATCAGAATAAAACAATTTGGTCTAAACTCAAAAGTTATACGACTTTAAACGTGTATAACAGCTTTCTCCCCCCCAGCTTTAAGCTTTCGATCGGATGCGTCTGATCTATAAAGTTCACAGCAGCAGCACGAACTTGGCCTTTTAAAGTTTCACATTCCGTCCAAGTAAGCAAGTTCTCATCGTAACACATTTCAATCAGACAGGCATTGGCCGTCGCAGAGTAGAGGCAGGCATTTTGACCGTCTCATTTTAATAAAATAAATTTATTTTTTCAGGAATTAGATAGGTAATTTACCGTCTAACATCAAACACTTTGGCAGGCATTAGTCGCCAAGTTAGGGCTTTAGATAACCGATTGGTTTCACCGTCGGTTCGGGGGTTAGTTTATGGTAAGAATTAATTGGTTTGGGTATTGGTAATAGGTATTAGATCTATACCAAAAATAGGGAAATAATTCATATATCCCTACGTGTTTTAAACAGGGAATTTCAAAGGTTTTACGTACTTTGAAAGTCCTTGTCGCATTTTCATAACAAAAATATAATTATACAAAAATTAAAACTAAATAGGGATTTTTGAAGGTGAGGATATACCTCAAACATCCCAAAGTAGTTTACATGTATATTGAAGGCTCCAAACACAGGTGAATGTGAAATTACCTTTGAGTGGAACCAAAAACCAGACAAAAGCTCGCAGAAGGTTCTTTTATGCATTTAAGTGGTTAATAAGACCAAAATTAATATTTTAATGATTTCACTAAGCAATAGTGGCCAAGTTTAAGCTCAAAGAGCACTTTTTGCAAGAAGCAAGTATTGTACGGCACTTATTGCGGTGATTGAACGCCAAGTGATTGTAGCGGCGTATATTTCAAGGGAAATCTTCCCAAAAGTTTAGAGTACCTCCGAGCTTTGTCTATTATAAAATCTTTGGACAAATAATAATTATTATCTAATTACAGATATCCAGGAATTATCCGGATTTGTTTTAAGATAATTTTAAATTGACCTTCAGTCAAATAAATAAAACAAATTTGCATTTACATTTTTTAAAGTATTTAGTTAAAACTAGAATTTAAATAGATTTAATTTGCTTTTATAATATTTAGAAGAAATTATATTTGAATTTTAAACCACTCCTGCGTTTTTATCAGAGACCTATCCTTTTACAGCATTTTTTAGAGATTTGAAAATAATATTTAAAAATTTTATTATTTTCGGCGTCTCGCGCCGAAACATGGTCCTTCGAGCCGGATAGGTCGTGGTCAAATCAAATATAATTTCCGATAAAGTGCTAGTTGAAAGCTTTTTATTTTTCTTCAATTATTTAGTTTGTCCAAAGATTTAATTATTTGTTATTTGTCTAACCCCGTGATATTAATATAAAGCAAAAAAATGAAAGGTATTCTGAGGCAACAGATTGCCTTAAAGCGAGAATTGAATCAAACCTTATCCAACTACAAAAAGACACCTGTGGGTCGGAGAACCCGGGGGTATCTTTCGGGAAAGTTGGAATCGATAAAGTCCACATGGGAAAAATTTAAGGAAAACCATGATGAACTAGTTGTTGCAGATATCGATAGTATCGAAGATGAGAAAGCCCAAGCCGCCGTGTTGGCATATTCGGAAGGTATTCAGTACGAAGAATTCGAAGAAATGTATTCCGAATTCTATGGAGATTTAAAAGATGGGTTATTAGTCAGCTCGGGGACTGAACGTGAACAAGTGGGTTCACCCAAGGCAATTTTACAATTACCAACCTTGGACATCCCTAAGTTTGACGGGCAATACGCGTCGTGGAGAACTTTCCACGACAGATTTGTGTCGCTCATACATCATGAAGATCGACTATCAACGGTAGATAAGATGCACTACTTGAAGAGTAGTCTTACGGGAGATGCCCGGAAGGATTTAGATTCCTTCGACACCACTGCTGCAAATTATATGGCAGCATGGGAAGTTTTGTGCAACCGGTATAACAAAAAAAGGTTGTTGATATATGCTCAGTTGAAGCTATTATTCAATCAACCAAAGATTAGGACGGAATCATACCGGGAAATACGGACAACTTTGGACGAGTTGCAACGTATACAGCACAATTTAAAGGCACTTAAAGTAGACATAGCCAATTGGGATCCCATCTTCGTCTTCATAACAGCGCAAAAGCTGCCGGAGAAAACACGGAGTTTATGGGAACAATTGATAGCGAAGTCAGACGAGCTGCCATCCTTAAAGGAATTGATTACGTTCATGGAGCAACGTTATCGAAGCCTAGAGGCAACCAAGGATATCCATCTGCATAAGGCAGGTAGCAATCCTCACAAAGCTGAGAAGAGTCATAGTAGACTTACGACCTACTATACAAACCAGCAGGATAATCATACTACCAGTAAAGGTAGGTCCCAACCGGCTTACAGGCATCATACAGCCCCGGGATATAAGGGACAAAATAGGAATGGCTATCAAAAAAGGTCAGACCACCCTGAGAAAGGGAAATTAATAAATCACTGCCCTATGTGCAGAGAAAAACATTTTTTAACAAGATGTCAACGGTTCAAAGAACTATCAGTTACAGCCAGAAGAAATTGGCTGATCAAACACAAGCATTGCGAAAGATGTTTGTGGAACCATGAAACTGCTGAATGCACCACCAAATTCGCGTGTAGGACGTGTGGTAGCCAGCATCACAGTTTGTTGCACGATCAAACTGATCAGGGCAATTCAGCTAATTTACCTAGTGTCAGCACGGTCAACGAAATGACCGTGACTCAGTGTAACCACATTACGGATGTTACACAATCAATGTTGGCAACAGCCCTAGTGAAAGTGAGGGGCCGCAAAGGCGATGAGTTGACGTTACGGGCATTAATAGATCCCGGGTCACAAAGCTCATTTATTACGGAGGCTGCGTATCAAACTATAAGAGCGCAGACTTTCCCGGCTGCTTTAAGTGTTTTTGGAGTAGCAGAAGCACAAGTCGCTACCGCAAATAAGGTGGCAAGATTTACGTTGTTGTCAACCAAAGGGGGTTACAAGAATAACATTGATGCGTACGTTATCCGGAGTATTACTAATATATTTCCACCAGAACGCACAATGAACAAGCACTGGCCACATATAGATGGGTTGGAATTAGCCGACCCAAAATTTATGAATCCAGGACGAATAGATATTCTCCTTGGAGTAGGAATATACGCGGATATCATTAGAAAGGGTCTGCGAAAGGGAATCAAAGGGGCTCCGGTGGCATTAAGGACAGCTCTAGGATGGATTGTGTTTGGGGAGGTGCAGTCAGCAAACATACATCCTAAAAATATAAGTCTATCTGCATTTACGACGCAGCATGACGTGACATTAGAAGAGTTGAGCCGCCAAATTAAGGGGTTTTGGGAATGTGAAGAAATCCCTAAAGAAAGGCAATTGACCGGGGAAGAAAGGCAGTGCGAAGAATTTTATAATAAAACTACCATACGTAAGTCCAACGGGCAGTATGAAGTACGGATACCCTTTAAGGACGGTAACCCACCAAGCTTAGGGGAATCTCGGAGACAAGCCATGTCCAGGCTATTGCAGTCGGAAAAGAAGCTAGCCCAAAGGACAGAGTTGAGGGACTCCTATCAAAATTGTTTGCAAGAATATATAGACTTGAACCACATGAGTTCAGCAAATGAATTCGCAGACGAAAGGTATTATATGCCACATCATGCTGTAATTAAAGACAGCACCACAACTAAGGTCCGCATAGTTTTTGATGCCTCTGCAAAAACTACAAATGGGAAAAGCCTAAATGAGCAAATGCTGACAGGGCCAACGTTGCAGCCAAAATTATTTGCTACGCTTCTAAAGTGGCGGAAGTATCGGTATGCAATGACCGCGGACATTGAGAAAATGTATAGGATGATCCTTATCAACCCCTTGGATAGGAAGTATCAGACTATCCTGTGGAGGGCAAATATTAACCATCCTATACAAGAATACCAAATGAATACGGTTACATTTGGAACCACTTCAGCCCCCTACCTTGCAATCAAAACATTGCAAAGGTTAGCGGTCGATGACTACTCCTTGTTTCCTGAAGCAGCTAAGGTCGCCATGAATAATTTTTATGTGGACGATGTGCTTACAGGAGCGGATACGGTGAAAGATGCACAAATGTTGCAAGGGGATTTAATTAAACTATTGAAAGGAGGAGGATTTCATTTGCGGAAATGGGCCGCAAATCATGAATCGCTCCTAAACTCGATCCCAGCCGAGGATCGCGAGTTACAACTGCCCTTACAGTTAACGGAAGAAAATCAGATAAAGGCACTTGGCATATATTGGCATCCAGTGGGGGATTATTTTTCATTTGCAATCAATTGCGCAGAATTCAAGCCAGCTTCCACCAAAAGGAAAATTTTGTCGGAAGTGGCTAAGCTCTATGACCCACTAGGATGGATTGCGCCATGTGTAATTCTAGCGAAATTACTAATGCAAAAATTATGGATGGCTAAATATGATTGGGACGAGACGGTGGATCAAGACATTCGTGAAGAATGGAACTTGTTCCAAGAGCAGTTACCACATATACAGCACATCAAAATTCCACGATGGGTGGACATTTTAAGCACCACGACGGAGTACCAATTGATGGGCTTCTGTGATGCCTCGATCCGGGCATATGGAGCAGTGATATATATCAGGGTAATAAAAGAGGACAAAACCATCGACACGAAGCTGCTAATGTCCAGGACAAGAGTAGCACCTATTAAGCCGATGTCACTGCCGCGACTCGAATTATGTGGAGCCGTGTTATTAAGCAGACTGATGCGACAAGTGAGAGAGGACATGAAGCTGGGCAACATAGCATCACGATGTTGGACAGACTCCAAGGTGGTCCTAGCATGGATCAAGGGTTCGCCACAAAGATGGAAGACGTTCGTAGCGAACCGTGTTGTCGAGATACATGAGAATGAAGGTAACACAACATGGCACTACGTTCCTACAAAGGACAACCCAGCCGACATTGCATCCAGAGGAATAATGCCAGCAAGGATCCAGGACCTAACAACATGGTGGCAAGGACCTGGCTGGATGCGGGAAGCAGAGGAAAGTTGGCCGCAGCGACCCTTGGATAATTTTCAAACTTCCATGGAAGCTAAAGGTAAAACTCAAGCCACATTAACGATGCAGTCAGCACCACAGGAGTGGTGGTTGAACTACTCATCATATTTAAAAACAATACGGATTATGGCCTATTGTTATCTGTTCGCCTACAACGCCAGACGAACCAAGGACAAACGTACGTTGCCGCTGTCAGCTGAGGAAATTAAAGAGGCAAAGGGAAACCTCGTTAAACTAGTACAACGACAAGCCTTTGCCCAGGAATATGAGCAGCTGCAAGGCACAAAATCAGTAAAGAAACAGAGCACATTGTTTCGATTGCAACCCTTTATGGCAGAGGATGGCACGATAAGAGTCGGAGGTAGACTACAATATTCTGAACTTCCTTATGATGCAAAACATCCTCTGATCATCCCCAAGCACCACCATGTAACAAATATAATCATTGATCATTACCATAACAAAACATTACATGGTGGAGCACAGATGGTGTTAAATGCAACACGATCCCAGTATTGGATCATAAATGGTATGTCAGCTGTAAAAGAAAGAATACACAAATGCGTAAAGTGCATTAGGTATCGAGCGACAGCACCAACCCAACTGATGGGAAATCTACCAAGTGTAAGAGTTACGCAAACAAACCCATTCGAAAACGTTGGAATAGACTATGCTGGGCCAATCGACATAAAAATGTCGAAACATAAGGGCGCCAAAATATATAAAGGATATTTTTGTGTATTTATTTGCATGGCAACCAAAGCCGTTCATATCGAGGTGGCCTCAGATATGTCCACAGATGCTTTTTTGGCTGCCCTCAGACGGTTTATAGGAAGACGAGGCCTTTGCAAACACATTTATTCAGACAATGGGACAAATTTTGTGGGCGCGAATAAGCGATTAAAAGATCAAACCAACAAGGCCACAGATGAGGTCGCAAGGAATGCAGCCGAGGAATTAGCTAATGATGGCATACAGTGGCACTTCAACCCTCCAACCGCTCCTCACTTCGGAGGAATCTGGGAAGCAGGGGTAAAAAGTATTAAGCATCACTTGAAGAGAGTTGCGGAAGGAAAAATACTTACCTTTGAGGAGCTTAATACGTTGTTAATACAAATAGAGGCCGGCCTCAACTCGCGCCCATTGTGCCCTCTATCAGCAGACCCCTCTAAATTAGATGTATTAACACCAGGACATTTCTTAATCGGAAGAGATTTAAAGACAATGCCCGAATCCAATGTAGATGACCAAGTCTCCTATGTTGATCGTTGGAAATATGTCCAACAGACTATGCAACAGTTTTGGAGGCAATGGTCAAATGAATACCTCCTTCAATTGCAGAAAAGGAATAAATGGGTACTACAACAACCTAACCTACAGGTGGGACAATTAGTCGTAATTATGGACCAAAATAGGTCACCGTCGCAATGGCCTCTTGGAAGAGTGGAAAAGGTCCACCCAGGGCATGACGGACGGGTGAGGGTTGTTACGATCAAAACACAAACAACACATATTAAACGACCCATTACAAAATTATGCCCTTTGGTAGCATAACACATTCAAACATGTGTATATCCCTTTGTGTAACGTATAAGCTAAATCAATATGCAGTCTTATGTGCATGCACCCATATTATTAGGGTCCTTATTACTGAATTAAATACGAAATGAAAATCATATGAAAGTACGAGAAAAAAAAAATGAATAGATTGAAAAAAAAAAAAATAATAATAATAATAACAATAATAATAAATGAATTTGAAATATATGTATATTACCAAAGAAATTGCCTCTTATTTATTTTGATGCGACGCATCAACAGGGGGGAATATGTTACGGCGCAGCAGCGCGTAACAGGCATCTTCGACCAAAACCTAAAACACAACACAATACAATACAAAGAAGTAAACGTAAACAAACAGAAAAATCACTAATAAAATAACTTGCCATATATTAATCCTATAAAATAATACATTTCTAAAACTAAATTAAACTAATAAAACTTAAAATAAACCTACATCTAAATAAAATTTAAACTAACTACTAATTAAAAAAAAAACGAAAGTATCTGGAAATAGAAAATGGTTAAAAATTGATCAACAAATATAATAAATCTTTACCTGGAAGGCACCTGAGCTAAGTGCCTTCAACCAAAAAGAGTAGGGCTCAATATCTAAAAATAAATAAATAAATAATTAATAATGTCAAAAAAAAAATATATAAAAATATTCAAAACTAAATTCTACTTACCCAATTTTATTACATGTAGAAATGTCAATTTTCAACAGAAAGCTCAAAAGCTTAAAGCTGGGGTGAGATCAGAATAAAACAATTTGGTCTAAACTCAAAAGTTATACGACTTTAAACGTGTATAACAGCTTTCTCCCCCCCAGCTTTAAGCTTTCGATCGGATGCGTCTGATCTATAAAGTTCACAGCAGCAGCACGAACTTGGCCTTTTAAAGTTTCACATTCCGTCCAAGTAAGCAAGTTCTCATCGTAACACATTTCAATCAGACAGGCATTGGCCGTCGCAGAGTAGAGGCAGGCATTTTGACCGTCTCATTTTAATAAAATAAATTTATTTTTGCAGGAATTAGATAGGTAATTTACCGTCTAACATCAAACACTTTGGCAGGCATTAGTCGCCAAGTTAGGGCTTTAGATAACCGATTGGTTTCACCGTCGGTTCGGGGGTTAGTTTATGGTAAGAATTAATTGGTTTGGGTATTGGTAATAGGTATTAGATCTATACCAAAAATAGGGAAATAATTCATATATCCCTACGTGTTTTAAACAGGGAATTTCAAAGGTTTTACGTACTTTGAAAGTCCTTGTCGCATTTTCATAACAAAAATATAATTATACAAAAATTAAAACTAAATAGGGATTTTTGAAGGTGAGGATATACCTCAAACATCCCAAAGTAGTTTACATGTATATTGAAGGCTCCAAACACAGGTGAATGTGAAATTACCTTTGAGTGGAACCAAAAACCAGACAAAAGCTCGCAGAAGGTTCTTTTATGCATTTAAGTGGTTAATAAGACCAAAATTAATATTTTAATGATTTCACTAAGCAATAGTGGCCAAGTTTAAGCTCAAAGAGCACTTTTTGCAAGAAGCAAGTATTGTACGGCACTTATTGCGGTGATTGAACGCCAAGTGATTGTAGCGGCGTATATTTCAAGGGAAATCTTCCCAAAAGTTTAGAGTACCTCCGAGCTTTGTCTATTATAAAATCTTTGGACAAATAATAATTATTATCTAATTACAGATATCCAGGAATTATCCGGATTTGTTTTAAGATAATTTTAAATTGACCTTCAGTCAAATAAATAAAACAAATTTGCATTTACATTTTTTAAAGTATTTAGTTAAAACTAGAATTTAAATAGATTTAATTTGCTTTTATAATATTTAGAAGAAATTATATTTGAATTTTAAACCACTCCTGCGTTTTTATCAGAGACCTATCCTTTTACAGCATTTTTTAGAGATTTGAAAATAATATTTAAAAATTTTATTATTTTCGGCGTCTCGCGCCGAAACAGATAGGTTAAGTGGCAACTCTAATATAACTAAGAGCATCCCGAAGCTAAACCCTACTACCACACTAACTCTTCTTCTCTCTTTGATCCGTTAGCTGGCGGTCTGAGTGGGACGTCGCGCAACGGATACGCTGCTGCCGATGCCGCTTTAAAATGCGGTTTCTTGCCTAGTTATAGTTTCTTCGGTTTCTCGATTCTGGCCAATTCAGCAGGTCGACCACCCTCCTTCTTTCACACCCTGGACTTGGGACCAGACGACGGCGAGGTTACCAAACTAACTAAGAACACTAACGGTACTAATGATTCCCTACCAACCACTAACGCAAATAATCCATTACCTACCACTCACTCAAATTTCGCGCGAAGTCCCAATATTATTGGCGGCTGTTCCTACGCTAATATCTGCGATGCAATTCCACCTCAATCAACCCCGCCGCAACCAATGTCGTCAGATTCTTCGGTAAGATGCAAGTCGTCTTTCTTGAAACCTTTACAACCCCGGTGATAGAAAATACCATTATATCTGCTAATTCCTCAGAGAGTAGATATTTGCTTGCGAAAAAAGAGGATCTTTGATCAAGTTCGTCTTTTCCTGGCTTGCACAAGAAACCGGGTTCGACCTGCATTAATGATAACACCAGGACTAGTCTCATTAGTTCTATTCAGCAAGAGGGTCTACCTACAAAACGTAACAAAACTGTTTACAAAATTTCGTAAATGGTTACAAGCTATGGCCGTAGAGTCGCATGTCCCTTAAAATCCCAAGCGGCCCGTTTTCGCCCGTTCTAAGGCCATCTTTTATTTTTACTCGGGTACTACCATATCAAATATAATCATTAAAATATCATTCGGAAATTTTTAATTTGTGAAAACGATTGATCATCATAGAAATTAAGTCAAGAATAATTGGTAAATTGTTACATCAGCAACTGCTTCTAGTCACTTAAAGATAAAGCTACTACATTATTCTATGGCCATTGATATTCTACACTTTAAATGCCTTCAACCACATGGTTGCACACATTTAGTAGAACATAAGGAGGAACATACCTAGACTAGAGAATCACTCCCATTTGCTTGTGCTCCACATTTGTAGTGTTTGCTTAAACTTTTGCCGTCATATCGATTCCTACCCCACTAAAATAGGTCTGAGTTGAAATTGTAGCCCCGTATGGTACTGACATAATATATGCCCCGGGAAATTCATTTCCCTTGAAAACATTTCCTCTGGACATTTTTGTCGTTTGAAGCTGTTGAACAACTTTTCCTAAAGTTTTTTTTTTGGTTCGTTACATAATGTTGCCGCGTCCGACATGAATGCCAACCCGCCATTACCACCTACATACGTGTGTATACTCTAAAAGATATCTATCCTTCAGGATTCTGAAGTACACTGTCATTGTCCTTGTTAAGGGCCTCAAAACATATGGCTGGCTCTGCCACATGTTTGCATACTCAAAGGGCTTACATATAGTCAGTCTAGTGAGCGCTGGCAGTGCATGCTGCTGCCACCTTCCACCTACACATCTAATCAAAACCCGCATTGTAAGTCGCACTGGGCATTCCCTGCGGGTATGTAGATGAAACTGAAACCTTTCATGGATTTGAAAATCTCCTGTAAATTCTGTTTCCCTGATAGAATGGATTCACACTATCCAAACGGTTTGCATGTAAATAACATTTTATTTTCAATGGCTGCACTCACAGAGCACATGTACGCCTTAAGCGAGTAAATTTTTGCATGTCTTTTACACTTGCTTAGAATATGTCCTACCAGTACTATACGATTGCTTGGTCTGGATCCGACTTGGTCTGGATACTCCTACCAGTACTATACGATGTGTGCTGGGATTGGGACACCCCATAGCTTCTTAAAAAAAGATTGTTGAACAAACGTTACAAGTTTTTTGTAGATTGAAATTTCTGAGAATAATGCATAGTGTTTATACCGCAGGTGAAATCTCGTTGATTTTGTAGATGAAAAAGTAATTCCTGTCGACCAAAAAGAGTCAGCTATTTTTTATACACAGAAAATAATAATAGAAAAGTCCAGAGATTGTTAGAGACGTTGTTGTTAATGCATATTTGTCAAGGTATACTCCGATGCTGTATTATGAAAGGAGATGAGTGCAATTTGTTGATGGAGGCGTGGATTTAGATTCAAACATAGAGTGCAGAAAGATAAGAGGATTACCCCCACTTGAAATTTTGACCTGAATCGTACTGCATTGGTAAAATTTCCGGGAAACCATTTCCATGACATTTTTACCTCTTTTTTGTGGTTCCTAATTACCAAGAAAAAATCTGGCAACGAGAGTGATTGAAAATCCCGTAATAAGATTTTAGTCCTATTTACAAGGGAACACGTTATCCCCACTTCGCTACAAATAGCTGCGGTTATGCATCAGAACTCGTGCTCAGAAGAAAGAGTCAGTAAGCCCTGGGGATGATATAGCCGGCGTCGCCGAGAGCTGGACCCGCCTTAAAAGCCGCGTTCTTTTTACACCGTGATCCAGATCAGATCAGCCGAGCATAAAAGAACAGACTTGGATCATGGAAGAAATTTAGTTTTTTACAGTTGTAGTTCTGATTTTTGGTATGTTTTGTCGCATTTTATATCAGTCTCTAAAACTTATTAAAAATATTTCTGATTTAAAAAGAATTTATAAAAATGTTTAATTGACTTTCAAAATTAACAAAATCAACTTTCAATCATTTTTCTAAATAAATTTATGAAATTTAGCAGAGCTACCAACCCTTAAAATTAAAGAAAACAGAACCAAATTATAAAAGCTCTGGATTTTCCAATGAGATGTGTCTTGGATATGGTTGTTACACAAGCTATTTTTGTATCACAGATTTTGATCCAAATCTTTTTTGGATCAAGTTGTTGTTGTTGATTTGCTTGAAGTTAATCATCTGAGTGGGATCACGGTGTAAAAAGAACGCAGCTAAAAATATTGTCACTAGTTCTGCTGATTCCATCTTAGGCAGAAGTCGTAGAGATTTGAACAACTGGTTCGAATAAATGCAAGCTGGCAACTGCACGTAGGAATGCTGCGTACCGGCCAATGCAACAGTCTCAGAGAACACGAGCACGCAAAAAGAAATATAGTACCTACATGGAAATGGTACTTTAACATTGCAAAAATGCAGGACAAGGTTTTATTTGTGGGATGTGTAGGGGGGGTCAGTGTGAGCTTAAGTTTGAGTTTTCGGGATTCTAACCCCCCCCCCATTTGGCCGCCATCTTGGAAAACGTGTGCAAATGGTTTTTAAACTATATCTCCGAAACGGTACATCTTACCGAAAATTTGCACGGACTCTTTTTGTTTAGAATTAAATAATCTACAATTTATTAGTTAGAAATTTTGTGGTAAAATGAATAATTAAGAAGTTATGAGCCTTAGAACACAAAAATTAGTCACAATATTTTCTTTTAAAGGCTATAACTTTTTTTCCTTCAACTTTAACAAAAAAAATAATAACAAGTTTTTTGTAGAGGGTTTCATTAGGAATAATTTTCATTCATTACTTTTTTAATTTCATTCACTACTAAAATTGTTTCGCATTTTTTTGCGGGTTTTTATTGCTGTTATGCCATGTTTTATAAGGTACGATAGGGTTTAAAATGAAATTCTTTGAATAATAACATGCGTTACTCCAATTTTTTAAAATAATTTGTTTTAGGGCTGCACAAAAAAGTATTTCATTTATTCTAACTATCTAGCAACATACGGGCGTATTCATTTTATGACAAGCGTTTGCAAGTTGTATAACTCATTTCCCCACCACCTGCGAGGTAGAGTTTGTCGGTGCGTTTTTAAAGTGGTGTCCCCAATACGACTAATCCAGGATGCTGCTTTTCTATCTACTCTATTCTTGGTCTTTTTGAAGGGCTGTGCAGCGGTTCATGATCAATTACTGGACATTTTTTGATTTGCTGAGGAATTATAGCAGAGTACAAAGGTGTCAAGGCTGAAAGTTCAAAGAGAAAATGAAACAGTTTAAGTTGGTCAGGAAATTAAAATCAATCAAGGGAGTTTCTAGTATACATGACAGTATCGTCGCTGTTGCTGGTACTATGACAACAAACGCTGTTATCCGTACGACTATCAGAATAACTTTTATAACAAATAGAGTGTAAACTATCCTCCAAAACTTGTGTTTTGGTAGTATGCGCAACTGAATAACTATTTACACAGTTATAAATATGAAAATTTAGCTAAAATCAAACTGAAATAACAATTTTGAAATAAGACTACGATAATTTAAACTTTTATCACAAACTGAATATACGTCTATATTTTGCTAGATAGTTAACATAACTGAATAAAGCACTTTTTTGTGCAGTCCTAAAACAAATTATTTTAAAAAATTGGAGTAACCCATGCTATTATTCAAAGAATTTCATTTTAAACCATATCGTACCTTATAAAACATGGCATAACAGCAATAAAATCCCGCAAAAAAATGCGAAACAATTTTATTACATTACTCAAACATCGGCATTTCTTATAACGTATAGTCATTCATTCATTATTATTACTTGCTAGCTGTTATTGCTAATTTCTAGGAGGTAAAATTGTAATAAAATATTCAGAAAATCTGTCACTTTCATACCTTCGGGGCGCTGTAAAACCCTTCGTAGTGAATGAAATTAAAAAAGTAATGAATGAAAATTATTCCTAATGAAACCCTCTACAAAAAACTTTTTATTATTTTTTTTGTTAAAGTTGAAGGAAAAAAAGTTATAGCCTTTAAAAGAAAATATTGTGACTAATTTTTGTGTTCTAAGGCTCATAACTTCTTAATTATTCATTTTACCACAAAATTTCTAACTAATAAATTGTAGATTATTTAATTCTAAACAAAAAGAGTCCGTGCAAATTTTCGGTAAGATGTACCGTTTCGGAGATATAGTTTAAAAACCATTTGCACACGTTTTCCAAGATGGCGGCCAAATGGGGGGGGGGGGGTTAGAATCCCGAAAACTCAAACTTAAGCTCACACTGACCCCCCCTACACATCCCACAAATAAAACCTTGTCCTGCATTTTTGCAATGTTAAAGTACCATTTCCATGGACTAATATGTAGAGCTCAAAAAAAAATTTAAAAAAAAAAAAAACCGACTTCAAAACTACATATACCTATGCATGCATATGTACAAACTTAAACTAAAAAGTAAAAAATAATATTTTAATTACCTCAAAGCAAGAGCCTTAAAGGACAGTTAAAAAAATTATTGATATTTATATATGTATGTATCTATTTAATATTTTTAAAAAGTTCATTTTGGAGTCGGTGCCAGCCAAAGAACAATTACGTTTATACATACCCTGAAAGCTTGGGTGCAAAAGAAAACTTACGTTAATACATACCTTTGGCTGGCACCGACTCCAAAATGAACTTTTTAAAAATATTAAATAGATACATACATATATAAATATCAATAATTTTTTTAACTGTCCTTTAAGGCTCTTGCTTTGAGGTAATTAAAATATTATTTTTTACTTTTTATTTTAAGTTTGTACATATGCATGCATAGGTATATGTAGTTTTGAAGTCGGTTTTTTTTTTTTAAATTTTTTATTTTTTACTTTTTAGTTTAAGTTTTTTTACAAAATTGTATTCTACTCGTCATACCCTTTCATTTGATATCCATGAAGGGGGTCGGGAAACAAAATTGCAAAATTCGGCCGCCATCTTGGAACCGACCGCCATTTTTTTACAAAATTTATATGGGACCACCTCTGAGGTATAACGTACCAAACAAAAAAAGAATCATCAAAATCGATTCATAATTGGCGGAGTAATCGCGTAACATACATAGAAAAAAAAAAAAAACATACATTCGAATTGATAACCTCCTCTTTTTTGAAGTCGGTTAAAAAGAGAAAAGAGAATTCACAGCCGAAAAAAGAAAGCCTGGGGCTGTGAACTAGAACAGTATGACGCAATACCGCGTTGCACATACTGCAGGGACAAAGAACCGATTCTGATCACGATCCTAAAGGCATCTTGGAGCGATGGCAAGAGCACTTTCATGAGTAGCTAAATGGCGAGCGAACTGAGGATTCGAAGGCTTCACTAATATCTGATGATAATGCTATGCTTCCGCCGCCAAGCTTGGAAGAAGTCCGGCTCGAAAACAGCGGAGCTAGCTAAATATGGAGGACCTACTACCTATTTTTTATGTGATAGTCTAGGCATAGGTGTCACACTTTTTACTACTAGTTCGACACGTCGTATAAGCCATGGTGCAATATCCTGTTGTAAGCTTAGCTCGAAGGATAGAGAGAAAGATAGAATAAGTTGGGGGGAGTCAAGGGGGTATTGGAGAGAATCTCGATGAATCTTGCGTTTGAACTCTTAGGTGTTGGATGAGTTCGAGAATGCTGACTTTGGAAGGTTGTTCCACAGACGAGTTGTTCTTGTTATAAACGAATTTCTACATCGAAATGTGCGCAAAGATAAGGGCTGTAAACCTTGGGGGGTGAACCGAGCGGGCAAGTCTTGTGTTGCGGGGGAAATGGTGCCGTGGAGGTGTGAGGTTACTTACTTCAATAGAGCAGACATTATGATGAAAGCGATAAAATATTGCAAGGGCTGCTACAATCCTATGGTGACTTAATGAATCTATTGAAGAGCAAATGGCGCTATCACCAATAAGTTTTAGAGTGAGGTTTTGCACCTTGTCCAGCTAAGCTAAGATGGTTCTTGGGGCCCCGGCCCAGATATACGAGTTGTGTTCGAGACAGGGACGAATGTATGTAGGACTTGTAGATTATAGCCCTGGCTGATTATAGCCATGTGATGCTTGTTTAGCAATTTGGAATATGTGCTTATTCCAGCGCAGATCTTTGGCTAATGTTATGCCTAGGATGTTTTGAGACGGTTCTGCCGTTACGATCTTATTGTCCACTGAAATAGAAAGAGGGTCGATGCAAATATTATTTGAGATGAGACAGTACTTCGTTTTTAATGCATTAAATTCAACACGGTTCTTGAGCCCCCAATCAAGAATTCGTTCGAGGTTCCAGTGATTGAATTGGTCAAGAGTTGGTGATGATGTAGACAAGGTCTGGCGCGTGCTTGTGTTGCATTATCAAAACCATAGGAGTAAAGTAGAGTACCGTCGTCAGCAAAGCTGTGGAGTGAAGTGGAGGGGATTGAGATCAGGTCATTACTTATCAAACTCGGAAGAGAGCTGGTGATAGAATTTAGCCCTGGAGAACACCGGCGGAGATAGTGTTCCGATTTGACGCCATCCAATACTACCTTGATTAAACGACCAGAAAGGAAACTCTCAATCCAGTTCTTCAGAACAGAGTCAATACCAGTAGCTTGGAGTTTAGCCAACAGAGCGGAGTGCCATACTCTGTCAAAAGCCTTGGAGATATCCAGAGCAAACAAGCCAGGGGCCGGTTCGTGTATGTCGAAAACGAAAAATTTTTTTCGTCTCGGGTTCGCGTAAGTCGAAAAAATTGAAAATTTTCGCCTGAAGCCGACGAAAGGCACTCGAAAGGTCTTGGGTTATCGAGTTTTTGCATTAGGACACGAACAATTTTCTTTCGACTTACGCGAACGCTAAAATTTTCGTCGCCAAAATTTTTCGACTTCAATTTTTTTTCGTTCGACTATCGTCGTTCGGCATACACGAACCCGCCCCAGATTCACCAAACTTCGGTTGAGGTGTTCCGTTAGGCAAACAAGGAGGTCGCAGGTAGATCTTTTCGATCTAAAGCCGTATTGTTTGTAGTCAAATATTTGCTTGTATTCAAGATATAAGCTTTTCCATTTATTATTGTCTCCATAATTTTGGAGAGAATAGAAGTAATTACTATTGGGCGGTAGTTAGCAGGGTCACTAGCTTCACCTTTTTTCGGTATAGGCTGAACCCTGTTTCCAAGAGTCAGGATAAACTCCGGAGAAGTATGAAAGTGCAAAAACTTTGCGCAGAGGTTTAGCCAAAGGTGGGCCCATTTTTTAAGAACCATAGGAGGAATTTTGTCGGGGCCAGGGGTTTTGTTGGAGTCCAGCTTTTTGAGACGCTTATACACTTCATGCGTCCTGAAGAAAACAATATCCATTGAGTGAGCGGACCACCCAATGATGGGGGGTTGCATGTCGTAGGTTGGCGTTGGGTTTGCTTTCTGTTATCACCTGTTTGTTGTAAATGAATGAAGGCGTTGTATGTGAAGTGAAATTCTTCCTGATGGAGGTTACCAAGGAGCAGAAGTTTTTACTGCCAGCAGTGGAGTTTATGAGTTTACCTCTCAGTCTGTCATCGAATAGTTCTTTGACTTTTTTGATGGTCTGTTTACAAGAGTTTATCAACCTGATGTACTCGCGTCGAGATGATTCGTTCGGAGAATGCTTGTACTCTCTGTAGGCGGTCTTTGCTCTAAATTGCGTTCATACACTCTCGATTAAACCATCCATGCTGCCTACTCTTTATGGATTTGGAAGAATGAATAAACGCATTCCACTGATTTTGGTAATACAGATGGCCGCAAAATTGACATCGCGGTTCTGAAAGCACAAAAGTGTTCAAATATCGCTTAGACTTGTTGGTTATTTTTAAAAGACTAGACGGTACCCAAGCACGCAACTGTCTTTCAGCGAAAATTCGCCGCTTAGACTTTCGTCCTATCAGTATTCTTCCTTTTCTTGCTAAGGCCTTTGAGAAAGCTCTATTTATCCAAGTCCTCCGATATCTTGAATCCAATAACTTCTTTTGTAAAGTCCAATCTGGCTTCCGTAAATTCCATTGCTGGGAGACTGCTGTTTTAAAGGTGACTCCTGGTCTTCGTTCTGCGCTCGACCAGGGTGACTTTGCGATATTGGTTCTTCTTGATTTTTCTAAGGCTTACATTCAGTTCCATTTTCCAAGCTTAGTTAACTCTACCACTTTACTTCTTCTGCTACTCAGCTAATCTCTAGACTTCGATGTGTTCGCCGTAATAGCGCTATATCCTCTTTCCTACACGTGCCTTTGGGAGTGCCACAAGGCTCAATTCTTGGCCCTCTCCTTTTCTTATTCATCGCTGCTCCTTTCACCTGTAGGTAAATATTTTGGACCTGACGATTACACAAAAATATAAGAAATAAAAATGTGCGATACGTATACAATCTCCTGAACAACTCAATCTAAAATTATCATTGAATTATTTAAACCACAAGGTGTAAGATGGGCAGGACATGCACCTAGAATAGAAAATTCTATTGAAATTGAGTAAAACCCAGGGGACTAACTGGCGTGACTGTGTAGAAATCAAATTTCCACAATGAAAAATACTGAATCAATTGTTTAGAAAGGAAAGAAAACTTACATGCTTGTTTCCCGATACCCATCAATTGCGTACAACAGAATCACTTTATGTCTGCTGCTCATGGCTCCATACCCCAAAACCAATTCCGCACAAGTTAACTTTCACATTTTGTCACAAATCTATTTTGAATCACTGAACTTCTCTTTTCCTTCTTATGTCAATGCCAAAATATGTACATGTTAAAGGTGTCCTAATATTTCCTACTTTAGACGGATTCACTTATCTAGACACCAATCCGACATCATCGCCCTTATCCAAAATGTGAGTGAAGGGAACGAATTCCTTAGAATTGTCATTCTTAAAGCAAAGCTACACCATAATAGATGCATATCTGACTTAGAATCAAATTTCTTTGGGAATAGTGTTAAGTAGCATCCTTTTTACACAATTCGACTCCATGACCTGGATACACCTTCAATGGAATTGGATCAGTGATTCTTTTGGCATAAAGAGAAACTAAATTGTAGACGACAAGGAAGATAGAAGAAAAAAGATAAAAGGGGATGCAATGACCATGGTAACTGTGATAGTAAAATTGAATTCAATGAAAATCGATAAAAGGGACTTATAACCATGTCTTATCGGAAGGGATGTCATCTTAGGGCTTTCTTTACATCCCATAGTGAAAGTAGCTAGAGTCACATTCGACGTCAAACGTAAATTCTTTTCATCTCGAAATGCTTATCTGATCGACAAAGGCATCCCAATACAAAAAAGTGTATCCTCTGACTGGGCCCTATTATGGAAGGGTTGGATGGTCGGGTGAATGCCTCAAAGGTTCTACCCAATAAGCTTATACAGGTCAGTGCAAGAAAACCCGAAGAGAATGGCAAAAGCTTTTTTCCTTAAAGGTACATACATATGCAAAAATATATCTAAGGACATTTTGTCGGCATGGGAAGAGCCTAGCAATTTTTAAAGTGCTGCTAATTGAATTTAAGTGCGCTGTTTTTTTTTTGGTGAAGAAGGTTTGAAGCAAAACGTTTCCTAATGCTTGTTTCGTCATTTTAAGAACAAATAGCGAACTCTTTTCTGAGTTTGTTTTACTATATATGGAAGATCAAACAAATGGTCAGCTTATTCAACTCGACAATTCATACGGAATAGATTAGTAGTGCAAATTTGATCAATTAAAGCAAATATAATATCTCATAACAATCGAAATTAACTTACTGCCTTTCAATGAAACAACTGCCGGCTTTTCCCAACAATTGACTGCGTTATTACAATTTGAGCCTGAGCCTAATATGACGTACCGTAACGTCACCGTACGTAACCTAAAGCACGCACGAGTAAAAGTAACAGATGTCCTTTACAACGGGCGAACACCGACCGTGTTTGAAACATACTCCTCAGACAAGTGCCGGGCCGCAGAAGGTCGTTTGACAGACTTTGCGGCTCTGTGACGGCGGTGGCGGATGGCCTTACAGTTCCAATAAAGGCATTCGACGGTGGTACTGTGGCTGTTCACATGTGGTCGCAAGTTTAAAAAACGAAAAAATTCTCTTTTATTTACTATGTTGCCAAAAAGCTATAGAAATTAGAGGAAAAAGAGAAAATGTAAGAAAAATTCGATTCCGATTCATTATAAAGATCGCGGGAATTCTTGCATATAAAAAGAGAAAAAAATCTCCTATTCATCAAGAAAATTGTTTTGGGGAGAGAAAGCCGCACAAAACTCACCGCGTATTTATTGAGAAAAACATCATGGACTATGGTGGTGACATCTTCCACTTCGAAACTCAAAATTTTTATCAACGTATTGCAATTAAATCTTTAATTTTTTTTTTCGATTGTTTTTTTCTTCAACCGATTAAATAACAAGAGTTTACTATATGAATATAAATCAACACCAACAACCAAGTGGGCGGTGCCTTCACAAACCAACGACTGGCGAGCCTATATCACTTTTGCATCAATAGCCTTTAAGTATGATAATCCAAAGGCAAAATTCATAACGTAAATGATCAAGTTCAGTACTCGGCCATTTAAATATATTGGTCAAGTTTGGCCATCGTGGGCCCGTATGTATTCCCGTTAAAAATTGTTAATAACTCTACGGCTATCATATGCCCCTAAAAGGCCAAGTAGCCGTTGTTTGCCTGTTGTAAGGCCATCATATATCACTGACCTAAATTGACTCAGTCAACTTGATGAATGTTCGTTAAATTCCCGCAAGTTACTTTCGGTGCCGTGAAAAAGGCACAAGACGCTAACATCTGCAAGCGGCATCAGCCCCAAGCAATTTTTTGGTAAAATTGTTTCCTTTTGATATGCTGAACACATCTAAGCTATTTATATTTTTCTCACAATTTATATAAATCAAATTAATCGCCAAATTCTGCATTTACGCAATCCATTTTATTCTTGCCACTTTACATTTACATTTAGGCCGTTTCAAAATGATTTAAGTAAGGTCAAATTCGTCCTGTTTTCTTGCGGTACGGGACGTATGTTTCAGGCTTAGCTTACACGACGAATATAAAACTTAGTCTCCTACATCCGGCCTTCCTTTTCTTCGCTTGGCTCGACCGAAGTACTCCAGCTTAAGCTTGAACCAAATATGACGTGCCATACGTAACCGTACGTGCCCTAACGTACGAGAATGAGTGATGATATGGCACCGACCGAAATTAACTTAATGATTTTGCATACATCCGATCGTTAGGGTATGTACGGCTACGGTACGGCATACCAAATTTGGTTCAGGCTTTAGACTGTCTGTAGATCGCGAGGGTCTCATTAAATCGGTATTAGTCGGAGTCCTTTTACGCCCGTATAGATGGGGGAGCTGTCTCCCGACTTCTATGCTTCATATGGACCTAAAAAATGGGAAGAAAGTTTGTTGTCCCACTATAAAAAAGAGTAATGGCGAAAGTAAACTTCCTTGTCATGCTCCTGAGTTCACCTCAATTCTGTCAGATGACTTTCCATTACGGAGAACTCTGCATTTGGAATTGTTGGATAGAGCTTTTATCAATTGTATTATTTTGTCCGGCAGCCCAGGGAGCCGTAGAGCCCGCCATATAAAGCTCTTATTAACCGAGTCGAGCGCTTTCTCATAGTCTTCGAAAGCAAGGTAAACGGGGATCGTAATTCAATAGACTGCTCCACAATTATTCTCAAGGTGTTAATATGGTCTATGCAGGAGCGGCTCTTTCTGAATCCAGCCTGCTGTCTTCTAAGCGTTCGGTCTACTGTCTCTCTTATTATAATATGTAATCTTCTTCTTCTTTGATCCGTTAGCTGGCGGCCTGAGCGGGACATCCCCGCAACGGATACGCTGTTGTCGGTGTTGCTAGGTCTCGAACTCTATTCACGACTCCTTCCCATTCTTGCTTGGTGTCTGATAATCGTAGATTCTTTAGGTCACCCTCGATATTCTTTAGCCAGGTTTTCTTCAGTGCCGATCGCTGGATTCTCCAGTCTACGGGACGGTCTCGCCAGGGAAATTTACGTGACCAGCGGTTATCATCAATTCAGCAAACATGTCCAAACCACAGTAGTCGACGATTGTGCATTTCTTCCTCGATCAGTGTCTGCGAGGAAGACCTCAAGCTTCTTAACGTCCACTTTGAGCAGTGTCCACGTTTCAGATCCATAAAGAAGAGTAGGAAGGATCAACGTTCGGTAAAGGCGTACTTTTGTTGTAATATGTTGGACAGGATTTTACTCACAGTAGATAATAGACAGATGCCTCTCCAGTTGTCGCAAATTTTCAGGTCCCCCGTTTTTGGTATTTCGACTTGATAACTTCCGTCCAATCTTCTGGAAAGGTGCAGGTGTTCCATGCCATTTCCAGGATTGGCTTTAGTACATCTGCTATGAGGCATTAGTCGACTTTCAAAAACTCTGGTGAGATGCCATCTTTTCCAGCTGCTTTACCATTGGCGATTGCATGAATTGCGGTTACTAAATCCGTCTTGTATGGGGCCCGGGTGGTGATTCTTATTGGCTGTGCATTGTTTCTGTTTTCCTGAGGTTCCTGTGCAAGTGAACCATTCAGGGCGGCGAAGAAGTAGTCTCTTGGCCTTCACGGTGCCATAGTTCTTCATTTGAAGTCATACTATTATAGATCAATAATTCGACGAGAGACACCTGGATCGTCTCTGTACTGAAATTTTTGAAAGGGCTGAAGTTGTTGAAAGCGCCTTCTTTGTCCAATACAAGATTATACAGTGAAAATTAATACATGCAGTTCGGTGACCACCCATTATACCTTGAAATATGAAGGCTTGGAGAACGAGAGAGGGACCTTCATTATGGTCTATAGATTTGTGGAGGCAGGATTCCGCTTTTAACAGCTAGGGAAGCACACCGAAAAATATCCTGGAGCAGATGATGAGGTTGGTAGATGTGTGAAGAATGCTGGGTGTGGCGTCATAGGCCATCTACAAGAAGCTTAAGCAGTACGAAGCTTAAAGAAGGCAGCATTAGCAGGAAAGTTTTGTGAAGTTAAAGCGCAAGCAGACCTAGCGCATAAGCAAGATCGCAAAGCAAATTCTAATTGGAAACAGGCTGTCATAGCTGCAAATGGTACACTTGCACGGGGTGCAATTTCAGAAATTGAGATTTTGAGAAAAAAATTTAAAATTTTGAAGAAAAAAAAAAAACAATTTAAAAGTGTTCCCATGCCTTCATTTTCAATTATTAAAAGAACTTCACAGAGTGTTTGTGTCTTTTTTCATCGGTCCTCACTACTATAAAAAATGAACAGCTGATGGGGGTGCAATATGGCATATTGCACCGGGCGCAAAAAAAACCCAAGCGCCGGCACTGCCTGCACTCTCTCTTTGAAAACTACAATAACCTACCTATATGATATTTCACAATTTCAATTTCTTTTTACCACGATTTTGTCTCTAACACAAACTACACTATTTTGCACACTTAATTCTTCAATATCGCTTTATTAAGCCATAATGCGGGTATAATACGAGTCAACCCTGTTGGATCCTGAGAAAATGCAGAATTGCCTCAAAGGTATGTCGACGGAATGAGGCTTTAAGTTTAAAGTCTTCGTGGACTTGCAATTTGATGACATTTCTGTTCAACAACGCCGACAATTGTAGAGTGCCCCCACTGAAGAGCATCGCCCAAGTGGCCATTCGGTTTCAGCCTCAATTATAGTGTATTTCTCTTGTTCAAGATATATCATACCAGCTTGTACTTTCCAAATCTACCACTGCAAATTTTTAATTAATTCATTAACTTTGGAAGTTTATTTGATTATATTGAAAAAAAAAAAAAAACTTCTTAAACTTCTTGACAACTTCTTCATTTCGGCCTGATCGAAAAACGATCATAGTCAAACAAGAAAAATTCCCCCAACAAACTACATCATCCCCAATTTTATTCCAATTTCACAATCAACTTTAAGCCGAGAATCCATAAAAATAATTTTAACAATTGAAGCCCTTAAAATTCATAATTTCCGCTAAAAATCAAAATTTATATCTTCATCAATTCGAAAATAATTAAAGAAATCATACTTTTACGGCATCATTTAATAAAATTTTATGCTCCTTGTGCTTTACGATGTAATCAGTTCCGTTCTCGTTAATTTGCATTCGTTCCACCCCGACCGGGGCCGGGCCTGGGTCGGGCGCACTCCACCCCCGCGCCATCAATCGATGCCACTACATTCATTATCCTATCCACAATAAATTTTGCATTAAAATCTTATTCATTGGCAATTTAATTCTATAATTTTATCTACGCGGGAGTCGTGAATCCCCTGCACCCGCACCTCCGGGCAGGGGCCCGTAAGGCCCCGGATCAGGATTGTAGAAAATCGATTTCAACTTATCTAGTCTTTCGGTCATTTCATTTAGGATTCATCATTTCCGATGCGATATTTACAATTGATGATATCGTTAAGCTACATAAGGCCAAGTCATAAATATTAACCAACCGGCAGAAATATAATCCTCAGCCAAATCCAGCCTTTCAATCTTTTACCCGGGAATAGGATGTACTCTGCAGGATAAGGCACTTATGTGAACTGTTTATTGGTGGGATTGCTCGTGTTCAGGATTTGGATATATTGTGATGTGTGAGTCAATAGCAGCAGAAATGGGCGAGGAAATAGTGATACAAGTGGATAAGAATTGGCTGCGGTGAGGAGCCTTCCCCATTTCGGTGCAGACTTGTGTCTTGAATTGGTTAATCTTTGTTTATCTGAAACGGATATTGGGATGAGTGATGACATTAAGACGAGATTAATATCGAAGCATGGATTAGCATGTTGCGGATGGATGAATTGGGTGGTAATTAATGTTATCCATTCTTTAGGAATCTGAGCACTCCATTATCATAAGGAGTATATTTTTTTTAGAAAAACCAATGTTTACTTTACTTACTAAGAACGGATGGCTGGGAGAGGGGGTTGGGTACTGAACCCCCAAAATGCTTTCTGTATGAAGAAAATTCAACTTGAACATTTATAATATCATTTTGTAATTTTGATTAATAAACAGTTTTCAAAGAAATACTTTATAGTCTGTCTGAGTGTGAAGCTGAGTAGTGGGTTAGAGGGGATTGAAAGGCGGTCATTTATAAACATAAGAAATAGAGCAGGTTAAAAAATTGACCTCTGGAGAGCCCCCGCAGAGATGGGGTGAGGTTCCGATTTGATGACATCCAATACTACCTTGATTAAAAGGTAGGACAGGAAACTCTCAATCCACTTCAGTATAAGTGGGTCGACTCAAATAGCCTTGAGGAAATATTTAAAGCAACCAGACAAGACTTACCAGATCCAAGCAGACTTCGGTTGAGGTGCTCTGTAAGGCAAACTCGGACAGTGGACTTTTGTCGGAAGCTTTACTGTCTGTCGTTTATAAGTCGGTTGGATTCCAGATATCCCATAAGCTGTTTGGAGGCTGGAGTCACGTTTTTCGGTTCGGTTCCTCACAGACGTACCTTTCAAGGGAGAACTGGGAATGATGAGGGGTATGCGTATGACCCCACTTCTCCCTTTATCCATAAAGTTCGTGAGCACATACCCTGGAGCGCACCGTCTTAACCGGCTCCTTAGCTCACCTCAAAGCAATCGGGTAATTTTCCGTTATGGAGAACTCTGCATTCAGCGTTGCCATCTTAGTGGTTTTAGCACTAGAACTAGTGGTTTAGATTTGCCTTTAGTGGGAAAAAATCGTATCTAGTGGCTAGGAGATTTTTTTAATGGTAAGCCCGAGTAAAAATAAAAAATGGGCTTATGACGGGCGAATCGCGGCCGCTTGGTTTTTTCAGGGGGATATGACGATCGTAGAATTTTTACCCGTTTTTAATGGGGGCACATTCGGCCTTTCGACGTCCAAACTTGACCAAACGATTTAAATGGCCAAGAACCAAGCTGTACACGCGGGCATTCTACGGGCAAATTTGAGCAAAAAAGAATATGCCCCAAATACATTGTTGAATTTGTTTTATGGGAACTTGAACTTTGTCGTTATGTACAATGAATGGCCCTTCGACTTATCCTACAAGATTATCGATAAGAGCTCGCCAGTGGCCCCAGTCGGTTTGTTGTAAGGGATGTGTGTAGTGCGTGTTGATTTATATTTTAGTGGAAAACTTTGTTATTAAATCGCTAGAAAAAAAACAGTGTACTGATGATGTTTTTCTTAATAAATACGCGGTGAGTTTTGCATCTTTACATAGATGAATATTATAAAGAATTTTTTTTAATCGCATTACAGTGGACCCCCGGTAATCCGACAAAGGTTTTGCAGGGCGGTGTCGGAATATCGAGTTTGTCGGATTATAGAGTATTGCCATAGACCCTCTATAGTTCGGAATTTTTTGAAAAAAGTACCTTATAATCCGACTAATTACAAATCAATGTGGAATTTAGTAAATTAAACAGCACAATTGTTAGCTTATGTTTTATTATAAAATAGTGGCGACGAGTACAAGTTACAACCGTGTAGTTCAATCGATCAGATTTGCAAATATGTATATATAAATTTTCTGTATGCACTGGTACAGTGATAGGCATGTCGGATTACAGAGGGCGCCGGATTAGACAGGGGCCGGATTACCGAGGGTCCACTGTATATACAAACGTATACCCGTCGGTATGTGTGTGCGTGCGTAGTGTACGGCAGTACTGTCCTGCAACGAGTCTTCTAATGCCCTTCATATGGCCGAGGACTATGTTTAAGCACTTTTGGTGTTCCCCGTGGAAAGGCCTTATTTTATTTTTACTCGGGCTAGGATATTTTCTTATAGTAGAGCGAATATCCACATCGCTGGCACTGTACCACCGTCGTATGCCCTTAATAGCAACTATACGGCCGCTATACCACCATCGTATGGCTGTTATTGGTACTGCAAGGCCGTCCTGTCGCACTGTCCTGCAACGGGCCTTCTGATGCCCTCCATATGACCGAGGGCTATAACAATCACGCCCGTTGTAAGGCCATAATTTATTTTTACTCGGGAGAGGAAAGTTTACAAGTATAAAAAATTAGTGTTGGCCATCCACTAAAACCATAATAAGACATCAATTACTACTGACCTAATGATTAAATAAAAACCCAGAGTTTATTACCAAAGTTGCTGCACAGTAACGTCAATTGCATCTTCTGAAGTGGAATGAAACCAAAATATTGCAACAATTTTTCGTATGAAGTTCTGCAGTTTAAAGACCCAGCAGAAGTGACTCGATTTGAATAATTGTCCGGCCACTTTTGCGATTATTTTACCACAATCGAACTCCGATGTTGAAAGACTTATTCATGCTGCTAAAGAACATTGTCAAGAATAAGTGAAAGTCTTAACCTCAGCTGTCACCCTTTATATTAACGTCGTTCATGTCAATGCCTAGTAGAAAGCTTAATTCGAAGGAGATGATAACAAGGATTGGATAGATTAAAGGAAGTCTAGGGATGCATGAGGACGTGGCGCTCAATCTCGAGGTTGAATTTTTGATGTTGTATGACTACCAGGCGGATTCTCTGCTAGTTAAACATCCAACCATGGTGGAACTTTGTTACCGTGATTAACTAATTAAGCCGACAAGATGCGTTATTAGAACCATATACAGCCTTAGAGTGTCGGCTAAAGCTTCATTTACCTCAGCTCAATAATGCTCAGTTCAATCCACATAACTTCACCGGCTAAACTCCAGTTCAAGTTCAGTTGTAGCTTCAAATGGTTGTTGCTTTTTCGCTAGAAGTTAAAAACGCAAAAGCTCACTTATTTCCGTTGATTGCTCTCTTTTGAGCGAGCTTTTCATTAAGTTGGAGGAACTTTAGATTTAGTGAGATATCTAGTTACTTTTAGCGAAGATGAAAATATTTGAGTGGTTTTCTGGTGGCTTCAAAAGTCGATCTAGTGTTCATGGAAAAAGTTGGCAACCCTGTTTGCATTTGGAATTGTTATAAGGAGCTTTTATCAATTCTATTATTTTGTCAGGCAATTCTCGTTACCGTAGTGCCTGCCTGCTATCTGTTGAGGCGGGCGGTCTGGTACTATAACAATATAAGGTAGTGGGATTGCTTATAGCACGATAGGTACAGGTCACGGTACTACCACTGATATATATATATATATATATATATATATATATATATATATATATATATATATATATATATACAATCTATATGTCAGTGGGTACTACTTGGACCCCCCATACATCACCGAAAGAAAGAAATAAGAAACAGAGATACCAGCTCTCGAAAAACACCTGCTATTTTCAATTGTATACTTCATTCTTAACCTTTTTCCGTGGATTTAAGATTAATCTTACGACATTTTAATCCTTCGCTAAAACATCAGAATCTAAAAATAAAACTTCTCAAACC
Organism: Thereva unica; assembly: GCA_949987705.1. Lineage (NCBI taxonomy): Eukaryota > Metazoa > Arthropoda > Insecta > Diptera > Therevidae > Thereva > Thereva unica. The sequence continues at coordinate 51,899,680 of OX465283.1, forward strand.
TTTTTAATATTACAAATGGTCATTGCTTATGCATATGTTTTTTTCCACGGCTCTGTTCACTTCATTTATAATTCAAAGAATTTCAAAAATAGACGATTTTGAGAACGATTTTTAACAATTCCTGATTGGATTGAAAAGTTTCCATTTACTGAATCAAAAGGACATGTTTACCTTCCTTTTTTAGGGAAATTATTCATAACTGATTTTTTTTCACAGGAAGATTATCTTTTAACAGAAATTGTTATTGATTGTGAATGGTTGCATGCTGACAACAACTAGTGATATCTAACTTTAGCTCGGTTGCCAATTCTAATCAGCACAGGACAATGTCAGGTCATGAATGTGGCGGCAGCCATGAACCTTGATTCACAAAACGCGGTTAATATTGCATTGTATATTTTCATACCGGACAAGGTACCGAACGGGACTGATTCCATAGAAAATTGTTTAGAAAAATAATTAGAGTCTCTTGTTTATCGTTTAGCACATGCACCCTTGTTTAACTAGTGGACATTTAAGAATATTATTCAAGGTGAAATGAAGGTCAAAACTTAATAGTGATTGAAGTGTTTTTTTTTTATAAATATTTTAGTATGATTTGCGAGGTAGAGCTAGAATTGTTGATGAATAATCATGTTAATGGTATGGGAGCAAGCGTAGAAAAAGTTTTTTCATATAATTTAAATGGCGCTCCGAACGAGATCTTGAAAAATGTACAGCATACAATATACATATAGTATACAGTTTTAACATTTAAACAGTCACGAGATCTTCAAAATTTTTATCAAACCGACTTTTGTGATTTTGTGTTTAAGCTCGTCAAAAGGAGCTTGTTAAGTTTTGCCATGTAGATTTATGATATGATATCGCTGAAATCGGTTTAGTTTTTTCTGATTACAACAAACCCAATGATTGGAGCCTTTTCTTGGGCAATAGTTACTGAAACTTTCTCTTACTATGAACTAAATTCGTGTACTCCGCTGTGTACTCAATGTGTTTCCAGCAGTTTTTGACGTGACAACGTCTATTAAAACGATGAACGCCGGCTGCATGCACGAAAAATGATGACTCATTGTCCCGTTATGTCCCGTTATGTCCCGTTATCCCGTAATAATTTAAAAAATTTGATCGTAGTAATCTTAAAAATTTGATTAAAATTGTCAATATTTAATTAAATTAAATTTGTCAAATTGTCAACAATAAGCAAAGCAAGCCAAACACTCTGTCTCCTAACTGGGTGCCGGTGTATAAGAAAATAGTGAACATTACACTGACGAAAACTGTGAAATGCAAACGAAAACAGTTTCCTTGCGTTCCTGCTTGTGCTATTACCATTCACAAGTCGCAAGGTGGGACGTTTACTGTTATTGTTTATAAATACTCCTCGGAGCAACCACAACAGTTGGTGTATGTGGCGCAGAGTCGGGTAACGAATATAGACGGCTTGCACATCATCACGGAAAAAGATGCGCTTCAAACAAGGACGGGATGGGAACGACTCACAGACTACGCGAGATGTCCGTAACGAACACATTCGACTCCGTGGACACTTCGAAAGCAGTGAAATTTTGTGATGACGGTAACAACGCTGGGCAAACTGTAGTGACAAACCTTAATGTTCAGAGTTTGTCTGCGCACTTCGCCGATATTAAAACGGATTCCGTGATACCAAGATCGGATTATTTGGTATTGACTGAAACGTGGATGCGTGACAATTTTGATCCAGTTCCAATCAATAATTATGAATGTATAACCAGGCAGAATAATCGATCGGATTCTGATACAAACGCAGCTGGTGGAGTAGCAATCTATCGAAAATTAACATCAACATCCACGGCCAAAGTTCTCCACGTTGAATTGTCGGACACAACTCTTCTCATCAGAAACACAGGCGAGGTCTGCTTGGCTGAAATTACATGCTTCACTGCTGATACAACGTTTAAAATTGTACTTGGCGCAGTGTATATTCATCCTGGAGCAAGTGTCTCAAACATTAGTGTATTGATGCACCAAGCACTCTTTCCGTATGTGCATAACAGGCAGTATGTGCATCCGATCATGCAAGTTGATACCAATGTACCAATTCTTCTTTGTGGCGACTTCAACACAAACGTGAAAAATGATGATACATTCCTCAAATTCATGAAGGGTATGTACAATCTCGAATCCACATCAGATGTTACTAAGTCAACAACGCTCCACCAAAGCGCATGTCATCGGTTGGTTGATGAGATTCTACTCGTTTCAGGAGGCATAACACTCCAGCGAATTATTCTCGATGCCCCGATGTCAAAGTCGCAGTAGTAATGGTTGAAGTAGGTGGACTAAAAATATCGCGGGTAGGTTGTGGCAGTTCCTTCCCCGACTAGAGCTGCTGTTCGACATTGCACTCTATACGAAGAAAATAGATTGTCGACAGTATAAAGGGCCTTTCCTGAGACTCTAGTCTTTCACATAAAAAAAAAAAAAAAACAAAAAAAACGCTGAGAGGAACAACCCTCGATTTGACTTTTTCAAGGCACATTACACTTGAAACACTCCCATTCATTTCATACTTTTCCTATCATCGACCTATCCTTAACAGAATAACACAGATTGCAAGAAGTTAAATAAAGCTGTAAATGAATTTGTTACTACACATTGTTACTTGTAAATAATCTGTTCATTAAAGTAATAAACATATTTGAATTCATTAGTGCAAATAAAAGCTAATTTATCAATCAAAATGAATATTTCATTTCACTCCTTTTTGTATCCATACAAAATAATGATAATTTAATATAAATGATTCAATTTTATTCATAAAAGTATGCAATCATTTCATCAATGTTTTCTCATGACGTCACGTTAAACTATCGTCCGTAAACCCTCTTTACAGACAACAAATTTTTTACATAGGGCTAATATTGCACGAGTTGTAGTGCGTTAAGTGTGTAAAAACGTAAGTTTTGCAATAAAAAGTGCAATTAAAAATATATTGGCAAAAAACTACTTGCAACTTAGGAGTTGACACAAGTCAATCATAGATAATGTCATAGAGTTCAAGCTAATCAGTGAACGACTATGTTCCATACGACTCCGAACGAAATTCTTCACCCTCTGACTTATAAATGTACATGCGGAGACGGATGAGAAAGCAAACACGAAAAAGGACACTTTCTACTACAAGCCTGAACACGCATATGACACGGCCCCTTCCAAAGACACGAAGATGGTCATAGGATATCTCAACGCCAAAATTTGAAGAGTGAACTGGCACAGACCAACCATTGGAAAAAAAGTCCCCACGAAATATCAAACGATAACGGACAACGGGTTGATTTTGCAATGAGCAAAAATATGATCGTCAGCTCAACATATTTCCCAAGGAAGGACATTTACAAATACACTGGCAATCTCCCTGCGAAATATACTGCAATCAAATAGACCATATTCTCATAAACAGAAGCGCAGCTTCCAGTATCCTCCAAGTAGGATCCTGCAGAGGTGCCAATTGTGAATCAGACCACTTCCTAGTTAAAGCTAGATTCAGGGGTCGGCTGTCCACTCAAGAAAAAAGAAACAACAAACTAAAGAAATTCGACGTTGATCGTCTCCAAGAACAGACCGTAGATATCAGGCAACTGTAGCAGAAAGGATAGCTCCAAGTCTAAACATAAATAATGCAGATACAGTTGAATGGACAATACTGAAGACGATTCTGACAGATGTCACGAAGGAAACTGTAAGATACAAACCCACAGCCAGAGCCAATGATTAGTACGGCGAGGAATGTAAAAAAGCTATAAAAGCCAGAAATAGAAATACGAAAACATACATAGAGAGACCGACGCGACGAGGAGCAGGAAATTGAAATACGGGGAAACAAGAACAGCAGAAAACATTTGCAGGAAGAAGAAAAGACAATTCCTCAACAATTACATGAGGCCAGAGATAAACTTTGCAAAACACAAAACACGGGAAGCATGCAAGGAAGTAAACTTCTTAAAAATAGGCTTCAAACCCTCCTCCGCTATATATAGAACAAAGGAAGGCATTATAGAAAAAATGCCTGAAGATTGGTAGCAAAGCATTATCTGCCCAATACACAAGAAAAGAAATAAATTTTACTTTGGAAACTTAAGAGGCACGTCTCTATTAAGCACAGTATATAAAATAACGGCAAACATAATTAAAGCCAGATTGGAACCTTATGCAGAAACCTCAATAAGTGAATACCAAGCTTGATACAGAAGAAATCACTAAGGAAAATCCTTCGAAAATGCTGGGAATACAACATCGACGTGTATCAAATTTCATCGACTTTAAATAAGCATACGACAGCATTGACAGGGAACAAATGTATGCAACAATGCTGGAGCTAAACATCCCCCTAAAGATAGTAAAGTTAATTAAAATGACAATGAAAAATACAAGGTGTGCTGTCAGAATACAAGAAGAATTGGCAGAGTCCTACCCAGTCAAGCAGGGGTTAAAGCAGGGCGATGGGTTGGCACCCTTGCTATTTAATATCTGCCTAAAAGTAGTAATTCGGGAACGCAACCCTGCTTAACAAACAAGGATGTGCCGACGATATAAACTGCCTTGCTAGATCACTGTCATACCTTAGAGAAATTTTTACGGAATGGCAAGACAGAGCCAATCATATAGGGTTGCAAATAAATTCAAAGAAAAGTAAGATTCTAATTAAGTCAAGGGTGGAAAGAAGAAGAAGAAACCACAACATCACCTGTAATAATATAACTTCGAACGGGTAAACCAATTTAACTACCTATCGTCCCCAGTCAGCGAAGGCAACGATGAAACGATAGACGTAAAAACGAGTAAACACTGCAAACTGAACATACTTCTCCCTACTGCCAGTAATGAAATCCAGAGACATCCACAGAAAAACAAAAATGAGAATCTAAAAAACCATTATATGTACAGTAGCTACCTATGGGTGTCAAGCATGGAGTATTTCTCAGAAATCCGCGGACAAGATGGATATATTTGAGATAGAGGTTCTTCGAAGGATATACGGCCCAATCAATGAAGACAATGCATGGGGAATACGCTACAATCACGAATTGTATGATTTAGGCTGGTCGTCTACTGGAAGCGTATTCGAGCGGCTACGCGCTTCGGCTACATGAGCGGCTACACGGAACTATGCGCGACAGATCAAACATAAAGAATTTCATACAAACATCGTCCACTGCAAGTGACTTCGAGCGGGCGGCTATAGGCGTATTCGAGCGAGCGGCTCGTGCGTGCGTCGAATCCAAAATAATTTGGATCGGTCGCGCGTAGCCGCTCGAATCAGGAAATAATTTTCTCCAAAGCCTTTTATATTTACAAATAATGCATTATGTGTGCGTGTGTGGTTGTATGAAGTCCCAACGAATTTAAGTAAAATATCAAAATCCCATTAAAAATGAGGGGAGCAAGTTTTTCGTGCCCCAGAAAGTGCAAGAATTATTATATTTGTAGTTCATAGCTCCTAGATATCCTAGTTCATACATTCATATATTCCAAAATATCTATTTATTTTTGTTGTTGAAATTTACATAAAGTCTATCTGAAATTTATTTTTAGTCTGTACTGTTGTTACGTTTCGACTTCTCACAAGAAAATGCTTGTTTTAAAAAAAAATATCCTTACCGTAGAGTCACACTGAGACGTTCCGCAGGAGGAATAGTCTGTCTGAAGTTAGGATCCTTGCTGATAATTGGCGCTATGGCATCCAAAATATATTGGAATGTGTTGAGGCTCATACGATAATAATTGAAGAATTTAAGGGGATTTTCGCCTAAATCATCGTGTAGATGATGGAACTCCCCCAGCCACATCCTTTTTTCTAAAATAGGGCTAACCTAATATGTTCGTCTTTTTTTATTAATTCTACGCCTCATCCACGTAGAATTTTCCAAAAAATATTTATCCTCTTCTTCCATCACAATATTATTACGTCAAAGTTCACTTCAAACTGAGCAGTATGAAAAGCTTGCAGTGTACGACCCCTGCAGCGCGTAGCCGCGTATCTCAGAGCCGGTTGTAGCCGCTCAAGTCGCCAAGCGCGAAGTCGCTCGAATACGCTTCCAGTGGACGACCAGCCGTATACAAAAAGGGTAAACTATCGGCACATGCCAAGCTACTGCGTTTACGTTGGGCCGGTCATGTCCAAAGAATGGATGACTCAAAGATGCGAAAGAAAGCCCTGTACCTACTACCAGATGGCAGAAGACCAGTTGACAACCCACGGTCAAGGTGGGAAGACAATGTTAAGGCCGAGCCAGCAAAACTGCTCAATATAAGAAACTGGAAACAAGCTGCGTAGCAGAGAGACGTTTGAAGGAAAAAACTGATGGCCAAGGCACTAATTGGGCTGTAGAGAAATCAAAGAAGAAGAAGATATCACCCCGCCCCGCGGGAACATAATGCATTTTCAAAGTGGTCTGGGATAATATCTGGGTTGGCCATCCATGCTCTTGTAAGGGAGATAGTAGACAAAAGAATGAAAGAGAACTACCAACGCAAACACCCGGTTTTATTTCACTGGCTCCCATTCAATACTATTGTGCCAGAATGCTGATTTACCGATTGAACAGGAGGTCCCTTTTTGGCGGCGAAGGCAGGAGTCAAGATAAAGGATTTCTGCCAATTAGGAAGACAAAAGGGAAGGTGGTACGGTAGAAAGTCAAAGCACTATTCCTTGCGTGGAATTAAACTACGGATCTCTGAAATGTTAGTCTTAGTATAGTGTTATTATAAATACCTATACGAAAACAGTGCAAATTTTAGAAGAATGAGAAACACTCTTTCAGATTTCTTAAACTAAAAAAACCTATTGCAATGTCAATTGACTAAATACGATTTTAGATCTTATTTACTGATGAAAATTTTGTTGCACCATTAATATCCTCGCATATACATATGTACATAAACCCAAACAGCCGACAGCTTTATCAAGAATTTTGTTAGTAAATTATGGCCGTCAAAGTATTCAGTTGCATATCTAAAAACTTGTGTCCTTACTGAAAATCCATACCGTGCAAGATACCACCGGCAAACAATGTTTCCTTATAAGAACTGCGGACTTTAACGCTCGTTTACCGTCTTATTAATATCCATCTTCTCAAATGAAACTTGCCGAATATATCTTTTACCCAAAAAGAGCCCTACAAACCTTTTCATCGTTAAAAAGCTTATATCGAAAATTTCTCTTTGAATCAACCCCCAAATGTAATTGCAATCCCTTAAAGTTATACACATGAAGAGAGCATAAAAGCTTCTGGTCTCTTGTTTCTCCTATAAAAACTTCCCCTTATGAAATATTCATTTAACTACCAAAAGGTTTGTCATGCTCACAAAATTTCGTTAAGTTTCGGGTCGCACCCTTAAAATGTGTATAATTTTCCCCAAAAATCCTTTAAAGGCTCAGATTACTTCAAAGTTAAAGGTACTGGTGTTTTGATTTAATTGAGGATACCCTATATACAAGAATGCACGAAAAAAAGATTCCAAGGTTTTTGATTCCTCTTTTTTTTCTTTTGTACTAAATATAAATTTAATATTTTTTTTAGAAGTGATTTAGACCAAATTTTTGTAGCCATTACATCATATTAGGGTTTCACACATCGTCCGGCAATCGGCTGGAAATTGGGATTGTTTATTTTTAGATTTCAGGTCAAAGATAGTCTAGTGCTAGTCTATCTCCTTAGCAAATTTCGATTTATTATTTTATCAAGAAAGGGCCGTTCTAAGGTTTAAACTCTGATCCTTTATCTATATTATTTATAGGCAATACTCAAAAGTAGAATTTATTTGAAATCCAATTCAACATAGCTGTCATCCTTTTTTCTAACTAAAATTAATTCGAGATGTACGATTGCAGTTATAAACTAGAAGCACCATATGAATGTCGGTTGGCGATGTAAGTACATCCTTTAACATCCATCGTCAGGCTTCGTATCCATACATATATTTTAGGAGGCATTACTATGCATCCTTGCTATCGTATAAATCTTGATATGAAGATTTCAAACTTTATGTCAGGAAGCCTCATAATAATGCAAAATGTCTCTGTGTGATGATGGTTGTATGTTGTATATTGAAATAAGTTCAAGTGTGTAAGGTTCAGCTTGAAATGGAATGAATTTGGAAAATCAGGGATGATTAGGAGTTTAATATTTGAAATTTAAAAAGCCCTAAAATCACAGTCCTTAATGTTCGAAAGAATATATTACAAAAAAAAACATTAAAAATGTGAATTAGAAGTTCGTGGGCGCGAAATTATTCATTGGGACAGTTTAAAACACACTTATAACAAAAAAAAGAGATATGGATTAGTCAAGATGAATCGTTAATAGCATTAAATAATTAAACACGTGCATTTACGAACGAATTCAGTGTGGCTCAGTCTATAGTGTTTCTAATAAAATTTGTTACATTTCGAAGGACAGCTAAGATTCAAGCTATACAACGAACTCGCCAGCCAACTTTTTCGCGGTTAATAATACTTGATTAAGTTTAAAAAAATCCTTTGAATTCGTTCGTAAATGCACGTGTTTAATTATTTCATGCTATTAACGATTCATCTTGACTAATCCATATCACGTTTTTTTGTTATAAGTGTGTTTTAAACTGTCCCAATAAATAATTTCGCGCCCACGAACTTCTAATTCACATTTTTAATGTTTTTTTTTTGGTGGGATATCACTCTTTTTTGTTTTAATACATTCTAAAATAAAAAATAAATAATCTTTTGTATAAAGAAATATTATGTATTTAATTGTTGATTATATTTTTTTACTTAATTTTATAAGTAGGTACATAATAACAAAATGCAGGAATTCAAATTAATATTATTGCCTTTATAAAAAATAAACATAAGATCCTTTCGCGTTTCTCGGCCAAGATTTTTCCTGCACTAGGGAATCATTGATCCATAACCAGCTCGATTTTTGTCTCAACATGCTGATGTAATGACTTTGTTTCTGTATGGAATATAACACTAATCACTTCATAATTTGAACCTCCTATATGCAATTTTGCAGAAGTGACAGCTTTGATATCGCATTGCTCAATTTTAATAAACTTTTTATTATTCAGTTCGAATAATTTTAGTTGTATGATGAGAACAGGTGCTACCAAAATTATTTCCGATTTACGAATTTTTTGAGTGTACGAACGACTAACCATTTTTATATGAACACTTTTTGCTAATCATCGAATGCCCTCTGGCATCAACAGTGCGAGTAAAAATTTATCGAATAACTAGTAACGATATATTGAGGATATACTATATTGTTTATTGTCTTTTACTTATGATAAACATTCATTTGATACCCATGTCGAAAGGGTTGTGTAGAAAATGGTAATCCGCCCTCTTGAGATGATCGCCGTGGATCTAACGAGATATTGAGTATACTATATCGCTTATGGTATTCTACTTATGATACCCTTTCAATTGATACCTATGTCGAGGGGTGGTGAAGAAATGGTAATCCGCCCTCTTGAGACCGCCGATATGGATTTTACAACATAGCTTATTGTATTCTACTTATCATACCCTTTCATTTGATACCCATGTCGAAGGGGTGGTGAAGAAAATGGTAATGCGTCCTCTTGAGATGGCCGCGGTGGATCTAACTATTTATTGAGTATACTATATTGCTTATTGTATTCTACTTATCATTCCATTTCATTTGATACCCATGTCTAAGGGGCTGTGAAGAAAATGGTAATCCGCTCTCTTGAGATGACCGCCATGGATCTAACCATATATTGAGTAAACTATATCGCTTATGGTATTCTACTTATGATACCCTTTCAATTGATACCTATGTCGAGGGGTGGTGAAGAAATGGTAATCCGCCCTCTTGAGACCGCCGATATGGATTTTACAACATAGCTTATTGTATTCTACTTATCATACCCTTTCATTTGATACCCATGTCGAAGGGGTGGTGAAGAAAATGGTAATGCGTCCTCTTGAGATGGCCGCGGTGGATCTAACTATTTATTGAGTATACTATATTGCTTATTGTATTCTACTTATCATTCCATTTCATTTGATACCCATGTCTAAGGGGCTGTGAAGAAAATGGTAATCCGCCCTCTTGAGATGACCGCCATGGATCTAACCATATATTGAGTAAGCTATATCGCTTATGGTATTCTACTTATGATACCCTTTCAATTGATACCCATGTTGAGGGGGTGGTAAAGAAGTGATAATCCGCCCTCTTGATACCGCCGATATGGATTTTACGACATAGCTTATTGTATTCTATTTATCATACCTTTTCATTTGATACCCATGTCGAGGGGGTGGTGAAGAAAATGGTAATGCGTCCTTTTGAGATGGCCGCGGTTTATCTAACTATTTATTGAGTATACTATAATGCTTATTGTATTCTACTTATCATTCCATTTCATTTGATACCCATGTCGAGGGGGTTGCGAAGAAAATGGTAATCCGTCCTCTTGAGATGACCGCCTTGGATCCTAACCATATATTGAGTATACTATATCGCTTATGGTATTCCACTTATAATACCCTTTCAATTGATACCCATGTCGATAGAGTGGTGAAGAAATGGTAATCCGCCCTCTTGAGACTCCTACCAGTTTAATATGAACGCCTTTTGTCAATCATTGAAATTATAGGGAATGCTATCTGACATCAAAAGTGCTGGATTTGACTAACTTGTAACGAATATGTATGTATGTCATCTTTTTAGAAATAAATTACAATTAAAGCAAAAGTAGTAATCGGTACCTCAAAATTTTACTGTACATCTGTACTATGAACAACATATTTTTTTATAGTACCTAACGCAATCTGACACCATAGTTGTGACTAACCACTTTTATATGAACACATTTTGTTAATCATCTAATGCCATTTGGCATCAATAGTGCGAGTAAACACTTTTCGACTAACTAGTAGCACCATCTCATTTATTGAGCAATTGAAATAGCTTATAGCGCCATCTGATAGAATAATTTTGAGTACCCACTTTTTTAGACTGAAGGAGAAAAAAAAGTTCGTTTCGAAATGTAAAAAATGTAAAAATAAAGAAAACGAAGATTGATAGGAAAAAAAACTAATGGAATAATAAATTATTTATATTGTGGTTATCGGTTACAAATGAAAAATTACTTATATTGCTTATGAAAAGGTGATAAATCGCATAATTTTATAAAAAAAAACACCTTGTTTTCCATGTTTAGGCGTAAATAAGGCTTTAGATTTTTGCCCTTACGAACTCGGCAAACTACCGCTTGCCTTGATGTTTGTAAATATAGTTCTCTAAAAGCTGTATGATCTTGTGTACCTTTCCCATAAATTATTATTATTATTAATATCAAACTAGTTGGAATGTGTGTTTGACCCCGTCGGTCCTCCCCAGATTTTTCTAAAGAATTTGTTTTGCTGAATGTTAGCAAACAAACTTTTCCTTCGTACTTAATTCGCCACACTAGAGCGAGCTCAATTGAGTACGTTGAAGCGCCGAAGGTAAACTGGGAAACAAAAGACATCATTTGGAAATTCGAACGATTTCAAGACATACATATAAGCAAAAATAATCAATATAAAAGATTTGGAAGACTTGACCGAAATGGCCAAATGTTTCGTAGCTACTGGAAATTTCGGGATGAAATACCTAGAAACCGTAGGACGTGGAAAACGCTTCCCCGTCCAAAAAATGATGATTTAAGGTTTGAAAAATTCGCGATGCTAGTAAAGGGTAACGTATTGCTTACACGATTTTAAAGAGTACTCGGATTTTTATTTGGGGGGCCTCGGTAGCCTAGGGAGTAAGGCGCCTGACTACCACCTCAGAGGTCCCGGGTTCGTATCCCGGCCAGCCCCACGGTCCTTCGCCTTTTCCCCTTTCCCACCTACATAACTTTCCTTCTTTCTTCTTCCCTCTTTACATTCCTGATTCCTCCTGTCATAGCTTCCCTTAGCCCTTCCCCGCTTCACGAAAAGCGCATGTCATCGGTTAGTTGATGAGATTCAACTCGTTTCAGGAGGCATAACACTCTAGCGAGTTGTTTTTCGATGCCCCGATGTCAAAGTCGCGATAGTAATGGTTGGGAGGAAGTGGGCTAAAAATATCGCGGTACTTTGTGGCATTTCCTTTCTTCCCGACTAGAGCTGCTGTTCTACATTGCACTTAGTACAGTCAATCTATATAAATATAATTGGAGTGTCTGTCTGTAATTTCAAAATAATTATGTTTTTTTAAGTTTTTTTGGTTATTTACATGTAATTAAAACAAAATCCACTATTTTTAAAATTTTTGTCTGTCTGTATGTCTGTATGTCTGTATGTCTGTCTGTTTGGCCGCGGTAATCTCGGAAACGGCTGGGCCGATCGGGATGGGACTTTCACTGGAAGATTCAGTATTTTTGCGAGCATGTTTTAGGCTATTTATATACACCGTATATTAGCTCTATCTGTATGTATGTATGGATGTATGTATGTAGACAAAACTTAAAACTTGATTTTGACCCACTTCCATATAACCGTTCAACTTCAAATTTTGCACATATATTTAGTTCGGGTGACAATGTAATCTGACCACTTTGTAAAAAAATCAAGATGGCGGTTCCAAGATGGCGGGTGAATTTCGCAATTGGGCTCGCCGATCCACGACATGGGTATCAAATGAAAGGGGATGATAATTAGAGTACAATTACCTATTTTTTGTCATTATAAATTCAAAATGGCGACCAACTATGCCGGACTCACCTTTTCTTTACAACCCACTCGATATGGGTACCAAACAAAAGGATATGACAAGAAGAATACTATTACCTGAGCGGCGTCATTGAAATCTATCTATCTATATAAATGTAAATGGCGTGTCTGTCTGTGATTTAAAAATATAGTTCTGTTTCATATGGTTATCGATCTTCTATCTATCTATCTATCTATCTAAATTATAATTGGAGTGTCTGTCTGTGATTTCAAAACCCATTTTTAAAATTGTTGGCTGTATGTATTGCAATGGGAATTTCACAAAAAGATTTAATACTTTTGCGGTCATATTTTAGGCGAATACGACTATCAGATACGATTATCGGTACCGACTATCGTGTCCGACTACCGGGTTACTTTTTAGTCTAACCTATAGGAGAAGGAAAGCAAGTGATCATTCGAATTGTATACTTGACAGACCTGTATCTAAATATCTAGATATTCCAAAAAATATCCTGATCGTTTTATAGGAAACATTCACGGAACAATCGATATTTAAATAGGCTCTTTCAGGTCTACAATTGCAATGATAAAAAGTTTGTACTCTATCAGGGATATATTTTTCCCGATTATCGCCTTCGGTTTTTCAGTCTGATCCGACAGTAGAATAAGGTTTCGAAAGGCAGCCATCGATATTTATTATCGGCCTTGAAAATACTACTCCTTCTGAAACCTCGACTCTTTTAAAAATGACTTCCACTTTTTGACTTTCCTCGCTATGAAGGATTTTTATTGATTGTAATAATAGGTACGCATTCTTTCTGATTCTGGCTTCTTTTTCACTCGAAAAAAAAATTATACATATACTAGCGAGCCGTAATTGGGATTCCATTTTATAGAAATAAAGAAGTATGCATAGCAAAGGGAACTTCCAAAACCTCAATTTCAGTAGACAATTTACAATATTAAAAAAGGAAACCGCAAACAATGTAAATACAAAAGTCGCATGCCATATTATCCTACAAGAGAAATTAGGTAAACAGGTGAATGTTCAGGTATTGTTTTGGGTCGAAAATTCGGCCTTCCAGGAATGGCAATAAAAAAACGAGTACCTGTTTTTTATGATGGGTTAAAAAGAAGTCTATGAATAGGATATTTAAAACAAGGTTCTGCCAATTATTGTAACGGTACACTTTAAAGGAAGCTAGAGTATTTCATTCAACACTTTAGTCTTGAAGAAGGCTTTGAATGATCGAGTTTTGTTTCGTAACGAAGTGATTTTGTGACGAAGCAGTTTAACCTTGGTTATAGAAAAAAAAATTGTTTTAATTGATTTGGTGATTTAGCGTGAATTTATTGAGATAATTTTGAATTTTTTTTTTTTTTCCCAATCTGTGATTTTTTAAATTAAAGTGGAAATTAATAAGTGTAAATAAGAGATATCTGTGAAAATTCGAGTAGGCGTTGCAAGGCACGCGGGTTTTTGCTAGTTAAAAAATAAGGTGACAGACACTATTTGCATGACATTAGAGTTCTTTGATGAACATATGTTTTTTGACAGTGACAATAGGGAACCTTACTGGAAATTTTTCCCGCTAGGGGCGCCAATGTATTATAACGTAAACATGAAGTGACATTTGTCTTCCGCCTCTCAGACAGTTCTCGATTAGTGTGATTTTTCGGTCATTCAATGATAAAATCTTACATTCTAATAAATATGCATCGGTGTGGTTTATTTGGATGCAATAATACATATTGCGGGTTCATTTATTTCAAAAAAACAAAAAGTACGGGCACGCTGGGAAATAGCTGTGCGTCGCAAAAAGTTTAAGGGTGCAAAACATTCAAGATTTTGTCCAGATCATTTGAAGTCTGAAGGTTATATTAAAAAAGCATTTAAGGCAGGTCAGTATATGAATATTATATTTTTGTTGCTGTTGCTGTTATGTTGTTGTTGTTTGTTTACGTTATACTTCGGTGGCGCCATCTGAGTTTACCTTTGCGTAAGATTCCCTATTTAAAAAATTAACAACAAAATACGGAAATCTTATTTAAAACATTTTATTTTAATAATTTTTTTATCCATTTTCGCAGTTTATTATAATTTTTTTATTAATAACACCGTATTATGTTTAACCTCAATTCGTTTTACGTTAAAATAACTGCGTGGTGCTTGGTGCACCATCTATGAGAAAATGTAGAACTAAGAGAACCGCTGTAATGAACTTGATTAACTCGTTAATCATCAAAATATTTTGATGATTAAGGCTTGATGTTAATCATCAAAAAATTGGGAATTAACTAACAACTCAGGGCGACACACATTCCAGTTAACGATGATTAGCGTAAATTAATAGTTTAAGAGCGCTGTCTGTCCTGGGTATTAGTCTAAGGCGCGCCTAAAGAAGTTTTGCTTCAAAAAACGGCTCGACCGAATTTTATGCAAATCGTTTCAGATCATATTTCCTTAATACGCTTCGAACAACACCTCTACAAAGTCGATATATTTTTTGGTCCTCGCGACCACATACTTACGCGCCAGCACACATATAAACATACCTCTTCTTAAATTGATGCTTGTTGAAAATTACGATTTAGATTTTCATAACGATCCGATTTTCCGATTACTATCACTTCCCTATAAACTGGGAAGTTAAAAAGTCATCAGAATCGATAGAATCTCGTGTTACAAGACAAATTGAAATTAAACTTAAAATACTAGATGCACTAATTCGTCATTAAAACAAAAATATAGATTTATATAGTTACACTTATTATAATCGATTTTTTGTCGAAAAAATAAATGTTAGTGATGGTGCGTGTCAGTTATCATTGTATACCTATCAATTATCACAAGTTCTTTTCCATTGATTAATTGATAACACAAATGGTTTTGAGATAATCTGATTGTTGAGAAAATTCAAGCAAGGAATGAGTTAAAAGTCAATAAAGATAAAAGAGAAGCCCTTTTCTTGCTAATTATATGTACATACATATGTACATTGTACACTTTCATGGTAGATTCTAAATCTTAAATTTTCTTCAAGACGGACGTGACGGCACACAGTGGGACGAATTGCCTAAAACGTGGACAAAAGTCCGAAAATAAAAGTTTCGGTCTAGGGATTTTCATCTTTTGGGTTGACTACAGTATTGTTGGCACTATTAAATCCCGGTAGTAGAAACGGTTAATTGTTTTTCCCTGAAGCTGCACAGCAGGTTGAACTTGGCCATTGTTTATTTGTAAAGCCTTCGGCCCTGTGCTTAAAAAACGTAGTGCAAATTGAAACTTGTATAAAATTATAACGACAATACAGATTCGAAATATTGGAAATGGAGAATGTTTCTCCACGGACATATGTATACTAAATTTAAAATGCTTTATAACTTGTTAAGTGACGTGTTAACATTTGTTATTGAAGTAAACAATAATTATGTACAATAACGAGAAAAATTTATAAAATTCAATCGAAATTAAGAGATAAGTTATGAGTTCCACGGAATACCACTAAGTCAAGTATTTTTTTATAAACTAGGTTATGTTTACTTCAGGATTAAAAAAGAAAATCCAGCTACTAGCCGCAACTCTCTTAGTAAACCACATATGCAGATGCGGGTGCTATATTTTAGTTTTAATAAAATGTCTAAAAAAGTGCGGGAAAATTCTCCATATTGTTAAATCTGTGCGAAATTTGGTATTATGTTATCGATGTCGCTGATGACGAATTTTGATGTCAAAATCATGGAGACTATACAAGGAGATATAACTCCGTGTTGTCAATTTTCGTTTGATTAATGAGGGCGCCACAGTCACATGTACCCCAACAAACATGGACGCGTATATTCATCCGGTTGATGGCAAAGTCCGTTAACTACTAAGATATTATATGTTTACGCCTAACTTAAAAAATCAGCTTCTAAATTGGATTTATATTGATGCGATTTTTCGTATTTAACCAATTTATGAATTTTCCAATGAATTTTTATTAATTTCCAATGCATTTTTTTTGCATTGCTTCATTTTCGGGTAAAATTCAGCTAACTTCATGTGGGGCACGTCAGCTTTAGAGCCCCCGCCCACTACAGACTTTCCATCGGCCGATAGTTTGGTCGGGTTGGACTTGTAAGCGCGCACACTGGACCAACTAAACCGTCGGGCTGGTGGTGAGTGCGCAGACTAGACCGACTGTCGGCCGACTGTTCTCGAAGGATTTGCTATTTAGCTAGCTAGTAGCTAACTAAATAAAAATAAATATGTCTTGATACGTACCTTGTTTTGTTTTATCCTCGGCACTAAGCTAATTCCAATCAGGCACATCTGCTTCACAGACTTCCTCCCATAATTTTTTTTTCCGATTCACATCAGAATACTCCTTTAAGTTTTTTTTTAAACAACGCGGGTCCTTTTTCAACTTCCTCTATTAAATTAATTACAGACGTTTCGACAAGTAGCGATGCCATCATGAAAATAACCACAACCATCCAACGCAAAATATGAAGCGAACTGAACTATCGGCCGAATAAGCCGACTAAACAATCGGCTAATGTGCGCGCGTGGAAGAGCTCCATACTGATTAAGGAGTTGGCCGATAGTTTGCCGACATTATAGTTTGAAGGCAATCGGGTAGCCCATCAAACTTATTTATCGGCCGATTCTGAATCGTTGTAATATGCGCACTTGCATACATATTAATACTGATTAAGAGCCCGACTAAACCATCGGCCGATGGAAAGTCTGTAGTGTGCGGGGGCTTTTAGGCGACATCTGTGGCTAAAAATGAGCTAGAAGTTTAGTTTCTGCTACCCATCCATTTCCGGTGATTTTCCCCATAAGAGTTATATCTCCTTGTATAGTCTCCCTGGTCAAAATTTTAAAATTCAAAATGGCGGACCCAATATGGCGGAAATAATTTTTCAAAATTTATAGAAATAAGTTGAAAACTTGTAACTATATGTTTTTGAGCATGCCGATTACGAATCTGATGTCAAAATTAGGAAATTCAAAGTCGCGGATATATATATACTTATAAATATTAGTTCAGTCGTCAGAGCACAATTCGAATGCACATCTCTAACTAAATGTTAACTCACGAAACTTTTTCTAAAAAAATAGTTTTTCGTGAGTTTCTACTCTGTTAAAAAAATGTTTCGTAAAATTGGTTGTGCGCTGCTCCTAAAAACAACCCCCTAAAACGGAAAATTCCGTTTTTGGCTAATATCTCTTAAACGGCAAGTCCCATCCTAAAATATTGTTTACAAAGTTTTTAGATCACGCGATTATCTACAAAAATTGATATTATACATTTTCCCGTACGAATCGCCGTTCATGAGATATTTAAAATACTCATATCCTCTAATTCCTGGATGGTTTTGGATAAAAAATTGTTCTAGAGAACATCTAGCTATCACCACTATCCACTAAGGTACAGGGTGTTAACAAAAGAAAAAAAATGTATTTTTTTAATATTTACTTAAAATTGAATAACTCTTATACCATGTTTCCATCGCACTCGAAATCTTCCGATTTCGGCAAAAATTAGGATTTCGGACGAAATATCGTTTGAAATCTCATGTTTTAGCATATAAAATGAAATCGCCTTTCGGAGGAGATTTCAATGAAATCTCGATCGAAATCTCGCTAATGACTATTCAGCCTATTCAGCAAGTGTACTCAGCTTGGGGAAATTTCTCAGCTGTAAAAAAATGTTGACAGTACGAATTTGTTATTTTTAAATTTTCTATCTTTAACGTTTAAAATGGAGCTTAAATGAATGTTTATATTTTTTCCTTATTTTACAGCCTTTCTTTCCAAATTACTCAGTTTTGTTGATATAATTAGGTTTTTAAAATTGTATGTGCAAGTTTGTTATGACAAGCGAAAACTGCCTGGTACGATGGAAACACATTTGGAATCGCCAAATCGTTTTATCAAAACCTGCGGATTTCAAGTGCAATTGAAACATGGTATTAAACTTTATAGTAGAGCAACGTAATTCGTTTCGTTTTTTAGGTAAATGTGTATTCCTTTATATGATATTAAGAACAGGAACGTTAATGACTCCGTTTACAAGATATGTAATTAAAAAGTTGTGATCTAAATCACAATATTCTTGTTTTGTTCAGAAAAATTCCAATATTTCCGCATTTTGGTCATATTTTGAACCTACATATATTGTAAAAGGAGTCAATCAAGTTCCTGTTCTTAAAATTTTCGAATTCAAGTATCAAATTCGTATTCAGCATGCTCAAAATCATATAAATACAAGTTTTGAACAATTTTGAAAAATTATGTCCGCCATATTGGATCCGCCATTTTGAATTTCCAAATTTTGACATCAAATTCGTAATCGGCATGCCCAAAAACATCTAGATACAAGTTTTGAGTTTATTTATACAATGTTTTAAAAATGATGTCCGCCATATTGGATACCTACGTCATTTTGAATTTTCAGTTTTTGACATCAAATTCGTGATCAGCGAGGTCCATTACCCTATAATAACCGAATTTCGTCCAAATTCATCAATATTTAGACTTGTCCACGTTTTCGGCAATTCGTCACACTGTGCGGCACTACAAACTGGTTAAGGTAAGGTGGTTTGCGGTCATGAAGAATATCATGGAGAAGGCGCAAAAGTCTGTACTCTCGGTGGTCTCTGAAAGAGCAATCCAGAACCGAATTAGAGTAGGGAGATATATTTATGTATGTATGTTCATAAGGGCGTAGTTTGTTTTATAGGCAAGACTAAATTTACGGGCTCGGAAAGAGTCGGGAGAGTGGAAAATAGATAGGCCTTTATTAAGCTCATATGCAGGGACCTACTGAGCAAATGCAGTGAAACCTTAGTTTCGACAGCTGACCATAGGTTTTCTGAACAATAAAGCTAATGTGATCACAACATGCCAAACCTTTTCAAGACTACACCCAGGCGAGGGGAACTTCATGTAAAGCAATATCAGAGACATTAGGGCATTTAAAACACAATGAAGGAAAAACATGCATTGGGATTTCTAAAGATTAAGTAGTAGATATTTCAATGTCGATCAAGAGGAAGCTGCAGATCTGCGTTGTTTCTCTAAGTACTGAATAATTGTTCTTTGGGGGTAGAGATATAAATTTTCTTTTACTACAAAAGGAAGATCAATAATGAATATCCCGAATAGAAGCGGACCAAGGATAAAGTCTTGAGGTCAACCAGCGTGAAGAGCAGCAACTGAGGAAGAATTGTCACGGAGCAGAACTTTCTGAGTACGATTGGTTAAGAAACTTTGTATCACTTTAAGGCCAGGAAGAGTAAAATTAGCTTGGGAGACAATTTTCGCGTCGAAATCGAGAACCAATAAGCAGCAAATGCGATGTTGGTCAAAAGACTTTCGAATATCAGACGTCTCACTTTAAGAGTTTAAGGGAGAAGTGTCACAGCTATGGCGCTTGCGAAAGCCAGATTGCCATTCGTCAATGAGTTTGATTCGTACATAAAACTTAAGAATATGAGAAGCAATAAGCTTTTCAAGGACTTTAGCCAAAAATGAAGAATACTGATGGGACGGAAATCCCCGGAGGTGGCAGGGGACGGGAATTTAGGAACAGCCCTGATTAAATCAAGTTTCTACGACGAAGGCATCTTTGAAACAGTGAGGCATGTGTTAAAAAAGTGAGTCAAGACCGGCAAGAAACAATGGGCGCATCCAGCGCACTCAGCGGGAAAGCCGCTTGGCTGAACAGCACAGCGTAAAAAGTAACTCAGCGATATGTGTCGGCTGGATGGGTAGCTAAGTTAAAATTTATTTTGACAGCTAAATTTTTTTTTCTATTTTAAATAACATCAATTTTCTATTAGACCAGTGCAGATAATTTTTGAGAACAAAAAAATTCTTAGCAGTATATGGAAGGTGGGAAAATTTAGGATAAATGCTACTTAAACAAGGAAAAATCGAGAGCACCGCAGCAGATGACCGGAAAGGGGGCGGGGGAGCCAAAATGTGAGTTTTAGGGGGTTAAACGTGTTTTTTTGCGATTTCTGAGAAAAGTAGACCTCCTATCGAAAAACGTTAAATGTAAACGTTGTAGATAATTAAAAGATCTAGCGCTTTTGTTCAAACCATTTTTCGACATAACCTCAAAAAATGGAGGAAAGCGTCAAAAACCGAGTTTTTCGTTTATCATTTTTATCTTTCACAAAAATGATCCAATTTTAATGAAATTTGAGGAAAATGTAGATTTTCATGTTTCGAAAAGGCCTAATTTTTTTCAAAGCGATTGGTTGTGTAGTTTTGTTTTTATGACCTTAATTTAAAAAAAAGGCCCCATTTTCAATCAAAAAAGTTGGCGAAGGAATTTTTGATTTTGAAAATTTTGAAGACGGGTTTTTTTCGTTGAATCCTCTACTTTAAGATGGTGTACAAAAATGATAGTGTCACAATAGAAAAACATCGATAAAAATTCGAAAAACCAAAAACATCCTTTTTCAAATATCGATTTTTCCGTAAACTTCGCTAATTCTTTATCTCTCTTTGACATAAAGCTTTAAGAGTGGCGCAAAACTGTAAATTTAATGTAATATATTATAAGGGAGCTTCATGTAACAGTTTCAGATGTGAAACAATTTGTTTAAACAATTATTTCACCCAAGAAAGCAAGGAAAAAATTACAGTTTTAGGCCAAAAAAAAATATTTCTACGTATTGTGATGGCTTATACATTAAAACTTACTGGTAAAACCCAGCACTCGACATTCGAGCACCATTTTCTAAGTCTATAAGTCTTCAATAACAAAATTTTTCGAGAAGAATAAAACAAAATTGAAAAATGAAAGAAATTTTTTATAGTTGGAAAAAGCAATGCCAAAAAACCAACTTTTATTATTTCCTAATGTCACATATTACATTTTATTGTATTACACTCTACTGGCTGCTAAATACAATTGCCCATGAGTAAAGACTATGCCGTGTTTAAATAATAAGTGTGTTCGCGTACTCGAATGCTGTTATGTTGTAAAAGAATTATTCATACCTCATTTTTTTGGAGAGATGCTGTTCATCATGAAACTCAACACATTTTTGAAACTCTTGAAGATATTCAATAAAGTCATCGACCTCGTGAAGGTCCTCAAGCTCATCACAATCTTCATTATTAATAATCTCCTCCGAATCGCTGAGATCTTCTATTGGTTGATTTTCAGAATTTGAACAGTTGTTGGCTCCGGTACAATTGGAACATAAAATGGAGCATTTTACTCCATGCTTTCGACAGCCACATCTTTTACTATCACAACCAGTTTCACAGCTGCAGCAGATAGATTTAAGCAAACTTTCATGAATTAATTTCTTTTCGGTAAATTTAGGTGTTATTCCGTTTAAATGGTTTTTCCACCCCCAATCTGTAGCTTTCAGTTCGTTACCCAGCCAACTCTGAATTTGAAAATAGACCCTGTAGCAGTGTTGTTCTGCTGCTCCCTCGGTTGGTGGTAGCTTTTCTAAATTGAACGAAGATCTTGCTGCAGCGGTTTGATACATTTCAAACCTTAATTCGTTTAAGGAAACATCTTTTCTTTTACATACACTTATACAGAGACGCTATTAGCTTCAGTCCACTTTGAGCTATTGCTTTTTTGGCCGTATTTCTCTGATAGAAAATTTCTGCCAGTTTTGATAAATTTTGGTTACCAAGCAGTAATTTTACGATCGTTTTTTTACTTTTCCCAGTAAAACTGGATGTCGTGTCACATTCAGAAATACATACAGTGTAAAAAAGCAACAAGTTTTTTTTTTCTTGCTCATGTTTGAAGCTATTTGATGTGTAAAACGAATCTTTTGTATTACCGGTACCCGGTTTGTGAAAATAAATAACGGAATAATTTGAATTTAATTGGTTTAAAAGAACAAGAAGATCTATATCCTGCCCAACAATTACTACGATTTTCGTTGGATCTTCAGCTACTTCAATGGCTGTATTAACAATTAGTGCATCAGCATCTTCTTCCGCTTGTTTACAAATGATTGTTTCAGACTTAAAACGTTCTGAAAGTGTTTCTATAAGTTTTTTCTTATTTTGTTCATTAGACAAAAAATTTTCTGGAGTAAATGGAATTTTTGTATGACCCCAAAACTCACAGGCATGATGAAAGAAAACCAGTGTAGACATAGATTAACTTGTAAAACCGGTTTTGCTGCTTCTGAAGGAATACTAGTATAGTTACTCGCAATGGTACTTCATTTTTCCATCATCAAATATGTAGTATCAGATCAATCTTCTAACTATACCTTCATAAGCTCAAAAAAATCATTTTATTAGGCAATAAATTAAATAAAAAGAAGTGCGCGGGCCGGCCTAAAACTGTAATTTTTTCCTTGCTTTCTTGAGTGAAATAATTGTTTAAACAAATTGTTTCACATCTGAAACTGTTACATGAAGCTCCCTTATAATATATTACATTAAATTTACAGTTTTGCGCCACTCTTAAAGCTTTATGTCAAAGAGAGATAAAGAATTAGCGAAGTTTACGGAAAAATCGATATTTGAAAAAGGATGTTTTTGGTTTTTCGAATTTTTATCGATGTTTTTCTATTGTGACACTATCATTTTTTTACACCATCTTAAAGTAGAGGATTCAACGAAAAAAACCCCGTCTTCAAAATTTTCAAAATCAAAAATTCGTTCGCCAACTTTTTTGATTGA
Source organism: Thereva unica (assembly GCA_949987705.1). NCBI lineage: Eukaryota > Metazoa > Arthropoda > Insecta > Diptera > Therevidae > Thereva > Thereva unica. The sequence continues at coordinate 51,923,052 of OX465283.1, forward strand.
AAATGGGGCCTTTTTTTTAAATTAAGGTCATAAAAACAAAACTACACAACCAATCGCTTTGAAAAAAATTAGGCCTTTTCGAAACATGAAAATCTACATTTTCCTCAAATTTCAATAAAATTGGACCATTTTTGTGAAAGATAAAAATGATAAACGAAAAACTCGGTTTTTGACACTTTCCTCCATTTTTTGAGGTTATGTCGAAAAATGGTTTCAACAAAAGCTCTAAAACTCGGTTTTTGACACTTTCCTCCATTTTTTGAGGTTATGTCGAAAAATGGTTTCAACAAAAGCTCTTCAACAAAAGCTCTAGATCTTTTAATTATCTACAACGTTTACATTTAACGTTTTTCGATAGGAGGTCTACTTTTCTCAGAAATCGCAAAAAAACACGTTTAACCCCCTAAAACTCACATTTTGGCTCCCCCGTCCCCTTTCCGGTCATCTGCTGCGGTGCTCTCGATTTTTCCTTGTTTAAGTAGCATTTATCCTAAATTTTCCCACCTTCCATATACTGCTAAGAATTTTTCTAGTTTTTGGCTTTTTAAAAGCGTATCTGCACTGGTCTATATCGCTGAGCTACTTAGCATAAAATTTTTACGCTGAGAAATTTGCCAGCCGCTGAGCTAAGCTGCTTAGTTCAGCTAGTCATCCAACGAGCTCAGCACTTAGCCGCTACTCAGCCGCTGAGTGCGCTGGATGCGCCCAATGTCTTAGTATATTTAGTGACAACAGATTTTAGAGCTGAAACAACGTCGGGATGAGATGATGTACTAATCTCGGCAGCCGTAAGGTTGCCAATCAAATGTTGATTGAGGATTTCTGGATAAAGATTATGAATTAAATTAATATCAATTTATGTATATTTTTTTATTTAACTAATTTAATTTAAAATTCATGCGTAAAATATTTTATATCCCGTTTTAATATTTTGTATCTCTCTCCCACTCATTGAGTGAATTTATATATTAGAATTATTAAAATTCCCTTCAAGGGATTACCTTTCGCGTTCACCTGGCATTGCTGCTTTTCAAACATATGTTTTGCCAGCTGATTCGCGATACAAACCATGAATGTCAGTTTTAGTTCGACTGTTTTCATGGTCCGCGGCGGGCGTAAGTTTTTGTTTTTTCGCGCGTTTTAAGTTCATTAATTACTCACTGGAAGCAAGTAAGTATTTTTCATGTTTTAATGCATGCCCAGGCCCGCTGGAAGCGGAAGTGCAGAGCGTGCATCGCACGTGGGCGCCACTTTCAGGGGGGCGCCAAACACAACAATCTCTCCATCGAAATCATTTTCATCATTTGCGCTTATGTATTTGTCTTATTAATGGCATAACAATTCCACTTATCTCCTAAAAAAATAAACCGAAAAAAAAACTGAAAACGTGTGAAGATCTTGTCCTTAGAAGGATCGATCTCTGAAAATACATAGTAGGTATTGTGTAAGGACAGAGAATGTAAAATTAAATTACCAAGATGGAATTCAAATTTATTTTGTAAATAATAAAAATTAGCATTCTAATCTGAATTCACAAAATTTTAAAGCATTTTGACGTCTAGTTATGGAGAACTATCAATTTTTATGTGCAACCCTAACAAGGCATCCTGCCGGCTTAACTAGTTAATAATAGGGTACCAAATTTCCGCTTAGGTGGGGTCTTCATCTAGCGGTCGGTGCACCTCCTTGTTCACCTGGTAATTTGGTACTGTTAGCGTCACAGCCTTTGTCGGCTGGTTAGTGGGATTCACTTGTTTCAGGATAGTCTTAGTGATTCCCTTTCCAAAATATCCTCTCCCGCTGATATATATGATTTTCTCCTAATCAGTATTCTTGCTTTCCTTGCCAAACCCTTTTAGAAAACTCTTTTTATCCAATTTCTGCGATATCTCAAATCGAATAACTTACTTTCTATATTCCAATCGGACTTCCGTAAATCCCATAGTTGCGAAACTGCTGTACCAAAGCAATCCAAGCAACTAAAGCAGGCAAGCAACTAAAGCAAGCAAGTAAAGCAACTAAAGCAAGCAACTAAAGCAAGCAAGTAAGGCCTCACAATTTGTGATTGTAAATTTGTAATAGCTATGAAAATATTTGTAAGATTTTAAACCAAAAAGGTGGGGCGCATACATGATTGATTTCTCAACCCAGCTACTCTACACTCCTTACTATTGTCTATTCTATAGCATGGGGAGCGAAAGTCACACTTTCCCCAAAATGAGTTTTTTTGAGTTGTTGAATTGCGTCAATTTAATTTATAGTTTTCCGGGTGGCTTGAATATAAAGAGAATGGGGACATTAAGATTTTCCGTTTGTGTATGCGTCTTATTTATTATGGAAGAGCTCAATAGCATTAGGGTGTGTTGTGTGAAAATATCTCTATAGATGTACATATATTAAAAATAATTTTTTAATCGCATTATATACAAACGTGTACCCATCGGGGGGTACGTGTGTGTGTGGTGCACGGCCTAACTGTCCTGCAGCTAGCCTTTTTTTGCCTTGCAAATGGCCGAGGAATATGTTTTAATCATGGAACAATAATACAAGGTAGGCTCGCAAGGAAAAGCTCTGTTTCCATCATTAGAAAAGATCTGAGTGACGTCACGAGAAAGCTTTTTCCTTTGTGAACTAAGATCTGAGTGACGTCACGGGGCCCTTATGAGCTTATCTTGTAATTATTGTATAGTTGTTTTCAAATGTCGTGACATCCCGCGCATGTTCGCCAGCTAAGCTCTTAAAAATGTTTAAAAGCACAAACAAAGCTCCATTTAACTCCTCCTATCAAATCACTTGCTGCCATGTAATCAGTCGCGACTGCGTATTGCTAAAGGGAGGTGTATTTTTCTGGGACTACAATGATTATTTAAAATATTTACAAATTATGACTGAAAAATACCCGTTTTTATATATTTTTTTTATTTTAAGGTTATTATTTTTTACACAAATACGATACAGAAATAATTTGTAGTAATTTCTACTAAAAATACGAAATTTGTGTTTTTATCACTTTGATTACTAGATTGTTGACATTTCCTGCCAGTCGCATACGCGCTTCTGCCCGGGGAGGTTGTGTTGCTTGCGACTGCGGGGAACTATCGGTTTATGAATGAAGACGCTCATTTATTCAAAGGAATTTTTTTCAGCATTTTTTTAAATTATTTTAAATTTAGAAATGAGAAATATTTCGCATAATTAAAGTAAAATTATGCTTATTATGTTGAATAAACTGCCTTTGTTGAGCAGGGGCTTTGCATGTATTTAAAAGCTCTGCTCAACACATAGAAAGATAAACTAACTTTATTCATTCGGCATGCGCGCATCCCTTCCCAAATTATTTTTTTGAGTTTTTTCAGTGTTTGTTGCCGTTTTAACTAAAAAAAGGGGAAATGATAGAACAATATTTATAAAATTTGGCAACGAGGTGCGCAGAACTGCTCAAATTTTTTGTGTCACGGAGTTTGAAAAATTCTATACACTACAAACCCAACTGTGTGATTTTAAAACGCATCTCGCGTGTAAAATCGTGTAGTCACTTTTTACGCGCTTAAGAAATGTTAATTTTACGCGCTTAAGAAGGGTAAATTTAACACACCTAATGCGTGTATTTTAAACACACACAATAATGTATGCATTACTATAAAGCTTTGAAGTGAAGCTCTTTTAGCATCGCTTTTCTGGGAGTAAACTTAGAAAAATCGTCACCGTCATGACTTTTTTCGCCGTTTTTTTGTTACCAACTGACTGTAAAAAGAGTTCGTGAAGCTGATTGATTTTCATACTTTGCAGATGTAAAAGGATAAAATGTTACCGATCTCTTTAGCGTGTAAAAAATATTATATGCTGCATGTGTGTGATTTTAACACGTTAGTCTTTTTATCCGCATTATTTTATCTCGGTTTATTCCTAAAAGCAACATTTTAACACGATCATCCTAATTTACACGCTTATGAAGTGTGTAGTGTGTTATATTCACACAGAAAAATATTCTGGGGTTTGTATGGCGTTTTTTACATAATTTTCAAAATGTGCTCCAGAATAGTATAAATAAATGAGAGATTTTTCTCTCACTAGAGAAATTTTTTCTTGAATTTTTGCTGCTGATTCTCGAAGACTAAGGTCTGTTCCATCACTTTTTGAGTAAAAGCTCGAGTAACATATCTTGAGTAAAATTTTATGAAAATCTCGAAGCTAGAATCTCTGGAAACTTTCTGCACGAGGAAGAGTACAATATCCCGGTTTTGCTTAGATGAAAAAGTGCAGGGACAGAAATTGTGTAAGTTTTAAGTTTTTTTTTAATTTCTGACATTGCGCCCGGTGCAACTGCACCATTCGCACCTATGAAAGCGTTGCCCCTGCATAGGACAGCCCAGAAAGAAAAGAAATTAGTTTAAATTCCATTCAGAGATGTGAAATTAAAAGATAGAAAAACTTTGGGTTATCAAAATTGTAGGACCTAAAAAGACGAAAAAAATACTAATTAATTTTTAAAATAAATTAATGAAAGTTGGACAAAATTGTTCAAATATTGACGTTAAAAAGATCTCTTTGTTCAAAAGGCAACATATTACCCTAAAGTTCATCCTATCTCCCATACATTCAAGCATTGCCTACAATTTCAGTTAATTCCCTAAGTACCATTTCAAATCACAAAGGGCCAATTTAAATCTTTTCATAAACTTCACAAAACGCTTCCAAGGAAATCCCTGAATGCTGGATTGGTCGATTGGTCTGTCGGTCGGTCCATATTCAGTTAATTTCCCAAACTTTAATAACATGAATTTCAAAAGTCAGCAGCCATTGGGGCTGGGGTGGCCCTACGGTTTTCACCCAACTTTCATATAATGTTTAATCATTTGGCACAGTGTGCAGGCGCCCAACGAGATCCGACCGAGTATGTATTTTATAGATGCACATATAACGCCATAAAAGTAACACTATACTACACTTGAGCCGAGAACTATATTGGTCTGGCTACCCCCGGGGAGAGTTCTATATCGTTTCGAATGGTCACATATGTGCGCCGAATATTGATCACAAGTTCAAGTCACGTTCATCTACCGGAACGAAATGCGGTTTCGATAAAGCCAACATTTGGGTCGCCCTTAGCAAATATTTGAGGAATATTTGATAACAGACTTGCGTCCAGATATATAAAAAAAAATTATTTTTTTCTCCCTTCGGTTTCGGCTTCTGTATTGGGCTTACTTTTATCCATATCCTTGCATGAGCCGAGTAAGAAGAAAAATCCAAGATCTCTCCCTTTTTTGTCACTGAATTCTTATGGAGGTCAGAAAGAAGGATTGAAATCGTTTTCACAGATTTAATATGTCTGACACGTTTCGTTTGACCAAAACTGGAACGGGACGGAGGCGACTAAGGAGCTATGGATGGAAATAGATAATTTCGGGTTTATATTAAATATCTGTGAATAGCAAGGATACAGGGATTTTTTATGTGACTATTTTCGAAATTATTTTCAGCTTCGTTCTATGTATTAAAACAAAGGACCTATGGTGGGGGATAATTAAAATCGAGAAACTGTCTTAGGGGTTTTTTCCGTGTTTGGAATATTTATTGCTGGAGGAAAAGGGTTTGACGAGATTAATTAATTTGTAGAGCAGCGCAGTCTCGCTACATCATTTACAATTTTATCGTGTGTGTGGTGTAGGAGATGAAATATTTACGTAATCTGAAATCAGGCTAAATGATTAATACTTGTACAGCTTGTAGGGAAATATTTTCTCCTTTGACCTTTTCTGAACGAATCACATCTACCATTCGCGAATTTATCAGATGGATTTTGAAGACCCATCTTCAGTCTTTTATATCCTGGACAAGACAGCGCTCGAACACAATATATTCTAACAAAATGTAGTAAAAATATATCCTCCAATCACAATTCTCTTAGTTTTGTATTCTAAGAACTTCTTTGAGATTTTGAATTTTATTCCCCATCAAAAGGTTAAATTCATATTTCTAAATGCTTATTAAGAGCGCTGTCTGTACAGTGTATTAGAGGTAAAGGGGGTATTGGGAGTCACTTAAGCAAGAATATTTCTAATACAAAAGTTTCTTCGTTTAATTTAATTTATTAATATATTTTTTTAAAGTAACTTAGTTATTAATCTAATCAGTCCCACGAGTTTAATCAACTTTGGAATCATACTTTGGCAATAATTAAAGTTTTTAAAAAAAAATTAGGGTGCGTAGGACCACATATCGGAAGTGAAAAGTTGTACGGCCAGCCTATATTTCCAAATCAATCTTAATATTGCAGGAGAATAAGGTTTAATAAATTTTGTTTATAACTATTCCATTTAAGTTTATTTGATTGTTACTTGCTGTTGCAATAATATAAGAAAAACAACTACGTAACAATACGTAATATGCATAATTCATAATACAACATACATCCTACATAATGCTTAGTACATAGTACATAATACATAGTACATAATACATAGTACATAATATATAATACATAGTAAATAGTACATAGTACATAATGCATAGTGCATAGTCTATAGTATATAATACATTGTACATAGTACATATGTAGCTGGAACCCGTTGGTCATCACTGCACCCGTCGAGCAAAATACAGGGACATTTGCTTGACCCCTGGCTTCTCTCATCTGCAATGTCACTCACCCTGATTTTATTTGTTTACTCAGATGCCAGGATAGGACGCAGAAGGCCCCTGAAAAATAACGTAAACTCTACAAACGACCCGGAAAGACGTTACCAACTAGAACGGGAATACTCCCAATTACATCGGGAGGTTAAGAGAAGTGTCCGGCGTGATAAAAGGCAGCAGATAAATGAGCTCGCAGAAAAAGCGGAAAACGCGGCAAACACAGGCAACAGTAAGGTGCTGTACCAAATCACTAAACAGCTCTCGGGAAAGCACTCTACTAAAAGGCATGCCGTTAAGAGTGCGGATGGAAGGCTGCTGTGCAGCGACGAAGAGCAACTCCAAAGATGGAGAGATCCCATCTTCGCCGCCCTGAATGGTACACTTACACAGGAACCTCAGGAAAACAGCAACAATGCACAGCCAATAAGAATCACCACCCGGGCCCATCCAAGACGGAAATAGTAACCGCAATTCATGCGATGGCCAAGGGTAAAGCAGCTGGGAAAGATGGCATCCCGCCAGAATTGTTGAAAGCCGACTCAAGCCTCATAGCAGATGCGCTTCAGCCAATCCTAGATATAGCATGGAACACCTGTACCTTTCCGGAGGATTGGACGGAACACGAAAGGTATCATAGTCAAAATACCAAAAAAGGGGGACCTAACAATATGCGACAACTGGAGAGGCATCTGTTTACTATCTACTGTGGGCAAAATTTTGTCCCATATATTTTTATCTAGGATAAGTGAGGCAGTTGACCGAACGCTTAGGAGGCAGCAGGCCGGATTCAGGATCCTGTATTGATCATATTAACACCTTGAGAATAATAGTGGGGCAGTCTACTGAATTCCGATCTCGCCTTCACCTTGCTTTCGTAGATTATGAGAAAGCGTTCGACTCGGTCAATAGGAGCTTTATATGACAGGCACTACGGCGACGTGGATTGCCTGATAAAATAATAGAATTGATAAAAGCCCTATATAACAATTCCAAATGCAGAGTTCTCCATAATGGAAAATTATCGGACAGATTTGAGGGGAGCTCAGGAGTACGACAAGGATGCCTACTTTCGCCATTACTATTTCTTATAGTAATAAATGACATCCTTGTCGGCGCTCTAGATAATAGAACAGGCGGCATACAATGGGGTTTGGTAGACCGCCTTAAGGATCTCGACTACGCCGATGATATCTGTTTGCTGGCCCACAGACACCAGGACCTCAAAAACATGATTACCAATTTGGCAACAGAAAGTAGTCCAGCACGCTTAAGGCTAAATCCGACTAAAACTAAAGAAATGCGGATAAATGCAAACACCATTGAACGGACAGCGCTGAATAACCGTGACGTGGAACTGGTAAATAAATTCTGCTACCTTGGTAGCACTATTACCGAAAATGGTGGGGCAGAAGAAGACGTCAGTTCCAGAATAAATAAAGCACGAGGCGCATATGCATGCCTGTCCCGCATATGGAGATCAACGGAGATCTCAACTAACACCAAATTGCGGCTGTTCAACTCCAACGTTAAGGCAGTTCTTTTGTACGGTTGCGAAACATGGAAAGTCTCCCAATTCATCACAGGGCGCCTACAAGTCTTCATCAACAGATGCCTGCGTCGTATCCTAAAAATCCGCTGGCAGGATAGAATTTCAAACGAAGAACTATTGTGCCGTGCCGGCCAAGAAAGGATAGACGACCAAATCAGGCGAAGGAAATGGAATTGGGTTGGCCACACCTTGCGACGCGAAAACGAAAATCTATCCAAAAAGGCCCTTGACTGGAATCCGCAAGGATCCCGTCGAGTAGGAAGATCTAGAACAACTTGGAGGAGAACCCTACTAGAAGAAGGCGCAACAACTGGGAGATCCTGGTCGGAGCTAAGAGCTGTCGCGCAAAACAGAGTCCGCTGGAGGGCAACTGTTTCCGCCCTATGTCCCATGAGGGATTAAAGGAGCTTAAAGAAGAAGACAGATGCCAGCCTCTTCCCGTATTGCAGAATCCTAGACTTAAACCTAAAATTTAAGAGGTGGAGGGTTTCTGTAATTCTTATCCATTGTATATAAATCCCACATTTCCATTTCTCCTTTCCATCATTCCAAAAAAAACCTTGTTGCTCAATTATTAACCGATTTCTTTCAAAGCTTCAGGATATAATATGTTTAATGTTTCTCCATTTCCTATTGAACAACCAACCTACATACTAACCGGGAAATGACACTTATTTGGCAAATTCGCCGGAGTTTATAGATTCGTTATTAATTGCTAGTTTAAACGGTCCCATGTACCGAATCGAACTACAATTGGTGCTGCCATTTTGAATTTAAGTTCTGATCATAAATTCGTTATTTGCTACCTTATAAAACCCCAGATACCTACCCAATTTCATAAGAGTCGGAACAAAATTAACAAAATTCGTTCTCCATATTGGGGCGGCCATTTTGATTTCTTAAGCTTTGACCACTAATTAGTTATTTGCGACCCTAAAAGTCCCTAGATTGGAATAGGAACAAAATTGGCAATTTCAGTTATATTCCAGCGGGCATTTTGAATTTTTGAAAACCGGACTTCGAGGTGCATCATAGGAGACGTTCACGGACCTTCTAAGCTTCGCGATGATTTTCAACAAAGCTCTCCATTACCTCGCCATCTAGGAGTGGCCTTAGAAAGTAAAAGAATAGCCTATGTTATTTCTGTTAATGTAAGTAGCACATGGTTCAAATTTCATTAAGATCTGTACGTGGCAGGGTGTAGGAGCCTATTGCGAACTTACAGACAAGAATTGTACTTTTTTCTGCATTTATTTGCAGCCCTATATCTTTGGCTCCCTCTTCTAAGGGTGAAAACATAGTGGAGCGGCGAGGCTAGAGTGTAGCGGGGAGCGTAGCTGTGAGGTTTTAGACCCCCGATGGTAGCGGGGCTCGACACGCACATAGTGGAGCGGCGAGCGTAGCGTGGCAAGCCAAGAGGTTTGAGTAATCTTTAGTCAAGCATAATGTCGTCGGACAGTGATTACAATATGTTATACGAGAGCAGTGCGCTTAAAAATCGTTACAGTTGTAGGCGGTTTTAGATCATGTGCAGTGCACCCCTTGAATTCAAATCGCAGGGAATTGGGAGAGTTCCACCACTCTTTTCGACAGTTAAAACAATATCCGGACCGCTTTTTCCAATACGCAAGAATGGAGTACAGTACGTTTGGGTATATATTAAACCTGATCTCTCCTCATATGGAGGTGCAATACACGAATTTCGTAAAGCAGCCTATTGAATATGATGAGAAGCTATTTATTACGCTGAGGTATGTTTTATAATAAGGGGTGGTCAAGGAGAGGTCATATTTTTCCAAATCTGACCCCTCTTTTTTACTTTTAAAAACAAGTTATTGTAGACTTAAATTTTACCTTAGTAGATTACTTACCAAATTTACCATAGTATATCACTTTGCTTCCAGCACAGTAATAAGAAACACAATTTTTAAACCAAAACAAGTCATTTTATTGACTTGAATTACATAGAATTACTCAAATAACACATAGTTCATATTTCATTCGTTTCTCCTCCCTCAGTTCATATTATCAATCCACATATTTTCCTGAAGACCACACTCAATCTTAGTACCATTATCAAGATTTGTTAAAATGCTTTGCCTTTCATATGGCGAAGTTGGAGTATGCCTAGAAAAAGCAGCATCAGAAGTAGGCGTTGAACGTGTAGAATTCCCACCCCCACCATAATATGCGTATTTCATGACCAAGTTTTGTACTTCATTTCTGAACACGAGTTTGTTCATCCCAGTGATCAACTTAAGATGGGGCTTAATACTTTTAAAAAACATCAAATCTTCGTCTTCATCGTTCCTTTCCTTCTCATTTGCCCTTTCCTTTTTCTTTTCTTCTAACATCGCCACTTTTTTCTCTTCTAATTGTATTAATTTTCGTATTTCATCCATTCTAGGTTTCTTTTTTTTAAACACGTTGGCATGAGTGAAAGTTGCAGTGGCTTCCTTTTGTGTGCTAGTACTGGCTGTTGATTGGGTAGTATTTTCCATCTGTGTTGTATCTTCATTGTCGTTGTTATCTTGCTGCCCGATCGTAATGCCAAGCTGACTGTCAATCGTGTTGTTGATAAGAGTATCACTAACAGGATTGTCACTCCCCTCTGATTTTCTTTTTTCGGCGGAGCTTTGTTTACCAACTGATATGTTTCCACTTGAAGGTCTTGACTGAAATTGTTCTCTTAAAAAATCCAAACTCATGAAGTAGGGCCAATTCGGTTTATATACAGTATCCGTTCCTTGGCCCGATCTTTCTCTTTGTGTTTTCCGGAACTCACTTCTGTAGTAGTCACGAAGTCCCTTCCATTTTTTTTGTGCCTCTTTAGCTGAAACAAAACAAAATATTTGAAAAACTCAACATAACTTTCTTCCAGATACCTGGCTACTGGCGCGTGCTTCAAAAGTCTATCGTTTGCTTTTAGAACTGGAGCTTCAATAGTAGCCCATATTGTCAGCAAAATGGTGAAAGTGCTATGGAATGTTTTGCAACCTATTCACATGCCTGCACCCACGACAGACACGTTTCTTCGCACTAGCCGTGATTTCTTTGAAATATGGAATTTTCCGAATTGTATAGGATGCATAGATGTAAAACATGTGAGAATTATATGTCCACCACATTCTGGGGGGCAAACGGCTAACAAAGACTCGGAAAGTGGTGGCACTCGATTTGCCACCTCTGCCAAAACCCGAGAAAAGTCACTGCAGACAAATACCTAGCAGACCTGTTAGCAAGTCCTAATCCCACCTCCCCGCGGTGCCCCCTGGGGTACTTCTTCGGAAGGAGCTAACGGGAGACGGGCGAATGGCGAACTCTCTGCGCCACAAAACAGAGTTTTAAGTCGGTTGGGCTGAGGGTTAGCAACTCGCTCCCATAAAAAACACCATTGCTACGAATCGGCAAACAATGCCTCGGAACCGGATGGACAACACGACGACGACCTTTGCTTTTCGAACAAGGACACGAATCGGATCATGGAATGTGAGAACACTGCTGGCTGAGGGACGGCTGGATGAAGTCCTCAACGAGATGAATCGATATAAAATCAAGATCATGGGACTTAGCGAGACCAGATGGCCCGATGCGGGGGAACATATCTGCCCAAATGGTGAGTCCTTTTTATATTCTGGGAGAAACGAAACTGAAAGCCGTAGGAGTGGCGTTGGTGTAATACTCACCAAAGAAGCCAGGTCCAGCCTCATTAGCTGGTCACCAGTTTCTGAAAGGATTATTACCGTGCGCCTGCGTACCAGACTAAGAAGTACATACTACGGTAGTCCAATGCAATGCTCCAACTAAAGACGCAGAAGATGACATCAAGGACGAGTTCTATATGCGACTGAATGAGGTTTTTCGCTCTATTCCAAGGGGAGACATCATTGTTTTAATGGGTGACTTAAACGCACAGATCGGCCGTGAGAACACCGGCCTTGAACACACAATTGGAAACCAAGGCCTAAGCCAAGTTACCAATAACAATGGTGAGCTTTTCGTTGACTTCTGTAGCTCCCACCAACTCATGGTAGGTGGAACTTACTTTTGTCACAAGAAGATACACAGAGAGACCTGGATATCGCCCGATGGTAGGACGGGAAATCAGATAGATCATGTGGCCGTCAGCCGCAGATGGAGAACTATCCTTGAGGATGTCTGGAGTTTCAGGGCAGCAGACACTGGAAGCGACCACCATTTGGTTGTAGCAACTATTCGCCTTAAAATCGCCGCAATCAGAAACGTACAACGCGATGCTATAAACCGTAGACGGTTCAACGTAGATCTTCTGCGGGAGAGCGTTAAAAAGCGAGAATTTGCTGGAAACCTGCAACAAATATAAAACCAGCGAATCGTTCTGACGACACAAATATTGAAGAGCTGTGGTGTACAACAAAGGGCGCTATATTGACGGCTACGGAAACGAGCATCGGTTATGTCCAAAGAAACCAGCAACACTGGATCTCGGACACAACCTTGGAAGAAATAGAATGGAGAAGAGCCTTCAAAAATAACGTGAACTCTACAAGCGACCCGAAAAAACGTCAATAACCTGAACGGGAGGACTCCCAATTACACCGGGAGTAAAGAGAAGTGTCTGGCGTGATAAAAGGCAGCAGATAAATGAGCTCGCAGAAAAAGCGGAAAACGCGGCAAACACAGGCAACAGTAAGGTGCTGTACCAAATTGCTAAACAGCTCACGGGAAAGCACTATACTAAAAAGCATGCCGTTAAGAGTGCGGATGGAAGGCTGCTGTGCAGCGACGAGGAGCAGCTCCAAAGATCTAGAGATTACTTCTTCGCCGCCCTGAATGGTTCATTTACGCAGGAACCTCAGGGAAACAGCAACAATGCACAGCCAATAAGAATCACCACCCGGGCCCCATCCAAGACGGAAATAGTAACCGCAATTCATGCGATGGCCAATGGTAAAGCAGCTGGGAAAGATGGCATCCCGCCAGAATGGTTGAAAGCCGACTCAAGCCTCATAGCAGATGCGCTTCAGCCTATCCTACAAATAGCATGGAACACCTGTACCTTTCCGGAGGATTGGACGGAAGGTATCATAGTCAAAATACCAAAAAAGGGGGACCTAACAATATGCGACAACTGGAGAGGTATCTGTTTATTATCTACTGTGGGCAAAATTTTGTCCCATATATTATTACTATCTAGGATAAGTGAGGCAGTTGATCGAACGCTTAGGAGGCAGCAGGCCGGATTCAGGAAGGGCCGCTCCTGTATTGATCATATTAACACCTTGAGAATAATTGTGGAGCAGTCTGCTGAATTCCGATCCCCCTTTACCTTGCTTTCGTAGATTATGAGAAAGCGTTCGACTCGGTCAATAGGAGCTTTATATGGCAGGCACTACGGCGACGTGGATTGCCTGATAAAATAATAGAATTGATAAAAGCCCTATATAACAATTCCAAATGCAGAGTTCTCCATAATGGAAAATTATCCGACAGCTTTGAGGGGAGCTCAGGAGTACGTCAAGGATGCCTACTATCGCCATTACTATTTCTTATAGTAATAAATGACATCCTTGTCGGCTCTCTAGATAATAGAACAGGCGGCATACAATGGGGTTTGGTAGACCGCCTTAAGGATCTCAACTACGCCGATGATATCTGTTTGCTGGCCCACAGACACCTGGACCTCAAAAACATGATTACCAATTTGGCAACAGAAAGTAGTCCAGCAGGCTTAAGGCTAAATCCGACTAAAACTAAAGAAATGCGGATAAATGCAAACACCATTGAACGGACAGCGCTGAATAACCGTGACGTGGAACTGGTAAATAAATTCTGCTACCTCGGTAGCATTATTACCGAAAATGGTGGGGCAGAAGAAGACGTAAGTTCCAGAATAAATAAAGCACGAGGCGCATATGCATGCCTGTTCCGCATATGGAGATCAACGGAGATCTCAACTAACACCAAATTGCGGCTGTTCAACTCCAACGTTAAGGCAGTTCTTTTGTACGGTTGCGAAACATGGAAAGTCACCCAATTCATCACAGGGCGCCTACAAGTCTTCATCAACAGATGCCTGCGTCGTATCCTAAAAATCCGCTGGCAAGATAGAATTTCAAACGAAGAACTATGGCGCCGTGCCGGCCAAGAAAGAATAGACGACTAAATCAGGCGAAGGAAATGGAATTGGGTTGGCCACACCTTGCGACGCGAAAACGAAAATCTAGCCAAACAGGCCCTTGACTGGAATCCGCAAGGTTCCCGTCGAGTAGGAAGATCTAGAACAACTTGGAGGAGAACCCTACTAGAAGAAGCCGCAACAACTGGGAGATCCTGGTCGGAGCTAAGAGCTGTCGCGCAAAACAGAGTCCGCTGGAGGGCAACTGTTTCCGCCCTATGTCCCATGAGGGATTAAAGGAGCTTAAAGAAAAGAAGAAGAAGTAGGCTGTTACAAAGTTGATGGAGACCCCCAACCGGCAAGACCATGTAGAAGACAAAGAGGCCGATGGAATTCTGCAGAAATGGATTTGCGCGACACGTTCAAGGCCTATTTTCAGGAAAATCCTATTACATTTAAGAAAAACGATGGTCAATGGGGGTATTCAGACAGTGCACATTCATGGCAAGTAAAACCGGTTTTATAGATGAGAGAGGGAAGGGAGCGGAAGAACTTAACGAAACATTTTTCACGCAAAAACAAACGCGTGAAAACTTACACACATATAAAATGTTACTTCTATCTCTTGTTTTCTTTAGCTCTGTTTTTGTCTGACAAGTGAATTTTATTTACAATACAATTAAACGTTCCTCTAAACTAAAGCTTTCAAATGTTCTAAACACAATTACGCCCCGCGTGATTTCTGAGGGGTTGAATAAAATCGGTTTTGCTCAGCACACTTATGGCAGCGTCTGAATGTGGGGTGCTACACGGGGACTCAAGAAGTACGAAAAAAACGGTTTTATAGGCAAGAAACGAGGGAAGAGAAGGGAAAGAAGGCGCGCTTGACGAATCTTTAACGAAAGAATTTTCATCCAGAAATTCCCTGGGTGAAAACTAACACAAATGCACATTTTTCTCTTCTCTTTCTGACAAATGAAAATAAAGAAACGCCGCTTACTACACACACAGTCAAGGCTTTCATATATAAGGAATTATCTAAGCTGAAGACAGCCTCGTGTAGCATTAAATAACGAGACTCAAATCTGAGTTCGGCCGACTTCTTGAGTCTCCGTGTAGCACCCCCCAATAGCCCCAATGATGTCATAAACAAGTGTATACATGTTTGAGAGAGTGCCTAAAATACTTGTTAATAAAAAATTCTTTCTCTTACCTGAACAGTTGTTTTTATTGCCTATTTCTTTCCATAGCCTGTCTAGAATATACCGATTGTGGTGGTCAGCTACCTGCTGATCCCAAACAGAACGGCGTTCACAAACTGATATAATGAAACTTTCTGTATCCATCACTGCACAGTGCACACATATGATGTTCTCGGTTCGACCAGCAAGGCTCGACTGAACCCTCTACATAAAGAAATCTATGTAGAATTCACAATCGGAGAGGGGAGCGGGTCGCCGCGGGAACCAGCGCCACTCCACGCTCCACTAAGTTTTGGCGCGTTTGCTACGTGCATTATTTTCAACCCACTCACCTACGCTCCCCGCTACACTGTCTAGCCTCGCCGCTCCACTATGTTTTCACCCTAATTCCATGAAAATTTCTCTTAGGTATGACAGTGATCTACCAAGACAGTTTACATATATATCATCGGCATATCCTGCCAACTGTTTGGATTTGTTAAGCAGGGTTCCGTTCGTATTAATGCTTACTTTGCCCTGATTTAAGCCTTGCTTGACGGCGAAGTACTCCGTCAATTTTCCTTGTATTCTGACTGCACACCTTGTGTCTTCCATTGTCGTTTTTGTTAATTTTATGCCGGATTCATTGTTGCGAATGAGTCACGCCGCACTTATGCGCATACTTTTTGTATGAAAAATTGGACATTTCTCAATTTTGGGATAATTTTGGGTTTTTTTCCTCTCTTAAAAAAAAGTTGAATCAACTTCCACTTTTGTGCAGCGGGGTTTTCAAATTGTCAAGAAAATCATATATTTTATGCCAATACTTCCGCTTGTAGTCTCGAAACAAGATTTTTAAAGATTCTACGAATTTTTTACTTATTCATTTTTTAGATCAAGTTTCCACATGATAGGAAATTTTACCTAAAAAACTATGAAAAAATGTCAAATCATCGAATCGAAGTTCAGCTGATTCTCTTTTTGGGAAATTTGTGCGGCGCGACTTATCCAGCTTTACTATCATTAGGAGGACGTTCAGGTCCAGCATTGTCGCATATGTACATTTGCTCCCTATGGATGCTGTCGTATGCTTGTTTGAAGTCAATGAAGAGTTGATACACGTCGATGTTGTATTCCCAGCATTTTCGGAGGATTTTTTTTATGTGGTAATGTCAAGCTTAGGAATCACCCTTTGTACTACTAATCTGTCATGTCGTTCAAGTCATGGTCGGTGTCTAGTAGTAAGCTTGATTTGGATAGAGGAGAAAGCATAGGATAGGGGACTGGAGTAGATGTCGATGAACCTTGAGAAGTTATATAAGTCGGAAACACCGACTGTGGAGGACAGTTAATAGTCGAGTTGTTCTATTAATAAACGAACTACTAAAACGTAATGTGAGCGAAGAGGAGGGCTGTAGCGTGTCGGGGTGAGCCGAGCTAGCTAGTCTTGTGTTGCGAAAAAAGCTGCCGCGTAGGCAGGAGGTTTCTAATTTCAGTGGAACAGTCGCTATATTAATAGCGGAAAAAATTTGCTAAGGGCTACTACATTCCTACAGTGACTTAAAAATCGATAGAAGAGCAAAGGGTGCTATCGCCAATCAGTTTGATGGCGCGGGTTTTCACCTTTTCCAGCCAGGCCAAGGTGGCTTTTGGGGCGCCCGCCCCAATGTAGGACTTGTAGATTGCAGCCAGTGCAGCTGGCTGAAGGAGGACCTTGCATCTCTTGAGGAGTCCCAGGCATTGGTAAGCTTCTTTGGCGATTTGGAATATGTGACTATTCCATCGCAGATCTGAAGATAAGGTCACGCCTAGGATGTTAAAAGATGGGTCAGCCATTACATTCTTTCATTCATACATTCATACATAGTTTCCAAAGTTGAATTTATCTCCTTTCTTGTGTATTGGGCAGATAACGCTTTGTTCCCATTTTTACAGGCTGCATAGTAATTCATGTATACTCCTTGTTTGATCAGCTGTGCTGGGATGTTATCAATTCCTGGAGATTTGTTGTTTTTTACTGATCGTATGGCACCTTGTACTTCTTCCAGGGTGGGTGCATTTGTTTCTCTGGTGTCATCGTTATGTTGTAGACGGGGTTCTGCGTTCTGGTACATGTCGCATGTTGTCATTTGCGTTCATCGGCTCGCTAAAAAAACGTCGGCTGGGTTCGCCCCCTCTAAAGCCGGTACTGAAAGGAAGTCGCAAAGTTTGTTTTTATACCTCTGTATATGTTTTTGTGCAATCGAAATCATTATCCGAAAATTATGTCTCCCCTTTCTGGGCTCATTTTTTAACTATGAAAGAGCTCAAACTGAAACCAAAACTTTAGAAAATATTTAAAAAAACCAAAAATCTGCACTTAAAAACATTTCCGCACAAAAAAAAAATCTTAACAAGAATTCCAAGGTTGACTGAATGAAAATTCTCGTCTTCTCTGCTTGTGGGAAAGAATTCACTGAGCTCGCATTATTGCTCTCATTAATCACTGTAAACTCTCAAGACTTTGAAGATTTTATCTTGAGATTTGAAACATTTTTCTTAAGGATAACTTTTTAGATTTTTTCCGTCGACTTTTTCCTTCCGTTGTTTCGTTTTTTTTTACTGTACGCTTTTCTTTTTATGCCTTCTCATTCTTTTATAAGGATACACAAGGATAACGCAATTGTGAAATGTTGGTTTTTGTCGTCGACGAATTTTTTCGCCTCTTTTGTTGAAATGTCTTTTTCGGCATTTTTATTCGATACGTTTGCAAAATATAAACGATAAAATTGTCACTATGATATATATTGGGATGCATGTGTGGGGGCAATGGGCAAATTTAATGCTTTAGAGGACATTTTGTGTCTGAGGACAGATAATTCTGACAAAAAAAAAACATCCTTTTTATGTGTTCCTTGTAGGGCTTAATTGCATTTGTTAAATATTGCCCAATTAAATTTCTGATTCTGGAATTGGGTATCGCAGTCGTATTGTGCCCGATTTGATGATATTTGAATTTGAAGTTGATCTTATATGGCTTCTGGAATCATTTTACATGGCTTATTCAAGGAAAGTGAATTTATACTGCTGATTTTATTGTATTTTTACCAGCAGAATACTATTTACAAAACACGAACCTATCTGAAAAAATAACTTTAGTCTAGAAAATATTGATTGTGATCACCTTGGTTTAGATTACTATTTCTTTGTATAAACTTTAAAAATTTAAATTAGTCAATTTATATTAAAATTTCCAATACTTTTTTTCTGCGAAAAATAATTCGGACATGTCACTCCGTATGTGCCAACCTTTAACATCTTCCTAAAGGAAACTTAACATCATAATAATGCTTCAACGAGTGACCTTTAGATTTTAGTTAGTTTTGTAATGACCCACGGTATACCGAAATAAGCCTGAAACAGAATCACCGCAGTGTGCAGTATGCAGTGTTTTTTACTGCTTGTCAAAAATTACGGCACTGCGTCTTATAACGAAATCAATGCAGTGCAGTGTTTGTCAAATCAAGTCAAACGTCAAATTTATTGTAAATTTCGAAAACATGGTGGATTTAAAATATTTTGTTATTGGCGGCTTTAACAGTTTATAGAAATAATTTGTTCTTACTGGCACACTACCACCGTTATGAAAATTTGAAGTTTAATTTTCTAACCTCACACTGCAGAGCAAATTTAGAATTTAGCCTAAACCTGCAGTGCAGTATTCTGCTGCTTACTGCGCTAAATGCAATTGTGTGCCGAGTAATAGAAAAGCACAAAACCAAACTTTGACAGACAGTGCAGTATACTGCACTGCATTGATTCTGTTTCAGGCTATAAGGTGATGTAAAAGACTGTATACCGTATACGATATTTTAGTGCTGAAGTCACGTGGGGGACACCTTCCAAATAAAATCAAAGCTTTTGTTGCTCTCGCCTTTTTTACATTACCTTCTGCTTCTGTATACCGTGGCAATGAATTCACGATTCGTTGCGTTGCACTTCGAAGCTTTAAAGCTTCCTACACGACGAGCTTTCTAGCTATAAATTAAACTGCTTCTCCAGGCCAAAATCAGTCTTTCAGCAGGCTCGTACCGGAGAGGTCACCTTATATGGTCCTTTACTGCGTCGAGATGTATGATCCGGCTCGGTAAAATCCCATACCGAATACCTCTGGGATGTTTCCCAGGCCTTGTCGAGGTGTATGATTCGACAATGTTCCTGGCACGGATTCCTATACCGTGTCAAGATGTATGATCCGGCACGTTAAGAATACACACCCAAACATATCCACACCGCATACCGACCATATAAAAAACAACCACCGAATACCTGGGGAATGCTGCTTAGGCATTGTTCAGGTTTACGATCCGACATGGTTCCTGGCAGCGTTTTCTATACCGTGTCGAGAATAATGTTGCCCAGGCCTTGTTGAGGTGTATAATCCGACAGCCTACATCCTTAGTCCTGAAAGCCTTAATCAATATTAGCCAAACGACTGAGCATGCTAATACCTCCAATACCTCTATTATAGCATCATCTTACGGCTTCTGCTTCCGCTGCGTTGATTTTCTCGGCCCTAGATCGTAATACATCTATAGCCACTGGTAGTGATAATATGTCATTCAGGTTTCTGAAAATTCTTTTACCATATGTAGAAATCTTGAATTCGGATTCATGGAAATATTTTAAGGGGACTCTTCACCGATATTTGGTTGAAAATCGATTTTTTGACGAAATTTTTTTTATTGCATATTCTGATAGAGTAGACTTTTCTGAATTATGTAGCGTTTTCACATTTAAAAAAAAATGTTTATAACAATGTTTATAACATAGTGGAGCGATTGAGGTTTTAGCCACTGCGGCGGAGAAAATGTGTGCGTCAAACTTTGAACGTGATTATTTCAATAACTTTTTTTTTTCATTTTTTTTAACTTTTCCGAGCTCCTCGTTCTACAATTTTCAACCGATTTAAATTTTATAAAGTGGAAAATGTTCGAAATTTATAACTGAATAATTCTGTCAGACAGAATTTTGAAATTTTAAAAATTCATAAAGTTATAAACAAAAATGTAATAAAAAACCGAAAAAATCGAGATTTTCGGCTTTTTTTCGACATCGCCAGACATATTTGTGGATTGTTAATAAACAAAAAAAGATATCAACATTCTGTCTGACAGTTTTGTACTGAACATTTTGGCACTAACAAAAATAAAATCGATTCAAAATTCGCGTGCAAGGAGCTCGCGGAAAATACCCCTTTTCTCGGATGTTTATTAACAAAAATGTTGCTTAAAATTTTTTTTTCAACAATTGATTGTGCTTTTGTTTTTTACTCGATAACAACTATTCGGACACAAAATTTCATCTAAATCGGTCTAGCGGTTCAGATTTTAGCCATTTCAGTGAAGAGTCCCCTTAAAACTGAAAATTTTGTCCTTACGCCAATTGCATAGAAAGTGAAAAAAAGCTAACCGCAAGCTATTTTTTTTTTTTTTTATGTGAAAGACTAGAGTCACAGGAAACGCCCTTTATACTGTGTCGACAATCTATTTTCTTCATATAGAGTGCAATGTCGAACAGCAGCTCTAGTCGGGGAAGGAAGGAACTGTCACAACCTACCAGCGACATTGTTGCAGTCCACCTACTCCCAACCATTACTGGCGACTTTGTCATCGGGGCATCGAGAAACAACTCGCTGGAGTGTTATGCCTCCTGAAACGAGTTGAATCACATCAACCAACCGATGGCATGCGCTTTTTGGTGAAGCGGGGAAGCGCTGACTAAGGCTATGACAGAAGGAATCAGGAATGTAAAGAGGGAAGAAGAAAGAAGGAAAGTTATGTAGGTGGGAAAGTGGAAAAGGCGAAGGACCGTGGGGCTGGCCGGGATTCGAACCCGGGACCTCTGGGATAGTAGCCAGTCGCCTTACTCCCTAGGCTACCGAGGCCCCTAGGCTACCGAGTTATATATGAAACTAAACGAGGTTGCAATTTCTTTTCATCCAGAATATTTGCAATCAAAGGACCTCAATTAAGTTAAATTGAACGAATTTCCTTCGCGGTGCCCTAATTAAATTTGGCTTCACATTTTTATAGTCAACTATGCACAGCCCAGAGAGTCCCCATCTAGAATATATTTTTCAAATTTTAATTAGTCCCAGCAAACAAGGTACACAAAACCCCCGAAAGGCACTGCCGTACCAAAAATACAAAATTGTTTACTCTGCTGTATCCTTGAACTGCGAACAGAGAAAAACGCATCAAAGTAGAAAGCAAACAAGCGGCGTAGAAGGCAAATTAAAGGAGCCAAACATATGCGGTGTAATTGTTTGTAGGCATATACAAGTGGCTGCAAGTACCTAGAAAATGCCTCATCATACTTTCAATCTACTATATACCAGTCGTCCCAGCCGGATAGTATAGGCACTGATCCTTCACAGAGTCGACAGTCGGCATTACTTTCGCGACTGGAAATTTTCCATGTTATCCTTTTGGCTTATTTGCTAACAATTTGCTTTCTGTAGGAAACAGCTCTGCAAATATTGCTGTTTCTCGCAGCCCGTCGTTATCCTTGCCATATTCATTCTGAGCATGGACTAACTCTCAAGTCCTGGAGTCATGGAAATCTTTCTTAGGCCAACCTCTGTGTGTTTATCTGCTTGTTTGATTACTTGTTATTTGTTTGTTTGCGTGAAGGAAACGCTAGAGGCAGTGATTATGTATTTTTAACCGCTAGTTATAAGGACATATTTTTCTGGTAATATTTTCAAGGCTAACGCTTTTGTGGTGGTCGTTTAGATTGAATTAAACTGAATCATGCGAATGCTATAAACTATCGATTTGAATTGAAAGTGGATAAATATTTGCACAAGCGATTCATTAATGGAAGCTTGAGTGGCTGAGGAAACTTTGCAGACCACTTGCGAAAGGGGTAAAGAGTATTGATGGAAGATCAATTTATTAGTCATTTTTGGAGGGGATTTATTCTGTAAAAAGCCTAAGAAATTGGTAAAAAATACAAAACAACCCAGTATTAATTATTCTGCTATTATATTAGGTGTTTTTGTAATCGCAGTCTTAAATTGAAATTTATCAAAATTTTCACACCCAAATATGAGTTAATTCTGCCTTAGGATATTATCAGGTCTCAGGGTATACCTTAGCGTACAACCTTTGTTAAGGTCGAAGGTGTTAAGGTTAAGGTCTGCTTGCAAAAGTTTGCAATCCTCGGTACTCTTTATGAGACTGTACAGTTTGATGTCATCGGCGTAAATAAGGATATTACAGTACTTTAGTAAGGTGGCAATGTCATCGATAGATAATATAAAAAGAGGAGGACCTAGATGACTACCTTGCGGGACGTCAGAGGACGCTTCAATGTTTCTGGATTCTGCTCCACGAAATAGAACTGGATAGGTTCTTTCAGCTAAGTATGATTGGAACCATGCCACAAGGGCATGCGGAAAGCCTAATTTTTTTAGTTTGAGAGCTATAATCGAGTGAGAGAGCTTGTCAAAGGCCTTACTGAAGTCAGTATAAACGCAATCGGTTTGGCAATCAGTGACGAAGCCCCGAACAGTGTGAGAAGAGAACTCAAGTAGATTAGTAGTAGTGTAACGCGCCGTAACGTTTTTCTGTACCCCCCCCCCCCCCTCCCTAAACGTTACGTAACACCCAACACTTTTACCTGAAAGTGACAATTATATGACGCAAAGTACCAGAAAGCCGCTAAAATAGCTTATTTATTGTTTTAATCGCGATTACCCGTAAAACATAAACGAAAAGGGTTGCTAAGTTGGGAGATTTGAATGCCCTATTTTTTTATTTAAATAAAAAAACAATGTTACGTAACGCGTTGTTCGAACCCCCCCCCCCGCCCCTGTAACGCATCGTAACGTTTTACAAACCCCCTCCCCCCAAAATGCGTTACGTATTACTTGAACGCTCCCTAAGGCCAATGCAACAAATCTGCTAACACAAGAAACTGGATACATGATGCGGAGCAGAGAGACGTCTGGAGGAGGAAACTGATGCAGTCTAAGGCTCAGATTGGGCTGTAGTGCCATCGAAGAAGAAGAATTCTTCGAACGTGCAAGTTAGGTTTCCCAAACTTCTACGTAGGTGGGTTTTCACTGAACGTACACCTGCCTCCCAAAAGACCCCCGAAATGCGGAGCCGCAGGAGGAATTAAGTGCCAGTTGATAGCCTGATTTGTGACATACTTCGCTGCCTCTTGGGTAGATATCGTTATGGCCTTTTGTTAGTCCTTGTCCAGTTTCTTCTTCGCTCCAATAAAGTTGGAGCTGCAATCCGAGTAAATGTCTGTAGGTAGACCTCTTTTTGCGATGAGCTTTTTCAGTGCTGCGAGGAATGTTTCAGTGGTTAAATCCGAGACGAGTTCAATGTACATATTATGCCTTTAATGTTGGTGCCTTTCGGAGGTATGACGTTTTTACCATGACTGGCCATGCAACATCTGATTAACCCAGTCGGCTTATTCCCTTTGCCTTTAGCCCTCTTTCTCTTGCACGCTTCAGACAAGCAATTCGTTCAAAAACAAAACAATTCGACTGTTGAACAAGTTTGTATTTTTGAACGAAGTCTGTATTTCTGAATTATTACAAGATTTCAAACGCAAGGCGGGTCGGGAGCTCCTTCAAAGTCCTTGTGACTCCTAGAGAACCTCAAACCTTTTCTAACGCTAAAACTAAGCTAACTACTAGACATTGCACCATTACATAAGTATAAGGAAGTCGGACTGGTAGTTCATAGGGTAGCTCCTGAGCTTAGAACTGCCACATAAAGCAACGATGTACCATTTTCCCTTTGTTCATTTTACGGAGCATACTGTCACCAGCAAATGACATTTCTTTTAATGTGAAGAGACTTTGAGAAAAGGGAAATCACTTTCGGGATAAGACAATATATAACATACAAGCAGGGAACAGTCATTTGATTCCATTTTATTCATTTTTTCATACCTCGGCAGGAAGTTAAGTTATGTATTATGTGCCAACACCGAGCAGTTCTACTCCTTCATTCCCGATCCTGGATCCAGTTTTATTTTTCGCATTAAGCATTTTCTTGTCTCTTTATATTTTCTTTATGTTTCCAGCAGTTGTTGAAGGTACGACAGAAAGCAACATAAACTACACTTTTGTCGCGTATATAAACAAGGAATCATGAAGTTGACAACAAGGATCCTTAATAAGGACGATGACGGCGTTTTCAATCTAACAGCAACAGTAGCGAAAAAAAATGGTAAGGAGACACAAAAACATAAAATTGCCATTTTAAGAAGACTTCACTTTGGAGAGCATTAGATGTAATCTTAAATGGGTTCTATTACGATGAAAAGTCCTCCCAGCGAGAGCGAGAGAGCGGTTCGTATATGAACAGGAAATCTCTAAGGAATTACTTAGATATCATCGAAGCACGTTACTTTTAATGGGTTATATTCCGTTCATTGGTATCGATTTAAGGACTTCATCCCGATGGCTAAAGGCCTGCAAATGGTCGACAGATTGCTATAGTTGCCCTCTACATCAGGAAGGATGTCGGGGAAATTGAGCTGAGTAAAATGGGACAGGAGTGGGGGTAAAAAAAAAAAGATGGAAACGGGAGAATAAAAATTGAAATTTATACAGGGCATGATGTAGGGCGCAAAACTTCAATAAATTGACGTCAGGCAATAAATTTGCTTGAAGGGACTTAGTTTAATTTGTTGAAAGGTTCCTTTTTGAATTTTATAACAAGTTTCCAAAATAAAATAAAAAAGACCCTTTTTTTTTACAAAAAAAGGAAGAACAAGCTGAAACTTTTATGAGGAGTGATGGATATGGATTATTGTCTTGATAAAATTATGAAATCTTTTCACGGGTTTTAGACCGGACGGGATATTCTCGGGAAATCGTTAGTTGCTGAGATTCTTAAAATAAAGGTTCATAAAAATGATAGATGATTTTTTACTGTTGGTTGCGAACAAAAAATTTATAGTACCCAATAAAACAAAGCAGGGGGACCACCACTAATGCACTCTTTGATAACATCTCAGCGCAGTTGATCAAGCAAGAGGCGAACCGCTGTTAGCGACTAGACATGAACTATGCTTCATATTGAGGGACGAAAAAAATGCTTGCAGCTTGGGAGCAAAGTTTTATCTGTCCAATACACAAGAAACGTGACAAATTTTAACTGTGCGAGCTATAGAGGCACATCTCTTTTAAGTACAGTAAATAATATAACACAAATTTTATCAAAGCAAGACTGGACAGCCCAGCTGCAGCGGGGAACTGAAGCCCCTTTTGAACGGATTCTGAAGCGCTGAAAAGGATTGCCAGCGCGCTTCTTATTTATATCCCAATTCCATCCCTTTTAACACAGGAAAGTCATCTTGTTGAAGCAGCACAATTGCAGCTGGAAATTGAAGCTCTTGCGAAGCTTTCGTGACCCATAGTTGCAATACTTTCAATATTTTGCTGAAATCCAACCCATATTAACTTTTCAGTTTCAATAATTACTTTTTACACTTCTTTTTCTTCGATGGCTCTACAGCCCAATTCGAGCCTTAGCCTCCATCAGCTTCTTCCTCCCATGTCTCTCTGTTCCGCAGCTTGCCTCCAGTTTCTTATATGGAGCAGTTTTGCTGCATCGGCGTTAACATTGTCCTCCCACCTTGACCGTGGGTTGCCAACTGGTCTGCCATCTGATGGTAGGTACAGGTGGGTCATCCAGCGCCGGCCCTGGGGTAGAGTGAGTGAAGAGGTCGCTCTAGGCGTCAGGTGCTGAGTTTAGCGTGCTCATCAATTTGACTCGAACTAGTGATGAGCAAACGCAGGAACAAGACTTGTCTTCAAGCATAACTAAGCCTTGTTCTTGCTCTTGGTCTTGCAAAATGTGTAAGAACAAGACAAGACTGCAAGAACAAGACCATTTTTGCTCATCACTAACTCGAACAAGACACAAGTATAGAGCGTTGATTCCAAGACTACATCCTACCCGAAGTGCCCCTGCTTGTTAATAGAACAAGCTCAGAACAGAGAGAACAGAGAGAACAAACTCGATCAAACTCACAGTCCCAAGGTTTAAATAATTATGCTGAAGGATCAATATAGATACCTACCATACCTAAACGAAAGCGAGATGCCAATTGTAAGAAGAGGGTTAGATCCTCTGGATACTCTCCAAGCCCCAATAACTGGGCGCCGAACAGCCCAGGCTCCTTTTACCTCCACGGACTCGGCCCCGGAAATGTGACTGAGCAGTGGAGTGAAGGAGCGAGCCTGGTGTGTTCGGGAACTCCCCGGCGGCTACGGAACACCTCATTGACATTATGTTGAGATGGATAAGGGTCCAAAACAGGACTCTAAGGATGCAGGAGTGGAGAGTACTCCCCAAAGCCCCAAAGTACTCCCATTCACTGAGATGATATTCTCTAAGAGCGAGAGGTCTGTTGACGAGCTGGGGCGGACGGGAGGCCAAATTGGCTACAAGTTTGGTTGGGC
Organism: Thereva unica; assembly: GCA_949987705.1. Lineage (NCBI taxonomy): Eukaryota > Metazoa > Arthropoda > Insecta > Diptera > Therevidae > Thereva > Thereva unica. The sequence goes on from OX465283.1 coordinate 51,950,000, forward strand.
ATAGCTTAGTTTCAGGGCGGCATAAAAACCTGACCAAAACTGTTCCCAGCTAAACTTGCATTGCTTGTCAGCGACCGCCGGAACCTCGTGAGCGACCATTTCCACTCCAATTACCAAGGAAGCAGAAAATCCGAGGTTACCAACTGAAGCCTCACAGGAGTCTGCTCCAGGAATGGAAGGCGTAAGTTGCTCGAATGCCAAGATCGTGGCCACTGCATTTTTTGGGCTGGTGGAAGGGAAGGGTGCAGTAACTAGTAGGTGACTCTCACCATCATCAACCCTAACCCTAAAATCACCACCTAAAACCTTAGCGGGGCATCATTGTTCGCATCAAAATATCAAATTAAGTTAATAAATGAAGTTTGTTAGCCGAAAATAATTTCGTTTCGAATATTTATCAGATAATACCTTCAATACGATGCGATCGCATTCAGCAATACAAAAACTAAATCGCATCGCATCAGCTTGTCATGTGTCGAGAGTTTACACTTTTTGTAAAGATGGTACAATTCATGATTGTAGGGTATTCTCTATGCATTGTCTTCATTGATTGTGCCGTATATCCTTCGAAGAACCTTCCTCTCAAATATATCCATCTTATGATGGTTTTGTAGGCTCTTATTTTGTTTTTTTTTTGTGGATATCTCTGGATTTCATTACTGGCAGAAGTAGTCCAATCAATTTACGGATTTACAATGTTAATTTCCAGACAGGAAGGCAGGAAAAAAGAAATATGGGCGTGTAGAACATTTAATGTTTTGTATGTTTTGCGGCAAAAAAACTTGTCTTTTTTGCGGTGCAGTTTTTTGTATATAAAATTGAAAAACTCAAATTTTAAATAATAGTGCATAATAGTACAACTCTTAACGAAGAAAAAGAGCTTCGAAAAAATGTCCTACGAGGTCGAGGAGCTGTAGACGAAGGATTTTACGAAAACGCCTTTTTTTACAAAAATCGAAATTTCACCCATATTTTGCAAAATTTCAAGCCAAAAAAAATATGAGTTTTCAGATTGCCAAAAGCAACATTTTTACCAAGTAAAAAGTTTCTAGGTCGCATCAATAAAAAGTAAAAAATAAATGAAAAAGACGACAATATAACCAATTACCACATCAATTGAAAGATAATTTTAATACCTATAACTTTCTCATTTAACTTTTTCGGATCTGAGCTCAACTTTTTGTTTTATTGGCGAAAAACCGTTTTTTTGACTTTTGCGTATTTTTTAGGTTAAGTTCGCCAATGCAGTTCCGTAAAAAAACATGCTATCTTTCTTCAAATGAAGTGTTCTACCCGCCCATATTTTTTTTCCTGCCAATTGTCTGGAGAATTTCCGTAGATTGATTTGACTATAGTGAGAAGTATGTTCTGTTTGCGGCGTTTATTCATTTTTATACGTCTATCGTTTCATCGTTGTCTTCGCTGACTGTCGACCCCAGGTAGTTAAATTGGTTTACCTGTTCGAAGTTATGTTCGAGAAATGCTGAAAGACGTGTTCCGTTATTTATATTGTCGAGTATTTACATCCCGACTAGAGCTGCTGTTCGACATTGCACTCTACACGAACAAAATAGATTGTCAACAGTATAAAGGTCCTTTCCTGAGACTCTAGTCTTTCACATAAAAAAAAAAAAGTTTGAATAAAATCTGACCAAAAAGAAAAAAAATACCATACAACCCTAATATCAAAGTCATGGTAAAAATTTTGTGGCAATCGATTTCGAAAGACTTAGGAGTCCATAAGCCACAAACACACAAACCCACAAACATTGACTTTTATACATATGTATATAGATGAACCAAAAAATATAAAAATAATTTTGAATTTAAAGTTTTTATTTCTGCAGCCACTTACTCAAATGTAAACTAGTGGGATGTTGTGCCTAGAGACTAGCCACTAATTACGCTTTTTCATGGTATTCTTTCTGTTGAATAACACTTCAGATTGGATGACAATATATTAAGTGGAGATTGATCCGCACTCACTTCCTACCCGCCGGATCTGGGAATCGAGGCCACTGCCCAAAACAATTACTCAAAAATTATGGAAAAACAAAATAATATGGCCTCGATTCCCAGATCCGACGGCGCGGAAGTGAGTGCGGATTTGACACTGTGCGATTCTCAAATTCGCAGTCGCGGATTCAATTAAATCAAAAATTCGGAGTAAAGACTCACACGCTAATGAAATACCCGATGTCGGATTATCTTAGGCGCATTTGTGGTTTCAAATCCTCAGAAAATTTGTTGCGGATCACACTTTTAAAGCACGGAAAATGTCAAAGAGAGATTCGCGGTTGCAGATTTGAGAATCGCAAAGTCTCAAATCCGCACTCACTTCCGACCCACTGGATCTGGGAATCGAGGCCAATAAATCGAAAGTGTCAAATTGAAAAAAAAAAAAAACAAAACAAAACACATCACACATGTAAACACTATATAATTATGTAAAACGAATCTAAAAATTTTTCTATGGATTGGAGGCAAATCTAAAATCACTTTGCACAGCAGAATTAGGTGTATTATTTTACTTAAACATACATTATTGTTAAAAATTTAGCTTACCGCGCCTTTTGTATTTATTTACACTTCAATTTAACTTTATTTTTTATTTTTAAAGAAAATATTATCATGCACGCACTTTACTTTTCTTTAAATGTAGAACATCTACTGAAAAACACAGGCACCTGTTTATCCATAGCATATATGCACGTGCACGCACACAAGTACCCCCACTTCGCAAGAGACCAACACCAATAATTACCCGCCAAAAATATGAAAGAATTGATATATTTTAATTGCACCCCATCTATGACAAAGAATAGTAAACACCATCTATGGCAATATTACATTACTCTTCGTTTTACCTATGATTATCAATTTCCATAAAATATACAAAATACATTTCATAAATAATAGAAAATCTGTTGTCATAAATCAGTTGTTTACTTCCTTCTAAAGTTTATACATATCTTGCATTGGAATGTACCTTTTTATGAAAGCATGAATAAATAGGTTTATTGCCACATTCCTACGAGTTAGAGTTTGGAGTAATGGGTTGGTGCTAGCTCGGGGTGCGACAGGACCCGGGTTCGATACTGGTGATGGCCGCGTACTATTTTTTTTTTTAAGTTATGATGATTTTGGTAGTGTTTGTTAAATACTTTGTTAAGTTTTAGATTACGCAAAGTCTCACAACTTATAACCTACATAAGCCTTTAACAAAAACTTTGCAAGATTAATTATATATAGCGTTGGTCAGTGTAATACTTATGAATCTCCATGGCCAAACTAGGATACAGCATTATGACAATAATTAAATCAATGCAACGTGAAATAAAAGTTTTAGTTAAAAACGGATTTGGCTTATTTAGCTTATTATAGATTGAGTTATAGCTCACAATTGAATATGTCCCAAAGGTTTTAATTAGTCGCCGCTTTGAGATTTTATCATCAACGTAGGCTTAGTTTATTATACTACAATAAATCATCATAACTAAAAAAGCTAAAAAAAAGTACTTAAAAAATTCATCAAGAATCGAACCTGGTCCTTTCGCACCCCGATCTAGCGCCTTCCCATTACTCCAAACACTAACTTGTAGTAATGTGGCAATAAACCTATTTATTCATGCTTTCATAAAAAGGTACATTGAAATGCAAGATATGTATAAACTTTAGAAGGAAGTAAACAACTGATTTATGACAACAGATTTTCTATTATTTATGAAATGTATTTTGTATATTTTATGGAAATTGATAATCATAGGTAAAACGAAGAGTAATGTAATATTGCCATAGATGGTGTTTACTATTCTTTGTCATAGATGGGGTGCAATTAAAATATATGAATTCTCTCAAATTCTTGGCGGGCAATTATTGTATAATTCTTTCAGCAGCATCTCCATGAAATATGCGTTAGTTTTTCGAGTTATTTGTTTGAATATTTTCGCAATTCTTCACAATCTTCACTTAATATATTGTCATCCAGACTGAAGTGTTATTCAATAGAAAGAATACCACGAAAAAGCGTAATTAGTGGCTAGTCTCTAGGCACAACATCCCACTTTTGTTTGGTTATTCTGAAGAGATACATACAAATTTAGTTAATAAAAACTTAAAAATATGCTTTTAAACAAAGGGCTGCAAAATTTTTTAGATATGGGGCAAATCGTTTGTAAAATTTTTGTAAAATATTAAAAATTCTGAGAAAAATCACTTCCTTATATTCATGGACTATAAGGACGGTCTTAAATACATCGTTCGTGAAATTTATAAATTTTCATTCATTTCAGTAAGCGTTTATATGCCCTGGTAAAAATTAGATATCTACTTTTCGTTTTAAACCTACCAAATGTTTCGTTTAAATCATACATATTTTTTGTGACAAATCCACAGCGAAGTTCGATAAAATTAAATTTTTGTTTTGGTCTACAGCACCACCTACATGACTAAAAACTATAATAAAATGAACAGCATATAAAATATGCATATAAACAAATAAATACTTTATATTATTTCCGCGAAATTTCTTAATGATTTATAAAGCCGCCGAAGAGCCATAAAACCTCAAGAAAATGATTTTTTTGCACTTCTAATTAAATAAATGTTTATGTTCTCCTGAGTATCATTATTAAATAATATAATTTTTAGTGAGAAATAGAATTAAAACATGTTACACCGAAGTAAAAAAAAATTTTTTATTTCACCATTTTGCGGTCGGGGATTGAACTTGGTTCGCCTGGGATAAGACTCCAGCGCCTTTCCTCTAGGCTACCGATATTTTATTAGAAATCTCTTTTTTGTTGTTTAAATATACTTCTGGTTGATTGTGACAAATCCACAGCGAAGTTCGATAAAATTGAATTTTTGTTTTGGTCTACAGCACCACCTACATAACTATAAACTATATTAAAATGAACAGCATATAAAATATGCATATAAACAAATAAATACTTTATATTATTTCCGCGAAATTTCTTAATGATTTATAAAGCCGCCGAAGAGCCATAAAAACTCAAGAAAATGATTTTTTTGCACTTTTAATTAAATAAATGTTTATGCTCTCCTGAGTATCATTATTAAATAATATAATTTAGTGAGAAATAGAATTAAAACATGTTACACCGAAGTAAAAAAAAAATTTATTTCACCATTTTGCGGTCGGGGATTGAACTTGGTTCGCCTGGGATAGGACCCAAGACCCTTACCTCTAGGCTACCGATAAATGAACTTTATTAGAAATCTCTTTTTTGTTGTTAAATATACTTTTGTTGTTAAATATACTTCTGGTTGAAATTTCCAGACCGTTTTCTCAGTTTTTGGTCTTTTGACCAAGAGCTACATTTTGAGATATTTCCCAAGTCTGTATCTGCAGTACTTTCAGAGATGAAAGTAGGCTTCAGACGGACAGACGGACAGACGGACAGACGGACAGACGGACAGACGGACAGAGCCTCTGTATAAGCTTTTTTTTTTTTGAAAAAGCTAAAAAGCGTGGGGCGCAAACGAAAAGTTCCAGTATTAATAAAATAAAAAATATAGGTAGAGAGCGCTTCACGTTTTTTACATTTATGTAAGTGGCCGCAGTAATAAAAACTTTAAATTCAAAATTATTTTTTAATGTTTAGTTTGGCGTATTTTTTAGTTTTTTTTTTAACTATTTATTTTTTTAAGAAAAAAGTATTGTAAATGTAATAACAAAGAATGGCCCAGTTGTCAAACAATTAGTTTGCCGTGAAGCAGGTGTATATTGAAAATAATCTGAAATGGTAATTCCAAAAATCAGCAATTTCGATTTTTTAGGTTTTAAAGCTGTTGCTTTGATTTTTTCCCATTATTGATGCGAAAAAAACAAAAAATAATTATCAATTCGTCGAGCTTTTGCTAGGTTGTCGATTGGTCGAGTTTTTGCTAGACTAATGCCTGCCAATTGATATTTATAGGTATAATAGATAGATTATAGTATGATAAGTTATAGGTGGATCATGTGGTGGCGGTCCAATACCACGAAACGCGTAAAAAACACCCAATTAAAACAACCAGTAATTTTTTTTACTATTGCTTTAAATAAAACTTGTTTCCTCTCCAATTTAGTTGGCATTTTATAAAATATCTTGTTTTTTTTAGTTATATAAAAAATTTGTTTTTACTTGAAAAAATTGAATACGTTCCACAAATATTATTGAAAGCCACAGTATCGGATAGGATGTTTGTGCACGGCAACTGGAACGAGTGCATTAAAAAACAAACCAAATCGCTGCTAGCACTAATTACGCGGCCTTAAAAGTATATTGAATCACCAGAATAATATTTCAATTAAATCTTAAATTACAATAAACTAAACCTGGTCGAAATTTATGTATCATATCCCCACCCACGGCCCAGCTATTGGTGCATCTAGCACAAAAAAAACTAGTTTCAATTTGAAAATCGTAAAGTAGTTAGGGCAATTGCATACAGGATTTCAGCTGAATCTAATTACGGAATGCCGGAGCATTACTGGGATCGATAACTGGGCTTTATTATGGTCACTGCCTAATAATTGTCCCATTAACGAATATTAGCTACAAATTACCAGCCACGAAATTGAAAACTGACCATTACAAACTATTCCCCAGTACAATAATAATGATGTAAATTGCGAAGGTACATGCAGCATGCTCTACATACATATATGCGCCATGCCGTTCTAGTTGGCCCGGGTGGTGGCTAGTCCCGGATGGAAGGATAACGATAATAATTTTTGTCATGTATTAATTAGAGCAGCCGAGTACTGATCGAACGTAATTGCCTTAATATGGTTGAGGGAGGTCACTATGTGTATGCATGCTGTAAACATTCCATTATCCTTACGGCCTGACCACCATGGTTACTGTGTGAAGGTATATAGGGAGCTCCTGACGGAAAACGAAATTCAATTGTGTACAAGAAGGCACATCTTGGGAGAGCGGGTTATCTTATCGCAGGATCAAAATTTGTCTGAACCGAATGGGTATATCCAGTTTGATTGCCATCCTTACAAATGACTCTTTCCGAGCCATCTCTCCCGATACTCCTCCGCCGTGCCGTGTGCCTTAGCGTATCCTTGTTGGTCCTGGGCCATCGCAAGTATGCTTGGGAATTTCAATTACAATGCGGACTTTAACTGAATGACCGCATCAATCACTAGCTTCAATGGTCTCGCGTTAGTCTTCTGCCCAAACAATCTCCACGTTCTTGCATCCTTCCCCACTACCACACATAGTCAACAGATACAATCAGTTCAGGGAGTTTTTGTGCTGTGTCCTTTTATTTCACCCTTGTACACCAGTACTCATCCCGTATATACTCTTGTGTTTTAGTAGAAAGTGTTGTATTGGAACGTGACACAGTGATGCCATACCATACGTTTGTACATCCCAATTCATTCATTTATTTATTTCTCCCCCTCCCAGCGCGCCCAGCCATTGAACGAAGTTGGTTTTTGTTTTCGTATTTCCTCCATATTCCTGTCTACCCATAAGCATTACCGTTGATGGAAGGACAGTGAAGGAGGGATTTTGGGGGTGGGTAGATTGGCATGGAATGGGGCAGTGGCACGGGGAGCAGGCGAATAGCGAACGGTATGGTATGCTTGTCCGTTTATCTCTGTTGTATCAGGTTACGTTCAGGCCAGTACGATATTACACAATTTGTTATTTGCCTTATTGAAATTGGAGATGGTTCGTTACTGTCACATTTGATCGGGGATTATTAAATTTCCTTACCGGCTCTAAGGATGGTTTAGTGGCTATTAGATCGGTGACATATGATGAGGTGCTACTGTGGAATTTCCTTGGAAGAATTTTGCAACCGACCGAAATGATGGTTTTATTGATTAGCTATAATCGGTTGAGATTTCGTATAAAAAATTAATTTAGATATTCGCGCAGAGTAAAAGGGTGAGTGGGAATTTTTGAAACATTAGTCTGCCACTTCTATGCTACGGGCTTGAATTTTGGACATTGACCAAACAGAATATCAGATCAAACTCGTCGAAAAAAAGATTGGGAAGAATATTTGATCCTATAAGGGTTAAACAAATTGAATTGGATTTCACGAATGGTACGACTTACATATACAAAGAGTGTAAACCTTCAACACATGCCAGCTACTGCTACGTTGGGTCGTTGTCCAAAGAATGTTTGACTCAAGGATACCGAAAAAACCCTGTATCTACTACCAGATGGCAAAACACTAGTTGGCAAACCACGTTTAAGGTGGGAAGGCAGTGTTAAGGCTGAGGCAGCACAACTTCTCTATAAAAGAAATTGGAGGCAAGCTGCGGAGAGAGAGGTTTGCAGGAGGAAGTTGATGGAGGCAAAGGCTCGAATTGGCCTGTAGAGCCATCGAAGAAGAAGACGTGCATAAACAAAACGCATAACGAAAACTAAGGCTAATAGTCTAAGAGCCAGTGGCCGGCAGACTTACGGTATTTTAACAAACCTCATATTTTCTTCATGTATTCTCTTATACCTGCCGTACATGAGATGGGGACTCTTTTTTCTGACTGGCGGGTTTCTATGGGCGTACTCAGGTGTGGAAGGTGTTAAAATTTGACTGAATTTTACGTTATAGTAACAAGGCTGCCGTTTGAATATGTTAAAATACTTTATTATTATTATTATTATTGAAAAATAACAATGGCAGACAGCTATGGCGGTTCCAAGGTCGTGGCAGACACTTTTGAAAGTTGCCAAAAAAGTGAACAATTTACGGTATTTTAACAAGGCTGAAAGTTATATATATTGTTAATAATAATATTCTAAGCCTATATTTAGAACGGCAGGCATTTTCTGCGGTTCTAACATCGCGAAATTGAGAAACGATACTCCAGTTACGCTTTGGAGGTTTTGGCAGCCGTTAAATCTATGAAAAAACTTCGACCGTACTTACTAGGACTCAAGTTTGTACCGATTGTAAAGCATTCACCTTGACAATGAAGAAGAAAGATATGGACGCCAAAGTGGCTAGATGGACATTGTTAGAAGAATTTGATTGTGTTGTCCGGCATAAATCAGGGTCCTCTATAAAACACGTTCATGCCCTAAGTAGGTCCCCAGCTGTGTTCCCTGTAGAGGATGATGATATCCTACAACAGGTGAGAAGAGCTCAGGAAGATGACGATTACTGTATCCTTGAAAAAAGTGTTTGGAGAACGGGGAACACGAACATTTTTGCTAAGAAATTACGTTCTCTACAAATTCGTAGAGGGAAATTATCTCCTTATAGTACCCAAGGGCCTAGAGAAAGGAGTTATCAGTAAATTCCATGAACAAGGACATGTAAGCGCGCGAAAGTTGGAAGTGATGTTGCGTCAGATATATTTCATGCCAAACCTAGCCCAAAAGGTGCAGAATGTGACAAAAAATTGCGTAACGTGTATCCTAGCATCCACACAGAGAAAAATTTGGGAGTAATATTCTAAGTCCCGTTCTGGATTAAAATTAATTTTAATATATTTCGGTGTTAAATTTTACTCTTTTGAAAAGATTGCAACAATTTTAATAAAAACTAGGATTAATATTTAATGCATACAGACGTAAATGCATTACTTTAATGCTCTTAAGGAGTAAAAAGTATTCCACTTAAGTATTAAAATCGTGTTTTACTCTCACCTTTTATTAATATGTAATCGTAGAGAAGATTAAATTTACAATTTACTCCAGCCTAAGATTAAAATCTATTCCAAATAAGCGGTAGAGTCGTTGACAAATGCGCATTTTCGTTATTTCGTCATTCTGAGTGAGTCTTGGTCAGTGATAGGACGCATGTGCAGTGAAGTAATTAGTGCAGTGGTTTTAAAAGTTATGTGCAAAACTAAGTTTTCTAACATGACAACATATTTTGCCAGGATTGCAGCTAGAAATGAAAAGAAATATATTCTTGTAAAAGGGGAGCAAGCTGGATTAACTTACTCCAATTTTGTTGAAGCAGGTAATTATAATAGGAGGTGAGGTGGTAAAGGCCATTTTTCGCCCATCAACACCTCCTTTATTGAGCCAGTGTCCAGTTAAGTACTCAAATATTGTGAATCTTAGCTATGACAGCATTCAATTTCGATTTGAATGAGTTTTCACACTTTGAGGACCAAGACGGTTATTGCATTCCAGAAGAGATTTTTTTAGATGTGTTGAGTACTTTTACTTCAAATCAATTTGGACTGAAAGCAGTTCTTAAGACTGGTACGATAGCAGATTAATATTTTTCTAAATTAATGTTATACTCCTGTCATACTGCGACGAAATTCAGAATATCGAGTATTCTCAATTTCAGAAATATATCACCTTTGAATTTCTTAAAAAAACTTTAGAGGAATATTCCATTAAAAGGAGATTTTGACATAAATTCGACTTTAATTTCAAAGCAATATAATCATATTATGGAATTTTACATTAAAAATTACATTTTTCTTATAATTATGTATATCTAAGATCGAGCAATGAATATCCTATGCAAGTCCGATCATCCTGGTGTGCCTTTGAGAATGAATGCTTGTATGGGACTATCTTTAGTTGCCACTAGTTCTGTAATTTAATTAACAACACATACTAATTTATCATAAATTAAGTTAACTTTTATCATAGGCTCTTAAATCATTCATTATTAAAAATAATTCATCTTATATACTAAGCGAATATGAAAATAATTCAGCTTTAACAGATAAAGCAAGGAAGTTTGTTAGCCTTGCGGTAGCTTTTATGGAGGAAAATTTTGGACTCTATCCTAATAAAGAAGAAAAAACTGCTGTAGCCCATGCATGTATAAAACTTTTTCCAGCTTATAAAACAAAGGATAGCAAATTGGGTGGAATTGTAGGTATTAATTTAAAAATTTTAGCCGCCAGGCCTGAGTTTTAGAAACGATAGTCAACTAGAACTCTATTATAATATTTTTTTTTCATTAATATAATATATATATTACACCTAATTCTTTTTTTACACGGTAGATAAGTTCCTTAGAAAACCTTAGAAATGTTTAGTTTAGCTCGGCGTGCATTTTACCTTCGCCTAATTCCAAGTTTTAAACATTCATAATATTTACCAAAATTTCAATTAATAGGACCTTTTTTTTGATGGAAAAGAGGGATATTTGATTACTAAATTAAAAAACGAGCAGTCAAAAAGGAGAGCAATTGAAAAAGAGGAGGGGACGTATAAAAAACAGAAGTTGTCTTGTTCAAGTGACGCAGAAGGAGACTCTTTCGGAAGCGAAGAAGACGATTTGATTTTTCTAAAATATGCGGTGGCACCTGCTCAAAATGACAGAATAAAGCAAAAATTAATTTCAACCCTTGATATCAGGAGGAACTTGCTTTTAAAACCTAGTGTAGATTTACAAGAAACATTTCCCTTTTTCTTTGTGGATCCCACATTGGTAAATTATTTGTATATCAACTGCAGTACTTAAATTCATAGAGCTTTTGGTTATTTACAGATTCTTTTTGAATACGATCTACGCTGGCCGAATACTGAACAATTTTCTCATGAATTGAATACCTTTTTTGAAACCCTTTATAACAACATATTTGATGTCGCAAAGTCTTTCGGCTACAAGGAAACTGATTTAATATTGGCGGAACCAAACTGGGCAAGATCAATATGAACATTTTTTTGTTTATTGAAACTTTTGCCAGAAACTCCATCGGGAAAATTATCCAAAAATCGTTCTACCTTTCCTCAACAAGTAGACAGTTTCATATACTTCACAAAGGTAAATGAAATAAGAAAATAACATAACAATTAGATTTTAAATAAAAACACTTTCAGGATAATCTTGGGGACGAAAACAATTTTACTAATATTTATCCCTTTATATTGGCAAGAGGACCAAACAGAGCAGCAATAGAGCAATTCTACATTGTTGTCCAGGGTAAACTAATAAACATACCTACAAATTTTACTTTTAAGGAAATTTTTGATTTGTTTTATAAAATCCACTACGTTTTTGACTTGCATTATAGCAAATCCCTTAAACACTTCTTAATATTTTTCGAAAGTTTTGGTTATAAAAATAACATAAATAAACCATCTAAACGATCTCAAGAAATTTACCACAGATTAACTTCAAATACTACAGGTTAATATCAATCAGAATTCAAATATGCAGAATTTTAAATGTTATTTATGTAAAAGTACTTACTTAAAACTCTCAAACATAATATATCATTTGAGAAAAATTCATAAGTTGCAGGAAGGTGCTATGTTAACTTTAAAATGTGTCAATTCAAAATTTTGCACACATACATTTGCTACTTTTAGTGGCTTAAGAAGGCATGCATTAAAATGTAAATTTAAGAAATCTGAAACGATAGAAAATGAAGAGGAGAAAAATAATATTATTAATATGGACATCGAGAATTCACAGTTAGAGGAGGAAAGTAGTGAAACTATTAATAATAATTCTTCAAATGAAAATTTTTCAAAATTTGATGCAACTAGAATTTCAACAGATTTTTCAAATCACAATAATAAAAATACAAGTTTAGGAAACAGTGATCTCTCTGAAAACTTCTATTCGAAATTGCTGAAATCACTAAATAATTTTAACTTAACACATAAAAATGTCAACAACATTTGTGAATTATTTATAGAATTTATATCCGAATACGAAAATACTTTAAATAACAATTTAAACCAATGCATTACTGACAAAAATCAAAGAAAACTTTTTACAGAAATAATTTCTTTGTCTCATATACACACTGAAAATAAAATAAAAAAAATTACTTCGAAATACAAACGGGAGAAAATTCTTAAAAATATGCCAAACTATGTTACTCCTTTAGAAATGTGTATTGGTACACGCTTTGAACAAAAATATAATAATGTGAATCATTTTTCTGTTCAGTCAAAAATATCATCAACTTTCCAGTATGTGCCCGTAAAAGACACAATAAAATCGATGTTTTCTAATCAAAATTTCAGAGATAAATATTTTAATCAAATAAAACATAATTGCATTGAAGGAAAATTAGAAAACTACTGTTGTGCAAATAATTTTAAAAATAATGAACTTTTCATAAACTGCGAAAATGTGCTTTGGCTTCAATTTTTCTTTGATGAATTTGAAATTTGTAACCCATTGGGAAGTAAAGCAGGCGTCCACAAAATTGGGGCAATTTACTTTCGAATAATGAACATTCCAACTGAATATATTTCAAAGCTAGACAACATATATCTTGTAGTACTCTTTCATTCTGAAGACTTAAAATCTTGTTCATTTAACAAAATTTTAACGCCACTTGTAAATGAATTAAAAGCTCTTGAAGTAGAGGGTATTAAAATTTGTACCGGGGATACAGTAAAAGGATGTGTCATATCGTTTATTGGCGATAATTTAGGAATGAATCAAATCTTTGGCTTTGTAAGTTCTTTTTCCGCCACATTCTTCTGCAGATTTTGTGAGATATCTAAAGAAGAGGTTCAAACTACAACCAAAGAAATTCCAGAAAAACTGCGTAACATTAATAGTTACAACAATACTGTTAGTTATTTGAATTCGCATTGCTTCCAGGCAGTCGATCATATTGCTAGTAAAGGAATAAAGAATTACTGTATATTAAATGACTTGACTTATTTTAACATTTTTAAAGATGCCGCTGTTGATACCATGCATGATATTTTAGAGGGGTTAATTCCATTTCTGTTGAAATTAACGTTCGAATACCTTATTAAAAACACTACTTTAAAACTAGAAGATATTAATAACCGAATATTTTTCTATAACTTTGGCTTACTTGAAACAAGTAATAGACCATCAACGATAAATTTAAATAGAGCCAATCTTGGGCAAAACGCATCTCAGCTGAATTGTTTGATGACACATATGCCTTTTATATTTGGAGACATTTTCTCCAGTAATCATTCTGATATATGGTCGTGCTTTGAAACACTTCTCAAAATAATGACTATAGTTTTCTCTTATACAATTACTTTCAAGGATGTGGAAAACTTGGAAGATTTAATTGAAAAACACTTGTTGTGTTTAAAAACATGTTTTCAATGCCATTTAATTCCTAAACATCACATCTTATAATTATAATTTATAATTGCATACGTTATGAAGCCAAGCACAAAGTTTTCACTACGTTTGCCGAACAAACAAATAATTATAAAAATATTTGCAAAACATTAGCAGATAAACATCAACAAAATATTTCGGCAAATTTAACAGTTCTAAATTTTCCGGTATTAAAGGGGGAAAAAAAAAGTTTGTTCTGAAATTGATTTAAAAAAATATACATTAACTATTGACAAGAAAGAATGCACAATATATATTGTTAAATGGATAGAATACATATTTTTATATAAACCAATTTTTTTTTTTTTTTACAATGGGCATTTTTTTGAAATAGAAACTATTTTGGAAGTATCTGAAGATATTTTTTTTTTATTAAAGATGTATGAACATACATTTGATGATTTTCATAACTCTTACGAATTACAGCCAACAACAACTTACTCGTGTATTAATTTGTATGATCTAAAAATTAAAAATAATTTTGAAAAAAAATTATCAAGAAAAAACGATAAACTATATATTATAAAAGACAAATGTTTTTGTGAATTTCAAACATCTCATAAATAAACCGTTTACGCACTTATCTTGTCTTTAATTTCTTGCATGTAAAATTTATTTTCAGCTGTATTTTTTCACCCATCTGGATCAGGATCTGGATCAGAAAGATTTTGTACTGAGCCGTACTATCAATAAATCATCAAAACTTTAACCGAAAATCTGGTTTAGTTTTAGCATTTTCTATGTGTGCAACTCATTGAAATTTGATAAATTTTGGAGCTAATGCAGCTAATATACCTAGGGATAAAATTTAAGTTATATTCACATTAGAATGAACACCTTTTAAGCTTAGAATATACTCCCAAATTTCGACTAAAATGTATTATTTTAAAATATTAAATTCTAATTCTTCGGATGCTTAAACTGCAAATCTAATCTTTGGGCAAACTTAAAATGTAATAAAAAAAAGATTCGGTCATATATGTAATACCATTTTTATTAAAAATTAACCCAAAATTTTTCTGTGTGCAGGAAAAAGGGAAAACCTGTATGTTTCTTCAACCCTGTAGAGAAATTGGACCTATTTAAGTTCAACAGCGTAAAACTACAATTAATTATTTGCCGTGGTCGACGCGTTTACAAAGTTCTTGTGGATATACACAGTAAAGTCAACAACGACGGAAGAGGTCTTACGGAAACTCGAAGCCCATGTCAGTCAGTCTTGATAACGGCAGGAGTCCCAAGAGGAAATGGCCAGGCAGAGCGTCTTAATCAATATAATAAGCGTCCTTACGAAGATGTCAATAGTTGATCCGGGAAAATGGTATAAGCACCACCATCATGTAAACAAAGGAAAGAGAATTATTAATCCCGAAACAAAAGCTTTTATAAATTTTTTCTGAATAGTTTTGGGTTTGTAAAATTCGAGATATTTAACCAAATTATAATTTACTGTTAAGGCATGTTTAACAGTATGATTCCATTAAAAGGACTTTAATCTCCTGGTCGCAGCTCCTCCCATCTCTACTGAATGAACATCGTTTTAATGAATTTCTTAATTAACTCCATACAATGCTTAGATCCATGCAGTCATGCACGTCTTGCAATGAAAAACTGGTAATAATCGCCATCCCCAAATCCCCCACCCTTCGTACATACCCTTTCGATATCCCGAATCAACATCGATTATTCGTGGTTCAACGCAATGTTATTAAATTATGTGCTAAAGGATAAGACAAAATTTAAACGCTGAATGAATATTCTTCCATAATTTTCTAGGATACCCCGAAGCCCCATACATTCAACACCATCTAACAGGCTTCTATCTCCCTCATGCCAGAAGGATCTGCCCCAACCCTCCAGAGCCTTATGCTTCTATGCAAAAAGATCCATCTACTCATGGTAGCACGAAAGATAAATGAACTTTAAGCAGAGATAATAAACGCAATTTATATCACATAATTGCTTTATTTTTACATAACGCCTTTATTATCCTCGGCAAGTAACCGTCTACTCAGAAGTGTTATCATCCTTGGATGAATCTTAAGAAGCCCTGAGAACTTGGGCTTTTTTCGTTGTCTTGTATATTTTCGTTCTTATTCTTCGTGTATTTTTTTTCCTCAATTTTTGCCCCATCTTTTCGTGGTAAGAAAATTTTATACCTGACTTAAGCTTGTTAGGACGATGACTTATTATCATCATCCATTTTTTTCTTGTTTCTTCTTATTTTTTTGTTTTTATTTTTTACATTTTTTTTTTTGAGTCTACTGGATCTTGTCGTTTTGTATTTTGCTTGTTGTCATCTGGTGAGGGATGTCTGGTGTGTACTACAGTTCACTTATTTGGCACACCTTAAGGTTGTCATTATAATGGTATAAAGCAAGAATGAGGTCTCCGGGGAAATATTTTTGAAGAGAATCTCAATCTGTTGTAAAAGTTCATGAACAAAAATTAATGAGACCTTGTTACATGAACCATTGTCCCGCTTGGTTTTGAATTCCCAGAGTGAAGCTTTCCTTTTATGTCATTTTTTTTTGTTATTATCCTTCGATCTGAGATGAAAGGAGATTCCTCTGAAGAGTCGTATACTTACTTTATGAGTATATTGCAACTCATATAAGAACGAAAGATTCCATTTTTATTATTATTATTATTATTATGTATTTTTTTCTGGTTATCAGATTTTGAGATGTTGGTTGAGTTAGCTTTTTGCGATATCTTTCTTAAAATCGTATAAGTGCATGTGTTAGAATGCTCTCAGTAGTCTTAGTCATCACAACGTCACCGGCACGTCACCAAGAAAAGATGCATTACAGCGACGAGCCCTGATCGTTATCCTCTCGGACAGGCTAGAAGCAATCAGAACGATAAAGTTTCGTAGGACCAAGTTGTGCCAGGTACCTCAGGCTGGGTGCCCGAATAGGCCAACCTCAAACTCCCACACAACAAACTACAAACTTAGATAGTAGCGGATTCAAAAGTGAGACTAAAGCCTGAATTATACTGAACGCAACAGACCAGATTGAAATGTCAAAAAGAGTTTCATTATAGAGAACTTGTATTGAAGTTGTTATGTTATACTGGGCGCAACGCAACGGAACGGACCGAATCAAAGTTTCACAACTTTGGAACTTGAAGGAACCGACGGATTGGAGTGTCAAAAGCTGCATTGAAAACAGCTGATTTTGTCATTTATATTATTTAGCCCAAAATGTAGTCAGAGTTTGTTGAAAAATTTTGGAGCATAATGAAATTCTTTATAATAATAAATTGCACAAATATGAAAATTTTAAGCATCAGTCCAATATTTGGCAAAAAATTGCTAAAAAAAAGTGACATTTGAATGCGTTCGATTCCGTCAGTATAACCAGCAAACTTCCATTCCGTTGACTCTCCATTCCGTTGGGTTGCGCTGCGTCCAGTATAATTGAGGCTTAAATTCTATCTGGTGTTGCCGTAGGCCTCCAGAAGGGCTGCTTGTCGGGGGATTGTGGCGTGGGGAGGCCTGGGCGTAGCACCTTCGTGCATGCATCACCACTTACCAGTATCTAAAGCGACCCCTTTAGGGCAGGCCGAGTACTTAACGGAGCCAGGAGGTGACCTGGAAAAGAAAGTCTGGAGCGATAGTCATCCCCGCTGCTCTACCAAACGGGCCTTTATCTCGTCTTCACAAATAACAATCTAACCAAACCCAAACCAAAAACGAAATTATTCTTTAAAGTGGATAACTAAATTACAATATTTCTTCATACAACAACCAAAACTTGTGCTATGTCAATACTAACACTACCGTGAACTTACAGATGTGGAAATTGAAAAGTGTCTTTCAAAGTTATAAAACTCAATAGAAGAACGAACGAAAAGAAAATCGCCCTGGTACCATGACGCTTTTGTAATAACAATATGGGTAACTTCAAAAACGCAGCGATGCAAATATTTGCTAAACTGATGCACGTCAAAAATTCAAAAACTTTGTTGCGCATTATGATGCGATGATTCTGACTTCATTAGCGCATTGTTACGGTATGCGATGCATATAAATCAAGCAAACCTGGCATCACCGAATTTCTTGATGCTTAGTATCAAAATAAAAACGTCAAAAAAGGCCTCGAAAATTTTACATTGCAGAAGAAAAATGGAACTCGATAAAGGCGAAAAGTAAGTGGATTTATAAAATTATAATTATAAGGGCATATTTATAAATATATTTCTTTGGCAGGACAAAACATTGGACTACACAACAAATTAAATTATTAATAAACGTACGTCTCAAACATGAGCATGAGTTTAAATCGGGGAAAAAAAAGAAGTCGGTCTTATGGGAAAGAGTAAAAGCTGAAATTATAAAGACTGATGATGGTTTTCCCTTTACAAAGGAAGAAATTATGAGAAAATTTCTTAACATTAGCATTACTTATAAAAGGATTAAAAAACGCAACAAAGAAACTGGCAGAGATGCAACTTGTTGGGAATTTTTTGATGTTATGGATGAGGCTTATGGCTCAAAACATTCAATAGATCCGCCAATAGAGTACTTGATTAGTTCTTTGGAACAAACTGATCCTCAAGAAATTGGAACTCATACAATAAGTGAAGAAGAATCAATATTCTACGCAAATGAACCATCTACACCTGTAATAATTTGTTCAGCTAATGGGAACACCACAAATAAAAGAGCAAGAATGTCTAAGTCATCAGAAACGGATCGGGTGTTACAATTTTTAAAAGATGAATCTTCCAAAGATGAAGAACGCCACAATGCTCTCCTTGAAATTGAACGAGAAAAATTAGAAATGGAAAAAGAACGTATTAAAGAAATATATGAATTGAAGAACTGTATTCGAGATTTGTTAGCACAGAAATCTAAATGAGTGAGTGCAGTGAAAATTAAGGGGCCTATTGCGAATGTCGTCAATTTGACGACCTTGAGTCGATGTTAAAATTTCTTACTGCGAAAGTCGATTTTTGTCGATAAAATCATGAATATGAGTCGATTACATTTTTGACGTCGACTTGACACTTATGTAATCGACTCAAATTTATGCTTTTATAGACTAATTTTGCCAAAAATCGACTTTTGTAGTAAGAAATTTTAACATCGACTCAAAGTCGTCAAATTGAAAACATCCGCAATAGGCCCCTAAGTCTCATTTTTATAAAAGTTGAAGTGCATATATTAAAACCCACCTACTCTACTTGTAAAGAATACGTGTTTTCTTTTTACCCTGTAAAGAATACTTTTTTTTTCTGTAAAGAATGCATTTTATTTATTTTTATATTAATAACGTTGTTAAAGAGATTTTATAGTTATAATAAATTTAAGGAAAAAAATAGATGTTTTTTATAAACTTTTATTATGCAGAAAATAATAATGTTAAATTATCTCGTTTTATTCTTCCTTCTTCAGTTGAATTAGTTTCATTTTCATGGTTATGAGAAAAAAAGTTTTCATTTACGCTATCAATTGCAATATTGTTTGTACTACTTGGGTTTTGTTCTCTGTTTATAATAAAATTATGCAATGTTACACAGGACATGACAATATTTTTAATATGCCTTGTGTCACGTATATCAATATAGGTAAGAATTCGGAATTTTTTCTTTAGTATACCAAAGGCTTGCTCTATGCAAACCCTTGTTGAACTGAGATAATAATTGTATTTTTTCTGCTCTTTAAATGACCATTATCCCTAAATGGTACCATCATATATTTTAAAAGAGGGTAGGCTGAGTCTGCTAGTAAGTAAGCGTTTTCAGGTAAAACTATTCTCCCTGATGACAGTGCCTTATCAATGGGACTGTTCCTCCAGACATTTTCATCATGACAACTTCCAGGGAATCCAAAATATACATCTATGAAGCGATACTTGCTATCGCATATTGCTTGCATTTAGAAAATATTGAATGTATGCATATAAATTGCTGTATTTGTAAAAAATAAACCTGTAGAATCATACTGTAGTTCCCCTTTCTATCGTAATAGCTAAAGGTATCGCCTCGTGGAGCGGATATATTTATGTGGCAACCATCCACACAGTCGACGACAAATGGGAAAGGATTATCTCTACAATTCTGAAAATCTTCCATTATTTTTACGGCTTCAGCTTCTGAATGGGGCCAAGTAATTTCTAATTTCATTAAGAGGCATATATGCCTTATCGTTTTTATAAAGATATTATACGCTGATCCTTGCGATATGTTGAATCTGTCCGATATAACTCTGAAGCTAACTCTATTGCTTAATTTCCATATTGTAACGTAGAGACAAGTTTCTAAAGAATAAGGCACTCTACCGGTATCTGCTTTTTTCCACATTGGTTCTAATGTGTTTTTCAATGACTAAAAATTTGGAACTTCAGTTACTATTTATTAAAATATAATATATAATTAATTACTTTATAAGATTCCCTTTTCATCCTGAAATGACTTTGAAAAATGTCATCAGGATAATTTTCTATTAAGTTTAAATATTGTATAATTTTTTGTATATTTCGTCTCTTCTTCAAGATAAGTGTGTTAATCAAAATATAGCGTTTTCTTTTTTTGTACTTTAATTTTTTTATTATTGTATTCCTGTATTGTATTTTTTTCAATATCACTTCTATTAAATAATTTATTACAAAATTTGTTAATATTGCATCCATGATGCCTAGCGTCAGTATCATGACTGTAGTGATAATGCATCCTCAACAAAAGTATGTC
The DNA here is from genome assembly GCA_949987705.1 of Thereva unica. Taxonomy (NCBI): domain Eukaryota; kingdom Metazoa; phylum Arthropoda; class Insecta; order Diptera; family Therevidae; genus Thereva; species Thereva unica. Next base: position 51,970,739 of record OX465283.1, read on the forward strand.
ATGATAGACTAGTGCTGCCGCATCATTGAAAATAATTTGATGTTTTTGAAGTTACCCTATATTATAATAAAGTAACACAAAAAATCAACAGAACTGGTAATACATATAAATATTGTAATATGTCAGTATTCGATATCTTCTTTCGAGGCGATAATATGAGTTGCTTCCGTGGGAGTTCCAGTCTCCTAGAGCCGTGCAAAAGCCAGTAGGCCAGGATGCTAACCCAAACATATTGCGCTCTGGGTGTACTTTTGTGCGTTTTTCCTTTTTCTTAACTTAGTCCCATCGCCTGTTCTCCAGCAAAGTAACCATTTAAAGGGCGATTTATCCGCCCTACCACATCGGGGTTGGGGTGGACATAGACGTCGTTCTTTTTTGGCAGTTTTAACCGCACAAGTAAAACTGTACGGGTAAAACGGTCGGTGTGTGGCCAAAAACCGTCCTTCTTGCCGGCGTTCAAAATATCTGCTGCAGCGTGATTTTAACCGTCCGTTTTCAATCGTGTTCGTTCAAGTCGGCTCCTGTGTGGTGTGACGATGCAGTTAAAAAGGACGGATTTTGTCAGCCTCGACTTCCTCGTAGCTTGGATTATTTTGTGTTTTGATGTTAATAGAAATTTTGTTCTTGTTAAAAATGACAGACCCACGTTGAAAAATTGAACGAAGCAACGCCGAGGGTGTGGATATGGTAGTTGTTCGTGTTTACTCATACAGTTTTACCCGTGCGGTTAAAACTACCAAAAAAGAACGACGTCTATGGCCACCTACTTCTTCTTCCTCTTGAGTGGGTTGTACCACCACTTTCTTCTTCCTCTTGAGTGGGTTCTTTCTCGGTTCTTCGGGGATGGGCAGCACAATAACCTCCTTTTCGGAGCTGTCTCCAGCTATATAAGCCGCCTTGTAACAAAGACTACGTCACAGCCACAACACGCGATTTGCAAATCGCAGCGCCACACCAACTCTCCAACTCTAACTGCGGCACCACAAAACCATACAAATTCTCGTCAAATTTGTCAGTCCAACACAAGTTTTCTTTCTGATCGATCGTTAGATAGATTAGAATAGGTTAGAATAATTAACTTTAAGCGTTTAGTTAAATTTATATTAGGATAGCTGTTAAGTCAAATAAACGCTTTTTAAAAACTAAAAACTATCGATTTCTCGCCGGCCCGACTATACTTTCGACCTTAAAAAAATTTAACAAAAGTCGCCAATAAAAATTAATGTGTGTGGATCCTTGTCTCGCCAACCCGGAACTAACTAACTCTCTCCTTTTTTCGATCCCTTTTGTTTTGTTTTTTTTTCATTGTGTTCGCCTACCTCATTCTAAGCTCCCAAAAATTTTGGATATATTTGGCCAAGTGGTTATAAAGTCGCTGCAAAGTGGATTTTGAGAAGGAGAGTAGGCCCGGCGTTACAAAGTTCAAATTAGTTTGGCCAGTGCGCCCTTTATAAAATAGGTACTAATAATCGGCAAACGAATATTTTGACCTAAAGACGAAAATAAAACAGGATTAACCATACTTTAACGCCGTAAATTGCGTTTAATTCTGAATCGTGATTTTATCATAAACATCAACCTAGATTATTCTTCTTCTTAACTAGCGCTACAGGTCTTGCAGGACTCTTGCCCCTTTAAGTCTATTCTTCCAGTCGTCTATACATCTTGCTAGTTCTTTCCAGTTGGTTATATGCAGTTATTGTATATCTTCTAGCACGTCACCCATCTACTTATTTCTTGGCCCTCCCGTGTGTCTTTTTCCTGAAAATGATTAATTCACGGCTTGCGATTTGCGTACAATAATGACTATGGCATCTGCGAAGGCTAGTATATGAATGTTTCTTGTAAAGAAGCTAATTGAGTAAAAATAAAAGATTGCCCTACAACGAGCGAACAACGGCCGCTTGACTTTCTAAGGGCATATAATGATCATTTTTAACGAGATCACATACGGGCGCAAAAACCCCGAAACTTGACTAAAAGATTTAAACGGCCGTGTGCTGAGCTGTACACACGGGCATACTACGACAAATTTGAGCCAAAAAGGAATCTGCACCAATGTATTGTTTTGTTGAGTGTGGTTTATAAAAACTTGATCATTTTTGTTATGTACAATCGGTCTTTCGATTAACATATTTAAGGGCTATCGATGCACAATAGAAACAGGCTCTCTAGTCGTCGGTTTGTGAAGAGGACGCTTGGTTGTTGGAGTTGATTTATATTATAGTAAGACCTGCAAAAACTCGAATGGAGGGGGAGGGGTCGTAACGGTTTAGCGGCTAGGGTGTTTTAAATTTTTTTGTTAGTTTTTTACATATTACCCTGTATTTTTGCAAACCTATAACTTATTTCCATGAATATGGTACCACCCATCTAAAAGGGCTCCACTCTATCAACAGCGCATTACCAACTTCCAAAGTTTAGACTCATGACAATATTTTGGCACTTTTGACTAAAATTTCAACTAAAACTATCTTTCCAAAAAGTACGTGGTAAACCTATACGCTTTCATCAAAAATTAAAAAGCTTGAACTATTTCCTATGAATGATGTCCGACAATTTTTATGCTGCGGGCTTTACTTTAGTTATAAGAGATTTTGATGTTAAAATTGGGGGGCCTATTTGGTACTTTTCGGCATAAGCTTGGGTGACAAAATACTAAAAAAGTACCAAACTATTATTGGACTCAAGGGCCAAAATAACCAGGTGGTACTTGAAGTACAGCTTCACGTGTGCCCACATGAACATGTCGCTTGCGTGTGAAGCGTCCCACACATTCTCAGTTTTAACTGCGCAGTTGAACTGTGTAAAAAAACTGCGATAAACTCAACTGAAAGAGTGTGGATTCGTCAGTTTGTTGTACGGGTTTTTTGCTGAATCTCGTCAGTTTTGTTGATTTGAGTAGACGTATCTTTTTAATAATTGCAAAGAATGGACGAAACTGAAAGAACTGAACTATAAACTTCTGACATGCTTAGTTTATCGGAGCAAAAGAGGATCCAGAAGCTCAGGTCTGAGGACAGAGTCAAATAGGTCAAAACTGCACAGTTCACACAGCTTATGGCTCAGACATGACGTCAAACTGCGCAGTTAAACTTAAAGTGTATGGGCCGCTCTAGAAACAATTGACAAACAGCTGGCAAATGGCTTAGCGCTTTATTATCAATTTTTAAGGACAGAAACTGCTGGAAATCTTTTGTGGAAATCTATTTGGAGTAGTCGAAATAAAAATAATAAATAGTTCAACTGGGAAAAAATAAAATATAGATTTATGTTTTCGGCTATATAATCTATATTTCAATACCTGAAATTGTTTGAGTGTGTAGTTATCACACAAATATAAAAAAAAGAGAGTAACGAAGAATCCAAGAGGACTTAAAATTATCCTCATCGACCCACTTAAATTTAATTTAAGGTATAGTATTTTGCTTTAAACCGAAACGCCTTAAGCCATAACTTGTTGGGGGTATCATCATGCAAGGAAATACTCCCACAATAATATTTTACCTCAAGTTTTATTTTATTTCAGAAAAAGGGACAAGCTTTATACGAAAACACGACTAGAATGATAAATACTGCTTAATACAATTTTTGTCCCACAATTGAGTAAACCTTCATAGCTCCAAAAAAAAAACTTCCCCCATCTCAGAAGCAAGTAGAAAATCATAGGTTTTACCATGAATAATGCCCAACCACAGTCCACAATTTTCTTACTGTTTCCAGCATGAACCATTCACCCTTAAACTCCATTGATAATGATGTGATCCTGTGGGTGTATGTGGCATGTGAGCCCCCAACTGTTTGGCCACTCCATTATTTTCGCCTACATCATAGTAGAGAAGCATAGAAGTTTGACGGAAGCTCAATTCCATTCGAACATACTCGCCGCACATCCAGGCATTCAAACTTGGGGGATGCTATTTTCGTGCCTGTATAGTATATATATGTGCTTACGAGCCAGAACGCTAGGCTATAACGTTCCCCATAGGTATAGACTCGTGTATATAGGGATTACATAAAATTTTCTTAGAAGCATTATATGTGCGGAAAGTCCAATTCAAACATTAGTAGACATAAGATACCACGAGGCGCCAGTCCTTAGATATAAATTTGATGTATCGTGCACGTTAAACTATATCAAACCGTCATTAGAAGATGATTAAAATGATGAATGATCGCTTTTGATGCATGTTTACCCAAATATTGAGTTCCATTGTGCCCGGCTCCTATGCTAGCAAAGAGATGATTTGAAAACAAACCCAAAGTGCTGTTGGTAAGGATACGTGAATGATATTTGATGAGCTGGTCGGGATGGGATGGTAATATAAAGCATTTAAGGATTTTACATGAACGCAGAGAGAAAACCATCAGGATGGGTGGGGGAGTAATGCTACAAATGCGTTGGGGAATGTTTTTCTGCTTTTAGTTTTTTTTTTATTTCATAATCCTATAACGATTTCAATGTGAATTCATAGGACTAGCTAAATGTAGTTGTTTTAATCGTTCCGCAGGATGTCTTTGTGAGACATGTTCATATGCGGTTTTTTTATTGCTTTCAATTGCGATTTTATTTGGAGCCCCGTAAGGATGTAATTTTTAATTAATACTGCCCTACTGGACGTGAAATCTCACTGGCTCCTAATCCTCGTGCAACTCCTTTCGAGAAAATATTCCGAATTGCCTTTAAACCTATAACAAAATATAAGTTTGTTATTGTAATGAAAGTGAGTTGAGTTTCTACCACCCGGGGCGAACAAATTTGCCGGCCCTACATTTGAATTGAATTGGTAAAAATTCTGTGATGTCGATATTTAAATGTTTTAAAAGGAAATAAAATATTTCTTAACTTAAAACTTTATTCTGCGTGTTTTTTTGTTTTTGCAAAGCGAACTTTTTAAGACAATGGCCAATGTTTATTTATACCGCTTGTTCTATTGGTAAGATAGCTAGAGTAGATCTCTAGAGCTGGATTAATATCAACGTGGACATTGTAGATTATCAATAATTTTTAATCATTGAATCGAAAACGCAACTTGAATTTCAAGTAACTTTCAATCCAAGAATTCAAGGCATCATGTAAACGCAATGAATTATATGTAACTAATGAATGTTCGGTGTGGTGTGCGCCGAAATAATTGGGAATTTTACGCGCAGGCGAGGAAATGACAATTCCACGTACATTAACATTCCGAGTATGGATAAAATACAAGTGCATTTTAATTTCTCTTTTGAAACTCGTTTATGGGGAACAAGCATCTGACCAATACTATTACAGGCCATTTTAACGACAAAGGCGGAAGCTGTTGGAGCCTTTCTCGAATTTCAGTATTAACAGCCCGCGTCATAAAAGAAGAGAATTTTAAAATCGCTGTTTCCATGTACATTGAGAGTCTCAAACAAGAGAGCAAAGTCACACTGTTTGTATAAAAACGCAAATTACCGGCTCATTTATACATATTTTCGACTCGACAGTCATTGCCCTGTCCAAATTTCAATAGATTTGTTTGTAATCTTTTTGTAAATTTCTGAAAAGCTATTGCAAATGTGAAAACAAAGTAAAAATGAGGAAATAAAACGTAGTGGTCATTTTATTTACTAACGGTAACGATTGTGGCCACGGATATTAAATTTGAGAAAGTGTCCATTCAGAAGTGGGCCAATGAGAAATTTAACATACGAGATTAATTCTATTGGCGGTACACCGCTGAAATGCTGGAAATCTGTGATGTGCATTGAGATAAAAAACGAAACTTGTTTTATTTCTTGAGATGATTGCGAACGAACTTACAACAAAACCACAATTCAACTGAAAATAAATAACTGAATCAATTTTTCATCAAAATCTATCCGACTGGCTTGATTCACAATTTGGCAATCCGTTGTCAGCTGCTAGCGAATTAATTTAGAATAGAAATAGCAAATTTGTCGCAAAACTAAAACAAATTTTTTTTTTTTTTATGTGAAAGACTAGAGTCTCAGGGAAGACCTTTACACTGTCGACAATCTATTTTCTTCATATAGAGTGCAATGTCGAACAGCAGCTCTAGTCGGGGAAGGAAGGAACTGCCACAACCTACCCGCGATATTTTTCAGTCCACCTACTTCCAACCATTACTATTGCGACTTTGGCATCGGGGCATCGAGAAACAGCTCGCTGGAGTGTTATGCCTCCTGAAACGAGTTGAATCTCATCAACCAACCGATGACATGCGCTTTGGCGGAGCGGGGAAGGGCTAAGGAAGGCTATGACAAGAGGAATCAGGAATGTAAAGAGGGAAGAAGAAAGAAGGAAAGTTATGTAGGTGGGAAATTTGGAAAAGGCGAAGGACCATGGGGCTTGGCCGGGAATCGAACCCGGGACCTCTCGGATAGTAGCTAGACGCCTTACTCCCTAGGCTACCGAGGCCCCAATTAATTTGTAATTGTAAATGTAATTTTATTTTAATTTACGTTGGAATGTGATTTTCCAGATTTTTTTCCAGTTTTTTTTTTCAATTGAAAACATTCAATCGAGTTACATACATATTTCCATCCAGGGAGCATAACATACAGAATAAAAAGGAATCAAACAAATATGGCGTTCGAATCGTGAAAAAGCATTTGCTGCTCTTCTCGAATTTTCTGATATTCAGGGAAACTGTTCCAATTTTTCTTTCCCTAAACCCCTTATTTGGAATATTATGAACCCATCTAAAAAAATTAGCCAAATCAGTTCAGCCATTCTTAAGTGAAGCGCTTACCAACGAACAGTATTTCATATGCGCGCCCATTTTCCTTCTTTTATGGCACGGACTCCATTCATAAGGAATATTTGTTTGCTAGGTATTATCCACACAAGTGTTTTGAACCATTTACACAAACATGGATACAAAAAGAAGGTCCATGCATGATTTATTCATGAGTAGAACGCGAAAAACATGAGAGACCAAATTAACATCTGCTGCATCTTCGCTTAAAGGGAATCGTCCACTGTGGAATCGTCCATCGTCGTGAATGCTAGGTTGTGTCCTTCTGATCCTCTATAGGGGGTAATTTAGCGGGCACTTTCCCTTGTTCAAGCCAAATGAAGTACTAACATCATTCATGGTGCGCATCCAGTAATTTTCTAACAGGACTGCGAAGTCGCCCTAGAATGAAAAGTTATAGTCCAGGTCAAATTGTTGTTTTTTCGAAACATAATTGCGAAAGTTTTTTCGTAGCGGTTTTGTGATGTTGAATCCGAATTTTAAGTTTGCTGCTTTGTAGGAGGTTGGCTTTACGAGCAAACCCGCAAAAATCCTAGAAATTTTCCCACTTCTTCAAAATTTTCGCTTATATTTGGAAAACTATGCGTGTTTTTAAGATGACCATTATACGTATACAACATTTCTCTTTCATTGATTTCCTATTCTAATGAAAATCGGTATAGGGGTGTTAGCAACGCTGTAAATAACTAGAGATAATATTGATAATAGTAGTACTGCAGTAAACAAATAAACAACTAGATATAGTAGCTATAATAGTAGCACCGCTGTAGAAGCAAATATCAAGAGATAGTAGTAAGCCAAGAGATAGTAGTAAGTCCTCCACTGTAAAAGGGACACTGCATTGTTACTTGGCTTGTGGACAGACAAGAGAACTTATAGCATAGGAAATGACAGAATATAGGAATGATAAGGATCAATGTAAATACAAGAGATGCCGAACCACACGAACCAGTAAGGCCATATTTTATTTTTATTCGGGTGGGCAGCCAGATAACCCTAAAAGTAAAGGGTTCTATTAGATGTTCAGCCTGTTTAAAACCTGAAACCGTAGGCTAGGTTTAGTTGTTTAATCACTCCTCTATCATCAGGGCCTTTCACGGCCTATCATTTTTTGGCGAAAATTTCACTCAAAAGCTGGTACTTTCGAAAAAAGTGTTTGATCAGTCAATACGGAACGTTATTGTCTACAAAAAACCATCTTATCATTTTTCGAAAACTTACCCCTTCAAAGTTATTCCAGGTCAAAGAATGCAAAAATCATTTTTAACCAAAAAATCACTCAAAAACTGTTTTTTTTTTTATAATTGCATTTTTTTAGGCCATAATGTTCTATATAAGTAGATGTAATTGTAAAAGTTAGTCTTGTAAATGTGTCTAAAAGCAATTTGTGGAAATATGAGGAGACAAAATTATTAATAAAGAAATTAAAGCACAATAAAAGAAAGCAATATACAAGTAACATCAAATGACAGCTAAAGAACTCAAGCTCATTTCAAGCTAAAATGCCGCTTCAAGTAGGTAGAGAGAGCCAGGGCCGGTACTTGTTTTTTTTGCGCCCGATGCATTATGCCATATTGCGCCCTATCATTTTTTGGTCGCAGTGAGGGACAATGGAAAGAAACAAAAAAAAGTTTACAACAAAGCTTAAGATGAAATTTTGAAATTTAATAAACCAACCAAGATCTAGTAACTATATAGTTCGCAATTTTTCATTAACTCACTGTAACACTTTGGTATTTTGTTCTCTACCTTTCATTCATTTGTCTCTTTTAACAAATGTTGGAACAAGGTTTAAAAGTACTGCAATAGCGCTCAATGAGTTGATATGGCGCTTTTAATAGAATTTTCAAAGAGTGCTCCAGAAAAGTATAAATGAATGACAGAATTTCCTCTCACTTGGCAGATTTTTCTAGTTAATTTTTACTTCTGATTCTTGAAGATTCTTGGTGAGATATTGGGTTCAATGGTACCGCGGCCATGCGCTTGGCCTATTGTCCTACACCCACCCCTAATGCCTAGTGGCTTGTGGCTTACATTTGACTGTTCAAGCGTTCCGGGTTCCCGACCGCAATCCTGCCTTAGGTCTGTTCGGAAGGAATTTACGAATGCGGGCTCGGGCATGCTCCGTGGGCTCCTCAATTTCACTGCGGCTCTCCTTGTCCTTCAGTGAATGCAGAACGTTAGGGCAGAGTGGCGGAAGTCTGGGTCTCCTTGCTGTCCTAGAAGTAGGAGGGTAATTGCAATTCCACCCTTATTTTTATTTTTCCCCCTTCTTCTAGGGTTCCTGCTTCCCTGGTTCAGGGGAATGCTCCCGCCGAGATTGTATGGGAACTGGTGCTGCGGGCCCAGAAAATTTGGGCAGAGCCGCCGGCGGCTATCTAGGTTTGCTTCTTGGCTAACCGGGTTCAAGGCCGCCGTCCTGCCTTTGGTATGTAGGGAAGGAGCTCACGAAAGCATCCATCCTACAGAGCATCCATATCAGAATAAGGCATTATACAACTGGGTGTGCCCGGTGCCCAGAGGAAATCCTTAAACGACAGTGCAAAACCTACCCACTAACATTTTTTTTTTTTTTTTATGTGACAGACTAGAGGCTTAGGGAAAGTCCCTTTGTACTGTCGACAATCTATTTTTCGTATAGAGTGAATGTCGAACAGCAGCTCTAGCCGGAAGATAGAGAGAAGAGAAGGAAGTAACTGTCACAACCTAGCCGCGATATTTTTTTTTTTTTTTATTCCACCTACTCACAACCATTTCACGACTCTGACATCGGGGCGTCGAGAACAACTCGCTGGAGTGTTATGCCTCCTGAAACGAGTTGAATCTCATCAACCAACCGATGGCATGCGCTTGGTGGAGCGGGGAAGGACTAGGGAAGGCTATGACAGGAGAATCAGGAATGTAAAGAGGGAAGAAGAAAGAAGGAAAGTTAGGTCGGAAAGGCGAAGGACCGTGGCACCGCCGGGATTCGAACCCGGGACCTCTGGGGATAGCAGTCAGGCGCCTTACCTCTAGACTACCGAGGCCCCACAATGCAGCCCACCACACGAAAACTTTAAATTTTTGCTTGGTAGGCCCGATCATACTAGCACATTCTTTTCAAGACAGCTTTCAGTGGAGGTTCTGCTCTCACTTTCACTAGTTCGCGATAGTTATGGCACGTGCGTATTTAAATATTTAAATACACTATATGTTGCTTCTCCTATCTCACTGGTGACTCACCACCGGATCGAAACTTACCTGGGCAGAAATTTGATGACAATTATTAGAACAGACGTGCAGAGTATTTTATTGATTGCGCCCGGTGCAAGTGCATAATACGCGCCTATGAAAGTGCCGTCCCTGGGCAGAGGATATACCCGATTGATTTCTTGAGATTTTCAAGCTTTCAAGAACTTAAGCGGCCATGGAAAGTCTAAGAGCCAGTGAACAACAGAAAGTACAAATTTCAACAAATCAAAAATTTTGTCCAATCACTCACTCATACCTACTGTGCATGAGATTGGGACTAACTAAGCCCGGTCGCGGCAGGTGTAGAGCGCCTCAGCTTATTTTGAACTTATATTAAAATCATTTGTTTACACGTAAATACACACCAATGATTTTCCACCCCATAATTCCCCAGACGAATGCCAGTCTTCTATGCCAAGCCCGAAATGCAATTACGCCTTTATGACGATTTTTGAAAGAAATTCTTTTAATTAATTACAGCGAGCGCTGTTTCAGAGCCCGTGAACGATTCAGGGCTGTGTTAATGAGAATCAGACGGGAGCCTTCCTTTTTGGTGTGTAGCTTCAGTGCTTTTCCAGAGCGAAAATTCCTGCTATCCGGTGCCCCTACCCCGCTGATCATTCCGCAACGGTTAACTGGTGAACGACTCACTGTAAATACTGCAAACCATCAAGGCAAAGCACCTGCACATAAGGGCAATTGTTTGTTTTGGACTCACCTGAAGAAAGTTATTTCCATCTAAAGGTGGGTTTTGTATCCCGAGAAAATTAATATGAGTTGGCAGTAATGTTGCCGAAGGTCGTCATCGCCGCTCTTTAGAAACCTTTAAGGACGTAACCTGACGATGTTTGAGATCAATTCGCAACTACAGGCACGTCGCAGCGTAATAGGAAAATGGCACGGATTAACGTTTGAATGGCGGTTGGGAAACCATCAAAACATTTCGGGGGCTGATGTGCCCCGTTTATTTTCCGCAACAGCCATCGCGCCCCATCCGAGCTTGATACCCCATTGAGCAAGTACCTAAACATTCGCATTCGCTCGGTCTTTATTTTATGCGGCAGCTATCTAAAAGTCGTATAACGTGAGGAACTGGAAGGAACGCTTCCTCATTTAATCCTAGTTTCGCCAGGAATTTACCGAATCCTGCTCCACCGCCAACCGTATAACTCGCCCCTCTATGGGCAACCATTGCAATTTTGTCACCATACGTGGATTGCTTAATTTTATAGGAGAGTTTTGTTATTGCCAACAGCACAATGTGTCATCTCTATTGACTCTTTGTGAAACGTTTTATGTCACATCATTTTTTATGTCCCTTGTATACGACTCTGGGGGTTTTTGGTAAACTTTCTTTGGAGTCCTCTGATTTCTTTTCTATGTTCATGGCCTTCTGGGAGGAGTTCCATAAAAAAATTGTTATAATTTGTTTAATGTGAGAAAAATGTGTTATACGTCCGTAGATGCCTTATTATTAACGGGTAGATTGAATTAGTTGATGCCCAAAAGAAGATAACTTTTTGAAGTGGTTTTTGTATACCAGTGATCCTGATAACACCTTCCCTCGTTTTTACTATTTATGGTCACGCCAAAGTTTATATTGTTAGAGGACTTCTAATCGATTCGGGCCATACTAACATGATATTGTCATGTCTTTTATTGAAACTCAGTTTATTTATTAGTATAGTATTTAATTACAAGATAGATTGTGCCTGCAGTCATTCAATTATCCTTCCAAAGTCAAATCCTTGTTTTTTTATATATGCCGCATCCCGCACCATTTTTGCGGGATCAGTGATGCGGGACTAGACATGCGGGATTCGCGGGATTTGGTCAGCAGAATGACCTGTTATAAGAATCGAGACTTAATAGAGAAATACTAACAATATTGCAAAATATTAATAAAAATAGATTTATGCTGCTGCTGCTGAAAGTTGATGATAGTCCAAGCTTTCACTGCTTAGTGGTTATACTGCAATACAGTTCGTGGTAGTTAGGTACACGGCATCGATTAGCTCGGATGGTATCGTGTTTTGGTACAAACTATTGTGTGCTCTATTTATTAGTATATTAGTAACAGTTTTTCGTCATGGACGAGTCATTTGAAGTCATGTTATTACAGAAATTAGGTATCTTAAGTACCTGATGCTATATAAAAGAAGTAGAAAATTCGGTATAATCGCATTGTTAAAAAGCGGCCTGAGCACGGTAAGTTTTATAATTTGCACATGGAGTTAAAGCAGAGGAAGAGCCAGCGACGTATTTTGGGTTGTCATTTCATTAGTCATGAAAATTTCCACACTGAATCTTATACACCTGCTGAACAATAAAAGCTAATTCTGGCAACCCCCAGTGGCCGGAATGTAGTACCCTAAAATTACAAAGGGGGTAGGAAATAAAGTTCAATTTTGTTATAGTATTAGTCATGAATTTTCGGGAGATTATTTTTGATGGTATTCTCTATTTATAAAAAATATTGCCAGAGCATTTCCCCCTCACCAAAGTGCCGCCAGAACGATGTAAATATTTATTTAACAAAACGCCATTTTTGTTATTTCATTATAGTTGAGTCGTCAGAGTCAGACTAATGCCGGATTCATCGTTGCGGATGATTCGCGCCGCACTTATGTGCGCGCATACTTTTTGTATGAAAAATTGTACCTTTCTCAATTTTCGGAAATTTTTGGGATTTTTTTTTCTCTCTCAAAAAAAGTTGAACCAACTTCAACTTTTGTGCGGCGGATTATAAAAATTGTCAAAAAAATCATATGATTTTGATGAAAATTGTCTGAAAAACTGTCAAATTATACAAAATGTGCGGCACACTATGACTACAACAATGAATCGAAGTTCAGCTGACTCTCTTTTTGGGAAATTTGTGCGACGCGACTCATCCGCAACGATGAATCCGGCATAAATGTTAACTGACGAAACTTTTTCTAAAAATATAGTTTTTCGTGAGTAGAATATGTTAAAAAAGAGTTTCGGAAAATTGGTTGTACGCTACCCCTAAAAAACCCCCTAAAAACCGAAAATTTCGTTTTTGGCTAATATCTCTTAAACGGAAGGTCCTATCCTAAAATATTGTTTACAAAGTTTGTAGATCATGCGATTATCTACAAAAAATAATATAATATATTTTCCCGTACGAATCGCCGTTCATAAGATATCGCCGTTTTAAAGATTTAAAATACTCATCTGCTAATTCGCAACTTGTATAGGTCACCAGACGTTCAATAAATCCTCTGTTGCACTACGTGGCTAATATTTTCAATGGTGATTCCAGGATGATTTTGAAGAGAAAAATTGTTCTACAGAGTATTGTTCTTCTTTGTACTGTCGACCATGTATTTTTTTTTTATTTTTTTTTTTATTTTTTGAAATGTCGAACAGCAGCTCTAGTCGGAAGATAGAGAGAGAAGTGAAGGAAAGAACTGTCACAACCTAGCTGCGGTATTTTTATTTCACTTACTCCCAACCATTTTGCGACTCTGACATCGGGGCATCGAGAACAACTCGCTGGAGTGTTATGCCTCCTGAAACGAGTTGAATCTCATCAACCAACCGATGACATGCGCTTGGTGGAGCGGGGAAGAACTAGTGAAGGCTATGACAGAAGGAATCAGGAATGCAAAGAGGGAAGAAGAAAGAAGGAAAGTTATGTAGGTGGGAAATTGGGAAAGGCTAGGACCGTGGCACCGCCGGGAATCGAACCCGGGACCTCTGGGATAGTAGTCAGGCGCCTTACCCCTAGACTACCGAGGCCCCACTTGCACCTTTGACGAAGTTGTAACAATCTTCTTCTGTTATTCTTCTGTATCTTGTGTGTTTTCATGTGTTATTTCCATTTTGGGGTTTCCAATCGGGGTATCTCGCGGTTCAGCAGTCCTTACCTCTTCAGAAAGGGAGCTGTCCAGGAGGGAGCTGTCTAAATTTCCTGTAAGCTTCGTAGGTGTTGTCACGCAAAAATTTGATTTTGATAATCTCGAGCACAACCAGATTGAAATTAGGCTTGCAAATCAGTCGACTCGTGTGCAGAGGGCCTTACACTCCACAAAATACATGCATATTTAAATTCGTTAGTTTAAGGTATTTGCCTACTAAGCAGTACAGCAATAACACAAAATCGTTTAAGTATTATTTATGGCGTGTAGCCGAATCCGAACGTGATCAATTACTGAGTTTCCATGCTCAGTTTACCCAAGGATAACTCAGACTAAGCACCCATAGAAATATGGGTTGAGTGAAGTTTCGTTAAATCCAAGAAATCTCCACGAAACCCGTCGGATTAAACCGGCTGTTGCATACGTGTTTGTTTATGTGACAAGTTACCCTACGCCTACGACAGGGGATACCCACGTGCATTGCTGTGTTTCCATGAACAGAGGTAGAGTTTTCGTTGAGTAAACAGAAAGCTTTTTCCCTGATGTTTACTCAATGTATAATTTTACATTGCGATAGATAATTTTACATTGCGTCGCCGTTGCTATATGAAAAGTAAAGTAAAGGATACTTAACCACACACATATACAAAACTTGGCTTAACGGGAGTGGGTTCTTTGAGTTTACTTAGATTTGACGAAACTTAACTAAACCCCGTTTCGCCTTCTTAGAAAAAAGGCCAGGGTAAACTTTGCATGGAAACTGAGTATATATGAGCGTAAGCGGCTAATTGGGTTTTTTTCTGTAAGATGTACTGTGACAGAGATATAATGGAAATCCCATTTGCACACCGTTTCCAAGATGGCGGACAAATTGCGGGGAGGCACCAATCCCGAAAACTCAAATTTAAACTTACACCAACGACTCAAACTTAAACTTACACCTTGTCATGCATTTTTGTAATGTTAAAGTACAATTTCCATGGACTTCTTCTCGTCTGTGGGGCTTGCGAGTTCGATTCTTCGGCCTGCGGCGTTTATTTTTTCTTCAATTTTGTTTTCTTTGGGGAATTTTGTTTCATATTAAATAAATTTTAGACGTGAATACGTCGGTAAATTTGCTTCCATGACAAAAAACCGATGATAACGAAATTATGGCATAAAGTTTTGATTTGTAGCTCAAGAACTATTGTTTCTATCGAATATATACGATGACGTAGGAGAAGAATTTAAGAATTTTCTTATTTATATTTAACTTTCCAGATATCCATGACAATTAAACTTTTATACGCCTTATATTATCTACATCTGTAAGTGTGTGTAGTGTAAACAAATCTTGCAACTTGAATTTGACCCACTTCCATATAACCGATCAACTTAAAATTTGTTCAGACAATACAATCTGACCATTTTGTAAAAAAATCAAGATGGCGCTTCCAGTATGGCGGCCGAATTTCGTAATTCCGCGACTCCGCGTACCCCGACAAGGGTATCAACTGATAGGGTATGGCAAGTAGGATACACTTCGCTTCATTCCAAATACAAAACGGCGGCCAACACAAAATAGCGGATTAACTTTTTCTTTAGAAGCCACGCGGAATGGGTATCAAATAAAAGCGTAGTATAGTACAGTAAGCTTCGTAACGTCATTTTAAACCATATTTAATCATTTTACGACAACGAGAAGTAATTTAATATAAATAAAATAAAAGGTTAAAGACACAATTAGTTGTGCAAACTGTATGGCGCAAGTCGATTTGTGCAAATAAACTGAGTGAAAATGATGAGTGGAAATTACCTCCATTAGTTATTGCGCATTGTATTTAGGTGGTCACACATGACCGTTCACTCGTGTGCACGCTGAGTTTTGTAGCCGAGACATATTGCGCAAGCCAAATCGTTGAGTTCAAACATTCACAATTCACTTGCGCAAGCCAATTTGCACAAGTAAATCGTACCGGTTGGACCTACTTTAATAAAATTTTTTTTAATTGCCCCCCAAAAAAATGAAAACAAAAAGTACGAAATAAAATAAATTTTTAAAAACCGTCTTCAGAAGAAAAAGCCAATCCAATCCAATCCACATTAATCCAATCGGAATGGATTTAGAAAAAAGAATCACTTTTGAAGACGGTGCTAACACCTGTGGTTGATGTATTAAGAGTATAAGCCTTACAACGAAATGAAAACAATTTTCGAAGCAAGAGTTAGTGCAATGAAAGTCAGCTACTACCTGGCACCGTCTTCAAAAGTGATTTTTCTTACTCCGATTGGATTAACGTTGTTAAGAATTACAAACAATTATTTCGTCCTTTTTTGTGAATCACGGGATTGGTTTTTTTTTCTAAAGTCGGGTTTTAAATTTTTTAATTTATTTGTTAACTTGTATTTTGACGAACCGACACTTTATTTACCAATACTTACCTCCTGTTATTCTATTACTTCTAGGTATTCGCTGTAGCCGCAGATGAAAAGGTAGGTATAATATATCCGGAAATCTATTAAAATTGTAAATTTATTTCCACATAATCAGTTTTTATATATACATATGTATATGAAAAATTGTTAATTAAACTTGCCTAAATTACACTGAAATATAATAAAGTTAAATGTAATTACTGCATTCGGGCAAAATTATTATTTTTTCCCGATTAATTTTATTGCATGAAAATTGCCGCCCTTATTTCCAGCCCTCAGTTATTATAATTGTTGGATTTTCAACACGTTCGCAGGCGCATATTTAGCTCATATTCGCGATTTATCAGGTGTGCAAGGTACTGCCGTACTATAGTTACCTATCCTCCTCCATCCATCCATTGCCTGCCTACCATTCTATGCCCGGACCACCCCCGCGCTCCAGCCATGCATCACGCTGTGAGTCTATGCGCTTGACATAATTTTTACGGATTTAACCTAATTGCAAAGTTATTCCGTAATTAATTCCGTGGCGTGTTCAAATTTTCAATTGTGGTGGAAGTTATTTAATCTAATTAAAAATGCAAAGACGTGCACTTGCGGTGCCCTTTTTTTAAATTATTCATAAATATAAATTTTAGTGCTTTTTTGTTTGTTTGTTTTCGACTATGATTGCTGCAATTTTCGCCGATTTGTTTGGGGCTAATTTCGGTTGGATCTTTTCATTGTTTTCAATAAATTCGCTCTTTTTAATTATTGTTTACAGTGGACAGCGTTTCATTGATTTGCTGCGGCCTGCTTTTGGGAACAAACGTTATCCGATAATTGCATTATCACAAAACAAATGTAGAACTTGCAGTTACAGCAGCGTACCTAGTATAGGTGACCAAGGGAGGGGAGTGGCATTTTTTAAAGTCTCGTACCCTGTGGAGGAAAAATGGTCGGGTTCGGATGGACGAGGAAAAAGGTGATGCTATTTGTTAGCTTATCGGACTGGAAGGGAATTATCTACTATGAGATACTTCAAGTTTGTTAGACAATTGTTTTTTAATTTTACTCTAGAAAACTAGAGGACTACACCATGCAATAGAACGAAAAGTGCTCGAACTCGGTAATAAAAAGGATATTGTCTTCCATCACAACAACGAACAATCACCACATCTTTGATGATCTGTCAAAATTTGGAAGAGTTATGATGAATCCACTGCATAGTCCTCGCACAGCAACCTCTGACTATCAGTTGTTCCGATATTTGCATAACTCCGACGAACGACGGAAGCCTCGGTAGTTTAGGGAGTAACGCTTTAGGCTACCATCCCAGAGGTCCAGGGTTCGAATCCCGGCGGCACGACGGTCTTTCGACTTTTCCACTTTCTCAGCTACATAACTTTCCTTCTGTCTTCTTCCCTCTTAACATTCCGGATTCATTCTGTCGTAGCCTTCCCTAGCCCTTCCCCGCTCCTCCAACCGCATGTTATCGGTTGGTTGATGAGATTCAACTCGTTTTTGGAGGCGAGCTGTTTCTCGATTGCTACGATAGCAATGGTTGGGGGTAGGTGGAATAAAATATCGTGGCTTGGTTCTGGCAGTTCCCTTCACTTCTACCTCTCTTCACTATCTTCTAACTAGGCTTGCTGTTCGACATTTACACTCAACATAGATTGATGACAGTACAAAGGTGCTTTCCCTGAGCCTCTAGATTTCACATAAAAAACAGTTGATACTCGCTCTGTTTACCACTTCCATTCCCGGCTGCAGAAACTGGAAACGTTTTAGTTGGTAGCCTCAAGGTATCTGCTTCATTAGTGATTGGAACGGGAGCGGGTGATTGGAGAGGGGACTTTGGAAGTTACGCTGGGGCATCAGGACGAGTGGAGCCTTGACTCTCTTTGCAGGATTGGTATGGCCTGTAGAGAATCTAGCCCGAAGGGGGCTTCTCTCTCTTTTTCCGTGGTCTCGGAGGGCCAAGTGTTTAAGACGCTTTTAGGCTGCATCACACGGCCTTATTGCGACCGTCGCTTTTTCAGCTCCCTTCTTCGATGAAGCAGTAGGTGTTCGCGCCCCTTCGCACCATTTCGAGTCCCTATCAAAATCTTCTTCCAATAAAGAGGTGATCGCCATTGTCTCCACTGCGGTTTGCTTTCTCAAACTGCCCCCTTTGGGCCACATTCGGCACCCTGCATGGGATTGGTAGTGTTCGACAGGTTACCTAATGATGCAGGGGTATATCTAGTACATGGCTTTCGATTGTGGGCCCCATGTGGATTTACAAGCTTTGCGTTCCGCTCATCAGAATATCTATGTAATGGTTCCAGTTGAGCTTAACACCTAGCGTTACTCCTAAATAGACCAAATTGACCTGGCTGTAGACCAAATTGAGTGCCTGCTGATTCTTCTTCTTTTTTGATCCTTTATTTGGCGGTCCAAGCGGGATGTGCCAGCAAGGGATACGATGCTGTCGGTGCCGCTGGGTCTCGAACTATATTCACGATTCATTTCCATTTTTGACGATTTTTGGCGACGTCTTGATAACTGGTAATCATTTTACTGAGTTTCCATGAGAATTCAACAAGATGGAACCCGAGTTCGTCATTTGGGCGTCATGGAAACACACACAGTAAAGAGTTTACCTTAAACATTTTTAAGTCTGCTCACTCAACGTAAATAGTCAGGTTGAATGTACACAACTACTGGCAGAGGTACAAAAAGTGAAAATATCGCGCGTTACGACATTTTATATTTAATAAATACTTTTAAAAAAAATCTATAATAAGATTAATTGGTGGAAAAAGATGGAGGAAGATGACAGTCAGCAATGCAAACGCATCGAGTTAAGTCGTTGAGTTGAAGTGTAATTTCAGCTCAACCACTCAACTCTCATGGAAACTCGTTAATTGTTTCTGTTGATCACATTTTTAACTTCCCAGTATAGGAAGTTATTGTAATCGGTCCGAAAATCGAAATCGAAAATTTCAACGTATTTTCATCTTTCAAGGTCCCAGGAGCATTTTAAGCAAAAAATTGGGAGGAAGTATGTGTGTGTGTGTGTGTATGTGCGTACGGATGTGGTCATTTTTTCCTGCACGATATCGCGCGAACCAAAACTGATATCGACTTCGTTGAGGTGCTGTTCGAAGCGTATTAACCGAAATATGATCTGAAAAGAATTTCATGAAATTCGGTCCAGCCGTTTTTTTGTTTGAGCGACGTAAGTGATTTTTGTACCTGCACGATATCGCCCGAACCACGAAAGATATTGGCTTACTTGAGGTGCCGTTCGAAGCGTATTAGCGACAATATTATCTGAAAAGATTTTTATAATATTCGGTCCAGCGGTTTTTTGGTTTAAATGACTTAAGTGATTCTTGTACCTGCACGATATCGCGCGAACTATAAAAGATATCGACTTAGTTGACGTGCCGTTCGAAGAGTATTAACCAAAATATGATCTGAAAAGATTTTCATAAAATTCGGTCCAGCCGTTTTTTTGTTTAAGCGGCGTAAGTGATTTTTGTACATGCACGATATGGCCCGAACCACAAAAGATATTGACTTACTTAAGGTGCCGTTCGAAGCGTATTAGCGACAATATAATCTGAAAATATTTTTATAATATTCGGTCCAGCGGGTTCTTGGTTTAAATGACTTAAGTGATTTTTGTACCTGCACGATACCGCGCGAACTAAAAACTATATCGACTTCATTTAGGTGCCGAAAAACATTAATACATCAATTTTATATACATTTTCGTCATCCTAATCTTGTAAGTGCGCACATTTAGTTTGACATTTTAGCGAAAATATTGATAAACAATTGTGACAAATTCTCGGTATTATGCATATATTCTATATTGCCTATTGTTCATTTATTATTAAAATATCCATTCATAATATTCAACATCCATCTTACTGGGAAGTTGATCGTGTGGACCGAAAGGGTCGAACCCACATTCCAACTAGTTGTCTGTCTCGTTTCGAAGGCGATCGCGGAGTGAAAAACAGAGTATCTGCCTGGCATCGAGCCCACACATTACACGTACGTCTTTGTACATCGATCGGATCGGCCTTGATCAAAACGTAGTCGCCGAATCGCCGGATGCATTTCGCCAGGTGGATTGGTGTTTGAGTGGATGGCGAAAGATGCTGCTACCAACGCTAAACTTGTTGGACGCTGCGAATGGATGGAGGTGTAAATCGTTTTCGTTTATTTCTCCGTGTCAAAAATTGCTCATCGTTCTTTCCAAGCCGGTTCCTTCTGCACCTAAATGTGTATTAGGGGGACTCTACTCGCGAGTATAATTAATCCGGTTCCAGGCATCGTATCCAGCGTCTGTTGAAGCTGATCGTAAAATTCGTCTTTGTTCGTGTCTGGGCTGATATCGGTTGGAGCATAAACGGATACGATATGGTTGTTGATCGCTCCACGACCATTAACTCGACGCCGGCCTCTCATTTCTTACCACCGGAATAGTAAAGCGTTATCATTTCGTCGATTGTTGGCGGGACGATCGTCAATGTCCCGGATCCGATAAGTCGTAGTTCCGATAGCGCAGCTGATATTTAGCATTTAGAAAATTATTTATTTATTTATTTGCCAAACAAGGCATACTTAAACCTACTACAGAATTATACAATGCATTTATGACTAGTACAAAGTCAGCTTAAGTCTATGCTTATTTATGGTAGTAATTGTGATGTTAGAAGGGATATAATTTTTTGTTTAAAGGATGTTTTTTTAATGTGGGGTGAGAAGCAAGCACTATGGCTGTTAAAAGTAATACAATATCTGTTGACGGGTTCGTTGCATATTCGGTCCGATGAGGGTATTCTTTAAGCATTTTGGTATGCCTATTGTGACGAACTTCGGTATTGAACTTGATTCTATCGGACAGGAACTGCACCTTAACGTTCTCGTTTAGGACGTCCAAAGTTAAGCACGAGATAAGCACTTTCCTCCTATGTGACAGCGGCATGAGTTCTAACTTCTTGAGTCTGTCCGTGTAGGGCGGTAAGTTGAAAAAGTCGCGCGGGTCGTGTAGGTTTCTCAGAGCGAAGAGGAGAATTTTTTTCTGTATTGATTCCAACCTACTGCTGCTTACCTGGAATATAGGGTCCCAGATCGGGCACGCATATTCCAAGATAGGGCGGACGAGCGAACAGAAAAGAGTTTTTGTGACCCGAACGTTATTGAATTCTCGGGCTCTTCTCTTTATAAAGCCCAGAAGCTTGTTGGCTCTTGCAGCAATATTATCGTAGTGCAAGTTGAAATTTAATTTATTGTCTAGAACAATACCTAGATCTACAACTTGATCGAAACGGTCTAATGCCTTGTCGTTGAGATAATATTCCTGTAGCTGGGTGATTCTTTTGCGGGAGAAGGTAATAACATGACATTTGCTGATGTTTAGTTCTAATTTATTGGTAGTACACCAGTCTTGCAACGCGTTTAGCTTTGTTTGAAAGAAAGTAACATCAAACCTTATGACATTATAAATTTTGAGGTCCTCGGCATAGAAGAGATGCGGAATATTTTCCAGTGTATCCGACAGGTCTGAGATAAATATATTGAATAACAGAGGGCCTAGATGGCTACCCTGAGGGACCCCGGAAGTTACTGAGATTTCTTTTGACAGAAATCCTTGGAATCTGACAACTTGAGTTCTGTTGTCGAGATATGATTTAATTCATTCCAGGGCAGGACCTGATATTCCAAATTTTAGTAGTTTTTTACTTAAAATATGGTGATCAACGCGATCAAAGGCTTTGCTGAAGTCAGTATAGACCGTATCTATTTGATGACCCTTCTCCATAGCACATGGTAGATTGGTGGTTAGAATCATAAGGTTTGTAGTAGTCGATGGTCCCTTTCTGAAACCATGTTGCTGTTCATTAAGACATGGGTCGATTAGAGGGGCAATCTTATCGTAAACAAGTTTCTCGAAAAGTTTAGGAATAGTTGATAAGATGACAATACCCCTGTAGTTTTCCACCGAGTGCTTATTAGATGTTTTATGGATCGGAGTAAGATAGGACTTTTTCCTTATCTTAGGGAACTTTCCTGTCGATAATGATTTGTTGAAGGTAATATGGAGGGGAACCAAAATTTGTTTTGAACAGCCCTGCAAAAATAAAGGAGGCAGGTTGTCAGGACCATGACCTTTATTGATGTCGAGATTGTTTATACCGGTCATTACATCGTCAAGGGATAGAGATACATCAGTTATAGAAATTCTAGTGTCATTGCGCGTACTTACTGGGTCAGTGTGTACTACATTAGACTTTGGGCAAAAGACTTCAATGAATTTGTCAGCAAACATGTTGCAAATTTCTTGGGGACATGAAGATTGTTTTCTGCCGTTTGTCATAATCGTTGGATAGCCTAGGGTCTTTCGTTCTATGTTAACGAAATCGAAAAATTTTCTAGGATTCTGAATAATGTTATCCCCGACAGAGGCAAGATATGTTGTATAGGCCTCACGCTACCTAAGAGTAAATTCTGAGGCTAACCTAGTGTATGCTAATTTCTGTTCCGCATCTACATTAGGGTTGTTCCTAATCAGTTTATATAATTTATTTCTCTGATTACGAATTTTTCGAATATTAATTCCATTGTTCGTACATTCCACGCTTATGCTTTAATTTTTGTGTGTTCACAGCCAGTGCATCTAAGGCCGGTTTGTACGTTGATGAAGCCTCATACCGTCACAAGATGTCATCGTCTCCATAGCATTGGACTACTGTAGTATTTCTTAGTCTGGTACGCAGGACCTACGGTAATAATCATCTTAGTCTCAGAAACTGGTGACCAACTAATGAAGCTGGACGTGATTTCCTTGGTAAGCATTACGTCAACGCTGCTCGTACTGTTGTCTCACTGATTGGGCATATATGCTTCTATAATGGTGAGTTCAGTTCATCTCGTTGAAGACCAAGCAGGCGCCCATCAGAAAGTAATGCTTCTACATTTCATGTTCCAATTTATGTCCTGGTTGCAGACGTCATTCAACCGCCCCCCGTGTTTATCGGTGTTTATCGGCAGTGACTCTTTTGGGGTTTTGATAGAAGTGACAAATCTTCCTTCAGAAACAATGCATACACTATTGTGCAAATTTAACAGTAAACAAACTCCGGGTCAATAAAACACCTACACTCTTTGTTACTGTCTGCAATGATAAAACAGACGAAGAGGTTGTGATTTATATTTCTAAAAAAAAATTCGTTTTACTGACAGATTGAAGATCAAGATGGACTAATGCGAAATTCTACACAGACCCCCCCAGGACAAACAACTTTAAGTCTAGACCCTAAAAAAATATCAAACAAAATGAGTAATTAACAAAAGAAATTAGTTTCGTATTTCACGTAGACAGATATAAACATCATTGTTAATACAACAGACAACATCCAGTACTACGTGCCTGCAATGCTTAATATTTGGAAATAGCTTCTTCGAACCGATTTCGTCTTCTAAAATGTCTTTCACTTCATAAACACTTACAAAGATTGCATTTGGCCGTATCTTTATGGATCGCAATAACAAGAAAATCTAGTGAACTTTAAGAGATTCCGAAAGGCAAGTTTTGCTTATGTTATCAAATTTACGACCGTCAATTTTATGCAATGCGTTACATAAAAAGTACGATACTCTACAACAGCTCATATTTAACCCAAAAAACAAACTTTTAACTATTATTCAACGAAATGCAAATTAAGTTATTTTCTGTTCGCCATTCGGTAGTAGGAGCAGAGCCATTCAGAAGCGCTCGGGCTGCATTTGATCATAATAAACCACAGTTACGCCATTAGTCACAAGAATTTCTTGCACGAATAATAGAGAAAACGAAGCACGGGATTCACCCTTTTTCCCTAAGCCGAGCCCCCGTATAACCACCATATTTTGAGTAAAAACACCCCAATCCCGTATACTGTAGAACAACACTCAGCCAGCAACACTATCAAAACTCTGCTCGTCCTTTTCATCCTTTTCGTTATATTTTGCAGCGAAAACTCACCGCCAACTTCAGCTTCACGTTTTGTTGTCCAAAGGTTTTTGTCTCCTCTTCTGACTTTCTTGTAACCAGCACAAGGATAATCAACTCCCGGGTGTACTTTTGGCTATGCAGAAGAAAGGACACTAAGACTGCAAGTTGATACTTGGCTGTGGGGTCTGGGGAGCCCGTAAACGTTAACAAAGCAATCCCGCCACCCGACGGGGCCTCTAATTGCATGTTGCCAAGTCGCTTGCCAGACAACGAACAGGACATATTTGTGGAAGTGTGAAAAAGATGAATTAATTCGAGTCCTGCAATTATGAGAGGATTACTTCGACCGTACGGCGACGGCCTGCAAGTTGGCTTGCATTGCAATTTGGAGCCTGTCACTGGCAGGACATACTCTCGATTTCAGGATATTCTGTTTTTTTTTCTGGCTGCTGCTGCTGGTCGTATCATGGAATCATGGCATACCACGGTGTGCACGGCTAAAACGGGGTGGAAGCGATAACCATTATGAGAGGAGAATTCCCTTACATTTATATTTTTTCCTTCGTCCTTTCTTTGGTATGTACACAACTAAAGTGGTAGAAGTAAAATGCTTTCCTTTCCGATTTTGCAGCTCTGGCAATTATGAGGGAACTTGGTCGAGGACGGCTCTTGTCCTACGCTTAGAGTATAATGGAGCGTGGAGCAAAAAGGAGCACTGCAGAGAATAAATTAAGTTTGAAATCATCTGAACTTAATTACGGTATCAGAAAAACGAATCAAATTAAACTTTTTCTAAATGGTTATTGCAATATTCAAACACTCATTGCCCTACATTTATGCGAAGCTCTGTACTTAGTCGGGGTCTTAAGCTTTAATTACAAGAAAAGGGTTATTACCTGTGAATTAAATCCAAAGCAAAACCTCCGCGCGTTGTGCTAGCGGCGGAGGATTACCTAGATGCAAGTACTAAGCGTAACATTTTAATGTTTTTATATTGGTACACCTGTTCTTGATGTCTGTTTGAATATATTGTATTTGGGATACATAGAATCCTTTGTTTTCAAAAGAGAATTGGAATACATTATGGGTCGATACCATCTTCTACAGCGATAATAATACCTCTAGAAGGAAACCCGATGTAAGTTTCTATATCCTTAAGCTTTTAACACATATCATCCTTGGCCATATCCCTTTTAGTGATCGGAGAGCGACGTCAACGATCTGATCATGCTGTAATTTTTCCGACACGAAAGAGACATCAAATGCCAAACTCTATTTGACTTCGACAATTTTATTAGAGCCGGAATTAGGATCTGGAGGCCAAAGGCTGAATCTGCGGTGCCCTCCATTCCTTCTAGTAGTAGTAGTAGTAGTTCTAGAGCTGTTTGTGCAAGAGCGTAGGGCTTTCAGAGACTATATGGCAGATGGTAGACAGTCCGATTCCTATAGCATTGCTGGTTGATTTGCAGAACAGCCTCTTGTATGGCTAGAACCTCCGCTTCGTATACACTGCCGTGATCGGGTAGTCGGAAGGAGACTTCAATCCCAATCTCTGAGGAAAATACTCCTCCTCCCACTTGACCCTCGAGCTTAGAGCCATCAGTAAAGAAGTTTATGGCACCCTGAAAAATGTGTGGTCTATTTCTCCATTCACGACATAAACGGATGTGCACTTCGTAGTTCCTCGTGCAGGTAATTTCGGGTATGCAGAAGTCGGTTTTTTGGGGACGATACAGAGTTTAGCACCTTCGTGTGTCCTTTACTGATTCCGGTTAAAAAAAACCAGATCCTTTTATTCTAAGGGCTGCGATGGTTGAGCTTTCCCTAGAGAAGTGCTCCTGTACATGCATAACTCCGCATAGCTTTGTACTTTCTGTAGCTTGTTTACCACGGTGGCCTTACTTAAAGTTGGCCACCATACTAAGAACTCAAATAGGAGTATTGGGCGGACGATCGTTATGTGGATCCATCGTACAATGTTAGGGAAGAAGCCCCATTTCTTCCCATTGGATATTTTTGCAAGCGAAAAGCTCTGTTTTTTCATTCCAGAGGAGTTTCTTTCCAGTACTACTCCCAGATATTTGGCACTGTTGCTAAATTTGAGCTTAACATTGTGAAGCCCCTTTGGGGGATGTAAAAGGTGGGGTTTTACACCTCCTTGTGAAGAGAGCCAGTTTCGCTTGAGAGGGTTTTTAACGCCACCTGCATGAGATTACAGTGGCGAGGAAAGTTTCCTTTTTTGATGAAAACATCCGCGTACGCCAGGACGTAGGTATAGTTGCGTTGCGTTCATAGAAGTGCCATAGGAGTGCCTCTATTAACGGCCTTCGGACGGCCTGTCGCCTACGGTCGAGCTCACCACTCTGCCAGTCCTGGCATTTGGTGGATAAGAGACACCAGCGGTGCCTTGATCCTATGTTCTGTCAAGGCCAGGGTTCTAGCGTCCGTGAGTACGTTGCTATCTACACGCTCCCTCTATGTCAATAAATGCTACTAATGTATACTCCTCGACCTCGAGGGAGTTTTCAATGGTTGAAACCGATGAGTAAAGAGCAGTTTTAGTAGATTTGCCCTTTGTATAGGCATGTTCGACACAAGAGATTTCCGAGGTTAACCTAACTTCTCTTCATACCGGGACTTCAATAATATCATATTTGCTCGTCTTTCTGGAACTTCATTGTCTTTATCCTGGGCTGATATCTAAAATACAAGCTGTGTTGACACCAAGGTTGATCTCTTGAATCCTTTCATCCAATCCCTATTTTATCAATGTGCCCTTTTAGTTGCAAGAAGACGTTCCAAATTTCCAAATTATCCCTGTTTTTTTCTTTCTCGCAAATTTATTGTTGAGCGTGAGTTCTTGTCTGTACAAGAACGTCATAGTGTACATAGCGTCTGTTCGCTATCGCAGAACTAGGATCCCGAGTTACCTCGGTCAGTACAAATATCTTCGTAACTTATTCAATAACAAAGTCAAATCCGCCAAGCGTGAATATCCTGCAATCCTGCTCTGTCTACTAAGCAACTTTGGTCTAAACGTCAGTCTCTAGGCATTCATACCGCTGAGCTTAAGGCTGCGGTTACGCTGGCTGAAAGTTGGTGATAGTCCAGCTGGTGCCAGCTGTTACAATTCAAGCTTTCATTGTTTAGTGGTTATGCTGCAAGACAGTTCATGATAGTTATGTACACGGCATCGATTAGCTCGGATCGTATCGTTTTTTGGTATAAACTTTTCAGTGCTTTATTAACAACAATTTTTCATGATGGACGAATCATTTGAAGATATGTTATTTTTAACAGAAAGTAGTTATCTTAAATTTCTACTACAACGTCCACCTCCGCCGATAGCACCTCATCATCCAAGTTTTAGTGCCAGCCGTTGCAACCCACAACAATTTCCTATTCCTCACTTCGTTTATTAATTTTTAAGAATCCATTTTCCCAATTTTAATCTCAACTGGTGCCAGCTAACTAAACAAATTTGATTAGCTATCACGCTGTCATGAACTTTCGTGAATGTGTGAAAGCTTGCAAGTTTCAGCCTAACCACTCTGAATTAATTAGTTCCTTGTGTTTAATTTTCTTGTAACAGCTGGCACCAGCTGGACTATCACCAACTTTCAGCCAGCGTAACCGCAGCCTAACTCATTCACTTTCATTCAATCTCCTCCGAGTTTCCCACTGTATTCCACTTCCAATTCCCCTTTCGCCAACTCTACATGTTTTAGTTTTCGTTGTGTTGACTCACTTGAAGTTCTTGGAATATTGCTTTCCATTTCTTCTAATAGTGTTGGCTCTGATGGTATTTCTCCTCGCTTCCTTAAGACTCTCTCCCTTTTGATCGTTGATACCATCACGCATATTCTTAATTACTCCCTGATAACCTCCCAGGTTCCTTTACTCTGAAAAAAGCGATAGTGACTCCCATTCCTTAAAAGTCCTCCCATCCTAATTCGTCAGACTATCGTCTTATTAGTATTCTACCCTTTCTTATTTTTGAGAAAATTATATTTAGTCAAGTCCTGCGGTACCTTGATTCTTATAATTTCTAAACTGCCACCAGCGATCCATGGCTTTTGGACTAGGGCAACATCGACTTTGCCTGATGCAAGCAGAAGCGAAACGGATGCTGCTTTACAATGATGCAGGTTTATATGTATTACCTACGCCATTTTCCAGGTATTTGCTTCGGCGATAGTCACCTCGGCTTCCTTTTCGCTGGAGGTGACTTCGTCGATATCTGAGCTGAGGAGTTGGCGCTACGTGTACAGGTTACCGACGGCTCTGCCTAGCTCGGAGTCTGTCGATGCATCAACTTCGCTCAGAGCTG
Organism: Thereva unica; assembly: GCA_949987705.1. Lineage (NCBI taxonomy): Eukaryota > Metazoa > Arthropoda > Insecta > Diptera > Therevidae > Thereva > Thereva unica. The sequence goes on from OX465283.1 coordinate 51,999,323, forward strand.
CGCTTTCGTCATCGGTTTTCAAGTTTTCTGGCTCAGGCCCAAAACACATTCGGCGCTGCACACTTCACGCCGCACGCTTCACAACTTCAAATAAAGGAGAATTCATTATTACTGCCACATTTACCGCTTCTTACTTCACGCTGCAACGAAGTATGAAGTCAGCATTGATCAATTTCCAAAATTTTGCAGCATGCAGCGTAAGTGCTGGCAAATTTAGAAAAAGAAATTGCAAAAACGGTCGCCATATTCGTTATTTACTGTTTGCGGGATATAGTGAGAAGATTAAAATGGAGGAGAAAATAATAAATTTTGTCAAAGAAAATCCTTGTTTTACGACAAAAAAGCGAAATCATATAAATGCCTTAAGTTGAAGGACTTAGTGGAGAAATTTGTCCGAACAACTTAATGTAGATGGTAAGTGCAAAATTTATATTGAAGTGGTTTGTGTTTTTTTGAGCCTGATAGAAATTGAAATTGTCAAAATAACACAAACAATTAAAATTAAATCAAAAAAGTTTCTTATTCGAAAGATCAATTTATGCAGTGGGTACAATTTTTTTTTATAGTTTCAGAAATAAAGCGTAAATGGAAGTATTTAAGAGACTCTTTCTTTAGAGAGGCCCAGAAGATGGAAAAGGCGACATCAACAGGAAGTGCAGGTGGTTCGCAAAAAGCACAATGGAAATTTTATGAGCTTCTTTTATTTCTAAATGACACCAAAGAAAGACGAGAGTAAGTTAAATTTATAATTCTATTTGTTGTGAATATAAAAGAATATTTTTTTAGGACATGTACAAACTACGTAGAGGCAGAAGAAGACGCCACGACCACTTCGTGGGAAGGTACGTCGTACGATACCTTTCGAAAAGAGGCACCTTCAAATTTGGCGAACAGCAGCCAAATAATGGAAGAAGATTCCTTTTCTTGTCTAATCGAAGAGGTCGTCGACAGCAACGAAGAACCTTCGCCAAGCACTTCTCAACAAAGCAACAGTCGGGCTAAAAAAAGGAGAAAGAGGATATCCTTAAGATGGCGCAGAAGCAGATGAAAGAAATGCTCGATATGTTTAAGGGCAAATGTGCGGAAAAGAAAGCCTCTCTAAATGAGGTTTTCTTTCAAAACATTGCCCTTACGGTGGACGGCGCCAATCTACCAAGAGCTGAATTGCTTCGACTACAAGGGGATGTTCTCCAATTGGTCCACGCCCGCATCGAGGAGGCGAATATAAATATTTAATACATTAAACCAGTTTTAGATATTTAAGTAAATAAATTTAAGACATTAGATTAAGTTTGTTTCTATAACTGTTATAACAGAGAAGAAATTAAAGAATTAGAAATAAAAAAATTTAATCTATTTAAATAAAATGTTTATTTCCAACTTCATGGATTAGTAGTGACAGTTTATTTATTTATATCTAGCAAACAGAAAATCCTTTAAGGTATCACGAAGAGAAAAAGCGTCGCGTGACGAATTGCCTCCTCTAAATATTCTAAATTGTTGAAGTGGTCTGATTTCCTGTCTCCACAGTCCTTCTACGAAAAAGTCACCGTCAAAAAGATCAGCATAAATTTCGGGACCATAACTTCCATGGTGCATTTTAACGAAATTGTGAAGAACAACAACAGCTTTCACGATTTTATCGACATTCTTTGCATGACAATTAATAGTATCCAAAAGTATTCTCCATCTGTCGCCCATTATTCCGAACGCGTTTTCGATTGTCCTTCTGGCAGATGAGAGCCGATAATTAAAAATTTCCTTATCCCTGATTAGGTTTACTCCCGGATATGGCCGCATTAGATTCTTTTTAAGCGCAAACGCTTGATCTCCTACAAAATAGTGCGGAAATGATATATTTGTATTTTCAAGCACTCTGTCTTCAGGCAACTCCAATGTTCCGTCATATGTATAATTTTCTTCCGAAAGAGCTTCGCGATAGTATTCCTCCGTCACTTTGACTTCCATTAGCTCCAATTTCGAGGAACGTGAAGCAATAATTTGAATGCAGCTAGTAGAACAATGCTATGCCGTTTTTTATAGTTAAAATACTCCCTGCCTGCATTAGGTGGACAGACTATGTGAATGTGTTTCCCGTCAATCGCACCTACACAGTTGGGCATACCTGTCGTGGCATAAAAATCTTCTGCTATTTTTGCAAGTTCTACTGTCGTAGGGGTTGACAAATATATGCCATGAAGTTCCTCCCAAATTGCTTCACAGGTTTCCAGCACAATTTTTTGAACTGTTGAAACGCCCATTCTAAAAGTCCATGCAAGAACCTGACGGCTTGAACCTTGTGATAGATAGCTGAAATTATTTTTGATATTATATTAATAAAATGACTAAAAAAATAACTTGATTCTAAATTCTTACAGCAACGTTCAAGCTAATCGGCACTCTGCTTCCATAGGTTTTCTGTTTGAATATTTCGTTAGCCTTCCTTTTAATAATGAAAGTAGAAGGTCAAATTGTGGGACTTCCATTCTGGTTACTTTCCGAAACTCTTCATGGTCTCTTTCTTTTATAACTTTAAAAATTTTATTAAAAAAACCCCGCATTTCTCTTTCTTTAGGTTCATAAATTTCTCGATTCCACATTCGCACATCTTCACAAACTAGTTCTATTATCGTTAAATAAGTTACAAATGCACTAAATAAAATTAAAAAAAGGTCAAAAATGTTTTCATCAAAAGTATTCATTTTGTTTTATTTGCACGGTTCACCATATCGTTATTTACTTCGAATTTTTTTAAATAAAGTGGTTCCTCGTCTCTGTCAATAACAATTCCGTCAAGTTGCCGTTTTGCGTTTTTGCAGCTTCGAATGTAGCTGCAGTGGCTTCTTTCTACCTGCTTCAAACTTCATTAAGCGTGCGGCGTGAAGTGTGCAGCGCCGAATGTGTTTTGGGCCTCACATCGCTGGTGCAGGGCACGTGGTTCACTACGGCTTCCATGTCTGTTTTGTAGATCTTCAGTTCGATATGTTGGTAGCCGTAGCTCATAGTGTATTTTTTCTTTGCCAAGTGGTTCAGGCATTCTTCATTTAGTAGCCGAATAACTTGCACTGTGGCCCTGTTAGTGCCCCAGGGTCCCCCAGCCAAGCTGATTATCGGCACATTACACCTTGATCCGACCCAGAGGATTGCGGATAGGGAGCAAGGATCGAAATCAAGGAGAGGAACGCAAGGTAGGGAGGACGACTTTCGGCTAAGTTCGAGACCGCATTGCACAGGGTGAACCAGCACGATGAACTCCTCCCGCACACGTGGAGGTCATCGTTATTTCAATAGCTGATAACAACTCTTTATCAGATCTAAGATCAAACGATTCAAATGCTTTCAATTATCGTTTTTAATTAATATAAAAATGAAAATAAATTTCCAGTTATATAAAATATTAATTTTTTTTTTGTGAAATTAATTATAATACATATGTAAATAAAATATTAAACAGTTCTGTCATGTACTACAAGCTTCTTTTCATTTGCAGTTAATATCCAGGAATCTACAATTTTAATTCGTTAAGTAAAAAAGATTCATATTTTAATTTTTTTTTATTTTTAATTAAATGCGAGTGGCACAAAAGTTACGAGACAATTCTTATTGTCTGTAACAAAAATAATCTTTTTTAAATTATCAGTTTCATTTAGGTACCCATTCAGAGATTTACAAATTCCACATAAAACAAAAACTTTTCTAGGGAAAATAAAGTTTCTTCTCCACAAGTTCATCCACCATCACCCACTCTAAGCTTGATTCATTTCAGAAAATTTTAAACCAATTAAAACTTTGTAATTTTTGTTTCTATATAAAAACTTGACAGTACGCTTTCTGCGTATCTAAACTATACTTTCGCCCCCCCTTACCAAAGGAATTTTAATTTTCCTCTTCTAAAATGAAATTAATTTAAAGCCCTTCTTTGCCGAACACTATCAAAACTTTTATATACATATATATGTGTATATATAAATACTTATGCCATGTAAATATATATATATATAAACATGCAATACATATAACGAAAGAATACATATTAAATCAACCCAACCAGCACCTTTTAAAATTCCAAGAAAGTCAAGAATCTCCCTCCCTCAGACTCCCGGGATCTGCCATTCCACTTCTCCCCATTCCATGCAACTAAAACAATTTAAATTTCTTGAATGTGAGCAAAATTTAATTAATTATACTTGAACATGCCAAATATTTCTTTAATGAAATTCATCCCCAGGCTTTCCCACCAAAAAAGGAGTTCCTCCTTGATTTTTTCCCTGTTTCCTATTCATTTCTTAAGTTCCTAGTATGACAATCAATGTTCGTTTTTTGTGTAGGAAAGAAAAATAGCAAAAGAAGTTGATTGGATCCTTCGTGCTCCTCCGAAGCTTCGCGCGCTTTATTTGCATTCTCCATGGAAAGTTTTCATTATCCTTAGTTAAAACGCCAAATAAGGATGAAAGAAAAAGTTTGTTAATTGCTTTGGGACTGCATTAACATGAACACCGATACTTGAAAAAAGGACATTCGGGAAGTTCAAAGAATGGTCACAAAGACGCGCGTCGCTGTTTTCGATATCCGGACATTAGACGGCACATTTTTTCCTTAGCGTGGTCATCACGTCGTAGTGTAATATCGAAGTTCAAAACCATGAAAGGGACACCGACCACTTCTTCATTAACGGTAGAGGAAAGACTATCTGTGTTGTTAGATCCTTGCATGTGCTTGAACATCCCGCATATGACTAAATTCCAAAATAGTCCTTTCCATGCCGAAAGAAGTTGAAGTTGTAAGAAACTCGAATTTGTAAGAAACCTCGAAATCTTCTTCTTCGTCTGCTAATTTCATACCTCGTGGAACCTAGGGTGGAAACATTTGACCTCCAGCAGGCTCTTTTTTATGCTACAGCTCTCAGCTTCGTCTAGGATCTCTCTCCTGGTTGTTGAGAATCCTCTTTGAATAGGGTTCTCCTCCACGTTGTTCTAGGTCTTCAAACTCAACGGGTTCCTTGCGGATTTCAGTTAACCGATGGTCCATAAATAACGTAAGGCGATTTTTCTACTGCGTCCCGCCCCACCTCCCTTGGAGAGATGTCGTGAGATTTGGCTCAACCCCCTTCCCCTTCAAACGTGAGATGGATTTTTAGAAGAATTTCAAAAAAACTCTATTATTTTCACTAAAAATACCTATTTACGGGCGTAACCACGCAAGTTGGGCCTTTCCTAAAGGTGCCTGTAAACGAGCAACGTTTTTCAGCAATGTGTGGCCGGCAATACTGGCTGAACGACATTGCTGAAAATTCAGCATTATTTCCATAAATATGTTCAAACTTGCCGGCAATATATCCGTATAGCCCGACGATACTGGCCATATTGCAACTACTGGCCGGCATGTTGCCTTTGATATCGGTCGTAGAGCGAAAATATTTAAACATTGCCGGCTATTTAAATTTGATTTCGAAATTTTCTTGGGACTAGAAGTATGTTAGTATGGCCTAAAGATGGCATAGTTGTGGGCGGTGTAGGGTGTACATTTTCTGTGTTCGGGATTCATGAATCTATAGTATCCGGCGAACCAGACCGCAGCCAAATACGTGCAGAGTCCCAGGACATCCCCTTGACTAAGTCCATGGCGTCTCCCAGCCATAAGCTGCATTTTTCCTTCCATTTATAATTTGGAAATTCTTACAGTAAGATATCGTAAATGATGACCCTAGAACACATCTTAGTTATGTACATTAAAAATTCTATACCAAAGCACGCATATTGTAAAGGAAAATGGATTGACACCATACCGGATGAAGTAGCGCTTTCAACAATGCCAGCATGGGATCTTCAATGGTTTAAGCTAGTGGATCATCCATTCTTAGAACTTTGATATTCAACAAAAGCTTAGAAAAGAGTAGAGTGGTAAACACCGGGGCCTCTGTATACCGCTGGATGGAGTCTTGCCACCGCTGTTAAGGCTTATGGTTGTTTTGTATGAAATATTTAAGGTCATCCTTCGTCATTCTACTGAAATTTCTAAACAAGTAACTACATATTTAGAATTAGCTCATAGCATTCTTCGTTTTTTAATAACCAAATACTTCAGCCATTGTCATACGTGTACGCGTGAAATTCTCCGGCAACACAGTAGCCAAAACATTGCGAAAACATGTCTGACTACAAGTTGCCCGGCAATAGTATCGGCCACACATTTTCAAACATATAGCCGGGCCATCTTTTTCTGAAATATTACCGGCAATGTGCATTTTTAGTTGCTCGTTTACAGGCACCTTTAGAATATAGAACTGCAGGAAAAGCCCTCGGGTATAAAATCCGCGTATATAACCGAGGGGAAAGGGTAGTTTGACTGTCAAATTATGTGTGCTTTCTTTCAATAAGATGTCATGCCATCAGCTGATTAGAATTCGAAGTGACGGCGTGTAAGAAGTTCCCTATGGGGGGAGAGGGGGTGGATATTTTGAACTCCTTCTTGCCCCTCCTCCATTTCATTCACTTTTTCCGCTTGCAGTGGCCACACAACTACCAAAACGTGACCACTCACTCAACAAGAATTTCATTACTCTAAAATTCTGCGGGGGCCTTCCTGTAGTTCTATATTCAAAGGGCCTTTTCGCGGGTCTGTATTACTTGGCTCGTACGCCGCAGTATTGTCCGAGTCATGCGTTTGGCTGGCCGGTGGCGGCTGAACAATTGAGGGGCGACTACGCTACTTTCTAGCATTCGCATAACCGCGTAAAATTTTTTGTTTAGGATTTAATCCTGAATTAAATATGACGTGCCGTTCCATAACCGTACGTATCCTAACGTAACAACATGAGTGTTCATATGGTACCGACCTAAACTAACTTGTATATATTCGATTGTTAGGTTACGTAAGGCTACGGTACAGCACATCATATTTAGTTCAGGCCCCCATTCACACCCAGGTTGCCGACAGGCCGTGGCTTGAAAGGTCTCGCCATCTGCCGCCAACTAGATGGCGCCTGCAGTCAAACTGGCAAAAATCTTAATATGTGGGGGCATTTATCGTCAGTTCGTGCCATTCGTAGGGCCGGAGTAGAGGCCATTTACCAGATATTTCGTCTGTACGTCAAGACGCCAGCCAAAATTATATGACAAATTTATAGAGTTTGTTTGGCATATACTGGGTAAATCTGCATCTAGCGTCCGTTGGAAAGAGTTGCTCATCTACGGTAATATTCCTGTAAAGTCACCATCAGGAATGTCAAAAATTTATTTGACAGCAAGTTGAGAAGTAAACTCCTTAATGCAACCTCTGGTAGCAAAAACTTCTGGTCCTTGGTAAGTTCCATCAAGAAGAACTTCACCACCTCCACAACTCCTTCATTCATCCACGATGAAAAGGTGATAACAGACAGAAAATCCAAGGCCGATTTATTAGCATCTCTGTTTGCTTCAAATTCTTCTCTACCCCAAAATGATACGCTACCCCCGGTCCTCGAGCACAGCGCTCATTTAATGGACAGGGTTTTCTTCAGGACTCGTGAGGTGTACAGGTGCCTCAAGGAGCTCGATGTCAACAAATCTACTGGACCCGATAATATACCCCCTATCGTCTTAAAACAATGCGCCTCACCTTTGGCTAAACCTCTGCGCAAACTTTTTGCCCTATCATACTCTTCCGGAGTTTACCCAGACTCTTGGAAACTTGCTCATGTGCAGCCAATACCGAAAAAAGGTAACTCCAGCCTTCCCTCCAACTACCGCCCAATAGCAATCACTTCTATCCTCTCCAAAACCATGGAGACGATAATTAACAAAAAGCTAATGGGATACCTAGAATCCAACCAACTTATAAACGACAAACAATACGGCTTCCGACAAAAAAGATCCACTGGTGATCTTTTAGTCTGCCTTACAGAACACCTCAACCGAAGTTTGCATGGATCTGGTGAATCTAGTTTGGTTGCTTTAGATATCTCCAAAGCTTTTGATAGAGTATGGCACTCAGCCTTGTTAGCTAAACTCAAAGCTATTGGAATAGACTCGCTTCTGTATAAGTGGGTTGAGAGTTTCCTCTCCGGCCGTTCAATTAAGGTAGTATTGGATGGCGTCAAATCTGAATCTCACCCCATCTCTGCGGGGGTCCCCCACGGGTCAATTTTATCACCGGCCCTATTTCTCATCTTTATAAATGACCTTCTTTCAATCCCCTCCAACCCACTTCTCAGCTTCGCTGACGACGGTACTTTACGTTACTCGTACAGCTTCGATACAAGACAGACACATGCCAGATCCTGTCTTGATGATCGTGAACTAATGTTCAACTCTAGTAAGAACGACATTGAACTTATTATAGAGTGGGGAAAAAAGAATCGTGTCGAATTCAACCCCTCCAAAACCAAGTACTGTCTTATTTCAAAGAAAAAGATCAACACCTCACCATCTTTGACAGTGGATAACGTGGAAATAAAGGCCGACCCATCCCTACACATCTTAGGCGTGACATTAGCCAAAGACTTGCGATGGAGTGACCATATATTCCAAATCGCCAAACAAGCATCCCAGTGCTTGGGATTTCTTAAGAGGTGCAGGTTCCTCCTCCAGCCATCGGCCCGTGCTGTTATTTATAAATCCTACATTCGGCCTTTTCTCGAATACAACTCCCTCATTTGGGGCGGCGCTCCAATAACAACCTTAGCATGGTTAGATAAGGTCCAAAAAAGGCCCTTAAGTTAATGACGATACCGCTTGCTCCAACATCGACCCCCTAAGCCACCGTAGGAATGTAGCAGCACTGACAAAATTTTATCGCTACTATCATAGTGACTGTTCCTCCGAGTTAAACGCTCTTTTGCCTCCACGGCAATCTTATACCCGCAACACCAGATTAGCCCACTCGTCCCATTCCCTGCACCTGCAACTACCCTTTTCACGCACTCAACAAGATATGAATTCGTTTGTAAATAGAACAACTCGACTGTGGAATAATCTCTCGCAGTCAGTATTTCCGAGCTCCTACAACATCCAAGAGTTTAAAAGCAGGGTTCATCACCACCTTCTTCAATACCCCCCCGTACCTTTATAATCCTTAGCCTATTCCCCCCACCCCTCCCCCGTACTAAGCTTACTGCTAGACATTGCACCATGACGTGACAAATGACATGACGGACTAGTAGTACAAAGGGTGACTCCTGAGCTAACACATAAAAAAAAAAAAATATAAGCTCCCGGCTTGCAGTAATTTCGACTGGTTTCAATAAATTTGCCCCAAACTGCTAAGACTAAAGCGAATTTGTCTGAATCTCAGTAAAATCACGTTTAAACATAGTGCTGGAGAAAAATGATGGCCTCTGCGTGTTGTTCCACAAATATTGAAGCCTCAAAGTATTTCCTTGGTACGCCTCACGTCCGTACAATATTGCAAGAAACGCCTTCAATTAGGCTTGCATAATTGTCCAGTTTTTCCCCAAAACTCGAGAGGCTTCTAACTCAATACAAACTGGTACACGTTCCAAAATATGGGTTGTCAATCAGTAATAGGAAGGCACTACTTATGGGGCCCATCCACGAAGCAACTAGAGGCCCAAACTGAGTTGTGTAAAGAGTTGGTGTTTTGCCACAAACGCATCAATTGAACTGATATTTCAACTGTCAACTTAATATTTAAATCAATTGAAACAAATTTAATATTTTGTGGCCTTTCATAATTTAAATTAAAAATAATGCAAAACAATGAAAATATAAACTTGAAAAAAAAAAAAATATATATATATTCTTCGAATTCAGGCTTAATTCATTCAAGGAGTTTGCCAAACCTCATAGACACAGTGCGACTAGTTGCCCAAATTCTAGGCCCCGCCTTCATAAAATTAAAAGATTTTGATTTATCCCAGCTGAAATCCCAACTGTCAAATCAGTGCCCCACATACGCATCGATTCAGTGACAGCACAACTCAGTCTGGGCAACTAGTTGGCCCGTAGGTGGGCCCCATTAGATTCCCCTACATAATGTTTCTGTGATGTTAGCCCGTGTACATCTTTGAAAACACTCTGAACTGGTAATCTACCAGCAACATTTCCATCTTCAGTTCTTTTCCAAATAGTTCGGTCCGAAGCAATTTCAGTTTGCTGATTTGGTACGATATTTCCACTTTCGTCTTCAGAACTGGAAGAATCGTCTCGTACATTCGTTTGGAATATTTTCACAATCCCTGTAGCTTGACTGATCTACAGGGGCGGATGGGCCATAAGACTTACCGGGAAATTTCCCGGTGGGCCGGTTGTTCAGAGGCCCGCAGGGCCGGTGGCTGAAAGTACGTCTAAGTCAAGGGTGGGCAGCCTTTTTATAACATGGGCCAAAATAAACTTTACGATTTTTCCGCGGGCTGTAGTAGTTAATTCACATCTTCCAGCGGGAAATTTCCCGGTAAGTCTTATGGCCCATCCGCCCCTGCTGATCTATTATATCTATTGTCTTTATCATAATTTTCCTCATCACCCTTTTGTGCTGTAGATAAATCCGATAAAGATACTCTAGTCACTGGCAAAAAAAAATTGATTCTGCATACTTTCTACAAAAATTCAAATAGGACTTGAAATTGGAAGGATCACCATGTAATAAGAAACGTCATTGTTATAGAATAAGTCAAAACTATCGATAGACTATCGATAGTTATCGATGTTTTGGTGAAAACTATCGGTGACTATCGGTGGTGTCGACTATCGATAGTTATCCTCTACTGGTGGCCTCTAATCAAGAAAATAGTACATGGCGAAATACAAGATCTGCGTTGACCAAAGTGTGGTACGCGTACCCCCAGGGGTACGGGAAGAGTTTACTGGGATTGTGGGCACCACACTTTGGCTGCGCCTGGTACAACAAGCAGTTTACCAGCCCATGTGCATTTTCAGCTTTTGGGTCTAATAGAAAAGGTTTGTTAATGTGTTTTAGTAAGTCCCACTGATTTTAATTATTTTTAAAAATATAATTTTTATCCCTAATATAAAAGATTACGGATTGCTGGTTGAAATCTGAAACTTCTAAACTGAAGAAAGCGGGGAATATATTAGCAATCAACAAACAGAAAATAGTGAAATTATCAATCCCATGGCGAAACACATTCAATTTTGAAAGAACCAAGGAAAACTCGTAAGTACGAACAAAATATCTTAAAATTAGATTATCGTGGACTGGAGATTAAAATGAGGCTATTCCACTTTGCGTCTCAACTTTTGGCCGCGTTCGATGAGGTTTCAAAAAATACAGTTTATCGACGAATCATTGATCGGTAGAGTCTTCTCTTGAGCCAGTGCTATAGGTTCTCTATAATTTTGTGGTCTGGAGACACCGGTGGCTGCTCCAGTTCCACCACGTTATTGGCACTAAATCACACCTTGACCAGCAGTGTGAACTGGTGCATGAGCTTGTTGGAAAATTCATCCGTTCTTCCACCGCCGGCTTCACTTGTTCTAACATGTCCCGGAACCGTACTCCTGTCTTGGTTTCCTCGATGAATTTGAGCTTCACTAGCCCTCTAACTGAAATTGTTACCCATTTCATTATTCCGGCTGTGATAAAACCTCTCTTCCTTCCTTCCTCATGGAAATAATATGCGTATCCGTCCGTTCTATCAAGGCTTTCAAAAGCTTTCGTCTGAAAAGAAAACTTGGTTTGCCCGAGCGAATTTCAGGCGTTTTTCGTTGTGTCAGTGGTTCCCAAACTTTATTTCATACGGAACCTTTCTACAATGTATAAAATTTGGCGGAACCCAACGATGAAAAAATAAAATAATATATGATATATGTATATACATATTTCTCCTTTAATATATTTTAAAACGTTTTTATTAGCTCGCTTTCTTGTCTGTCTGTTTGTCCGGTACATATCTTGTAATAGATTTTTTGAATACTTCCGGATCACCCTGAAATTTTGCACACAACTTTAGCTCCGATGACAATGCAATATGGTATTCTCATTATACCGTTAGATCCATGGCGGCCGTCTCAAGAGGACGGATTACTGTTTTCTTGACGGAACAAATTTTGCAATCAATTTTTCAAATACTTCCGGATATCCTATCATGCTGATATTTTGCATACAGCTTTAGCTCCGATGACAATGTAATATGGTATACTCAATATACCTTTAGATCCATGGCGGCAGTCTCAGGAGGGCAGATTGAAATATTTTTCAAAACCCCTTCGACATGGGTATCAAATGAAAGGGTATGATAAGTAGAACACCATAAGCAATATAGTATACTCTATATAACGTTTGGCCCATGGCGGCCATCTCAAGAGGGCGGATTACCATTTTCTTCACAACTCTCTCGACATGGGAATATGGAATGGCGGCCAAAATGTTACGCGGCGTGACATAGACCAAATTTCAAGGAAGAAGGGCCACTCGCACTTGCTGATTAGCAAGAACGCGTTAAACGGCCGGCGCAGCGCCAGTGAGTCTGCGAATGTATTTACGCTTCAGCGCTGGTGACACGGAACCCTAAATTTTTTTCGTGGAACCGTAAGGTTCCGCGGAACCCACTTTGGGAATCACTGGTCTAGGTAATAATAGTGGGTTTTTCTTGAGTCGGCGACGTTATAACTCTAACTCTAGCTTCTACCCAATCTAACGGCGATTTGACTAATAGAGTACCTACCCTTCTTCTTTCAACATTTTGATTTGCTCAATTTCTGGACGTGATAAGCGCTTTCTACTGCCCATATTTGTACTGATTTTTTTTTTAAAGTAGATACTAAAAAAGCTAAATTTACAACTTCAATAACAACCACTCGCTGTTAGTTTTAAGAGAAAAGTTTAAAAACTGGTGAGGTCAAACTTTTGTCGCCTAGTGTATTTCAATTATTGAAGTTTTTTTAGACCAGGGGTGGGTACGTTACGAAAAATATAGAGGGGTACACAGATGTCGAAAGTTTGGGAAACACTGTACTAGATGATATACCAGTAGGAAGAGAGATGGAAGGACGCAGTAGACACAGGTATAATCCGTAACTGGAAACATACCGCTTAAAATCTAACAAACTTTTTATAGGAAACCAAGGTTCGATATGTAGTGGAAGGAAAGAATAATGTATTTTTGACGTATAGAGTGCTTATAAAAAATTAATCTCTTTCAGTTATTCTTTGCGTAATGACATTTTTATAATCAATTTGGTTTTGCTAGGAAAGCGAAGAGATACCACGTAGCAGCTATTGATCCACTTCACGGGAAAAATTTGCTAAAAGTGCTTCTAGAAATCTGGTGAAATTTAAATCGAGTATGTAGGCGGGGTAAGAAGACATCCAATATATGTATACTATAAAAAAAATGCTCATCCAATATTCAATACCATATAAAGAAAATCTCCATGTTAATATTGTATTTAGGTTTAAACCTTCCCCAGTACCACTAGGTACTTACACAATAACCTACTAGCACATCACTCTATTCAAGTTGGTTCAGGGTTAACCAATCCCGAAAGAAACCCGTTCTGAACCATTCGATTTGCTGTCAGATTGTTACATTCCGTGAAATCACAAACCAAAATGAAGATAGACTTCACCATGATATTATCAACATTTAAATTGAAAAACAGCTTTTCCCCAAAAATATATATCGTTTGAAACCCAAATGCTTGAACTTTCACCTACTTCAGGGTAAAATTTATATTTGGGTAAAAATATCTGAAAATGAAATTCCGAGATTGCGTTTAAATAATTTATTACAACCCTCACATTTACAAGAAAGTGTGTAGCTGTTATATTTCTTTCTAAAAATTCCCCAATTCAAGCCATAGAAAATCGATACAGCTTTAACAAACTAAGCTGCTTCTGTAACTTTGTACATTTTCTGATTTTGCATAATGGGGAAAATCCTCGGTAAGAGCTCTTTTGAATTTCGTATTGTCGGTATAACAGACTATAGTTAGTTATTGTGGCAACCGAGCAAGTAAATCGCATCAAATAGTCATCTGCCAGGTATTATTTTATTTTTTTTGTAGTAGTAGACCCAATATTTATATATAAAGAATGGACAATTTGTAAATGAAGCCATAAACAACGTTTCCTTGCTTGTTTACTATATAGTCCCACACACTGTTGTATACGTAAATCAATTTGGATGACTGGGGGTATTAAATCTTTGATAGTACAATGCAGAGTTATTGGCGCCCAACCCTTAATAGATATTTACCCTTGTTATTGCTTTTCCGACTTCTCAAAATGTGTATCCAATTTCCTTTTAACAATGGTTAGACGTCGTGTATCTATTGAATCTGAGCCGAGATCCGGTTATTGCTATTAATTACATATGTGTTCCAAGGGAGTAGCAGTCCGCCTAGAAGGAAGCATCACAATTTGATTGTTACAAAAATCTTGATTTTGTTAAAGGCACTATAATTGCTTGGCTCTAGACAATCGCTGTACATCAATCACTTGCAGAAATCTCGTTTCTTGGAAAAAAATCCATTGTCATAATTGGCTGGAACTTTTGAGGCATGTTTTGTTTTTGCTGTTGAGAATTGTTTTTTTCTTAGTCGACGATTTAACCTTAGTAAAATGCCTAAAGGTTATTATCTCATTATATTCTTAGCAAATTCCTGAGAACCAGTAGCGCCAGGCTCTGCAAATTTAACTTTATCTTATGCAATACATGCGTTCACGGCATGAACCTATTCAAAAAAATTTACTTACATTGTTGGACTGACATTATAAATGAGACCAGTAAAAATTAAAGCTGCCCGCACCTAGAATGCAGCATGCCCGCACTAGCCTGCACGGCGTTCGACACTAGCACGCATAGCGAACAAATGCATCTCTGCAAACATTACGAGTCGAGATCAAATCGAAAACGAGTCGCGAAATCTTCGAGAAGACTTCGAAACGCAAGTCGTTATCGAAACGAAATCGATTTGTAAACGACGAAAACGGAATGATATAGCAAATCGCTTTAACCCTTGTGGGCCCAACCGGGTACCCGGGTACCCGCAAGCGTGCTCTTTGTTGGACTATTACGTTAACAATAAAAATAAGCTAAAAAGCTCTCGGATCCCCATGATTTGATTAATTCCCCATCGATTTCTGGTCAGATTTTTTTTTTTTATTTTTATTTAAAAATTGCAAGATTGAAAAAAAGTACGTGTTATGCCCAACCGGGTACCCGGGTACCCGCATACAAAAATCGCCGAATACAGACAATTTGTTACAGAATTACGATATTTTTATGCAAAATATAAGTAAATAATTATAAATAAACAATATAGAACTAATATTATTAATTTTGAAATATTTATTTATGAAAAATAGTGAATAATAGAAAATAAAATATAAAGTTATATAAAATAAAAAGTAATTCAAATTTCGATGTTTTATCATGATACATATAAGAAAATAACTATAATTGAAAAAATAAATAACTATAATGATTACACAATAAACAAATCGCATTGTTTTAGTAAAAAAAAATCAATTTCCTTGATGGCATTCTGCGGATTTCGTTAGTTTGACGGCATGGGCATCGCAAACAGGTTTTGCGCATACACTGCAGCATTTCCTCGTTTTCCTCCGCTTTCGAATGGGCTGATTATTACAGAAGAAGCATACGCCAACGACAACTTTTCTGCCAGTGCTATCTCGAGGTTGATTATCAGGAGGTATATCAACAGTAATTGATGGGTCAAAGTAGCTTTCAATCGCCAGCTTTGATGCATGGTGGCGCATGATTTGCTGATTAGAGGCTCGCTGTTCAATCATGGGAATAGCCAATCCCTCAGCAAGTTGTCTCAAGAAAAGTCGGCGTTGATTTGTTTTTCTCGGTATCATCTTATTATTCTCAAAGTGAGTCAAGTAGGGAGCAAGACAGGCGACGTCAAGGATGTTGTAAAAGAAAGCTAGTGGCCACCTGCACGTTCGTCGTTGAGTGCTGTACCTTCCACACATTTGATCCATAGTGTCAACACCAATTTTGGTTTTATTATAGCACAAAATTATTTCCGGTTTTTTGTGCGCTGTATCAGATATTGCAGCATCATCATGCATTGTGCTAATTAGAATTACAGCCTTATTTTTTTTGGTACATACGAGCACATTGTTACCTCTTCGTGAAAACCGAAAATCGTTGACAGTGGTTCTCTCAATTTGGATGCCTTCATCTCTGCAAGAATGTATGTTTTGTTTTTTTTCAAAGTTCCCACAAGAGTGAGATTCCAAGAAAGTAAACATTTAGCCAAAGGTAAAGTTGTAAAAAATCTGTCTGTACTTATGTTTCGACCAGATCCTCTAAAACTCGACGCAAGTTCCTTGACAACCCTTTCTCCTTGATTTGTATCCCGGGTATTTCCTTTCTTGCCTGTATATAAGATTCCTTTGAGCGGAAAACAATTTGCTGCATCACAAATCCACCAAACTTTGATGCCATATTTGGCAGGCTTTGAGGGCATGTATTGAGTAAACCTTGTTCTCCCTCGGAATGGAAAGAGTTGTTCATCAACAGTTAGATATTCTGTTGGTTTATAGATTGCAGCCAAGTTAGAATTCACCATGGCCCATATATCAGAAATTGGTGCAGCTTTATCTGTCTGTGCTCGTGCAATACGAGTATTTGCATCATCAAATCGTATGAACCGTAAAACTGATTTGAAACGTTCTCTTCCCATTGTAGCACGATATAAAGGGAAGGACGTTTTTTTCCAAATTTCAGGTACATGATCGGTATTCGAGTTGTTTGCACCAGCACAAATTAAAATTCCCAGAAAAGCATACATTTCTTGAAGCGTAACATCTTTCCATACCCATGGCTTTTTGTCTGGATGATTACGGTTGTAATGTTCATATTCAGCTTGTGCTTTTTTGTTCGTGTAACGTACAATGATATCTATTATTTCTCTCGTCAGGATCATTTTGAATGTATCAGAAATCGATAACATTTCTGTACTTCTGTGAGGTCCACTCCTTTGCCTCACAATATTTCTTTTTGGAGTTTGATGATTTCTTTCCCTTGTTTTATTCCAAACAGTTTTATCCTTAGCTACAAATGTTGTACTGGTACTCTCCAAACTTTGAAATTCTTCGACATCGTTGTCGCTATCCTCAGATTCATCCTCGCTTTCGTCACTTATTTCTTGTTGATTTTCCCGATTTTGATCACTATCAACGGGTCCAGAAACCTCTTCTCCATGATTATTTTCTGTTTCATCATCTTCTTCGTGATCAGATCCTGCAAAAGGATTGCGACAATTTCGCGATAAACAATCTGTCGGGAGCCAGTCGTCGTCTTCACTGTCAGAAGAAGGCACACCTCCGTCTCTTCTTCGCCCAATAACCGCGTCAGGTACTCTTCCTTTTCTTCTTGACTCAATCTGAATAATAATTTAATTTGTTTTTATCAAATTTCTGTATCAAATTTATGTTCAACACAAATGAATACATCAGAGAGGTAATAATACATTAGGTCTTACCTCTGGAATTTTACTCTTGATAACTCTTTCATTTTTCCGTAGTTGTATCACGTATAAATTCAAACTATCAGGAGTACGTAAAAATATTCACAAAAACTTCGACTAACGCTCCCAGAATTGGCAGTATCGCAGTATCGACTGCAGGGAAATTTCATATATTTTGCAGCGGTTTGATTTTTTGAATGATCTGCTGGCAAATCTGCGCGGTTGGCTGAATTTGCGAATTACATTATATACGAACACCGTTGAAAAGAGAAGATAAGGAACCGAACATAGCGTACATGTACACGAGGGAAGCATCTGGGCTCAAGAATTTCAAGCGAATTTCTCGTTCCCAATCTATTGTATGGCTCTCAAAGAGAGCTTTCAATCCAGAAACTGCAGAACCCGGGCTGTGCATAAGTGTTGCCAAAATGCTTCCCTGATTTAAATTAATTGCGATATTCTAAGACGAACACAGGAGATATTACATGTAAACACAGAACGCTCGTCCACTTCTCTTCTCAGTTCGACTCATCGAGCATTTACAAAATAAAGGAATGTATAGGATAGCTGGCTGGGTATATTATACTTGTAAACAACGCTGGATATAATAATATTATTATTTTTTTTTTTTGTTCGAATTTACCTTACAAAACATAAATAAACAGACAAAATCCACTGCATAACATTAATTCCGATCAAAGTGATATTTTAACATAAAATTCGTATATGGGTACCCGGGTACCCCGGTTGGGCAACAACGTTCACTAAAATGGTTGGGCACACAAGGGTTAACGATACGATAACGACTCGTAGTAGCGACTTTGAATCGAAGAGCTCGCTATTATTTTGGTCCCCACATATCCTCAAATACTATGATATCTTTCCCTGGGGCTTTATTGCTTTTAAGGTTCGCCATAGCTTCGGGTACGACGTCCATTGTAGGCACTCACTTTCATTAGCTGCACCAGTATCACTATCGTTATCGGCTGGTGCGTTTCAGTGCCGGCGTACCATGATAGGTCCGGGTGGGTAGCCAGACAACCCTCCCCAACTGTTTTGGTATTTTATCTTAAAAGGAACGAAGGTAAGGCGCGTAAGGCGGTGTACAAGAAAACATGATGTGTTGAGGCTATGCCTCCCAAAAGGAGCAGTTGCGCTTGGGTTCGCGGACCACATCGGGGAACTGGTCGTCCTATGACATCGATGAAATCGAATTGTGCACAAACGAAGCGATCTTGGAGATTAAAGCACTGGTCCGACGCTTGCTGACCTCAAAGCAGAGGATCAAGGTATGGGAACAGATCATTCCACTCACAGCTCGACCCAAGAAAGCGGGCATTGATGATCGACCTAAATTTCGCACACTTGCAGGACATGGCGAATAGGGGTGTCGCCTCCTGATGGCAAAGTTCATTATATCAGCCGTGCTATAGGCACCAATGTTGGCAACAACGTTGAAGAGGACAGCTAACAGCAGAAATAGGAGGACCGCATATACAGCTACATATATGGTCTCCGTGCGTGCTGTGCATACAGGACCACGTTCAACTATGCGGCGCGCGTGCGCAGGGATGATCTCCATATAATAGACATACTGGTGAAAGAAGGTATGCTTCCCTGTGACCCAGCATTATGTTGGAGGCGAGCCAAAACGCGATGGAAGATAATGCACTGCAAGGTCATTGGTAAGGGCAGTGGGAAGGGTCTGTTAAGGGTCGGCGGACCTACGGACTTATTTAAGCGTGAAGAGAAGTGAGTTACGATTAACGTGTGAGGAAGTGAGTTACGAATAACGAAGACTATGTCTTCTTTTATAATGTGAAATTCAACGAAACTAGAAACAATGGCAAAAACACCACTAACACCGATAAACTTTCTAGGACACATAATGAAAAACGTGGATGGATGGACGAAAGTGGGAATGTATCTGAAGGCTATGCACAGGAAGTTGAGGTTAGAAATAGCCGAAGAAAAAAAAGGCTAAGAAACATCAAGAGTTGGAGTCACTTTTGTCAGAGCTGTACGAGTACAGTGAATAAGAGATCTAGGAGGTAATAGTAGTAGACTGTGAAAACGGGATTATTGAGAAAAGCAGTCGCCGCTGAATATTAGACTGAGACAGTTCAGTTTTATTTCCATTGTTTTTTTTTAATTAAATAAACGTTCTTTGAGAAGATTGATTTTTATTCAGAGACGCCGTACCTTGACCATCCTTACAATTTCAGAAGTGGGATACGTGGCCCGCCTATATATATATATAAAAAAAAAAAGAAGAATTTGAAAAATTGCGGAAAATGTCGGAAAATTTACATAACTTGAAACTCAAACAGCTACAAAGGCTTTGTACGAGGAACAAGCTGCCTAAAAGCGGACAGAAAGATACTCTAGTCAAGAGACTAGAAAAACATTTAATGCAAAACGAAATTTCAGCATTGGAAATTAGTTCGGACAACGAAAACTCGAAAACGGATATGACCGAGAAAAAGCTAACATCTACGCCGCTTCAAAGGAACATGCAATCAACACTTATGGATAATTCTACGTTGATGCAAAGTTATCCACCGCAATCGAACCCGCCGATGCTACAACCGCAAACTGGTAGTACAACAACTTGGTCGCCGATTACTTCAACGCGTCATTTTTCATCTGCTCCCACTACAACCTTTCTGCCGACCCGATCAACTTTTATACCACATCATGAAACTTGTACATCAGTTTACTCTCAACAACAATTCCAGATAACACAGAACGTTCCTCCGTATAATACGTCAGTGCAGTTTCCTTATCACCAACAGGATTGCAGGCTTCCAGCCATTCAGATGTCCACAGCTCCAATAAGATCACAAATAAATATTCAAGAGAGTGACAGAAACTCAGCTATGCGAACCGTTCCAGATTATGCAGTACCAAGGCAAGAAGCTCATTTCGGAAACGTAAGAGATATTATCGAGATAATACCAACGTTCCACCCGTTCGAAGCAACATCTCTAAATGCAGCTCAGTTCATAGAGAGAATCAACCAACTTAAATCGGCATACGGATGGGATGATAAGATTCTGCTTTTCGCTGTGTACGCTAAGCTAAAAGGTCCAGCAAAGATGTGGATAGATAATTCTAAAGTATTCTCCACTTGGATGGAGTTTACAAATTGTTTCCTTAAAGATTTCCCGTGTGAGGTAAATCTCGCAGATATACACCTAGAACTAATCGAAAGTAAGCAAAAGCCGCTCGAAACAATGGAACAATTTTATTACAGAATGCTCACTCTTGGGAGAAAAGGAAACTTACCAGAAATAGCGATTATAAAATATATACTTAGAGGTCTCAGGGATAAGGATTTCGTAAGATCTGCATCCACGATACAAATTGTAGCCTGTACTGACTTGCTGACAACAATAATACGTTATTCTAGTTTAAATACATCTCGGCAAGTGGAACCGAGAGCAAACAATCGATTTAAATACCAAACTGATGTCTGTTTGGGTTCACAGCCACACTATAAGGCACCAAATTCGAAGCCTAAAGAAATTTTGTGCTACAATTGTTTCCGAACCGGACATATATCCATTAATTGCCCAAAACCGGCTCGAAGAGAAAGATGTACAATTTGTTTACGAACAAATCATCTTGCAGCCGATTGCCCGCAGAAAACAAGAAACGTTTATGAGAAGACGAATGTCAACAGAATTTCAGCTGAATGCACAAAACAAATACTTTGTGACAAAATAAAAAAATCCGTCAAGATTTGTGGACAAGAATACTTAGCTTTCATCGATCCTGGTAGTACTCACACCTTAATTAGAAGGGAAATTGCTACAAAACTGGTCCAACCAATAAAGTCAATGTTACCCTTACAGGATTCGGGGGAGGTTCTTATGATTGCCAAGATGCAATAAACATAAGTATCGAATTTGATAATAAATTGTTTAAAATTAATGCTCTGATCGTTGCTGATGAACTATTAGATTTTGATCTCCTTTTAGGAAAGGATATTCTATGTGACAAAGGTCAACGTTTGATAATAGAAAATGGAGAATGCTGGGTCGAAAATAACGAAGATTTAAAGGTAGGAACAAACTTGTCATTGTCGAACCTCAATCACTTGAAGCAGATATTACAAAAATACCGGAAATGCTTTGCCACATCAGTTTTCGAACTCGGGAAATGTTCGACAACGAAAATGAAGATTAGGTTATCATCCGCAGAGCCAATTTCATCAAAGCCCTACCGAATTGCTTTTGCCAAGAGACAAGTTGTCGAAAAAATAATTAAGGACTTATTGGAAAGCAAAATCATTTGCCCGTCCGAATCTGAATATGCGTCCCCAATTGTCCTCATCGAGAAAGGGAATAAAGAAAGCCGTCTATGTGTAGATTACCGACGATTAAATAAAATTACAATCAGAGAGCCATATCCAATGCCGAATATGGAAGATCAATTTGCTCTGCTAGCTGGGTGTAAATTCTTTACCGTATTGGATTTAAAGATGGGATACCATCAGATCGAAATGGATGAGTCATCCAAAAGGTTTACAGCCTTTATTACACATAACGGGCATTTTGAGTACAATCGTATGCCATTCGGTTTGGTGAATGCCCCTGGAGAATTCCAAAAGTTGATGAACAAAATTATCGCTTGCATAAATCCAGGCGAAGCCCTTGCTTACCTGGACGACATTATTTTACCCAGCCATGACGTAAATGAAGGACTTGGAATCCTAGAAAAGTTTTTGAAACTCTTGTATACTCATGGCCTGACCGTCAGACTTGACAAATGCAAATTCCTAGCTACTGAGATTACTTACCTAGGACACATCGTAAATGAAAATGGTATTCTTCCTGGAAAGGAAAAAATCAGTGCCATCAAAAATTTCAAAACCCCTCTTAATATTACACAAGTAAGACGTTTCCTTGGATTAACGGGATTTTTTAGGAAATTTGTTCCGGAGTATTCAATTATTGCTTCACCTATTACAAAGTTATTAAGAAAATTGGAACACAGGAAATTTATTTGGCAAGAAAAACAACAGGAGGCATTTGAAAAACTAAAAAGTATTTTGTGTTGTCAACCGGTGTTAGCTTTATATAAGTTCGATGCCGAGCACGAGATACATACGGATGCCAGTGCATTAGGTCTAGCAGGTATGCTTTTACAATCTTCAAATAATGATAATCAGTGGAAAGTGGTTGCATACTACAGCAGACAATGTTCACCAGCTGAAAGCCGTTACCATAGTACCGAACTAGAAGTCCTCGCTGTTGTAGAATCCCTAACCCGATTCCGTTTTTACGTGTTAGGAAAAAGAGTAAAATTGGTAACTGACTGTTCCGCGATATCTAGCTTAAAAGCTAAAACCGAACTAAACGCTCGTATCGCAAGATGGTACTTAAAACTATTAGAATATGATGTAGACATTGTTCATAGAGCTGGAAGTAAATTGTCGCATGTTGATTCACTTAGTCGCATGCCGGAGTTGGCACCGAAAGAGGTTGAAGAAGCTGGATACGTCTACAATATTCAAGTCGCTTCCAACGATTGGATATACACCATGCAGTTACAAGACCCTAAACTCAAACGTATAATTTCCGTTATCAGAGGCGATACGAAAGACGAACAAGAAGTCCAGATTCGGAATGAATATCAGCTTAAAAATAATAGACTATATCGCAAAGAAGACCAAGAATTAAAATTTGTCGTACCGAGAAATGTGCGTTGGAGAATTCTGGAAAATTGTCACGATAAGGTTGGACATTTTAGTTTAGAAAAAACTACCGATCGCGTCAGGAAACATTATTGGTTCCCAAAATTAAGAAAATATTGCAAGGAGTTTATAGCTTCTTGTATAGAATGCTGTTACAACAAACTAAAGGCCGGACGAGGAGAAGCACAATTACATTTATATGACGTAATCCCTATTCCGTTTCGCAGATTACATATTGACCATTTAGGTCCCTTTGTTCGTAGTACTACTGGAAATATGCACTTACTTGTCATTACAGATGCCTTTAGTCGATACAATGTCATCAAAGCGGTCAGAAATACAAAAACATCCGGCGTAATTAAGGTTTTAAATGAACTTTCCAGTTACTTTGGCTTACCAAGGTGTATTGTTACCGACCGTGGAACCGCTTTCACGTCAAAATTATTCGAAACATATTGTGAATCTTACCGTATCCAACATATTAAGGTTGCTGTACGAAGCCCACGTTCGAATGGAGTAGTAGAACGAGCTCACCAAAACATCATGACGTATTTAAGGACAACGACAGGAGATACCCGCCGATGGGATGACAAACTCCATGAACTACAATGGTCCTTGAACACACAGAAGAACAAAACTACCGGATATACACCAAATGAAATTTTATTTGATTTTAAATTACGGGACATCATAGGAAACCGACTAACTGCCGATTTACAATGCGAAGACGATGGTTATTCAGATACCAGTCTGAGTAAAAAAAGAGAAGAAGCTGCCGAGAACATTAGAAAAGAACAATTAAAATGGAAGACTCGATTTGATCTAAAACATCGCACTCCTCGAGTTTATGAAGTAGATGACTTGGTCGTAGTGGAGAATGAACCGCCAGCTACAGGAGAGAGCCGGAAATTACAACCTAAATTTAAGGGACCGTATGTAATTAAGAAAGTACTGAATAATGACCGCTATTTGGTCGAAGATCCCGAGGATCTAAAATTGAGTGGAAGACACTTCTCATCTGTCTTTGCTGCAGAAAAACTCAAGCCTTGGTGTCAATATTCGCCAATTTTGGATGACGGACATGAGGAGAAGGACGCTAATGAATCGGAAACGGAGTCTGGAAGTGAAGTCAGTGAGGACGACCAGGTCAGGAAACGCCGAGTTGTCAGAGCTGTACGAGTACAGTGAATAAGAGATCTAGGAGGTAATAGTAGTAGACTGTGAAAACGGGATTATTGAGAAAAGCAGTCGCCGCTGAATATTAGACTGAGACAGTTCAGTTTTATTTCCATTGTTTTTTTTTAATTAAATAAACGTTCTTTGAGAAGATTGATTTTTATTCAGAGACGCCGTACCTTGACCATCCTTACACTTTGCTTTGGAGTCACATTTTGTCATATCTTTCGCTGTGGGGGTGGAGCGGCTCCAGAAGAGGAATTATAGTGCACTTCTGGAGTTGCTTTGGTTTTGTGACTCCGAAGTGGGTCCATCTCTAGTGTTTTGAAGTGTGGAGTGGCATCGCTTTAACAGTGAGAACAGTGAGATGTCAGGACCGGATCCCGGTTGCAGAGCCTTAAAGAAGAAGAAGAAGAAGACGAATGAAAATGAATTTTATGAATGTTATCCCGAGATATTTAATGAAATGCAAACGTACGTAGATGAATTCGAAAAGTCCAGCCCTAAGGCTAAAAGATCGACCTTAAGTGAACAACGTTCAGGTTTTCATGTCTGGTCTGTCTGTTCGGTCTGTTCTGTTTGTTCTGTCTGGTCTGTCTGGTCTATCTGGTCTGTCTGGTCTATCTGGTCTGTCTGGTCTGTCTGGTCTGTCTGGTCTGTCTGGTCTGTCTGGTCAGGCTGGTCTGTCTGGTCTGGCTGGTCTGTCTGGTCTGGCTGGTCTGGCTGGTCTGGCTGGTCTGTCTGGTCTGTCTGGTCTGTCTGGCCTGTCTGGCCTGTCTGGCCTGTCTGGTCTGGCTGGTCTGGCTGGTCTGGCTGGTCTGTCTGGTCTGTCTGGTCTGTCTGGTCTGTCTGGTCTGTCTGGTCTGTCTGGTCAGGCTGGTCTGTCTGGTCTGGCTGGTCTGTCTGGTCTGGCTGGTCTGGCTGGTCTGTCTGGTCTGTCTGGTCTGTCTGGTCTGTCTGGTCTGTCTGGCCTGTCTGGCCTGTCTGGCCTGTCTGGTCTGGCTGGTCTGGCTGGTCTGTCTGGTCTGTCTGGTCTGTCTGGTCTGGCTGGTCTGGCTGGTCTGGCTGGTCTGTCTGGTCTGTCTGGTCTGTCTGGTCTGTCTGGCCTGTCTGGCCTGTCTGGCCTGTCTGGTCTGGCTGGTCTGGCTGGTCTGGCTGGTCTGTCTGGTCTGTCTGGTCTGTCTGGTCTGTCTGATCTGTCTAGACCTAGACCTAGAGTCTGGTGTGTCTGCCTGTTCTGTCTGTCTGGTTTGGGCGTTTGTCGCCCGAGTTTTCATATGGCATGTTAGAAAAAAGCAGTAATAGAAGGCATGGAACCCGTCAATACACTGCCAAATTCACCGCGAAACCCTCACTATTTCTAAGGGCTCCAGTAGTTGTGCCTGCGGTGTGAAAACAACGGCTCGTCCGAGATCTGCCAGTCACTCACAGAATTAGCAAATTATTGAATTGGCAACGTGATGTCTATAACTTCACGACTCTTACCGTTTGTCGAAGGTAGATACCCTGCCACAGTAAGTCGAGGTTACTAGTTAATAGGTCATCAAAAACGTACTCACCCCTTTTGTTCACTTTACTACTGTTCCAGGCGTCATGGTGGACGTTCGCTAAATGGTGCCGGTACGCCAAAGAGACAAGTATTATTGACGGTCTATGGGTGATGTTGAAAGATTGTCTGGAGCAAAAAATGAAACCGTCAATATTTTGCGCAATCTTATTGCATAATATTATTGATAGTCTAGGGGGAGATTTGGACTCAGTAGGTACCTTAAAAAACATACAGAATTAAAGTAATTATCACTACCCCACAACGTTCCTGGTAAAACACACTTTGAAGGGATTATTGACTATTTTTTGCTTTCACGTTCTCAGTTCTCACTTGACATCAAACAGATTTCATGAATATGAGTGGTCTGTGGAGTAGATATGACCAGCAATGGCATCGTGGATAAGTTACGAGTAAAATTACTATTCACTGAATAAAGCCGCAGGAAGACCCAAAGTTATCGAACAATACTCAATTTCAGGTGGGGAGAGAGGGGGTCTCGGCAAATATCACGTATTTTTTTCCTCAAGAAAGTGTAAATTTTTTTTTTTAAGAAAACCAAGCTTAGGAGTCACCCTTTATACTATCAGTACCAGTTATGTCATGGTGCAATGTCTTAGTAACAAGCTTGGTTTGAAGAGTATAGGAGAATAGAAAAGGTTAAAGTGGGTCTGGGGGTAGATTGTAGCCAGGGCGGCTGGATGGAAGATATCTTAAGAAATCCAAGGCATTGGGAGGCTTTTGGGACGGTTTGGTATATGTGATTATTCCATCACAGATCTTCCGTTAGGAGTCTATTCAACGATAGGTTTTGCTGTCGACTGATGGTAATTATCTGAATATTTTGATTCTCACCAACCACGACTGACATAATTGATTGACGCTTGCATGAACGTGTAATGGACACCTTAAAGCTACCCCTAACATGTTAAGAGTTGAGTCAGCCGTTAAGCCAGCTCCAGACTCACGCCGCGCCGTGGGCAACCGCGAGCACCCGTGAACGCGAGTTTGGATGGTTTTCTTGTCGAGTGCACTCCTTGTTTTCCGTTCTAAGTGGATACGGTGTAAATTCTCGCAGTGAATTCAAGGCGTGGGTGTGGGTGTAGAGATGCCTTTATATTCTCTTCTCCGCGAACGCCACAAATAGCAAAGTATTCCTGGATTATTTAGCCGCCATCTGCTAGTCTACAGCGTTTGAGCCGGGTGGTTGCGACCCGCCGACTTGCTGTGTTCAAGCCCGTAACTACGTGTGCTAGAGTGTATGCTAGTGTAAATACTAGAGATTTTTTAAAATTTAAAAAATCTCACGTGAGATTATTAGGGGTGGGAGGGAGTCGAGCCAAATCTCTCGAAATCTCACCAAGAGCGGAGGGGGGGGGGGGGGGGTAGAAATATCGCAAAAATCACCTCACGTAATTAATGGACCACCCGAAAGCCATCGGCATAATTTCACAGCAATTATTTTATATTTTTTTGTAAGATGAGTTTCAAAACATCACTAGTGGCAATAAAGGTGCGCTGAGAAAAATAATGTTCCAGAAATTTCAAGACTTGCCTCCTGAGGTTATAAAAACCGCCTGCTTTCACTATCTTCGTTTTTTTGGAGGCTGTGATTAATGTTAAGGGTGGATTAAATGAATTAGTTCCATCTATAAATAAATTGCACGAGATCCAGGCTAAATATCAGCATTTATCTCTTTGCTTCCAATCCATTTAAGCGAATTAATTTTGAAGCAAATATTTTTACGGTAGACTTTATAAAAATAACATTTTACCGGTCTTATATTGATTCCTGCTTAAATTCACCTGAAACTAATCTCATGCAATAAATCTCTTGTATTCGAACAAAATCAATTATTACCACCAAAAACAAGCTCATGACTTAATCAATAAACGTTCGCTAAGCACCATTGTATATGCGAGATTGTATTCACAAAATCCTTCATGCCGCATACACCATCTACCATTTTACCTGGCAAGTTTATAACTTTCTTTGACTATCACGGAGCCAAATCCATCACGTAGTTAATAAAAGTCAGTGATGCAAAATTCAACTAGAGCCTTGTCGTTGACAAATGATCCACAGACAGATAAAAAATCATCAACAGCAAAAGGCAGCCCCATATGGTTGGCGTATGCTGTTTGGGGGATATAACGTGTGCAAAGGTAGATACGAAATAAAGATGTCCACGACCTACAGGTCAAGTAGACACAATAATCCTCACAGAACTTTTGAATAAAACATCACTGCCAGGGCATCCGCACGTGGAAGTCGGCCCTTACCTTTTCGTCTTTCTCTTGGTGAAAATAAAAAAAAAAGGAAAAAGAAAGCGAACGAAGGAGCACCCAAGTCTCTTTGTTTCTGCGACTATCCTCCTCTTAAATGACCTCAGGGTGAGTTTGCTTAGAATTTTACCATAGGATAATCCTGCGCTTACTTGCTTATAAATGCATTTATAAAAGAGCCAGAGTGGCTTGTGCCCCACTTGCTTTTACTTGAAACGTGTAATTCTGCTTCCATGGGGATTTAAGAAGTGAAGTTTTTTGCATATTTTTGTAAATGGAAGATCATACACACACATACATACATACATTTGTAGAACAACTTAAGGGCAAAACAAGGGGTGGGAGTTATTTAACTAAAATACTGAACCTTTTGCAGATGAACCCTGAAAAGTACCTACACCGTCCATGATCCTTGTTTAAAGAAAACGAAGCAAAAAATGTCTGTCAAGAAATGCTCTTGTTTGTAAAATATTTGGTCGAAAGTTAGTGTTTTTTTTTCGTGAGTAAATTGTTTGAATTTTTGTGTACATAAAAGGTAAAAACTTGAGAAATTCTCTCAAATTATTGCGCTTACGATGTACATTTTGCATTTGCAAAACTACTCCTATTAGTAGCTGTAAGTCTGCAGTAAAAGCATTTTCTTGAACTTGCAGTTTTCGCACTCGCAAACATTTCAGTGTATGTTAACTCGTTGTAGCAAACTTTTCGTTAAAACTTCTTTTTACTTCTATCCAGATTGTAAGCCAGGGACATTTTTATTTTAGGGAATGCAATATTAATCCTACTAACTACTGCTGGATTTCGAAACTATCGTTTCGATACCTCCGCGAATTCCAATTCTTCGGGTTGAGGGAGTTAAGAAACCGGGACACTTCGAAAAGGCCGTCGTGTTACTTGTCCTGCCCAAGGTTTCTAGATCCATCAGGGAAGTAGCAGTACATGGTCCCACATTCTAGTTTGAACAATCCTACCAAGAACTTCTGGTGTGCTGTCTAAACGGAATTGGTGAGAGGATTCTAAGTCTAAGACTAAGTCTATTCTAAGGATTCTAAGTCTAGGACTAAGACAGTAATACCGGCTAACTTTTGAGGACTAACTAACGCAAGGAGAAATGATCCTCTTTAGTTTGCGATTCCATTGCAGATGAAATAAACAATTACCCTAAAGGCTGTACTCGGGTAGGGGAGGAATGGCACGAGCCACTGAGAACTTTTAATAACTCTCCACTATATTATTATTATTTATTTATTACCAAAATATATACAAAGATTTTTATCTTAAAAATTAGCACAAAAAAACAAACTTATAACTAGAAAAAAAAGCAAAAAAAAAACGGAAATAGAAATAAACTAGTTGGGATGTGGGTTTGACCCCTTCGGTTCACACGATCAACTTCCCAGTATGATGAACGTAGACGGAATAAACTGACTTCTTATAATAGCAATACGTTCAGCACTAGTGGGAAGTTGACTAGTATCAGAACTGATGACAAACAAACATTTCCTTCTTACTTCGTTCGCTACACTAAAGCGGGTGTTCGAATTTTCGAATTCGGGGAGCAAATAACTTTATATTTGGAAATTCTAAAACTTTCCGTAGATATTAGCAAAACTAATCAATGTAAAGTACTTGTCAGACTAGACCAAAAACAACCAATTTTTCGGTAACTACTGGAAATCCCGAGAGGAACTGCAATTTCCTCAAACTGTAGGACGTAGAAAACACGATTTTAACACGATTTTTAAAAGTTGTCGGATTTCGACAAGTGATGTTTTGTTGGAAAGCTATCGCTGTGCAGAATCCAAAAAAGAACGGGTCTCATTCCATCGAGTTTGTTAGATATTAGCAAAACTTATCAATTTAAGGGTAAGTATCCTCGAGATTACTTAAAAAGAAGGTTAACTTCAAATTGCGTTTTAAGGAAAACGTTATTAGATATTAAATTTTTTTGTTTTTTACATTAAATGTACATCATTTATACAAAAAAAAACAATTTTTGTTTTTTTTTAATTATTTAATTTTATGGTTAAAGATGGCGCCCAAGTTGGAGTGCTAAGAAAAATGAAAAAAACGGCGTAGGTCATATCTCGACTTTAGGTGGCTTGAAAAAAAAAACTAAAAACGATGTCAATAGGCATTAAACCTTTAAAACCCAAAAAAATCGGAAAATTAAGAAAATAATGCACGCGAGAGAAAAAAATTATAAATATACGTCATTTTTTACTCTCCTGAGTGTACTATGGGTTAGAACAATTAAAAAAATTCAGATTTTAGAGGTTTAATGCTTAAAAGATTTAATAATAAGGAGTTATAAAAAAAATGATGCAAATCGGATGTGTAGTTTTCTTGCAATTAGCTACGCCAGTTTAAAAAAAAGCGTTTCTTGGGCGGCATCTTTAACCATAAAATTAAATAATTAAAAAAAAACAAAAATTGTTTTTTTTGTATAAATGATGTACATTTAATGTAAAAAACAAAAAAATTTAATATCTAATAACGTTTTCCTTAAAACGCAATTTGAAGTTAACCTTCTTTTTAAGTAATCTCGAGGATACTTACCCTTAAGGTCTTTCTGACACTTAGCCGAAGTTTTTTCATTTAAACAAAAAAAAAAGTCCGACCGAATGTTATGAAATTTTTTTTTACAGCATTTTTTCGTTAATATTCCTCTTTCCGCACTTCAAAGTAGTCGATATAGTTTTTGGTTAGCACGGTATCGTGCGGGTACAAAAATCACGAATGATGTTTGAGAAGAAAAAAAAAACGGTTCAACCAAATTTTATGAAATTTTTTTCAGATCATATTTTCGTTAATATTCTACGAACGACACCTCATCTCAGGAAAAAATGACCACATATGTACGAACGCACACACACTTACTTCTTTTAAAAAAAATTACTTAAAATGCTATTGGGACCTTGAGAAATGCAAATACGTTGAAAATTTCGATTTCGATTTTCGGACGGATTACCTGGGGAGTTTTGAACGTGGGGCGGATTGCAAACAAGTTGGAATCTTGATGTTCACGTTGCAACGAGATCCAAAATCAAAGAAGAAAGTTGTTGATGCAGACATATTGCGTAGGTAGAGGCATGGAGAGGATTTGCAAGCTCTCCCATGGTGTTTTATCCGTGAAACAAAGGAAACCGGCAGGAAAAGTGCACAAACATTCCACCGACATTGTCCGCACAGGCATTCTGTCGGCCGTTTAATTCAAACTTCAAAGTACGAGCTCTATAATACATGGTCATTCCATATCAAATCAACCAATGGTGCTACTTTCAGCTTTCTATGTTAAATAGTTTTTGAACTAAACGAATTTAAAGATTTCTAAATTTGTCAAAATTTTAAGATTTTCGATTTTTTTTTTAAATTTATAACTAAAAAAATAGAAGTCCATAGAATCTGTGAAATTGGTTTTTTCTTAGTTTCTACCAGAAGAAGAAACAAAAAAAGTAGGTGATTTGAAGTCCATGAGGTCCAAAATTAATTAAAAAGTGGTTGATTTGATATGGAATGACCCAAGGAACTTCTTTTGGACAGATTCTATTCGATTAATACTAATTTGAAATATAGGATCCCAGATCTGGCACGCATAATCAAGAATAGGACGGACCAATGAGCAAAACAAGGCTTTAGTAACCCAAACATTGTCGAATTCTTTAGCTCTTCTCTTGATAAAGCCCAACAGCTTGTTGGATCTAGCAATAATATTATCATAGTGTAAGTTAAAGTTTAACTTGCTGTCGAGGACAATGCCTAAATCAACAATGTGATCGACACGATCCAAGACATTTTCATTGAGATAATAATTTTGCAGTGTTTCTTTTCCTGGAGAAGGTAATTACGTGGCACTTACTGGTGTTAAGAAAAAGCTTGTTAGTGGTGCACCAGTCTTACAGTGCATTAAGTTTCGACTGTAAAAATGATACATCAGTTTAAGACCTTATAGCACTATAAATTTTTAAATCATCGGCGTAAAAGAGGTGCGGAATGCCATTTAATTTTTCAGATAGATCGGAAATGAATATGTTAAATAGAAGTGGCCCTAGGTGGCTGCCTTGCGGTACACCGGAGGTTACATTGATTTCTTTTGAGAGGAAGCCCTGAAATCTTACCACCGGAGTTCTCCCGTTAAGATAGGATGTTATCCAATCCAGAAGGGGGCCGGATATCCCAAATCTTAATAATTTCATATATAGTATGTGGTGGTCTACTCGATCAAATGCCTTGCTGAAATCAGTGTAGACAGCGTCAAACTGGTGGCCTTGTTCCATATCGCACAGCAGTTCGGATATCATTATCATAAGATTGGATGTGGTGGAACGACCTTTTCTGAAACCATGTTGCTGATAGTTTAGGTTCGGAACAATTAGAGGGGCAATCTTGTCATAGATAAGTTTTTCAAATAGTTTAGGGATAACAGATAGGATAGCAATGCCTCTATAGTAGTCCACCGCATGTTTATCACCTGACTTAAAGATTGGTATGAGGAAGGATTTCTTCCATACCGAAGGAAACTTACCGGCAGAAAGGGACTTGTTAAAAATGAGGTGAAGAGGGAGTAGAATGAGTTGGGCGTGGCTCTGCAAAAAAGTTGCAGGTAGACAGTCCGGACCGTGACCTTTATTGACCTCCAGATCTATAAGACCTGTCATTATATCTTCGGGCGATAGAGATATATTGTCTATAAGGACCGCAGTTTCGGAATTCTCTCTTGGGACAGTGTGTGCAGTCGAAGAAATGGGGCAGAAGATTTCACTGAACCTGTCCGCAAACATGTTTGAAATTTCTTGGGGGAGAGAGGAGTGCGTGATACCGTTTGTCATTGTTGTCGGGTAGCCTGATGTTTTTCGCTTTAGATTTAACGAAATCAAAGATTTTTTTTTTGGATTACGTATGATATTTTCACCGACAGTCTTTGCATAGGTAGTATAGGCCTCCCGCACAGTGTTTCGCCTAGAACAAGCTAGGTGGACAAAAGTCATTGTCAGATTTCCAGAAATGAGTAATTAGATAAAGAAAATAACACATTGAAACCCCCAAATTCAATAAATGTTTGTGTATCACTCTTCAATGTGATGAGTCTTAGTGTGAAGAAGTCAGCTAAAGCGGAACACTACTGATATAAGTGTAAGTGGACTATTTAATCACTTGCATTTCTGTAATCATTGCAACAACACATCGTATGATTGACAGTAAGTTATTTTGTGGAAAGTTTTAGTGATGGATATTATATTTGAAGGTAAGTGCTAATTTTTTAAAATGCGGCTACAAAAATGCAAAGGAAGATTTTAAAAAGATGTTAAAACACGTGTTCGTTTATCTTAGTTTTGTAACTTCCATGGACTGGCAAATACCTGCCAACGCCTGCCAACGCCTGCCAACGGTCTAGATTTTGTATATTATTTAGCTACAGCGTTCATATTTATTTCTATATATGTTTCATCGAGCAGACTTGAGTAGAACCTTTTTTTTGCAGAACATCTTCATTCCATTTCAAGAATGGAGTTTTTTGAAGAATGGGCAAAAAAGGAGAAAAATCAAAGAAACATCCATCTTTATAACTACGTTGCAGCAAAATTTGACAAATAGACAATTTACTGCCGTCAATTTGTATCTTTGGCGATTTCAAATCTCTGTCAAGCATGAACTTCTACTGACAATGACTGACGGAAAAGTGTGTAACGCGTTGACTGATACTCGTTCAGCACAGAAGTGTTTCATTTGTGGTGCTACCCCTAACATGATGAACGATATATCAGGGAATTTTGACAGCGACCTTGATATTTTTGGCTTTGGTTTGTCTACACTTCATGCTTGGATACGTTGCTTTGAATGTTTACTACACATTAGTTATAAACTGGATATAAAAAAATGGCAGGCTCGAAGTAATGATGATAAGGCGCATGTAAAACAGAGATCGGACGCCATTCGACTAAAATTCAAGCAAGAAGTGGGTCTAATTGTGGACAAACCAAAGCCAGAATTTGGTTCAAGTAATGACGGTAACACTGCTCGCCGTTTTTTTGGGAACCCTGAATTAAGTGCTCAAATCACAGGATTGGATGTTACACTAATTAAAGCAATTTGACGTTTTGCTGAGAACATTGTCGTCTGGTTTTGAGATAAATTTAGTTGAATTCAATAAGCTTTGTCTTGACACCAGACGACTTTATATCAGTCTCAATTCGTGGTATTACATGCCTGCTACTGTTCATAAAATATTGATCCACAGTACACAGGTCATCAAAACTGCTCTTGTTCCAATTGGGCAGCTTTCGGAAGAGGCCCAGGAAGCT
Source organism: Thereva unica (assembly GCA_949987705.1). Classification (NCBI taxonomy): domain Eukaryota; kingdom Metazoa; phylum Arthropoda; class Insecta; order Diptera; family Therevidae; genus Thereva; species Thereva unica. Next base: position 52,033,736 of record OX465283.1, read on the forward strand.
AGAAACAAAGATTGCCGAAGATTCCGCGAACACAACACCAGAAAGTGCTCACGTATTGCCACGAATAGAGACTTACTCTCCATGTTGCTTGTCACATCTGATCCACTGATCAATAGCCTCCGAGAGGTTCCCAAAAAGAAAGCGTAGAAGTGTTAAAGCTTTTAGTAGCTCCTACTATAGAGCCTCGAACATCTGTGCCTACGGTAGTTTCCCAATACGAAGAAGACTATTATTTATATGATACAACGGACGACTCCGATGACGAGGGGGATTAATAATAGTCAAATAACCTTTTTTATTACTTTTTGTTTTGAAATATGTTTTTTGTTATTAACTCTCTTTGATACATTTACGGACTTTATTAGTTTTTATTTTTATGTTTCTCTGTGTAAATAATTTTAAAATATTTTGTAATTCTCTTATCTTTTTGTAATTCAGTATTTTTTTTTATTGATTTTTGTGCAAAATATAATATGTTTATGTGAAAGTTCTGTGTATTATAAACTTGCCCCATATTTTTTCCTAATTATTATAAAATATGTCTGAAAACATCACAATAATACTTAAAGAACGTAATAAAATCCAGAAACATCAAAAAATAATTTTGTCCAGCTAGCTTGTTCTAGGCGAAACACTGTGTCCCGTGACCTATGACTAAATTCTGAGGCTAACCTGGCGTATTCAGATTTCTGCTCAGCACTAACATTGTTGTTATTTTTCACTACGCGGTACAATTCATTTCTCCTATTACGAAGGGACCGAGTGTTTTGTCCAGCCATGGCTTCGTCAATTTATCCCTTTTTTTTATTTTGGGTACGAATCTGCCAATGGTGTTGAAGATAACATCGTAGAATCTAGTAACTAGCTCGTCAATATCATCAGCATCAAGTAGATCCTCCCAGTTAATAAGGGATAGTTCAGTGCTAATACTAACATTATCAGCATTCTTAAAATCGAAGACTACAGAGTTGTTATAGGAGGCGAGATAATCAGTTGTTGTAGAACTGAGCTCGATGACCCACGCGGAATGATGTGTAGTGTTATTAAATAGATTCTCATCTTCAGAAGCGGGGAGCACGTTCAAATCCTCATAGAGGTTAGTGAAGATTAAATCCAACCATTTCCCATTTGAATTTGGTTGGCTAATTACCTGTTGCAGGTCGTTGCTGTAAAGATTGTCGATAAACTTTATATCGACGGGGTTTGATACATTAATCGGAAGTAAATAACTGTCTTCCTCGTTACGAATAAAAGATATATTAGGCCGATTAAAATCACCCATGATTAATATATCTTTTTCACTACAGCCCCTGGACTATTGTATAAAGCGTATGGGGAAATCAGGTGTATATGTTTACTTCATTTTGACAGCCTTAACGACAATATGTAACCATTTTGTTTTGTGAACATCTATGCAGACGGCATCTTTCGAATGATATTCTGTAAGTTACATTCCCTTCCTTTTATAATGAATACTAAACAAGATACCACAATTTTCGATGTTTACGTATTAAAATATAGATAACAAGTTCTTTTATTAAAATGCGACCTGACATAAATTAACAATCAGAACTTGCCAGTTATAAAGTCTTACCTTATTACTTCAGTCGTTAATAAAACTTTTATACAAAAATGAATTTTATTTTTTTTTGTGCTCACGATAATGATTGATATAAACATCATAAATTAGGGCTAAAAATCCACTTCTTTTTAAGGACTTGCTGCACAATCTACAGCCTTTCCTGGCATCCCTTCTTGGCAGTACTTCATCCCGTTAATAAACCGAAAGGTGGAGGGGATTCGCCGGCTAAAACCAAACTTTTTGCTGACAAAGGAAGCGGCCTTCAAAAAAAAAAAACTGAAATAAGAAAAAACAAAACTCCTTTTCATTCCCGCAATCATCATTCTTTCCCTCTGCATGGTCACAAGATAAAGTGGGGAGAAAATTTGAAACTTGCCGGAATCCATTAATTATTATATCGCGTTATATCCTGCCACGATTTGACTAATACGCTTCCGTAGGATACGATAATCTTCGGTCCTTTGGACAGTTTTAACGATTCCATTACTCTCGCCGGCAAAAAGACCACGATGACGAGGCAATGAATGACGATGGCGCGACTGCTAAAAATCACGAAAATGAAAAATGTTTGGGCCCTAATTCTGCCCGAGCTTCTGGACAAAAGGAGGAAGAAAAACGGTCTATTCGGAAGGTTTGACAGTATCCAGAAGGGTGGATATAAAGAGATTTTCATGCAGACAGATCCTTGTAAGCGAGCACAGAAAAGGAAATTTTTTAATTAAGAGATTTTCGGATTTTTTTTTTGAATTTTTCCAGTTTTTAACTGATTCTGATTATGATGATTTGTGAATGCTATTTGGGCTGGCGGAAGGGATGCAAAGGCATAGTGAACTTGTTGATAAATTAGGTCTTGTTGAAATGGAGAAAAAAAATAGCGTTTTTCTTTGATCCCTTATCGAGTGGCACTTATGGGCACTTTCGAGAATTTACCATGGTAGCTAATAAAGAAGAAAGAAGATTGTATAGAATTAAAATTACAAAACAATGAATTTATTTTCAAAGGATTTAGGGATCTAAGTCGACCAGAAAGGAAGCAACTTTCATAGATTCAGATGGGGTGATACACATTCCTTACCGCGGCGTATGTCTCATAACCTGAGAGACCATCTAGAATTCATAGCCGCTAAAGATAAATGATAGCATTCACTTAATTATATTGACTGCAATGCGTTTATTTATTCCTCCAAATCCATAAAGCCTAGGCAGCATGGATTATTAACTTATTAACTCCACTGCTGGCAGTAAAAACTTCTGGTTCTGGTTAACCTTCAGACAGAACTCCACTTCCATTACAACGGCATCATTCATTTACAACAAGCAGGTGCTAACAGAAACGAAACCCAAGGCCGACCTAAATGCATCTCTGTTCGCCAAAAATTATTCCTTACCTGATACTAACATGCTTCCTCCCACCATCGAGTGTTCCGCCCACTCAATGGATAGAGCTTTCTTTAGGACTCGGGAAGTGTACAGGTGACTCAAATAGCGGGACTCCAAAAAACCCACTGGCCCTGACATAATTCCCCCTATGGTACTGCTCTGTTGACTAAACTCTAAGCTATTGGTAGTTCTGAAGAACTGGAGCTATCTTTCTTTCCTTAAATCAAGATAGTATTGGATGGCGTCGAATCCAACCCCCACACCATTTCTGCAGGTGTTCGCCAAGGCTCAATTCTATCACCAACTCTCTTCATAGCTTTTATAAACGACCTGCTCTCAATCCCCTCCAATTCACTTCAAATAATAGTCTGAGAAACTGACTGCAACAACCTTTCTTAGAAAGTAGACCACTTCATTGTGAGTCGGAAGATGGGCTCACGGTGTGCAGAAAAACATGTCGAGTTCCGTTGAGATCTATCCTGGGTCCTCTCCTGTGAACACAATGTATTTAGGCTACGCCTCCCAAAAGGAGCAGTGGCCGATACTCTAACTAGGAGTGTTTAATTTCGAGTGAGTGTGTTTAGCTCAGTCATACTTTAGACAGCAGCGCTTAACAGGACGACTAGCAGCAAAAAATGGATGACCACATACAGACTGAGTGCCCTCCGTTGGTGGTGCACGTGCAGGATCAGACCTAACGATAGGGTGCGAGTGATACAGGGTGTGCCAAAACAATTGGGAATTTTTCACGCAGGCGGGGAAGTGATAATTCGATACACATTAACATTTAGTGAATGGATAAAATACAACCGCTCGTGCATTGTGGTTTCACCTTCGAAAGAGGTGCAGTGCAGTGAGACTGATTGAATTGTGACTGATAATATAAATGAGCGAGTGATTTGGTTTTTAAACGAACGGAGTGACGTTGACGTTGCTCACTTTTCTTTTCGAATCTACTTTCGTGGTGGGAGTTTGTGACTCTCCAATTGTTTTTTCACAGATTATAGCAGGAATGATCTCCATAGAGATACTGGCGAGAGAAAGCCTGTTTCTCTATGATCCAGATTTTGTTACAGGGGAGCTAAATACAGTGCGGTAGCGATGCGAGTCCGTAAAGGGAAGTGGGAGGAGTCTGTTAAGGTATTTTACTTTCCGGAATTCGCCGGGTGGGTACTGCTACTCACCATACCCATATAAACCTATAGCCTATTCTATCCTTCTCTACCCTTCGAGCTAAGGTTACTACTGGCCATTGCACCATCACTTACACAACATGACGAACTGGTAGTACAAAGGGTGACACCTGGGCTTAGACTATCACATATTAAATATCAAATATTTCTATAATCCCTACCTGCAAGCCAAACCAAGCTCCAAATAATATTCAAAAGTAATCTAAATTACAATACAAACCAACTAAGATTCGGCAAATACTAATAATAATAATGAAAAATCTGTTGAGTTGGGAAAATTATCTAATCATAATCGTTAAGAGAAGTAGTCATTATCAAAATTAAATTTCGCAGGTTTTCTAGTTTTTGCAATCAAACGAAAAATCAACCATTTTAAAACTATGCTTTCATCAACGCTAATACAGGGTTGAAACCTACATTAAACAACCCATCGGATCTCACAAAATTAAATCAAATTCTAAATATTTTGAACCATCCAACGCGAAAGCTCACCCAAGACACAAATCCAAAGAAAAACTCGAAAGTCCATTCAAGACACCGTAAAGTTCCATACCCGAGACCGGAACCGATGACGTCGCTAAGCTGCTACCACCATAGCTATACTACTAATGAACAAACGCATTCTTACCTGAATAATTTTGGTGACACAAATAGCGGCGGAATACCAAAGCACAAATTCCATCTAGTAACTTGGAAGAGGTGAATAATCTGCAACCAGCTGGCATTGTTATACCGGAGACAGACTTGTGGTATAGCAATTGAGATCGGGACATTGCAATATTGCCATATTGCAATATAAAAATGTGAAGACACACTTGCATTAGTATACTGAGTTATCTGGTTGTCATTTATCTGTCAGATTTTCAAATTATTGTGCTGCAGTTAAATTGAAGTTAAATATGAATAGAAATATTGTGAAATTATTATTAATTTATATTAAAAATAAAAGTGAAATAGAAAAGGATAAACAACTTAACTCCTTCAACTGACATAAAAATCTTTGATAGGTAGTGCTGCCAAAATTGAAGAATTAAAATTCTGTTCGAAATTATCATTTTGGGTTATGCCCAGACTATTCTTCGGTTTAAATCTAGGGTATACTGAGCTATACCACGAAGTTTTTCTCAATTGGGATATTGAGTTTCAATGTTGAGTATACTGAGTGTATACCGAGATTTTTTCTCAGTATATAGAGACACACCTGAAGTATATTGCAATATTGCTCATATTGTAATTACTATACCACAAGTGTGTCTCCGGTATTATATTGGCAGACAGATCATTTATGAGGTATGCTAATTGGGGCATGAGATGAATGCGGGTAAGTGATATTGACTAGCAAATGGTGAATCTTCCTTATAGTGTAGGAAATGATGTTGCTCACGATTGGAGTGGTCTAGGTTTTGGTAAAGATTCTATAATAGCTTGGCTTTTTTGTCAGAAATACTAATGAAATTTGATTAATTTAGTCAAGTTGCGCAACAATGATTTCACTGGATGAAAATACCTTGCTTACCTCCAAAGATAGTACCCTTATTACTAGACATTGCAGCCTAATATGAACTTAGTAATGGCGGACTAGTAATGCAAAGGGTGATTCCTGCAACTTTTTATTTCTGTTGAACATAAAAATAATCTACTCCAGGTAATTGCATCCAAAATGCTGCAGTGTTAAGCAATTTAATCTAATTAGTTTTACCTTAATCACCGCATAACACTGTTGTTCATTGATACTACAACTGAACCTGAACAGGCAATTAATACCAACACTTTAAAGCTATCCACCTAAGCTGGTATTGGCAATAAAATCCTGTTCGCCTCTCTAAATGACGGGATCGAATTGCAGCCACGTTGATGCAGTTGAGACAATTACAGTGAATGCTTAGTGCTGCCGCCAGGACTCACGAAAGGATATTGAGCACCACTATCTTAATGCGAAAATTGAAGGGAATTAATTGCCCGAGAACATAATTTCCCAAATCACGAATGCTCATTAAAACTTGTACATCACTCGGAATAAAGTTTTCGCATTAAAAGTTGCTGCCGGGATTCTTATGCTACTTATGCTGCAATTGTTGTTGCTGTAGAAAAGTCCCAAAAATTACTATACTCCCCAGCTCGCCGCACGAACAGCCTGTATCCGTGTTAAGCCCCCCTCCACACCAGCTAGCTAGTACGTAGTGTTGGTATCCGGAGCCACCCCGTAAAAAAGTCCTGGAATTACAATTACAAAACGGTCGGGCTGGAGCCCGGCGTGGGGGCGGCAAAGGTGAGGCTCCGGTGTCGGTGGATCCTGCTCCTGTCGTCCTGTCGCCCTGGCGGCATCCATAAGTTCCATGGGATAGTAAGCAGTCAAGGCAGCTTGATGCATTTTAATGTGTTAGCATCTATGGAGTGATGCATGCACATGCATAGTGCAAAACTTCCCCTGACACGGCAGCATGAATTCTCATCGCATGTGATATATTGTAAAAGATCTGGCGAGGGTGTCGGACCAGCAGCGCCGGGTTCTGGGGGGGACGGGGGATAGTTGGTTTTTTCGAGTTGAGTACAGTTTTCGGTAAGGGTAGCAAAAGTTCGGGACTATGTTAAAGTTTTTAAAACTTTTGAAGTGTTGTGCTTTATCGTGCGCTGAAAATTAAAAAGGGAAAAAGGGGCAATAGTGGATTGGTCCTGGAGAGGTGATACCGACGTCGGTTTTAAGGTGAAGCATGCAAAGTTTCCAGCTGAAGCGGGCAATGAAATTAAGCGCTACTTTTTGTAGTAATTAAGACTGCCATAGTATGGGTAATGAGTTAATTGAACACAAAATGCATGCCTGCTTGCTTGTTTCGAAGCGATTGCTGAGAGTTCCTTTGAGGTGAATTGAATTCATTTCATGATAAAAATAAACTTTCCTGAGTGATATCCAGGTCTCTGTTAATTACAAACGAAACAAGTTGTGGTCCTTAATTATTGAACAGGGGCAATGAAGCATGCGAATTGTTGGCAAAGGTTTTTACGAGTGGTAATTTGTTAACTTTATGCTTAAAATAGAATAATCAAGTATAAAGAAGGCATAACTGGGGCTTATTGAAGGAGCATACTTAGTGGATATGGTTTTTGTCCTGTTCGTTCGTTTGTAGTATATGTATGTGGCTCTTTTCTGACAAAAAGTCCGCTCAAACTAGGAAAAATTAAACAAATTTTTCCCACAGCTTTGAGACTGGTGCCAAGTGAAGGACTTGGGTTACCTAAACATGATTTTCACAACCCACAGGTCGAAAAAGGGTGGATTTTGAGAAATAATATGAATTATAGAATTTTTTCGCCTTTTTTCTATTTTGAGTTATGCGCAATCTGTTAGAAGTTGAATCAACGGTTATTAAGGGGGTAGAGCACAGTAACGGGCATTGTTTGTGGGTCATTTTCATTAATTTATTGCTAACTAACTAATAATGTTACACTAATAATTTTTTTTTTATTATCTTCCGTACATATTAAAAAACGTTTAAAAATTTTTTTGTTATGATATATGTTGCTATATTTCGATATATGTTGCTTCGCACATCCCTATGATTTTCACGCATTGTTGGATGGTGTACATGATTCTGCGAAAACCAGTAGTCTGAGGCAAAAAAACCAAATATTCTCATCATCTATATGGTATTGGCTATCGCGTCACGTAGCCTTTTTTTTAGCATTTTTTGGCAACGAGAAAGAAAATCCTGAATTATACATACGTTTTTTCGGCACAAATTTCATGTTATGATTGTTAATAATTATTGAACAAAGCAAGATATTGACAAAATCCTACGTGACGCCAGAGGCACTCATCCATAAAAGAAGTGTGTCAAATTTCAAGTCAATTCGTTAATTAGATCTTGAGATATCATGTACACCGTTTTGAAAAACATCGTTTCGAGAAAAACGCGTTTGAACATTGCACTGTGGGACAGAGTCCCAAATTTCTGGCCAAAACGTGAAATCTTGATTATTTTGTGATGAAATTTCTAACTCGGTGGTTTTCGAGGTGGCTGATTTCAAATTTAAAGGAAAAAAAAAGAAATGAATTTTTTGAAAATTTTACTGTAGTCTACCCCCTTAATATCGATTTTGTTAGGATTTGAATTTACGGTTTATCCACTATACTAACATGGCGCCATCTAATAGAAAGACTCTAGATTTATTAGAAAGCACAATAATTGAATACAAAGCTTCTCAAAGCTTTCCATAAGGAAAGAATATTCCACAACGAACTAGAAAATGAGCGAAAATTCTAGAAGTTAGATAAAGGGAAAGCTTGGATATATGAATGTGGTGAAAACGGCATTGGGAAGCCAGTTTGATTTGAAAAGTGATGAAAGTGTTCTAACGTGACCTAAAGCGAAAAGTGGCAGTTGAAAAGTGAATTTAAGAGCGATAAGTAGAATTTAATAGAGTGTGATATTAAATTGCAAGTGATAATAGTGAACTTTAAGAATTGTGTTTGGTTTTTAATAAATTAGTTTTTGTGTGAATATTTAAAAAGTTTATTCCTTAATAATTCCTACGAAAAATTGCCGTGCAACATCACCCGTAACAGTGCAATAGGAAAACTACTAAATGCAATTTGATTATGCAATGTTTAATGCAATCTGATTATTTGGGACGAATGTACAATGGCGCACAAGAAATAAATTGAAGCACTAAACATCTCACTGCAAGATATTCGACGCAACATAATCTTTGGCGGTTTAAGGATTTTGTTGGCAGAAGACTTCAGACAAACGTTGCCAGGGATTCCCCGTGGGACTGCTGCAGATGACCTCAATGCTTTCATGAAGGCGTGAATATGAGAGCTTAGCTTCAAAACGATCAAAGTGCTGAGCAATTGTTAGAACTTAGTAACGAAAAAGTCTCTCAGTAGATGCGATGACAGGGTTAAAACGTTTTGGAATGATTTCTGTCAATTCGTGGATTCACAAACGGCTCTCGTCGACAATATCCCTCGAATTAAATCGAAATCATCGTAGTAACGCTTGGCTCAGTGAACGCGCAATCCTCGCCGCAAAGAATATCGACGTCAACGCATTGAATTTCATCATTCAATCGCAAATTGCCGGAGATTTAGTGTCATACAAATCAGTTGATTCCAGTACTAATTAAGATGATGTCGTTAGTTATCCGAAGGAGTTTTTGAATTCCTTGGGCATCCCCGGATTTCCACCCCATAATTCCCAACTCAAAAACGGTTCGGTCATCATAAGGCTACGAAATTTGAATCAACCACGACTGTGCAATGGTACCAGACTATTAAGAATTTGATGCCGAATCTATAGGCCGCCATAAAAGGTCAAATTGGATGTACATCCAGAATTTCATCAAACCCATAAGCGCAATTAGTTTTGATCGGCCGACCGGCCCACAATCGATAGTTTTGGTTGTACATCAGCTTAAGTTCAGTTATAAATATTCGGTATGGGAATAATAACATGGATACTTTAAATAAAACACAACAGTTACAATTTCAAAATTTTATTGAATAAAATTGTTGCGAGTTATCACCGCCGTTGTTAATAAGAGAGTGAGATCAACGAACCAAGTCCTTTCGATTTTATGTTATGCGCGAGGGTTACCAGCATCTAATATTTTTCACATCCTTCGGCCGGGCGAGTAGAAGCATTAAGTTCTAGCGGGTACAAATGTTGAACAGCTCTTCTGGCGATGAAGCCATTTGGCAACCGTATTTCACATGCGCGTACTTTACCGTCGCGACATTGGAAAGTATTAACAACCACGGCCGGTCTCCAGAATAGTCTGGTAGTCAAGTTGATACAACGTCACCAACCTTAATGTTTGTGCCAAATCCTATTTAATGAAAGGTGTGCTGACCGTAAGCTTTGAACTTGAAACTTGACTTTGAAAATTTATTAATAAGCTGATGTCGAATCTTCCACGCTGCTGGTATATCGGTATTAATTGGCTCCTCGTTGTCGTTGATCGAACTGAAAACTGTTCGGCGCCAAAGATGAGGGATTCTCTGGGACATCATTAACATAAGGGGGAAGCCTGCTTTAGAGGCTTCAAAAAATCGATTTTTTTTGCATAAAAGTCTTCCCAAACTATCCAAGAATATATCCCTAAAATTTCAGAAACAAATTCAAATTATTTTCGGAGTTACAGAAGAAATAGCGAGCAGGCGTCGAGCAGGTATACGAGCGGACGGATCGCTCGGAGTGCCTGCGCTCAGTCCCTAAATCTATTGTATGTATTGTACCCATTGTTACTATTGTACGTATCCAAAGGGACTAATAGTCTTTCGAGACACCATAAACTATTTGTCAAAGGTCATTATGGAGCTATGGTAGGGATAAAATTATGTATTATAACGGTATATATTAGCTGGCTGTGTCGGCTTGAGCAAAGCAATATTTAGCATTTAAGTTCAGTTTTAATTTGTTTTTCGGCACGTGAACATCTTAAAATCATGCAGAGTTATCCAAAAGGACAGAAATCTTCAAGTGAACGGGCTGGAAAGCCACGAAAGCGCAGATTCCGTGGCAATCAGTTTTATACTGTTTCGTCATCGGACGGTGGAGAAGCTAACACTAGCCGTAGTGAAAGAAAATTGGCGTCAGCTACTACGGACGATGTTATAATTTATCCGTCTCATTGCTATCGAATAATCGAGTTTGTCTCTGTGTTTTTAGCAATTTCTGAGCTAGTTATTTGCAATTCGTGTAAGCACAGAATAACGTTTGCCGAAAGCGACCATCGAGGTCTAGGATTCAAAATCGTTTTGTTGTGTAAATGCGGTAAACGAGAAATTCAATCCGGACCGTTTAACACCGGCTACGAAATTAACAGAATAATTGTGTTCGTCATGAGGCTTTTGGGTTTCGCACGAGAAGGCATTAACATTTTTTGTGGTCTTATGGATATATCTCAGGGCATTGCAAAATCGACGTATGATCAAATCGTGCAACATCTGTATACAGCGTCGAAAACAATGTTTGAGAGCGTCTGCAAAAAAGCCGTCGAAGAGGAAAAAGAACTCAACATACAAAATGGAAGACCAGCTGACTATTTGAAAGTTTCGGGCGATGGATCTTGGAAGAAACGTGGATATACTTCATTGTACGGTGTAACTACACTTATTGGGTACTACAGTGGCAAAGTGATCGATCTCGACGTTAAAAGCGGATATTGTCATACCTGTGCCATCAAGAAAAATACATTGAACGACGACGAGTTTGAAAATTGGTATGAAACCCATGCCGAAAATTGTTCTTCGAATCACGCGGGTTCGGCCGGGAAAATGGAAGTTGATTCGATGTTGGAAATGTTCTCAAGGTCCATCGAGAAATTTGGAGTAACGTATAGTAATTACATTGGCGACGGCGACACCAAAACATTTCTTGGTATCCTGAACAGTAATCCATACGGCGACAAGTGCACAGTGATCAAAAACGAGTGCGTGGGACATGTGCAAAAGCGTATGGGAAGTCGTCTCCGCAAAAAGAAAATAGAAGAGAAGCTCGGTGGAAAGAAGCGGCTCACCGAGGCTTTGATAAAAAAATTAACTATTTATTACGGTCTGGCGATTCGGAGAAACTTGAATTCTGTAGAAGATATGAAAAATGCAATTATGGCAACACTTGATCATTATTGCTCTACAGATGAATTACCTCGCCACGACAAATGCCCGGAAGGCGTCGAAAGCTGGTGTGAGTGGCGCAAAGCTGAAGCGACAAACACCCTAGCTGCTTTTAAACATCCACCACGTTTAATTGACGAACATGTCGACAAGCACATTCGTCCTGTGTACGAGGAATTATCTAAGGACGATCTGCTAACGAGGTGTTTAGGTGGACACACACAAAATGCGAACGAGTTGTTTAATTCCACTGTGTGGCGCATCGTACCTAAACACCTTAACTCAGGCGTTAAAATCGTCGAGATTGCTGCTTACATCGCTGGAGGAATGTTCAATGAAGGCTACAGTGCAGTATTGAAGATCATGCAGTTACTTGATTTTAAAATTGGGCAGCAATGCAACAATTTCGCAGAGGTAGCTGACAAGGAGCGCGTCACCCAACAAAACAGGCGCGATGCATTATCAAGTAAAGAGGCCAGAACAGCCCGCAGACTCGAACATCAGAGCGAAAACCAGTTTTTTGAAGAGTCGGCAGGGCAACTCTATGGACCAGGAATCGCAGATTAGCACATTATTGCGGTAAGTTCAAGAAAATTACGATTTTTTATAAACGAAAACTTCGACGCGCGATTTCTCGGTTTTTCATTTTTTCGATTTTTCCTAATTGGCGGGAAAGATAGGAAAAAAATTTAACGTCCTATCGAAACGAGACAAAATTGATTGTATTCAGAATTAAATTCTCTTCTAGTTGAACCTAAAAAACCTTAAAAAAAGTTATAATTAACCCACTTTTTAAACAATCTAAAGTGAACTTTTTTTTCCAAAAAAAAATAATTTTTTTTAAGTTGCGAAAAATTGTTGAATTTCTCACTTTTTTTTTAGATTTTTTAGGTTTAACTAGAATCTATACTATTGAAAATATACATTTGTTTTGTTTTTTTTTTTGTTTCAGATGGAAATTGTGACCTGCATCTTTCCCGCCACACGACACATGCACGCTCGAGGCACCTCGGCGAAATGCTTGTACCCGGCATATTATGACATTATATTTTAATGAAAAAATTTGAGAAAAATGTTGAAATATATAACAATAAAACCTGAAAGTTTCGTTTCAATTAAATATTTATTTCCTTCCCTAAAAATTCCTCAAAAAAATAAATTTTTTGAAGCCTCTAAAGCAGGCTTCCCCCATAAGTGAGTGGTTAGTACTGCCTTTCCCATATAGTCCATTCAAAACGCGCGTTATGGTGTTCCAAAAAAACACCGTTAAGAAAATCGAACCCTAAACGTTTTTGGGGTCGCTGATCACGAAAATTGAGGTCCCGCGGTCCTAAAATTAGGGCGTCACCCCTAAAAATGCAAAAAACACCCCTTTTTAGGGGGGTTTCGCGATTATTTCAGTAATAATGAAAACAAATGCGATGATATGCACTTTTTTTAATATTTATTTGCGAAGATGGTTGATTTATACAAAATTAAGGCGAACTTAATGGTAGGGGTTGAAACTACCCCTAAAATGGCGAAAAATGGCAAAAATTTAAAAAAAAATTTCCCAAGTTTATGCTTCAAATTCGATTGTGGGCGTACTGTCAGGCAAAAATAAATTATATTTTCAACCCTTAAGGGTTAAAAGTACCCCTACAATATAGTTCTTTGAAAACTAGGGGGGGGGGTGTTCCAAAATAACACCGTTAAGAAAATCGAACCCTGAAGGATTTTGGGGTCGCTGATCACGAAAATCGCGGTCCCGCATCGTACATACACACATGTACACATACGTACGGATCACATCGTAACATACTCACATGAACATATATCAATTTATATTTTCTAATAAAAATAATTTTTATTCAAACAATTCATTAAAATAATTTAAATTGCAATCTACGAAAAGAATTTTTTTTTTCAATTTACCCCTAAGGTTTAACTCCTTCAAGAGGGTTAAAAATTTTCCAAATGTTTTAATAATATTTCATCTATATAAATATAATAAATATAATTGGAGTGTCTGTCTGTAATTTCAAAATAATTATGTTTTTTTAAGTTTTTTTGGTTATTTACATGTAATTAAAACAAAATCCACTATTTTTAAAATTTTTGTCTGTCTGTATGTCTGTATGTCTGTCTGTTTGGCCGCGGTAATCTCGGAAACGGCTGGGCCGATCGGGATGGGACTTTCACTGGAAGATTCAGTATTTTTGCGAGCATGTTTTAGGCTATTTATATACACCGTATATTAGCTCTATCTGTATGTATGTATGGATGTATGTATGTAGACAAAACTTAAAACTTGATTTTGACCCACTTCCATATAACCGTTCAACTTCAAATTTTGCACATATATTTAGTTCGGGTGACAATGTAATCTGACCACTTTGTAAAAAAATCAAGATGGCGGTTCCAAGATGGCGGGTGAATTTCGCAATTGGGCTCGCCGATCCCCGACATGGGTATCAAATGAAAGGGGATGATAATTAGAGTACAATTACCTATTTTTTGTCATTATAAATTCAAAATGGCGACCAACTATGCCGGACTCACCTTTTCTTTACAACCCACTCGATATGGGTACCAAACAAAAGGATATGACAAGTAGAATACTATTACCTGAGCGGCGTCATTCAAATCTATCTATCTATATAAATGTAAATGGCGTGTCTGTCTGTGATTTAAAAATATAGTTCTGTTTCATATGGTTATCGATCTTCTATCTATCTATCTATCTATCTATATAATTATAATTGGAGTGTCTGTCTGTGATTTCAAAACCCATTTTTAAAATTGTTGGCTGTATGTATTGCAATGGGAATTTCACAAAAAGATTTAATACTTTTGCGGCCATATTTTAGGCGAATACGACTATCAGATACGATTATCGGTACCGACTATCGTGTCCGACTACCGGGTTACTTTTTAGTCTAACCTATAGGAGAAGGAAAGCAAGTGATCATTCGAATTGTATACTTGACAGACCTGTATCTAAATATCTAGATATTCCAAAAAATATCCTGATCGTTTTATAGGAAACATTCACGGAACAATCGATATTTAAATAGGCTCTTTCAGGTCTACAATTGCAATGATAAAAAGTTTGTACTCTATCAGGGATATATTTTTCCCGATTATCGCCTTCGGTTTTTCAGTCTGATCCGACAATAGAATAAGGTTTCGAAAGGCAGCCATCGATATTTATTATCGGCCTTGAAAATACTACTCCTTCTGAAACTTCGACTCTTTTAAAAATGACTTCCACTTTTTGACTTTCCTCGCTATGAAGGATTTTTATTGATTGTAATAATAGGTACGCATTCTTTCTGATTCTGGCTTCTTTTTCACTCGAAAAAAAAAATTATTTTGTTGATATACATATACTAGCGAGCCGTAATTGGGATTCCATTTTATAGAAATAAAGAAGTATGCATAGCAAAGGGAACTTCCAAAACCTCAATTTCAGTAGACAATTTACAATATTAAAAAAGGAAACCGCAAACAATGTAAATACAAAAGTCGCATGCCATATTATCCTACAAGAGAAATTAGGTAAACAGGTGAATGTTCAGGTATTGTTTTGGGTCGAAAATTCGGCCTTCCAGGAATGGCAATAAAAAAACGAGTACCTGTTTTTTATGATGGGTTAAAAAGAAGTCTATGAATAGGATATTTAAAACAAGGTTCTGCCAATTATTGTAACGGTACACTTTAAAGGAAGCTAGAGTATTTCATTCAACACTTTAGTCTTGAAGAAGGCTTTGAATGATCGAGTTTTGTTTCGTAACGAAGTGATTTTGTGACGAAGCAGTTTAACCTTGGTTATAGAAAAAAAAATTGTTTTAATTGATTTGGTGATTTAGCGTGAATTTATTGAGATAATTTTGAATTTTATTTTTTTTCCCCAATCTGTGATTTTTTAAATTAAAGTGGAAATTAATAAGTGTAAATAAGAGATATCTGTGAAAATTCGAGTAGGCGTTGCAAGGCACGCGGGTTTTTGCTAGTCAAATATAAAATTTTAATGCAAAACAATAAATTTCAATTTGTTCCAATTACAATTTTAATGTGGGGGTAGTTTTACCCCCTTAAGAGTTGAAAAAATTAATTTGCTGATAACACCTTTTGAACCAAATTTCAAACAAAAAGCAAAAATAAAAATTTTTGCAATTTTTTTATATTAAGTTGTTTTTATTATAGTAGGGGTAGTTTTAACCCTTTAAGGGTTGAAAATAATTTATTTTTGCCTGACAGTACGCCCACAATCGAATTTGAAGCATAAACTTGAAAAAAAAAATGTTTACAATTTTTGCCATTTTTGGCCGATTTAGGGGTAGTTTCAACCCTTTAGGAGTACCCCTTACCATTAAGTTCACCTTAATTTTGTATAAATCAACCATCTTCGCAAATAAATATTAAAAAAAGTGCATTTCACCGCATTAGTTTTCATTATCACTGAAATAATCACGAAAACCCCCTAAAAAGGGGTGATTTTTGCATTTTTAGGGGTGACGCCCTAATTTTAGGACCGCGGGTCCTCGATTTTCGTGATCAGCGACCCCAAAAACCTTTAGGGTTCGATTTTCTTAACGGTGTTATTTTGGAACAGCCCCCCCCGCGTTTTGAATGGACTAATAGTTATTTTAACCCTTGTGTTACACACTATCAAAAAATTACGTACTTTACACACTGGGTCAATTTGACCCCAACGAGAAAAATGTTAGTAACTTTTGTATTTGTTTACATAACGGGTTGTAAAAAATTACACATATATTTTGAACCTTTCTGAAGAGTACTGCATGGTTGTTAACGTCAATTGTTATTGTTTAATTAACAAAAAAAATTATCAAAAAAAACACAACTGACTAACTTTCTCCGCATGGGCCTTTAGTTTGAAACTTCCCCTAAATGCCAGTGACGCTACAGGCCCTAATTCTAACGGTTTGTTCGAGAAAAATCGTCTCGAACAAACCGTGGGGTCAATTTGACCCAGTGTATAAAATAAGGGTTAAGGACATCCTTCATACCTTTAACCAAGCGCTCCCAGAAACCTCCCCACCATGCAGCTCTCTCTACTATGAACTCCCATATAATACTTTCTTTGCCTATAAAATCTTGAAGTTGACTACACTCAACTATTTTTCCTTACGGTCCAAGCTCTATACAAGCACGTTTAACTATCCTAGCATTGTCTGATAAAATTCTTTTCGGAGCACCTACCTCTGCGCGCGAAAAAACGTCGAAGTGTGAGAAGGCATTCCTCAGCGTTCAAGCTCGAAACTAATACCTTTTCTGCAAGAGGTCTATGCAACTTGATTTTAAACCACTTTTATGTAACCGATCAACCCTAATCCCATAAGCTTAGTTCGTGTGACAATACAATATGACATTTTTGTAAAAAAATTAAGATGGCTCGAAGATGGCGGCCGAATTTTGCAATTATGTTCCCCAACCCCCGTCATGGGTATGACAAATAGAATATAATTAGTGGTGTAGCATGATTTCATTCCTCATACAACTAAATCTGTGAAGGCTAGGCCCAACAGATGGTTTAATCAGGAATGTATGAATGCAATCAGAAATAAAGAAGCCGCCTTTCGAGCTTACAAGAGCTCCCCGAGTGAATCGCTCCGTTTAGAGTATATAAAACTGAGAAATTCCTGCAAAGTCACCATCAGGAATGTCAAAAATTCATTTGACAGCAAGTTGAGAAGTAAACTCCTTAATGCAACCTCTGGTAGCAAGAACTTCTGGTCCTTGGTAAGCTCCATCAAGAAGAATTTCACTTCATCCACAACTCCTTCATTCATCCACGATGAGAAGGTGATAACAGACAGAAAATCCAAGGCCGATTTATTAGCATCTCTGTTTGCTTCCAATTCTTCTTTACCCCAAACTGATATGCTACCCTCGGTTCTCGAGCACAGCGCTCATTTAATGCCCAGGGTTTTCTTCAGAACTCGCGAGGTGTACAGGTGCCTCAAGGAGCTCGATGTCAATAAATGCACTGGACCCGATAATATACCCCCTGTCGTCTTAAAACAATGCGCATCACCTTTGGCTAAACCTCTGCGCAAACTTTTTGCTCTATCATACTCCTCCGGAGTTTACCCAGACTCCTGGAAACTTGCCCATGTCCAGCCAATACCGAAAAAAGGTAACTCCAGCCTTCCCTCCAACTACCGTCCAATAGCAATTACTTCTATTCTCTCCAAAACCATGGAGACGATAATTAACAAAAAGCTAATGGGATACCTAGAATCCAACCAACTTATCAACGACAAACAATACGGCTTTCGACAAAAAAGATCCACTGGTGATCTTTTAGTTTGCCTTACAGAACACCTCAACCGAAGTTTACATGGATCTGGTGAATCTAGTTTGGTTGCTTTAGATATCTCCAAGGCTTTTGATAGAGTATGGCACTCAGCCTTGTTAGCTAAACTCAAAGCTATTGGAATTGACTCGCTTCTGTATAAGTGGGTTGAAAGTTTCCTTTCCGGCCGTTCAATTAAGGTAGTATTGGATGGCGTCAAATCTGAATCTCACCCCATCTCTGCGGGGGTCCCTCAGGGGTCAATTTTATCACCGGCCCTTTTTCTCATCTTTATAAATGACCTACTTTCAATCCCCTCCAACCCACTTCTCAGCTTCGCTGACGACGGTACTTTACGTTACTCGTACAGCTACGATACAAGACAGACTCATGCCAGATCCTGTCTTGATGATCGGGAAATTATGTCCATCTCTGTTAATAACGACCTTGAACTCATTCTAGAGTGGGGAAAGAACAATCGTGTTGATTTCAACCCCGACAAAACCAAGCACTGTCTTATTTCAAAGAAAAAGATCAACACCTCACCATCCTTGAAAGTGGATGACGTGGTACTAAAGGCCGACCCATCCCTACACATCCTAGGTGTGACATTAGCCAAAGACTTGCGATGGAATGACCACATATTCCAAATCGCAAAACAAGGATCCCAGTGCTTGGGATTTCTTAAGAGATGCAAGTTCCTCCTCCAGTCATCGGCCCGTGCTGTCATTTATAAATCCTACATTCGGCCTATTCTCGAATACAACTCCCTCGTTTGGGGCGGCGCTCCAATAACCACCTTAGCATGGTTAGATAAGGTCCAAAAAAGGGCCCTTAAGTTAATTAATGACGATACCGCTTGCTCCACCATCGACCCTTTGAGCCACCGTAGGAATGTAGCAGCACTGACAAAATTCTATCGCTACTATCATAGTGACTGTTCCTCCGAGCTAAACGCTCTCCTGCCTCCACGGCAATCCTATACCCGCAACACCAGATTAGCCCACTCGTCTCACTCCCTCCACCTGCAACTCCCCCTTTCACGCACTCAACAAGATATGAATTCGTTTGTAAATAGAACAACTCGACTGTGGAATAATCTCTCGCAGTCAGTTTTTCCGAGCTCCTACAACATCCAAGAGTTCAAAC